>JASDDO010000001.1:356473887-357902963 GCA_030015575.1 Agapanthus africanus
TGAAGTGCTGGGTGGTCCATTCACGTTGCTGAACGGGGCTGTCTCGCTTCAGGTTTTGGCGGGTAACTTGCCGCGCTCATAGGGGTCTAGGATTTCATTGCACAGGCTATCCACACGACCAGGAGAACATCGGGTTTCAGTAGCGGCTCTATGAAACCCGGGGATCCCAGATATCTGTATTGTTCTGTGATGCTTATTACATTTCTGTGATGTTGCATTTTATCACGCCTTGAGCGAATATTATATATTGATATATATACTAGTAGATGTTGTATATGTTTTGCACCCGCGCTAGCCCAGTCCCCGCTCTGTCGTTAGTTAAGTAACCTAACGGGTGATGACGGGACCCAATGGCGAATGCGGATGGCATATACGTACATCATTATTTTCTTTCTTTTGTGGTGTGATCAATTGATGGGACTGCGTTGATTCGGATCAATGCTAGCTAAACAAACCTATTCTAATGTTGTTGGAACACTTTTCAAAAAGCTGTTATTGCAAGGGCGTTCTCTTTTTGTCACGTCCCGAAAGTACGGAATATGACCGGCACTTAAACTACGAACGTCTCGAGGCGTACGTAATCTAAGTAAGCCGAAAACCCAGAAATCCAAACCAAGAAAAGTAGTAGAGTGAAGGAAAACCAATTTAAAACAGGTAGTTTTAATAGCATAAGCCGAATTATGCGTTTTAAAACCATCAAGAATTTCCTGAAAATTTCGGCAGAGTCTCCTTTGTAAATACTGGCTCCCAAACGGGATACAACATGAATAGTATACGAAATCAATAAAAGGCATCCCCAAGCGGGAGCTAGCTCTTCGTCAATTGACGGTCACAACCACACAAGCAATGTAATATACAATGCCAACGGCGAGGATCAAAACTCAAAACCACAAGAAAACCACAGAAATAAAACGCGCGACTCTAAGGTCGAAAGAATAACATCACTGGTCTCTATCTTTGAAATAAATACATGTTTGGTTGATGGAACTTCTAGATACAACAGAATAATGATATACAAGATATATAATGGGGGTACGATACAAGTAAACCCACCTACTAGCAAATCACCCGAAGGAAACTATGCCCGCAAAACCGTAATGAAACCTGTACGGCAAACCTGCAAGAAACTGGGGCACAACGGGGGTGAGTTGCCAACTCGTGAATAGAAAAACATCTACGCACAGAAATCGTATAAATAACGCAACCTAGGTCAATGATCATAATATATCCTCAATTATATATATAACATGCAACCTAAAACAAGGCTAGGGTAAATATCTAACCCGAGTGTAATCTCATGTGCCCGTGTCAGTGCCTCAGGTAGCAAAATATCATATGAATGAGGTATGAATGCATGAAAACAGAATACATGTAAGTGAAGAACTGTTTTCATAATTTAGTGAGATTCCCTTTGTAGTTTTAAAATGAGGTATCATAATGAAATCAGCATAAAACAGTGCCTAGCATCGGCACAAAACGTAATCCCAATATCTCGATATCTCTATATCATAGTCTTTGTACCTCAATATCTCGAAATCTCAATGTCTCAATCACAATATCTAGGGCACCGTCAGTCCAGACCGGCCCCAACCATCCATCTCAAGACCACGACGGTATCCTCCGGATATCCGACGCGTCAGGTAAAATCACCGGTAGGTAGTGCTCCCCTGCCAGGCTCACATCGTCATCATCACGCGCTTCTTGCCCCGGGGTACCTTACCGGGTCCACCATGTACCCGAAACGGTTCATCCGTCTCCTCGAATCGGGTCTCAAAAACCATCAGCAAACTCATGGTGGACGACTCATACATCATGGGAAAAACCGCACTTTTTATTTAAAAAGAGAGAAATCAGTTTATATAAGTTTTGCAGTTTTCCCCCCAAATCCAGAAAATCTCATGGAAATCCGAATCCAAATCATCAATAGCATGTAAAACTATGAATATAGGCATAACAATGAATAACAGTATGCATGAAGTGACAAGTAATAACTACAATGTTAAGCTGGCATATAAGGCAGGTACACTAATATCATGTCTAAACTATTAGCTAACAGGCTATGTCAAGCAATAATATTTACTAAGGTGTACGTGACATGGCAATTATCGATGAAGATGTGTGTGAGCCGGCAAGTAAGTGTACGTGGTACATACGCATCATCGGTAATGGTGCTGGTGTCCTAACAGCATGATATCAATAATGGAGTATGAAACATAATATAAGCATGCGATGCGAAGTGAACCACAATAATGAGCGGGAGCTGAATACTAGACGCAACTATAACTAATCTGCATTATCCTACAATAAGTCCTACAATAGTGCCTTTTGAAATAACGAATCACGGTGTTTTGAAAATAAGGGTTACGATGTTTTTAGGAAAAGATACTTCTTTTAAAATATCCGTAAAATCCCTTGACCTGGCTTTTGAAATACCCACGATTCGTAAGCTTTTGAAATAGGTAGGAGTCGAATCTAATCTAACAACTAAACTAAACTAAAGGGCTAAGATAACAAGCTGGACTACAGGTAAGGAAACCGCCTAACATCTGAGTCGATATATATACATACCTGTATATATATTAGTCGGTGATCCCGCCTCAATAATATCATATGCGATACCATATCTATAATCAGACATCCCAAGTCAAGAGTGCGGATCAATCATCAAAATATAGCTCGTACGTAAATCCGTCGTACGGCATCCCCAAATCTGGTTACGGGTCAATATCATGTTCATCACACTATTCCTCTGGTATCCTCTTTATCCAAGATCATAGTCTAGGGTACTGACCTATGTCTAGTACAATACTAATATCCTCAATATACTCATGATCTGACTACTGATCGACAATCTCGTACAAACCGATATCGTCAGCACATATCATCATCAAGGGGTATGCATCGCCCGATACGGCCTAATATCAATATCCTAGCATATCATGCCTCATATCACGATCACATGTCGACCATTTTATTTATAACACTATTCACCCGTATCGCCGTCCCAAGATCCGCTATAACACCAGGACGTACCTCAAGTACGAATCCTGCCATATCACCGATATCACAACCACAAAACAAAATCTCATCGACTCAGCTCAATCCCAAGTATCATCCTCAAATCCGTATGTGAACACATAGTCCCATACCCATGTGAACACATAACTATAAAGAATCCCATGAGCACATATAAATAGGAATGTATGTAAGTATGTATGTGTGTATGTGTAGTGCAACACTACCCTAGGGTTCGTAACACTAAAATAATCCAACACCCCAATATCCATCCCAAACATCGTTATTAATCCCAAATAATATATAATAATTGTTGGTGTGTATACGCATCCGTATACACCACCACGGACTGCGGGGGTGCTATACGCCATCCACCCGACTTCTCCCCGTAGATATAAATCTACTCACCTGGTCCTCGCTCACCGGTGCCGACGTCGCCACGCGCTTGCTTGTCGTCTCGAAGTCGACATGGGGTACCTACATATTATAACGCACCATATCGCATTAAAATCCGACTCATGACCAAAACGACGCACGAAAGCCACATAGGTCAAAACCTATGGTTGCTTTCACAAATCGACCCAAAAACCCTCGACGTCGGCGTACAAACGCCAAACCATCGAGAAAAACCCATATACCCTCATTTGTACATTCACGAACACTAATTTTAATATAAAATAGGTTAAAACTCACAAAAACCCCAATTTCACTTAAAAAGTCATTTTTCCGAAAATCTAGCAAGCACAATTCGTCGTTTTAGTACAAAACTCGACGTATAAACGAATCTAGTGGCCACAATATTCACTAAATATCTTAATTAAGTCATAAAAACAATTCCCATAATTTAATCTCCTTAAATTCCAAAAAAACTAAAATTCTTGTTTACAAAATACCTAAATTTTAACAATTTTATAGCAAAATGCACAAACCACAATTTAGGTTGGATTTCCATGAACTAAAATGTTAAACTACACTTTATAATGTTAAAGAAGTCATGAAAAACCTAATCACATTTTTAATCCCAATTATTTAACCAATTTCAAAAACCTAGTTAGCAAATTGGCATAATTAACACAATTTTTAAACTAACCATTAGCAACTAGCTACTAATCTTGTATTAACACAACATAAGAGCCTAAATATATCACACAACCATACACCAATTTCACAAAACCCTAACTTGCATTCAAATTTTTATCTTGAATTTCAAAACTTGCAACTAAAGCCTAATTAACACTTAAGTAATTTAGCTTTAAGAAATTAAGTAACAAATTAAGCAAAATGTTTAGAATTATACCCAAACACATTTGAAGATCCACAAGCACCCATGGCCTCCCAAATAGAAATCTTGTTCCCTAGATCCATACTAGAATAGCCAATAAGAAATGGGTAGGGATTAGATTTTGATTTTTGTGGGTGTTTTGATGAATTTGTGAGGTTTTTAGCTCAAGAATTGAAGAAGCAAAAATGGGGCTGTTGCAAGAGGGAGGCTCGGCCAAATTAGGGAGGGGGAGGAGAGAGAGTGAGGTGGGGAAAGTGATTGGTTAAGTCAAAGACCCATATCACAAGTCAACCCATTCTCATTTCTTATTGTTTTCATTTTCTTTTCTTTTCTATTCTTTAGCCTTAGAAGTGGGGACAAATTTTGGGGATGGGGAAGCAAGGCTCGGCCAGCACATAGGGAGGGGGGTGAGAGGGTGTGGGTGAGTTTGGGTGAAGAAAGAAAATGATAAATATTATACCCTAATTTCTATTTACACTAATTTCTCTAATTAAGCCTTTTCCTTCGATATTTTCTAAACCATTTTGGCAAACGATTTCATTTCAAAAACCACATGATAAAATTTTATTTAATGTTTTATGATGCACAAAATTTGTTTCAAATCATTCCAATTTGTAATTTTCCCTAATTAAATGTATTAGTGACGGCTTAAAATAATATTAAAATAATATTTTTTTCAGAAAATTTGAAATTTCACCAGTGGCTCAATAAACACCAAATACTAGTAATTACATAGCTAGAATATGTATATTTAATTTTATAATAAAGATATTTGCATTTTGACTTTTTACAGAAAACCCCCTTATTTTATGATTTTTTCGAAATTTCACCGAAACGATTTTCAAAACGTTACAATCTTCCCCCTTTAAAGAAATTCGGTCCCCGAATTTAAATTAAAACTTTTCCCAAATACTAAAATATTTCAGCCAAAACCATCAAATCGCGGGGGCTCCGAAATCATAAATACATAAAATAAATCGTAGCGCAACGCATGCGCATAAAAAATGAGCATATAACTCAAATCAGAACTCCGTCAAGCATCCCGCAATCATCGGAGTCATGGGGAAGACATCAATACCAAATCCAAAGCAAAACCAATATGATATAACTCGAAACTATACATGTAAAATATATTCAGGTACTGTCCTCTGACTAGTCCTGCTCAGTACGAAAACACATAGCAATATCATAAAAACGTACTGCTCTATAAGAAAAATCAATCCCAAAATACGCGTATGAATACTACGCGCGTCTTGTGCGCACGGAAATCAAAATCCAAATATGTGCCATACATATGCACAAAGACAACATCTAAGTGCATCGGGTGTGCACGAAACATCTGTCGTAGGCAACATGTGTGCCTGACAGCAAAATCAGGTGCATCTGACATGCACGAAAAATCTCGATTTAGTGCATCTGGTGTGCACCAAAATCACACTTCAAAACATGCGCCCAACATGCACGAAAATCCAATCAGGTGCATCCATCGTGCACGAAATCATGAAATCCAATATCAAGTGCCGAACATCCGCAAAATCAAATCAGGTGCACAAGGTGCACAAAACAAATATCGAACATCACCATCGAAATCAAAGTCCAATGCATCTAAGTGTACAAAAGGCGTATCACTGCACTGCAAGCATATATAAACTATACAGAGTGCAGGAACCAAATCGTGTGCGTGCATACGCACAAAATCAACTCGAATGTCTAAAACCGTAAAATCACAAACATGTGAAACCAAGCACGAAAACGATATCAAGTGCAACACTGTGCAAAGATCGTAAATCCTCAATCATCAAAATCAAATCATTCGAATAAATCACCCAAAACATCGAAATCAATAATGACGGTATAGTACCGCTCAAGCGCATCCTCTAAGAATCTCGGGCCAACTGTCGCGGTCACTAGTGGGACGTCTCGTCGATGATCATGAACTCTGGCCTGCTGGTGTGCGTAACAATGACCACTCCTGGGTCAAGGTCTTCACTGGGAATTACCAATCTCTCGGTCCATCGGCTCATCGGCCTTGTCAGGTGTGCTAACGGGGATGATCCCATTCTGGCACGTCTCTTGTCATCTCCCGGTCAATCATCACGACCACTCGTAAGACAGCATATCACTGGCGTTGGCCTCTGGCTCTCTGAATGTACGTGACACATCTAATCCTGGGTGCAAGTGTCATTGCAGCAGTGTCCTGGAAGGAATCCTGCTCACGGTCTCTTCCATGTCTCGTCTCTGCCAACTGTCCGGAAGTCATCGTCCTTTCCTATATCTGCATCTTGCTCCGGAACGGCTGCATACCCATCGCGAGTCCTTCTGGAAGGTATATCCAGTACTCTGCCTCGGCATGCGTATCGCATCTCTGATGTCGGCGGAGTGGAACGTCGTCTTATCCAGATCTTGTACGGACCTCTTTACTCCACTTTCTCTAATGTCGACTGCTTCGGACTCGTCTCATCGTGGCTACATGGACTGAGCTCCAACGGCTATCCTCATATCGGGAGTCTCCCAAGAAATGCATCTCACCACCTAGCATCCGAATTAAGTCGAGCCATCCGATCGAGTCGTCAAAACTTCATAATCCCCCAAGAGCTCAACCTCTTGGGCACAGTTTAATAGTATCGAGTACATACCACAGCATCGGTGGTCCAGCCGTAGAAGGGCAAACCCAAGCCTCACTAATGGCGCCGCGGAACTGCCGCAAACCCTAAGATTCATAGGCTTTCACACGGTCATTAAGTCGAGTTAGGGTTTCATTCTTCTAGAGGGACCATAGAATTGCCTACATGTCTTTCCGGCTACTTTAAACTTAGAATAATAGGTTTCTGACATTCGATCGTCTCTGTCGACTCTCAACGTCTCCGCGTGAAGTCGTCTCTTGCTGGAATCAATCTATCTGATGACCTCTCATCGGGTAGGCGAACGAACCACATGTCCTAGTCATTCATCCTCGGGTGACTAGCGACCTTCTATCATCTCTTAGTACAACTTGTACTGCAATAGCTCCAACATCTAGGACGATATCTCGTCATTCGTAGCAAACTGGCTCACTCGTCTGCACGCTGAATCGTGCCTCAATCATCAGGAGTGAGCAATATACCAACGGTCATCAAAATTTGGCTGGCCTCTGTCAGTGGCTCAATCCTCTGGTGCTGATCAGCACATCCGAGTAATCTCATACAGCGATCCATCAAACGCTCGGGGCGTGAAACACAATAAAAAGACACATCTCCGCAATCGTGTGTCGCCGGAATTTCGCCCTGGTCAGTCCTCGTTCATGACGAGCTCGTGCTGCCGCAACTCTAGCTGTAGCTCTCCCTGCCCGTAATCGTGGCAGCAAAACCATAACTGGTACTGATGAGGCTAGATCGGAATGAATATAATACCGAGCAAAGAAATGTACATCCTAAGGCTTCTTAAGTGGAGTAGCGTATCGTAAATATGCCGCGGAACATACCTACGGTACGTCACTCTACTTTAGTCACATATTCCATCAACCAAGGGTCATCCTACGCTCCGAAGGTAAAACCTAACGCTTTGATACCAACTTTGTCACATCCCGAAAGTACGGAATATGACCGGCACTTAAACTACGAACGTCTCGAGGCGTACGTAATCTAAGTAAGCCGAAAACCCAGAAATCCAAACCAAGAAAAGTAGTAGAGTGAAGGAAAACCAATTTAAAACAGGTAGTTTTAATAGCATAAGCCGAATTATGCGTTTTAAAACCATCAAGAATTTCCTGAAAATTTCGGCAGAGTCTCCTTTGTAAATACTGGCTCCCAAACGGGATACAACATGAATAGTATACGAAATCAATAAAAGGCATCCCCAAGCGGGAGCTAGCTCTTCGTCAATTGACGGTCACAACCACACAAGCAATGTAATATACAATGCCAACGGCGAGGATCAAAACTCAAAACCACAAGAAAACCACAGAAATAAAACGCGCGACTCTAAGGTCGAAAGAATAACATCACTGGTCTCTATCTCTGAAATAAATACATGTTTGGTTGATGGAACTTCTAGATACAACAGAATAATGATATAAAAGATATATAATGGGGGTACGATACAAGTAAACCGACCTACTAGCAAATCACCCGAAGGAAACTATGCCCGCAAAACCGTAATGAAACCTGTACGGCAAACCTGCAAGAAACGGGGGCACAACGGGGGTGAGTTGCCAACTCGTGAATAGAAAAACATCTACGCACAGAAATCGTATAAATAACGCAACCTAGGTCAATGATCATAATATATCCTCAATTATATATATAACATGCAACCTAAAACAAGGCTAGGGTAAATATCTAACCCGAGTGTAATCTCATGTGCCCGTGTCAGTGCCTCAGGTAGCAAAATATCATATGAATGAGGTATGAATGCATGAAAACAGAATACATGTAAGTGAAGAACTGTTTTCATAATTTAGTGAGATTCCCTTTGTAGTTTTAAAATGAGGTATCATAATGAAATCAGCATAAAACAGTGCCTAGCATCGGCACAAAACGTAATCCCAATATCTCGATATCTCTATATCACAGTCTCTGTACCTCAATATCTCGAAATCTCAATGTCTCAATCACAATATCTAGGACACCGTCAGTCCAGACCGGCCCCAACCATCCATCTCAAGACCACGACGGTATCCTCCGGATATCCGACGCGTCAGGTAAAATCACCGGTAGGTAGTGCTCCCCTGCCAGGCTCACATCGTCATCATCACGCGCTTCTTGCCCCGGGGTACCTTACCGGGTCCACCATGTACCCGAAACGGTTCATCCGTCTCCTCGAATCGGGTCTCAAAAACCATCAGCAAACTCATGGTGGACGACTCATACATCATGGGAAAAACCGCACTTTTTATTTAAAAAGAGAGAAATCAGTTTATATAAGTTTTGCAGTTTTCCCCCCAAATCCAGAAAATCTCATGGAAATCCGAATCCAAATCATCAATAGCATGTAAAACTATGAATATAGGCATAACAATGAATAACAGTATGCATGAAGTGACAAGTAATAACTACAATGTTAAGCTGGCATATAAGGCAGGTACACTAATATCATGTCTAAACTATTAGCTAACAGGCTATGTCAAGCAATAATATTTACTAAGGTGTACGTGACATGGCAATTATCGATGAAGATGTGTGTGAGCCGGCAAGTAAGTGTACGTGGTACATACGCATCATCGGTAATGGTGCTGGTGTCCTAACAGCATGATATCAATAATGGAGTATGAAACATAATATAAGCATGCGATGCGAAGTGAACCACAATAATGAGCGGGAGCTGAATACTAGACGCAACTATAACTAATCTGCATTATCCTACTATAAGTCCTACAATAGTGCCTTTTGAAATAACGAATCACGGTGTTTGGAAAATAAGGGTTACGATGTTTTTAGGAAAAGATACTTCTTTTAAAATATCCGTAAAATCCCTTGACCTGGCTTTTGAAATACCCACGATTCGTAAGCTTTTGAAATAGGTAGGAGTCGAATCTAATCTAACAACTAAACTAAACTAAAGGGCTAAGATAACAAGCTGGACTACAGGTAAGGAAACCGCCTAACATCTGAGTCGATATATATACATACCTGTATATATATTAGTCGGTGATCCCGCCTCAATAATATCATATGCGATACCATATCTATAATCAGACATCCCAAGTCAAGAGTGCGGATCAATCATCAAAATATAGCTCGTACGTAAATCCGTCGTACGGCATCCCCAAATCTGGTTACGGGTCAATATCATGTTCATCACACTATTCCTCTGGTATCCTCTTTATCCAAGATCATAGTCTAGGGTACTGACCTATGTCTAGTACAATACTAATATCCTCAATATACTCATGATCTGACTACTGATCGACAATCTCGTACAAACCGATATCGTCAGCACATATCATCATCAAGGGGTATGCATCGCCCTATACGGCCTAATATCAATATCCTAGCATATCATGCCTCATATCACGATCACATGTCGACCATTTTATTTATAACACTATTCACCCGTATCGCCGTCCCAAGATCCGCTATAACACCAGGACGTACCTCAAGTACGAATCCTGCCATATCACCGATATCACAACCACAAAACAAAATCTCATCGACTCAGCTCAATCCCAAGTATCATCCTCAAATCCGTATGTGAACACATAGTCCCATACCCATGTGAACACATAACTATAAAGAATCCCATGAGCACATATAAATAGGAATGTATGTAAGTATGTATGTGTGTATGTGTAGTGCAACACTACCCTAGGGTTCGCAACACTAAAATAATCCAACACCCCAATATCCATCCCAAACATCGTTATTAATCCCAAATAACATATAATAATTGTTGGTGTGTATACGCATCCGTATACACCACCACGGACTGCGGGGGTGCTATACGCCATCCACCCGACTTCTCCCCGTAGATATAAATCTACTCACCTGGTCCTCGCTCGCCGGTGCCGACGTCGCCACGCGCTTGCTTGTCGTCTCGAAGTCCACATGGGGTACCTACATATTATAACGCACCATATCGCATTAAAATCCGACTCATGACCAAAACGACACACGAAAGCCACATAGGTCAAAACCTATGGTTGCTTTCACAAATCGACCCAAAAACCCTCGACGTCGGCGTACAAACGCCAAACCATCGAGAAAAACCCATATACCCTCATTTGTACATTCACGAACACTAATTTTAATATAAAATAGGTTAAAACTCACAAAAACCCCAATTTCACTTAAAAAGTCATTTTTCCGAAAATCTAGCAAGCACAATTCGTCGTTTTAGTACAAAACTCGACGTATAAACGAATCTAGCGGCCACAATATTCACTAAATATCTTAATTAAGTCATAAAAACAATTCCCATAATTTAATCTCCTTAAATTCCAAAAAAACTAAAATTCTTGTTTACAAAATACCTAAATTTTAACAATTTTATAGCAAAATGCACAAACCACAATTTAGGTTGGATTTCCATGAACTAAAATGTTAAACTACACTTTATAATGTTAAAGAAGTCATGAAAAACCTAATCACATTTTTAATCCCAATTATTTAACCAATTTCAAAAACCTAGTTAGCAAATTGGCATAATTAACACAATTTTTAAACTAACCATTAGCAACTAGCTACTAATCTTGTATTAACACAACATAAGAGCCTAAATATATCACACAACCATACACCAATTTCACAAAACCCTAACTTGCATTCAAATTTTTATCTTGAATTTCAAAACTTGCAACTAAAGCCTAATTAACACTTAAGTAATTTAGCTTTAAGAAATTAAGTAACAAATTAAGCAAAATGTTTAGAATTATACCCAAACACATTTGAAGATCCACAAGCACCCATGGCCTCCCAAATAGAAATCTTGTTCCCTAGATCCATACTAGAATAGCCAATAAGAAATGGGTAGGGATTAGATTTTGATTTTTGTGGGTGTTTTGATGAATTTGTGAGGTTTTTAGCTCAAGAATTGAAGAAGCAAAAATGGGGCTGTTGCAAGAGGGAGGCTCGGCCAAATTAGGGAGGGGGAGGAGAGAGAGTGAGGTGGGGAAAGTGATTGGTTAAGTCAAAGACCCATATCACAAGTCAACCCATTCTCATTTCTTATTGTTTTCATTTTCTTTTCTTTTCTATTCTTTAGCCTTAGAAGTGGGGACAAATTTTGGGGATGGGGAAGCAAGGCTCGGCCAGCACATAGGGAGGGGGGTGAGAGGGTGTGGGTGAGTTTGGGTGAAGAAAGAAAATGATAAATATTATACCCCAATTTCTATTTACACTAATTTCACTAATTAAGCTTTTTTCTTCGATATTTTCTAAACCATTTTGGCAAACGATTTCATTTCAAAAACCACATGATAAAATTTTATTTAATGTTTTATGATGCACAAAATTTGTTTCAACTCATTCCAATTTGTAATTTTCCCTAATTAAATGTATTAGTGACGGCTTAAAATAATATTAAAATAATATTTTTTTCAGAAAATTTGAAATTTCACCAGTGGCTCAATAAACACCAAATACTAGTAATTACATAGCTAGAATATGTATATTTAATTTTATAATAAAGATATTTGCATTTTGACTTTTTACAGAAAACCCCCTTATTTTATCGTTTTTTCGAAATTTCACTGAAACGATTTTCAAAACGTTACACTTTTGCTTTGCATCGTGGTATTCAGTTGGAATATCCTGCTCCTCAGTCGACGAGGCAAGGGCCGAGATCCCTTCACCGGGAGTGACCCCTTGGACAAAAGTTTGCGTCAGGGCAATAACTTCACTATAGACGATTACTTTTGCTTTGCATCGTGGTATTCAGTTGGAATATCCTGCACCTCATTCTACGGGGAAAGAGCCGAGATCCCTTCACCGGGAGTGACCTCTTTAGCAAAGGTTTTTCGTCACTATATTTTTTATAAAGCTATCCGGTTCCTTCAACGATATCAAGTTCATTACGTTAAAGGTTTTTCGCCAGAAACCATTCGTAGCCCTCCGTTGTTTCAGACGGGTGGCACGTAGTATTCATGCTATATTTGTTGACCTTCGTCAAAGCATAGTGTATGGTAGTTGTTTGTTACCTTTCTGCTGCATAGATAGATGCGTTGGTTTGGGACAGTCGTATAGACTTGTTGACCTTCGTCAAGGGCTTGTACGGGTGGGTTCAAATTAACCTGGACAATGACGGGTAGAACTTGACATGTGGCTTATGATTTGTTGACCTTCGTCAAGGTCATAAGAGCATGGGGCAAAAATCACATCGGGAGTTTCTAAAGAAACTGAAACTTGCCAGATATGCGCATACCTTCTGGAGTGTTATAACGTGAGTGGATTCCTTCACGTTATCATGCGATGATAGTTGGATCCCGATTCCCACTGATGAGTTGGTTTACTCCTCGGGTGATCCCGACTAATTCTTCCTTCAGATTTGGGGAAGAATTTGACGTTACAGTGGGAGGTTTCCTGATTAGATAAAGTGATAACCATTCTGATCTTGGTTAGAGTGCACGCTGAGTGTTTCTTTTCTCTCTCTCTTTGGCAGCGACCATTAACCCGACCTTAGACTATGACTCAGTGACCAAAATTAACCGAACCTTCTTAAACACTGGTTTTTGGATTGTCAGAGTTGCAAACCTCAATGTCACTCCTACTTTTACCATTTTCTCCAGGACACCCCGTATTACTACGAACGTCCATTTCCATTGGACAAAACCATCGTATGGTTATATACGAACTCGAAGGGATTTATTCGAGGATGGTTTCTGGTTCTGGAGAAAACGGATAGGACTATTCAGTTGTCTTTTCCTTTTACCTTCTCTCAGGTTGCGAGTACTCCTTGGTTTAGGAGATAGTACACCTATTACGCCAGAGTCAATTATTGGAGATTGTTGGAGATAGTGCCCTCAGAGTCAATTATTGGATCACAGGCATGTGATTGCAATGATTGATGGAGGACCTATCCCGATAGAACAGTCTTACCCAAGATGATAGTATGTTATCTGGTTTATCTTTATCATCGTGTACTGCTTTAGGTGACCTTACAGGTCGCTATTACACGTTGATAGAGCCCCTTGGATTCTTGCTTGACTGCCAGCAGTATGAGGGCGATCATATACGTGGGAGCTGGGGTCTATAAGCACATCCTTAAAAGGTCCTTAATCGTGGGAGTTTCGAGACAGGGCATCGATACTCCTGAGTAGACTAGTGTATACAGTCGAGACCCCGACGAGGGGCGGTGGCCAGTCTCACAAGCCACCGGTGTCAGTTGGTTCACCTAAGATGTATACAGGTGCTCATTGGGTTATGAGTACACCGGACAGGACTCACCGGGAACATGCTAGTTGGTCTTATACCTGACGTCAGATTGAAGTTCCCTGGTGACATATGTATAGGTTAGTTCATCGACCTGAGATCTTCATTTGTCTCGTGTGAGTTCCCACTGTGCTTTAATTACTACCCTACCACGCTCAAAGGAGACGTGCAAACAGGTTTTAGTTGGGTACAGTCCCGAGCCACATGGAGGCAGTGAGCGGATCTGCAGGGGTTCGTCTCTCCCGGTATTGGGCGTAAGGTCGCGCTGTGTCTAGGAGAGCCATTACACGAAGTCCTTGGCTAAGGCAAGAGATTTACTGGTAGGTATTCCAGTAGTATCTCAGGGTGTTCTGGGCAACACTCCGACACGACTTGTACCGCTTTTGGGGGTCTGACATTTACCAACCCCTTAGGCCCGCCATGCGATGCTCATAGACGAACGGACCGGACTGTACGGATATTGTCGCTGACAGGCTCAGTAGGGTGTCAGGATGAGTTCGCTCATCGACGTCCCTTTTGGTCAATACCTGGTAGCCCGTTACGTATGGTTAATACCTCTGACGTGCTAGGGGTTAAATCCACAACCAAAGTATTGACGAGTCTTTAGAGTCCCCCACAGACCAGTTTCTCAAGTTTCGGGCGAAACGCTGTAGAGGCCGTATGGAGATATGGCAGGGTTCAATCAGATACATGCGGTATTGCACGGATCGTGATTGGACGGTTTTTACTAGCGGGCTTTGGTTTATGCCGGATCCTAGTATTAGACAGTGTAGATTTTGTCTCTTTGCATTTGTATTCGGTCGGAATACAAATGCGGGTATGTATATACAGTCACGGGGTTTTCCTGTAATTTATTACGGGATCAGTTTTCTGAAGTTGCCAGTTTGCATTCCGTTCCGGCCAGTTTTCCCTTGTTCCTTCACGGCCAGATTTTTCTGATGGAGGGGCTAATTTGCAAGTTCGTAAATTAGCATTTGTGGAAGGGTTCTTTGTGAAATGAGGGATTATGATGGGTAAAGCATCTTTTCTTTTCTTGTGATCATTTCTTGTATTAATGAGATTAGAAAGGATTAGAAATTGATTCTATATTGTTATCATCACTTTTGGCTTATGGTCACCCTTTGCTTTTACTACTCTCACCTCCTTTCATGGTTTTGTTTTCTTTTTGCCTCCACCATTTTATGATAAGGGGGCCGGCCACTTTGAGTGAGAGGAGAGGCTTCATTTTTTGGATGAGGGGAATAATTCATATCTTATTTGCTTGCTTGCAAAATTCTCAACCTCTCTCTAAAGTTCTTTTATTCCTCCATCATGGCAACTTCACAACCCCAATTGAGACAATGGTTTCTACACTAGTCTACAGCATTCCTTGGACGCGTCGGCTAGAAAACTTCGCGCCCGAGTTGCCTTGGTCCAGAGGTGGGAGCCCGTAAAACAACCCGACGATGTGGTTCCCGTTTCAATGAGGAGGCGACGACCGAAGATTCCGCGAGGAGATCGGAGTGGAGGCGAAGACCGAAAGACACGGATCGCTTGGTATAGCTTTCTACTCTTTCTATAGTTTGCCTGGATTAGGTTAATGGCCCGATCCGGGTTTTATAGTGCGCGGTGGTGCCGGTTTCTATGTTCTAGAAAAATTTTCGTTTCCGCATTCCGGCGTCGGATTGACGGCCGGGGCGCCGCCGTGCACTTACAGGCGGTATATTTAGCCCCGTCGCATGAAGGACATTTTTCCCGATGCATTCCTTTGATCTGCTTTTCGAGGGCGTCGAGTCGGCCGTGGTATCCCGACGATTCGTCATACTCCGATTTTTGGCCTCTGCTGCCGGAGACTTGTACCTGGCCACGGCCTCGGTTCCATTCGATGAGGTTCTTCAGGTCTCCTGGAAAGGTCGTCTTCGAGCTACCGTGTTGAATCTCATTCGCGCGACCCCATCGAGGGAGGGTGTGCCGGTCTTGCCTGGGCACAGGCGAGCTGACTGACACCTCCTCGAGAGGGACAGGGGGCGCGATTGGTCTCGGGGCGAGGTGCTATGGCAAGAGATCTCGGTGTTGAGCTGTGCGGCGCCCAGCGGGTCATTGAATACGTTGGCCCGGAAGATCTGCGGCTGCCAGAGACAGCGAGGCGGTGTTCGGTCGTGCCAACACGGGCAGAGTCTTCTCTCTCTCTGTAGGGGTCCCGGTCCCGAGGTGCGGGAGCGGCGACCTGGGGATCTTTCCCGGCCGTTTGGACACGGATGAGTGCATCCACGATGGACGCGAGCCGATCTATCCGAGCATATAGGGCATGAATAGCGTTCAGAAGAGGAGGGGATCCATCCACGCCTCCATTGAGGGGGAGGCGGCGGCTAGTGCTTAGATCGTCGCGGTGATTGCTCACCATGAAGTTGAGTGTCATGACCCGAAAGTACGGAACATGACCGGCACTTAGGCTACGAACGTCTCAAGGTGTACGTGCTCTAAGTAAGCCGAGCCCATAAATCCAAACCAAGAAAAGTAGTAGAGTGTAGGAAAATCACTATAAGTCAACCAGCTAGCAATATAATATACAACGCCTAAAGGCGAGGATCACAACAGAGAAGGAAACTCAAACAGCACGAAATCCACAGAAATATAACGCGCGACTCTAAGGTCGAAAGAATAAACATCGCTGGTCTCTATCTCAAATAAATACATGTTTGGTTGATGGAACTTCTAGATACAACTGAAATATAATATACAATGTATAATGATGGGTACGATACAATAAACCCACCTACTAGCAAGTCACCCGAAAGGACCAGTGCCCGCAAAGCCGTAATGAAACCTGTACGGCAAACCTGCAAGAAACTGGGGCACAACGGGGGTGAGTTGCCAACTCGTGAGTAGAAAAAGATCTACGAACAGAAAATCGCATGTGTGACGCAATCCTAGGTCATACGATCATAATATATATAATCCTCAAATATATAACCAGCAACCTATAACAATGGCTAGGGTAAATATCTAACCCAAGTATAATCCCATGTGCCCATGTCAGTGCATCAGGTGGCAATGTATCATATGGATGATGTATGAATGCATGAAACCGAATGCATGTACAGAAGAAAACTGCATTCATAAATTTGTGAGATTTCAGTATTTTTAAAATGAGGTATCATAAATGAAATCAGCATAAATAGTGCCTAGCATCGGGACAAAACATAAATCCCAATATCTCGATCATAATCTCTGTACCTCAATATCTCAGAATCTCAATGTCCCAATCACAATATCTAGGACGCCGTCAGTCCAGACCGGCCCCTACCATCCATCTCATGACCACGACGGTATCCTCTGGATATCCGACGCGTCTGGTAATATCACTGGTCGGTCGTGCTCCCCTGCACAGGCTCAACGCCATCTCCTGTGATCTTCTTGCCCCGGGTACCGCACCGGGCCCACCATGTACCTGAAACGGTTCTTCCGCCTTCTCGAATCGGGTCTCGAAATCCATCAGCAAACTCATGGTGGACGACTCATACATCATGGGAAAACCGCACTTTTATTTAAAAAGAGAGAAAGCAGTTTATATAAGTTTTGCGGTTTTTCCCCCAAATCCAGAAAATATCATAGAGATCTGAATCATCAATAGCATGTAAAATCATGAATGTAAGCATGAGAATCCATGAATGCAGCATATAATGAATAACAGTGTGCATGAAGTGACAAGTAATAACTACAATATCAAGCTGGCATATATGGCAAGTACACTAATATCATCTCACTACTAGCTAAAAAGCTAAATCAAGAAATAATATTCTCTAAGTGTACGTGACATGGCAATTACCGATGAAGATGTGTGTGAGCCGGCAAATAAGTGTACGTGGTACATACGCATTATCGGTAATGGTGCTGGTGTCCTAACAGCATGATATCAATAATGGAATATGAATCACAACAGTATGCGATGCAGAGCAACAATAATAATATGCGGGAGCAGAATACTAAACACAGGGGTATCTACACTGCATCTTATGTCATAAAAGTCATACAACTACCCCAATTATAGGGCCGAGCTAATAGGCTAACTCCAGGTAAGGGAAACAGCCTAACCTCTGAGTCGATACATATGTGTATATATAGTCGGTGATCCCGCCTCGATAATATCACATCCGATACCATATCTCTATAATCGGTTATTCCCAAGTCAAGAGGGCGGATCAAACATCAAAATATAGCCCGTACGTGAATCGGTCGTATGACATCCCCAAATCTGGATACGGGTCAATAACACATTCGTCATATCATTCATCTGGTATTCTCTTTATCAAATATCATAATCCGGGTACTGACCTACGTCTAGTACAAAGCTAATATCATCACTATAATTATGATCTGACTACTGATCGATAGTCTCGTATAAATCGATATCATCATCACATATTATCACAAGGAGTAAACATCGCCGAATCCGGCCTATCATAATTATCTTGTCATATCATATCATATCATATCATATCTCGTAACATAATCAAATGTCGATCATTTTATAAAAATATCACTATGCGCATGGCATCGTCATCCCAAAATCCGCTAAAGCATCAAGACGTACCTCAAATATGAATTTTACCATATCACCGATATCATAATCTCCGATCAAATATCATCGACTCATCTCAATCCCATGTATCATCCTCAAATCCGTATATGAACACATAGTCCCATACCCATGTGACCACAAAACTATATAGAATCCCGTATATGTACATATAAAATAAGGATGTATGCAAATATATATGTGTGTGTAGTGCTCCCACTACTCTAGGGTTTCGTAACCATTCACCAATCCAACACACCAATTATCCATCCTAAACATCAATAATTTCCAAAACCAAGATAAGATAATTATATGTGTGTATACGCATCCGTATACATCACGACGAATTGCGGGGGTGCTATACGCCATCCACCTGACTTCTCCCCGTAGATATAAATCTACTCACCATTCTTTATGCGTGCCGATGCCGACGTCGCCATTTGAATCTCCAACGCCTCGATGTCCCGTGGGTACCTACAAGAATATCACAAACGCTAAAGCACATGAAAACCATGTCGGAAACCAAACAGTACACGCTACGCCGATAGGTAAAAACCTACAGCCTCGCATGCAAACACAGCCAATGTCCCTCTGTCGTTGGCGTTCAAACGCCACCCAAGAGAAATGAATCATCAAATACCAAAATCCATGCTAAAACAAGTCGTAAATCATGCGCTAACTCAAGAAAATCAACCCAGATTCTACCCTGATCGGAATCAGACAAAATTTGACGTACCAGGGGTCAAGTTTACAGGGTATAGGGCTATGCACAAAAAACGAGGCAGTTCCCTACTGCTCTGGCCGCAAATTGCGGCCAGAGGGAATTAATCAGCGGCCTGGAATGGGTTTTGGCGGCTAGGTCTTTGGGTGTTCGTTTCTATCTTCCTGCATATCTCACTGCCAAGCCAATTTTATTTAAGGTTATCTCGGTTTGTAGCAGATTCCAGAAAGGTCACAAAATCGACAAAATCGCTAAATTACACCAATTCTAAACTTTCAGGTGTTTTACTGGAATCTGGGTTAGATCTAGGGTAAGCTGGTCTCAACAGCACCTAATAAGGCTATCCTAACATTCAAAACCATCTCTTGGCCAAATCTCACTCCATTTACCTAAAACTAGCACTAACTCACATAATAACACGAGATTTCAGCTAACTAACCATAACTGAGCAAGAAAAGAGTTGGGTTGTGAGATTATACCTTAGGGGGTCCTAGAATGAAGGAGAAGGGAAGAAGGAAGGGTTGTTGCTGCTGTGGAGCTACTCCATTTGCTCCAGATGTTGTTGTTGCAGCTGTTGCTGAAGCTGCTCAGGCTGCTGCTGTTTCTGTTGGAGATAGTGCCCTCAGAGTCAATTATTGGATCACAGGCACATGATTGCAATGATTGAGGGAGGACCTATCCCGGTAGGACAGTCTTACTCGAGATGATAGTTTGCTATCTGGTTTACCTTTATCATCGTGTACTGTTTTAGGTGACCTGATATGTCGCTATTGCACGTTGATAGAGCCCCTAGGATTCTTGCTTGACTGCCAGCAGTATGAGGGCGATCATATAAGTGAGAGCTGGAGTCTATAAGCACATCCTTAAAAGGTCCCTAGTCGTGGGAGTTTCGAGACAGGGCATCGATTCTCCAGAGTAGACTAGTGTATACAGTCGAGACCCCGACGAGGGGCGGTGGCCGGTCTCACAGGCCACTGGTGTCAGTTGGTTCACCTAAGATGTATACAGGTGCTCATTGGGTTATGAGTACACCGGACAGGAATCGCCGGGAACATGCTAGTTGGTCTTATACCTGACGTCAGATAGCAGTTCCCTGGTGACATGTGTACAGGTTAGTTCTTCGACCTGGGGATCGTCATTTGTCTCGTGTGAGTTCCCACTGTACTTTGATTACTACCCTACCACGGCTCAAAGGAGTCGTGCAAACAGGTTTTAGTTGGGTACAGTCCCGAGCCACATGGAGGCAGTGAGCGGATCTTCGGGGGTTTCGTCTCTCCCGGTATTGGGGGTGAGGTCGCGCTGTGTCTAGGAGAGCCATTACACGAAGTCCTTGGCCAAGGCAGGAGATTTACTGGTAGGTATTCCAGTAGTGTCTCAGGGTGTTCTGGGCTACACTCCGACACGACTTGTACCGCTTTTGGGGGTCTGACTTTTACCAACCCCCTAGGCCCGACATGCGATGCTCATAGACGAACGGACCGGACTGTACGGATATTGTCACTGACAGGCTCAGTAGGGTGTCAGGATGAGTTCGCTCATCGACGTCCCTTTTGGTCAATAGCTGGTGGCCCGTCACGTATTGGCTTATACCTCTGACGTGCTAGTGGTTAAATCCACAGCCATAGTATTGACGAGTCTTTAGAGTCCACCACACTTTCAGTTACTCAAGCTTTCGGGCGAAACGCTGTAGAGGCCGTATGGAGATATGGCAGGGTCCGATCAGATACATGCGGTATTGCACGGATCAGGATCGGACGGTTTGTACTAGAGGCCGTATGGATATATGGCAGGGTTCGATCAGATACGTGCGGTATTGCACGGATCAGGATCGGACGAACATTACTAGCCGGCTTTGGTTTAAGCCGGATCCTAGTTTAGTACAGTGTAGATTTTGTCTCTTTGCATTTGTATCCGGACGGAATACAGATGCGGGTGTGTATGCACAGTATCGAGGTTTTCCTGTAATTTATTACGGGGCCAGTTTTCTGGAGTTGCCAGTTTGCATTCCGTTCCGGCCGGTTTTCCTTTGTTCTTTCCCGGCCGGACTTTTTCGTTGGAGGGTGTTATTTGCAAGTTTGCAAATAACACATTGTGGAGGATTTTCTTGCAAATGTATTAATTATGAAAGCATCTTTTGATACCATTCTTTTCTATCATCATCACTTGCTTTTTGTTGATTAGAAGTGATTAGAGTTTGATGTGAGATGGTTATGATGATGTTTTGGATGTGGTCACCACTTGTGCTCCTACCATCACCTCCCTTCATGCTTCATATTCTTTCCTCCACCATTTTCTAAGAAGATAAGTTTTTCATACTAGAGAGAAGAAGAAGAGAGGATCATTTTCAAGAGGGAAAATTCGTTCATCTCATTTCATGCTAGAAAAATGCAAGCACCATTTTTCTTATCTTGATTCCTCCATCATCTTCAAAGGCAACAAACCCCAAATGAGACATAAGCTCTACACTACACTTTCTACAGCAAATCTTGGACGCGTCGACTCGCCAGCTTCGCGCCCGAGTTGCCTCGGTATTGAGGTGGGAGCCCGTAAAAGATGCAGGCGATGTGGTGCCCTTCCGGCGAAGAGGCGACGACCGGAGTTTCCGCGAGAGATCGGGATGACGACGAGAAGACCGGAGGACTCGGATCACTCGGTATATCTCTTCCCATCTTGTTATTTAGCTAGGACAAGTTTAATGGCCCGATCCGGGGTTTAGTGCGCGGTGGTGCCGGTTTGCAAAGTTCGCAAAATTAAAGTTTATCACCGTTTCCGCATTTGGCCGTCGGATTGACGGCCGGGGCGCCGCCGTGCACTTACAGTGGTATCAAAGCCTCGCCATTAACTTCGTCTAGCTTCGTTTGATGTGTTTTGCATTTCCGATCGACCAAAATTCCAAAACTTGCTTTTTTCTCTACATCAGTTTTCTGTCGAATTTTTTTTGAAGTCCAAAAATTTTTCAGGTTGTCTTAGAATGATGTACAGGGAGTTATAAGAACACTGGAAAAATTCGACAACACAATCCCTCATAACGGCGGCGGATCCGCGGCCTAAGAAAGGTTAATGGCCGCGGATCCGCCGCCGTTATGAGGGATCATGTGATAAATTTTTTGCAGTGGGCTTATGGGCTAAAAATAGGGGTTTTGGAATATTAAAATTGGGCCCAGAATTTCTGTGAGTACTACAGTATTGCTTGGGGGTCCACTTGTTAATTTTTGATCGATCGGATATTTTAAACACATTATTTCACAGTATTTACATTATATCTGCGACCGTGAATGTCACTCGATCGGTAAATCCGGTCTAACTGCTATAGCCCGGTTAGACGGATTTGCGAACGTGACTTTCACGTTGATGTTCTGTGTTTTGCTATGATGTTGCGGTTCGGTCGTGGGGATAGCCTGAATGCAATGCTAGTACAGTGTTGTTGTATTATGTACATTTGATATTGCGGGGTGAGCGTCCGACATGTGGACTGCCGTCACTGCCTGATTGTATTATTCTTTTGGGGCACGACCTGGTTGCGGTCGATGTACCCGTTGTATGTATATTTTACTTTCTGTACTAGGGTTACCCCGTGGAGGGGTGCACGGATAGCCGGGTTCTAGAAGGCAACAAGCCCGCATCTCATGGCATTGGGATGGAGGGGGCTTCACTCCAGGATTGGCGGGCTATTCGACGCACTCGTAGGGGGTACAGGTTGACCCAGGAGGGGTGCCCAAGTTACCGGATTCCGTGAAGTGCTGGGTGGTCCATTCACGGTGCTTAAGGGGGCTGCCTCGCTTCAGGTTTTGGCGGGTGACTTGCCGCGCCCGTAGGGGTCTAGGATTTCATTGCACAGGCTATCCACACGACCAGGGGAACGTCGGGTTTCAGTAGTGGCTCTGTGAAACCCGGGGATCCCAGATATCTGTATTGTTCTGTGATGCTGTACATTTCTGTGATGTTGCATTTTATCACGCCTTGAGCGAATATAATATATTGGTATTTATATTAGTAGATGTTGTATATGTTTTTCATCCGCGCTAGTCCAGTCCCCGCTCTGCCGTTAGTTAGCTAACCTAACGGGTGATGACGGGACCCAGTGGCGAATGCGGATGGCATATACGTACGTCAGTATATTTTCGTTCTTTGTGGTGTGATCAATTGATGGGACTGCATTGATTCGGATCAATGCAAGATAAACAAACCTAATCTGATGTTGTTGGAACACTTTTCAAAAAGCTGTTATTGCAAGGACGTTCACTTTTGTTTTGCATCGTGGTATTCATTTGGAATATCCTGCTCCTCAGTCGACGAGGCAAGGGCCGAGATCCCTTCACCGGGAGTGACCCCTTGGACAGAAGTTTGCGTCAGGGCATTAACTTCACTATAGCCGATTACTTTTGCTTTGCATCGTGGTATTCATTTGGAATATCCTGCACCCCATTCTACGGGGAAAGAGCCGAGATCCCTTCACCGGGAGTGACCTCTTTAGTAAAGGTTTTCGTCACTATATTTTCTAAAAAGCTATCCGTTCCTTCAACAATATCAAGTTCATTACATTAAAGGTTTTCGCCAGAAACCATTCGTAGCCCTCCGTCGTTTCATATGGGTAGTCAATAGTATTCAAGCTGTGTATGTTGGCCAAAGTCAAGGCACAGTGATTGGTAGCTATTGGGGTATTCATATGCAGCATAGATAGATGCGTTGGTTTGGGACAGTCGTACTGCCATTTTGGCCAAAGTCAAGGGTATGTACGGGTGGGCTCAAATTAACCTGGAGAATGACGGGTTGAACTTGACATTTGACTTATGATATGTTGGCCAAAGTCAAGGTCATAAGAGCATGGGGTAAAAATCACATCGGGAGTTTCAAAAGAACTGAAACTTGCCAGATATGCGTATACCTTCTGGAGTGTGATACGGTGAGCGGATTCCGTCACGTTATCATGCGATGATAGTTGGATCCCGATTCCCACTGATGAGTTAGTTTACTCCTCGGGTGACCCCGACTAATTCTTCTTTCAGGTTTGGAGGAGAATTTGAGGTACAGTGGGAGGTTTCCAGATTAGATAAATTGATAACCATTCTGATCTAGGTTAGAGTGCACGCTGAGTGTTTCTTTTCTCTCTCTCTCTGGCAGCGACCATTGACCCGACCCTAAGACTATGACTCAGTGACCAAGTTGACCGAACCTTCTTAACACTGGCTTTTGGATTATCAGAGTTGCAGACCTCATTGCCACTCCTACTTTTACCCTTTTCTCCAGGACACCCCGTATTACTACGAACGTCCACTTCCATTGGACAAAACCATCGTATGGTTAGATACGAACTCGAAGGAATTCGAGGATGGTTTCCGGTTCTGGAGAAAACGGATAGGATTATTCAGTTGTCTTTTCCCTTTTACCTTCTCTCAAGTTGTGAGTACTCCTTCGATTAGGAGATAGTACACCTATTATGCAAATTGGAAAGTCTTCTTCCAAACCTTAGGCTGGTGCCGACCGGTAGGGAATGAAGAAAACCAATTAGCCTAAACGGTGTGCAGAAGGTATTAAGATTAAGACAAAGCAAGGGATTAGTAAGAGGGCAAAGTAAATTGCGACTGATATTCACGACCAAACCAAGTTTTTCTTCGCCAATCCTAAATCACCTTTGTATTTCTCCAGGACACTCCGTATCACTACGAAGATCCACAGTTTATTGGATACTCCATCGTATGGTTATATACGAACTCGAAAGGAACTTGTTCCAGTTCGGGGATGGATTCTGGTCCAGGAGAAATAGGAATAAGGTTTATTCGGTTGTCTTTTATCTTCACCTTCTCTCGCATTGCGAGTGCTCCTAGGACTAGGACAGTACACCCATTATGCTTATTGGATAGTCTTCTTCCAAACCATAGGCTGGTGCCGAACGGTAGGGAAGGAAGAAAACCATTTGGCCTAAGGGGTGTGCAGAAGGTAATGACTAAAGACATATAAAGGGATTTGGAGAGGTGGCAAAGAATTATAAGGTTATAGTTGTGAATCTGGATAATGGTAGAGGCATTACTAGGAATACCAGGATACCCCATCGAAACATTTCAATGTTTCAGTTCAACTGTGTACTGTTAAAAGAAAACTGATTTCCTGATTAGACACTTGCTCCAGGGTATGTATTTACCATGTTTGATTCTCACATCTGTATGGTTTTACAGATGATGAGTGGGAGTAGGTTATTGGGAATTGGGTGATCATCCTCATTATATCGGGATTCGTTGTAATCGGTGATATTTGAGGAAATCACCTGGGCTGTTTGCCGGTCGGCAAATATTTGGTTTTGAATATCCGCTTTTATGCACCAATTTCAAATTGATATATCTGTACGTCTATTTTCATAGAGTGAGATATACCTTTTGATATTATGTCGATGACATTTACCTATATCAGTGGATGGTTAGGTAAGGAGCATTAAACAGCGGTGTAATTCTTCTTAACCATAAGTACAGTTTTCAACCTACAACACACAGTGAAAGAGTTGTTAGACTCAGCGGACTTATACAGAGTATTGTATGTTGTCCAGTGTCCATTAGGACAGAGGGGTTGGTCCTCATACTATATTCTGTTTACCTTTAACTTCTCTAGTTCTTAGACATGTGTTTCGTAGAAACACAGGGTCTAAGTTTTGAGGAGTTATAGGTATTTGAATAGAGTAGAGAACCAGGTGTAGCAAGTATCGGGATTCTTCAAAGTGATCGAAGATGTAGATACTTGTGTATGGTATTCAGTTGATAGTAATGATAAAGAGAAATTGCTTCTCTTTCAGGTTACTCATAATTGAAAGCATTCCTAAGTTGAGTAACGCTGATCGGCCTCCTTCCATTTAGTTGACATGCACTGGAGATAGCTGCATGATTTGAATCTGGTTCAATTAAATCAGTGCCTCTAGTTCTATATTGGATATAGTACAGTTCATATCTTAACATTGTTAAGGTACGGGGAGTTGTCCGGCTTATGATTAAAACCAGACTCTGGATAACTCAAGGCACGTTTCTGTAATGGCTGTTTGTGGGTTGACCCAGGCTATGACGAGGGTTGACTTTCTACCATCTGGCAGATCAATAGAAATATTGTTCTGGACTCGCCACAGTTTTATTAAAAATGGATTTTTTCAAAAACAGTAGTGGGAGTATGGTAGAACTGGAAGTGATTCCAGAACCGCAAACGATTACTGAAGATTTGATAAGGAACCTAAAGATTCAATCTGATTTGACATTCCATTGGCCACTCCGCAGATACGGTGGGTAACTTCAGGCACCCGAGAGGTACTCCGGTAGCCTCAAGGACGGTGACAGGGAAGTTCTTGTTTACCCACACTTGCCATTGTTGTTGTTCCAGGCTGCGAGACCCGGCAGGAGGATGAGTATAGCGTCGTTCTAAACTAGATTTAGAAGTGCACGTCTATATGACTCTGCCAGAGGGTTGTCGTAGTCAGTGGGAGCAGCGGAAGCATTGGTGGACATCTGGCTTATGTCTATTTATAGACTAAAGCAGATATAGCGGAGATAGATCATCTATTTCTGATGTGACAGTCATGGGTTTGACGTCATCAGAATAGGGGATGGATCTGTTAAGAAGGTAGTAGGGTGTGATATCCGGGTTTTGGATGACATACACAAAGTAGGAAGTGACATTCCTATACTACGATCGGTTATACTTTGGTCGTCACACAGTAGTTTCTCCACAAAGGACTTGGACATTATATCAGACATACTGGTTACTAGATCTATGGTTTGAGATCTAGGTTTGGGTGGTTTCCCAATCAGGGTACTTTGACAGCATTCTAAGAGTATTTAGAATGGACGACTCCTGGCACGGTAGTGTACCTGCAGGTGATGGAGTCACCCTCTCTAAAGGTGTCTTATAGACTAAAGTAGAGAGGGATGTGCATGATTGGCAGATCACTTGCTTAGGCAATTGAGTCAATCATGTAATGTCAAGTACCACACCAGATGTTATTCTTGCACAAGATGCAATAAGTTGACATTGATCCAATCCTGGAGAAACAGTCGGAAGCAGTTTTAGAACATAAGTGGATGTTCTAGGGATATGATAACGACAGCCTCATTTGGGAGACAGTTATCATTCCAGCCTTCCAAGGTGACATGGACGACAAGGAGGTTGTCAGAGTTATAGTTTTCCTTCTGACGAGGGGCAGTATTCTGGACAGGTGATCCAAGGCAATACTGAGGGAGGCATGGCGCAGGATACTGATTAAGTTCAGTTGACGATACAGTCTGAGAAGTTTGGATTTGGAGTTCATTTATGAGCTAGGTCCCATCAGACATCCAGACAGTCTAAGACAGGTATTGCTCATTTCGGGAGATGGTTTTCTCCGCGAACTTGAGATATAGAGAGAGACATAGAAAGAAACTTCAGAGCGGATCCACTCGCTGAGGCTATTCCTCGAACGCAAGAGTTTCGCAAACAGGCTTTGTGAGACTGACTAGTAGAGGAGTTGGGTGTTCGGTATCACACGGGCTATGAGTATGCGACATCGCAATAATTAGCCTTGAGTGCAAGTGGGAGATTGTTGGAGATAGTGCCCTCAGAGTCAATTATTGGATCACAGGCACGTGATTGCAATGATTGAGGGAGGACCTATCCCGGTAGGACAATCTTACTCGAGATGATAGTTTGCTATCTGGTTTACCTTTATCATCGTGTACTGTTTTAGGTGACCTGACATGTCGCTATTGCACGTTGATAGAGCCCCTAGGATTCTTGCTTGACTGCCAGCAGTATGAGGGCGATCATATAAGTGAGAGCTGGAGTCTATAAGCACATCCTTAAAAGGTCCCTAGTCGTAGGAGTTTCGAGACAGGGCATCGATTCTCCAGAGTAGACTAGTGTATACAGTCGAGACCCCGACGAGGGGCGGTGGCCGGTCTCACAGGCCACTGGTGTCAGTTGGTTCACCTAAGATGTATACAGGTGCTCATTGGGTTATGAGTACACCGGACAGAACTCGCCGGGAACATGCTAGTTGGTCTTATACCTGACGTCAGATAGCAGTTCCCTGGTGACATGTGTACAGGTTAGTTCTTCGACCTGGGGATCGTCATTTGTCTCGTGTGAGTTCCCACTGTACTTTGATTACTACCCTACCACGGCTCAAAGGAGTCATGCAAACAGGTTTTAGTTGGGTACAGTCCCGAGCCACATGGAGGCAGTGAGCGGATCTTCGGGGGTTTCGTCTCTCCCGGTATTGGGGGTGAGGTCGCGCTGTGTCTAGGAGAGCCATTACACGAAGTCCTTGGCCAAGGCAGGAGATTTACTGGTAGGTATTCCAGTAGTGTCTCAGGGTGTTCTGGGCTACACTCCGACACCACTTGTACCGCTTTTGGGGGTCTGACTTTTACCAACCCCCTAGGCCCAACATGCGATGCTCATAGACGAACGGACCGGACTGTACAGATATTGTCACTGACAGGCTCAGTAGGGTGTCAGGATGAGTTCGCTCATCGACGTCCCTTTTGGTCAATAGCTGGTGGCCCGTCACGTATTGGCTTATACCTCTGACGTGCTAGTGGTTAAATCCACAGCCATAGTATTGACGAGTCTTTAGAGTCCACCACACTTTCAGTTACTCAAGCTTTCGGGCGAAACGCTGTAGAGGCCGTATGGAGATATGGCAGGGTCCGATCAGATACGTGCGGTATTGCACGGATCAGGATCGGACGGTTTGTACTAGAGGCCGTATGGATATATGGCAGGGTTCGATCAGATACGTGCGGTATTGCACGGATCAGGATCGGACGAACATTACTAGCCGGCTTTGGTTTAAGCCGGATCCTAGTTTAGTACAGTGTAGATTTTGTCTCTTTGCATTTGTATCCGGACGGAATACAGATGCGGGTGTGTATGCACAGTATCGGGGTTTTCCTGTAATTTATTACGGGGCCAGTTTTCTGGAGTTGCCAGTTTGCATTCCGTTCCGGCCGGTTTTCCTTTGTTCTTTCCCGGCCGGACTTTTTCGTTGGAGGGTGTTATTTGCAAGTTTGCAAATAACACATTGTGGAGGATTTTCTTGCAAATGTATTAATTATGAAAGCATCTTTTGATACCATTCTTTTCTATCATCATCACTTGCTTTTTGTTGATTAGAAGTGATTAGAGTTTGATGTGAGATGGTTATGATGATGTTTTGGATGTGGTCACCACTTGTGCTCCTACCATCACCTCCCTTCATGCTTCATATTCTTTCCTCCACCATTTTCTAAGAAGATAAGTTTTTCATACTAGAGAGAAGAAGAAGAGAGGATCATTTTCAAGCGGGAAAATTCGTTCATCTCATTTCATGCTAGAAAAATGCAAGCACCATTTTTCTTATCTTGATTCCTCCATCATCTTCAAAGGCAACAAACCCCAAATGAGACATAAGCTCTACACTACACTTTCTACAGCAAATCTTGGACGCGTCGACTCGCCAGCTTCGCGCCCGAGTTGCCTCGGTATTGAGGTGGGAGCCCGTAAAAGATGTAGGCGATGTGGTGCCCTTCCGGCGAAGAGGCGGCGACCGGAGTTTCCGCGAGAGATCGGGATGACGACGAGAAGACCGGAGGACTCGGATCACTCGGTATATCTCTTCCCATCTTGTTATTTAGCTAGGACAAGTTTAATGGCCCGATCCGGGGTTTAGTGCGCGGTGGTGCCGGTTTGCAAAGTTCGCAAAATTAAAGTTTATCACCGTTTCCGCATTTGGCCGTCGGATTGACGGCCGGGGCGCCGCCATGCACTTACAGTTTCCACTGCAGCTGATGCTGCTGTTGTTTTGGGTGTTGTGGTAGTGTTTGGGTTGTTGAAGCTGCTGTGTTGTGGTGTTGTGCTGATGTAGTTGTGTTGGTGTGTTTATGGTGTTGGGTTGCTTTCGTGGCTGCTGCAGGTGTTATGGTGTTGCCATGGCTGATGTAGCTGCTGATGTCATGAAATTGGGGCTGATGTTGTGTATCAGTGGCTGTTTCAGCAGCTGATGTCAATTGGGTGGCGGAAGTTGTGCTGATGTGAGTGTCACGACCCAAGTTTGGCCCGTGACCGGCACTTAACCACGTAACGTCTACAGGAGTAACGCGACTAAGTGAACCGAAAACCCAGAAACCAAACCAGTAAAAGTATAGAGTGTTATAAGTTTTAAATGAAAGCACTTACTAACATGTTAAGAAATCTAAGTAAACACCAAGATAGCAATATACGACGCCGTAGCGAAGATCAAGATCCATAAGTGGGAACATCACAGATAGAATATACTGCAAAGTACAGTCGGCTCACAACAAGCACGACACCAGAAAACAAATAATATACATCACCGTCATCACACTGTCTCTAAGTCAAATACATACATGGTAGATGGAGAATACTAGATACAAAAGTGCGTACAATAAAAGTAACCAGATACCACAATCCACCTAATAGCAAAAATAACTCTCGCACCAACTGTAGTGGTATCTGTTGCCAAAAGATGCAAAAGACAGCCTGCCGCGACTACTCCAAGGGAAACCTGCAAATACTGTGGCACAACGGGGGTGAGTTGCCAACTCGTTAATAGAGATAACAAATAAAGGTAATCGCGAGCATGCACGTACTGCGCTACTCTATCATATGCCAACAGATGATATCAATGCGTGATAAGCAGTATGTGCAATAATCATGCAAGTGCTCTATCAGGTAATATAACTATAGGATGAGATACAATAATGAATGCTGAGCTTGGGAAATATAACATCTACACGGAATGTCAACGTGGAATATATACTCGGTGTCCATCAATGCACCCAGATCCCCCAAATAACTCAAGCGCCGGCACTCTCATCGGCCCTCTAATCCTGTAAATCTCTGAGAATCGCGAGTGCCCAACATCGGCACCCAAATATCATAAGTACTCATGTCCAGCATCGACACGCAAATCCTCATCCATCGGGCCCCGTCAGTCCGGGTCAGCCCACGGGCTCCGTCTGCAGTATCGGCCCTCGGCCCCGACAGTACGGATCATCCCGCATCCGTCTATCGACTCGGATTAGTATCCTCCGGATAACTGCCAGGTCCAACTAATCACCGGTAGGTAGTAGTCCCTCTGCCAGGCTCACCGTCTACTACACAGCGAAACCGTTCTCGCCCCGGGGTGTTAGTTATATGTATGCCCTAGAGGCCATTACTATACATAGGATGTATATTGTAGTGGATGCTTGGACATATATAGGGAGGACTTTCTTGCTCGACATGATAGTATGCTATCTGGTTACTCTTTACCTTAACGAGTATACTGATTGTCTCTCTGTTACATGTTGGTAAAGCCCTTAGGATGTGTACTTTACTACCTGGACTATGATGCAGATCATACTAGTGGGGACATGGTAGTCCATAAGTACATCCTTCAAGGTCCCTAGTCGTGGGTGTATCGAGACAGGGCATCGATATACCAGAGTAGACTAGCGTATACCTACTCGACCCATACAGATGGGCGATGGATGATCCTATATCCATTGGTGTTTGACATCAGAGATGATATACGGGTGCTCAGTGGAGAATGGGTACACTAGACGGACTCGCCGAGAACTCCCGGATGGTATTATACCTTACGTCAGATGGCAGTTCTCTGGTGACACTGGTACAGGTTAGTCTGTAGACGCGAGATCAACATAGTGTCTTGTGTGATTCCCACTATGCTTTGATTTCCACCTTACCATGTCCAAGAGGGCGTGCAAAACGGTGGCTTTTGGGTACAGTCCCGAATCACATGGAGGCAATGAGCGATAAGAGGGGATTCATCTCTCCCGGTATAGGGAGTTGATGTTGCGCTGTGTTCGATTGGCTATAACCGGAAATCCCTGGCCAGGGTTGCTGAGATTTACTGGTAAGTGTTGCCAGTAGTTTCTCGAACTGTTATAAATCTCATATCGACACGACTTATCGAGTTATTGGGGTCTGACGTTTACCACCCCTAGGCGAGATATGCGACATATCAGACGATCATACCGGACTGTACGGTAAGTGTTATTGGTTGGATTCACAGGAGTGTGAGCGGACTTGCTCGTCGATCTTCTGATCGCTCAATACCCGGGTGGCCGTTACGTTTGGCAGACCGCTTGCGGCTTGTGGGTGTTTGATATGATCATCACTGCTGCCGGAGTATTGACGAGTCTTTAGAGTCCTACACAGAGGTTTCCTGGCTAAAGCGAAACAAAATAGGAGCGCATATGAGATATGTGCGGGACCGATAATAATGCGTGTATGTGATACCGTATTCTATTCTCGCGATGAATGTATCGATTGGTTGTATGCGATATAACCTAGTTATCGAATCTAGGATTGATTCGATAAGCCGATACATTGGATATTAGTCGGTCATATGCGATATGACCGGATCGTTAAATCAAGTGTTGATTTAATGATTTAATGTATAATTATATATTTGATATATTAATTTGCATTAACTAGTATTGGTTCACTTAAGATGGATTTTCTCACTTGATGTGCACATTGTATATGTGATATATTTTTGTGCACTTGATTGTATCATGTTTGATGATACAAGCAAACTTGGGTGTATGTTTACTTTAAACCATATTTAAGTGAATGGTTAGGGTTTTGTTATCTATTCTTATTTATTTATTTATTTATTTACTTTAGGGCAAGAAACAAAAATGGTTGCTTCTTTTGTTCTTTTGTTGAAGCTTCAAGAAGCTTTGACCATTTTTTTCCTTTCCTAAACCTAACCATTCACCTAACTATAGTTTATTCTCTACACTAAACCATGGTTGCTAAAATGATAAGAATGACTTTATTTCCTTTTTCCATAATTTCTTATCATATTATCTTCTTCTTCTTCTTCAAGAAGAAAGAAGCTTGCTGGCTTCAATGGTGAAATGAGAAAAAGAGTGAGAAATCCAATTCTAAATTGAACGCACTTCCTATTTCTTCATCCTCTACCACTTGCCATGTAGTATAGGGTGTTTTCTTCACAAGTTTCATGGCTTGGTGAAGTTGGAGCTTGATCTTGAGTTGCCTCGACGTAGATCATCTTCGGCATCGAAGTCGATGACCTAGCCCGATCATTTCTTCGACGAAACCGACGCTAGAGCCCGGGATCCGATGATCGCAACGAGGGGACATCATCATGGAGCTATGGAGGTGGAGGACTGGATCTACAAAGGTTGTAATTTCCGTTCTCTCTTAGTTAAGTTGTTAACTAGTTGCATGTTTCGCCTAATCTCTAGTCAACGATCGCATTAGGGTTTCTCGGCACCGCAAAATTTTGAAATTGGCATGGTTGATGCCTTGTGAGACCTCATTAGTGTGCTTAGGATCCCTACAGTGGTATCAGAGCCTAGCTAGAGCCTTAGGCGAAGTGTAGACGATGTTAGAAATCCGAACGAACCCCGAAACCCTAATCCGACCCCTTCTCTGTACTTTTTTCAAAAATGTGCATTTTTCCAAATTAAAAATATGCAGAAAATGCAGAAGGGTTTTATAGGAATTACAGTGAAATCCGAGGACCTAAATCAATTAAACCGCCGCGGAACCGCGGCCGTACCCTTGGTTTGGCGGCGGTTCCGCCGCAATAATGTGGAATTATTCACTTCTGATTGCACAGTAATCTCTATCTTCAGTTGCTGTATTTTCTGGGAATTTTTAACTTCTACTCAAGAGTTACGTTTTCTGGGTTGTATTGGGAGTTCGTAAATTCGATCGGATTGTCTAATTCTGTCTATGTGTTTTCCGAATATTTTTTGAATATGTTGAAAAGTTCGACCGGATATAAATATCCAATTTTTCCCCTGCCGGGAAATTTCCAAGTGTTGGATATTTCCGTAGTTTAATGACGTTCTAAGTAGTGCAAGTAACGCGATGGTCCCTCTAGAAGACAACAAACCTTAACTCGATTATGTGACCGTCTTGAACTGCCCTTTGAACCTTAGGGTTTGGGGCAGTACGGTGTGCCACATGTGAGGTGTTGGCTTGACCCTTCTACGGCTGGACCGTTGGTACTGAGGCATAAACTGGATGTTTTTAAACTTATTTCATGTGTTGAGCTGTTTCGGGAAAATTTGGGTGTTTGAATGTTCGATCGGAATGTTTAACATTTTCTATTTATCTGGAATGGGATACAATAATTGGAATCAACAACATTTGAATGTTATAGACATAGCAGTTTAGTCTCACTTGATCGGTTGCCACGGAATTTTGATGCGATCAAAAGTCCATCGCAATCACGTAGCGTACGCGGATACTTGCCGGCAAACTTAATAGATAGCCATGCCCCATAGCCCCGACCAAGTGACTGTAGGAGAACCACGTCGCCGAAAGCATCCGTTCGGGTGCTCGCGGCAGCAGTGTTCCGCCTTGGTGCACTTCGTCGACGGCGTCGGGGGTGCGGCCGCCTACTAAAGTTTGCGACGAGCATTCGATCAGGATATCGAGAATCTTGTTGAATTGCCCGACTTGATATTGAAAAGAGTTTTCGATAAAGAGACTAAAATGCGGGGTTTATAATTGTTAGGCATGCGATGTCTAAGGAATTCATTTGATTAGGCATGCGATGTCTATGCAGGTTGCGGATTCCAACTGTTGTAGTTTTACACTTTCTTTTCTGTGACTGTAAGTGTAATATGTGATATCGCCGGTTTCGTTGTTATATGTCAACGACAATTGGGATGCGCATATTTACTTACGTTGATGACATGTGATGTTATGTGTTGCTGGATATGTTATATTGGATCGTCGTGTTTGAATAGCCGGGGCGTTTTTATGTGAGATGAGTGTTTTTCATTTTCATTCATGTAAAAACTTGTATGTAATATTCTTTTATTGGGGCACTTCCAGGTTGCGGAAGATGTCACCGTTGATGTATATTATTTACTTTTCCGCATTAGGATAGACCCAAGGAGGGGAGCACAAGTAACCGGGTTCTAGGGTCCAGTGGGAGACCATCTCGAGGAGTCGAGTTCAGGTCTCCTAACCCTAGAATTGGTAGGGTTGCTTGCCGCTCTCGTAGGGGTCTAGGGGTGTGGGATTGACTATTCATCACGACCGTGGAATCCATGTTTTATACTGGCTCGGATTAAAAACACGGACGTCCTAGTATATCCAATATTTCATATGATATTTTCTGCTGTGTTATCTGTGATGTGATCATGTGATATGTTCAGATATATATTATATATAGTATATATGATATATTATATAGACGTTGCTTATGTTTTACACCCGCGCTAGCCCTGCCTTGCTCTGGCGTTAGTTACCTAACCTAACGGTGCAGACGGGACATCGAGGCGAATGTGGATGGCATAAGCGTACGTTATATTTATCTGTGATGTTTAGGTGCACTTATATGATGGGACATTCATTATTGAGATTAATGAAAGAAAATAAACCCAATTGATGTTGTGGAATTTAATTTCAAAATAAAACAGGTAGCTACAGTTCTTGCTTTGCATCGCGGTGTTCCTTGAAGAACATCCTGCACCTTATTCGTTGAGGAAAGGACCGAGATCCCTTCACCGGGAGTGACTCCTTTAGTAATAACTGGCAGATGCTACACACTCGGTTTGTCTTTTGATTGCTTCTATAGTTTCTTCTTTGCACAGTGATATATATGATATATCCCGCACCTCATTCGACGAGGAAAGGGCCGACGATCCCTTCACCGGGAGTGTCCCCTTTAGCAAAACTAGAAAAGCCTCAAAAACATTCCATTTAAAATCATTTGATTCTACAACGATATCAAGTTCATTACGCAATAGGTTTTCAGAAAAACCTATCGTAGCCCTCCGTCATTTCAGATAAGTAGTAGTTAGTATCCGTGCTGCATTTGTTGGCCTTTGTCAAGGCGTAGTGTGCGGTAGCTGACTGGTGCTTATCTGCTTATGCATATGATGCAGATTGGGTTAGGGTAGTCGTGCGACCTTGTTGGCCTTTGTCAAGGGTCGTGCGGGTGGGTTTAATTCAATCAGGAAATGACGGGTTGAACATGACTAGCATCCTATGTTTGTTGGCCTTTGTCAAGGTCATAGGAGGTTAGGGGCAAAATATTATCGGGAATTTCAAGTGTTGAAATTTGCAATGAGATTGCAAACCTTCTATGAGATAGTTGGATCCCGATACCCGCTGCGAGTAAGAGTTACTCCTGGGAGAGTTTTACACATTACAATTAGCCGATCAAGTAGGTGTCTAGAAAGGTGTCAACGAGGTTACGCCTCTGGGAAAATGAGGTTTACTGTAATTAGGTCTGTGCGAAAGCACGGGGAACCTCCCTCAAAGTACCGACACTGGCCTAGCTGAAAGATTAGCGAACTTGTAGAGTGTAATTAATCCCGGCTAGTCTTTCCTTTTAGGATTTGAAGGAAGATTTGATAAAAACAGTGGGAGCCATCCTGATTAGATAAAATAATAACCAATCTATTCTTGCAAGAGCGCACGCTGAGTGTTTTCTTCTCTCTCTCTCTCTCCAGGTAGCGACCATGTCACGCCTTAATCAAGATAATTATACGGATGAATTGACCGAACCCGCTTGTTATACTGAACTGGGGAACGTTGGACCCGCTCCAACTTATAATTGTTATAAGACAGAGCAGGAAATTGGGAAATACCAGATTTCCCGTGCCGCCCAAACGAAGAAAGTGCATGATGATGCATCTTCTTCGGGTGTGTTCATAATAAAGAACTGTTTCTCAGTATCCTTTACATCCTGAGTATGTGATACCGGATCAGGATCCCGCATATATAATCTGTTACATGGGCTACAGATAGGTAAAGAACTGAGAACGGGTGATAAGTTTCATATGACAGAAAACGGGGCAAGTGTTGCAGCCAAGTCTGTTGGTCACTGTCACCCTGTATGACCAGTACATTGATTCTGAACGAATGTTTTTAGATACCGAACCTAAAATACAAAATCATATCACTCTCTTTATTAGTAAAGGAATGATAAAATTTTGTATTGATGGATAATGTTTTGAACATTTCCTATATCAAGAGTTGATCGGTTCAGGCACGTTATCTAAAAGCATTGATGTTCTAAATCAAACTACAGTTCTTAGTATACAGAAAACACACAAGAGGAAGAGTTCAGAAATGAACGATTCATTCTTGAGGTATTATAGACTAGGTCATATCAATGTGACCCGACTAGCTAAAGTTACATTGTAGATACATATTTAAATCAGTTTGAATTTACATCTTGTGAAACTTGTCAGTCATGTCACAGAGATAAGATGACCATAGCTCTGTTTATTGGAAACAGAGAAAGAGTTGGTGAACTCTTGGGATGATACATGTTGTTGTATGTAGGTCCCCTGTCTACACATGCCAAGACTGGTTCTATATAATTCATTACATTCTCTGATAATCTCTCAAAATTCAAATATATGTTCCTGTTGAAACACAAGTCCGAACCTTTTGAGATATTATAAGTTAGAAGTAGAGAACCAGAATACGGGTATAAGTATTATGTCCTATGATAAGATCAGGATGGAGAATACTTGTGCATAGAATTCCTGGACTATTCTAAAGGAGAATGAGATTCTCTCTTAGTATTACCCTTCTGAATACACCACAGCACAACGGTGTATCAGAGCGGAGCAATAACACCCTATATGATATGGTGTGCTCTATGATGAGTACTACTGAGTTACCTATTTCCTTTAGGGAGTTATGCACTTATGAAGTTGCATACCTATTGAATAGGGTTCCGATCAAATCAGATGCCTACCATTTCATATATGATATGGAGAGGGAAGAGCTCATCTCTTAAGTCAGTTAAGATTTGGGGTTGTCCAGCCTATGTCTAAAGAGCAAAATCCGGACAAGCTCGAGGCAAGGTCTGTTATGTAGAACTGGAAAGGTTCCAGATATACAAACTGCAGCTGATGATTTGGAAGAACCAAAGGATTCAATAGTTACCAACGAACCTCAGCCACTCCGCCGATCTAGTAGGGATCCTCACCCACCTGAGAGATACTTCCGTTTCTCTATGACAGTGGGAGCGAGGAATGCATCATGAGATGATGACCCAACCATATCCAATAGGGTTCGATTCCATCTCTCCGATACACCATTATGCTGTGGAGTGTATGGAGGAGTAAGCTGAGAGAGAATTCCTTTCTCTTTTAGGTAACCTAGGAACTCGGCACTTAAGTATTCACCACCTCGATCAGATCTAAGTGTCTTGATACTTTTGCCGGTTTGGTTTTCTACTTCATTCTTATACTCTTGGAATTTCTCAAAAGCCTCGGATTTATGTTTCATCAGATAAATGAATCCGTATCTTGAGTAATCATCTGTGAAAGTAATGAAATAGGAAAAACCACCTCTTGCATGCGTAGACATTGGACCACATACATCGCTGTGTATGAGTCCTAAGAGCTCGCTCGCTCTTACTCCATGTCCAGTAAATGGAGTCTTTGTCATCTTTCCTTTGAGACAAGATTGACAAGTGTCATAAGTTTGATATTCGAACGAGTCCAAATATCCTTCTCTATGCAACTTAGTCAACCTTCTCTCATTGATGTGACCCAGTCTACAATGCCATAAGAAAGCTTTATTTAAATCTGGAGACTTTCTTTTTAGTGTGTTCTGGACATTGAAAATTTAGAGTTGGTTTAAGACATATATACCGTTATTTAGTGTACCGGACCCAATCAAACCATGATTAAGGTGGATGTTAACAACATCTCTTACAAACGTGAAATCATAACCTTTATTTGATAACAAGGAAACTGATATGATATTACACGTTAAGCTTGGTACAAAAAAACAGTTATGTAAAACCAAAATGTGTCCACTCGTCAATCCCAGGTGATAATCCCCGACGGACGCAGCTCCCACGCTAGCTCCGTTAGCAACCTATAGGGTCATATCACCTTCCTTCAGCACTCTACGGTTTCTCAGTGCCTGCAATGAATTGCAAATATGAGATCCTGATCCGGTATCCAATACCCAGGAAGTAGAGTTAATTGACAGACAATTCTCAATTACAAACACACCTGAAGTCGAAGCCACAGCTTGCTTCGGTTCCTGGTTCTTGGCGTTCCACGCCTTGCAATCTTTCTTCCAGTGCCCTTTCCTGTGACAATGGAAGCACTCATCCTGGCCCACTACCGGTACCGCAAACTTTTTCTTTCCCTTCCCTCCCACCTTACTAACACCTCCTCTAGGTTTGGTGGCGGCCTTCTTCTTCCTTCCTTTGGCCCTAGCCTTGGACCCGGAAGAAGATGCACCGCTAACAAACATAGCGGGTGTTTCCCTTGTCTTCTGCAAGGTGCCCTCTGCACTCCTTAACATGTTCAGGAGTTCCGGAAGTTCAACTTCTTTTCTTTGAATGTTGAAGTTCAGGATAAACTGGGCGTAGGTGTGAGGAAAGGACTGGAGAATAAGGTCTGTATAGAGCTCATTATCCAAAGTCGTCCCAAGGTCTGCGAGCTCTTCTATATAGCCGATCATCTTTAGGACATGTTCTCCTACCGACGACCCGACAGCCAACCTCGTTCGAAACAAGTTCTTAGAGGTCTCGTATCTTGCTATACGAGATTGCTCTCCATAAAGTTCCTTTGTATGGAGAAATATGCTATCTAGTTCCATATCCTCGTGCCTCATCTGATGTTCATTGTTCATCGAGGGAAGCACGATGCACTTGGCTTTCGCGCAATCGAAATCCCAGGTTTTGCGGATTTCCTTATCCGCATTACTGGATTTGGGACCAGGGACAGCAGGTGCCGTAACGGTGAGGACGTACCCCAATTTGTCATAGGTCAAAGCCATTTTGACATTCCGCAGCCAATCTTTGTAGTTTGGCCCTGTCAGTATATTTTTCTCTAAAAGTAACTTAAGTCCAGTCATTTTCAGGGTCGCTGCAAATAGGAGAGAAAGAGAAGAAAATTCTTTAGCATAATGCTCTTGCAAGTTTAGAGTGGTTTTTAGTTTATCTAAACTGGATGGCTCCCACTGTTTCTCGAATCCTTCCTCAAACCATAAAAGAAGAATTAGCCAGGACTATTCTCACCGTACAATACTTGCTTAACCGTTCAGCCAGGCTAGTGTCGATACTTCGAGGGAGGTTTTCCAACGCTTTCACGAAGTTCCTTAATTAAATAACCTCTTTTCTCTGGGGGCGTAACCCCGCTGACACCTTTCTTGACACTACTTGGTTTATAGCATTGATCGTTAAATGACGAATCTCCTGATATGTAGCATATACTCACGGTAGGATCGGGATCCAAATATCATTGTATGATAATGTTGAAGGAATCCTACCAACATTCATCAAACTCCAAATGGTATTCAACTCTTTGCAAATTTCAGTTTCTTTAGAAATTCCCGATATATATATTTTTGCCCCATGCTCTTATGACCTTGGCGTTAGGTCAAAATGTCATAAGTCACATGTCAAGTTCTACCCATCATTATCTTGTCAATTTGAACCCATCCGTATATATCCTTGACGTTCGGCCAAAATGATAATACGACTGTCCCAAACTAACTCATCTATCTATGCAACAAATGAATATCCAGTAGCTACCAAACACTATGCCTTGGCGTTAGGTCAAAATACATAGCTTGAATACTACTGAATACCCAGATGAAATAACGGAGGGCTACGAATGGTTTTGGCGAAACCGTGAACGTAGTGAACTTGATATAACCGAAGGAACCTGATAGCTTTTAAAAGGAGTGGTTAAAGCTCCGCATTTTAAAAAATATCTGTTTTAAAATTAACCGAGTGGTTTCTTTTAAATTGTTCCAACGATTAAACTTTTGGTTTATTTTCTTTGCATTATAAATAATGCGTCCCATCATTAACCTATCATTGCAGAAAACAACGAAAATACAACGTCCTCTTATGCCATCCGCATTCGCCACGGGGTCCCGTCATCACCCGTTAGGTTACTTAACTAACGGCAGAGCGGGGGCTGGGCTAGCGCGGGTGTAAAACATAAGTGACGTCTAAATAGCTATCATATATATAGATATTTTACATTCATCGGACGCAATAATATTCATTCCAGATCATAGATGAACTTTATTGGATTTGCAAGCAATCCGTGTTTGTTTTGAGCAGGCAACAAAAGACGGATTACACAGTTGTGATGAATAACCATTACCCTACCCAAGACCCCAACGGGTACGGCAAACTACCCGCCCGGCAGTATGTGCACCGTGTAAGTGCACGGCGGCGCCCCGGCCGTCAATCCGACGCCGGAATGCGGAAGCGGTGAATAACTTAAATTTTGCGGACTTAGCAAACCGGCACCACCGCGCACTATAACCCGGATCGAACCATTAACTAGTCCTAGCTAACTATAAGATGGGTTAGAGATATACCGACGATCCAAGTCCTCCGGTCTTCTCGTCATCGTCCCGATCACTTGCGGAATGTCCCGTCTCCTCCTCGTCGCCGGAAGTGCACCACATCCCCTACTTGTTTACGGGCTCCCACCTCAATGCCGAGGCAACTCGGGCACGAAGCCGGCTACTCGACGTGCCCAAGATTCGTTGTAGAATATCTAGAGAAGAAGTCTCATTTGGGGTTTTGGAGCTTTGCCATTTTGGTGGAGGAAGAGAGAGGATTTTTGGAGAGGAACAAGAGAGCTCTTTCTTTGCACAATATGAACCAACAATGCCACACCAAAATGAATCAACCTCCTCCACTAAAATGGCCGGCCCCCCATATTACCATATGTGATTGGAGAGAGAAAGAACCAAGACAAGGGGGTGGTTGAAAGCAAATAAAATGATGAGGAAAAAAACAAATGATCACCACAAATCCAACACACAAAGGCAACCATCATCTCATGCATGATGGCTTCAAAAAGTCAAGCCATCATGAGAAGAAGAAGCCAAGTGATGGTGCTCATCATGAAACCATCATGATGCCAATAAGCAATGACCCCCTCCACAAAAGCCTATTTGCAACAATGCAAATAAACCCTCCTCCACCAATCTTCGGCCAATGAACGGAACAAAGGAAATTGGCCGAAACGAAAAGCAAACTGGCAACTCCAGAAAACTGGTCCCGTAATAAATTACAGGAAAACCCCGATACTGTGCATACACACCCGCATCTGTATTTCGACCGAAATACAAATGCAATGAGACAAAGTCTACGCTGTACTATACTAGGATCCGGCTTATACCAAAACCGGCTAGTAATATCTGTTCGATCCTGATCCGTGCAATACCGCACGTATCTGATCGAACCCTGCCATATAACCATACGGCCTATAGTACAGACTGTCCGATCCTGATCCGTGCAATACCGCACGTATCTGATCGGACCTTCCATATCTCCATACGGCCTCTACAACCTTTCGCCCGAAAGCTGAGTAACTGAAATGTGGGGGACTCTAAAGACTCATCAACACCTTGGTTGTGGATTTAACCACTCGCACGTTAGAGGTATAAGCCAATACATAACGGGCTACCAGGTATTGACCAAAAGGGACGTCGATGAGCGAACTCATCCTGACACCCTACTGAGCCTGTCAGTGACAATATCCGTACAGTCCGGTCCGTTCGTCTATGAGTATCGCATGGCGGGCCTAGGGGGTTGGTAAAAGTCAGACCCCCAAAAGCGGTACAAGTCGTGTCGGAGTGTAGCCCAGAACACCCTGAGATACTACTGGAATACCTACCAGTAAATCTCCTTGCCTTGGCCAAGGACTTTGTGTAATGGCTCTCCTAGACACAGCACGACCTCACCCCCAATACCGGGAGAGACGAACCCCTGAAGATACGCTCACTGCCTCCATGTGGCTCGGGACTGTACCCAACTAAAACCTGTTTGCACGACTCCTTTGAGCCGTGGTAGGGTAGTAATCAAAGTACAGTGGGAACTCACACGAGACAAATGACGATCCCCAGGTCGATGAACTAACCTGCACACATGTCACCAGGGAACTGCCATCTGACGTCTGGTATATGACCAACTAGCATGTTCCCGGCGAGTCCTGTCCGGTGTACTCATAACCCAATGAGCACCTGTATACATCTTAGGTGATCCAACTGACACCAGTGGCTTGTGAGACCGGCCACCGCCCCTCGTCGGGGTCTCGACTGTATATACTTGTCTACTGATGGAGTATCGATGCCCGATCTCGAAACTCCCACGACTAGGGACTTTTTAAGGATATGCTTATAGACCCCCAGCTCCCACTTATATGATCGCCCTCATACTGCTGGTGGTCAAGCAAGAATCCTAGGGGCTCTATCAACGTGTAATAGCGACGTGTCATGTCACTTAAAACAGTACACGATAATAAAGGTAAACCAGATAGCATACTATCATCTCGAGTAAGACTGTCCTACCGGGATAGGTCCTCCCTCAATCATTATAATCACGTACCTGTGACCTAATAATTGACTCTGAGGGCACTATCTCCAACAATCTCCCACTTGCACTCAAGGCTAATTATTGCGATGTCGTATACTCACAGCCCGTGTGATACCGAACATCCAACTCCTCTACTAGTCAGTCTCACAAAGCTCGTTTGCGGAACTATTGCGTTCGAGGAATAGCCTCAGTGAGTGGATCCGCTTAGTTGTTTCTTTCTATGTCTCTCTATATCTCAAGTTCGCGGAGAAACCCATCTCCCGAAAAGAGCAATACCTATCTCAGAATATGTCTGGATGTCTGATGGGACCTAGCTCATAAATGAACTCCAAATCCAAACTTCTTAGACTGTATCGTCAACTGAACTTAATCAGTATCCTGCGCGCCATGCCTCCCTCAGTATTGCCTTGGACCACCTGTCCAAAATACTGCCCCTCGTCAGAGGGAAAACTATAACTCTGACAACCTTCTTGTCGTCCATGTCACCTTGGAAGCCTGGAATGATAACTGTCTCCCGAATAAGGCTGTCGTTATCATATCCCTAGAACATCCACTTATGTTCTAAAACTGCTTCCGACTGTTTCTCCAGGATTGGATTAATGTCAACTTATTGCATCTAGTGCAAGAACAACATCTGGTGTGGTACTTGACATCTCACGATTGACTCAATTGCCTGAGCAAGTGATCTGCCAATCATGCCCGTCCCTCTCCCCTTTAGTCTGTAAGACACCTTTGGAGAGGGTGACTCCATCTTCTGCAGGTACACTACCATGCATGGAGTCGTCCATTCTAAATACTCTTAGAATGCTGTCAAGTACCCTGATTGGGAAACCACCCAAATCTAGATCTAAAACCATAGATCCAGTAACCTGTATGTCTGATATAAAATCCATTTCCTTTGTGGAGAAACCACTGTGTGACGACCAAAGTATAACCGATTGTAGTGTAGGAGTTTCTTTTCCTACTCTGTGTATATCATCCAAATACCAGGATATCACACCCTACTACCTTCTCAACAGATCCATCCCCTATTCTGATGAAGTCAAACCCATGACTGTCACGTCAGAAATAGATGATCTATCTCCGCTACATCTGCTTTAGTCTATAAATAGACATAAGCAACCTGTCCACCAATGCTTCCGCTGCTCCCACTGACTACGACAACCCTCTGGCAGAGTCATATAGACGTACACTTCTAAAACTGGTTTAGAACGACGCTATACTCATCCTCCCGCCGGGTCTCGTAACCTGGAACAACAGCAATGGCAATTGTGGGTAAACAAGAACTTCCCTGTCACCGTCCTTGAGGCTACCGTAGTGCCTCTCGGGTGCCTGAAGTTACCCACCTTATCTGCGGAGTGGCCAATGGAATGTCAAACCGGATTGAATCTTTAGGTTCCTTATCAAATCTTCAGTAATCGTTTGTGGTTCTGGAATCACTTCCAGTTCTACCATACTCCCACTACTGTTTTCTGAAAAAATCCATTTTTAATAAAACTGTGGCAAGTCTAGAACAATATTGCTATTGTTCATCCAGATGGTAGAAAGTCAACCCGCGTCATAGCCTGGGTCAACCCACAAACAGCCATTACAGAAACGTGCCTTGAGTTGTCCAGTGTCTGGTTTTAATCATAAACCGGACAACTCCCCGTACCTTAACATCGTTAAGATATGAACTGTTCTATATCCAATATAGAAACAGAGGCACTGATTTAATTGAACCAGATTCAAATCATGCAGCTGTCCCCAGCGCATGTTAACCAAATGGAAGGAGGCCGATCAGCGTTACTCAACTTAGGAATACTTCCAATTATGAGTAACCTGAAAGAGAAGCAAGATCTCTTTGTCATTACTATCAACTGAATACCATACACAAGTATCTACATCTTCAATCTCTTTGAAGAATCCCGATACTTGCTATACCTGGTTCTCTACTCTATTCAAATACCTATAACTTCTCCAAATTCGGACCCTGTGTTTTCACGAAACACCTGTCTAAAAACTAGAGAAGTCATAAGTAAACCGAATATAGTACGAGGACCAACCCCTCTATCCTGATGGACCCTGGACAACATACAATACTCTGTATAAGTCCCTTGAGTCTGATAACTCATTCACTGTGTGTCGTAGGTTGAAAACTGTACATATGGTTAAGAAGAATTACACCGCTGTTTAATGCTCCTTACCTAACCATCCACTGATATAGGTAAATGTCGTCGACATAATATCAAAAAGGTATATCTCACTCTATGAAAATAGACGTACAGATATATCAATTTGAAATTGGTGCACAACAGCGGATATTCAAAACCATATATTTGCCGACCGGCAAACAACCCAGGTGATCTCCTCAAATATCACCGATTACAACGAATCCCGATATAATGAGGATGATCACCCAATTCCCAATAACTTACTCCCACTCATCATCTGTAAAACCATACAGATATGAGAATCAAACCTGGTAAATACATACCCTGGAGCAAGTGTCTAATCGGGAAATCAGTTTCCTTTAACAGTACATAGTGAGACTGAAACATTGAAATGTTTCGATGGGGTATCCTGGTATTCCTAGTAATGCCTCTTCCAGATTCACGACTGTAACCGTATAGTTCTTTGCCACCTCTCCAAATCCCTTCATATGTCTTTAGTCTTTACCTTCTGCACACCCTTTTAGGCCAAATGGTTTTCTTCCTTCCCTACCGTTCGGCACCAGCCTATGGTTTGGAAGAAGACTATCCAATAAGCATAATGGGTGTACTGTCCCAATCCTAGGAACACTCGTAATGAGAGAGAAGGTGAAGACAAAAGACACCTGAATAAATCTTATTCCTATTTCTCCTGAACCAGAATCCATCCCCGAACTGGAACAAGTTCCTTTCGAGTTCGTATATAACCATACGATGGAGTATCCAAATAAACTGTGGATCTTCGTAGTGATACGGAGTGTCCTGGAGAAATACAAAGGTGATTTAGGATTGGCGAAGTAATACTTGGTTTGGTCGTGAATATCTGTTGCAATTTACTTTGCCCTCTTACTAATCCCTTGCTTTGTCTGAACTTAATACCTTCTGCACACCATCGTTATGCTAATTGGTTTTCTTCATTCCCTATCGGTCGGCACCAGCCTAAGGTTTGGAAGAAGACAATCCAATTTGCGTAATAGGTGTACTACCCCTAAACCAAGGAGTACTCGTAACCTGAGAGAGGGTAAAAGGAAAAGACAACTGAATAATCCTATCCGTTTTCTCCAGAACCGGAAACCATCCTCGAATAAATTCTTTCGAGTTCGTATCTAACCATACGATGGTTTTGTCCAATGGAAGTGGACGTTCGTAGTAAAACGGGGTGTCCTGGAGAAAAGGGCAAAAGTAGGAGTGGCAATGAGGTTTGCAACTCAGACAATCCAAAAGCCGGTGTTTAAGAAGGTTCGGTCAACTTGGTCACTGAGTCAAAGTCTTAGGGTCGGGTCAATGGTCGCTGCCAAAGAGAGAGAGAAAAGAAACACTCAGCGTGCACTCTAACCTAGATCAGAATGGTCACCAATTTATCTAATCTGGAAACCTCCCACTGTACCTCAAATTCTCCTCCAAACCTGAAAGAAGAATTAGTCGGGGTTACCCGAGGAGTAAACTAACTCATCAGTGGGAATCGGGATCCAACTATCATTGCATGATAACGTGACGGAATCCGCTCACGCTATCACACTCCAGAAGGTATGCGCATATCTGGCAAGTTTCAGTACTTTTGAAACTCCCGATGTGATTTCTGCCCCATGCTCTTATGACCTTGACGAAGGCCAACAAATCATAAGTCACATGTCAAGTTCCACCCGTCATTCTCCAGGTTAATTTGAATCCACCCGTACATACCCTTGACTTTGGCCAAAATGGCAGTACGACTGTCCCAAACCAACGCATCTATCTATGCTGCATATGAATACCCCAATAGCTACCAATCACTGTGCCTTGACTTTGGCCAACATACACAGCTTGAATACTATTGACCACCCATATGAAACGACGGAGGGCTACGAATGGTTTCTGGAGAAAACCTTTAACGTAAAGAACTTGATATCGTCGAAGGAACGGATAGCTTTTTAGAAATATAGTAACGAAAACCGTTGCTAAAGAGGTCACTCCCGGTGAAGGGATCTCGGCTCTTTCCCCGTAGAATGGGGTGCAGGATATTCCAAATGAATACCGCGATGCAAAGCAAAAGTAATCGGCTATAGTGAAGTTAATGCCCTGACGCAAACTTCTGTCCAAGGGGTCACTCCCGGTGAAGGGATCTCGGCCCTTGCCTCGTCGACTGAGGAGCAGGATATTCCAACTGAATACCACGATGCAAAACAAAAGTGAACGTCCTTGCAATAACAGCTTTTTGAAAAGTGTTCCAACAACATCAGATTAGGTTTGTTTTTAACTTGCATTGATCCGAATCAATGCAGTCCCATCAATTGATCACACCAAAAAGAACGAAAATATACTGATGTACGTATATGCCATCCGCATTCGCCACTGGGTCCCGTCATTACCCGTTAGGTTAGCTAACTAACGACAGAGCGGGGACTGGACTAGCGCGGATGCAAAACATATACTACATCTACTAATATATATACCAATATATTATATTTCGCTCAAGGCGTGAAAGAAATGCAACATCACAGAAAATGTACAGCATCACAGAAACAGTACAGATATCTGGGATCCCCGGGTTTCACAGAGCCACTACTGAAACCCGACGTTCCCCTGGTCGTGTGGATAGCCTGTGCAATGAAATCCTAGACCCCTACGGGCGCGGCAAGTCACCCGCCAAAACCTGAAGCGAGGCAGCCCCCTTCAGCGCCGTGAATGGACCACCCAGCACTTCACGGAATCCGGTAACTTGGGCACCCCTCCTGGGTCAACCTGTACCCCCTACGAGTGCGGCGAATAGCCCGCCAATCCTAGAGTGAAGCCCTCTCCGTCTCAATGCCATGAGATGCGGGCTTGTTGCCCTCTAGAACCCGGCCATCCGTGCACCCCTCCGCGGGGTAATCCTAGTACAAAAAGTAAAATATACATACACCGGGTACATCGACCGCAACCAGATCGTGCCCCAAAAGAATAATACAAACAGGCAGTGACGGCAGTCCACATGTCGGACGCTCGCCCCGCAATATCAAATGTACATAAAACAACCACAACTGTACTAGCATTGCATCCAGGCTATCCCCCACGACCGATCCGCAACATCACAGCAAATACATAGAACATCAACGTGAAAGTCACGTTCGCAAATCCGTCTAACCGGGCTATAGCAGTTAGACCGGATTTACCGATCAAGTGACATTCACGGTCGCAGATATAATGTAAATACTGTGAAAAATGTGTTTAAAATTTTCCGATTGATCAAACATTAACAAGTGGGCCCCCAAACAAAACTGTAGCAACCACAGAAAACCTGGGCCCAATTTTAATATTCCAAAAACCACATTTATCACTCAGGAACACACTGCAAAAATTTGGGGGGGTGAACAGTTACATCCGCGGCGGAAGAGCGGCCAACGCAGGGGTTTGGCCGCCCTTCCGCGGCGGTATGGTGAGCTCGTTGTACCAAATTTTTACAGTGACCTTAAAATTCCCTGCACATCACTCTGAGACAACCTGAAAAATTTTTGGACTCAAAAAAAATTCGACAGAAACTGATGTGCATGAAAAATGCGTTTTCGGGATTTTGTTCGATCGGAAACGTAAAACACATCAAACGAAAGCTAGACTAAGTTAATGGCGAGGCTCTGATACCACTGTAAGTGCACGGCGGCGCCCCGGCCGTCAATCCGACGCCGGAATGCGGAAGCGGTGAATAACTTAAATTTTTGCGGACTTAGCAAACCGGCACCACCGCGCACTATAACCCGGATCGAACCATTAACTAGTCCTAGCTAACTATAAGATGGGTTAGAGATATACCGACGACCCAAGTCCTCCGGTCTTCTCGTCATCGTCCCGATCACTTGCGGAATGTCCCGTCTCCTCCTCGTCGCCGGAAGTGCACCACATCGCCTACTTTGTTTACGGGCTCCCACCTCAATGCCGAGGCAACTCGGGCACGAAGCCGGCTACTCGACGTGCCCAAGATTCGTTGTAGAATATCTAGAGAAGAAGTCTCATTTGGGGTTTTGGAGCTTTGCCATTTTGGTGGAGGAAGAGAGAGGATTTTTGGAGAGGAACAAGAGAGCTCTTTTCTTTGCACAATATGAACCAACAATGCCACACCAAAATGAATCAACCTCCCTCCACTAAAATGGCCGGCCCCCCATATTACCATATGTGATTGGAGAGAGAAAGAACCAAGACAAGGGGGGTGGTTGGAAAGCAAATAAAATGATGAGGAAAAAACAAATGATCACCACAAATCCAACACACAAAGGCAACCATCATCTCATGCATGATGGCTTCAAAAAGTCAAGCCATCATGAGAAGAAGAAGCCAAGTGATGGTGCTCATCATGAAAACCATCATGATGCCAATAAGCAATGACCCCCTCCACAAAAGCCTATTTGCAACAATGCAAATAAACCCTCCTCCACCAATCTTCGGCCAATGAACGGAACAAAGGAAATTGGCCGAAACAAAAAGCAAACTGGCAACTCCAGAAAACTGGTCCCGTAATAAATTACAGGAAAACCCCGATACTGTGCATACACACCCGCATCTGTATTTCGACCGAAATACAAATGCAATGAGACAAAGTCTACGCTGTACTATACTAGGATCCGGCTTATACCAAAACCGGCTAGTAATATCTGTTCGATCCTGATCCGTGCAATACCGCACGTATCTGATCGAACCCTGCCATATAACCATACGGCCTATAGTACAGACTGTCCGATCCTGATCCGTGCAATACCGCACGTATCTGATCGGACCTTGCCATATCTCCATACGGCCTCTACAACCTTTCGCCCGAAAGCTGAGTAACTGAAATGTGGTGGACTCTAAAGACTCATCAACACCTTGGTTGTGGATTTAACCACTCGCACGTTAGAGGTATAAGCCAATACATAACGGGCTACCAGGTATTGACCAAAAGGGACGTCGATGAGCGAACTCATCCTGACACCCTACTGAGCCTGTCAGTGACAATATCCGTACAGTCCGGTCCGTTCGTCTATGAGTATCGCATGGCGGGCCTAGGGGGTTGGTAAAAGTCAGACCCCCAAAAGCGGTACAAGTCGTGTCGGAGTGTAGCCCAGAACACCCTGAGATACTACTGGAATACCTACCAGTAAATCTCCTTGCCTTGGCCAAGGACTTTGTGTAATGGCTCTCCTAGACACAGCACGACCTCACCCCCAATACCGGGAGAGACGAACCCCTGAAGATACGCTCACTGCCTCCATGTGGCTCGGGACTGTACCCAACTAAAACCTGTTTGCACGACTCCTTTGAGCCGTGGTAGGGTAGTAATCAAAGTACAGTGGGAACTCACACGAGACAAATGACGATCCCCAGGTCGATGAACTAACCTGCACACATGTCACCAGGGAACTGCCATCTGACGTCTGGTATATGACCAACTAGCATGTTCCCGGCGAGTCCTGTCCGGTGTACTCATAACCCAATGAGCACCTGTATACATCTTAGGTGATCCAACTGACACCAGTGGCTTGTGAGACCGGCCACCGCCCCTCATCGGGGTCTCGACTGTATATACTAGTCTACTAATGGAGTATCGATGCCCGATCTCGAAACTCCCACGACTAGGGACTTTTTAAGGATATGCTTATAGACCCCCAGCTCCCACTTATATGATCGCCCTCATACTGCTGGTGGTCAAGCAAGAATCCTAGGGGCTCTATCAACGTGTAATAGCGACGTGTCATGTCACTTAAAACAGTACACGATGATAAAGGTAAACCAGATAGCATACTATCATCTCGAGTAAGACTGTCCTACCGGGATAGGTCCTCCCTCAATCATTACAATCACGTACCTGTGACCTAATAATTGACTCTGAGGGCACTATCTCCAACACACCCCACCTTGGGTCTGTCCTAGGAGCATAAACAGTAAAATGAAATAATACAACGGTGGCTACAACAGCAACCTGGATGTGCCCCGCAAAATAATATTACAAAAAATTACATTTACATCAAATGAATTAAATAATAACCCATCACATAACCCCGGCTATACATCACAACAGTCCAACACAGTTCATATATACAAACAGATAAAATCCATTACAGAAATGTGCAACCCCCTGCCAACCGACATACTAGCAGTTAGGGGAGGTTTACGAACACATTATACAAACACAGATATAATCCAACAAGCAAATACTGTATAATTTCGATCGATTAAACACATTTAATTTTGCTCCAATACTTCTCTGTAAATCTGAAACGTGAGCAAGAATTAAAAATTCCAGAAAATACCAAATATCACAGAGAACCACCACAGGAAAATTAGGATGATGAATCGGCAACTCGACGGTGGGATCCGCCGCGGTTCCGCGGCGGTTTAGACGATTCATTATCCCAGTTTTCTTGGGTATTCTTATACTATCATTTAGGGCTTTCTGAAGCTCCCTGAAAAATTTTTGGACTTCATTTAAAAAACGACAGAAACTCATGATATCGGGGTTTTCCGGTTTTGTTTTTTCCGTTCGAAATTCATACAATTTTGCAAGTGAGTTATTTATTGTTTAGCAAGGCTCTGATACCATTGTAAGTCGATGTACAACACCCCACGACTTGCGGGGAGGAGGAAATATGAAAAACGATCTTGTTCTTTGCTTAAACATCGACTAACCGCATGAATCGAAGCTAAACGATAACTAACATCAAACATAGAAGTTCTAAACTACTATGTAAAGGGATTATACCTAAAGAACCGTGTCCTTCGTCTTTATGAACTCCACCTCCTCTTCGGCCTTCTCCAAGTAGTAGACGATCCACCACGAGAGCTAAACTCCAAGCTTTGCCTCTAAACTTGAGGCAACTAGGTATCTTTAAGTGCTAATCAAAGTACCTAGATGAAATAGAGTATGGTTATGGATTAAGTAGTCTAACTAATCCTTGTACTCAACACATGAGAGGGGAGGATTAGGGTTTGAAGAGAGAGAGCTTGAGGAGAGAGAAGATGAACATAATAATGAGAAGAGAAAATGAGTTATCATAATATATATCAAGAATTTTTATTTATCAAGAAAAGAAAAGAAAATGATTTACAACCATGCTTGATAAATATCTTGTGGTGATTCATCTCCATGAGTCATTAAGCAATTATGAAGCATTAATGACATGGATGAATCATCCATATGACTCACTAATCTCATTCAATATATATGCCACCTAAACCTCCTTAGTCACCATCTTCTAGAAGCTTCTCGCGCAATTACGAGAAAGCCCCTCCTATCCGTGAAAACACGGAAAAATTTTAGACTGTATAAATCCAATAACCGGATACTAGTAACTGGCTTAAACCAAAGCCGACTAGTAAAAACTGTCCGAAAGTCGTACGTGCGAAAACACACGTATGCGTCCAAACCCTTGTCGTAAAACCATACGACCTCTATATCGTTTCACCTGGAGTAGGGAAACTCTCTACGTGGGACTCTAGAGACTCGACTACTACGCTGGCAGTGGGTTTAACCACAGACCACAAGCGGCACTAGCTGTACGTAATGGTCCCCAGGTAGATGTCGATAAGAAGGCCGATGAGGAAACCCATCCGAACTCCTACTGAGTCTGATGTGACAATCTTCGTACAGTCCGGTCCGTTCGTCTAAGACTATCGCATATCGGGCCTAGGGGGCGGCAAGCGTCAGTCCCCTAATAGCTGTATAAGTCGTGTCGGAGCGAAGCCCATTACACCCTGAGAAACTACTGGAACCTACCAGCAAATCTCGCTTGCCCTGGCCAGGGACTTTGCGTAATGGCTCTCTGACACAGCGCGATATCAACCCCCAATACCGGGAGAGACGAATCCTGTCTAACCGCTGCTGCCTCCAAGTGCTCGGGACTGCACCCAACTGCTACCTGTTTGCACGACTCCTTTGAGCCGTGGTAGGGTAGCAATCTAAGAACAGTGGGACACACTCGAGGCGAAGTAGCAGTGTCAAGTCTGCGGACTATGCTGTACTCATGTCACCTGGGAACTGTTCACTGACGACTGGTATAAAACCATCCAACAGTTCCCTGTGAGTCCTGTCCGGTGTACCCGTAAGCCAACAAGCACCTGCATACTATCTCCAGTACGACGTACTGACGGCTGTGGGACAGACCATCTCCCCAACTGGGATGAGAAGCGTACACACTAGTCTACTCCGGAGTATCGATGCCCTGTCTCGATAATCCAACGACTAGGGACCTGAATAAGGATGTGCTTGTAGACTACCCAGCCCCTACTAGTGTGACTGCCATCACAACGCTGGTAGTCAAGCAAGATCCTAAGAGCTCTATCAATACGTATACTCACATATTAAGATAGAAAAACCAAGTAGCATACGACCATGTTTAGCAAGACTGTTATATACATGTGAATATCCCAAACTTCCATTAAGTAATATACAAACTAGTATGATACAATAATGGCCCCTAGGGCATATACACTAACAATCTCCCACTTGCACTATGGCCATGTACTGGCATATCGAAGACCGATGATCTCGAGTAGCCTCTAGAACTGAATCTGAGGTAGGGCCTTTGTGAATGGATCAGCAATGTTCTCTTCAGAAGCAACTCTCCGAACCTCGATCTCCCGACGATCAATGATCTCCTTGATCAGGTGATACCGCCTTAAGATGTGTCTGGACTTCTGATGGGACCTTGGTTCCTTCGCTAAAGCTATAGCTCCGTTGTTGTCGCAATACAGAGGTATTGGATCAACTATGGTAGGAACCACCTGAAGTTCTGTTAGGAACTTCTTCATCCAGACTGCTTCTTTTGCAGCATCGCAAGCAGCTATATACTCCGCTTCCATCGTCGAGTCAGCAGCGGTGTCCTGCTTGGAGCTCTTCCAGCACACCGCCCATCCATTGAGGGTAAAGACATAACCCGACATGGACTTGGAATCGTCCTTATCACTCTGGAAGCCGGAATCAGCAAAGGCCTCCAACCTGAGGTCTTTTCCGCAGTAAACCAAGAACATCTCCTTAGTCCTTCTCAGGTACTTGAGAATGTTCTTTACTGCTATCCAGTGCTTCTCCCCTGGTTTCTGATTGATACCGGCTTACCACGCTAAGTGCATAAGCTACATCTGGTCTGGTGCACAACATCGCATACATTATAGAGCCTACCGCAGAAGCGTAGGGTATAATAGACATGCGTTCCCTTTCCAAATCAGTCTTGGGAGACATCTCTTTGGAAAGGGTGATTCCGTGACAAGCCGGTAGATTACCGCGCTTAGAATCTTCCATACTGATTCTTTTCAGTACAGTGTCGATATACCTGGACTGCGAAAGTCCCAACATCCTCTTGGATCTATCACGATAGATCCGGATCCCCGGAATGTAAAAGGCATCACCCAGGTCTTTCATGGAGAACCTGTGTGACAAGAATCTTTTGACAGATTGTAGCATAGGAATGTCATTTCCTATCAATAGAATGCCATCCACGTACAAGACGAGGAATACGACACTTTTGGCTTCAACTTTACTATATATGCACGGTTCATCTGGATTTTTGATAAAGTCATATTCTTTGACTGTCTCATCAAAACAGATGTTCCAACTCCGCGATGTCTGCTTTAGTCCATAAATGGACTTAAGCAGCTTGCATACTTTCCCGCTGCTCCCACTCTGATTGAAACCCTCTGGCTGATCCATATAGACGCACTCTTCTAAATTTCCATTCAGAAAAGCCGTCTTTACGTCCATCTGCCAGATTTCATAATCATGGAAGGCAGTAATAGCAAGAAGGACCCGAATGGATTTGAGCATAGCCACTGGAGAAAAAGTTTCGTCATAGTCCAAACCAGGTCTTTGACGAAAACCCTTTGCAACAAGTCTAGCCTTATAGGTTTCCACCTGTCCATCTATACCAATCTTTTTCTTGAAGATCCATTTGCATCTATGGGTTTTACCCCATCTGGAGCAAAGTCCAAAGTCCATACTTTGTTGGTGTACATGGACTCCATTTCGGTTCGCATTGCATCTAGCCATCGTACCGAGTCGCCGCTCTGGATGGCCTGCTGGAAGTCAGTAGGTTCATCATCATCTATGATGCAATCCTCTCTATCCCCATCTATGAGAAAACCGTAGTATCTCTCAGGCGGATGAGACGGCCTACTACTCCTGCGGAGGGGTGCGGGAATGTCCTGTTCTTCTTGAACTACCGGTTCTACCAAACTTTCAATATTAGTTTGTAGTTCTGGAATTTCTTCCAGTTCTATTTCGCTCCCACTTGATTCCTTTTCTAAAAACTGATGTTATAGGAAATGGGCATTACGAGAAACAAATACCTTTTGTTCCTCTGCGTAATAGAATAGATATCCCCTGGAGTTCTTTGGATATCCCACAAACTTACACTTTACTGATCGTGCCTCGAGCTTGTCCACATGCAGCTTTTTAACAAAAGCTGGACATCCCCAAATCTTAATATACTGTAGATGGGGTTTCTTCCCGCTCCACATCTGATATGGAGTGGTAGGCACAGTCTTGGTAGGAACCATGTTCAAAAGATATGCCGCTGATTCTAGCGCATAACCCCAGAAAGATCGCGGTAACTCAGCATTACTCATCATGGATCGTACCATATCCAATAGGGTTCGATTCCGTCTCTCCGATACACCATTATGCTGTGGAGTGTATGGAGGAGTAAGCTGAGAGAGAATTCCTTTCTCTTTTAGGTAACCTAGGAACTCGGCACTTAAGTATTCACCACCTCGATCAGATCTAAGTGTCTTGATACTTTTGCCGGTTTGGTTTTCTACTTCATTCTTATACTCTTGGAATTTCTCAAAAGCCTCGGATTTATGTTTCATCAGATAAATGAATCCGTATCTTGAGTAATCATCCGTGAAAGTAATGAAATAGGAAAAACCACCTCTTGCATGCGTAGACATTGGACCACATACATCGCTGTGTATGAGTCCTAAGAGCTCGCTCGCTCTTACTCCATGTCCAGTAAATGGAGTCTTTGTCATCTTTCCTTTGAGACAAGATTTACAAGTGTCATAAGTTTGATATTCGAACGAGTCCAAATATCCTTCTCTATGCAACTTAGTCAACCTTCTCTCATTGATGTGACCCAGTCTACAATGCCATAAGAAAGCTTTATTTAAATCTGGAGACTTTCTTTTTAGTGTGTTCTGGACATTGAAAATTTGGAGTTGGTTTAAGACATATATACCGTTATTTAGTGTACCGGACCCAATCAAACCATGATTAAGGTGGATGTTAACAACACCTCTTACAAACGTGAAATCATAACCTTTATTTGATAACAAGGAAACTGATATGATATTACACGTTAAGCTTGGTACAAAAAAACAGTTATGTAAAACCAAAATGTTGTTAGTTATATGTATGCCCTAGAGGCCATTACTGTACATTGGATGTATATTGTAGTGGATACTGGGACATATATAGGGAGGACTTTCTTGCTCGACATGATAGTATGCTATCTGGTTGCTCTTTACCTTAACGTGTACACTGATTGTCTCTCTGATACATGTTGGTAAAGCCCTTAGGATGTGTACTTGACTATCTGGACTATGATGCGGATCATACTAGTGGGGACATGGTAGTCCATAAGTAAATCCTTCAAAGTCCCTAGTCGTGGGTGTATCGAGACGGGGCAACGATATAACAGAGTAGACTAGCGTATACCTTCTCGACCCATACAGATGGGCGATGGATGATCCCATATCCATTGGTGTTTGACATCAGAGATGATATACGGGTGCTCAGTAGAGACTGGGTACACTGGATGGACTCGCCGAGAACTCCCAGATGGTATTATACCTCACGTCAGATGGCAGTTCTCTGGTGACACTGGTACAGAGTAGTCTGTTGACCCGAGATCGTCATAGAGTCTTGTGTGGTTCCCACTGTGCTTTGATTTCCATCTTACCACGTCCAAGAGGGCGTGCAAAACGGTGGTTTTTGGGTACAGTCCCGAGTCACATGGAGGCAATGAGCGATAGGAGGGGATTCGTCTCTCCCGGTATAGGGAGTTGATGTTGCGCTGTGTTTGATTGGCTATAATCGGAAATCCCTGGCCAGGGTTGCTGAGATTTACTGGTAAGTGTTACCAGTAGTTTCTCGAATTGTTATAGACCTCATATCGATACGACTTATCGAGCTATTGGGGTCTGACGTTTACCACCCCTAGGCGAGATATGCGACATATCAGACGATCAGACCGGACTGTACGGTAGTGTTACAAGTTGGATTCACTGGAGTGTGAGCGGGCTTGCTCGTCGATCTTCAGATCGCTCAATACCCGGGTGGCCGTTACGTTTAGCAGACCGCTTGCGGCTTGTGGATGTTTGATATGATCATCATCTGCTGCCGGCGTATTGACGAGTCTTTAGAGTCCTACACAGAGGTTTCCTGGCTCAAGCGAAACGAAATAGGAGCGCATATAAGATATGTGCGGGACCGAGAATAATGTGTGTATGTGATACCGTATTTCATTCTCGCGATGAATGTGTCGAGTGGTTGTATGCGATATAACCTAGTTATCGAATCGAAGATTGATTCGATAAATCGATACATTGGATATTAGTCGGTTATATGCGATATGACCGGATCGTTAAATCAAGTGTTGATTTAATGATTTAATGTATAATTATATACTTGATATATTACTTTGCATTAACTAGTATCGGTTCACTTTAAATGGTTTTTCTCGCTCGGTTGTGCGCATTATATATGTGATATGATTTTATGCACTTGCTTGTATCATGTTTGATGATACATGCTTTTTGGTTAAGTGTAAAGTATTAAACCTTGGTTAATGAAATGGTTAGGGTTTATTATTTGTTATTCATTTATCTTATTTAATTATCCATTTATTTTTGATAAATGAATAAAAGAAAATGAAATGAAATTGTGGCTTTCATTTGTTGTTTTCATGAAGCTTCATGAACACTTTGACTAAGTGACCATTTTGTCTCTAGCTTGACCCTAACCATTCCTTTAACCATGATTGATTCTCTACACATTACCATAGTTAACATTATGATAAGAAATGATTATTATTCTAATTCAATTATTCTTATCATAAGACTTTCTTCTTCTTCTTCCTTTCTTCACTTGAAGAAAGCAAGCTCCATCAATGGTGATTGATGGAAATGAGTGAGAAATCCAATTCTAAAGTCTACCCACTTCCTATTTCTTCATCCTCTACCTCTTGCCAAGTAGTAGAGTGTGTTTCCTTCACAAGTTTTCATGACTTGGTGAAGGTGGAGCTTGATTTAGCGATGCCTCGACGTAGATCATCTTCGGCATGGACATCGACGACCTAGCTCGCCATTTCTCCGACGAAGCCGACGCTAGAGCCCGGGAATTCATTTGGACAGCAAAGGGACTTCGTTACGGAGCTATGGAGGTGGAGCACCGGATCTACAAAGGTTGTATTTCCGTTTAAACTTTAGTTAAGTTGTTAACTAGTTTCTTTTTCGCCTAGACATCAAGCCAACGATCCGTAGTTTAGGGTTTCTCGGCACCGTAAAATTTTAAATTGGCATGGTTGATGCCTTGTGAGACCTCTTGAGAGTGCCTAGGAACCCTACAGTGGTATCAGAGCCAAGCTAGAGCCTTAGGCGAAGTCTAGACGGAATTTGAAGTCCGATCGAACCAAAACCCGAACCCGGATCATGCTCTCTGTACATTTTTGAAAACAGTGAGTTTTTCTATATTAAAAATATGCAGAAAAACATGCAGAAATATCTAAGAGTTACTGTGAAGTCGTATGCCCTAATTCCTTCATCGAGCCGCGGTTCCGCGGCACGAGCTTGGCTCGTGCGGCGGTTCCGCGGCCGTAATGCCTTAACATACACAGAAAGTTACACAGTAATTCTTGGTTTCCAGTGCTGGTTTTTCTGGGAATTTTTAAAATTTATTCAAGAGTTGAATTTTCTGGGGTGTACTGAGAGTTCGTCGATTCGATCGGATTATCAGACTTTGTCTATGTGGCTTCCGGATATTTTGAATACGTTAAAAAGTTCAATCGGATATAAATACCCAATTTTTCCCCTGTCAGGAAATTTCCAAGTGTTGGATTTTTCCGTAGTTTGACGACGTTCTAAGTAGTGCAAGTAACGCGATGGACCCTCTAGAAGACAACAAACCTTAACTCGATTATGTGACCGTCTTGAACTGCCCTTTGAACCTTAGGGTTTGGGGCAGTACGGCGTGCCACATGTGAGGCGTTGGCTTGACCCTTCTACGGCTGGACCGTTGGTACTGAGGCACGAACTGAATGTTGTTAGACTTGTTTCATGTGTTGATCTGTATCGGGAAAACTTGGGTGTTTGACTGTTCGATCGAAAAGTTTAACATTTTCTATTTATCCGGAATGGGATACAATAATTGGAATTCACAAGAAGTTATGAGATAACTGAATGAATGTTATAAACATAGCACTTTAGTCTCACTTGATCGGTTGCCACGGAATTTTGATGTGATCAAAAGTCCGTCGCAATCACGTAGCGTACGCGGATACTCGCCGGGTAAACTTAATAGACAGCCTCACTCCATAGCCCCGACCAAGTGACTGTAGGAGAACCCCGTCGCCGGAAGCATCCGTCCGGGTGCTCGCGGTAGCGGTGTTCCGCCTTGGTGCACTTGGTCGACGGCGTCGGGGGTGCAGCCGCCTACTAAAGTTTGCGACGAGCATTCGATCAGGATGTCGGGAATCTTGTTGAATTACCCGACTTAGTATTGAAAAGTGTTTTCGATTTTGAGACTAAAATGCGGGGTTTATAATTGTTAGGCATGCGATGTCTAAAGAATTCATTTGGTCAGGCATGCGATGTCTGAAGTGATTGCGGATTCCAACTGTTGTAGTTTTACACTTTCTTTTCTGTGACCGTAAGTGTAATATGTGATATCGCCGGTTTCGTTGCTATATGTCAACGACAATTGGGATGGACATATTTACTTACGTTGATGACATGTGATGTTATGTGTTGCTGGATATGTTATATTGGATCGTCGTATTTGAATAGCCGGGGGTTTTTATGTGAGATGAGTGTTTTTCATTTTCATTCATGTAAAAACTTGTATGTAATATTCTTTTATTGGGGCGCTTCCAGGTTGCGGAAGTTGTCACCGTTTGTATATTATTTACTTTTCTGCACTAGGATAGACCCAAGGAGGAGGGCACAAGTAACCGGGTTCTGGAGTCCAGTGGGAGACCAACTCGAGGAGTCGAGTCCGGGTCTCCTAACTCTAGAATTGGTAGGGTTGCTTGCCGCTCTCGTAGGGGTCTAGGGGTGTGGGTTTGGCTATTCATCGCGACCGTGGAATCCGTGTTTTATACTGGCTCGTATTGAAAACATGGACATCCTAGTATATCCAATATTTCATATGATTCTTCTGCTGCGATATCTGTGATGTGATCATGTGATGTTCTCTGATAGATACAGTATATAGTATATATGATATATTATATAGACGTTACTTATGTTTTACACCCGCGCTAGCCCTGCCCCGCTCTGCCGTTAGTTACCTAATCTAACGGTGCACGAGGGGACATCGAGGCAAATGCGGATGGCATAAGTGTACGTCATATTTATCTGTGATGTTTAGGTACTTAAATGATGGGACTTCATTAATGAGATTAATGAAATAAAAGAAACCTAAGATGTTGTAGAATCGAATTTCAAAAATAAAACAGGTAGCTACAGTTCTTGCTTTGCACAGCGGTATATGTGATATATCCTGCACCTTATTCGATGAGGAAAGGACCGAGATCCCTTCACCGGGAGTGACTCCTTTAGCAATAACTGGCAGATGCTACACACTCGGTTTGTCTTTTGATTGCTTTTAAGTGTTTTTGCTTTGCACAGTGATATATATGATATATCCTGCACCTCATTCGACAAGGAAAGGACCGACGATCCCTTCACCGGGAGTGACTCCTTTAGCAAAACTAGAAAAGCCTCAAAAGTGTTAGTTATATGTATGCCCTAGAGGCCATTACTGTACATTGGATGTATATTGTAGTGGATGCTGGGACATATATAGGTAGGACTTTCTTGCTCGACATGATAGTACGCTATCTGGTTGCTCTTTATCTTAACATGTATACTTTCTGTCTCTCTGATTACATGTTGATAAAGCCCATAGGATGTGTACTCGACTTCCAGGACTATGATGTAGATCATACTAGTGGGGCCTGGGTAGTCCAAGAGTACATCCTTGAAATGTTCCTAGTCGAGGGAATATCGAGACGGGGCATCGATATTCCAGAGTAGACTAGCGCATATCTTCTCGACCCATGCGATGGGCGATGGATGATCCCATATCCATTGGTGTTTGACATCGAAGATGGTATGCGGGTGCTCAGTGGAGACTGGGTACACTGAACGGACTCGCCGAGAACTCCCAGATGGTATTATACCTCACGTCAGATGGCAGTTCTCTGGTGACACTGGTACAGCTTAGTCTGTTGACCCGAGATCGTCATAGAGTCTTGTGTGTCTCCCACTGTGCTTTGATTTCCACCCTACCACGGCTCTACTGAGTTGTGCAAATAGATGGTTTTTGGGTACAGTCCCGATTCACATGGAGGCAATGAGCGATAGGAGGGGATTCGTCTCTCCCGGTATTGGGGGTTGATATTGTGCTATGCTCGACTGGCCATAACAGGAAATCCCTGGCCAGGGTTGCAGTGATATACTGGTAAGAGTTATCAGTAGATTCACGAATGTTATGGACCTCAAGTCGGCATGACTTATCGAGCTACTGGGGTCTGACGTTTACCACCCCTAGGCGAGATATACGATATATCAGACGAACAGACCGGACCGTACGGTAAGTGTTACTGGTTGGATTCGCAGGAGTCTGAGCGGGCTTGCTCGTCGATCTTCTGATCGCTCAATACCCGGGTGGCCGTTACGTTTAGCAGACCGCTTGCGGCTTGTGGATGTTTGATATGATCATCATCCGCTGTCGGCGTATTGACGAGTCTTTAGAGTCCTACACAGAGGTTTCCTGGCTCAAGCGAAATGAAATAGGAGCGCATATGAGATATGTGCGGGACCGAGAATAATGCGTGTATGTGATACCGTATTCCATTCTCGCGATGGATGTATCGATTAGGTTATATGCGATATACCCTAGTTATCGAATCAAGGGTTGATTCGATAAGCCGATACATTGGATATTAGTCGGTTATATGCGATATGACCGGATCGTTAAATCAAGTGTTGATTTAATGATTTAATGCATAATTATATATTTGATATATTACTTTGCATTAACTGGTATCGGTTCACTTAAGATGGATTTTCTCACTCGGGTGTGCGCATTGCATATGCGATATGATTTTGTGCACTTGCTTGTATCATGTTTGATGATGCATGCTAAATTTGGTTAAGTGTAAAGAATGAACCATGGTAATGAATGGGTTAGGGTTTTGATTTTTATTTATTCATTTATCTTTCTTATTTATTCTTTTTGGAAAAAGGAAAAAGAAAGATAAATGGTGGCATATTTTGGATTTAGTTGAAGTTTCTTGAAACTTTGACTAAGTCTTCATTCTTGTCCTATACTTAACCCTAACCATTTTAACTAACCTAAGTTAATTCTCTACACTTAACTAGAGTTAAAAGTATGATAAGTATTGTTTTATTTTCTATTTTTAATTCAAGACTTATCATATCATCTTCATCTTCTTCCATTCTTCAAGTGAAGAAAGCTTGATTTTCATCAATGGTGATTGATGATAAAGAGTGAGAAATCCAATTCTAAAGTCTACCCACTTCCTATTTCTTCATCCTCTACCTCTTGCCAAGTAGTAGAGTGTGTTTTCTTCACAAGTTTCTTGACTTGGTGAAGTCGGAGCTTGATTTAGCGATGCCTCGACGTAGATCATCTTCGGCATGGACATCGATGACCTAGCCCTTCCATTCTCCGATGAAGCCGACGCTAGAGCCCGGGACTTGTTATGGACAGCGAGGAGACTTCATTGCGGAGCTATGGAGGTGGAGAACCGGATCTACAAAGGTTGTATTTCCGTATCTCTTAGTTAAGTGTTAACTAGTTTACTTTTTCGCCTAGAAATCTAGCCAACGATCCGTTCTAGGGTTCTCGGCACCGTTTAAATTTGAAATTGGCATGGTTGATGCCTTGTGAGACCTCATTAGGGTGCCTAGGAACCCTACAGTGGTATCAGAGCCTAGCTAGAGCCTTAGGCGATGCGTAGACGGAGTTAGAAGTCCGATCGACCCGAAACCCCGACTTTAAAATGCTCTCTGGACATTTTTGTAAAATGTGGATTTTTGCAAATTAAAAATATGCAGAAAAATAAGCAGGTAAATCTAAGAATTACGATGCAAAAATTACCTAATGATCTTTCTAAAGTGCGGCGGAACCGCGGCATTAGCGTGCTAATGCGGCCCTTCCGCGGCCCTTTTGTCTTATCTGCCATTGAATTTTGCACAGTAACTCCTATTTTTCAGTGCTGGTTTTCCTGGGAATTTTTAATATGCAGTATACAGTTGAGTATTTTGGGTTGTATTGGGAGTTCGTTTATTCGATCGGATTGTCAAACTCTGTCTATGTGGCTTTCCGGATAAATTTTAGAATATGTTAAAAAAGTTCGACCGGATATAAATACCCAATTTTTCCCCTGTCGGGAAATTTCCAAGTGTTGGATTTTTCCATAGTTTAACGACGTTCTAAGTAGTGCAAGTAATGCGATGGTCCCTCTAGAAGACAACAAACCTTAACTCGATTATGTGACCGTCTTGAACTGCCCTTTGAACCTTCGGGTTTGGGGCAGTACGGCGTGCCACATGTGAGGCGTTGGCTTGACCCTTCTACGGCTGGACCGTTGGTACTGAGGCACGAACTGAATGTTTTTAGACTTGTTTCATGTGTTGATCAGTATCGGGAAAACTTGGGTGTTCGATTGTTCGATCGAAAAGTTTAACATTTTCTGTTTATCTGGAATGGGATACAATAATTGGAATTCACAAAAGTTATGTGATAACTAAATGAATATTATAAACATAGCAGTTTAGTCTCACTTGATCGGTTGCCACGGAATTTTGATGTGATCAAAAGTCCGTCGCAATCACATAGCGTACGCGGATACTCGCCGGGTAAACTTAATAGACAGCCTCACTCCATAGCCCCGACCAAGTGACTGTAGGAGAACCCCGTCGCCGAAAGCATCCGTTCGGGTGCTCGCGGCAGCGGTGTTCCGCCTTGGTGCACTTCGTCGACGGCATCGGGGGTGCGGCCGCCTACTAAAGTTTGCGACGAGCATTCGATCAGGATGTCGGGAATCTTGTTGAATTGCCCGACTTGATATTGAAAAGAGTTTTCGATAATGAGACTAAAATGCGGGGTTTATAATTGTTAGGCATGCGATGTCTAAGTATTTCATTTGGTCAGGCATGCGATGTCTGAGGAGGTTGCGGATTCCAACTGTTGTAGTTTTACATTTTCTTTTCTGTGACCGTAAGTGTAATATGTGATGTCGCCGGTTTCGTTGCTATATGTCAACGACAATTGGGATGCGCATATTTACTTACGTTGATGACATGTGATGTTATGTGTTGCTGGATATGTTATATTGGATCATCGTGTTTGAATAGCCGGGGGGTTTTTATGTGAGATGAGTGTTTTTCGTTTTCATTCATGTAAAAACTTGTATGTAATATTCTTTTATTGGGGCACTTCCAGGTTGCGGAAGTCGTCACCCGTTGTATATTATTTACTTTTCTGCACTAGGATAGACCCAAGGAGGGGAGCACAAGTAACCGGGTTCTGGGGTCCAGTGGGAGACCAACTCGAGGAGTCGAGTCTGGGTCTCCTAACCCTAGAATTGGTAGGGTTGCTTGCCGCTCTCGTAGGGGTCTAGGGGTGTGGGATTGGCTATTCATCACGACCGTGGAATCCGTGTTTTATACTGGCTCGTATTGAAAACACGGACGTCCTAGTATATCCAATATTTCATATGTTTCTTCTGCTGTGTTTTATCTGTGATCATGCGATGTTCTGTGCTCTGTGACAGATATTATAGTATATATATGATATATTATATAGACGTTACTTATGTTTTACACCCGCGCTAGCCCTGCCCCGCTCTGCCGTTAGTTACCTAACCTAACGGTGCACGAGGGGACATCGAGGCGAATGCGGATGGCATAAGTGTACGTCATATCTATCTGTGATGTTTAGGTAATTTAAATGATGGGATATTCATTAATGAGATTAATGAAAGAAAATAAACCTAATTGATGTTGTGGAATCGAATTTCAAAGTAAAAACAGGTAGCTACAGTTCTTGCTTTGCATCGCGGTGTTCATTATAGAACATCCTGCACCTTATTCGATGAGGAAAGGACCGAGATCCCTTCACCGGGAGTGACTCCTTTAGCAATGACTGGCAGATGCTACAACTCTCAGTTTGTCTTTTGATAGCTTCTATAGTTTCCGCTTTGCACAGTGATATATATGATATATCCCGCACCTCATTCGACGAGGAAAGGGCCGACGATCCCTTCACCGGGAGTGACCCCTTTAGCAAAACTAGAAAAGCCTCAAAAACATTCCATTTAAAAACCATTTGATTCCGCAACGAGATCAAGTTCAAAGCGTTAAAGGTTTTCACAAAAACCAGCCGCAACCCTCCATCATTTTAGGAAGTAGAGTACTTAGTATTCGTGCTGTGTTTGTTGACCATAGTCAAGGCACAGTGTACGGTAGCTAAGTGATGTCTTCCTACACCGCATATGATGCGATTAGTTAGGACAGTCGCGTGACTTTGTTGACCTTAGTTAAGGGTCATGTGGGTGGGTCTAATTAATCACGAAATGACGGGTAGAACTTGACTAGTACTTATGATTTGTTGACCATAGTTAAGGTCATAGGTGCTAGGGGTAAAAACCTTTATCGGGAGTTTCAAGTGTTGGAATTTGCAATGAGATTGCATACCTTCTATGTGATAGTTGGATCCCGATACCCACTGCGAGTAATTGTTACTCCTGGGAGAGTTTTGCACTTTACAATTAGCCGATCAAGTAGGTGTCTAGAAAGGTGTCAACGAGGTTACGCCTCTGGGAAAACGAGGTTTACATTAATTAGGTTCGTGCGAAAGCACGGGGAACCTCCCTCAAAGTACCGACACTGGCCTGGCTGAAAGGTTGGCGAACTTGTAGAGCGTAATTAATCCCGGCTAGTCTTTCCTTTTAAGGTTTGAAGGAAGATTTGATAAAAACAGTGGGAGCCATCCTGATTAGATAAAATATATAACCAATCTGATCTTGCAAGAGCGCACGCAAAGTGTTTTCTTCTCTCTCTCTCCTGGTAGCGACCATATCACGCCTTAATCAAGATAATAATACGGATGTATTGACCGAACCCACTTGTTATACTGAGCTGGGGAACGTTGGTCCCGCTCCAACTTATAATTGTTATAAGACAGAGCAGGAAATTGGGGAATGCCAGAATTCCTATGCCGCCCAAACGAAGAAAGTGCATATGATGCATCTCCTTCGGGTGTGTTCATTACAAAGAACTGTTTCTCAGTATCCTCTGAATCCTGGGTATATGATACTGGATCAGGATCCCAGATATATAATCTGTTACATAGGGCTACAGAAAGGTAGAGAACTGAGAACGGGTGATAAGTTTCATGAGGCAGAAAACGGGGCAAATGTTGCAGCCAAGTCTGTTGGTCACTGTCACCCTGTATTACAATACATTGATTCTGAACGAATGTTATTAAATACTGAACCTGATATACCAAATCATATCACTCTCTTTGGTAGAAAAGAAAGGATATAATTTTGTATTGATTGATAATGTTTTGAACATTTCCTATATCAAAAGTTGATCGTTTCAGGCACGTTATCTAAAAGCATTGATGTTCTAAATCAAACTACAGTTCTTAGTATATGGAACACACACAAGAGGAAGAGTTCAGAAATGAACGGATTCTTCTTGAGGTATTGTAGACTAGGTCATATCAATGCGACCCGACTAGCTAGAGTTTCATAAAGATGCATATTTAAATTAGTTTGAATTTACATCTTGTGAAACTTGCCAGTCATGTCACAGAGATGAGATGACCATAGCTCCGTTTATTGGAAACAGAGAAAGAGTTAGTGAACTCTTGGGATGATACATGTTGATGTATAAAGGTCCCCAGTCTACACATGCCAAGACCGGTTCTTTGTACTTCATTACATTCTCTGATGATCTCTTTAGATTCAGACATATGTTCCTGTTGAAACACAAGTCCGAAGCTTTTGAGATATTCACAGAATATAAGTTAGAAGTAGAGAACCAATACGGGTATAAGTATTATGTCCTATGATGAGATCAGGGAGGAGAATACTTGTGCATGGAATTCCTGGACTATTCTAAAGGAGAATGAGATTCTCTCTCAGCATTACTCCTCCGAATACACCATAGCACGATGGTATATCGGGGTGGAGCAGATACACCCTATATGATATGGTGTGCTCTATGATGAGTACTACTGAGTTACCTATTTCCTTTTTGGGAGTTATGCACTTGAGAAGCTGCATACCTATTGAATTAGGTTCGAATCAAATCAGTGCCTACCACTCTATATAAGATATGGTGCGGGAAGATCCTATCTCTTAAGTAAGTTAAGATTTGGGGTTGTCCGGCCTATGTTTAAAGCAAAATCCGGACAAGATCGAGGCAAGGTCTGTTCTGTTAAACTGGAAAGGTTCCAGCTATACAAAACTGCAGTTGATGATTTGACAGAACCAAAGGATTCTATAGTTTCCGACGAACCTCAGCCTCTCTGCCGATCTAGTAGGGTTCCTCATCCGCCTGAGAGATACCTCAGTTTCTCGATGACAGTGGGAGCAAGGATTGCATCATGAGATGATGACCCAACTAGATTCGAGCAGGCCATCAAGAGTAGGGACTCTGTAAGAATGGCTGGATGCTTAGCGATCTGAGATGGAATCCATGTACACCAGCAAAGTATGGACTTTAGCTGCTGTATCTGAAGGGTTAAATCCCCATCAGGAGCAAGTATATCTTGAGAAGATTACTTGGTTTAGATGGAGAAGTTGAGACTTTCAAAGCTAGACTTGTTAAAGGTTTTCGTCATCGACCAGGCATGGATAATGATGAAACCTTTTTCCAGTAGCTATGCTTAAGTCTGTCCAGATCCTACTTACCACGGCTACATACCATGACTACGATATCTGGCGGTTGGGTGCCATGACTGCTTTTCTAAATACTGATTTAGAAGAGAACGTCTATAAGAACACAGCCAGAGGTCTTCGTAAACAGTGGGAGCAGCGGAAACGTGTGCAGGTTGCTTTACATAATGAAGCAGGCATCGCGGAGATGGAACGTCTATTTTGATGTGATGGTCGAAGTGCTTGACTTCATCAAAATGGTAGACGAACCTTGTATATACAAAAGGGTAGTAGAGAGTAAGGTGGTCATCTTCGTATTGTACGTAGACAACATACTCTTGATAGGAAAAGAGTTTCCTATACTATGATCGGTCAATCTCCTATTATCACTAGGATTCCCCAAATAGGATCAAAGTGATACCTCCTAAATCCTGAGTTTTCATCTATGAGATAGATGTAATTGGATGTTAGGATTCTCACTAGATGTAGTGAGATGGTATCAATCGATCCTGAGAAGAATCACTGGAAGTGTTCCAGGGTGATAAAGACGACTGAATGTCAGTCACGGGCAATGTCTTTACCCTCAATAGAGGGACGGTATGTTGGAAGATTTCCAAGCTAGATACAGTGACAAACTAGACGATAAAGGCTGGTAACATCGCTATTAATGATACTACCAAAGAGGCAGTTTGGGTGTATATTGGTTCATAGGATGAACAAGGTTCCTGCCATTATATGACAATGGAAGTGTGGCTTTGGCCCTGGAACCCTGGTCCCATCAGTGACCCAGACATAATCTAAGACAGCATCACCTGATCATGGAGATAGTTGATCTCCAGGGTGATCGAGGTAAGGAGAGTAGACTCAGAGGACAACACGGCGGATCCACTCACGAAGGCCCTTTTCCCAAAGAGAGACTTTTAGGGGATGGTTGAGTATGTGATACTGCAACCACTGCTACAGATGGCCCTAGTGCAAGTGGGAGATTGTTAGTTATATGTATGCCCTAGAGGCCATTACTGTACATTGGATGTATATTGTAGTGGATGCTGGGACATATATAGGTAGGACTTTCTTGCTCGACATGATAGTACGCTATCTGGTTGCTCTTTATCTTAACATGTATACTTTCTGTCTCTCTGATTACATGTTGATAAAGCCCATAGGATGTGTACTCGACTTCCAGGACTATGATGTAGATCATACTAGTAGGGCCTGGGTAGTCCAAGAGTACATCTTTGAAATGTTCCTAGTCGAGGGAATATCGAGACGGGGCATCGATATTCCAGAGTAGACTAGCGCATATCTTCTCGACCCATGCGATGGGCGATGGATGATCCCATATCCATTGGTGTTTGACATCGAAGATGGTATGCGGGTGCTCAGTGGAGACTGGGTACACTGAACGGACTCGCCGAGAACTCCCAGATGGTATTATACCTCACGTCAGATGGCAGTTCTCTGGTGACACTGGTACAGCTTAGTCTGTTGACCCGAGATCGTCATAGAGTCTTGTGTGTCTCCCACTGTGCTTTGATTTCCACCCTACCACGGCTCTACTGAGTTGTGCAAATAGGTGGTTTTTGGGTACAGTCCCGATTCACATGGAGGCAATGAGCGATAGGAGGGGATTCGTCTCTCCCGGTATTGGGGGTTGATGTTGTGCTATGCTCGACTGGCCATAACAGGAAATCCCTGGCCAGGGTTGCAGTGATATACTGGTAAGAGTTATCAGTAGTTTCACGAATGTTATGGACCTCAAGTCGGCATGACTTATCGAGCTACTGGGGTCTGACGTTTACCACCCCTAGGCGAGATATACGACATATCAGATGAACAGACCGGACCGTACGGTAAGTGTTACTGGTTGGATTCGCAGGAGTCTGAGCGGGCTTGCTCGTCGATCTTCTGATCGCTCAATACCCGGGTGGCCGTTACGTTTAGCAGACCGCTTGCGGCTTGTGGATGTTTGATATGATCATCATCCGCTGCCGGCGTATTGATGAGTCTTTAGAGTCCTACACAGAGGTTTCCTGGCTCAAGCGAAACGAAATAGGAGCGCATATGAGATATGTGCGGGACCGAGAATAATGCGTGTATGTGATACCGTATTCCATTCTCGCGATGAATGTATCGATTAGGTTATATGCGATATACCCTAGTTATCGAATCAAGGGTTGATTCGATAAGCCGATACATTGGATATTAGTCGGTTATATGCGATATGACCGGATCGTTAAATCAAGTGTTGATTTAATGATTTAATGCATAATTATATATTTGATATATTACTTTGCATTAACTGGTATCGGTTCACTTAAGATGGATTTTCTCACTCGGGTGTGCGCATTGCATATGCGATATGATTTTGTGCACTTGCTTGTATCATGTTTGATGATGCATGCTAAATTTGGTTAAGTGTAAAGAATGAACCATGGTAATGAATGGGTTAGGGTTTTGATTTTTATTTATTCATTTATCTTTCTTATTTATTCTTTTTGGAAAAAGGAAAAAGAAAGATAAATGGTGGCATATTTTGGATTTAGTTGAAGTTTCTTGAAACTTTGACTAAGTCTTCATTCTTGTCCTATACTTAACCCTAACCATTTTAACTAACCTAAGTTAATTCTCTACACTTAACTAGAGTTAAAAGTATGATAAGTATTGTTTTATTTTCTATTTTTAATTCAAGACTTATCATATCATCTTCATCTTCTTCCATTCTTCAAGTGAAGAAAGCTTGATTTTCATCAATGGTGATTGATGATAAAGAGTGAGAAATCCAATTCTAAAGTCTACCCACTTCCTATTTCTTCATCCTCTACCTCTTGCTAAGTAGTAGAGTGTGTTTTCTTCACAAGTTTCTTGACTTGGTGAAGTCGGAGCTTGATTTAGCGATGCCTCGACGTAGATCATCTTCGGCATGGACATCGATGACCTAGCCCTTCCATTCTCCGATGAAGCCGACGCTAGAGCCCGGGACTTGTTATGGACAGCGAGGAGACTTCATTGCGGAGCTATGGAGGTGGAGAACCGGATCTACAAAGGTTGTATTTCCGTATCTCTTAGTTAAGTGTTAACTAGTTTACTTTTTCGCCTAGAAATCTAGCCAACGATCCGTTCTAGGGTTCTCGGCACCGTTTAAATTTGAAATTGGCATGGTTGATGCCTTGTGAGACCTCATTAGGGTGCCTAGGAACCCTACAGAAAGCACTCCATTTCAAAATCATTTGATTCTACAACGATATCAAGTTCATTACGCAAAGGGTTTTCTGAAAAACCCGTCGTAGCCCTCCGTCATTTCAGATAAGTACTGGTTAGTATTCGTGCTACGTTTGTTGACCTTAGCCAAGGCGTAGTGTGCGGTAGCTGATTAGTGCTTATCTGTATAAGCATATGGTGCGATTGAGTTAGGGTAGTCGTGCGACTTTGTTGACCTTAGCCAAGGGTCGTGCGGGTGGGTTTAATTCAATCGGGAAATGACGGGTTGAACTTGGCTAGCACTTATGATTTGTTGACCTTAGCCAAGGTCATAAGCTGCTAGGGGAAAAATATTATCGGGAATTTCAAGTGTTGAAATTTGCAATGAGATTGCATACCTTCTATGAGATAGTTGGATCCCGATACCCGCTGCGAGTAAGAGTTACTCCTGGGAGAGTTTTATACATTACAATTAGCCGATCAAGTAGGTGTCTAGAAAGGTGTTAACGAGGTTACGCCTCTGGGAAAACGAGGTTAACTTTAATTAGGTTCGTGCGAAACCACGGGGGACCTCCCTCAAAGTACCGACACTGGCCTGGCTGAAAGATTGGCGAACTTGTAGTGTGTAATTAATCCCGGCTAGTCTTTCCTTTTAGGGTTTGAAGGAAGATTTGATAAAAAGCAGTGGGAGCCATCCTGATTAGATAAAATAATAACCAATCTATTCTTGCAAGAGCGCACGCTGAGTGTTTTCTTCTCTCTCTCTCCTGGTAGCGACCATATCACGTCTTAATCAAGATAATAATACGGATATTTGACCGAACCCGATTGTTATACTGAGCTGGGGAACGTTGGTCCCGCTCCAACTTATAATTGTTATAAGACAGAGCAGGAAATTGGGGATTACCAGAATTCCCGTGCCGCCCAAACGAAGAGAGTGCATGTTGATGCATCATCTTCGGGTGTGTTCATTACAGAGAACTGTTTCTCAGTATCCTCTACGTCCTGGGTATGTGATACCAGATCAGGATCCCAGATATGTAATCTGTTACATAAGGCTACAGATAGGTAGAGAACTGAGAACGGGTGATAAGTTTCATGAGGCAGAAAACGGTGCAAGTGTTGCAGCCAAGTCTGTTGGTCACTGTCACCCTGTATTACCAATACATTGATTCTGAACGAATGTTATTAGATACCGAACCTGATGTACAAAATCATATCTGTCTCTTTATTAGTAAAGAAACGATAAAATTTTGTATTGTTGGATAATGTTTTGAACATTTCCTATATCAAAAGTTGATCGGATCAGGCACGTTATCTAAAAGCATTGATGTTCTAAATCAAACTACAGTTCTTAGTATACGGAACACACACAAGAGGAAGAGTTTAGAAATGAACGAATCCTTCTTGAGGCATTGTAGACTAGGTCAGATCAATGTGACCCGACTAGCTAGAGTTACATATAGATGCATATTTAAATCAGTTTGAATTTACATCTTGTGAAACTCGCCAGTCATGTCACAGAGATAAGATGACCATAGCTCTGTTTACTGGAAACAGAGAAAGAGTTAGTGAACTCTTGGGATGATACATGTTGATGTATGTTAGGTCCCCTGTCTACATATGCCAGGACTGGTTCTTTGTACTTCATTACATTCTCTGATAATCTCTCAAGATTCAGACATATGTTCCTGTTGAAACACAAGTCTGAACCTTTTGAGATATTCACAGAATATAAGTTAGAAGTAGAGAACCAATGAGGGTACAAGTATTATGTCCTTTGATGAGATCAAGGAGGAGAATACTTGAGCACGGAATTCCTGGATTATTCTAAAGGAGAATGAGATTCTCTCTCAGCATTACTCCTCCGTATACACCATTGTGAGATGGTATGTCGGGGCGGAGCAGATACACCCTATCTGATATGGTGTGCTCTATGATGAGTACTACTGAGTTACCTATTTCCTTTTTGGGAGTTATGCACTTAAGAAGCTGCATACCTATTGAATAGGGTTCAAATCAAATCAGTTGCCTACCACTCCATATGAGATATGATATAGAAAGAGCCTATGTCTTAAGCTAGTTAAGATTTGGGGTTGACCGGCCTATGTCTAAAAGCAAAATCCGGACAAGCTCGAGGCAAGGTCTGTAATATAGAACTGGAAAGGTTCCAGCTATACAAACTACAGCAGATGATTTGGTACAACCAAAGGATTCAGTAGATACCAACGAACCTCAGCCTCTCCGCCGATCTAGTAGGGTTCCTCACCCACCTGAGAGATACTTTGGTTTCTCTATGACAGTGGGAGCGAGGATTGCATCATGAGATGATGACCCGACTAGTTTCGAGCTGGCCATCAGGAGTGGGACTCTGTAAGAATGGCTGGATTCTTAGCGATCTGAGATGGAATCCTTATACACCAACAAAGTATGGACTTTGGTTGCGATATCTGAAGGGTTAAATCCCCATCAGGAGCAAGTATATCTTGAGAAGATTACTTGGTGTAGATGGAAAAGTTGAGACTTTCAAAGCTAGACTTGTTAAAGCTTTTCGTCATCGACCAGGTGTGGATCATGAGGAAACCTTTTTCTAAGGAGCTATGCTTAAGTCCATCCAGATCCTACTTACCACGGCTGCATACCATGACTACGATCTCTGGTGGTTGGGTGTCTTGACTGCTTTTCTAAATGATGATTTGGAAGAGTGTGTCTATAAGTACACAGCCAGAGGGCCTCGTAGACAGTGGGAGCAGCGGAAACGTGTGCAAGATGTTTTATAGGATAAAGCAGGCATCGCGGAGTTGGAACATCTGTTTTGATGAAGTAGTCAAAGAGTTTGACATCATCAAAATGGTAGATGAACCTTGTATAAACAAAAAGGTAGTAGGGAGTATGGTGGTGATCCTCGTAGAGTACGTGGATGACATACTCTTGATAAGAAAGGAGTTTCTTATGCTACGCTCGATCAATCTCCGCTTATCACAATGATTCTCCATATAGGATCAAAATGATACCTCCTAAATCCTGGATTTTGGATCTATGAGATAGATCTAATTGGAAATTAGGATACTCACTAGTTGTAGTGAGAAGGTATCAATCGACCCTGGGGAGAATCACTGGAAGTGTTCCAGGGTGATAAAGACGACTGAATGTCAGTCACAGGCATTGTCTTTACCCTCAGTAAAGGGACGGTATGTTGGAAGAGTTCCAAGCTAGATACCGTGGCATACTAGACGATAAAGGCTGGATACATCGCTACTTAAGATGCTACCAAAGTGGCTGTCTGGGTGTATATTGGTTCATGAGATGAACTTAGTTCCTCCCATTGTGTGACAATGGAGTTGTGGCTTATGCCAAGGAACGTCCGTCCCATCAGTGATCCAGACATATTCTAAGGCAGTATCACCTGATCATGGAGATAGTTGATCTCCAGGGTGATCGAGGTTTGGAGAGTAGACTCAGAGGACAACACAGCGGATCCACTCACAAAGGCCTGTTCCCAGAGAGAGACTTTTATGGGATGGTTGAGTATGAGATACTACAACCACTGCTACAGATGGCCCTAGTGCAAGTGGGAGATTGTTAGTTATATGTATGCCCTAGAGGCCATTACTGTACATTGGATGTATATTGTAGTGGATGCTGGGACATATATAGGGAGGAATTTCTTGCTCGACATGATAGTATGCTATCTGGTTGCTCTTTACCTTAACGTGTACACTGATTGTCTCTCTGATACATGTTGGTAAAGCCCTTAGGATGTGTACTTGACTATCTGGACTATGATGCGGATCATACTAGTGGGGACATGGTAGTCCATAAGTACATCCTTCAAAGTCCCTAGTCGTGGGTGTATCGAGACGGGACATCGATATACCAGAGTAGACTACCGTATACCTTCTCGACCCATACAGATGGGCGATGGATGATCCCATATCCATTGGTGTTTGACATCAGAGATGATATACGGGAGCTCAGTAGAGACTGGGTACACTGGACGGACTCGCCGAGAACTCCCAGATGGTATTATACCTCACGTCAGATGGCAGTTCTCTGGTGACACTGGTACAGAGTAGTCTGTTGACCCGAGATCGTCATAGAGTCTTGTGTGGTTCCCACTGTGCTTTGATTTCCATCTTACCACGTCTAAGAGGGCGTGCAAAACGGTGGTTTTTGGGTACAGTCCCGAGTCACATGGAGGCAATGAGCGATAGGAGGGGATTCGTCTCTCCCGGTATAGGGAGTTGATGTTGCGCTGTGTTCGATTGGCTATAACCGGAAATCCCTGGCCAAGGTTGCTGAGATTTACTGGTAAGTGTTACCAGTAGTTTCTCGAATTGTTATAGACCTCATATCGACACGACTTATCGAGCTATTGGGGTCTGACGTTTACCACCCCTAGGCGAGATATGCGACATATCAGACGATCAGACCGGACTGTACGGTAGTGTTACTGGTTGGATTCACTGGAGTGTGAGCGGGCTTGCTCGTCGATCTTCAGATCGCTCAATACCCGGGTGGCCGTTACGTTTAGCAGACCACTTGCGGCTTGTGGATGTTTGATATGATCATCATCTGCTGCCGGCGTATTGACGAGTCTTTAGAGTCCTACACAGAGGTTTCCTGGCTCAAGCGAAACGAAATAGGAGCGCATATGAGATATGTGCGGGACCGAGAATAATGCGTGTATGTGATACCGTATTTCATTCTCGCGATGAATGTGTCGAGTGGTTGTATGCGATATAACCTAGTTATCGAATCGAAGATTGATTCGATAAATCGATACATTGGATATTAGTCGGTTATATGCGATATGACCGGATCGTTAAATCAAGTGTTGATTTAATGATTTAATGCATAATTATATACTTGATATATTACTTTGCATTAACTAGTATCGGTTCACTTTAAATGGTTTTTCTCGCTCGGTTGTGCGCATTATATATGTGATATGATTTTGTGCACTTGCTTGTATCATGTTTGATGATACATGCTTTTTGGTTAAGTGTAAAGTATTAAACCTTGGTTAATGAAATGGTTAGGGTTTATTATTTGTTATTCATTTATCTTATTTAATTATCCATTTATTTTTGATAAATGAATAAAAGAAAATGAAATGAAATGGTGGCTTTCATTTGTTGTTTTCATGAAGCTTCATGAACACTTTGACTAAGTGACCATTTTGTCTCTAGCTTGACCCTAACCATTCCTTTAACCATGATTGATTCTCTACACATTACCATAGTTAACATTATGATAAGAAATGATTATTATTCTAATTCAATTATTCTTATCATAATACTTTCTTCTTCTTCTTCCTTTCTTCACTTGAAGAAAGCAAGCTCCATCAATGGTGATTGATGGAAATGAGTGAGAAATCCAATTCTAAAGTCTACCCACTTCCTATTTCTTTATCCTCTACCTCTTGCCAAGTAGTAGAGTGTGTTTCCTTCACAAGTTTTCACTACTTGGTGAAGGTGGAGCTTGATTTAGCGATGCCTCGACGTAGATCATCTTCGGCATGGACATCGATGACCTAGCTCGCCATTTCTCCGACGAAGCCGACGCTAGAGCCCGGGAATTCATTTGGACAGCAAAGGGACTTCGTTGCGGAGCTATGGAGGTGGAGCACCAGATCTACAAAGGTTGTATTTCCGTTTAAACTTTAGTTAAGTTGTTAACTAGTTTCTTTTTCGCCTAGACATCTAGCCAACGATCCGTAGTTTAGGGTTTCTCGGCACCGTAAAATTTTAAATTGGCATGGTTGATGCCTTATGAGACCTCTTGAGAGTGCCTAGGAACCCTACAAATGTGTCCACTCGTCAATCCTAGGTGATAATCCCCGACGGACGCAGCTCCCACGCAAGCTCCGTTAGCAACCTTTAGGGTCATATCACCTTCCTTTAGCACTCTACGGTTTCTCAGTGCCTGCAATGAATTGCAAATATAAGATCCTGATCCGTTATCCAATACCCAGGAAGTAGAGTTAATTGACAGACAATTCTCAATTACAAACACACCTGAAGTCGAAGCCACAGCTTGCTTCGGTTCCTGGTTCTTGGCGTTCCACGCCTTGCAATCTTTCTTCCAGTGCCCTTTCCTGTGACAATGGAAGCACTCATCCTGGCCCACTACCGGTACCGCAAACTTTTTCTTTCCCTTCCCTCCCATCTTACTAACACCTCCTCTAGGTTTGGTGGCGGCCTTCTTCTTCCTTCCTTTAGCCCTAGCCTTAGACCCGGAAGAAGATGCACCGCCAACAAACATAGCGGGTGTTTCTCTTGTCTTCTGCAAGGTGCCCTCTGCACTCCTTAACATGTTCAGGAGTTCCGGAAGTTCAACTTCTTTTCTTTGAATGTTGAAGTTCAGGATAAACTGGGCGTAGGTGTGAGGAAGGGACTGGAAAATAAGGTCTGTATAGAGCACATTATCCAAAGTCGTCCCAAGGTCTGCGAGCTCTTCTATATAGCCGATCATCTTTAGGACATGTTCTCCTACCGATGACCCGACAGCTAACCTCGTTCGAAACAAGTTCTTAGAGGTCTCGTATCTTGCTATACGAGATTGCTCTCCATAAAGTTCCTTTGTATGGAGAAATATGCTATCTAGTTCCATATCCTCGTGCCTCCTCTGATGTTCATTGTTCATCAAGGCAAGCACGATGCACTTGGCTTTCGCGCAATCGAAATCCCAGGTTTTGCGGATTTCCTTATCCGCATTACTGGATTTGGGACCAGGGACAGCAGGTGCCGTAGCGGTGAGGACGGATCCCAATTTGTCATAGGTCAAAGCCATTTTGACATTCCGCAGCCAATCTTTGTAGTTTGGCCATGTCAGTATATTTTTCTCTAAAAGTAACTTAAGTCCAGTCATTTTCAGGGTCGCTGCAAATAGGAGAGAGAGAGAAGAAAACTCTTTAGCATGATGCTCTTGCAAGTTTAGAGTGGTTTTTAGTTTATCTAAACTGGATGGCTCCCACTGTTTCTCGAATCCTTCCTCAAACCATAAAAGAAGAATTGCCAGGACTATTCTCACCGTACAATACTTGCTTAACCGTTCAGCCAGGCTAGTGTCGATACTTCGAGGGAGGTTTTCCAACGCTTTCGCGAAGTTCCTTAATTAAATAACCTCTTTTCTCTGGGGGCGTAACCCCGCTGACACCTTTCTTGACACCTACTTGGTTTATAGCATTGATCGTTAAGTGACGAATCTCCTGATAAGTAGCATATACTCACAGTAGGATCGGGATCCAAATATCATTGTATGATAATGTTGAAGGAATCCTACCAACATTTATCAAACTCCAAATGGTATGCAACTCTTTGCAAATTTCAGTTTCTTTATAAATTCGCGATATATATATTTTTGCCCCATGCTCTTATGACCTTGGCATTAGGTCAAAATGTCATAAGTCACCTGTCAAGTTCTACCCATCATTATCTTGTCAATTTGAACCCATCCGTATATATCCTTGACGTTCGGCCAAAATGATAATACGACTGTCCCAAACTAACTCATCTATCTATGCAACAAATGAATATCCAGTAGCTACCAAACACTATGCCTTGGCGTTAGGTCAAAATACATAGCTTGAATACTACTGAATAACCAGATGAAATGACGGAGGGCTACGAATGGTTTTGGCGAAACCGTGAACGTAGTGAACTTGATATAACCGAAGGAACCTGATAGCTTTTAAAAGGAGTGGTTAAAGCTCCACATTTTAAAAAATATCTGTTTTAAAATTAACCGAGTGGTTTCTTTTAAATTGTTCCAACGATTAAACTTTTGGTTTATTTTCTTTGCATTATAAATAATGCGTCCCATCATTAACCTATCATTGCAGAAAACAATGAAAATACAACGTCCTCTTATGCCATCCGCATTCGCCACGGGGTCCCGTCATCACCCGTTAGGTTACTTAACTAACGGCAGAGCGGGGGCTGGGCTAACACGGGTGTAAAACATAAGTGACGTCTAAATAGCTATCATATATATAGATATTTTACATTCGTCGGACGCAATAATATTCATTCCAGATCACAGATGAACTTTATTGGATTTGCAAGCAATCCGTGTTTGTTTTGAGCATGCAACAAAAGACGGATTACACAGTTGTGATGAATAACCATTACCCCACCCAAGACCCCACCGGGTACGGCAAACTACCCGTCCGGCAGTATGTGCACCCCACCTTGGGTCTGTCCTAGGAGCATAAACAGTAAAATGAAATAATACAACGGTGGCTACAACCGCAACCTGGATGTGCCCCGCAAAATAATATTACAAAAAATTACATTTACATCAAATGAATTAAATAATAACCCATCACATAACCCCGGCTATACATTACAACAGTCCAACACAGTTCATATACACAAACAGATAAAATCCATTACAGAAATGTGCAACCCCCTGCCAACCGACATACTAGCAGTTAGGGGAGGTTTACGAGCACATTATACAAACACAGATATAATCCAACAAGCAAATACCGTATAATTTCGATCGATTAAACACATTTAATTTTGCTCCAATACTACTCTGTAAATCTGAAACATGAGCAAGAATTAAAAATTCCAGAAAATACCAAATATCACAGAGAACCACCACAGGAAAATTGGGATGATGAATCGGCAACTCGGCGGTGGGATCCGCCGCGGTTCCGCGGAGGTTTAGACGATTCATTATCCCAGTTTTCTTGGGTGTTCTTATACTATCATTTAGGGCTTTCTCAAGCTCCCTGAAAAATTTTTGGACTTCATTTAAAAAACGACAGAAACTCATGATATCGGGGTTTTCCGGTTTTGTTTTTTCCGTTCGAAATTCATACAATTTTGTAAGTGAGTTATTTATTGTTTAGCGAGGCTCTGATACCATTGTAAGTCGATGTACAACACCCCACGACTTGCGGGGAGGCGGAAATATGAAAAACGATCTTGTTCTTTGCTTAAACATCGACTAACCGCATGAATCGAAGCTAAACGATAACTAACATCAAACATAGAAGTTCTAAACTACTATGTAAAGGGATTATACCTAAAGAACCGTGTCCTTCGTCTTTATGAACTCCACCTCCTCTTCGGCCTTCTCCAAGTAGTAGACGATCCACCACGAGAGCTAAACTCCAAGCTTTGCCTCTAAACTTGAAGCAACTAGGTATCTTTAAGTGCTAATCAAAGTACCTAGATGAAATAGAGTATGGTTATGGATTAAGTAGTCTAACTAATCCTTGTACTCAACACATGAGAGGGGAGGATTAGGGTTTGAAGAGAGAGAGCTTGAGGAGAGAGAAGATGAACATAATAATGAGAAGAGAAAATGAGTTATCATAATATATATCAAGCATTTTTATTTATCAAGAAAAGAAAAGAAAATGATTTACAACCATGCTTGATAAATATCTTGTGGTGATTCATCTCCATGAGTCATTAAGCAATTATGAAGCATTAATGACATGGATGAATCATCCATATGACTCACTAATCTCATTCAATGTATGTGCCACTTAAACCTCCTTAGTCACCATCTTCTAGAAGCTTCTCGCGCAATTACGAGAACGCCCCTCCTATCCGTGAAAACACGGAAAAACTTTAGACTGAATAAATCCAATAACCGGATACTAGTAACTGGCTTAAACCAAAGCCGACTAGTAAAAACTGTCCGAAAGTCGTACATGCGAAAACACACGTATGCGTCCGAACCCTTGTCGTAAAACCATACGACCTCTATATCGTTTCGCCTGGAGTAGGGAACCTCTCTGCGTGGGACTCTAGAGACTTGACTACTACGCTGGCAGTGGGTTTAACCACAGACCGCAAGCGGCACTAGCTGTACGTAACGGTCCCCAGGTAGATGTCGATAAGAAGGCCGATGAGGAAACCCATCCGAACTCCTACTGAGTCTGATGTGACAATCTCCGTACAGTCCGGTCCGTTCGTCTAAGACTATCGCATATCGGGCCTAGGGGGCGGCAAGCATCAGTCCCCTAATAGCTGTATAAGTCGTGTCGGAGCGAAGCCCATTACACCCTGAGAAACTACTGGAACCTACCAGCAAATCTCGCTTGCCCTGGCCAGGGACTTTGCGTAATGGCTCTCTGATACAGCGAGATATCAACCCCCAATACCGGGAGAGACGAATCCTGTCTAACCGCTACTGCCTCCAAGTGCTCGGGACTGCACCCAACTGCTACCTGTTTGCATGACTCCTTTGAGCCGTGGTAGGGTAGCAATCTAAGAACAGTGGGACACACTCGAGACGAAGTAGCAGTGTCAAGTCTGCGGACTATGCTATACTCATGTCACCTGGGAACTATTCACTGACGACTGGTATAAAACCATCCAACAGTTCCCTATGAGTCCTGTCCGGTGTACCCGTAAGCCAACGAGCACCTGCATACTATCTCCAGTACGACGTACTGACGGCTGTGGGACAGACCATCTCCCCAACTGGGATGAGAAGCGTACACACTAGTCTACTCCGGAGTATCGATACCCTGTCTCGATAATCCAACGACTAGGGACCTGAATAAGGATGTGCTTGTAGACTACCCAGCCCCTACTAGTGTGACTGCCATCACAACGCTGGTAGTCAAGCAAAATCCTAAGAGCTCTATCAATACGTATACTCACATATTAAGATAGAAAAACCAAGTAGCATACTACCATATTTAGCAAGACTGTTATATACATGTGAATATCCCAAGCTTCTATTAAGTAATATACAAACTAGTATGATACAATAATGGCCCCTAGGGCATATACACTAACAGATATGTCACGGCAGGAACAGCCTGCTCGGGCACAACCGGTGTACTACCCGGATCAGTCCTCGTCTCGGACGAGTCAACTCGAATCTCGGCCCTCGCGGCCGCTCTCTGCGCCCTCGTAGTCTTTGGCGACATAATGGCTGAAAGGAACAATAGGATTCGATAAGGATACGGAAATCGAATCGCAAGAATGTATATACTCAAGAAGGAATTTAAATCAACAAGTCCTAAGGTCAGTTTGGCGGAGTACCGTGTCGTGAGTATGCCGCGGAACATACGCACGCTACGCCACTCTGCTTCAGCTACCTACTCCATCATACCAGGGTCATCCTAGGAACATTCCGAAAGGTAAAACCTACGCTCTGATACCAACTTTGTCACGACCCAAGTTTGGCCCATGACCGGCTCTTAACCACGTAACGTCTACAGGCGTAACGCGACTAAGTGAACCAAAAACCCAGAAATCAAACCAGTAAAAGTATAGAGTGTTATAAGTTTTAAATGAAAGCACTTACTAACATGTTAAGAAATCTAAGTAAACAATCACCAAGATAGCAATATACGACGCCGTAGCGAAGATCAAGATCCACAAGTGGGAACATCACAGATAGAATAAACTGCAAAGTACAGTCGGCTCACAACAAGCACGACACCAGAAAACAAATAATATACATCATCTTCCTCACACTGTCTCTAAGTCAAATACATACATGGTAGATGGAGAATACTAGATACAAAAATGCGTACAATAAAAGTAATCAGATACCACAACCCACCTAATAGCAAAAATAACTCTCGCACCAACTGTAGTGGTATCTGTAGCCAAAAGATGCAAAAGACAGCCTGTCGCGACTACTCCAAGGGCAACCTGCAAATACTGTGGCACAACGGGGGTGAGTTGCCAACTCGTGAATAGAGATAACATATAAAGGTAATCGCGAGCATGCACGTACTGCGCTACTTTATCATATACCAACAGATGATATCAATGCGTGATAAGCAGTATGTGCAATAATCATGCAAGTGCTCTATCAGCTAATATAACTACAGGATGAGATACAATAATGAATGCTGAGCATGGGAAATATAACATCTACACGGAATGTCAACGTGGAATATATACTCGGTGTCCATCAATGCACCCAGATCCCCCAAATAACTCAAGCGCCGGCACTCTTATCGGCCTTCTAATCCTGTAAATCTCTGAGAATCGCGAGTGCCCAACATCGGCACCCAAATATCATAAGTACTCGTGTCCAGCATCGACACGCAAATCCTCATCCATCGGTCCCCGTCAGTCCGGGTCAGCCCACGGGCTCCGTCTGCGGTATCGGCCCTCGGCCCCGGCAGTACGGATCATCCCGCATCCGTCTATCGACTCTGATCAGTATCCTCCGGATAACTGCCAGATCCAACCAATCACCGGTAGGTAGTAGTCTCTCTTCCAGGCTCACCGTCTACTACACAGCGAAACCGTTCTCGCCCCGGGGTACCATACCGGGTCCACCATGTACCCGTAATCGGCCTCATCCAGCTCCTCGATTCGGGTTCACATATATCACTCTAGCACCGAGAAAACACATGGTGGACGCACCGAAATATCATATCAAGGGAACCGGGTTTTTAAATGATTACATATTTGAAATAGCCACGGTTCCCAAATCCAGAAATCACATGTAATCCAAACCAATATGCAAGTCAATGTGAGGTGATATGTGCATCAAGTATGAATATCATGTCTAGTCACATAAAAGATGAGCTACAGCATAATGATCATGGGAATTCTACAGTGTGAGTGTAATGTCAATTACTAACGGTGTGCGTGTAACATGCAGGATAGTGCTCGTGCAACATGAACCGTTAGTAATGGTGCAGTGTTCTATCAATTCTAGTTTATAACCATATAGCAGGGAATGCAGTATGCACTAAATAGTAGCCATGAACAGTCAATGTATGTAAATGTAGCTATAAGGTCCTATCAGCCCTGACGTAGAACGCCATGCGGGCGATATCCCCGTAAATGTTAAATCTACTCACCGTAGTCTCTCGCTAGGTATAGCCAATGACTTGTTTCCCCTTCTGCGCGGCGTCCGCCGTACTCGCCTGCGAACCTAGAATTACACAATATATCACACATAAGCTCAAAGTCACATAAACACGGCATTAAAGCCGAACTAGTAACTCGTGTCGTGAACCAAGCGCGCGTGCGCGCGATATGCTAAAACGTGTGATTACGCGCCTGAAGCCACTCCGACGCGTCGCGATACGCAGAAACCCAAACCCATACACATGTATCACGCGTGTCGCGAAGATTAAAATACGGGAAAATAGGTATTCACCTAAAGATTTTGATACAGAAATGATATTGGAAAACTATATATACCAAAATACTACACATAACAGCAGACTCCTGTGTCCCAAACCCCAACTCACTCATCTGGCCGCAAATTACGGCCAGAAAGAATATTCCGGCGGCCTGGGTAGGGGGGTGGGCTCACAGGTTTGGTGTGTGCACTCTATACCCCCCCTACATGCTACAGTAATATCTAGTATTGCTCTGAAACATCTCGGGTAGTAGCAGATCCTACAGAGCCTTAAATCAAGTTAAAATCCACACTTTTTGCACTAAAATGGAACTTATGGTATTTATGTGCAAACTGAAACAAACCTGGCCTAAAATAGCTCTAATAACACATAATAGAGCTAACCAAACTAACAAAACCCTAATCTAACATGTGAATCACAAATATCCTTTAATATCACTAAAAATGCACAAAAATGAGATTTTTGCTAAAGAATACTACAAGTTTATGGAAAAGGAGTGCTAACATGAGTTAATACCTTCAAAAGACCCTATGAAACACCAAAAATCCCAGCTCTAACATCAAGTGTGCAGATTCGCCTTCAAACACCTCAAAAAGCTCACTTTTCCATGGTTTTGTGATGAAAATGTGTTGATTTGTGTAGGTTTTGTGTAGGGATAAAAAGAAATGAAAGAGGAGAAGAAAAGATGGAGGAAGATGGGGGTTTTCCTGCTGGAATTCCCAGAATTCTGAGATGGGGAAAGAGAGAGAGAAGAGAAGGAAAAATGGGGGTCAAAAGTCAATTTTTCTACCTAACACCATGCCTTTATATTCTATTCAATTTTGAATTATAAAAAAATGGGTTATGACATGATTAAAATGATGGGGATAAGTTAGCAACCATGCAACAAAAGAATGGTTAACATGCTATACCAAAAACCCTAAGTCACAAAATGCTAAGTGTGCAAGTGTACACTACAAAGGAAAATTTTCCAATTAGGGTAAACCCGACTAAAATAACTAATAATTCTATGAACACATATATAATAACACGTACAATTACTAATTATCACGAAATTCAAAGTGTTACAGTGAGTGTGTAGGTATTGGGCTATGGTGTTAGGGGCTGGTGTGTGTGTGTTATGATGGGGTTGCTGCTGATGTTGGCTGATGTAGCTGCTGTTCTGATGGCTGAAAATGTGCTGATGATGTTTGATATGGGGCTGATGGTGTTGCAGCTTGTAGCAGCAGCTATGGTGGCTGATGTGTGTGTAGGTGTGAGAGAGATGTGAGTGTGAGAGGGAAGCAAAGGTTTTGAAATGAAATGGGGTGTGACATTTGCTTTAAGCCACCATTCTCTCTCTCTCCTAAAACATGCTAGCTTGCATAAGCTATCATGGCTCACTCTCTCCCTACACAAGTCAACCCCCATCCTAATCACCTTTAAACAAAGTTAAAGAGCCTTAATTAAACACAATTAGCTTAACCAAAGGGTTAACCCATCATGGTTGGCTAAACATGGTTAACCCACCATGCTCATCTGAACATGGTAACCCTACACTTAACCCAAGTTAACATGCATAAATGTGTCCAGTTCAGATAAAATTCCAATAAAATATTCATAAAACCAGATAAAATATTTAAAAGCCATTTTGGTAAACATTTTACCAAAAACCCCACATTAACCCACAATTTCCACAAAACACCAACTCAGGTGTTACATTGAGATCGGAAGGTGAACTTTCGTTGAGTGGAACTAAGTTCCCACAGACGGAGCTAACTGATGAATCTCTCGGATATCCTTCAGATGTTACCTTCCGTTGATCTGCAGCGAACGCTGATGGAAGGCTGAGATTGAGCTGGAGGGTTGCCTCCTGTAGCGTGTGGATCTCAATGGGTTTTATGTGGTCGAGGCCGAGCTACTTGAAAGGATGTCCCAGGGTGGTTGTACCATCGAGAACCCTCCGACGATCAAGTTAGACGGGGTATTTTGGCAGAGTAACGGCCTATTGGGGTAAAATTGGCTTACCTGAGTCGTCTGGGTGAGGGGTTTATATAGTGGCAGCAATGGGCAGGCGGGAACGAGATTCACGTCGGCCGTTACGCCCGCGTGATAGGCGGGATTCCCCATTAATGACGAGATATGCTCGTTAATGGGGGATCGTGATGGCGTGGAACGCGGGATCATGGGCGGCGGATATCTCGCGCCTGGCGAGATTGCGGAGTCTTGGTGGAGGCGCCTGTGATCGGTGCTGTGGGTCGGTCGGTGAGACCGAGAAAGATAAGCTCGGCGGGAGGCTCGAGAACTAGCGAGAGGCCGAGGCATCTTGGTTCTGTGATAGCTCGGAGGCGAGATGGGGGCGGCCTGAAAGACCACCGAAGGTCGGTAACTTCCTCGGGTCGCAGGCCCGAGGAATGCTTTCAACGTACCGTTCTTGATTCTTTTTTGTAAGCTCTGGGACACGTCATCTGCCACGTGTCATGATCTGGGGAGTCACCGATTTCGAGTATAAAAAAAAGGCTTGCACATTTTTTATTTTTTTTTCTCAAAAAGATAAAGATGGGTATAACTGTATCCACAACAAACAAATCAAAGAAAAGTTTAAAGATTAAAGGTTCAAACTAAAAAGGAAAAAGGAATTAAATATTGGCTGCGACTGCCCCAAAGCTCGTTCTCTATATACTCATGGTCAGGGTACGCGACCAATAGAGGGAGAGCTCTAGCCCTTTGTTTCCAAGAAATCCTAAGTATCGACACTTCAAAAAACACACACCCAATTTTCTGTCCTTAACCAAAAAAACAGGGCGAATAACCATAACATTAATCTAATCTTTGGAAGCATCATTAGCAGCCAATTGGTCTATAGATGTTATATAGATAATGATCAGTCCAACCCAACAATTTGTCGCGCATGCATTTTACATTCTTATACAAGACTTTTTCTGCCACTGTAAGCTAGGAAGCTTCTTCTGACAACACTAACATGGCGCGCTCCGTCAGCATCTTGCATTGGGTTCACTATAATTCGCCATTTACGAAGATCTACTAAGTACTCTCTTTTGCCCACTTTCATGTAGTTGCTCTTGCTCTATATAAACTAAACAAGACACTTCGTGCACCTACCCCTACCAAATTCCATAGTTCTTATAGGATAATTGCTTGATCTTTAACCATGGGCGAAATTAATGTTGATCCAAGCCAATTACTGATCGGAGATAGTACTAATGATTGTTGTCACGGCGCTAAAAGTCCTGTGTTGCACCTCGGGCGTCGCAATAAAATTAGTACTATCGATTTATTTTCCTATCGTGAGGTATATATATATATATATATATAAGTAATTTTAAACATTTTCTACACCATAACTAATACTTAAATATCTTTTGCCGAATCTTTAAGTTTATATGTTCTCGTAGACAATAAAGTCGAAAATATATGAATGGTTATAGTTGTTTGATTTATGTTTATTCAGAACAGAAGGATACATTTTTTCACTAAACTTCGAAGATAAAATTTGTTAATTTGCTCAGATTTTGGAGGAGATATCTTCCCTGTCAAAGATATCTGTGCCTACAACCGCCACAGGCCTACTCATCTACGTGCGCAACCTTGTCTCGATGGTGTTCTTAGGCCATCTTGGCCACCTATCTCTCGCAGCTGGCGCTCTCTCCATCGGCTTTGCCAACATCACTGGCTACTCCATCATCTTCGGCCTAGCAATGGGTATGGAAACAATCTGTGGCCAGGCTTTTGGTGCACAGAACTGGAGCCTCTTAAGCTTAACGTTCCAACGAACCATCGCTATACTCCTCTTAACCTCTTTACCCATCTCTATCCTCTGGCTAAATGTTGACCGCATCCTCGTCCACTTGGGCCAAGACAGTACCATTATCGATCTGACGAAAACATACCTCCTATATTCGCTCCCAGACTTGACTGCACAATGTATACTCCACCCTCTACGAATTTATCTCCGAAGCCAAAACATCACACACCCTGTCACAATATGCTCGGGTTTGGCTTCACTGATCCACATTGTACTTAACTACTACGGTGTAGTCATACTTAAAGCCGGCATCAAAGGTGTTGCCACAGCAGTTGTTCTGACAAATTTCAGCTTCGTACTATTGCTGTTATGTTATATTGGTTTCAGTACAGCCTGCAGCAAAACATGGACGAAACTGTCTATGGACTGCTTCAAAGGATGGAGACCAATATTTTCGCTAGCGATTCCGAGCTGCATCTCTATATGTTTAGAGTGGTGGTGGTATGAGTTATTGATAATTTTATGCGGGCTATTGAAGAACCCTGGTAAAACAATTTCAGCTATCGGGATACTGATGCAGATGACAGGGTTGATTTACGTTTTCCCGTCATCTTTGAGCTATGGGGTCTCAACCCGCGTGGCCCACGAGCTCGGTGCAGGCAGGCCCGACCGAGCCAGACGGGCCGCAATGATCGGTACGGCCTGCGGAGCCTGGGCAGGCTGTTTAGCAATGGCATTCAATATCTGGGCCAGGAGATGGTGGGGCCCGATGTTTACAGACAATGTAGGTGTTCTTGAGCTAGTGTCGGACGTATTGTTGGTCCTAGGTTTGTGTGAGCTCGGAAACTGCCCGCAGACTGTGATGTGTGGGGTCCTCAGGGGTAGCGCACGGGCAGATTTGAGCGCACGGGTTAACTTGGTTGGCTTTTATGGGGTAGGGTTGCCGGTTGGGATGTGGTGCGGTTTCATGTTCGGTTTCGGGTTTGTTGGGTTGTGGTTTGGGTTGCTTGCGGCACAGACATGGTGTGTTTTGGTGCTTGGGGTTGTGTTGTTGAGGACGGATTGGTTCTTGCAGGCAAAGCATGCGGAAAATTTAACAAGTGTTGGAGACGAGCAGGTTTTTGAAGAGTGCGGTGTCGCGCAAAAGTGCGGTGATATGGTCTAACTTGAATTATATAGAAGCATGAAAACTAGATATCAACAAGACATAGATAAATATTTTACTTGCATTAAGACTTGAACATACAACTTATATGAGCCAACTTAGATGCTCTGAAGATACTCAAGAAGTTTGAGAGAGCTGAGCGTCTATAAACAAGCTAGCAGGTAGTGGATACCATCTGGCTTAAAACTATCAGGTATGCAAGATCATCTTCTTTTCGGTGAAGTCCTGATTAATGGCATGTTGATTTCTATGATCTGTACACTATTGTGATGTTCTTTTTTTTTCCCTTCTTCTTTTTTAACTGTAGGGTAACATAAATAATACCCGAATAACCGTATGAAATCTTAATTGATACTCGGATCATGCAACGGAAAATAATCTTACGGCCTACACAAACATAAGGTAAAGAAAACTTACATCAATGTGGAAAGAGAATGTAGTTTCTAATTCCTCGACTGAACGTTTTCTTCTTCACGATGGTCGGTAGATTTTACAATGCATGTTAATTCGAGAGAGATCTGAGTCCACCACAGCAAGATAGCAGGCTACGCTTTGGAGAACACTCCTAGAAACCCTAATTTCTATAGGTGGCTAAATTATTCTCAGGCCGATTAAACCCATAGTATATTTAGGCAAGGGGTAAAGCATCCGATGGCCAGGATTGCTTGGAGCCCGAACCCTAGCCATGCTTGGGTTCTTCTTCCAAGCCAAACCAATGAGACCCACACAAATTGGTACAGGCTCCCCATCCCGAGCCAACCACGAGCCCATGGTTGGGTTCGACGGCTCAAGTCGGGTCTGGTTCCTAACCCCGATCTGACCTATCCAATTGGTTAGGCAGGTTTAGGACAGGTCGGGCCCAAAATCTGGCATACTCATAACCAAGTGGATGTCATCCGTCCATTCTAACTGTCAACTATGTTCTCGATTCCAAAACGGTAGTCCATACATTCTATGATGCCATGTGACCATAAATACTTGTTAGTGAGTAGTCTTGCAGCCAATTATGTGAGGACCAACACAAGGAGCCCCTTAAAATAGAAAACAACAATATTTATTGCGATGCCGATATCATGTACCCTATATTTAATTGTCACAAATGTCTGATTCGAGTACTACCAATCCCTCAAGCAATGTACTCAACCACCACGGTAATCGCTCTGATTAACTGTTATCATCCCTAAGGCGCAAAACATAGTTGGTCATGCAGTGTAATGTAGGAAACATGAACAATGATCTTTCTTTAGCCTTGTATAGTCGAGTCCACTATTTACCGGTTTATTGACACTATCTCGTATGTGTGATATTTGCTCATCGAAGAAAGAAATAACAGCCAAAATATCATATGCTCGTGGCTTTCCTTTCTAGACAGTCAAGTGTCCTTAATAGACCAATAGGTATCTATCAAAAAAGGGCTCACATGGTTAGGGAGATAGGATCCATCTCTAAACCCCCAAATGTAGAATTTGTTAGTGTTAGGATATATATGCCCCAGAGGCTTTTATTATACAAGATGCTGGGAATATATATGTACATGGCAATCTTGCTCGATATGATAGTATGCTATTTGGTTTGTTTTTATCTTAACATGTGTATATGTTCTACTTGTTATTTCATATCGCTAATACATGTTGATAAAACTCGTAGGATTCTTGCTTGATACCAGCATAGTGATGGCAATCATGCTTGTGGGGGCTGGGTAGTCTATAGGAAATCCCTAGTCATAGGATTATTGAGACTGGGTATTGATACTCAAAAATAGAATAGTGTATACCTCTCTTATTCCCGTCAGGAGGGATGGCTGGTCCCATAGCCATTGGTGTATGGCACCAAAGATTATATACACGTGCTCATTAGGTTATGAGTTATACTGGACAGACTCGTTGGGAGTTGATGTATGGTACTATACCTAACGTCAGATAGCAGCTCTCAGGTGACATAAGTACACGGTAGTCTGTCGACCTGAGATCGTTATTTGTCTCGTGTGAGTTCCCAATGTGCTTTCATTACTACCATACCATGGCTCTACTAAATCATGCAAACATGTTGGGTACAGTCTCGAGCTATATGGGGGCAATGATCGATTGTTGGAGATTCGTCTCTTCCGATATAGGAAGTCGATGTCGCGATATGTACGGTTGTCCAAAACCATAAGACTAAGATTTACTGATAGTTAGATCACTAGTTTCTCGGATGGTCTTATGCCACATCGGCACGACTTATCAGGTTATTATCGATCTGGCGTTTTCCACCCCTTTAGGATTGATATGCGATACTCTCAGACGAACATGCCAGACTGCATGGAGATTGTCACAGATAGGCTCAGTAGGGATACAGACGAGTTTGCTTGTCGGCCTTCCTTTCGACAGATACCTGAGTAGCCGTTATATACAGCTAGTGCTACTGACGTGCTTATGGTTAAACCCACTACCAGTGTATTTTCGAGTTTTTAGACTCCCACACAAAAGGTTTTCCCGGTTCAGGCGAAACGATGTAGTATGCGTATTTTGATACGCTTGGATTTTCGATTAAAAACGTGTATTTTATACACGTGCTTTTTTCGGACATTTTGGTAATACCAGCAGGTTTGAAAAATAGCCGGATATGTGAGCTGGTATTATATTTCTCTCGTTTAGGCATTTGTATTTTAACACAAATAAAATATTTATACGAATACGGCTATTTGTACGAATACGGTATTTTGTGCCTTGATACAAACATAGGTATTTCTATCTTAATATGAATACACATATTTTATATTTTCGATACAAATATGGTATTCTTATTTTGGTAGAAATACGGGTATCCATACTTATTATAAATACATGTATTATAGTTTATACACACACACACATGGTGAGGTGGCTTCACTTTTCTTCTCATCTCTTCTTGCATTTGCAAGATGTGTGTGGACTTGTGACTCACACTAGTGAGTCACAAATCCATTCACTTGGTTTTTAAAGAAAATATATGAAGAAAAAAGAAAAAGATTTGAGATAAGTTTATTATTATGTTAGTCATCCTCTTCATCTTTTTTCTCTTGAGTTGAGCTAGAAAAAGAAAGAGAGCATCTTGAGTAAAATACTACATCTCTAAGCATCAAGTCTTAGAAAGTCTTGATTTTTAGTTCACTAGTAGAAACTAGAGCTTGAACCGATATTCTCGGGTGGATTATCTTTGACGTGGGAAGGCTTCATCATAAGCTCGATCAAGAAACGCTAGGATCTCAAGAAGAGGACCACACATGACCGGAGAGATACATCTTCAAAGGTTGTAGTCCTTAACCTAATAGTTAAACTTTTAAGGTTTTGTTAGTTTAGTGTTTGGACTCGATTTATAGGGTTCTAGTGCTTACTTAAAATTAAAGTTTTTCGATTCTGCAAAGGTTGTAGTTGCAGCAACATGAGCACTAGCAACTTACACTGGTATTAGAGCCATCCAAACACTTAAAACTAATTTTAGACGATGTTTGTATTTCGAAACCGAAATAGTTCCGTATTTTAAAAACTTAAAATCCAAGTTGCTAGAAAAATTTCCAAAGTCTCTGAATTTTTTTTGGAGTATTGCACAGAGCTCTACTTGGTATTAGTGTGTCACTGGAGAAACACGAGCCTAATTGCTCTTGATCTGACCGTCAAAAAATTAGTTTTACCCTCAATTTACAGCCAGACAACGAGCATTGGCCTTGTGCTTCGTACAGTGGCTTGGGTACTTGGATTTAATGTTTTTGGTATATTTTGATTTTGTCCAGATTTCATCTAATGTTATCTTTGTATATGGGCAACATGGAATGTTTCAAAATCGAAATTATAGTATCGTTGATTTTCTTTTTGTTTGTATATGTGTTTGTAAACGTCGGCTAATTGCTATACGTCAATTAGAAAGAGTTGCACATAACTTGTTTGAGTTATGGTTATGGAATAGAATAGATGTGTAAGTTAAGTAACTTACAGTAAAGATCCGGGACCCTGTGGCGAATGCGAATGGCATAAGCATACGTTCTATTTTCGTTTCTTCTGTAATGATAAGGTTAATTGACGGGACCGCATTAATCCTTATTAATGCAAAGAAACAAACCTAACATTTGACGTCGTTGGAACAATTATAAAACCACTCGGTTTTCTTTTAAAACAACTTTTAAATGCAGAGCTTAAACCACTCCTTTTGAAAGCTATTCGTTTCGTTCGATGATAGCAAGTTCATTACGTTCACGGTTTGTCACGACATAAATGTGGCACGTGACTGGCACTTAAATCACATGACATCTAAAGACGTCGATGTTGTCCAAGTAAGCCGAAACCCGGAATCTAAACCCTTTTTGAAAAATATTGGAGGTGGGATTTAAAATAGTCATCAGATGGGATCAGTTTAAAATAAACATTTAAGTTTAACTAAGTATGTGTGAAAATCATTTAGGACATTTTGAAATTCGACAGCACCTCCTTTGTAATTTGAATAACACCCGCTACAACATAAAAATACATATAGCACCGCAACGGGAGCTAGCTTCCACGCCCAAACGGCGGAGCAACCAAGCAAACAATATACGATGCACAAATGCGAAGAAAAGAGAAGCGAAACAAAATCAACAATATAAAAAGGTCGACTCCAAGAGTACGATGCCCACAACACACAATTCTAAGTCTCGCTTCTAAGTCCACAATATACCAGTTTTAATTTGATGTAGTTTTACTAGATACAAGAAGATATGAATATATAAGTGTGAGTACGATACAACAGTAACCCACCTACCAAAGCAATCACCGAAAGGAATGTGTGCCCCAAGCCGCTGATAATCCAAGCGGTAAAACCCGTAAGAAACTGTGGCATAACGGGGGTGAGTTGCCAACTCAGTGAATAAAAGTACATCATAAGGTAGAAATCGAAATGCACAACGATACCTAGGTCATAAATATAATACTACCATATCATGTACCAATACAATATATAATATGCATATGTATCGTAAATGCAACACTATCTATCATGCGATACCAAACTAGAACATATCAAATGCAAATGACCAGTATCTAGGTCTAAGCCCAAAGGTAGCCGAAAATATATATATATAAACCACTTAAAATAGCCGCGGGATAGATATGTCACGGAATAAAAGAAGACGTAATAGTATGAAATAAAATAGGTATCTTATTTAAGATATACATCCTGCTGTTTTAATGAATAGTGTTAAGAGGTTTAAAATTTAAAAGATTTCAATGTCGTACCAGACATGTCAAAATAATGAGACTATAGCTCAAATTGAATTTCTTTTTAATGTTTGCAATTACCAGTAAAGAGATATACAGGTACTGTCCCCCGGATCAGTCCTGGCCGGCTACAATAACTATAATATAACTAGGTACCTCATGATAGCAATATATCAATATTTATGGATGTCCAGCATCAACTCCCGAAATCAGAAACCTCTCGTGTCCATCACCGACACACAAATCCTCAAATCTCTCGTGTCCATCATCGACACGCAAATGCAGATACCGTCGACACCATCTCAACAGATGATCCCCACCGATATCCCTGTGTAAGTGCACGGCAGCGCCCCGGCCGTCTGAACGAGGCCAAAATGCGGAATACAAAACTTTTCTAAAAACTAGAACCGGCGCTACCGCAGACTTTTAAACCCGGATCGGGCCATTAACCTACTCCTAGCAAACTAGAGAAGGGGTAGAGAGATATACCGAGCGATCCGTGTCCTTCGGTCTTCTCGTCGTCGTCCCGATCTCCCCGCAGAATCTCCGGCCTTCATCTCCTCGTCGGAAGGGCACCACATCGCCGGGTTCTTTTACGGGCTCCCACCACTGGACCGAGGCAACTCGGGCACGAAGTTGGCGAGTTGACGTGCCCAAGGATACTGTAGATGAAGTGTAGAAAGCTATGTCTCATTGGGGTATGAAGTTGTCATGGTTTTCGTGGAGGAATGAGATGAAAGAATTTTGAGATGAACTTGAGGATTTTTGCAAGCATGAAGGGAACAAAAATCACCTTCAAAATTTTGGCAGCCCCCTCCTCTAATATGGCCGGCCCCCTTCATCAAGAATGAGAGAGTGAGAATATACAAGGGAGGTAAGCACAAGAAAAGGCAAGGTTGAGTGTAAGGGAAAAAAGCAAGTCTCACATCCATCATCATAACCCTCCATCATCATCAAGTCAAAAAGTCAAGCAATGATGATCAAAAGAAAGTCAAGGGATGGTGGAACCATCATGAAACTATCATGATGCAACTACTTGCAAAAACAACCCTCCAAATTGCTAATTTGCACATTTGCAAATTAGCCCTCCTCCACCAAATTTCAGCCAAGGAAAGAAACATAGGAAAATGGACGAAACGGAAAGCAAACTGGCAACTTCAGAAAAACAATCCCGTAATAAATTACAGGAAAACCCCGCGACTGTATATACATACCCGCATTTGTATTCCCATTGAATGCAAATGCAAAGAGGCAAAATCTACACTTATAATACTAGGATCCGGCTTAAAAAAAAGCCCACTAGTATTATCCGTCCAATCATGACCCGTGGAATACCGCACGTATATGATCGAACCCTGCGATATCTCCATACGGCCTCTACAGCGTTTCGCCCGAAACTTGATAAACGATCTGTGGGGGACTCTAAAAACTCGTCAATACTTTGGTTATGGATTTAACCACTAGCACGTCAGAGGTATTAGCCATACGTAATGGGCTACCAGGTATTGACCAAAATGGACGTCGATGAGAGAACTCATCCTGACACCCTACTGAGCCTGTCAGTGACAATATCCGTACAGTCTGGTCCGTTCGTCTATGAGCATCGCATGGCGGGCCTAGGGGGTTGGTAAAAGTCAGACCCCCTAAAGCGGTACAAGTCATGTCGGAGTGTAGCCCAGAACACCCTGAGATATTACTGGAATACCTACCAGTAAATCTCCTGCCTTGGCCAAGGACTTCGTGTAATGGCTCTCCTAGACACAGCGCGACCTCACCCCCAATACCGGGAGAGACGAACCCGTGCAGATCCGCTCACTGCCTCCATGTGGCTCGGGACTGTACCCAACTAAAACCTGTTTGCACGTCTCTTTTGAGCGTGGTAGGGTAGTAATCAAAGTATAGTGGGAACTCACACGAGACAAATGACGATCTCAGGTCGATGAACTAACCTGTACAAATGTCACCAGGGAACTGCTATAAGACCAACTAGCATATTCCCGGCGAGTCCTGTCCGGTGTACTCATAACCCAACGAGCACCTGTATACATCTTAGGTGAACCAACTGACACCAGTAGCTTGTGAGACCGGCCACCGCCCCTCGTCGAAGTCTCGACTGTATACACCAGTCTACTCTGGAGTATCGATGCCCTGTCTCGAAACTCCCTCGACTATGGACCTTTTAAGGATGTGCTTATAGACCCCAGCTCCCACGTATATGATCGCCCTCATACTGCTGGCAGTCAAGCAAGAATCCTAGGGGCTCTATCAACGCGCAATAGTGACCTGTAAGGTCACCTAAAACAGTACACGATGATAAAGGTAAACCAGATAGCATACTATCATCTTGAGTAAGACTGTACTACCGGCATAGGTCCTCCCTCAATCATTGCAATCACATGCCTGTGATCTAATAATTGACTCTGAGGGCACTATATCCAACAATCTCCCACTTGTACTCAAGGCTAATTATTGCGATGTCGCATACTCACAGCCCGTGTGATACCGAACACCCAACTCCTCTACTAATCAGTCTCACAAAACCGTTTTGCGAAACTAATGCGTTCGAGGAATAGCCTCAGTGAGTGGATCCGCTCTGATGTTTCTTTCTATGTCTCTCTTTATCTCAAGTTCACGGAGAAAGCCATCTCCCGAAATGAGCAATACCTGTCTTAGAATATGTCTGGATATTTGATCGGACCTAATTCATAAATGAACTCCAAATCCAAACATCTTAGACTGAATCGTCAACTGAACTTAATCAGTATCCCGCGTCATGCCTCCCTCAGTATCCTTCTTGATCCCCTGTCCAAAATACTTCCCCTCGTCAGAGGGAAAACTATAACTCTGATAGCCACTCTGTCATCCAGGTCATCTTGGAAGCCTGGAATGATAACCGTCTCCTAAAGGAGGCTGTCGTTATCAAATCCCTAGAACATCCACTTATGTTCTAAAACTGTTTCCGATCGTTTCTCCAGGATAGGATTAATATCAACTTATTGCATCTACTGCAAAAACAACATCTGGTGTGGTACTTGACATCTCATGATTGACTCAATTGCCTAAGCAAGTGATCTGCCAATCATGCACATCCCTTTCCCCTTTAGTCTGTAAGACTCCTTTAGAGAGGGTGACTCCATCACCTGTAGGTATACTACCGTGCCAGGAGTCGTCCATTCTAAAACACCTGTAGAATGCTGTCTAAGTACCCAGATTGGGAAACTACCCAAATCTAGATCTAAAACCATAGATCTAGTAACCAGAATGTCTGATATTATATTTATATCCTTTGTGGAGAAACCACTGTGTGACAACCAAAGTATAACCGATCGTAGTATAGGAATTTCACTTCCTACTCTGTGTATGTCATCCAAATACCAGGACATCACACCCTACTACCTTCTTAACAGATCCATCCCCTATTATGATGAAGTCAAACCTATGATTGTCACATCAGAACTAGATGATCTATCTCCGCTATATCTGCTTTAGTCTATAAATAGACATAAGCCACTTGTCCACTATGCTTCCGCTGCTCCCACTGACTACGACAACCCTCTGGCAGAGTCATATAAACGTACATTTCTAAAGCTAGTTTAGAACAACGCTATACTCATCCTCCTGCCGAGTTTTACAGTCTGGAACAACAACAATGGAAAGTTTGGGTAAACAAGAACCTCCCTGCCACCGTCCTTGAGGCTACCGGAGTACCTCTCGGGTGCCTGAGGTTACCCACCAAATCTGCGGAGTGGCCAATGGAATGTCAAACAGATCGAATCTTTAGGTTCTTATCAAATTTTCAGTAATCGTTTGCGGTTCTGGAATCACTTCCATTTCTACCATACTCCCACTACTGTTTTATGAACTAATATATGCTCACTTAAATATTTATTTTTCTCACTTATTATACATTTAACATATATGTGATATATGTTTAGTGTATAGTTTTCTTTTGTTCACAAAATTATATATGCGATATATAATATTGTGACATGCTAGGTTACACATGCAACAAGGGTGTATGAGACTTACACCATGCTAGGATTAATATGGGTTAATATTTATTAATAAGCAAATTCAAAATTAGTGGAGAATTAGTCATGGTTATGAGTTTGGATGAAGCTTGTAGGACATTGACTAAGTCCACCTCTTTTGTTTTTACTTAAGATATTTATTAACTTAACCTTTAACCCTTGGCCATGGTTTATTCTCTACATGGGTTAAGGATGACATAATCTCACGATGGTTGCATTTCTAACCTAAAGCTAATTATTCATTCATCTTCTTTATCTTCATCTCTCTCATGCTCTTTTTTTTGTTTTGAGGAGATAAAGAAAATAGTGAGAAATTAAATTATTAAGTGAGCAAAATTCCTACTTCATCATCATCTTCTATACTTGCCATATAGTTTAGTGTGTTAGCTTCACTAATTCCATATTAGTGAAGTGATTGCTTGAGTCCGTGTTTCCTCGACGTAGATCATCATAGACTTTGAAGACTTCTAGCAAGCATGCATCATACATCTCGTGAAGCCACTCAAAAGTTCGGGAGATCGTTGATTGCAGCGAAAGGACCACAACAAGGAGCTATAGAAGTGAAAGAACGGACTACAAAGGTTGTAATCCCTAATCACTTAGATGTAAAGATGTTTACATTTAGTTTTCGTATGATTCTCTAGTTAAACATTCTAGGTTAAGGTTCTTATAGCATGGAAAAATATTTATTTGGTATGGGCGATGCCACCCGAAACCTTGCTATCATGCTTAGGAACCCTACAGTGGTATCAAAGCCTAGCTAGAGAATTACATGAAGTTTGTAGGATTACGAAATCGAAACAACTCTGAAACACCAGATTCAAAACCCTAGTTTCTGTCATGTTTTTCTGAGAGTCAAAAAAATTATTTTAGCAACTGCAGAATGTTGTATGAGATACAATATGAACACTGTAGAAAATTCAACCTCCCTCACCTTTTTTTGGGCCGGCCACATCAGTAGAAAAACCGGCCACCTCGGCCAAAGTGTGGAGTTCTGGGTTCAATTTTTTACAATGTTCCATTCTCAAGGTTTTGGTATTTCAGGTGTTGCTAGTTTTTGCTAAAATTGCATGTGATGTTAATTTACTGCATTGGTTATTCGGAGTGTTTCGTATTCGTAATTCTAGCTTTGTTTCAGGTTATTTAGACGGTGTTAAAAGGTTCGATCGGATATCAAATACCCACTTTAACCCTTGCTGGAAATTTTCCAAGAGTTGGATTTTTTTCAAGTTAAAGAACATTGAAAAATCATGCAAGTAATGCGGTGGACCCTCTAGAAGAACGAAACCCTAACTCGATTCTGTGACCATAAGAACTGCCGCTAAACCCTAGGGTTTGCGGTAGTTCCGCGGCGCCATAGGTGAGGCAAGGGATGACTCTTCTACGGCTGGTCCATAGGTACTGTGGCTTCTACTGAGTATTTTTAAACTACGCTCAAGTGTTGAGCTTTTTGGGAAATTTTGGGTGTTTGTTGATTCGATCGGAATGTTTAACGTCGTCTAACTTTTTCTGGAATGTGATACAATATTCAGAATTCATATTGTTAAGCATGAAATCCGAGATATGCGATATTTCAGGTTTATGATGTCTAAGGTGATTGTGGATTCCAAATGTTGTATTTTGACATTTTCTTTTCTGCGACCGTAAGTGTAATATGTAGTGTATCGCCGGTTTCGTTGCTATATGTCAACGACAATTAGGATACGCATATTTACTTACGTTGATGACATGTGATGTTATGTGTTGCTGTGATATGTTATATTGGATCGTCGTGATTTGAGTAGCCAGGGGTTTTATGTGAGATGAGAGTTTTTATTTTCATTTATGTAAAATTTAATGTATGTAATATTCTTTTATTGGGGCACTTCCGGGTTGAGGATGATATCACTATTGTTGTATATTATTTACTTTTCCGCATTAGTATAGATCCAAGATGGGGAGCACAAGTAACCGGGTTATAGAGTCCAGTGGGAGACCATCTCGAGGAGTCGAGTCCAGGTCTCCTAACTCTAGAATTGGTAGGGTTGCTTGCCGTTCTCGTAGTGGTCTAGGGATGTGGTTTTGGCTATTCATCACGACCGTGGAATCCGTGTTTTATATAGGCACAAAATAAAACACGGACCTCCTAGTATATCCAATATTTCATATGTTGTCTTCTGCTGCTGATAATCTGTGATATGATCACTTTATATGTTTGAGACGAATGCTTTAGTATTATATATATGATATATAATAAACGTTGCTTATGTTTTGCACCCGCACTAGTCCCGCCCCGCTATGCCGTTAGTTAAGTAACCTAACGGTGCATAACAGGACACTGAGGTGAATGCGGATGGCATAAGCGTACGTTGTATTTTCGTTTCTTCTGTGATGCTTAAGAAGCATAAATGATGGGACTTCATTAATGAGATTAATGAAAGAAAAAGAAACCTAAAAGATGTTATAGAATCAAATTTTCAAAAAGGGTAGCTCTAGTTTTTGCTTTGCATAGCGGTATTCCTTGTAGAATATCCAGCACCTTATTCGATAAGGAAAAAGCCGAGATCCCTTCACCGGGAGTGACCTCTTTAGCGAAACTAGCAGATGCTACAACTCACTCGGTTTTGTTTTCTGATTGATTCTATAGTTCTTGCTTTGCCTAGTGGTATTTGTGATATATCCTGCACCTTATTCGATAATGAAAGAGCCGAGATCCCTTCACCGGGAGTGACCTCTTTAGCGAAACTAGTAAAAGCCTTAAAAACACACCTTTTCAAAATCATTTGTTTCTACAACGATATCAAGTTCATTAAGCAAAAGGTTTTCATAAAATCCTGTCGTAGCCCTCCGTCATTTCAGATAAAAACTATTTAGTATTCGTGCTGCGTTTGTTGGACTTTGTCAAGGCGTAGTGTGAGGTAGCTGACTAGTGCTTATCTTCTTATGCATATGATGCGATTGGATTAGGGTAGTCGTACTACCTTGTTGGCCTTTGTCAAGGGTCATACGAGTGGGTTTAATTCAATCAGGAAATAACGGGTTGAACTTGACTAGCATCCTATGGTTTGTTGGCCTTTGTCAAGGTCATAGGAGGTTAGGGGCAAAAGAAAATTATCGGGAATTTCAAGTGTTGAAATTTGCAATGAGATTGCATACCTTCTATGAGATAGTTGGATCCTGATACCCACTGCGGGTAAGAGTTACTCCTGGGAGAGTTTTACACATCACAATTAGCCGATCAAGTAGGTGTCTAGAAAGGTTTTAATAGGGTTATGCCTCTGGGAAAACGAGGTTTACTTTAATTAGGTCCGTGCGAAAGCACGGGGAACCTCCCTCAAAGTACCAACACTGGCCTGGCTGAATGATTGGCGAACTTGTAAAGGTGTAATTAATCCCGGCTAGTTTTACCTTTTAGGGTTTGAAGGAAGATTTGATAAAAACAGTGGGAGCCATCCTGATTAGATAAGATAATAACCAATCTAATCTTGCAAGATCATACGCTAAAGTGTTTTCTTCTCTCTCTCTCCAGGTAGCGACCATGTCAGGCCTTAATCAAGATAATAATATGGATGTATTGATCGACCCGCTTGTTATACTGAGCAGGGGAACGCTGGTTCCGTTCTTTCTTATAATTGTTATAAGACTAAGCAGGAAATAGGGGAATTTCCGGATTCCCACGCCGCCCAAACAAAGAATAAGCATGTTGATTCATCTTCGGGTGTGTTAGTTACCGAGAACTGTTTCTCAGTTCACTCTACGTCCTGGGTATTAGATACCGGATCAGGATCCCATATATGTAATATGTTGCATGGGCTAAGAAAAGGTAGAGAACTGGGAATGGGTGATCATTCCGTAAGAATAGGGAATGGTGCAAATGTTCCAGCTAAAGCAGTTGGCGAATATCACCTTGTGTTACCAAATGGTAATACATTGATTCTGAACGAATGCTATTACATACCGACCCTGATATGCAATCTTATATCAGTTTCTTTATTTAGTAAAGAAGGATATAATTTTGTAGTACAGGATGATGTTAATAACATCTTACTAAATCAAAAGTTGATTGGATTAGGCTCGTTAAATAATGGCATATACGTTCTAAATCAAACCACAGTTCTTAATGTACAAAACATACACAAGAGGAAAGTTCAGAAATGAACGATTCCTTCTAGGGCTTTGTAGACTAGGTCATATCAATGCGACACGACTAGCTAAGTTACATAAGGATGGATATTTGAATCCGTTCGAATTTTCATCTTATGACACTTGTCAGTCATGTCTCAAAGGCAAGATGACCAAAACTCCGTTTACTGGACACAGAGAAAAAGTTACGAAACTCTTGGGACTGATACATAGTTATGTATGCGGTCCCATTTCTACACATGCCAGGAATGGTTCCTCGTACCTCATTACATTCACTGACGATCTCTTTAGATACGGACATGTGTTCCTGTTGAAACACAAGTCTGAAGCTTTTGAGAAATTCAAAGAATATAAGCATGAAGTCGAGAACCAAACGGGTAAAAGTAGTAAGATCCTTCGATCTGATCGATGAGAAGAATACTTGAGCAATGAGTTCCTGGACTATCTAAAAGATAATGGGATTCTCTCTCACCTTACTTCTCCATATACACCACAGCACAACGATGTATCAGAACGGAGGAATCGCACCGTATTAGATATGGTGCGCTCTATGATGAGCACCGCTGAGTTGCCTATTTCCTTTTGGGGTTATGCGCTTGAGACAGCAGTATACCTATTGAATCAAGTTCCATATAAATCTGTACCTACCACACCATATGAGATATGGAGAGGGAAGAGACCATGTCTTAAACGAGTTAAGATATGAGGTTGTCCGACCTATGTCAAAAGGAAAAATCCGGAAAAACTCGAGGCACGGTCAGTTCTTTGCAAGTTTGTGGGATATCCCAAACATTCACATGGATATCTTTTCTACCATGGCGAGGAACAAAAGGTGTTTGTTTCTCGACATGCCACCTTTTTAGAAAAGGAATTTCTTGCAAAGGAAATTAGTGTCAACGGGGTAGAACTAGAAGAAACTCCGGCTACACAAACTGCAACTGAAGATTTAGTGGAACCAAAGGATTCGATAGCTCCCAACGAACCTCAGCCTCTCGGACGATCTAGTAGGGTTCCTCATCCACCTGAGAGATACTACGGTTTTCTCATTGATGGTGGGAGCAAGGATTGCATCATGGAAGATGATGACTCGACTAGCTTCGAGCAGGACATCACGAGTGGGGACTCTGTGAAGTGGCTGGATGCAATGCGATCTGAGATGGAATCTATGTACACCAATAAAGTATGGACTTTGGAAATTTCTCATGAAGGAGTAAAACCCATTGGGAGCAAATGGATCTTTAAGAAGAAACTAGGTGTAGATGGAAAAGTTGAGACTTTCAAATCTAGACTTGTTGCAAAAGGTTTTCGTCAACGACCAGATGTAGATTATGATGAAACCTTTTCTCTAGTGGCTTGCTTATGTCCATCCGGATCCTACTTGCCATTGCTGTATACCATGACTACGAAATCTGGCAAATGGATATTAAGACCGCATTTCTAAATGGTGATTTAGAAGACTGCGTGTACTTGACTCAGCCAGAGGGCTTCGTGGACAGTGGGAGTAGCGGAAAGGTGTGCAAGCTGCTTAAATACATCTACGGGTTAAAGCAGGCATCACGGAGTTGGAACATCTGTTTTGATGTTGCAGTCAAAGAGTTTGACTTCATCAAAAATGTAGATGAACCTTGTATATATAAAAAGGTGGCATAGAGTAAGGTTGTCTTCCTTGTATTGTACATGGATGACATACTCTTGATAGGAAATGATGTTCCTATACTGCAATCGGTCAAGCTCTTCTTATCATAAAGATTCTCAATGAAAGATCTAGGTGATGCCTCCTATATCTTGGGGATTAAGATCTATAGAGATAGATCTAAACGGATACTGGGATTGTCCCAATCTAGGTACATCGACACCATACTAAAGAGGTTTAGTATGGATGTATCCAAGCGTAGGAATTTACCCACGATTTCTGGACTCACACTCTCCAAAGTGATGTCTCCCAAGACTGATTTGGAGAGAGCTCGCATGAAAGGGATACCCTAGGCTTCGGCAGTAGGCTCTAGCATGTACGCGATGCTATGTACCAGACCCAATGTAGTATACTCATTAAGTGTAGTGAGTAGGTATCAATAAGATCCTGGAGAGAGTCACTGGACAGCGATGAAGAACATTCTCAAGTACTTGAGAAGGACTAAAGAGATGTTCTTGGTATATGGTAACGGAGAACTCCAAGTGGAGTCCTTTACCGATTCGAGCTTCCAGAGTGATAAGGACGACTCTATGTCGGTCTCGGGATTTGTCTTTACCCTCAATAGAGGGGTGGTTTGTTGGAAGAGTTCCAAACAGGAAACCATGGCAGACTCAATGATGGAGGCTGAATATATCGCTGCCAACGATGCAGCCAAAGAGGCTGTCTGGATGAAGAAGTTCATAAACGAACTTGGAGTGGTTCCATCCATCGAGCATCCAATACCTTTGTATTGTGATAACAATGGAGCAGTGGCTTTCGCCAAGGAACCCAGGTCCCATAAAAAATTCACGCATATTCTGAGGCGGTATCACCTGATTCGGGAGATAGTTGATCGCCGGGAGATCGAGGTAAGGAGAGTTGACATGAAGAACAACACATCGGATCCATTCACGAAAGCCATACCCCATATACAATTTGAGAGACTCTTCGGGATATTTGGTATGAGATACTACAACAACTGGCCTTAGTGCAAGTGGGAGATTGTTAGTTATGTATATTCCCTAGAGGCCATTATTGTACATATGATGTATATTATAGTGGATGCTTGGATATATATAGAGAGAAATTTCTTGCTCGACATGATAGTATGCTATCTGGTTGGTCTTTGTCTTAACATGTAGATCTGTATTATGATATTGTCTTGCTCCCATATGTTGATAAAGCCCTTAAGATGTGTACTTGACTACTAGGGTAATGATGGAGATCATGCTAGTGGGGCCAGGGTAGTCCAAAAGTACATCCTATAATTTTTCCAAGTCGAGGGTGTATCGAGACATGGCATCGATACTCCAGAGTAGACTAGCGTATACGCCTCTTAACCCATATGATGGGAGATTGATGATCCTACATCCATTGGTGCTTGACATCAAAGATAGTATACGGGTGCTAAGTGAAGACTGGGTACATTGAACGGACTCGCCGAGAACTCCTAGTTGGTATTATACTTATCGTCAGATAGCAGTTCTCTGGTTACACTGGTACAGGTTAGTCTGTAGACCCGAGATTGTCATAGAGACTTGTGTGATTCCCACTGTGCTTTGATTTCCACCTTACCACGTTCAAGAGAACGTGCAAAACGGTGGCTTTTGGGTACAATCCCGAATCACATGGAGGCAATGAGCGATAGGAGGGGTTTCTTCTCTCCCGGTATTGGGGGTTGATGTTGCGCTGTGCTCGAATGGCTATAACAGGAAGTCCCAGGCTATGGATGATATGGAGATCTACTTGAAAGTGTTATCAGTAGTTTCTCGACCCGTTATGAGCCTCACATCGACACGACTTATCGGTTACTGGGGTCTGACGTTTACCACCCCTAGACTGGATATGCGACATATCAGACGAAGAGACCGGACTGTATTCACAGGAGTGTGAGCAGGTTTGCTTGTTGATCTTCTGATCGCTCAATACCCGGTGGCCGTTATGTTTAGCTGACCGCTGACGGCTTGTGGATGACTGATATGATCACCACTTACTGCCGGCGTATTGACGAGTCTTTAGAGTCCTACACAGATGTTTCCTGGCTCAGGCGAAACGGAGTAGGAGCACATATGTGATATGTGTGGGACCGAGATTGATACGCGTATGTGATACCGTATTCTATTCTCGCGATATGTGATATCGGCCGATTATATGTGATATAGCCGGGTTATCGGATCAAGTGTTGATTCGATAAAATGATACATATAATATTAGTCGGTTATATGTGATACGGCCGGATTATTAAATCAAGTACTGATTTAATAATTTAATTTATAATTGTATATTTGATATATTAAATTACATTAACTAATATATGGTCACTTAAGTATTTATTTTTCTCACTTATTATACATTTAACATATTTGTGATATATGTTTAGTGTATAGTTTTCTTTTGTTCACAAAATTATATATGTGATATATAATATTGTGATATGCTAGGTTACACATGCAACAAGGGTGTATGAGACTTACACCATGCTAGGATTAATGTGGGTTAATATTTATTATTAAGCAAATTCAAAATTAGTGGAGAATTAGTCATGGTTATGAGCTTGGATGAAGCTTGTAGAACATTGACTAAGTCTACCTCTTTTGTTTTTACTTAAGATATTTATTAACCCAACCTTTATCCCTTAGACATGGTTTATTCTCTACATGGGTTAAGGATGACATAATCTCACGATGGTTGCATTTCTAACCTAAAGCTAATTATTCATTCATCTTCTTTATCTTCATCTCTCTCAAGCTCTCTTTTTAGTTTTGAGGAGATAAAGAAAATAGTGAGAAATTAAATTCTAAAGTAAGAAAAATTCCTACTTCATCATCGTCTTCTATACTAGCCATATAGTTTAGTGTGTTAGCTTCATTAATTCCATATTAGTAAAGTGATAGCTTGTGTCCGTGTTTCCTCCACATAGATCATCATAGACTTTGAAGACTTCTAGCAAGCATACATCATACATCTCGTTGAGCCTCTCAAAAGTCCGGGATATCGTTGATCGCAGTGAAGGGATCACAACAAGGAGCTATAGAAGTGAAGGAACGGACTACAAAGGTTGTAATCCCTAATCACTTAGATGTAAAGATGTTTACATTTAGTTTTCGTTTGATTCTCTAGTTAAACATCCTAGGTTAGGGTTCTTTTGGCATGAAAAAATTTTAATTTGACATGGACGATGCCACCCGAAACCTTGCTGTCGTGCTTGGGAACCCTACACATACTCCATCAACCAAGGTCATCCTATATAACGAAAGTTCGGGTATAAGACCCCCAAAGTCAAGTCTAAGTCCTATAAGGTAAAACCTTGGTAACAAAAGTGTATGCCTAGACTCCATATAGTCAAACCTAGACTCGAACAAAGGTTAAACCAAACGCTCTGATACCATCTTTGTCACGACCCAAATATGGAACATGACTGACACATAAATCACGTGACATCTAAAGACGTCGACGCGATCCATGTAAGCAGAAACCCGGAATCTAAACCCTTTTTGAAAAATATTGGAGGTGAGGTTTAAAATAGTCATAAGATGGGATCAGTTTAAAATAAACATTTAAGTTTAACTAAGTATGTGTGAAAAGCATCTATGACATTTTGAAATTCGACAGCACCTCTTTTGTAATTTGAATAACACCCGCTACAACATAAAAATACATATAGCACCGCAACGGGAGCTAGCTTCCACACCCAAACGGCGGAGCAACCAAGCAAACAATATACGATGCACAATGGAAAAGAAAAGAGAAGCGAAACAAAACCAACAATATAAAAAGGTCGACTCCATGCGTACGACGCCCAAAACACACAATTCTAAGTCTCGTTTCTAAGTCCACAATATACTAGTTCTAAGAGTTTTACTAGATACAAGAAGATATGAATATTCAAGTATGAGTACGATACAACAGTAACCCACCTACCAAAGCAATCACCGAAAGGAATGTGTGTCCCAAGCCGCTGATAATCCAAGCGGTAAAACCTGCAAGAAACTGTGGCACAATGTGGGTGAGTTGCCAACTCAGTGAATAAAAGTACATCACAAGGCAGAAATCGAAATGCACAACGATACCTAGGTCATAAATATAATACTATCATATCCTGTACCAATATAATATATGATATGCATATGTATAGTAAATGCAACATTATCTATCATGCGATCCCAAAGTAGAACATATCAAATTCAAATGACCGGTATATAGATATAAGCCCAAAGGTAGCCGAAAAAATATATATAAACCTCTTCTTTAAAATAGCCGCGGGATAGATATGTCACGGCATAAAAGCAGACGTGATAGTATGAAATAAAATAGGTATCTTATTTAAGATATTCGTCATGCTGTTTTAATGAATAGTGTTAAGAGCTTTACAATTTAAAAGATTTCAATGTCGTACCAGACATGACAAAATAATGAGACTATAGTTCGAATTGAATTCCTTTTTAATGTTTGCAATTACCAGTAAAGAGATATACAGGTACTGTCCCCTGAATCAGTCCTGGTCGGCTATAATAACTATAATATAACTAGGTACCTTATGATAGCAACATATCAATATATATGGATGTCCATCATCGACACCCGAAGTCAGAAACCTCTCGTGTCCATCATCGACACACAAATCCTCAAATCTCTCGTGTCCATCATCGACAAGCAAATACAGATACCGTCGACACCATCTCAACAGATGATCGCCACCCGATATCCCTGGCCCCGGTTGGTATCCCCTGGATATGCGCTGTGCCCAATCGAACCCCGGCCAGTATCCCCTGGATATCTGTCGTGCTCATCTCTATCTCCAGTATCGAGTTTCCTCGCTAGGCTCCCCGCCTTACATGCGGCTATTCTGCCCCTCGGTTTTGACCGGGTCCACCATGTATCCGACTGTATATCCCCCACACTCAGTCTGGATAACGTAGAAATCCGTAACCGTATAGCCCCCCACTCGGTTCGGAGTAAAACAAAACGTAAAAACGACCCATGGTGGACATCAACTCATCATATCCAAATATATCAAGTAAAGAATAAGAATACTTACATAGATCATTCTGATGATATATTATATATATACATATATAACAACGTCCCATACCACTGATATATATCATCAAAGGTGAATATCCTGAAAAGTCATAAGAATCAAATATGAATACTCATAATACCGGTATTCGCAATACCCAACAGGTAATAAAGGAAGATTACGTAAATAAATCATACCGGCACAAATATATCAATTCTACTGTGTCATGGCAATGATAATGATGTGTAGTGTAGCATACGCGTCTATGCTCGTGCAGCATGTCAATCATTAGTATTTGTGCAAGTGTTCTAAAAGTGTAATAGCATACTCATATCAACATCTACATACGCATTACATAACATAACGGTCCTACAGTGACATGGCAGTACCAATGAGGTGTAGTGTAACACGTGTATACGTGCTTGTGCAGTATAGTACTCATTGGTAGTTGTGCAGTGTTCTATCATTATATCCGTGTATAGGAAGCATATAACATCGAGGAATATATCGTGAGCATATAAAGTAAATCTAAGGGTAACTATTAATTGCAACTACTTTCTATGAGCTATACCATTATCTTGAAAAATGAAACGAGTCATTGTTTTTGAAATAAGGAAACTGCCTTAGTTTGAAAATAGATATTCATTTTGGAAATTGGCATCGCATCCTTGTCTTTTATTCTTTAAACGGGAAACGAATCGTTAGTTTTTAAAAGAGTATAGCTCACTCAAGTATTACGTTCTAAAACGGAATAAAATATAACGCTGCGAGTCTAAAGGAAACTTGGCCGTTATTCAGCATGCTAATCTTGTATTACAAGTACGGTATGGTTCCTCATATCGTATCCACATCATCACAATACTCCAAATCCTATCAAGTACGGTATAATCCTTCGTACCAATCCACCAAATCATGAATAAACTATATGCACAGGAATATATACTAAATGCAATCATAATTTCAATATCATTGTCTTGAACAACTAATACTATCCTATTTATAATGTTGCGGGGGTACTATACGCCATCCACCCGACTTCTCCCGTAGATGTAAATCTACTCACCAATGTGTTGAGCTCGCTGAAATCCACGCTGATATGTCCGCCGACTCTGTCTCGAAAACCTTCGCGATCGTACCTATAATCGTAGTTATGAAATATCAGCGTAAATATCATATCCAAATCAAAACAATGAGCTAAGTATCCATAGATTAGAATCTATAGCTTACTTACTCCAGAAATGATCAATTGCTCCTGAATTTAACGTACGAACGTCAACGTTTCAGTCGCAGTACAAAATACAAAAAACCCGTATCGGAATATCGGAAACTTGATAAAACCTTTACTAAAACATTCCCAGATTTCATTGTAAGAATACTGGACCAAATCAAGCAATACAGTAACTCATAAAATACCAATCTAAAGCTACAGAAGAAAAACCAAAACCTAACAGCCTAGAAGGGCCGGTGTCGCCGGAAAATTAGTGAATGTCGCCGGACTTGGTAGGGAGTTTGGAGCTCGGGCTTTAAGTGTAGTCTCCTAGTGATCTCATGATGCTTATGGTATTGTTAGTTTTCCTAGTGGTATTACTTAATTGTTCCAGATTCAATTATACTTTCACAGATATCACAAAAGTTCATGTTTTTGGACACTGTACAAAAAAACAGATAATGAACTGAGTTAATATTTGAAATGAAATGAGAATTATACTTATAGAGATGATTTACAACAGAACACCAGCTCAATAATTGCTTATGGAAGTATCTAGGGTTTGTAGTGGCTTCTAGGTTGATGGTGTGAGCCAAATTGGTGAAGGAATTCATGGCTTCTCTCTTTGTGGTAGTGAACACTTAGAAATATTTAGTGTGGAAAGCATGAAGAACCTATGGTTTCAGTTGAGATTTTGCATAAGTGTTAGAAGAAAAGAATAGGATGAGGATGTGTGTAGAGAAATGTCACGACCCGAAATGGCACGTGACTGGCACTTGAATCATATGAAGTCTATAAGACCCCATCTAATTCAAGTAAACCAAGAAAACCCTGAAATCTAAACCATTTAGAGAAAGAAGTGAAGAAAACATGTTTTAAAACAACGAGTTATTAATAACATAAGCCGAAGTATGCATTTTTAAAATCTCAAGTCTTTTCTGAAAATTTCGCCGGAGTTTCCTTTGTAAACACTGGCCCCAAACGAGTACAACATGAATAATATATGCACAATGATAAAAGGCATCCCCAAGCGGGAGCTAGCTCTTCATCAATCGACGGTCACAACCATGCAAGCAATATAATATACAACGCCGAAGGGCGATGATCAAAACTCAAAATGAAACTCAAAATATCAAGAAAACCAGAATAATACAACGCGCGACTCTAAGGTCGAAAGAATAAACAATTGGTTTTCTAAGTCTGAAACAATATACAAGTCTGGTTGATGGAGTTTTACTAGATACAACTGAATATAAATAAATGGTACAATGGTGGTCACCATGCGAGTGAACCCACCTACCAAAGCAATCACCCAGAATGGAAGCAGTGTGCCAGAAAGCCGTAATGAAACCTGTACGGCAAAACCTGCAAGAACTGTGGCACAACGGGGATGAGTTGCCAACTCGTGAGTAGAAAACATCACAGAGCAGAAATCGTATGTATGACTCCATCCTAGGTCAATACGATCAGTAATATACATCCTCAATATGATAAAGTCTGAAGCATAAAAAGGTGGCAAGGGTAAACATCTAAACCAAGTGTAATACCAAGTGCTCGTGTCAGTGCCTCAGGTAGCAACATATCATAAACATGAGGTGTGATCAAAGTAATCATCATGAAATCAGTGTCAACTATATCATGAAGTCTATAAGTATGTGAATATCATCCTACTATGTAATAAATGCCTGTATGCATGTGGATCTTGTCCACGTGTCAACCAATGACAGAAAAACATCATGCATGTAAATATCATAAAAGCATATGCATGGAAGTATGAGGATATAAATCAACGTGTGCCCCTCATGACACATCAAAATCATGGCACCTGAGTGTCCAGCATCGACACTCGAAATATCATGAAACCCGTGTCCAGCATCGACACGTAAATCCTCATATATCTCGGGCTCCGTCTGCAGGATCGACCAGCGGGCTCCGGCAGAACGGGTCGGCTCATATCCATCTCTCGACTCCGGTCGGTATCCTCCGGATAACCGCCAGGTCCAACCAATCACCGGTAGGTACTCTCCACCCTGCTAGGCTCATCGTCTACTCCACGAAAAACATTCTCGCCTCGGGGAACCATACCGGGTCCACCATGAAGCCGTAAACGGATCATCCAACTCCTCGAATCGGGTTTCAAGCACACGTCTCGTAACCGAGAAAATGCATGGTGGACGTACTGAAATATCATATCAAGAGAAACCGGGTTTTTAAAACAGTATATGCTTCTTTTAAAATACCCACGGTTCTCAAATCCAGAAATATCATGGAAACAACATATTTCAATGCGTATAATCATAAAGTATGATGTATGCGACATATAATAGAAATGTAAGTATATCAGTATATCATGCAACATAAAATAGTAATATGCACATATCGAGGGAAAACCGCTCTTTTAAATAAATCCTATTTAAAAATATATCATGCGGTTCCCAAATCTCCAAAATCAAGCCAGAATCATTTATGTATGTGCAAATATGTATGTATGCAAGTATGTCATATAAATAGTCATATCTTGATGCAACAATCCTACTATGTAATGACATGGCAATTATCAATGATGAAGTGTGTGAGCCGGCAAGCAGGTGTACGTGGAACATACGCATCATCGATAATGGTGCTAGTGTCCTGATAGCATGGGTTTAATATAACAATAAACACATTTACACATGCAATGCGACACGGATAACAAGAATATGCGGAAGTGAATAAGAACACAATAGTGAAGAATCTACATCAATATATATATGTCACACAGTTTTGCAATTTGAAATAACATTGTGGGGTTACTAGGCACTGTCACAAGGGTCTATAAGGCATCAACCATGCCCGATTCAAAATTTAGACGTGCCGAACAACCCAAAGCGAGGATCTTTGCTAGATTATTAGGGTTAAACATGCAAGTAAACAACTTTAATTCTAAGAGTTTGGGATTACAACCTTTGTAGTACGGTCCTTCATTTCATAAGCTCCGTGTTGTGGTCCCTTCGCTGCGATCATCAAGTTCCCGGACTCTAGAGAGGCTCCACGAAGAGAAAGATGCAATCTTTGTTAGTGTTAATGCCCTAGAGGCCATTACTGTATCATACTAGTTTGTATATTACTTAATGGAAGCTTGGGATATTCACAGTTGTATTGACAGTCTTGCTAAAAATGGTAGTATGCTACTTGGTTTAAGTATACTTTAATATGTGCATATGTTTCTCTTAATGTATCGCTTATACATATTAGTAGAGTTCTTAGGATCTTTGCGTGATTACCAGCATTGTGATGGCAGTCACACTAGTGGGGGCTGGGTAGTCTATAAGCAACATCCTATACAGGTCCCTGGTCGTAGGATTATCGAGACAGGGCATCGATACTCTGGAGTAGACTGGTGTATATGCTTCTCATCCCAGTTGGGGAGATGGTCTGTCCCACAGCCATCAGTACGTCATACTGAAGATAGTACGTAGGTGCTCGTTAGGTTACGGGTACACCGGACAGGACCCGCCGGGAACTGCAGGTTGGATTTATACCCATCATCAGATAGCAGTTTCCAGGTGACATGAGTACAGCTTAGTCCGTCAACTTGATATACTACTTCGCCTCGGGTGTGTTCCTACTATACTTAGATTACTACCCTACCACGGCTCAAAGGAGTCGTGCAAACAGGTAGTAGTTGGGTGCAGTCCCGAAGCACTTGGAGGCAGTGGCGGTTAGACAGGATTCGTCTTTCCCGGTATTTGGGGTTGATATCACGCTGTGTATGGAGAGCCATTACGCAAAGTCCCTGACCAGGGCAAGCGAGATTTACTGGTAGGTTCCAGTAGTTTCTCAAGGTGTAATGGGCTTCACTCCGACACGACTTATACCGTTATTAGGGGTCTGACGTTTACCGCCCCCTAGGCCCGATATGCGATAGTCCTAGACGAATAGACCTGACTGTATGGAGATTATCACATCAGGATCAGTTGGAGTTCGGATGGGTTTACTCATCGTCCTTCTTATCGACATCTACCTGGGACCGTTATGTACAGCTAGTACCGCTTGCGGTCTATGGTTAAACCCACTGCCAGCGTAGTGTCGAGTCTTTAGAGTCCCACACAGAGAGTTTCCCTGCACGGGGCAAAAGGTGTAGAGGCCGTATGGTTTTACGGCAGCGCCGCGGTCACTTACGTACACTTGTGCACGTATTATGATCGGGCAGATAATACTAGCGGGTTTTGGTTTAAGCCAGATTCTAGTATTATACAGATGGATTTATTCAATCAAAGATTATCCGTGTTTTTCGGAAATACGGATGGGAGGGGCAGTCTCGTAATTTATCGGGAAGCTTCTAGAAGAAGATGACTCATTTTTTTTTATTTCTTTATGGATTAAACACAAATGAGGTGGAGAGATGAGTTGTAAGTTTTCATTAAATGCTTAATGACTCATGATGTGATTCACCATTTAGGATTAAATGAAGCTTGCTAGATATTTCTAGATATTTGATCAAGAGATATTTTTATGCTTGATATTATTCTTTCATGAGTTATTATTCATATCATTATAACAAAAGCTTTCTCTCTCCTCAAGTCTTCATCTTCTTCCTTAAACCCTAATAGCTCTCATGAGTTGAGAAACCTAGGGTTTAAGTGACTAAGTAATCCATCTAATTACTCCACACCCTCTGTGACTTCTAGATTAGTGATCTAGAAGCCGTAGTTATCCCAGATTCGAGATAGAAGCTCGGACTATAGACTCTCGGGTGGATCGTCTTTGACTCGAGAAGGTGTTTGAGGTGCCGTTGTTCCATAGAGCCTACAAGGTATGGAAGATAGCGATGAAGACCCGAAGGACAAGTAACGTGAGGTATAACTTCGAATCCGAGTAGTTTAAACTCTCATTGTTTGCTAGTAATGGTTTAGACACGATTCGTGTGCTCAAGTCCGTGTTATGAAGCTTTGATAAATGTTTTTCATATATTCTGCCTCCCCGCAAGCTCGTGGGGTGCGTAACATGGACTTACAGTGGTATCGGAGCCTACTAAACCTTACTAGCTTGTTAGCAACTAATTAGAACTTCGATCGTCGGAAAAACGCGAAAACATAACCCTGGATCCCTCAAGTTTCTGTCAATTTTAAACGTGTCGAAAAAATTATTTGATAGGTATGAAAATTCACAGCAGGGAATTCTAAGAAATCCGGGGAAACACGAGCTGCTAACTCGGTGATAAGGCCGCGGAACCGCTGCAGATCAGTGCTATCCGCCGCGGATCCGCCGCGGAGTCTACTCAAAGTTGACTCGGATTTACACAGTAATTCTTGAATTTGGGTGTTCTGTTTTCCTGTATATTTTGTTTCAGCCCAGGTTACTTCAGTGTTGGCTTGCATTTTGGGTAGACACAGAAAATGGTTGTCGATCGATATTCTAAGTTATTTGCTAATCGGGTTTTATCTGTAATGTTTAATGTGTTCGTAAACCTCCCCTAATTGCTAGCATGTCGGTTAGCAGGGGGTTGCACATTTCTGTAATGGTTTTTACTAGTTTGTGTATATGAACTTGATTGGATCGTTGTGATTATTAGCTGGAGTTTGAGATGAGATTTTATATTCATTCATTCGATGTAAATTGTAATATGATGTAATATTCTTTTGTGAAGCACATCCGGGCTGAGGTTGTAGCCACCGTTGTATTATTTCATTTACTGTTTTATGCTCCTAGGATAGACCCAAGATGGGGTGCACAAACTACCGGGTACTTTGAAGTGTTTAGTGGCCTGCTCACGTTGCTGAGGGAGACCGCTTCACTTCGGGTACTTGACGGGTAGTTTGCCGTACCCGTAGGGGTCTAGGATGGGGTAATGGCTATTCATTACAACTGTGTAATCCGTCTTCCGTTGCAGGCTCAAAGGAAAAGCGGATTGCTTGTAAATCCAATAATGTTCATCTGTGATCTGGAATGCCTATTATTGCGTCTGACGAATGTACAATATCTATATATGATAGATATTAGACGTTACTTATATTTTACACCCACGCTAGCCCAGCCCCCGCTCTGTCATTAATTAAGTAACCTAATGGGTGAATGACGGGACCCAGTGGCGAATGCGGATGGCATAAGAGGACGTTGTATTTTCGTTGTTTTCTGCAATGATAGGTTAATTGATGGGACGCATTATATTAATGTAAAGAAAATAAACCAAAGTTGAATCGTTGGAACAAATTTAAAAGAAACCACTCAGTTATTTTAAAAGAGCAGAATTTTTAAATTGCGGAGCTTTAACCACTCCTTTTAAAAAGCTATCAGGTTCCTTCGATTGTATCAAGTTCACTACGTTCACGGTTTCGCCAAAACCAGTCGTAGCCCTCCGTCATTTCTTATGGATGGTCAGAAGTATTCAAGCTATGTATGTTGGCCTTCGTCAAGGCATAGTGTTTGGTAGCTGCTGGGGTATTCATTTGTTGCATAGATTGATGCGTTGGTTTGGGACAGTCGTATTACCTTGTTGGCCTTCGTCAAGGGTATGTACGGATGGGTTCAAATTAACAAGATAATGATGGGCAGAACTTGACATGTGACTTATGATTTGTTGGCCTTCGTCAAGGTCATAAGAACATGGGGCAAAAATCCATATCGGGAGTTTCTAAAGAAACTGAAACTTGCTAGTGTTGCATACCATTTGGAGTTTGATGAATGTTGGTAGGATTCCTTCAGCATTATCACACGATGATATTTGGATCCCGATCCTACTGTGAGTATCCGCTACTCATCAGGAGATTCGTCACTTAACGATCAATGCTATAAACCAAGTAGGTGTCCAGAAAGGTGTCAGCGGGGCTACGCCCCCAGAGAAAAGAGGTTATTTAATTAAGGAACTTTGCGAAAGTGTTGGAAAACCTCCCTCGGAGTACCGACACCGGCCTGGCTGAACGGTTAAGCAAGTATTGTACGGTGAGATCAGTCCTGGCTAATTCTTCTTTTATGGTTTGAGGAAGGATTCGAGAAACAGTGGGAGCCATCCAGTTTAGATAAACTAAAAACCAATCTAAATTGCAAGAGCATCATGCTAAAGTGTTCACTCTCTCTCTCATTGCAGCGACCTTGTGACCATGACTAGGTTACATCTAGATAACAAAATGGCTAAATCTGACTTATATGATTGGCAAAGGTCTGTCCAGATGTCCATTGCCTATGACAAGATGGACCACCCTATTACGACTCTAGCCCCCACCGTCCCAGGTCCAGTTTCCACCGTCGCGGATATGGATATCCGTCAGACAAGGGAAAAGGATAGTGTGAATGCCCAGTGCCTCGTGTTGGCGTCGGTTGATGGTATATACCAGAAGCAGCACGAGAAGATGGACTTAGTTTCCATCTTTCTCCATAACAAAGATTTATAAGAAGAGCAATCTCGTATCGCAAGATATGAGACATCGAATGAATTATTTCAAGCAAGGTTGGCTGTCGGGTCATCTGTAGGGGACGACGTCCTTACGATGACTAGCTATATTGATGAGCTCAAGGACCTGGAGACCACGTTGGGAAATAGGTCATACGCTGACTTATTTCCACAGTCCCTACCCTCTACTTACACCCTGAAAGAAACCAGGGAGACACCCGCTCTGCTTAATGGGGGACCTTCTTCTTCTGCATCCAGGGCGAAAGCAAAGGGTGAAAAGAAGAAGACCTCCACAAAGCCGATATACGGTATCAGTGAAGTAGAAGGAAAGGGAAGAGCAAAAGTTTCGGGACTTGGTGTAGGTAAGGAGGGATGTTCCTATTGTTATGGGATTGGGCATTGGCAGAAAGATTGCAGGGCTTTGGAACCCAGTAGCCAGGATACGAAGCATGTTGTGGCTTCGGCCTCGAGTGTGTATGAAATTGAGAACTTTTTGTCAATTAACTCTACTTCCTGGGTACTAAATACCGGAGCAGGATCTCATATCTGTAATTCATTACATGCTTTGAGAAACCGTAGAGTTATCAGGGTAGGTGATTTGTCTCTCAGAGTTGCAAATGGAATGAGCGTGGACGCTGAATCCGTGGGAGAATATCGCCTAGGTTTGACAAGAGGGCAGATATTGATTCTACGTAACTGTTTGTATGTACCTAGTTTGACTTGTAATATCATATCGGTGTCCTCACTTTCGAGAGAGGGATATGACTTTGTTGGATATAGTGTCCTCAAAGTCAATTATTGGATCGCAGGTACGTGATTGCAATGATTGAGGAGGACCTATACCGGTAGCACAGTCTTACTCGAGATGATAGTATGCTATCTGGTTTCCCTTTATCAGTCGTGTATAGGTTAAGGTGACTGATCACTATTACACGTTGATAGAGCCCTTAGGATCTTGCTTGACTACCAACAGTATGCTGGCGATCATATACGTGAGAGTTGGGTAGTCTATAAGCACATCTTTAAAAGTGGTCCCTAGTCATGGGAGTTTCGAGATAGGGCATCGATACTCCGGAGTAGACTAGTGTATACAGTGGAGACCCCGACGAGGGGCGATGGCCGGTCTCACAGACCACTGGTGTCAGTTGGATCACTTAAGATGTATACAGGTGCTCATTGGGTCATGAGTACACCGGACAGGACTCGCCGGAAACCTGCTAGTTGGTATTTATACTTATCGTCAGATAGCAGTTCCCTGGTGACATGTGTACATGTTAGTTCATCAACCTGAGGTCGTCATTTGTCTCGTGTGAGCTCTTACCATTCTTTGATTTCTACCCTACCACGGCTCAAAGGAGTCGTGCAAACAGGTCTTTTTTAGGTACAGTCCCGAGCTACATGGAGGCAAGTGAGCGGATCGGCAGGGGATTCGTCTCTCCCGGTATTGGGGGTGAGATCGCGCTGTGTCTAAGAGAGCCATTACACAAAGCCCTCGGCCGAGGCAGGAGATTTACTGGTAGGTACTCCAGTAGTATCTCAGGGTGTTCTGGGCTACACTCTGACACGACCTATACCGCTATTGGGGGTCTGACGTTACCATCCACCTAGGACCGATATGCGATACTCATAGACGAACGGACCAGACTGTATGTATATTGTAACTGTTAGGCTCAGTAGGGTTCCAGGATGAGTTCGCTCATCGGCTTCCCTTGAGGTCAGTACATGGGCAGCTGTTACGCACTGCTAGTGCCGCTGACGTGCTTGTTGTTAAACCCACTGCCAGGGTACTGACGAGTCATTAGAGTCCCCCATAGATAGTTTCCCAAGTTCGGGCGAAACGTTGTAGAGGCCGTATGGTTTTATGGCAGGGTTCGGAAAATGCACGTGCGTTTATGCACGTGTCATATTTCGGGCAGATAATACTGGAGGGCTTTGGTTTAAGCAGGATCCATGTATTATACTGTGTAGATATAATATCTTTGTCTCAGTTGCATTTGTATTCGGTCGTAATACAAATGCGGGTATGTATCTACAGTTACGGGGTTATCCTGAAATTCGTTTCGGGATCGCTTTTCGCAGTTGCCAGTTTTCTATCACCCGTCTTAAACATTCGGTTTAAGACGGATTTATCTTTTCTTCATTTGTTATAGGTGAGGGTGAGTCATGAGGGCGAGTCATGAGTGGAAGCTTCTAGATTGGTGACTAGGATTAGTGACTCATTCATTGCATTAAATGGTTTTTGCAAGGTGGCATTTGCATTAATGTGTTTTGGTTTGTACTTGGATATTTCTTCTTGATCTTTTCCCTTATGGTCACACTTTTGCTCCTACACTCACCCTCTCCTCTCATTTATAGTGGCCGGCCATTCTTTTGGAAGCCCATGGTTGGAAAATGATATGATTCATTTGAAAAATTTCCTAGTTCAATTGATCAATCAAAAAGGCAACTTCATTAACCGTTCATCCATGGTTTTAGATGAAATGAGACAAAGTGTTCTACTCATTCCCTACTTCATCTTGGTCATCTCTTTTAGCAAATTTGATGACCGGGTTGCCTCGGTATAGAGGCGGGAGCCCGTATAAAGATCCGTTGACGTGGTGCCACCTGGACGAGGAGACCGGAGATCGAGCGAGATCGCAGATGCCGCAAAGCAGCGTGGGATGACGGCTAAAGACCGAAAGACTCGGATCGTTCGGTATAGCCTTTCTACCTCTTTAAAGTTTGTTAGTTTAGCGTTAATGGCAAGATCCGGGTTATAGCATGCGATAGCGCCAGTTATAAAAGTTTTTGCTCCGTGTTTGGCGTCAGATTGACGGCCGGGGCGCTACCGTAGACTTACATGGTATCAAAGCCACGCCATTAACCTTTACTAACTTGTTCTAACGCGTTTAAAACAATGATCAAACGAAATTTCCGAAACCGCGATTTTCAGTGTAAAGTTTTTGTTGAATTTTTAAACAGGTCTAAAAATCATTTTGAGCATCTCAGAAAATCGAGCAGGCTTTTTTAAGAATTCTGGTGAAATTTGGTAGACTGAAGCTTCCAAAGAGCCGCGGAACCACCGCACAAACCATGTTTTGGCCGCGGTTCCGCCGCCGTTTTGGAGCAACAGTAAACCATTTTTCTACAGTAGGGTCTTCTTGTAAAATTGTGGTTTCTGGAATATTTCTTTTGGGCCCAGATTTTGTTTGTGTACTGCAGATGTACGTGGGGCCCACTTTGGGAAGTTTTGTCGATCAGATTTTTAAACTTGTTAGCTTACAGTACTTACATTATATCTCCGACCGTGAATGTCATTCGAGCGGTAAATTGCGTTTAATTGCTATAGTCCTTTTAGACGGGTTTGCGAACGTGACATTCGCGTTGATGTTCTGTGTTATGCTGTTATGTTGCGGATTTGTCGTGGTGGATAGCAATGTGCAATGGTAGTGCAGTTTAGAATTATTTGTACATTTGATATGCGGGGCGAGCGTCCAACATGTGGACTGCCGTCACTGCCTGTTTGTATAATATTCTTTTGGGGCACGACCGGGCTGAGGTCGATGTACCCGTTGTACATATTTTTCATTTCTGCACTAGGTTTTACCCCGCGACGGAGTGCACGGATAGCCGGGTTCTGAAGGGCAACGGGTCCGCATCTCATGGCTTTGAGTGGCAGAGGGGCCTCACTCTAGAATTGGCAGACTATTCGCCGCACTCGTAGGGAGTACAGGTTGACCCAAGGAGGGGTGCTCAAGTTACCGGATTCCGTGAAGTGCAGGGTGGTCCATTCATTTTGCTGTAGGGGGCTGCCTCGCTTCAGGTTTTGGCGGGTAACTTGACGCACCCGTAGGGGTCTAGGTTTCATTGCACAGGCTATCCACACGACCAGGGGAACGTCGGGTTTCAGCAGCGGCTCTGTGAAACCCGGGGATCCCAGATTATCTGTATTGTTCTGTGATGCTTATTACTTTCTGTAATGTTGCATATTATCACGCCTGGAGCGATTATTGTATATTAGTATATATACTAGTAGATGTTGTATATATTTTACACCCGCGCTAGTCCAGTCTCCGCTCTGTCGTTAGTTAAGTAACCTAACGGGTGATGACGGGACCCAGTGACGAATGCGGATGGCATATATGTACATTTTATTTTCGTTCTTTTCTGGTGTGATTAATTGATGGGATTGCGTTGATTCTGATCAATGCAAAGGAAAAAAACCCTGTTTGGATGTTGTTGGAACAGTTTTAAAAAGTGTTATTACAAAGACGTTTCCTTTTGTTTTGCATAGTGGTATTCAGTTGGAATATCCTGCACCTCATTCGACGAGGCAAGGGCCGAGATCCCTTCACCGGGAGTGACCCCTTGGGCAGAAGTTTACATAAGGGTAATAACTTCACTATAGTCGATTACATGTTGCTTTGCATCGCGGTATTCAGTTGGAATATCCTGCACTTCATTCCACGAGGAAAGAGCTGAGATCCCTTCACCGGGAGTGACCTCTTTTGAAAAGGTTTTGCCACTATATTTTCTAAAAATCTATCAGGTTCCTTCAACGAGATCAAGTTCATTACGTTAAGGGCTTTTCGCCAAAAACCAGCCGTAGCCCTCCGCCATTTCATATGAATGGTCAGTAGTATTCAAGCTATGTTGGTTTGGCCCTTAGTTAAGATATAGTGATTGGTAGCTGCTGGGGTATTCACATGTTGCATAGATAGATGCATTGGTTTGGGACAATCGTATTATTTTGTTGGCCCTTAGTCAAGAGTATGTACGGGTGGGTTCAAATTAACAAGATAATGATGGGCAGAACTTGACATGTGACTTATGATTGGTTTGTCTCTTAGCCAAGGTCATAAGAACATGGGGCAAAAATCACATCGGGAGTTTCTAAAGAAACTGAAACTTGCCAGGCATGCGCATACCTTCTGGAGAGTGATAACGTGAGTGGATTCCGTCATGTTATCATGCGATGAGAGTTAGATCCCGATTCCCACTGATGAGTTGGTTTACTCTTCGGGTGATCCCGATTGATTCTTTTTTCAGGTTTGGAGGAGAATTTGACAGTACAATGGGAGGTTTCCTGATAAGATAAAGTGATAACCATTCTGATTTAGGTTTGAGTGCACGCATAGTGTTTCTTTTCTCTCTCTCTTTGGCAGCGACCTTAGACCGACCCTTGACTATGACTCAGTGACCAAGTTGACCGAACCTTCTTAAAATACTGGTTTTTGGATTGTCCTAGTTGCATAAGTCATTGCCACTCCTTCTTTTACCTTTTGAATTTCTCAGAACACCTCGTATCACTACGAACATCCAATTCCATTGGATAGATCCATCGTATGGTTATATACGAACTCGAAGGGATTTCTTCGAGGATGGATCCAGGTTCAGGAGAAATAGAATTGGTTTATTCTGTTGTCTTTTATCATCACCTTCTCTCAGGTTGGGAGGGCTCCTTGGTTTAGGAGAGTACACCTATTACGCTTATTGGATAGTCTTCTTCCAAACCATAGGCAGGTGCCGAAAGGTAGGGAATGAAGATAACCAATTAGCCTAAGTAGGGTGTGCAGAAGGTAATAAGTAAAGACAAAATAAAGGGATTAGAAAGAGGGCAAAGTAAATTGCGACTGCTATTATTCACGACCAAACCGCGTACTTCATCGCCACTCCTATTTCACCTATGCTTTTTTCCCCAGTTCGGGAGAAATAGAATAAGGTATTATTCAGTTATCTTTTATCATCACCTTCTCTCAGGTTGCGAGTACTCCTTGGTTTAGGAGGGTACACCTATTACGCTTATTGGATAGTCTTCTTCCAAACCATAGGCTGGTGCCGAACGGTAGGGAAGGAAGAAAACCATTTAGCCTAACGATGGTGTACATAATGTAACGACTAAAGACAAAAAAGATATTTGGAGAGATGGCAAAGAAATATACGGTTACAGTCATGAATTGGATTATGGAAGAGGCATTACTAGGAATACGAGGATACCCCTACGAAACATTCTCATGTTTCAGTTTCACTGTGCATTGTTAAAAGGAAAACTGATTTTCCGATTAGATACTTATTCCAGGGTATGTATTTACCAGGTATGATTCTCACATCTGTATGGTTTTTGTTAGTTATGTATATGCCCTAGAGGCCATTGTTGTACATATGATGTATATTATAATGGATGCTTGGATTTATATAGAGAGGACTTTCTTGCTCGTCATGATAGTATGCTATTTGGTTTCACTTTATCTTAACATGTTGACTTGTATTGGTTTACTGTTTTTCTCTCACATGTTGATATAGCCCTTAGGATCTGTACTCGACTACTAGGACTATGATGAGATTATACTAGTGGGGCCACGGTAGTCGATTAGTACATCCTATAACTGTTCCTAGTCGAGGGTATATCGAGACAGGGCATCGATACACCAGAGTAGACTAGCGTATACACATCTTGACCCATATGATGGGCGATGGATGATCCCATATCCATCGGTGTTTGACATCAGAGATGGTGTACGGGTGCTCAGTGGAGATTGGGTACACTAGACGGACTCGCCGAGAACTCCCAGATGGTGATATACCACACGTCAGATGGCAGTTCTCCGGTGACACTGGTACAGGGTAGTCTGTAGACCCGAGATCGTCATAGAGTCTTATGTGATTCCCACTATGCTTTGATTTCCACCTTACCACGTCTAAGAGGGCGTGTAAAACGGTGGCTTTTGGGTATAGTCCCGAATCACATGGAGGCAATGAGCGATAGGAGGGGATTCGTCTCTCCTGGTATAGGGAGTTGATGTTGTGCTGTGTTCGATTGGCTATAACTGGAAGTCCCTCGTCAGGACTGATATAGAGATTTACTGGTAAGTGTTACTAGTAGTTTCTCGACCCGTTATGAGCCTCACATCGACACGACTTATCTGTTTTTGGGGTCTGACGTATACCACCCCTAGACTTGATATGCGACATATTAGACGAATAGACCGGACTGTACGGGAGTGTTACTGGTTGGATTCACAGGAGAACGTACAGGCTAGCTTGTTGATCTTCTGATCGCTCAATACCTGGGTGGCTGTTACGTTTAGCTGACCGCTTGCAGCTTGTGGGTGTTTGATATGATCATCACCTGCTACCGGCGTATTGACGATTCTTTAGAGTCCTACACAGAGATTTCTTGGCTCAGGAAAAACGGAGTAGAGGCACATATGTGATATGCAGGACCGAGGATAATGCGATATGAGATACCGTATTATATTCTCGCGATATTTAGATATGAACCGGGTCATCGGATCAAGTGTTGATTCGATGAATCGGTACATGATATATTAGTCGGTTATATTCGATATAGCCAGATTGTCGGATCAAGTGTTGATTCGATGATTTAATGTATAATAATATATATGATATATTGTATTACATTGTCTAATATTGGCTCGCTTTATTATTTCATTTTCTCACCGGATAATACATTGATATATATGCGATATATATTAAAGGTATTATTTCTTTTGTTATAAATATATAATATATATATTATAGTAACATGATATGATTAATAATGAAACATGTTTAGTGATGATAAAAAGAGATTAGGGTTTGATTAGGGTTAGCTTCTTCTTGCACCTTCTAGAAGCATTCCTTTTGTCTTGGTTAAGATATTATGGTTGATATTTATCCATGACTCATTCTTTGACTTAACCAAACCCTAGCTCTAGTTTATTCTCTACAAGGGTTATCCTTGTCATACTAAACTATGGTTACATTATTAATTCATATATACTCTTCTACTATTCATCACAAAAAGGATTATCTCATTGTTCATCATCTTCTTCTCTCTTGAGCTTTGAGAAAGCTTACTTGATTTTCCTTTTATGATGTTTTCATGTGAGATTATGATATAAAAAGATAGCATAAATACTACTCCATTATCCTCATATAATCTAGCCCATTAGATTAGGGTGTTCACCTCATTAGAGTGAGGGAGCTTGAGTTATTGCAACTTCAACGTAGATCATTGGAGAAAAGGAATACCACAAGCTAGCATGGATCGTTCGAGTCATGGAGCCTCTCTTGAGTCCGGGAGATCGTGGATCGCTGCGAAGGGACTTCTACTTGGAGCTTATGAAGTGAAGGAGCGGACTACAAAGGTTGTAATCCCTCACACTTAGTTGTAGAGATGTTTACTTGCATGTTTAACCCTAATAATCTAGCAAAGATCCCGGCTTTGGGTTGTTCGGCACGTCTAAATTTTTATCCGGGCATGTTTGATGCCTTATGAACCTTCACAAGAGTGCCTAGGAACCCTACAGTGGTATCAGAGACTTGCTAGAGCATTAGGCGACGTGTATACGAAGTTAACACTCCGAACGAACCCCGAAACTACAAAATGAACCCCTCTCTGGATATTTTTCAAAAATGCGATTTTTTTCGAATTAAAAATGCTTAAAAATACCAGCAGGGAATTATAAGAAATACTGTGAAAATCGACAGGCCAAATCGTACGGACCGCCGCGGTTCCGCGGCCAATACTTGCTTGGGCCGCGGATCCACGGCCGTACTGTGGAAATTGTCCTATCTTTTTGCACAGTAATCTATATTTCTGCATGTTATATTTTCTAGGTATTTTTAATCTGACTCAAGTGTTGAGTGTTCTGGGGTTTATTTTGTAATCGTTGATTTGATCGGAATATTTAATTTTGTTATGTTTTCAGGATATTTAGAAACTGTTAAAATGTTCGAATGGATATCATTTACTCACTTTTTCCCGGCACGTAAAACTTTCAAGTGTTGAATTTTTATCGGGTTTAAATCTTTCGGAAAAATTGTACAAGTTACGCGGTGGACCTTCTAGAAGAACACAAATCTTAACTCGATTATGTGACCGTCTTGAACTGCCTCTAAACCATATGGTTTGGGGCAGTACGGCGTGCCACATGTGAGGCGTTGGTTTGACCCTTCTACGGTTGGATCACAGGTACTGTGACATATTCTGGGATTATTTGAACTCCGCTCAAGTGTTGAGCTATTTAGGAAATTTTGGGTATTTGATTATCTGTTTAGAAAGTTTAATGCTGTCTATTTATCTAGAATGTGATACAATATGTAGAATTCATATAGTTAGGCATGAAATGCGAAGTATGTGATATTTCGGATTTACGATGTCGAAAGTGATTGTGGATTCCAAATATTGTAGTTTTACAATTTCTTTTCTGTGACCGTAAGTGTAATATGTAGTTATATTGCCGGTCTTCGTTGCTATACATCTACGACGATCGGTGTATGCATACTTACTTACGTTGATGATATGTGATATTATATGTTGCTGTGATATGTTATATTGGATCGTCGTGTTCTGAATAGCCGGGGGTTTTATGTGAGATGAGGGTTTTTATTTTCATTCATGTTAAATTCTTTTGTATGTAATATTCTTTTATTGGGGCACTTCCGGGATGAGGTTAATTTCACCATTGTATATTATTTACTTTTCCGCATTAGGTAGACCCTGTTAGTTATGTATATGCCCTAGAGGCCATTGTTGTACATATGATGTATATTATAATGGATGCTTGGATATATATAGAGATGACTTTCTTGCTCGTCATGATAGTATGCTATTTGGTTTCTGTAGCGTTTTGAAAATCGTTTCGGTGAAATTTCGAAAAAAATCGGTAAAATAAGGGGGTTTTCTGTAAAAAATCAAAATACACATATCTAATTATAAAAATTAAATATACATATTCTAGCTATGTAATTGCTATTATTTGGTGTTTATTGAGCCGCTGGTGAAATTTCAAATTTTCTGAAAAAAATATTATTTTATTATTATTTAAGCCGTCACTAATACATTTAATTAGGGAAAATTACAAATTGGAATGAGTTGAAACAAATTTTGTGCATCATAAAACATTAAATAAAATTTTATCATGTGGTTTTTGGAACGAAATCATTTGCCAAAACGGTTTAGAAATTATTGAAGAAAAAAGGCTTTTTTTTAGCGTAAATGGATGTTTGGGGTATTGTATTTATCATTTTTCATCACCCCACACCCGTACCCACACCCACACACCCCCACTTACTCCCCCCATGGCTAAATTCAGCAGCCCCCTCTCTTGTCCCCACTTGGTTTTCAAAGGAAAAGAAATAAAAGAAAAGAATAGAAAATGGATAAAGTAGTTAGACTTTTGACTTTGCTTGACCTTGACTTTGTCCCCCCCCATTTTCTCTACCTCCCTCTCTCTCCTCACACCCATTTCTGGCTGAAATTCCCTGCATCCCACAGCAGCAGCCCCCCCTCCAATTTCCCCTCTCTTTTCTCTTCAAAACTTCATGAAAAATTGCTTCTAAATCCATCAAAAAAATCCCAAAACCCAAATCCGACTCCTACCCATTTTAGCTTAGCCCGTATAGCATGGATCCTTGTGAAAAGAGAGCATTTTGGGAGGCCATGGATGCTTGTGGACCTTCATATATTTTTGGGTATAATTCTAAAACTTTTTGCTTAAATTGTTACTTGTTTCTTAAAGCTAATTTAAATTAAGTGTTAACTTGGATATGTGAGTTTAATTGCAAGTTTTGGATTTCAAGTTAGGGTTTGTTGTGGAAATGAGTTGTGTTTGATTGTGCATGGTTTAGTGAAATGGTTTAACATAATTAGTTTTGTAGAAAACTAATCTAGTTGTTAATTACAAGTTGTTACTTGAAAAATTATGTTAATTTGCTAATTGCTTACTAGGTTTTTGAAATTTGTTAAATTCTTGGGATTAAAAATGTGATTAGGGTTTTCTTGGCTTCATTAACTTTATTAAGTGTGGTTTAATGCTTTAGATCATGCAAATCTAAGCTAGATTGTAGTTTGTGCATTTTTGCTTTGAAATTGTTAAAAAAGGGTATTTTTGTAAACTAGAATATTAGGATTTTTGGAATTTAATGAGATTAAATTCCGGAAATTGTTTATACGACTTATTTAAGATATTTAATAAGTATATTGGCCGCTACTTTCATTTAAACATCATGTTTTGTACAAAAACGGCGAATTGTGCTTGCTAGATTTTCGGAAAAATGACTTTTTAAGTGAAAATGGGGTTTTTGTGAGTTTTAACCTAGTTTATATTAAAATTAGTGTTCGTGAATGTGCAAATGAGTGTGATTGGATTTTTCTCGATGGTTTGACGTTTGTACATCGACATCGAGGGTTGGTTTTACTATTCTTGCATGCGTAGGCGATAGGTTTGGACCTATGCGTGATACGCGTGCCGATTTGATTTTCGTATGCCGTTTCGATCTCGAATTTAGTTTTAATGCGATATGGTGCGTTATGATATGTAGGTACCCCCACGTGGACTTCGAGACGATAAGCAAGCGCGTGGCGACGTCGGCACCGGCGAGCGAGGACCAGGTGAGTAGATTTATATCTACGGGGAGAAGTCGGGTGGATGGCGTATAGCACCCCCGCAGTTCGTGGTGATGTATACGAATACGTATACACACATATATATATATTTTGACTATAATTTGTTTGATATTATCGATGATATAGATATTTGGTGTTCTTGGATGATTTAGTGTCGCGAAACCCTAGAGTAGTGGTCGCACCACACATGCACACACACACCCATACTTGCATACTTTCTTCTTTCATTTGCGCTTATACGGGATTATATAGTTATGTGTTCACATGGGTATGGGACTATGTGTTCACATACGGATTGAGGATGATAGTACTTGGGATTTATGATGAGTCGATGAGATTTGATTTGAGGCCGTGAGATCGGTGATATAGCAGGGTTCGTATCTTAGATACGACATGACGTTGTAGCGGGTCCTTGACGTAGTGTTTCACACACGTCCATACATACGTAGGCGGTATCAGTATGGTACTAGACGTAGATCAGTACCCCGATCATGATATTTGATAAAGAGGATACCAGGTGAATAGTATGATGAATGTGATATTGACCCGTACTCAGATTGGGATGCCGTACGATGGATTTACGTACGAGCTATATTGATGATTGATCCGCACTCTTGACTTGGGATGCCTGATTATAGATATGGTATCGGATATGATATTATTGAGGCGAGATCACCGACTATACATATACAGGTATGTATATGTATCGACTCAGATGATAGGCGGTTTCCTTACCTGTAGTTCAGCTTGTAGTTCAGCCGTATAGTTTAGTGTAGTTGTTAGATTAGATTAGACTTCTTACCTATTTCAAAAACTAACGAATCGTGGGCATTTTTAAAGACAGCTCAAGGGAATCTACGGATATTTCAAAAATGACGTATCTTTTCATAAAAAACACCGTAGCCCCTATTTTCAAAACCCCATGATTCATGTTATTTCAAAAGGCACCATTTGTAGGACTTATATTAGATTATTGCAGATTAGTTATCGTTGTGTCTAGTATTCAGCTCCCGCACATTATTGCTGTTCGCTCTGCCTCGCATATTTATTTTGCTGCATATTCCATTATTGATATCATGCTGTTAGGACACCAGCACCATTACCGATGATGCGTATGTACCACGTACACCTACTTGCCGGCTCACACACATCTTCATCGGTAATTGCCATGTCACGTACACTTTAGAGAATATAATTGCTTGACTTAGATTGTTAGCTAGTAGTGTTGACATGATATTAGTGTACTTCCCTTATATGCCATATTAGACATTGTAGTTATTACCTACCACTTCATGCATACTGTTATTCAGTTGTTCATGCCTAGTTCATTATCATTGACATATGCACTTGTGATGATTTCTTGAGATTTATGATATTTTTGGATTTCGGGAAAAGCCGCAAAATTTACAACTTATGATCTTTTAAAATATAAAATGTTGCGGTTTTCTAGTGATGTAAAGTGTCGTCCACCATGAGTTTGCTGTGGTTTTGGAGATCCGTGTCGAGGAGTGGAGGAACCGTCACGGGTACATGGTGGGCCCGGTATGGTACCCCGGGGCAAGAGGAATGTGGTGTTGACGTTGAGCCTGGCTGGGGAGCACTACCTACCGGTGATATTACCCGACGCGTCGGATATCCGGAGGATACCGTCGTGGTCTTGAGATGGATGGTAGGGGCCGGTCTGGACTGACGGCGCCCTAGATATTGAGATTGAGACATTGATATTTCGAGACAGTGAGATTTATGTTTTGTGTCGATGCTAGACACTGTTGATACTGATTTTAATTATGATACCTCAGTTTTAAAATATGAAGGAAATCTCACTAATTTATGAAAACAGTTTCTTCATTTACATGTATTCTGTTTTCATGCATTCATACCTCATTCATATGATATATTGCTACCTGAGGCACTGACACGGGCACATGAGTTTACACTCGGGTTAGATATTTACCCTAGCCATTGTTATAGGCTGCATGTTATATATATTTGAGGATATATTATGATCATTGACCTAGGATTGCGTTATTTATGCGATTTCTGTGCGTAGATGTTTTTCTATTCACGAGTTGGCAACTCACCCCCGTTGTGCCCCAGTTTCTTGCAGGTTGCCGTACAGGTTCATTACGGCTTTGCGGGCATAGTTTCATTCGGGTGATTTGCTAGTAGGTGGGTTTACTTGTATCATACCCCCATTATTTATCTTGTATATCATTATTCTGTTGTATCTAGAATTCCATCAACCAAACATGTATTTATTGAGATAGAGACCAGTGTTGGTTATTCTTTCGACCTTAGAGTCGCTCGTTATTTTTCTGGTGGTTTTGGGTTTCCTTTTGAGTTTTGATCCTCGCCGTTGGCGTTGTATATTATATTGTTTGTGTGGTTGTGACGGTCGATTGACGAAGAGCTAGCTCCCGCTTGGGGATGCCCTTTTCTTGATTTCGTATACTATTCATGTTGTATCCCGTTTGGGGGCCAGTATTTACAAAGGAGACTCTGCCGAAATTTTCAGTAAATTTTTGATGTTTTAAAAACCGCATAATTCGGCTTATGCTATTGAAATTACTTGCTTTAAGTTGTTTTTCCTGCACTCTGCTATTTTCTTGGTTTGGATTTCTGGGTTTTCGGTTTACTTAGATTACGTACGCCTCGAGACGTTCGTAGTTTAAGTGCCGGTCATGTTCCGTACTTTCGGGTCGTGACAAAGTTGGTATCAGAGCGTTAGGTTTTAACCTTCGGAGCGTAGGATGACCCTTGGTTGATGGAATAGGTGACTAAAGTAGAGTGACGTACCGTGGGTATGTTCCGCGGCATATTTACGATACGCTACTCCACTTAAGAAGCCTTAGGATGTACATTTCTTTGTTCAGTATTATGTTCTTTCCGATCTAGCCTCATCGGTACCAGTTTGGTTTTGCTGCTACGGTTACGGCAGGGAGAGCTACGGCTAGAGTTGCGGTCAGCACAAGCTCGTCACAAACGAGGACTGACCAGGGCGAAATTCCGGCGACACGATTGCAGAGATGTGTCTTCTTACTGTGTTCCCGCGCCACGAGCGTTTGGCGGATCGCCCTTATGAGGTTACTTGGAGGTGCTGGTCGACACTAGAGAATTGAGCCGATGATGGAGGCCAGCCAGATTTTGATGACAGTTGGTGTGTTGCTTACTCCTGATGATTGAGGCACTATTCAGCGTGCAGACGAGCGAGCCAGTTGTTGCTGCGAGCGACGAGATATCGCCCCAAATGTTGGAGCTATTGCGGGGCGAGTTGTACGAATAGATGATACAAGGTCGCTAGTCACCCGATGATGAATGACTAGGACAGGTGGTTCGTTCGCTTACCCCGATGCGAGGTCATCAGATAGATTGATTCCAGCTAGAGACGACTTCACGCGGAGACGTTGGGAGTCGACAGAGACGATCGAATGTCAGAAACCTATTATTCCAAGTTTAAAGTAGTCGGAAAGACATGCAGGCAATTCTATAGTCCCTCTAGAAGAATGAAACCCTAACTCGACTTAATGACCATGTGAAAGCCTTTGAACCTTCGGGTTTGCGGCAGTTCCACGGCGCCATTAGTGAGGCTTGGGTTTGCCCTTCCACGGCTGGACCACCGATGCTGTGGTATATATATTCGATACTATTAAACTGTACCAAGATGTTGAGCTCTTGGGGGATTATGAGGTTTTGACGAATCGATCGAATGGTTCGACTTCAATCGGATGCTAGGTGGTGAGATGCATTCTTGGGAGACTCCAGATACGAGGATAGCCGTTGGAGCTCAGTCCATGCAGCCACGACGAGACGAGTCCAAAGAAGACGACATTAGAGAAAAGTGGAGTAAGAGGTTCGCACCAGATCTAGATGAGATGATGTTCCACTCCGCCGACATCAGAGAGGCGATGCGCATGCCGAGGCATGGTACTTGGACTTACCTTCCAGGAGGAGTCGCGATGAGTATGCAGTCGTTCCAGAGCAAGATGCAGATATAGGAAAGGACAACGACTTCCGGACAGTTGGCAGAGACGAGACATGGAAGAGACCGTGAGCAGGATTCCTTCCAGGACACTGCTGCAATGATACTTGCACCCAGGATCGGATGTGTCACGTACATTCAGAGAGCCAGAGGCCGACGCCAGTGATATGCTGTCTTACGAGTGGTCGCGATGATTGACCAAGAGATGACCAGAGAAGTGCCAGAACGGAATCGTCCCCGTTAGCACACCTGACAGTGCCGATGAGCCGATGGACCGAAAGATTGGTAATTCACAGTGAAGACCTTGACCCAGGAGTGGTCATGGTTACGCACACCAGCAGGACAGAGTTCATGATCATCGACGAGACGTCCCACTAGTGACCACGACAGTTGGCCGAGATTCTTAGAGGATGCACTTGAGCGGTACTATTCCGTCATTATTGATTACGATGTTTTGGGTGATTTATTCGTATGATTTGATTTTGATGATTGAGGATTTACGACCTTTGCACAGTGTTGCACTTGATATCATTTTCGTGCTTTAGTTTCACATGTTTGTGATATTACGGTTTTAAACAGTTGAGTTGGTTTTGTGCGTATGCATGCACACGATTTCGTTCCTGCACTCGGTATAGTTTATATATGCTTGCAGTGCAGTGATACGCCTTATGTGCACTTAGATGCACTGGACTTCGATTTCGATTATGATACTCGATATTTATTTTGTGCACCTTGTGCACCTGATTGATTTTGCGCACGTTCGGCGCTTGATATTGGATTTCATGATTTCGTGCGCGATGGATGCACCTGATTTGGATTTTCGCGCATGTTGAGCGCATGTCTTGAGATGCGATTTTGGTGCACACCAGATGCACTAAATTGAGATTTTTCGTGCATGTCAGATGCACCTGATTTTGCTGTCAGGCACACATGTTGCCTACGACAGATGTTTCGTGCACACCCGATGCACTTAGATGTTGTTTCTGTGCGCATGTATGGCACATTCATGGATTTTGATTTCCGTGCGCACCAGACGCACGTAGCATTCATGTGCATATTTTAGGGATTGATTTCGTATAGAGCAGTACGTTTTTATGATATTGCTATGTGTTTTCATACTGAGCAGGACTAGTCAGAGGACAGTACCTGAATATATTTTGCAAGCATTGATAGTTATTGAAGGGATTTCCAAAAAAAAGCGAGCTATAGCCTCAGTATTTACCTACGTGTCTGATATGACACGAAATGTTTAAAACAAGGAGACCCTTCTAAATTGTTTCCAAAACGGCGGAACGTACATTTCAAACAAGGGTATATATGTATATAGTTATTTCCTTATGTTAGACGTCTGCCACTGTGCAGTGTTATACGCGTGCACAGCGACATAAAGAGATTTGGCATGCATTTCCTTCAGATACTTACATATATAGATTCGATATTTACATGTATAGTTTTGAGTTATGTCATATTGGTTTTGATTTGGATTTGGCATTGATGTCTTCTCCATGACTCCGATGATTGGGGGATGCTTGACGGAGTTTTGATTTGAGTTATATGCTCATTTTTCAAGCGCATGCGCTGCGCTACGATTTGTTTTATGTATTTACAATTTCGGAGCCCCGACGACTTGATGGGTTTTCTTAGATGTTTTAGTATTTGGGGGAGTTTGAATTTAAATTCGGGGACCGAATTTCTTTAAGGGGGGAAGATTGTAGCGTTTTGAAAATCGTTTCGGTGAAATTTCGAAAAAAATCGGTAAAATAAGGGGGTTTTCTGTAAAAAATCAAAATACAAATATCTTATTATAAAAATTAAATATACATATTCTAGCTATGTAATTGCTATTATTTGGTGTTTATTGAGCCGCTGGTGAAATTTCAAATTTTCTGAAAAAAATATTATTTTATTATTATTTAAGCCGTCACTAATACATTTAATTAGGGAAAATTACAAATTGGAATGAGTTGAAACAAATTTTTTGCATCATAAAACATTAAATAAAATTTTATCATGTGGTTTTTGGAACGAAATCATTTGCCAAAACGGTTTAGAAATTATTGAAGAAAAAAGGCTTTTTTTTTAGCGTAAATGGATGTTTGGGGTATTGTATTTATCATTTTTCATCACCCCACACCCGTACCCACACCCACACACCCCCACTTACTCCCCCCATGGCTGAATTCAGCAGCCCCCTCTCTTGTCCCCACTTGGTTTTCAAAGGAAAAGAAATAAAAGAAAAGAATAGAAAATGGATAAAGTAGTTAGACTTTTGACTTTGCTTGACCTTGACTTTGTCCCCCCCATTTTCTCTACCTCCCTCTCTCTCCTCACACCCATTTCTGGCCGAAATTCCCTGCATCCCACAGCAGCAGCCCCCCCTCCAATTTCCCCTCTCTTTTCTCTTCAAAACTTCATGAAAAATTGCTTCTAAATCCATCAAAAAAATCCCAAAACCCAAATCCGACTCCTACCCATTTTAGCTTAGCCCGTATAGCATGGATCCTTGTGAAAAGAGAGCATTTTGGGAGGCCATGGATGCTTGTGGACCTTCATATATTTTTGGGTATAATTCTAAAACTTTTTGCTTAAATTGTTACTTGTTTCTTAAAGCTAATTTAAATTAAGAGTTAACTTGGATATGTGAGTTTAATTGCAAGTTTTGGATTTCAAGTTAGGGTTTGTTGTGGAAATGAGTTGTGTTTGATTGTGCATGGTTTAGTGAAGTGGTTTAACATAATTAGTTTTGTAGAAAACTAATCTAGTTGTTAATTACAAGTTGTTACTTGAAAAATTGTGTTAATTTGCTAATTGCTTACTAGGTTTTTGAAATTTGTTAAATTCTTGGGATTAAAAATGTGATTAGGGTTTTCTTGGCTTCATTAACTTTATTAAGTGTGGTTTAATGCTTTAGATCATGCAAATCTAAGCTAGATTGTAGTTTGTGCATTTTTGCTTTGAAATTGTTAAAAAAGGGTATTTTTGTAAACTAGAATATTAGGATTTTTGGAATTTAATGAGATTAAATTCCGGAAATTGTTTATACGACTTATTTAAGATATTTAATAAGTATATTGGCCCCTACTTTCATTTAAACATCATGTTTTGTACAAAAACGGCGAATTGTGCTTGCTAGATTTTCGGAAAAATGACTTTTTAAGTGAAAATGGGGTTTTTGTGAGTTTTAACCTAGTTTATATTAAAATTAGTGTTCGTGAATGTGCAAATGAGTGTGATTGGATTTTTCTCGATGGTTTGACGTTTGTACATCGACATCGAGGGTTGGTTTTACTATTCTTGTATGCGTAGGCGATAGGTTTGGACCTATGCGTGATACGCGTGCCGATTTGATTTTCGTATGCCGTTTCGATCTCGAATTTAGTTTTAATGCGATATGGTGCGTTATGATATGTAGGTACCCCCACGTGGACTTCGAGACGATAAGCAAGCGCGTGGCGACGTCGGCACCGGCGAGCGAGGACCAGGTGAGTAGATTTATATCTACGGGGAGAAGTCGGGTGGATGGCGTATAGCACCCCCGCAGTTCGTGGTGATGTATACGAATACGTATACACACACATATATATATTTTGACTATAATTTGTTTGATATTATCGATGATATAGATATTTGGTGTTCTTGGATGATTTAGTGTCGCGAAACCCTAGAGTAGTGGTCGCACCACACATGCACACACACACCCATACTTGCATACTTTCTTCTTTCATTTGCGCTTATACGGGATTATATAGTTATGTGTTCACATGGGTATGGGACTATGTGTTCACATACGGATTGAGGATGATAGTACTTGGGATTTATGATGAGTCGATGAGATTTGATTTGAGGCCGTGAGATCGGTGATATAACAGGGTTCGTATCTTAGATACGACATGACGTTGTAGCGGGTCCTTGACGTAGTGTTTCACACACGTCCATGCATACGTAGGCGGTATCAGTATGGTACTAGACGTAGATCAGTACCCCGATCATGATATTTGATAAAGAGGATACCAGGTGAATAGTATGATGAATGTGATATTGACCCGTACTCAGATTGGGATGCCGTACGACGGATTTACGTACGAGCTATTTTGATGATTGATCCGCACTCTTGACTTGGGATGCCTGATTATAGATATGGTATCGGATATGATATTATTGAGGCGAGATCACCGACTTTACATATACAGGTATGTATATGTATCGACTCAGATGATAGGCGGTTTCCTTACCTGTAGTTCAGCTTGTAGTTCAGCCGTATAGTTTAGTGTAGTTGTTAGATTAGATTAGACTTCTTACCTATTTCAAAAACTAACGAATCGTGGGCATTTTTAAAGACAGCTCAAGGGAATCTATGGATATTTCAAAAACGACGTATCTTTTCATAAAAAACACCGTAGCCCCTATTTTCAAAACCCCATGATTCGTGTTATTTCAAAAGGCACCATTTGTAGGACTTATATTAGATTATTGCAGATTAGTTATCGTTGTGTCTAGTATTCAGCTCCCGCACATTATTGCTGTTCGCTCTGCCTCGCATATTTATTTTGCTGCATATTCCATTATTGATATCATGCTGTTAGGACACCAGCACCATTACCGATGATGCGTATGTACCACGTACACCTACTTGCCGGCTCACACACATCTTCATCGGTAATTGCCATGTCACGTACACTTTAGAGAATATAATTGCTTGACTTAGATTGTTAGCTAGTAGTGTTGACATGATATTAGTGTACTTCCCTTATATGCCATATTAGACATTGTAGTTATTACCTACCACTTCATGCATACTGTTATTCAGTTGTTCATTATCATTGACATATGCACTTGTGATGATTTCTTGAGATTTATGATATTTCTGGATTCGGGGGAAAGCCGCAAAATTTACAACTTATGATCTTTTAAAATATAAAATGTTGCGGTTTTCTAATGATGTAAAGTGTCGTCCACCATGAGTTTGCTGTGGTTTTGGAGATCCGTGTCGAGGAGTGGAGGAACCGTCACGGGTACATGGTGGGCCCGGTATGGTACCCCGGGGCAAGAGGAATGTGGTGTTGACGTTGAGCCTGGCTGGGGAGCACTACCTACCGGTGATATTACCCGACGCGTCGGATATCCGGAGGATACCGTCGTGGTCTTGAGATGGATGGTAGGGGCCGGTCTGGACTGACGGCGCCCTAGATATTGAGATTGAGACATTGATATTTCGAGACAGTGAGATTTATGTTTTGTGTCGATGCTAGACACTGTTGATACTGATTTTAATTATGATACCTCAGTTTTAAAATATGAAGGAAATCTCACTAATTTATGAAAACAGTTTCTTCATTTACATGTATTCTGTTTTCATGCATTCATACCTCATTCATATGATATATTGCTACCTGAGGCACTGACACGGGCACATGAGTTTACACTCGGGTTAGATATTTACCCTAGCCATTGTTATAGGGTGCATGTTATATATATTTGAGGATATATTATGATCATTGACCTAGGATTGCGTTATTTATGCGATTTCTGTGCGTAGATGTTTTTCTATTCACGAGTTGGCAACTCACCCCCGTTGTGCCCCAGTTTCTTGCAGGTTGCCGTACAGGTTCATTACGGCTTTGCGGGCATAGTTTCATTCGGGTGATTTGCTAGTAGGTGGGTTTACTTGTATCATACCCCCATTATTTATCTTGTATATCATTATTCTGTTGTATCTAGAATTCCATCAACCAAACATGTATTTATTGAGATAGAGACCAGTGTTGGTTATTCTTTCGACCTTAGAGTCGCTCGTTATTTTTCTGGTGGTTTTGGGTTTCCTTTTGAGTTTTGATCCTCGCCGTTGGCGTTGTATATTATATTGTTTGTGTGGTTGTGACGGTCGATTGACGAAGAGCTAGCTCCCGCTTGGGGATGCCCTTTTCTTGATTTCGTATACTATTCATGTTGTATCCCGTTTGGGGGCCAGTATTTACAAAGGAGACTCTGCCGAAATTTTCAGTAAATTTTTGATGTTTTAAAAACCGCATAATTCGGCTTATGCTATTGAAATTACTTGCTTTAAGTTGTTTTTCCTGCACTCTGCTATTTTCTTGGTTTGGATTTCTGGGTTTTCGGTTTACTTAGATTACGTACGCCTCGAGACGTTCGTAGTTTAAGTGCCGGTCATGTTCCGTACTTTCGGGTCGTGACAAAGTTGGTATCAGAGCGTTAGGTTTTAACCTTCGGAGCGTAGGATGACCCTTGGTTGATGGAATAGGTGACTAAAGTAGAGTGACGTACCGTGGGTATGTTCCGCGGCATATTTACGATACGCTACTCCACTTAAGAAGCCTTAGGATGTACATTTCTTTGTTCAGTATTATGTTCTTTCCGATCTAGCCTCATCGGTACCAGTTTGGTTTTGCTGCTACGGTTACGGCAGGGAGAGCTACGGCTAGAGTTGCGGTCAGCACAAGCTCGTCACGAACGAGGACTGACCAGGGCGAAATTCCGGCGACACGATTGCAGAGATGTGTCTTCTTACTGTGTTTCCGCGCCACGAGCGTTTGGCGGATCGCAGTGTCTTGTGTGATTCCTACCGTGCTTTGATTTCCACCTTACCACGTCCAAGAGGGCGTGCAAAACGGTGGCTTTTGGGTACAGTCCCGAATCATATGGAGACAATGACTGATAGGAGGGGATTCGTCTCTCCCGGTATAGGGAGTTGATGTTGTGCTGTGTTCGATTGGCTATAACTGGAAGTCCCTGGCCAGGGCTGATATAGAGATTTACTGGTAAGTGTTACTAGTAGTTTCTCGACTCGTTATGAGCCACACATCGACACGACTTATCGGTTATTGGGGTCTGACGTTTACCACCCCTAGACTTGATATGCGACATATCAGACGAACAGACCGGACTGTACGGGAGTGTTACTGATTGGATTCACAGGAGAACGCACAGGCTAGCTTGTTGATCTTCTGATCGCTCAATACCTGGGTGGCTGTTACGTTTAGCTGACCGCTTGCAGCTTGTGGGTGTTTGATATGATCATCACCTGCTACCGGCGTATTGACGATTCTTTAGAGTCCTACACAGAGGTTTCTTGGCTCAGGCGAAACGGAGTAGAGGCACATATGTGATATGAGCAGGACCGAGGATAATGCGATATGAGATACCGTATTATATTCTCGCAATATTTAGATATGAACCGGGACATCGGATCAAGTGTTGATTCGATGAATCGGTACATGATATATTAGTCGGTTATATTCGATATAGCCGGATCGTCGGATCAAGTGTTGATTCGATGATTTAATGTATAATAATATATATGATATATTATTACATTATCTAATATTGGCTTGCTTTATTATTTCATTTTCTCGCTGGATGATACATTGATATATATGCGATATATGTTAATTGTATTATTTTCTTTTGTTGCAAATATATAATATATTTGTGATATATATTATTGTGACATGATATGATTTATTATTAAACATGTTTAAGGATGATTAAATGAGGTTAGGGTTTGATTAGGGTTAGTTGCTTCATGCACATTCTAGAAGCTTTTCCTTTTGTCAAGTTTAAGATATTATGGTTGATATTTCTTGGTGACTCATTTCTAAACCTAACCAAACCCTAACTCTACTTTATTCTCTACAAACTCTTAGCCACTCATCCTTGACCATGGTTGATATATCAATCATATAGATTTCTTTTCTATTCATCACAAAAGGAATTATCATTTCTATTATCATCTTCTTCTCTCTTGATTTTGAGCTCACTAGAAATTAATTTTGTGATGATAAATTATGAGAAAATGATTTAAAAAGAAAGCATAAATACTACTCTCTCATCCTCATCTCATCTAGCCTATGAGATTAGTGTATTCATCTCTTTAGAGTGAGAAAGCTTGAGTTATTGATATTTCGACGTAGATCATCGGAGATTTGGAACACTTCAAGCTAGCAAGGATCGTTCGAGTCGTGGAGCCTCTATTGAGTCCGGGAGATCATGGATCGCGGCGAAGGGACTTCTACTCGGAGCTTGTGAAGCGAAGGAGCGGACTACAAAGGTTGTAATCCCTCACATTTAGATAAAAAGATGTTATCTTGCATGCTTAACCCTAATAATCTAGTAAAGATCCTGTCTTTGGGTTGTTTGGCACATGTAAAATTTTATTCGTGCATGTTTGATGCGTTATGAACCTTCACAAGTGTGCCTAGGAACCCTACAGTGGTATCAGAGCCAGGCTAGAGCATTAGGCGACGTGTTAACGAAGTTAAAACTCCGATTGAACCCGAACCGACAAAATTTACCCCCTCTCTGGAAATTTTTCAAAATCTGGGATTTTTCTGAATTAAAAATACCTAAAAAAATCAGCAGGGAATTATAAGAATTACCATGAAACACGGGCCCACAACTCCACTAAACCGCGGCGAAAACATGGTTTCCGCGGCGGTTCCGCGGCGGAATTTTGGAATTGTGACATGTGGTTTTCATGGTAATATCCGTAGGTGCTTGTTGATGCTTCTGGGTATTTTTAAAAGTGATTCAAGTGTTGTTTAATCTGGGGTTTATTTTGTAATCGTAGATTCGATCGGAAAATTTAAATTCGTTATTATTTCCGGATATTTAGAAACTGTTAAACAATTTGAACGGATATCATTAACCCACTTATCCCGGCACGGCAAACTTTCAAGTGTTGAATTTTTATCGGGTTTAAATCTTTCGGAGAAATTGTACAAGTTAAGCGGTGGACCCTCTAGAAGACAACAAACCTTAACTCGATTATGTGACCGTCTTGAACTGCCTTTTGAACCTTCGGGTTTGGGGCAGTATGGCATGCCACATGTGAGGCGTTGGCTTGACCCTTCTACGGCTGGATCACTGGTACTGTGACATTTTCTGGGATTATTTGAACTCCGCTCAAGTGTTGAGCTATTTAGGAAATTTTGGGTATTTGATTATCTGTTCGGAAAGTTTAATACTGTCTATTTATCTGGAATGTGATACAATATGTGGAATTCATGGAGTTAGGCATGAAATGCGAAGTATGTGATATTTCGGATTTACGATGTCTAAAGTGATTGTGGATTCCAAATGTTGCAGTTTTACACTTTCTTTTCTGTGACCGTAAGTGTAATATGTGATATCGCCGGTTTCGTTGCTATATGTCAACGACAATTGGGATGCGTATATTTACTTACGTTGATGATATGTGATATTATGTGTTGCTGTGATATGTTATATTGGATCGTCGCGTTCTGAATAGCCGGGGGTTTTATGTGAGATGGGGGTTTTTATTTTCATTCATGTAAAATTCATTTGTAATGTAATATTCTTTTATTTGGGGCACTTCCAGGTTGAGGTTGATGTCACCAGTGTATATTATTTACTTTTCCGCATTAGGTAGACCCAAGGAGGGGAGCACAAGTAACCGGGTTCTAGGGTCCAGTGGGAGGCCATCTCGAGGAGTCGAGACCGGGTCTCCTAACCCTAGAATTGGCAGTGTTACTTGCCGCTCTCGTAGGGGTCTTGGGATGTGGGTTTGGCTATTCGTCGCGACCGTGGAATCCGTGTTTTATACATGCTCGTATTGAAAACAAGGATGTCCTAGTATATCCAATATTTCATATATGTTCTTCTGCTGCAATGTTCTGTGATGAGATCATATTACTGCCTGAGACGAATGCTTATACTATATATATATGCTGATATATAAATATTACTGCTTTCGTTTCTTCTGTGATGCTTAGGAAGCATAAGCTGATGGGATTTTATTAATGAGATTAATAAAAAGAAAAGAAACCTAAAGATGTTGTAGAATCAAAGCTTTATAAAAAGGGTAGCTACAGTTTTGCTTTGCAGAGTGGTATATATGATATACCCTGCACCGTATTCGATGAGGAAAGAGCCGAGATCCCTTCACCGGGAGTGACCTCTTTAGCGAAACTGGCAGATGCTACAAAACTCGGTTTGTCTTTTGATTGCTTTTAGAGTTTTGCTTTGCACAGCGGTATATATGATATATCCTGCACCTTATTCGATGAGGAAAGGGCCGACGATCCCTTCACCGGGAGTTACCCCTTTAGCGAAACTAAGAAAAGCCTCAAAAACACTCCTTTTCAAAAACACATGATTCTACGACGATATCAAGTTCATTACACTCAGGGTTTTCTGAAAAACCTGCGTAGCCCTCCGTCATTTCAGATAAATCCTACTTAGTATTCGTGCTGCGTTTGTTGACCTTGTCAAGGCACAGTGTACGGTAGCTAATTAGTGTTTATCTGTTAAAATATAAGATGTGATTGGATTAGGGTATTCGTACGGCCTTGTTGACCTTGTCAAGGGTCATGCGGGTGGGTTTAATTCAATCGGGAAATGACGGGTTGAACTTGACTTGCGATTTATGGTTTGTTGACCTTGTCAAGGTCATAGATCGCTAGGGGCAAAATATTATCGGGAATTTCAAGTGTTGAAATTTGCAATGAGATTGCATACCTCCTACGAGATAGTTGGATCCCGATACCCACTGCGAGTAAGAGTTACTCCTGGGAGAGTTTTACACAGGACAATTAGCCGATCAAGTAGGTGTCTAGAAAAGTGTTAACGGGGTTACGCCTCTGGGAAAATGAGGTTTACTTTAATTAGGTCCGTGCGAAAGCACGGGGAACCTCCCTCAAAGTACCGACAATGATCTGGCTAAAAGATTGACGAAATTGTAGTGTGTAATTAATCCCGGCTAATCTTACCTTTTAGGGTTTGAAGGTAGATTTGATAAAAACAGTGGGAGACATCCTGATTAGATAAGATAATAACCAATCTAATCTTGTAAGAGCATACGCTAAAGTGTTTTCTTCTCTCTCTCTCCAGGTAGCGACCATGTCAGGCCATAATCAAGATAATAATATGGATGAATTGACTGAACCCGATTATTGTACTGAGCAAGGGAACGTTGGACCCATTTTTTCTTATAAGAGTTATAGGACAGAACAGGAAACAGGAGAATATCTGGATTCTCACGCCGCCCAAAAGAACATGCATGTTGATGCATCTTCTTCGGGTGTGTTAGTTATTAAGAACTGTTTCTCAGTTCACCCTACGTCCTGGGTATTAGATACCGGATCAGGATCCCATATATGTAAATTGTTACATGGGCTACGAAAAGGTAGAGAACTGGGAAAAGGTGATCATTCCGTTAAAGTAGGGAACGGTGCAAGTATTGTAGCCAAAGCAGTTGGCGAATATCACCTAGTATTGCCAAGTCGTAATACACTGATTCTAAATGAGTGCTATTATATACCAAACATGATGTGCAATATTATATCAGTTTCTTTATTAAGTAAAGAAGGATATAATTTTGTAGTAAAGGATAATGTTATGAACATATTCCTAGATCAAAAGTTGATTGCATCAGGCTCGTTACATAATGGCATATTCATTCTAAATCAGAATACAGTCCTGAATATACAGAACACACACAAGAGGAAAAGTTCAGATATGAACGAATCCTACTTGTGGCATTGTAGACTTGGTCATATCAATGCGACACGACTGGCTAAGTTACATAAGGATGGTTATTTGAATCCATTCGAATTATCATCTTATGATACTTGTCATTCATGTCTCAAAGGAAAATGACCAAAGCTCCATTTAGTGGACACGGAGAAAGAGTTACTGAACTCTTAGAACTAATACATAGTGATATATGCGGTCCCATGTCTACGCATGCCAGGAACGGTTCTTCCTACTTCATTACATTCACTGACGATCTCTCTAGATTCGGACATGTGTTCCTGATGAAACACAAGTCTGAAGCTTTTGAGAAATTCAGAGAATATAAGCACGAAGTAGAGAATCAAACGGGAAAAAGTATTAAGATACTTCGATCTGATCGAGGAGGTGAATACTTAAGCAGTGAGTTCCTAGATTATCTAAAAGAGAATGGGATTCTCTCTCAGCTTACTCCTCCTTATACACCACAGCACAACGGTGTATCAGAACGAAGGAATCGCACCCTATTAGATATGGTGCGCTCGATGATGAGTACAGCTGAGTTACCTATTTCCTTCTGGGGTTATGCACTTGAGACAGCGGCATACCTATTGAATCAAGTTCCGTCTAAATCTGTACCTACCACACCATATGAGATATGGAGTGGGAAGAGACCGTATCTTAAACGAGTTAAGATATGGGGTTGTCCGGCCTATGTCAAAAGGCAAAATCCGGACAAACTTGAGGCACGGTCAGTTCTTTGCAAGTTTGTAGGATATCCGAAGAATTCTTATGGATATTTTTTTTACCACAATGAGGAGAAAAAGGTGTTTGTTGCTCAACATGCCACCTTTTTAGAAAAGGAATTTCTTGCAAAAGAGATTAGTGGCTCTGAGGTAGAACTGGAAGAAGTTCCAATAACACAAACTGCAACTGAAGATTTAGTGGAAACAGAAGATGCAATAGTACCCGACGAACCCCAGCCTCTCCGCCGATCTAGTAGGGTTTCTCATCCACCTGAGAGATACTACGGTTTTCTCATTGATGGTGGAAGCGAGGATTGCATCATGGAAGATGATGACCCGACTAGTTTCGAGCAGGCCATCACGAGTGGTGACACTGTGAAATGGCTGGATGCAATGCGATCTGAGATGGAATCCATGTACACCAACAAAGTATGGACTTTGGAAAATGCTCCTGAAGGGGTAAAACCCATTGGGAGCAAGTGGATCTTTAAAAAGAAATTTGGTGTAGATGGAAAAGTTGAGACTTTCAAACCTAGACTTGTAGCAAAGGGTTTTCGTCAACGACCAGGTGTGGATTATGACGAAACATTTTCTCCAGTAGCTATGCTTAAGTCCATCCGGATCTTACTTGCCATTGCTGCATACCATGACTACGAAATCTGGCAAATGGATGTTAAGACCGCCTTTCTAAACGGTGATTTAGAAGAGAGCGTCTACATGACTCAGTCAGAAGGCTTCGTAGATAGTGGGAGCATCGGAAAGGTGTGCAAGCTGCTTAAATCCATTTATGGGTTAAAGCAAGCATTGCGGAGTTGGAACACCTGTTTTGATGTTGTAGTCAAAGAGTTTGACTTCATCAAAAATATAGATGAACCTTGTATCTATAAGAAGGTAGCAGAGGGTAAGGTTGTCTTCCTCGTATTGTACGTGGATGACATACTCTTGATAGGAAATGATATTCCTATGCTGCAATCAGTCAAGCTCTTCTTATCACAGAGATTCTCAATGAAAGATCTAGGTGATGCCTCCTGCATATTGGGAATCATGATCTATAGAGATAGATCTAAAAGGATACTGGGATTGTCCCAATCTAGGTACATTGACACCATACTAAAGAGGTTTAGTATGGAAGAATCTAAGAGTGGGAACCAACCCACGATCTCTGGACTCACTTTCTCCAAAGAGATGTCTCCCAAGACTGATTTGGAGAGAGCTCGCATGCAAGGGATACCCTATGCTTCGGCAGTAGGCTCTATCATGTATGCGATGCTATGTACTAGACCTGATATAGCATACTCACTAAGTGTAGTGAGTCGGTATCAAGCAGATACTGGAGAGAGTCACTGGACAGCTGTGAAGAACATTCTCAAGTACTTACGAAGGACTAAGGAGATGTTCTTGGTGTATGGTAACGGAAAACTCCAGGTGGAGTCCTTTACCGATTCCAGCTTCCAAAGTGATAAGGACAACTCTAAGTCGCACTCGGGATTTGTCTTTACCCTCAATGGAGGGGCGGTTTGTTGGAAGAGTTCCAAATAGGATACCGTTGCAGACTCGACGATGGAGGCTGAATACAACGCTGCCAACGATGCTGCCAAAGAGGCTGTCTGGATCAAGAAGTTCATTAGTGAACTTGGTATGGTTCCATCCATTGAGCATCCAATACCTCTGTATTGCGATAACAATGGAGCTGTGGCTTTGGCCAAGGTACCCAGATCCCATCAGAAGTCTAGACATATTCTGAGGCGGTATCACCTGATCAGGGAGATAGTTGATCGCCGGGAGATCGAGGTCTGGAGAGTAGATACGAAGGATAACACTGCGGATCCATTCACGAAGGCTATTCCCCAGATACAGTTTAAGAGATTATTCGGGATGCTAGGTATGAGATACTACAGCAACTGGCCTTAGTGCAAGTGGGAGATTGTTAGTTATGTATATGCCCTAGAGGCCATTGTTGTACATATGATGTATATTATAATGGATGCTTGGATATATATAGTGATGAATTTCTTGCTCGTCATGATAGTATTCTATTTGGTTTCACTTTATCTTAACATGTTGACATGTATTGGTTTACTGTTTTTCTCTCACATGTTGATAAAGCCCTTAGGATCTGTACTCGACTACTGGGACTATGATGAGATCATACTAGTGGGGCCATTGTAGTCGATGAGTACATCCTATAACTGTTCCTAGTCGAGGGTATATCGAGATAGGGCATCGATACACCAGAGTAGACTAGCGTATACGCATCTTGACCCATTTGATGGGCGATGGATGATCCCATATCCATCGGTGTTTGACATCAGAGATGGTGTACGGGTGCTCAGTAGAGACTGGGTACACTGGACGGACTCGCCGAGAACTCCCAGATGGTGATATACCATACGTCAGATGGCAGTTCTCCGGTGACACTGGTACAGGGTAGTCTGTAGACCCGAGATCGTCATAGTGTCTTGTGTGATTCCCACTGTGCTTTGATTTCCACCTTACCACATCCAAGAGGGCGTGCAAAACGGTGGCTTTTGGGTACAGTCCCAAATCATATGGAGGCAATGAGCGATAGGAGGGGATTCGTCTCTCCCGTTATAGGGAGTTGATGTTGTGCTGTGTTCGATTGGCTATAACTGGAAGTCCCTGGCCAGGGCTGATATAGAGATTTACTGGTAAGTGTTACTAGTAGTTTCTCGACCCGTTATGAGCCACACATCGACACGACTTATGGGTTATTGGGGTCTGACGTTTACCACCCCTAGACTTGATATGCGACATATCAGACGAACAGACCGGACTGTACGGGAGTGTTACTGATTGGATTCACAGGAGAACGCACAGGCTAGCTTGTTGATCTTCTGATCGCTCAATACCTGGGTGGCTGTTACATTTAGCTGACCGCTTGCAGCTTGTGGGTGTTTGATATGATCATCACCTGCTACCGGCAATTGACGATTCTTTAGAGTCCTACACAGAGGTTTCTTGGCTCAGGAGAAACGGAGTAGAGGCACATATGTGATATGTGCAGGACCGAGGATAATGCGATATGAGATACCGTATTATATTCTCGCAATATTTAGATATGAACCGGGACATCGGATCAAGTGTTGATTCGATGAATCGGTACATGATATATTAGTCGGTTATATTCGATATAGCCGGATCGTCGGATCAAGTGTTGATTCGATGATTTAATGTATAATAATATATATGATATATTATTACATTATCTAATATTGGCTTGCTTTATTATTTCATTTTCTCACTGGATGATACATTGATATATATGTGATATATGTTAATTGTATTATTTTCTTTTGTTGCAAATATATAATATATATGTGATATATATTATTGTGACATGATATGATTTATTATTAAACATGTTTAAGGATGATTAAATGAGGTTAGGGTTTGATTAGGGTTAGTTGCTTCATGCACATTCTAGAAGCTTTTCCTTTTGTCAAGTTTAAGATATTATGGTTGATATTTCTTGGTGACTCATTTCTAAACCTAACCAAACCCTAACTCTAGTTTATTCTCTACAAACTCTTAGCCACTCATCCTTGACCATGGTTGATATATCAATCATATAGATTTCTTTTCTATTCATCACAAAAGGAATTATCATTTCTATTATCATCTTCTTCTCTCTTGATTTTGAGCTCACTAGAAATTCATTTTGTGATGATAAATTATGAGAAAATGATTTAAAAAGAAAGCATAAATACTACTCTCTCATCCTCATCTCATCTAGCCCATGTGATTAGTGGGTTCATCTCTTTAGAGTGAGAAAGCTTGAGTTACTGATACTTCGACGTAGATCATCGGAGATTTGGAACACTTCAAGCTAGCAAGGATCGTTTGAGTCGTGGAGCCTCTCTTTAGTCCAGGAGATCATGGGTCGCGGCGAAGGGACTTCTACTCGGAGCCTGTGAAGCGAAGGAGCGGACTACAAAGGTTGTAATCCCTCACACTTAGCTAAAAAGATGTTATCTTGCATGCTTAACCCTAATAATCTAGCAAAGATCCTGTCTTTGGGTTGTTCGGCACATGTAAAATTTTATTCGTTCATGTTTGATGCGTTATGAACCTTCACAAGTGTGCCTAGGAACCCTACAGACCCAAGGAGGGGAGCACAAGTAACCGGGTTCTAGGGTCCAGTGGGAGGCCATCTCGAGGAGTCGAGACCAGGTCTCCTAACCCTAGAATTGGCAGTGTTACTTGCCGCTCTCGTAGGGGTCTAAGGATGTGGGTTTGGCTATTCATCGCGACCGTGGAATCCGTGTTTTATACAGGCTCGTATTGAAAACACGGACGTCCTAGTATATCCAATATTTCATATATGTTCTTCTGCTACAATTTTCTGTGATGAGATCATATTACTGCCTGAGACGAATGCTTATACTATATATATATGCTGATATATAAATATTACTGTTTTCATTTCTTCTGTGATGCTTAGGAATCATAAGCTGATGGGATTTTATTAATGAGATTAATAAAAAGAAAAGAAACCTAAAAGATGTTGTAGAATCAAAACTTTATAAAAAGGGTAGCTATAGTTTTGCTTTGCATAGTGGTATATATGATATGCCATGCACCTTATTCGATGAGAAAAGAGCCGAGATCCCTTCACCGGGAGTGACCTCTTTAGCGAAACTGGCAGATGCTACAAACTCGCGGTTTAGTTTTTGACAGCTTATATAGTTCTTGCTTTGCACAGCGGTATATATGATATATCCTGCACCTTATTCGATGGGGAAAGTGCCGAGATCCCTTCACTGGGAGTGACCTCTTTAGCAAAACTAGAAAAGCCTAAAAAACACTCCTTTTCAAAAACACTCAATTCTACGACTATATCAAGTTCATTACGCTCGAGGTTTTCTGAAAAACCTGCGTAACCATCTGTCATTTTAGGAAAATAGAGTACTTAGTATTCGTGCTGCGTTTGTTGACCATAGTTAAGGAACAGTGTACGGTAGCTAAGTGATGTTTTCCTATATAACATAAGATGTGATTTATTAGGACAGTCATATGACTTTGTTGACCATAGTTAAGGGTCTTGTGGATGGGTCTAAATTAATCAAGAAATGACGGATAGAACTTGACTAGTGCTTATGATTTGTTGACCATAGTTAACGTCATAAGTCACTAGGGGTAAAAGCATTATCGGGAATTTCAAGTGTTGAAATTTGCAATGAGATTGCATACCTCCTATGAGATAGTTGGATCCCGGTACCCACTGTGAGTAAGAGTTACTCCTGGGAGAGTTTTACACAAGATAATTAGCCGATCAAGTAGGTGTCTAGAAAAGTGTTAACGGGGTTAAGCCTCTGGGAAAACGAGGTTTACTTTAATTAGGTCCGTGCGAAAGCACGGGGAACCTCCCTCAAGTACCGACACTAATCTGGCTGAAAGATTGACGAAATTGTAGGGTGTAATTAATCCCGGCTAATCTTACCTTTTAGGGTTTGAAGGAAGATTTGATAAAAACAGTGGGAGACATCCTGATTAGATAAGATAATAATCAATCTAATTTTGCAAGAGCATACGCTAAAGTGTTTTCTTCTCTTTCTCTCCAGGTAGCGACCATGTCAGGCCATAATCAAGATAATAATATGGATGTATTGACTGAACCCATTTAATATACTGAGCAAGGGAACGTTGGACCCGTTTTCTCTTATAAGAGTTATAAGACTGAACAGGAAACAGGAGAATATCTGGATTCTCACACCGCCCAAAAGAACATGCATGCTGATGCATCTTCTTCGGGTGTGTTAGTTATTGAGAACTGTTTCTCAGTTCACCCTACGTCCTGGGTATTAGATACCGGATCAGGATCTCACATATGTAAATTATTACATGGGCTACGGAAAGGTAGAGAACTGGGAAGAGGTGATCATTCCGTTCAAGTAGGGAATGGTGCAAATATTGCAGCCAAAGCAGTTGGCGAATATCACGTAGTATTACCAAGTCATAATACACTGATTCTAAATGAGTGCTATTATATACCGAACATGATGTGCAACATTATATCAGTTTCTTTATTAACTAAAGAAGGATATAATTTTGTAGTACAGGATAATGTTATGAATATCTTCCTCAATCAAAAGTTGATTGCATCAGGCTCGTTACATAATGGCATATTCATTCTCAATCAAAATACAGTCCTCAATATACAAAACACACACAAGAGGAAAAGTTCAGAAATGAACGAATCCTTCTTGTGGCATTGTAGACTTGGTCATATCAATGCGACATCACTGGCTAAGTTACATAAGGATGGATATTTGAATCCGTTCGAATTATCATCTTATGATACTTGCCATTCATGTCTCAAAAGTAAAATGACCAAAGCTCCGTTTAGTGGACACGGAGAAAGAGTTACGGAGCTCTTAGGACTGGTACATAGTGATGTATGCGGTCCCAGGTCTATGCATGCCAGGAATGGTTCTTCCTACTTTATTACATTCACTGACGATCTCTTAAGATTCGGACATGTGTTCCTGATGAAACACAAATCTGAAGCTTTTGAGAAATTCAGAGAATATAAGCATGAAGTAGAGAACCAAACGGGCAAAAGTATTAAAATCCTTCGATCTGATCGAGGAGGAGAATACTTGAGCAATGAGTTCCGGGATTATCTAAAAGAGAATGGGATTCTCTCTCAGCTTACTCCTCCTTATACACCACAGCACAACGGTATATCGGAGCGGAGCAATCGCACCCTATTAGATATGGTGCGCTCAATGATGAGCACTGCTGAGTTACCAATCTCCTTTTGGGGTTATGCGCTGGAGACAGCCGCATATATATTGAATAGAGTTCCAACTAAATCGGTGCCTACTACTCCATATGAGATATGGAATGGGAAGAGACCATCTCTTAAACGAGTTAAGATATGGGGTTGTCCGGCCTATGTTAAAAAGAAAAATCCGGACAAACTCGAGGCAAGATCAGGTCTATGTAAGTTTGTAGGATATCCAAAAGATTCCTATGGATATATCTTCTACCACGGTGAGGAACAAAAAGTGTTTATTTCTCAATATGCCACCTTTTTAGAAAAGGAATTTCTTGCAAAAGAAATTAGTGGCGAAGTGGTAGAGCTGGAAGAGGTTCCAGCACAAACTACAACTAATGATTTGTTGGAACCAGAGGATTCAGTAGTACCCAACGAACCCCAGCCTCTCCGCCGATCTAGTAGGGTATCTCATCCACCTGAGAGATACTACGGTTTTCTCATTGATGGTGGAAGCGAGGATTGCATCATGGAAGATGATGACCCGACTAGTTTCGAGCAGGCCATCATGAGTGGTGACTCTGTGAAATGGCTGGATGCAATGCGATCTGAGATGGAATCCATGTACACCAACAAAGTATGGACTTTGGAAAATGCTCCTAAAGGGGTAAAACCCATTGGGAGCAAGTGGATCTTTAAAAAGAAATTTGGTGTGGATGGAAAAGTTGAGACTTTCAAAGCTAGACTTGTTGCAAAGGGTTTTCGTCAACGACCAGGTGTGGATTATGACGAAACCTTTTCTCCAGCGGCTATGCGTAAGTCCATCCGGATCTTACTTGCCATTGCTGCATACCATGACTACGAAATCTGGCTTAAGACCGCCTTTCTAAACGGTGATTTAGAAGAGTGCGTGTACATGACTCAGCCAGACGGCTTCGTAGATAGTGGGAGTAACGGAAAGGTGTGCAAGCTGCTTAAAGCATCGCGGAGTTGGAACATCTGTTTTGATGTTGTAGTCAAAGAGTTTGACTTCATCAAAAATATAGATGAACCTTGTATTTATAAGAAGGTTGCAGAGAGTAAGGTTATCTTCCTCGTATTGTACGTGGATGACATACTCTTGAGAGCAAATGATATTCCTATACTGCAATCAGTCAAGCTCTTCTTATCATAAAGATTCTCAATGAAAGATCTAGGTGATGCCTCCTGCATATTGGGAATCATGATCTATAGAGATAGATCTAAAAGGATACTGGGATTGTCCCAATCCAGGTACATTGACACCATACCAAAGAGGTTTAGTATTGAAGAATCCAAGCGTGGGAACCAACCCACGATCTCTGGACTCACTCTCTCCAAATACATGTCTCCCAAGACTGATTTGGACAGAGCTCGCATGCAAGGGATACCCTATGCTTCGGCAGTATGCTCTATCATGTATGCGATGCTATGTACCAGACCCGATGTAGCATACTCACTAAGTGTAGTGAGCCGGTAACAAGCAGATCCTGGAGAGAGTCACTGGACAGCTGTGAAGAGCATTCTCAAGTACTTACGAAGGACTAAGGAGATGTTCTTGGTGTATGGTAACGGAGAACTCCAGGTGGAGTTCTTTACCGATTCCAGCTTCCATAGTGATAAGGACGACTCTAAGTCGCACTCGGGAATTGACTTTACCCTCAATGGAGGGGCAGTATGTTGGAAGAGTTCCAAACAGGATACCGTTGCAGACTCAACGATGGAGGCTGAATACATCGCTGCCAACGATACTGCTAAAGAGGCTGTCTGGATAAAGAAGTTCATTAGTGAACTCGGTGTGGTTCCATCCATTGAGCATCCAATACCTCTGTATTACGATAACAATGGAGCTGTAGCTTTGGCCATGGAACCCAGGTCCCATCAAAAGTCCAGACATATTCTGAGGCGATAACACCTGATCAGGGAGATAGTTGATCGTCTGGAGATCGAGATCAGGAGAGTAGATACGAAGGACAACACTGCGGATCCATTCACGAAGGCTATTCCCCACATACAGTTTGAGAGATTATTCGGGATGCTAGGTATGAGATACTGCAGCAGCTGGCCTTAGTGCAAGTGGGAGATTGTTAGTTATGTATATGCCCTAGAGGCCATTGTTGTACATATGATGTATATTATAATGGATGCTTGGATATATATAGAGAGGACTTTCTTGCTCGTCATGATAGTATGTTATTTGGTTTCACTTTATCTTAACATGTTGACTTGTATTGGTTTACTGTTTTTCTCTCACATGTTGATATAGCCCTTAGGATCTGTACTCGACTACTGGGACTATGATGAGATCATACTAGTGGGGCCACGGTAGCCGATGAGTACATCCTATAACTGTTCCTAGTCGAGGGTATATCGAGACAGGGCATCGATACACCAGAGTAGACTAGCGTATACGCATCTTGACCCATATGATGGGCGATGGATGATCTCATATTCATCGGTGTTTGACATCAGAGATGGTGTACGGGTGCTCAGTGGAGACTGGGTACACTGGACGGACTCGCCGTGAACTTCCAGATGGTGATATAAAACACGTCAGATGGCAGTTCTCCGGTGACACTGGTAAAGGGTAGTCTGTAGACCTGAGATCGTCATAGAGTCTTATGTGATTCCCACTATGCTTTGATTTCCACCTTACCACGTCCAAGAGGCGTGTAAAACAGTGGCTTTTGGGTACAGTCCCGAATCACATGGAGGCAATGAGCGATAGGAGGGGATTCGTCTCTCCCGGTATAGGGAGTTGATGTTTTGCTGTGTTCGATTGGCTATAACTGGAAGTCCCTGGCCAGGGATGATATAGAGATTTACTGGTAAGTGTTATTAGTAGTTTCTCGACCCGTTATGAGCCTCACATCGACACGACTTATCGGTTACTGGGGTCTGACGTATACCACCCCTAGACTTGATATGCGACATATCAGACGAACAGACCAGACTGTATGGGTGTGTTACTGGTTGGATTCACAGGAGAACGTGTAGGGTTCCTAGGCACTCTCAAGAGGTCTCACAAGGCATCAACCATGCCAATTTCAAAAATTACGGTGCCGAGAAACCCTAAACTACGGATCGTTGGCTAGATGTCTAGGCGAAAAGCAAACTAGTTAACACTTAACTACAAGAATAAACGGAAATACAACCTTTGTAGATCCGGTGCTCCACCTCCATAGCTCCGCTCCGAAGTCCCCTCGCTGTCCAAATGAATTCCCGGGCTCTAGCGTCGGCTTCGTCGGAGAAATGGCGAGCTAGGTCGTCGATGTCCATGCCGAAGATGATCTACGTCGAAGCATCACTAGATCAAGCTCCACCTTCACCTAGCCATGAAAACTTGTGAAGGAAACACACTCTACTACTTGGAAAGAGGTAGAGGATGAAGAAATAGGAGGTGGGTTCACTTTAGATTTGGATTTCTCACTCTTTTTCATCACTTGCCATTGATGGAGGCAAGCTTTCTTCACTTGAAGAAATGAAGAAGAAGAATAATAATGTTATGATAAGTTAATTTAAAATAGAAAAGAAAATCAAAACTTATCATAATCCAACCATGGTTATGTGTAGAGACTGAACTCAAGTTAAGTGAATGGTTAGGTTAGGTATGAAGACAAAAATGGTGACTAAGTCAAAGCTTCATGAAGCTTCAACATATATCCAAATTAGCCACCATTTTCCTTTTGCCAAAAATGAATAAATAGATAAATAAATGAGAAAAGGAAATAAAACCCTAACCATTTACTTAACCAAGGTTTAACTCTTTACACAAAACCTAGTAATCTTGCATCATCAAACATGATACAATCAAGTGCACAAAAGTATATCACATATACAATGTGCACACCCGAGTGAGAATATCCATTTAAAGTGAACCGATACTAGTTAATGCAAAGTAATATATCAAATATATAATTATGCATTAAATAATTAAATCAACACTTGATTCAATGATCCAGTCATGTCGCACACAACCAACTAGTATACAATGTATCGGCTTATCGAATCAATCCTCGATTCGATAACTAGGTTATATCGCATACAACCATTCGACACATTCATCGCGAGAATAGAATACGGTATCACATACACGCATTATTCTCGGTCCCGCACATATCTCATATGCGCTCCTATTTCGTTTCGCTTGAGCCAGGAAACCTCTGTGTAGGACTCTAAAGACTCGTCAATACGCCGGCAGCAGATGATGATCATATCAAACACCCACAAGCCGCAAGCGGTCTGCTAAACGTAACGGCCACCCGGGTATTGAGCGATCAGAAGATCGACGAGCAAGCCCGCTCACACTCCAGTGAATCCAACCAGTAACACTACCGTACAGTCCGGTCTGATCGTCTGATATGTCGCATATCTCGCCTAGGGGTGGTAAACGTCAGACCCCAATAGCTCGATAAGTCGTGTCGATATGAGGTCTATAACAATTCGAGAAACTACTGGTAACACTTACCAGTAAATCTCAGCAACCCTGGCCAGGGATTTCCTGTTACAGCCAATCGAACACAGCGCAACATCAACCCCCTATACCGGGAGAGACGAATCCCCTCCTATCACTCATTGCCTCCATGTGACTCGGGACTGTACCCAAAAACCACCGTTTTGCACGCCCTCTTGGACGTGGTAAGATGGAAATCAAAGCACAGTGGGAACCACACAAGACTCTATGACGATCTCGGGTCAACAGACTACTCTGTACCAGTGTCACCAGAGAACTGCCATCTGACGTAAGGTATAATACCATCTGGGAGTTCTCGGCGAGTCCGTCCAGTGTACCCAGTCTCTACAGAGCACCCGTATATCATCTCTGATGTCAAACACCAATGGATATGGGATCATCCATCGCCTATCTGTATGGGTCGAGAAGGTACACGCTAGTCTACTCTGGTATATCGATGCCCCATCTCGATACACCCACGACTAGGGACTGTGAAGGATGTACTTATGGACTACCATGTCCCCACTAGTATGATCTGCATCATAGTCCAGGTAGTCAAGTACACATCCTAAGGGCTTTACCAACATGTAACAGAGAGACAATCAGTATACACGTTAAGGTAAAGAACAACTAGATAGCATACTATCATGTCGAGCAAGAAAGTCCTCTCTATATATGTCCTAGCATCCACTACAATATACATCCTATGTATAGTAATGGCCTCTAGGGCATACATATAACTAACAATCTCCCACTTGCACTAGGGCCATCTGTAGCAGTGGTTGCAGTATCTCATACTCAACCATCCCATAAAATTCTCTCTTTGGGAACAGGCCTTTGTGAGTGGATCCGCTGTGTTGTCCTCAGAATCTACTCTCCTTACCTCGATCACCCTGGAGATCAACTATCTCCATGATCAGGTGATGCTGCCTCAGAATACGCCTGGGTCACTGATGGGACGGGCGTTCCTTGGCATAAGCCACAACTCCATTGTCTCACAATGGTAGGAACGAAGTTCATCTCATGAACTATTATACACCCAAACAGCCTCTTTGGTAGCATCTTAAGTAGCGATGTATCCTGCCTTTATCGTCTAGTATGCCACGGTATCTAGCTTGGAACTCTTCCAACATACCGTCCCTTTACTGAGGGTAAAGACAATGCCTGCGACTGACATTCAGTCGTCTTTATCACCCTGGAACACTTCCAGTGATTTTCCACAGGATCAACTGATACTATCTCACTACAACTAGTGAGAATCCTAACATCCAATTAAATCTATCTCATAGATCCAAAACTCAGGATTTAGGAGGTATCATTTTGATCCTATATGGAGAATCATTGTGATAAGCGGAGATTGACCGAGCGTAGCATAGGAAACTCCTTCCCTATCATGAGTATGTCATCCACGTACTCTACGAGGATCATTACCATACTCCCTACTACCTTCTTGTATATACAAGGTTCATCTACCATTTTGATGATGTCAAACTCTTTGATTACTACATCAAAACAGATGTTCCAACTCCGCGATGCCTGCTTTATCATATAAAACATCTTGCACACGTTTCCGCTGCTCCCACTGTCTACGAAGCCCTCTGGCTGTGTACTTATAGACGCACTCTTCTAAAACATCATTTAGAAAAGCAGTCATGACACCCAACCACCAGATATCGTAGTCATGGTATGTAGCCGTGGTAAGTAGGATCTGGATGGACATAAGCACAGACACTTGAAAAGGTTTCATCATAATCCACGCCTGGTCGATGACGAAAAGCTTTAACAAGTCTAGCTTTGAAAGTCTCAACTTTTCCATCTACACCAAGTAATCTTCTCAAGATATACTTGCTCCTGATGGGGATTTAACCCTTCAGATATAGCAATCAAAGTCCATACTTTGTTGGTGTATAAGGATTCCATCTCAGATCGCTAAGCATCCAGCCATTCTAACAGAGTCCCACTCCTGATGGCCAGCTCGAAGCTAGTTGGGTCATCATCTTATGATGCAATCCTCGCTCCCACTTTCATAGAGTAACCGAAGTATCTCTCAGGTGGGTGAGGATCCCTACTAGATCGGCGGAGAGGTTGAGGTTCGTTGGTTTCTATTGAATCCTTTGGTTCTATCAAATTATCAGCTGCAGTTTGTATAGCTGGAACATTTCCAGTTCTACATTACTGACCTTGCCTCGAGCTTGTCCGGATTTTGCTTTTAGACATAGCCCGGACAACCCCAAATCTTAACTAACTTAAGATATGGGCTCTTCCCTTATCATATCACATATGAAGTGGTAGGCAACTGATTTGATTCGAACCCTATTCAATAGGTATGCAGCTTCTCAAGTGCATAACTCCCAAAAAGGAAATAGGTAACTCAGTAGTACTCATCATAGAGCACACCATATCGAATACGGTGCAATTGCTCCGCCCCGATATACCATCGTGCTATGGTGTATACGGAGGAGTAATGCTGAAAGAGAATCTCATTCTCCATTAGAATAATCCAGGATTTCCGTGCTCAAGTATTCTCCTCCTTGATCTCATCAAAGGACATAATACTTATACCCGTTTTGGTTCTCTACTTCTAACTTATATTCTGTGAATATCTCAAAAAGTTCGGACTTGTGTTTCAACAGGAACATATGAATGAATCTTGAGAGATTATCAGAGAATATAATGAAGTATAAAGAACCAGTCCTAGCATGTGTAGACAGGGGACCTTACATACATCAACATGTATCATCCCAAGAGTTTACTAACTCTTTCTCTGTTTCCAATAAACAGGGCTATGGTCATTTTATCTCTGTGACATGACTGGCAAGTTTCATAAGATGTAAATTCAAACTTATTTAAATATGCATCTTTATGTAACTTCAGCTAGTCGGGTCACATTGATATGACCTAGTCTACAATGTCTCAAGAAGGATTCGTTCATTTCTGAACTCTTCCTCTTGTGTGTGTTCCGTATACTAAAGAATTGTAATTTGATTTAGAACATCAACGCTTTTAGATAACGTGCCTGAACCGATCAACTTTTGATATAGGAAATGTTCAAAACATTATCCAACAATACAAAATTATATCCTTTCTTTACTAATAAAGAGACTGATATGATTTTGTATATCAGGTTCGGTATCTAATAACATTCGTTCAGAATCAATGTATTGGTAATACAGGGTGACAGTGACCAACAGACTTGGCTGCAACTCTTGCCCCATTTTCTGCCTCATGAAACTTATCACTCGTTCTCAGTCCTCTACCTTTCTGTAGCCCTATGTAATAGTTTACATATCTGGGATCCTGATCTGGTATCACATACCCAGGACGTAAAGGATACTGAGAAACAGTTCTCTGTAATGAACACACCTGAAGATGATGCATCATCATGCACTCTCCTCGTTTGGGCGGCACGGGAATTCTGGTAATCCCCAATTTCCTGCTCTGTCTTATAACAATTATAAGTTGGAGCAGGACCAACGTTCCCCAGCTCAGTATAACAAGCGGGTTCGGTCAAAATTTCCGTATTATTATCTTGATTAAGGCGTGATATGGTCGCTACCTGGAGAGAGAGAGAAGAAAACACTCAGCGTGCGCTCTTGCAAGAATAGATTGGTTATTATTTTATCTAATCAGGATGGCTAGCACTGCTTTTTATCAAATCTTCGTTCAAACCCTAAAAGGAAAGACTAGCCGGGATTAATTACATACTACAAGTTCGCCAATCTTTCAGCCAGGCCAGTGTCGGTACTTTGAGGGAGGTCCCCCGTGCTTTCGCACGAACCTAATTAATGAAAACCTCGTTTTCCCAGAGGCGTAACCCCGTTGACACCTTTCTAGACACCTACTTGATCGGCTAATTGTAATGTGTAAAACTCTCCCAGGAGTAACTCTTACTCGCAGCGGGTATCGGGATCCAACTATCTCATAGAAGGTATGCAATCTCATTGCAAATTTCAACACTTGAAATTCCCGATAATATTTTGCCCCTAGCTCGCTATGACCTTGACGGAGGCCAAACAACCCATAGTCCGCTAGTCAAGTTCAACCCGTCATTTCCTGATTGAATTAAACCCACCCGCACGACCCTTGACGGAGGCCAAACAACGCCGTACGAATACCTTAATCCAATCGCATCATATGCTAGCAGATAAGCACTAGTTAGCTACCGTACACTACGCCTTGACGGAGGCCAAACAACCGCAGCACGAATACTAACTAGTACGTATCTGAAATGACGGAAGGCTACGACAGGTTTTTCTGAAAACCTATTGCGTATTGAACTTGATATCGTCGTAGGATCGAATGAATTTTGAAATGGAGTGTTTTTGAGGCTTTTCTAGTTTTGCTAAAGGAGTCACTCCCGGTGAAGGGATCGTCGGTCCTTTCCTCGTCGAATGAGGTGCGGGATATATCACATATATCACTGTGCAAAGCAAAAACTCTTAAAAGCAATCAAAAGACAAACCGAGTGTGTAGCATATGCCAGTTATTGCTAAAGGAGTCACTCCCGGTGAAGGGATCTCGGTCCTTTCCTCATCGAATAAGGTGCAGGATATATCACATATACCGCTGTGCAAAGCAAGAACTGTAGCTACCTGTTTTATTTTTGAAATTCGATTCTACAACATCTTAGGTTTCTTTTTATTTCATTAATCACATTAATGAAGTCCCATCATTTATATACCTAAACATCACAGATAAATACGACGTACACTTATGCCATCCGCATTCGCCTCGATGTCCCCTCGTGCACCGTTAGGTTAGGTAACTAACGGCAGAGCGGGGCAGGACTAGCGCGGGTGTAAAACATAAGTAACGTCTATATACTATATCATATATACTATATACAGTATCTATCAAAGAACATCACATGATCACATCACAGATATCGCAGCAGAAGAAACATATGAAATATTGGATATACTAGGACGTCCGTGTTTTCAATACGAGCCAGTATAAAACACGGATTCCACGGTCGTGATGAATAGCCAAACCCACACCCCTAGACCCCTACGAGAGCGGCAAGCAACCCTACCAATTCTAGAGTTAGGAGACCTGGATTCGACTCCTCGATTTGGTCTCCCACTGGACTCCAGAACCCGGTTACTTGTGCTCCCCTCCTTGGGTCTATCCTAGTGCGGAAAAGTAAATAATATACAAACGGTGACATTTTCCGCAACCTGGAAGTGCCCCAATAAAAGAATATTACATACAAGTTTTTACATGAATGAAAATGAAAAACACTCATCTCACATAAAAAACCCCGGCTATTCAAACACGACGATCCAATATAACATATCCAGCAACACATAACATCACATGTCATCAACGTAAGTAAATATGTCCATCCCAATTGTCGTTGACATATAGCAACGAAACCGGCGATATCACATATTACACTTACGGTCACAGAAAAGAAAGTGTAAAACTACAACAGTTGGAATCCGCAACCACCATAGACATCGCATGCCTAATCAAATGAAATACTTAGACATCGCATGCCGAACAATTATAAACCCCGCATTTTAGTCTCAAAATCAAAAACACTTTTCAATACCAAGTCGGGCAATTCAACAGGATTCCCAACAATTTGATCGAATGCTCGTCGCAAACTTCTGTAGACGGCCGCACCCCCGATACCGTCGACGAAGTGCACCAAGGCGGAACACCGCTACCGCGAGCACCCAAACGGATGCTTTCGGCGACGGGGTTCTCCTACAGTCACTTGGTCGGGGCTATGGAGTGAGGCTGTTGTTAGTTATATGTATGCCCTAGAGGCCATTACTGTACATTGGATGTATATTGTAGTGGATGCTGGGACATATATAGGTAGGACTTTCTTGCTCGACATGATAGTGTGCTATCTGGTTGCACTTTATCTTAACATGTATACTTTCTGTCTCTCTGATTACATGTTGATAAAGCCCTTAGGATGTATACTTGACTTCCAAGACTGTGATGCAGATCATACTAGTGGGGCCTGGATAGTCCATGAGTACATCCTTGAAATGTTCCTAGTCGAGGGAATATCGAGACGGGGCATCGATATTCCAGAGTAGACTAGCGTATATCTTCTCGACCCATGCGATGGGCGATGGATGATCCCATATCCATTGGTGTTTGACATCGGAGATGGTATGCGGGTGCTCGGTGGAGACTGGGTACACTGAACGGACTCGCCGAGAACTCCCAGATGGTATTATACCTCACGTCAGATGGCAGTTCTCTGGTGACACTGGTACAGCTTAGTCTGATGACCCGAGATCGTCATAGAGTCTTGTGTGTCTCCCACTGTGCTTTGATTTCCACCCTACCACGGCTCTACTGAGTCGTGCAAACAGGTGGTTTTTGGGTACAGTCCCGATTCACATGGAGGCAATGAGCGATAGGAGGGGATTCGTCTCTCCCGGTATTGGGGGTTGATGTTGTGCTATGCTCGACTGGCCATAACAGGAAATCCCTGGCCAGGGTTGCTGTGATATACTGGTAAGAGTTATCAGTAGTTTCACGAATGTTATGGACCTCAAATCGGCATGACTTATCGAGCTATTGGGGTCTGACGTTTACCACCCCTAGGCGAGATATGCGACATATCAGACGAACTGACCGGACTGTACGGTAAGTGTTACTGGTTGGATTCGCAGGAGTGTGAGCGGGCTTGCTCGTCGTTCTTCTGATCGCTCAATACCCGGGTGGCCGTTACGTTTAGCAGACCGCTTGCGGCTTGCGGATGTTTGATATGATCATCATCTGCTACCGGCGTATTGACGAGTCTTTAGAGTCCTACACAGAGGTTTCCTAGCTCAAGCGAAACGAAATAGGAGCGCATATGAGATATGTGCGGGACCGAGAATAATGCGTGTATATGATACCGTATTCTATTCTCGCGATCAATGTATCAAATGGTTATATGCGATATAACCTAGTTATCGAATCAAGGATTGATTCGATAAGCCGACACATTGGATACTAGCCGGTTATATGCGATATGACCGGATCGTTAAATCAAGTGTTGATTTAATGATTTAATACATAATTATATATTTGATATATTGCTTTGCATTAACTAGTATCGGTTCACTTTAAATGGATTTTCTCGCGCGGATGTGCACATTGTATATTCGATATAGTTTTGTGCACATGTTGTATCATGTTTGATGATACATTCTAGCTTGGTTTTGTGTAAAGTGTTAAACCATGGTTAATTAGTGATTAGGGTTTCTTTTTCATTTACTTAATCATTTATTTATTCCTTTTGTTTATTTTGGAAAAAGAAAAGATAAATAGATAAGAATGGTTGCTAGTTTTTGTTTTTATTTGAAAGCTTCTTGAAGCTTTGAACTTAGTCCACCATTCTTGTCTTTTATCTAACCCTAACCACTCTCTAACCTTAGTTACAACTCTACACTAAACCATGGTCAAAGAGATGATAAATTTTCATTTTATTTTATTTTTCTTTTAAGGAATAACTTATCATATCTTCTTCTTCTTCATCTTCTTCTTCCATGGATGTAGCTTGCTACTCCAATGGCAAGTAATGGAAAAGTGTGAGAAATCCAAATCTAAAGTCAACCCAACTCCTATTTCTTCATCCTCTACCTCTTGCCAAGTAGTATAGGGTGTTTCCTTCACAAGTTTTCCCGACTTGGTGAAGTTGGAGCTTGTTCTTGCGATGCCTCGACTTAGATCATCTTCGGCATCGAACCGACGATCAAGCCCGCTCATTCTTCGACGAAGCCGACGCTAGAGCCCGGGAGTTCACTTGGACAGCGGAGGCACTTCGTTACGGAGCTATGGAGGTGGACAAACGGATCTTCAAAGGTTGTATTTCCGTTATCTTATAGTTTAGTTGTAAACTAGCTTGCTTGCTTTGCCTATAGTTCTAGCCAACGATCCGTTCTAGGTTTCCTCGGCACCGTAATTTTTATAAATTGGCTTGTTTGATCACTTGTGAGACTTCACTAGAGTGCCTAGGAACCCTACAGTGGTATCAGAGCCTAGCTAGAGCCTTAGGCGAAGTCCCGACGGAGTTAGAAGTCCGATCGACCCAAAACCCCGACCCGAATATTGCTCTCTGGACATTTCTGTAAATTGTGATTTTTTCGAGATTAAAAATATTCAGAAAAATCAGCAGGAACATATAAGAAAAACTGTGAAATTCGTGGTCCTGATTCCACAATGTAGGCGCGGATCCGCGGCCCTACAGTAGGATGACGCGGCGGATCCGCGGCTATTTTGTCGCGATGTGCATTTTGTTTTGCACAGTAACTCTTAGTTGTCTGTGCTGGTTTTCCTGGGGATTTTTAATAATTTTTCCAGAGTTGCATTTTCTGAGTTGTATTGGGAACTTGGTGTATTCGATCGGACTATCTTATTTTGTCGGTGTGCGTTTCCGGATAAATTTTAGAATATGTTAAAAGGTTCGACCGGATATAAATACCCACTTTTTCCCCTGCCGGGAAATTTCCAATTGTTGGATTTTTCCGTAGTTTAACGACGTTCTAAGTAGTGCAAGTAACGCGATGGACCCTCTAGAAGACAACAAACCTTAACTCGATTATGTGACCGTCTTGAACTGCCCTTTGAACCTTCGGGTTTGGGGCAGTACGGCGTGCCATATGTGAGGCGTTGGCTTGACCCTTCTACGGCTGGACCGTTGCTACTGAGGCACGAACTGAATGTTGTTAAACTTATTTCATGTGTTGAGCTGTATCGGGAAAACTTGGGTGTTCGATTGTTCGATCAAAAAGTTTAGCATTTTCTATTTATCCGGAATGTGATACAATAATTGGAATTCACAAATTGTTATGAGATAACGGAATGAATATTATAAACGTAGCAGTATAGTCTCACTTGATCGGTTGCCACGGAATTTTGATGTGATCAAAAGTCCGTAGCAATCACGTAGCGTACGCGGATACTCGCCGGGTAAACTTAATAGACAGCCTCACTCCATAGCCCCGACCAAGTGACTGTAGGAGAACCCCGTCGCCGAAAGCATCCGTTCGGGTGCTCGCGGCAGCGGTGTTCCGCCTTGGTGCACTTTGTCGTCGGCGTCGGGGGTGCGGCCGCCTACTAAAGTTTGCGACGAGCATTCGATCAGAATGTCGGGAATCCTGTTGAATTACCCGACTTGATATTGAAAAGAGTTTTCGATTTTGAGACTAAAATGCGGGGTTTATAACTTTTAGGCATGCGATGTCTAAGTAATTCAATTGGTCAGGCATGCGATGCATGAGGAGGTTGCGGATTCCAACTGTTGTAGTTTTACACTTTCTTTTCTGTGACCGTAAGTGTAATATGTGATATCGCCGGTTTCGTTGCTATATGACAACGACAATTGGGATGCGCATATTTACTTACGTTGATGACATGAGATGTTATGTGTTGCTGGATATGTTATATTGGATCGTCGTGTTTGAATAGCCGGGGGGGGGGGTTTATGTGAGATGAGTGTTTTTCATTTTCATTCATGTAAAAACTTGTATGTAATATTCTTTTATTGGGGCACTTCCAGGTTGCGGAAGTAGTCACCTTTTGTATATTGTTTACTTTTCTGCACTAGGATAGACCCAAGGAGGGGAGCACAAGTAACCGGGTTCTGGGGTCCAGTGGGAGACCAACTCGAGGAGTCGAGTCCGAGTCTCCTAACCCTAGAATTGGCAGGGTTGCTTGCCGCTCTCGTAGGGGTCTAGGGGTGTGGGATTGGCTATTCATCACGACCGTGGAATCCGTGTTTTATACTGGCTCGTATTGAAAACACGGACGTCCTAGTATATCCAATATTTCATATGTTTCTTCTGCTGTGATTTATCTGTGATCATGTGATGTTCTGTGACAGGTATTATATAGTATATATGATATATTATATAGACGTTGCTTATGTTTTACACCCGCGCTAGCCCTGCCTCGCTCTGGCGTTAGTTACCTAACCTAACGGTGCAGACGGGACATCGAGGCGAATGCGGATGGCATAAGCGTACGTTATATTTATCTGTGATGGTTAGGTGGACTTAAATGATGAGATATTCATTAATGTGATTAATGAAAGAAAATAAACCTAATTGATGTTGTGGAATCGAATTTCAAAATAAAAACAGGTAGCTACAGTTCTTGCTTTGCATCGCGGTGTTCATTATAGAACATCCTGCACCTTATTCGATGAGGAAAGGACCGAGATCCCTTCACCGGGAGTGACTCCTTTAGCAATAACTGGCAGATGCTACAACCCTCGGTTTGACTTTGATCGCTTCTATAGTTTCCGCTTTGCACAGTGATATATATGATATATCCCGCACCTCATTCGACGAAGAAAGGGCCGACGATCCCTTCACCGGGAGTGACCCCTTTAGCAAAACTAGAAAAGCCTCAAAAACATTCCATTTTAAAAAAACCATTTGATTCCGCAACGAGATCAAGTTCAAAGCGTTAAAGGTTTTCATTAAAACCATTCGCAACCCTCTGTCATTTTAGGAAGTAGAGTACTTAGTATTCGTGCTACGTTTGTCGACCATAGCCGAGGCGTAGTGTGCGGTAGCTAAGTGATGTCTTCCTACAGAGCATATGATGCGATTAGTTAGGACAGTCATGTGGCTTTGTTGACCTTACCCAAGGGTCATGTGGGTGGGTCTAATTAATCACGAAATTACGGGTAGAACTTGACTAGTACCTATGATTTGTTGACCTTAGCCAAGGTCATAGGTGCTAGGGATAAAAACCTTTATCGGGAGTTTCAAGTGTTGAAACTTGCAATGAGATTGCATACCTTCTATATGATAGTTGGATCCCGATACCCACTGCGAGTAATTGTTACTCCTGGGAGAGTTTTGCACTTTGCAATTAGCCGATCAAGTAGGTGTCTAGAAAGGTGTCAACGGGGTTACGCCTCTGGGAAAACGAGGTTTACAGTAATTAGGTCCGTGCGAAAGCACGGGGAACCTCCCTCAAAGTACCGACACTGGCCTGGCTGAAAGATTGGCGAACTTGTAGAGTGTAATTAATCCCGGCTAGTCTTTCCTTTTAGGGTTTGAAGGAAGATTTGATAAAAACAGTGGGAGCCATCCTGATCAGATAAAATATATAACCAATCTGATCTTGTAAGAGCGCACGCAGAGTGTTTTCTTCTCTCTCTCTCCTGGTAGCGACCATATCACGCCTTAATCAAGATAATAATATGGATGTATTGACCGAACCCGCTTGTTATACTGAGCTGGGAACGTTGGTCCCGCTCCAACTTATAATTGTTATAAGACAGAGCAGGAAATAGGGAATACCAAGATTCCTATGCCGCCCAAACGAAGAGAGTGCATGCTGATGCATCATCTTCGGGTGTGTTCATTACAAAGAACTGTTTCTCAGTATCCTCTGCATCTTGGGTATATGATACCGGATCAGGATCCCATATATGTAATCTGTTACATAGGGCTACAAAAGGGTAGAAAAACTGAGAACGGGTGATAAGTTTCATGAGGCAGAAAACGGGGCAAGTGTTGCAGCCAAGTCTGTTGGTCACTGTCACCCTGTATTACGAATACATTGATTCTGAACAAATGCTGTTAGATACCGAACCTGATATACAAAATCATATCAGTCTCTTTATTAGTAAAGAAGGATATAATTTTGTAGATGGATAATGTTTTGAACATTTCCTATATCAAAAGTTGATCGGTTCAGGCACGTTATCTAAAAGCATTGATGTTCTAAATCAAACTACAGTTCCAAGTATACAGAACACACACAAGAGGAAGAGTTCAGAGATGAACGAATCCTTCTTAAGGCATTGTAGACTAGGTCACATCAATGCGACCCGACTGGCTGAAGTTACATTTTAGATGCATATTTAAATCAGTTTGAATTTACATCTTATGAAACTTGCCAGTCATGTCACAAAGATATAATGACACCAGCTCTGTTTACTGGAAACAGAGAAAGAGTTAGTAAACTCTTAGGACTGATACATGATGATGTATGTAAGGTCTCCTGTCTACACATGCCAGGACTGGTTCTTTATACTTCATTATATTCTCTGATAGTCTCTTAAGATTCAGTCATATGTTCCTGTTGAAACATAAGTCCGAACCTTTTGAGGCATTCACAGAATATAAGTTAGAAGTAGAGAACCAATAACCGGGTATAAGTATTATGTCCTATGATGAGATCAGGGAGGAGAATACTTGTGCATGGCATTCCTGGACCATTCTAAAGGAGAATGAGATTCTCTCTCCGTACTACTCCTCTGATTACACCACAGCACAACGGTGTATCAGGGCGGAGCAATCACACCCTATATGATATGGTGTGCTCTATGATGAGTATTACTGAGTGACCTATTTCCTTTTGGGGTGTTATGCACTTGAGAAGCTGCATACCTATTGAATTGGGTTCGAATCAAATCAGTGCCTACCGCTTCATATATGATATGGAAAGGAAGAGCCCATATCTTAAGTTGGTTAAGATTTGGGGTTGTCCGGGCTATGTCTAAAAGCAAAATTCGGACAAGCTCAAGGCAAGGTCTGTTATGTAGAACTGGAAAGGTTCCAGCTATACAAACTACAGCAGATGATTTGATAGAACCAAGGGATTCAGTAGATTCCAACGAACCTCAGCCTCTCCGCCGATCTAGTAGGATTCCTCATCCGCCTGAGAGATACCTCGGTTTCTCGATGACAGTGGGAGCAAGAATTGCATCATGAGATGATGACCCAACTAGTTTCGAGCAGGCCATCGAGAGTAGGGATTCTGTAAGAATGGCTGGATGCTTAGCGATCTGAGATGGAATCCATGTACACCAGCAAAGTATGGACTTTAGCTGCTATATCTGAAGGGTTAAATCCCCATCAGGAGCAAGTATATCTTGAGAAGATTACTTGGTATAGATGGAAAGGTTGAGACTTTCAAAGCTAGACTTGTTAAAGGTTTTCGTCATCGACCAGGCGTGGATAATGATGAAACCTTTTTCCAGTAGCTATGCTTAAGTCTATCCAGATCTTACTTACCACGGCTACATACCATGACTACGATATCTGGCGGTTGGGTGCCATGACTGCTTTTCTAATACTGATTTAGAAGAGAACGTCTATAAGAACACAGCCAGAGGTCTTCGTAAACAGTGGGAGCAGCGGAAACGTGTGCAAGTTGCTTTACATAATGAAACAGGCATCGCGGAGTTGGAACGTCTGTTTTGATGTGATAGTCAAAGTGTTTGACTTCATCAAAATGGTAGACGAACCTTGTATATACAAAAGGGTAGTAGAGAGTAAGGTGGTCATCTTCGTATTGTACGGAGACAACATACTCTTGATAGGAAAAGAGTTTCCTATACTACGATCGGTCAATCTCCTATTATCACCAGGATTCCCCAAATAGGATCAAAGTGATACCTCCTAAATCCTGAGTTTTCATCTATGAGATAGATGTAATTGGATGTTAGGATTCTCACTAGATGTAGTGAGATGGTATCAATCGATCCTGGGGAGAATCACTGGAAGTGTTCTAGGGTGATAAAGACGACTGAATGTCAGTCACAGGCACTGTCTTTACCCTCAGTAAAGGCACGGTATGTTGGAAGAGTTCCAAGCTCGATACCGTGGCAATCTAGACGATAAAGGCTGGTAACATCGCTATTAAAGATACTACCAAAGAGGAAGTTTGGGTGTATATTGGTTCATAAGATGAACTAGGTTCCTGCCATTGTATGACAATGGAAGCGTGGCTTCGACCCTGGAACCCTGGTCCCATCAGTGACGCAGACATATTCTGAGGCAGCATCACCTGATCATGGAGATAGTTAATCTCCAGGGTGATCGAGGTTAGGAGAGTAGACTCAGAGGACAACACGGCGGATCCACTCACGAAGGCCTTTTCCCAAAGAGAGACTTTTATGGGATGGTTGAGTATGTGATACTACAACCACTGCTACAGATGGCCCTAGTGCAAGTGCGAGATTGTTAGTTATATGTATGCCCTAGAGGCCATTACTGTACATTGGATGTATATTGTAGTGGATGCTGGGACATATATAGGTAGGACTTTCTTGCTCGACATGATAGTACGCTATCTGGTTGCACTTTATCTTAACATGTATACTTTCTGTCTCTCTGATTACATGTTGATAAAGACCTTAGGATGTATACTTGACTTCCAGGACTGTGATGCAGATCATACTAGTGGGGCCTGGATAGTCCATGAGTACATCCTTGAAATGTTCCTAGTCGAGGGAATATCGAGACGGGGCATCGATATTCCAGAGTAGACTAGCGTATATCTTCTCGACCCATGCGATGGGCGATGGATGATCCCATATCCATTGGTGTTTGACATCGGAGATGGTATGCGGGTGCTCGGTGGAGACTGGGTACACTGAACAGACTCGCCGAGAACTCCCAGATGGTATTATACCTCACGTCAGATGGCAGTTCTCTGGTGACACTGGTACAGCTTAGTCTGATGACCCGAGATCGTCATAGAGTCTTGTGTGTCTCCCACTGTGCTTTGATTTCGACCTTACCACGGCTCTACTGAGGCGTGCAAACAGGTGGTTTTTGGGTACAGTCCCGATTCACATGGAGGCAATGAGCGATAGGAGGGGATTCGTCTCTCCCGATATTGGGGGTTGATGTTGTGCTATGCTCGACTGGCCATAACAGGAAATCCCTGGCCAGGGTTGCTGTGATATACTGGTAAGAGTTATCAGTAGTTTCACGAATGTTATGGACCTCAAATCGGCATGACTTATCGAGCTATTGGGGTCTGACGTTTACCACCCCTAGGCGAGATATGCGACATTTCAGACGAACTGACCGGACTGTACGGTAAGTGTTACTGGTTGGATTCGCAGGAGTGTGAGCGGGCTTTCTCGTCGATCTTCTGATCGCTCAATACCCGGGTGGCCGTTACGTTTAGCAGACCGCTTGCGGCTTGCGGATGTTTGATATGATCATCATCTGCTACCGGCGTATTGACGAGTCTTTAGAGTCCTACACAGAGGTTTCCTAGCTCAAGCGAAACGAAATAGGAGCGCATATGAGATATGTGCGGGACCGAGAATAATGCGTGTATATGATACCGTATTCTATTCTCGCGATCAATGTATCGAATGGTTATGTGCGATATAACCTAGTTATCGAATCAAGGATTGATTCGATAAGCCGACACATTGGATACTAGCCGGTTATATGTGATATGACCGGATCGTTAAATCAAGTGTTGATTTAATGATTTAATACATAATTATATATTTGATATATTGCTTTGCATTAACTAGTATCGGTTCACTTTAAATGGATTTTCTCGCGCGGATGTGCACATTGTATATTCGATATAGTTTTGTGCACATGATTGTATCATGTTTGATGATACATTCTAGCTTGGTTTTGTGTAAAGTGTTAAACCATGGTTAATTAGTGATTAGGGTTTCTTTTTCATTTACTTAATCATTTATTTATTCCTTTTGTTTATTTTGGAAAAAGAAAAGATAAATAGATAAGAATGGTTGCTAGTTTTTGTTTCTATTTGAAAGCTTCTTGAAGCTTTGAACTTAGTCCACCATTCTTGTCTTTTATCTAACCCTAACCACTCTCTAACCTTAGTTAAAACTCTACACTAAACCATGGTCAAAGAGATGATAAATTTTCATTTTATTTTATTTTTCTTTTAAGGAATAACTTATCATATCTTCTTCTTCTTCATCTTCTTCTTCCATGGATGTAGCTTGCTACTCCAATGGCAAGTAATGGAAAAGTGTGAGAAATCCAAATCTAAAGTCAACCCAACTCCTATTTCTTCATCCTCTACCTCTTGCCAAGTAGTATAGGGTGTTTCCTTCACAAGTTTTCCCGACTTGGTGAAGTTGGAGCTTGTTCTTGCGATGCCTCGACGTAGATCATCTTCGGCATCGAACCGACGATCAAGCCCGCTCATTCTTCGACGAAGCCGACGCTAGAGCCCGAGAGTTCACTTGGACAGCGGAGGCACTTCGTTGCGGAGCTATAGAGGTGGACAAACGGATCTTCAAAGGTTGTATTTCCGTTATCTTATAGTTTAGTTGTAAACTAGCTTGCTTGCTTTGCCTATACTTCTAGCCAACGATCCGTTCTAGGTTTCCTCGGCACCGTAATTTTTATAAATTGGCATGTTTGATCACTTGTGAGACTTCACTAGAGTGCCTAGGAACCCTACAGCTGTCTATTAAGTTTACCCGGCGAGTATCCGCGTACGATACGTGATTGCGACGGACTTTTGATCACATCAAAATTCCGTGGCAACCGATCAAGTGCGACTAAACTGCTATGTTTATAACATTCATTCAGTTATCTCATAACTTTTTGTGAATTCCAATTATTGTATCACATTCCAGATAATTAGAAAATGTTAAACTTTCCGATCGAACATTCAAACACCCAAGTTTTCCCGATACAGCTCAACACATGAAATAAGTCTAACAACATTCAGTTCGTGCCTCAGTACCAACGGTCCAGCCGTAGAAGGGTCAAGCCAACGCCTCACATGTGGCACGCCGTACTGCCCCAAACCCTAAGGTTCAAAGGGCAGTTCAAGACGGTCACATAATCGAGTTAAGGTTTGTTGTCTTCTAGAGGGTCCATCGCGTTACTTGCACTACTTAGAACGTCGTTAAACTACGGAAAAATCCAACACTTGGAAATTTCCCGACAGGGGAAAAATTGGGTATTTATATCCGGTCGAACTTTTTAACATATTCAAAAAAATTATCCGGAAAGCCACTTAGACAAAATCTGATACTCCGATCGAAACACCGAGTACCCAAAACAAACCCAGAAAATTCAACTCTTGAATAAATTTTAAAAATACCCAGAGAACTTAGCACCTGAAACAATGAATTACTGTGCAAACAGTTAGGGATGACGTCACAATTCTGCCGCGGAACCGCCGCATAAGCTAGGCTTATGCCGCGGTTCCGCCGCCGATTACACTGTTCATGCAAAACTTTTTGCGCCGTAATTCTTAGATTTCCCTGCTGAGTTTTCTGAATATTTTTAATTTGGAAAAATCCACGATTTTAGAAAAAGTACAGAGAGCATTTTCCGGGTTGGGTTTTCGGTTCGATCGGACTTCAAACTCCGTCTAGACTTCGCCTAAGGCTCTAGCTAGGCTCTGATACCACTGTAGGGTTCCTAGGCACTCTCAAGAGGTCTCACAAGGCATCAACCATGCCAATTTCAAAAATTACGGTGCCGAGAAACCCTAAATTACGGATCGTTGGCTAGATGTCTAGGCGAAAAGCAAACTAGTTAACACTTAACTACAAGAATAAACGGAAATACAACCTTTGTAGATCCAGTGCTCCACCTCCATAGCTCCGCTCCGAAGTCCCCTCGCTATCCAAATGAATTCCCGGGCTCTAGCGTCGGCTTCGTCGGAGAAATGGCAAGCTAGGTCGTCGATGTCCATGCCGAAGATGATCTACGTCGAAGCATCACTAGATCAAGCTCCACCTTCACCTAGCCATGAAAACTTGTGAAGGAAACACACTCTACTACTTGGCAAGAGGTAGAGGATGAAGAAATAGGAGGTGGGTTCACTTTAGATTTGGATTTCTCACTCTTTTTCATCACTTGCCATTGATGGAGGCAAGCTTTCTTCACTTGAAGAAATGAAGAAGAAGAAGAATAATGTTATGATAAGTTAATTTAAAATAGAAAAGAAAATCAAAACTTATCATAATCCAACCATGGTTATGTGTAGAGACTAAACTCAAGTTAAGTGAATGGTTAGGTTAGGTATGAAGACAAAAATGGTGACTAAGTCAAAGCTTCATGAAGCTTCAACATATATCCAAATTAGCCACCATTTTCCTTTTGCCAAAAATGAATAAATAGATAAATGAGAAAAGGAAATAAAACCCTAACCATTTACTTAACCAAGATTTAACTCTTTACACAAAACCTAGTAATCTTGCATCATCAAACATGATACAATCAAGTGCACAAAAGTATATCACATATACAATGTGCACACCCGAGTGAGAATATCCATTTAAAGTGAACCGATACTAGTTAATGCAAAGTAATATATCAAATATATAATTATGCATTAAATAATTAAATCAACACTCGATTCAATGATCCGGTCATGTCGCACACAACCGACTAGTATACAATGTATCGGCTTATCGAATCAATCCTCGATTCGATAACTAGGTTATATCGCATACAACCATTCGACACATTCATCGCGAGAATAGAATACGGTATCACATACACGCATTATTCTCGGTCCCGCACATATCTCATATGCGCTCCTATTTCGTTTCGCTTGAGCCAGGAAACCTCTGTGTAGGACTCTAAAGACTCGTCAATACGCCGGCAGCAGATGATGATCATATCAAACACCCACAAGCCGTAAGCGGTCTGCTAAACGTAACGGCCACCCGGGTATTGAGCGATCAGAAGATCGACGAGCAAGCCCGCTCACACTCCAGTGAATCCAACCAGTAACACTACCGTACAGTCCGGTCTGATCGTCTGATATGTCCCATATCTCGCCTAGGGGTGGTAAACGTCAGACCCCAATAGCTCGATAAGTCGTGTCGATATGAGGTCTATAACAATTCGAGAAACTACTGGTAACACTTACCAGTAAATCTCAGCAACCCTGGCCAGGGATTTCCTTTTATAGCCAATCGAACACAGCGCAACATCAACCCCCTATACCGGGAAAGACGAATCCCCTCCTATCGCTCATTGCCTCCATGTGACTCGGGACTGTACCCGAAAACCACCGTTTTGCACGTCCTCTTGGACGTGGTAAGATGGAAATCAAAGCACAGTGGGAACCACACAAGACTCTATGACGATCTCGGGTCAACAGACTACTCTGTACCAGTGTCACCAGAGAACAGCCATCTGACGTAAGGTATAATACCATCTGGGAGTTCTCGGCGAGTCCGTCCAGTGTACCGAGTCTCTACTGAGCACCCGTATATCATCTCTGATGTCAAACACCAATGGATATGGGATCATCCATCGCCCATCTGTATGGGTCGAGAAGGCACACGCTAGTCTACTCTGGTATATCGATGCCCCATCTCGATATACCCACGACTAGGGACTGTGAAGGATGTACTTATGGACTACCATGTCCCCACTAGTATGATCTGCATCATAGTCCAGGTAGTCAAGCACACATCCTAAGAGCTTTACCAACATGTAACAGAGAGACAATCAGTATACACGTTAAGGTAAAGAACAACCAGATAGCATACTATCATGTCGAGCAAGAAAGTCCTCCCTATATATGTCCTAGCATCCACTACAATATACATCCTATGTATAGTAATGGCCTCTAGGGCATACATATAACTAACAGAATGTACAGGCTAGCTTCTTGATCTTCTGATCGCTCAATACCTGGATGGCTGTTACGTTTAGCTGACCGCTTGCAGCTTGTGGGTGTTTGATATGATCATCACCTGCTACCGGCGTATTGACGATTCTTTAGAGTCCTACACAGAGGTTTCTTGGCTCAGGCAAAACGGAGTAGAGGCATATATGTGATATGTGCAGGACCGAGGATAATGCGATATGAGATACCATATTATATTCTCTCGATATTTAGATATGAACCGGGTCATCGGATCAAGTGTTGATTCGATGAATCGGTACATGATATATTAGTCGGTTATATTCGATATAGCCGGATTTTCGGATCAAGTGTTGATTCGATGATTTAATGTATAATAATATATATGATATATTGTATTACATTATCTAATATTGGCTCGCTTTATTATTTCATTTTCTCACCAGATAATACATTGATATATATGCGATATATATTAAAGGTATTATTTCTTTTGTTACAAATATATAATATATATATTATAGTAACATGATATGATTAATAATGAAACATGTTTAGTGATGATGAAAAGAGATTAGGGTTTGATTAGGGTTAGCTTTTTCTTGCACCTTCTAGAAGCATTCCTTTTGTCTTGGTTAAGATATTATGGTTGATATTTATCCATGACTCATTCTTTGACTTAACCAAACCCTAGCTCTAGTTTATTCTCTACAAGGGTTATCCTTGTCATACTAAACTATGGTTACATTATTAATTCATATATACTCTTCTACTATTCATCACAAAAAGGATTATCTCATTGTTCATCATCTTCTTCTCTCTTGAGCTTTGAGAAAGCTTACTTGATTTTCCTATTGTGATGTTTTCATGTGAGATTATGATATAAAAAGATAGCATAAATACTACTCCATTATCCTCATCTAATCTAGCCCATTAGATTAGGGTGTTCACCTTATTAGAGTGAGAGAGCTTGAGTTATTGCAACTTCGATGTAGATCATCGGAGAAAAGGAATACCACAAGCTAGCATGGATCGTTCGAGTCGTGGAGCCTCTCTTGAGTCCGGGAGATCGTGGATCGCTGCGAAGGGACTTCTACTCGGAGCTTATGAAGCGAAGGAGCGGACTACAAAGGTTGTAATCCCTCACACTTAGTAGTAAAGATGTTTACTTGCATGTTTAACCTTAATAATATAGCAAAGATCTCGGCTTTGGGTTGTTCGGCATGTCTAAATTTTTATCTGGGCATGTTTGATGCCTTATGAACCTTCACAAGAGTGCCTAGGAACCCTACAGTTTTACAGATGATGAGTGTGAGGAAGTTATTGGGAATTAGGTGATCATCCTCATTATATCGGAATTCGTTGTAATTGGTGATATTTGAGGAAATCGCCTGGGTTTTTGCCGGATGGCATGTATTTGGTTTTGAGTATCCGTTGTTGTGAACCAATTTCAAAATGATATATCTATACATTTATTTTTATAAAGTGAGATATAACTTTTTGAAATTATGTCCGTGACATTTACCTATATCAGTTGACGATTGGGTAAGGAGTATTGAACAACGGAGTAGTTCTTAACCATAAGTAAAGTTTTTCAACCTACGATGCACAGGTTTTGAGTTATTCAACTCAGCGGACTTATACAGAGTATTGTATGTTGTCCAGTGTCCATCAGGACAAAGGGGTTGGTCCTCGTACTATGTTCTATTTACTTATGACTACTCTAGTTTTTAGACAAGTGTTTCGTAGAAATACAAGGTCTAAGTTTTGAGAAGTTGCTGGTATAGGAATAAAGTAGAGAACCATAGGTCGCAAGTATCGGGATTCTTCAAAGAGACCGAAGATGTAGATACTTATGATTGGTATTCAGTTGATAGTAATGGTTTTGAGAAACTTGTTTCTCTTTCAGGTTACTCATAATTGGATGTATTCCTAAGTTGGGTAATGCTGATTGGCCTCTTTCCATTAAGTTGATATGCAATGGAGACAGCTGCATGATTAGAATCTGGTTCCAATTAAATAAGTGCCAAAGTTTCTATATTGGATATAGAATGGTTCATATCTTAACGATGTTAAGGTACGTGGAGCTGTCCGGCTTATGCTTAAAACAAGACTCTGGATAACTCAGGGCACGTTTCTGTAATGACAGTTTGTGGGTTGGCCCAGGCCATGACGAGGGTTGACTTTCTACCATCTGAAAGATCAATAGTGATATTGTTCTTAACTCGCCACAGTTTTAATAAAATGGATTTTTTCAGAAAACAGTAGTGGGAGTATGGTAGAACTGGAAGTGATTCCAGAACCGCAAACGATTACGGAAAATTTAATAGGACATAAAGATTCAATCAGGTTTTGACATTCCATTAGCCACTCCGCAGATATGGTGGGTAACCTCAGACACCCGAGAGGTACTCCGGTAGCCTCAAGGACGGTGACAGGGAGATTCTTGTTTACCCAGACTTGACACTACTGTTGTTCCATGCTATGAGACCCAGCAGGAGGTTAAGTATAGCGTCGTTTTAAACTAGCTTTAGAAGTGCACATATATATTATTCTGCCAGAGGGTTATTGTGGTCAGTGGGAGCAGCGGAAACATAGTGGGCAATGTTAGTGTATATGCCCTAGAGGCCAATACTGTATCATACTAGTTTGTATATTACTTAATGGAATCTTGGATATTCACAGTTGTATAGACAATCTAGCTCAAAATAGTAGTATGCTACTTGGTTTGTTTCTACTTTAATGTGTACATGTGTTTCTTTTAGAATATCACCCATATACATTAGTGGAGCCCTTAGGATCTTTGCTTGATTACCAGCGTTGTGATGGCAGTCACACTCGTGGGGGCTGGGTAATCCACAAGCATATCCTTATACAGGTCCCTAGTCGTAGGACTATCGAAACATGTCATCGAGATTCCGGAGTAGACTAGCGTATGCGCTTCTCATCCCAGCATGGGAGACGGTCTGTCCCACAGCCGTCAGTACGTCGTACTTGAGATAGTATGCGGGTGCTCGTTAGGTTACGAGTACACTGGACAGGACTCGTCTGGAACTGTTGGTTGGTACTATACCTATCGTCAGTTATCAGTTCCCAGGTGACATGAGTACAGCTTAGTCCGCTGACTTGATACTGTCACTTCGCCTCGAGTGTGTTCCCACTATACTTTGATTACTACCCTACCATGGCTCAAAGGAGTCGTGCAAACAGGTAGTAGTTGGGTGCAGTCCCGAAGCACTTGGAGGCAGTGATGGTTAGACAGGATTCGTCTCTCCCGATATTGGGGGTTGATATCACGCTGTGTCTAGGAGAGCCATTACACAAAGTCTCTGTCCAGGGCAAGCGAGATATACTGGTAGGTTTCCAGTATTATCTCAGGGTGTTCTTGGCTACACTCCGACACGACTTGTACCGCTATTAGGGGACTGACGTTTACCGCCCCCTAGGCCCGCCATGCGATATTCTCAGACGAACAGACCGGACTGTACGGAGATTGTCACATTCAGGCTCAGTAGGAGTTCAGATGGGTTTCACCTCGTCCGTCTTCTTATCGGCATCTACCTGGGGACCGTTACGCACTGCTAGTGCCGCTTGCGGTCTGTGGTTAAACCCACTGCCAGCGTAGTGTCGAGTCTTTAGAGTCCCATACAGAGAGCTATTCGCCTTTAGGCAAAAGAGTAGAGGTCGCATAGTTTTGCGACAGGGTTCGGTCACATCCGTGCACTTGTGCACGTTTAGTGTCCGGGCAGTTATCACTAGCGGGCTTTGGTTTAAGCCAGATCCTAGTGTACGTTTTGGGATTGGTTTTATCTCGTTTGTATTCGTGTTCCTCAGAACGCGGATGCGGGTGTGTATGCACGGTTGACAGAGACAGAGGCAGAGGATTCTCATTAGGGTTGTTGACTGTTGACTTTTACTAAACCCTAATGAGAATAAGAAATATGATTAATGATAATATTAATTAAGTATTATTGTGCCATGGTTGGGTTGAAAGGTTGACTTGGTTGACTTGTTGACTTAGTTGACCGGTTGACTAGGTTGGACTTGTTGACCATCATCATTACAATGGCTATCATTTCATGGCAAAGACTTTTGCTTGCTTGTTATACCTTACAAAATGAGTGCATGAAATGATATTTCCATTTGATATGATATGAACCATCACATAATACTCAATTATTATTATTTGTTATGATTATTTGGGATTATGAGAGCAAGGGTGAGAAAAGTCTTGCTCATTCTATCATTCTCATTCTCTCTCATCCTCAAGCTCTCCCTCTTCCTCTTCCTCTCTCTATAGTTTATGGTTCTATTGTCTCATGTGTTGATGTCACGACCCGAAGTTTGCCCGGTGACCGGCACTTAACCATGTAATGTCTACAGGCGTAACGCAGCTAAGTGAACCGAAAACCCAGAAACCAAACCAGTAAAAGTATAGAGTGTTTAAGTTTTAAATGGAAGTATTTATTAAAGTGACAAAAATTCTTAAGTAGATAATCACCAAGATAGCAATATACGACGTCGTAGAGAAGATCAAGATCCATAAGTGGGAACATCACAGATAGAATAAACTGCAAGTACAGTCGACTCACAACGAGCTCGACACCAGAATACAAATAATATACATCATCGTTCTCGCACTGTCTCTAAGTCAAATACATACATGGTAGATGGAGAATACTAGATACAACAATATACATAACTGAAAGATAAATAGATACCGCACAAAACCCACCTATCAGCAAAAGAGCTAGTACACCAACTATGGGGGTATCTGTGTCAAAAGATGCAAAACGCAGCCTGCCGCGACTACTCCGAAGGGCAACCTACAAACACTGTGGCACAACGGGGGTGAGTTGCCAACTCGTGAATAGAGATAATATATAAAGGTAATCGCGAGCATGCACGTACTGCGCTACTCTATCATATGCCAACAGATGATATCAATATGTGATAAGCAGTATATGCAATAATCATGCAAGTGCTCTATCAGGTAATATAACTACAGGATGACATACAATAATGAATGCTGAGCGTGGGAAGTATAACATCTACACGGAATGTCAACGTGGAATATGTAATCAGTGTCCATCAATGCACCCCAAATCCCAACAACCCAGACGCCGGCACTCTCATCGGCCTCAAATCCTGTACATCACTGAGAATCACGAGTGCCCAACATCGGCACCCAAATATCATAAATACTCGTGTCTAGCATCGACACGCAAATCTTCTTATATCGTACATCCGTCAGTCCGGGTCAGCCCCCTCTCTCATATGTCTACCGGGCATCCGTCATTCCGGGTCAGCCCTCTCTCTCATATATATCTATCGGGCATCCGTCAGTCCAGGTCAGCCCTCTCTCTCATATATATCGGGCATCCGTCAGTCCGGGTCAGCCCCCTCTATCTCATATATATCTCACTCTAGCACCGAGAATACATAGGGTGGATGCACCGAAATATCATATCAAGGGAACCAGGTTTTTAAATGATTAAATATTTGAAATAGCCACGGTTCCCAAATCCAGAAGTCACATGTAATCCAAACCAATATGCAAGTCAATGTGATGTGATATGTGCATCAAGTATGAATATCATGTCAAGTCATATAAAGATGAGCTACAACATAATGATCCGATGTGATATATGCATCAAGTATGAATATCATGTCAAGTTCTACAGTGTGAGCGTCATGGCAATTACTAACGGTGTGTGTGTAGCATGTAGGATAGTGCTCGTGCAACATGAACCGTTAGTAATGGTGCGGTGTTCTATCAATTCTAGTTTATATACATATATCAGGGAATGTGGTATGCACTAAATAGTAGCCATGAACAGTCAATGTATGGAAATGTAGCTATAAGATCCTATCAGCCCTGACGTAGAACGCCATGCGGGCGATATCCCCATAGATGTTAAATCTACTCACCGTAGTCTCTCGCTAGGTATAGCCGATGACTTGTTTCCCCTTCTTCGCGGCGTCCGTCGCACTCGCCTGCGAACCTAGAATTCCACAGAATATCACGCATAAGCTCAAAATCATACAAACACGACATTTAAGGTCAACTTGAAACCCGTGTCGCAAACCAAGCACGCGTGTGCGCGATACGCTAAAACGTGTGATTACGCGCCTGACGTCGCTCCGACGCGTCGCGATACGCAGAAACCCCAAACCCACACACACGTATCACGCGTGTCGCGAAAGATTAAAAATATGGGAAATAGGGTATTCTACTCCAGATTTTGCTACAGAACAGATATTATAAAAATACATATACCAAAACACTCCACATAGCAGCAGACTCGAGTGGCCCAAACCCCAACCCAAAACACCCCCATCTGGCCGCAAATTGCGGACAGAATGCTTATTTCGGCGGCCTGGGTAGGGAGAGGGACTCCCAGGTTTTGTTTGTGCACTCTATACCCCCTGTGTATGCTACAGTAATTCCAATTTCACTCTGAAACATCTCGAGTAGTAGCAGATCTTACAGAGCCTTATTTCAAGTTAAAAACCACACTTTTTGCACTAAAATGAAACTTTATGGTATTTCTGTGCAAACTGAACCCAAAACCTGGCCTAAATAGCTCTAATAGCACAAAATAGAGTTAACCAAGCCAACAAAACCCCAATCTAACATAAGCATCACAAATATCCTTTAATATCACTAAAAATGCACAAAAATGAGATTTTTGCTAAAGAATACTACAAATTTATGGAAAAGGAGTGCTAACATGAGTTAATACCTTCAAAAGACCTTATAAAACACCAAATATTCCAGCTCTTGCATCAAGTGTGCAGATTTGCCTCCAAACACCTCAAAAAGCTCACTTTTCCATGGTTTTGAGTAAAGAAATGAGTGGTTTAGTATAGGATTTTGTATGGATTCAAAAGAGAAATGAAAAGATGATGAATATATTGTGTTGTTGCTGCTGGAGCTGCTGTTTTTCTGCAGAAATTTTCAGAATGAGAGAGAAGAGAGAGAAGAGAGAAAGAAATGGTCAAGCCAAGGTCAATCTTTCTCACCTAACACCATGCCTTCATTGTTTAATTGAAATTTTGGAATTTTAAAAGGGATTTGACTTGTTTTAAAATGGGTGGGGGATTAAATACAACCATGCAACACAAGAAATGGTTAACATGCTACACTAAAAGTCCTAAGTCACAAAATTGGCTAAGTGTGCAAGTGTACACTACAAAGGAAAATTTTCCAATTTGTTAACACGACTAAATATAATTAGTAAACCCTAAAGTTACACCTATATAATAACACGCACAATTACTAATTATCACGAAAAACTTTCTAACGAAATTTCAAAGTGTTACAATCTACCCCCCTTAATGAAATTCGGTCCCCGAATTTAAAATCTAACTACACGCACCTTCAAAAAGATGGGGATACCTCTTCCTCATCTCGCTCTCGGTCTCCCAAGTGAGTCCTCGCCGCTCTGGCCACGCCAAAGTACCTTGACTGACGGTATGTCCTTCGATATCAATTTCTTCACTTGTCGATCCAAGATCATCACCGGCTGCACTGCATAGGAAGGGTTGCGCTCAAGCTGGATCGTCGGGTGCTGAATCACATGCGAAGGATCATGAAGATATCTGCGGAGCATCAAAACATGAAATATGGGGTGCACGTCTGGAAAACTGGACGGAAGGGCCAACCGATACGCAACTGCACCAATACGCTCGAGGATCTCGAAGGGTCCAACATATCTGGGACTAAGCTTCCCCTTCTTCCCAAACCTCATCACACCTTTCATTGGGGAGACCCTCAAGAAAACATGATCACCAACAGAAAACTCAAGTCTGTGCCGACGACGGTTCGCATAAGATCTCTGCCTACTCTGGGCTGCTCTCATCCTATCGCGAATCAACTGGATCTTCGTGGTCGTCTCCTCCACAATCTGCGGCCTTAAGATACTGCTCTCACTGAGCTCTGTCCAACAGGTGGGCGATCTGCATCTCCTCCCATAAAGAGCCTCAAACGGTGCCATCTGAATGGTCTCCTAGTAGCTGTTGTTGTAGGAGAACTCTACTAAGGGCAAATGATGATCCCAGCTACCTTCGAAGTCTAATACGCACGCTCTGAGCATATCCACGAGAGTCTGAATAGTCCGCTTTGACTGTCCGTCGGTCTGCGGATGAAATGCTGTGCTGAAACTCAAGCGAGTGCCCAAAGCCTCCTGAAGCCTCTGCCATAGTCGGCTGGTAAACTGAGTGCCTCTGTCGGACACGATACATCTCGGAACTCCGTGCAGTCGTACAATCTCGTCAATGTAAATCTGGGCATACTGAGCAAATCCGCAAGTCGTCTTCACCGGTAGGAAGTGAGCCGCTTTCGTCAAACGATCCACGATCACCCAGATGGAGTCATACCCTCGACTAGTCCTGGGTAGATCCACAATGAAGTCCATAGATATCTGTTCCCATTTCCACTCCGGAATGGGTAACGGCTGTAGCTCTACCGCGGGCCTCTGGTGCTCAGCCTTGACTTGCTGACAAGTCAGGCATCTCGACACAAAATCTACGATGTCTCTCTTCATTCCGTCCCACCAGTAAACACCTCTCATGTCATGGTACATCTTGGTGGAACCGGGATGAACACTATATGCCGATCGATGTGCCTCCTCAAGAATCTCGCGGTGCAATCCCTCAGCATTTGGTACGCACAGTCTAGTCCCGAATCGTAGTATCCCCTGGTCATCAATCACGAACTCGGAAAATCTGCCCTGTCCCATCTGTGCCATGATCTCTGAACATCGGTCATCACTGTGCCGTGCCTCATGTATACGGTCAAGCAACTGTGGGCGTGCATGAACATGCGCAATCTGTTCTCCGATCGGCGTAAACTCGAACTGTACCCGGCTGTCGCATAAAATCTGCCAATCTGCCGACGAACGCCTCTGTACTACGCTCAAACAAGATGGAATACCACCGGGCCTCCTGCTCAAAGCATCCGCCACTACATTCGCCCTGCCCGGGTGATACAAGATCTCACAATCGTAGTCCTTCACTAACTCCATCCATCGGCGCTGTCTAAGGTTCAGGTCTCGCTGCTGGAATATATACTTTAAGCTCTTGTGATCAGTGAATATCTGGCACGACTCTCCATACAGGTAATGTCGCCAGATCTTAAGTGCAAAGACCAATGCAGCCATCTCCAAATCATGAGTGGGGTAATTCTGTTCATGTTTCTTTAATTGCCGCGAAGCATACCCTGTCATGCTGCATCAAAACGAACCCGTAGACCACAAATCCGCCTGATCCTGAAGGCAATGATAGCACTGGTGTCGTAGTCAGTAGAGCCCGTAGCTGCTGAAAACCGTGCTCACACTCCTCCGTCCAATCGAAACGAACTCCCTTCCGGGTCAACCCGGTCAAAGGTGTAGCAATGCGAGAGAAGTCCTGCACAAATTGCCTGTAATAGCCTGCCAGCCCTAGAAAGCTGCGAACCTCCGTCACTGACATGGGTCTAGGTCAACTTCGAACGGCCTCAATCTTCCTCGGGTGTACACATATAACATCTCGTGTAATCACGTGCCCCAAAAAATCTACGCTGTCCAGCCAGAAGGCACACTTGGAGAATTTGGCGAAAAGTTGATGCTCCCTCGAGGTCTGCAGTGTAATCCGCAGGTGCTGCTCGTGCTCCTCTCTACTCTGAGAGTACACCAAGATATCGTCAATGAATACTATGATGAACAGATCAAGATACGGCCGGAAAATGCGGTTCATCAAGTCCATAAATGATGCTGGCGCGTTGGTGAGTCCGAACGACATCACCAAAAACTCATAATGGCCGTAACGCGTGCGGAAAGCTGTCTTAGGAATGTCCTCCTATCAAACCCGCAGCTGATGGTAGCCTGATCGCAAATCGATCCTCGAAAAGTATCTTGCCCCGTGAAGCTGGTCGAACAAATCGTCGATGCGTGGCAAAGGATACCTGTTGCGTACTGTCACCCTGTTCAGCTGACGGTAGTCGATACACAAACGCATACTGCCGTCCTTCTTCTTGACAAACAGGACTGGAGCACCCCAAGGTGAAACACTGGGTCGAATGAGTCCCTTATCCAGCAAATCTTGCAACTGACCCTTCAATTCTTTAAGTTCCGCCGGGGCCATCCGATAAGGCGGTACAGAAATAGGCCCCATGCCAGGAACCAAATCAATACAGAAAGAAATATCACGCTCGGGCAGTAGCCCAGGAAGCTCGTCAGGGAACACATCATGGAACTCGCTAACAACCGGAACCTGATCCATCGGAACCTCTGTAGCTCTAGTATCGTAAACAAAGGTGAGAAATCCCTGAGATCCCTTCCTCAAAAGGTGTCCAGCGCGAAAAGAAGAAATCACACTGTGAGGGGTGGCACCACGGTCCCCCAACACAACGAAAACCGACTTGCCGGGAAAACAAAATCTAACTGTCTTCTCACGGCAGTCAACAGAAGCATAGCACGTGGCTAACCAATCCATGCCCAAAAGAACGTCGAAGTCCAACATCTCAAGAAGGATCAAATCGACCGGCAACTCTCTCTCGCCGATACGGACGATACAGGATCGCAATACGTGCCTAGCAACAAACGACTCTCCCACAGGAGTAGTCAGAACAAGCGGCTGATCAAGCAAACCGGACTCTCTACCCAAACTCGGCACAAAGTGTGTGGATACGTACGAGTGCGTTGATCCGGGATCGAATAACACGTGTGCACCAACAGAACATACTGGAAGGATACCTGAGACCACCGCATTGGACGCCTGCGCGTCCTGATGCGTCAAAGAAAAAACTCGCGCCTGTCCTCCACCTGCGACTGACTGTCCCCTGCCGGCCGCTGGCTGTCTTCTGCCTCGATCACCTCGTCCTCTATGAACAAATCCTCCGCGACCATGACCTCTCTGTGAATGAGTCTGGCGCGGAGTAACAGTAGGTACAATAGGCAATGCCGTCTGCGGTGGTGAAGGTGGTAGTGTGACGTGCGGTGCTGCTGCCTCCCTCCGGGGTATCTCAGGACAATCTCGTACACGATGATAAGAACTCCCGCAATGGAAACATTCCGATGATGGTCGCTGACCCTCCTGGGGATAGGAGCTAAACAACCTGCCTCGCCCCGAATCTCTGCTACCTACAAGACGTCTATCACGGCGCCGAAAAGGCTGTCTCTGCGCTGATGTATCCGCACGAACTCTCTTCGGCTCTGGAACTACCGAAGTCTCATCAGGGCGCTCCTCGAATAATAGGGCTGCGTCTACAGCTGCTGCATATGTCTCGTAATGCTGTGCGCTGATCGCTAGAAACAGTGGTGTAAGCAAGCTTCGGACAAATCTCTTGACTCGCAACTCCTCAGTAGCCACTAGGTACGGAGCATACACTGATAGCTCGGTGAACAGGACATCATACTCTGCTACTGACATCTCCGGAGTCTGACGTAAGGACTCGAACCTGCGTGCTCTAGCATCTCCGACGCTCCGTGGAAGAAAACGGGCAAGGAATAGCGCCACGAACTCTATCCAGGTCATAAGAGGAAAGCCTGTTGCTCTACCCTTCTCGACTGATTCACACCATTTCTGCGTGAGACCTTCCAGGCGAAAGCTCGCGAACTCAACCCATCTCGCATATGCGCATCTAAGTGAACGACATATCCACGCCATCCTATCAATGAAAGACTGTGGGTCCTCGGTCGCATCGGTGCCTGTGAAGACCGGAGGCTTCAGCCTCATAAACTCTGACAACGATACTGTGATAACCTCTGTAGCTGCAGGGGCAACTTCTTGTACTGTGGGTACCACCGCGGTCTCTGCAACGGGTGGAACTACCTCTGGTCGCTGCGCTCGAAGTGTCTCAACTAGAGATCCCATCATCTGGCGCATCTCCTGCATACTGGATTCCATCGTCTGGCACATCTCCTGCACACCAGCCCCTAACATAGCAATCTGATCTGTCACGGAAGGAACAGCCTACTCGGGCACAACCGGTGTACAATCCGGATCAGTCCTCGTCTCGAACGAGTCAACTCGAATCTCGGCCCTCGCGGCCGCTCTTTGCGCCCTCATAGTCTTTAGCGGCATAATGGCTGAAAGGAACAATATGATTTGATAAGGATACGGAAATCGAATCGCAATAATGTATATACTCAAGAAGGAATTTAAATCAACAAGTCCTAAGGTCGCTTTGGCGGAGTACCGTGCCGTGAGTATGCCGCGGAACATACACACGCTACGCCACTCTGCTTCAGCTACCTACTCCATCATACCAGGTCATCCTACACTCCGAAAGGTAAAACCGACGTTCTGATACCAACTTTGTCACGACCCGAAGTTTGGCCCGTGACCGACACTTAACCACGTAACGTCTACAGGCGTAACGCAGCTAAGTGAACCGAAAACCCAGAAACCAAACCAGTAAAAGTATAGAGTGTTTGAGTTTTAAATGGAAGTATTTATTAAAGTGACAAAAATTCTTAAGTAGATAATCACCAAGATAGCAATATACGACGCCGTAGCGAAGATCAAGATCCACAAGTGGGAACATCACAGATAGAATAAACTGCAAGTACAGTCGGCTCACAACGAGCTCGACACCAGAATACAAATAATATACATTATCTTCCTCACACTGTCTCTAAGTCAAATACATACATGGTAGATGGAGAATACGAGATACACCAATATACATAACTGAAAGATAAACAGATACCGCACAAAACCCACCTATTAGCAAAAAAGCTAGTACACCAACTATGGGGGTATCTGTGTCAAAAGATGCAAAACGCAGCCTGCCGCGACTACTCCGAAGGGCAACCTGCAAACACTTTGGCACAACGGGGGTGAGTTGCCAACTCGTGAATAGAGATAACATATAAAGGTAATCGCGAGCATGCACGTACTGCGCTACTCTATCATATGCCAACAGAAGATATCAATATATGATAAGCAATATGTGCAATAATCATGCAAGTGCTCTATCAGGTAATATAACTACAGGATGAGATACAATAATGAATGCTGAGCATGGGAAGTATAACATCTACAAGGAATGTCAACGTGGAATATGTAATCGGTGTCCATCAATGCACCCCAAATCCCAACAACCCAGACGCCGGCACTCCCATCGGCCTCAAATCCTGTACATCATTGAGAATCACAAGTGCCCAACATTGGCACCCAAATATCATAAATACTCGTGTCTAGCATCGACACGCAAATCTTCCTATATCGGGCATCCGTCAGTCCGGGTCAGCCCCCTCTCTCATATGTCTATCGGGCATCCGTCAGTCCGGGTCAGCCCTCTCTCTCATATATATCTAACGGGCATCCGTCAGTCCGGGTCAGCCCTCTCTCTCCTATATATCGGGCATCCGTCAGTCCGGGTCAGCCCGTCTATCTCATATATATCTCACTCTAGCACCGAGAAAACATAGGGTGGACGCACCGAAATATCATATCAAGGGAACCGGGATTTTAAATGATTACATATTTGAAATAGCCACGGTTCCCAAATCCAGAAGTTACATCTAATCCAAACCAATATGCAAGTCAATGTGATGTGATATGTGCATCAAGTATGAATATCATGTCAAGTCACATAAAGATGAGCTACAACATAATGATCCGATGTGATATATGCATCAAGTACGAATATCATGTCAAGTTCTACAGTGTGAGCGTCATGGCAATTACTAACGGTGTGTATGTAGCATGTAGGATAGTGCTCGTGCAACATGAACCGTTAGTAATGGTGCGGTGTTCTATCAATTCTAGTTTATATACATATATCAGGGAATGTGGTATGCACTAAATAGTAGCCATGAATAGTCAATGTATGGAAATGTAGCTATAAGATCCTATCAGCCCTGACGTATAACGCCATGCGGGCGATATCCCCGTAGATGTTAAATCTACTCACCGTAGTCTCTCGCTAGGTATAGCCGATGACTTGTTTCCCCTTCTTCGCGGCGTCCGTCGCACTCGCCTGCGAACCTAGAATTCCACAGAATATCACGCATAAGCTCAAAATGATACAAACACGACATTTAAGGTCAACTAGAAACCCGTGTCGCAAACCTAGCGCGCATGTGCGCAATACGCTAAAACGTGTGATTACGCGCCTGACGTCGCTCCGACCTGTCGCGATACGCAGAAAACCCAAACCCACACACACGTATCACGTGTGTCGCGAAAGATTAAAATTACGGGAAATAGGGTATTCTAATCCAGATTTTGCTACAGAACAGATATTATAAAAATAGATATATCAAAACACTCCACATAGCAGCAGACTCGAGTGGCCCAAACCCCAACCCAAAACACCCCTATCTGGCCGCAAATTGCGGCCAGAATGCTTATTTCGGCGGCCTGGGTAGGGAGAGGGACTCCCAGGTTTTGTTTGTGCACTCTACACCCCCTAAGTACGCTACAGTAATTCCAATTTCACTCTGAAACATCTCGAGTAGTAGCAGATCCTACAGATCCTTATTTCTAGATAAAAACCACACTTTTTGCACTAAAATGAAACTTTATGGTATTTCTGTGCAAACTGAACCCAAAACCTGGCCTAAATAGCTCTAATCGCACAAAATAGAGTTAACCAAGCCAACAAAACCCCAATCTAATATAAGCATCACAAATATCCTTTAATATCACTAAAACTGCACAAAAATGAGATTTTTGCTAAAGAATACTACAAATTTATGGAAAAGGAGTGCTAACATGAGTTAATACCTCCAAAAGACCCTAAAAAACACCAAAAATTCCAGCTCTTGCATCAAGTGTGCAGATTTACCTCCAAACACCTCAAAAGCTCACTTTTCCATGGTTTTGAGTGAAGAAATGAGTGGTTTAGTGTAGGATTTTGTATGGATTCAAAAGAGAAATGAAAAGATGATGAATATATTGTGTTGTTGCTGCTAGAGCTGCTGTTTTTCTGCAGAAATTATCAGAATGAGAGAAAAGAGAGAGAAAAGAGAGAGAAAAGAGAAGGAAATGGTCAAGCCAAGGTCAATCTTTCTCACCTAACACCATGCCTTCATTGTTTGATTGAAATTTTGGAATTTTAAAAGGGATTTGACTTGTTTTAAAATGGGTGGGGGATTAAATACAACCATGCAACACAAGAAATGGTTAACATGCTACACTAAATGTCACGACCCGAAAGTACGGAACATGACCGGCACTTAAACTACGAACGTCTCGAGGCGTACGTAATCCAAGTAAACCGAAAACCCAGAAATCCAAACCAAGAAAAGTAGTAGAGTGCAGGAAAAACCAACTTAAAGCAAGTAGTTTCAATAGCATAAGCCGAATTATGCGGTTTTTTAAAAAAAGCATCAAAAATTTACTGAAAATTTCGGCAGAGTCTCCTTTGTAAAAACTGGCCCCCAAACGGGATACAACATGAATAGTATACGAAATCAAGAAAAAGGCATCCCCAAGCGGGAGCTAGCTCTTCGTCAATCGACGGTCACAACCACACAAGCAATATAATATACAACGCCAACGGCGAGGATCAAAACTCAAAAGGAAACTCAAAACCACCAGAAACATAACGAGCGACTCTAAGGTCGAAAGAATAAACAACACTGGTCTCTATCTCAAAAATACATGTTTGGTTGATGGAATTTACTAGATACAACTGAATAATATTATACAAGGTAATATGATGGGTACGATACAAGAAAAACCCACCTACTAACAAGTCACCCGAATGAAACTAAGCCCGCAACGCCGTAATGAAACCTGAACGGCAAACCTGCAAGAAACTGGGGCACAACGGGGGTGAGTTGCCAACTCGTGAATAGAAAAACATCTACGCATAGAAATCGCATAAATAACGCAACCTAGGTCAATGATCATAATATATCCTCAAAAATATACATAACAAGCAGCCTATAACAATGGCTAGGGTAATATCTAACCGAGTGAAATCTCATGTGCCCGTGTCAGTGCCTCAGGTAGCAATATATCATATGAATGAGGTATGAATGCATGAAAACAGAATACATGTAAATGAAGAAACTGTTTTCATAAATTAGTGAGATTTCCTTCGTATTTTTAAACTGAGGTATCATAATGAAATCAGTATCAACAGTGTCTAGCATCGACACAAAACATAAATTTCACTGTCTCGAAATATCAATGTCTCAATCTCAATATCTAGGGCGCCGTCAGTCCAGACCGGCCCTTACCATCCATCTCAAGACCACGACGGTATCCTCCGGATATCCGATGCGTCGGGTAATATCACCGGTAGGTAATCTGTCCCCTGCCAGGCTCAACGTCAACACCACATTCATCTTGCCCCAGGGTACCATACCGGGCCCACCATGTACCCGTGACGGTTCCTCCACTCCTCGATACAGATCTCGAAAACCACAGCAAACTCATGGTGGACGACACTTACATCACTAGAAAACCGCAATTTACATATTTTAAAAGGTTAATAAGTTTAGAAATTTTGCGGCTTTCCCCCGAAATCCAGAAATATCATAAATCTCAAGAAGTCATCACAAGTGCATATGTCAATGATAATGAATGTATATGGTATCAATAACCAAGTTGCAATGTATGATTAATAACTAGGCATGAACAATGGAATAACAGTATGCATGAAGTGACAAGTAATAACCACAATGTCTAAACTGGCATATAACCCAGGTACACTAATATCGTATCAACCACTAACTAACAAGCTAAGCCAAGCAATAGTATTTTCTAAGTGTACGTGACATGGCAATTAACGATGAAGATGTGTGTGAGCCGGCAAGTAAGTGTATGTGGTACATACGCATCATCGGTAATGGTGCTGGTGTCCTAACATCATGATATCAATAATGGAGTATGCAGCAAAATAAGTATGCGGGGCAGAGCGAACAGCAATAATGTGCGGAAGCAGAATACTAGACACAACGATAACTAATCAGTATTAAACTAATATAAGTCCTACAAATGGTGCCTTTTGAAATAACACGAATCATGGGGTTTTGAAAATAGGGGTTACGGTGTTTTTATGAAAAGATACGTCCTTTGAAATATCCGTAGGATCCCTTGGGATGTCTTTTAAAATACCCACGATTCGTTAGTTTTTTTTGAAATAGGTAAGAATCGAATCTAATCTAATAACTAAACTAAACTAAAGGGCTAAGCTAACGAGCTGAACTACAGGTAAGGAAACCGCCTATCATCTGAGTCGATACATATACATACCTGTATATGTATAGTCGGTGATCCCGCCTCAATAATATCATAGCCGATACCATATCTATAATCAGGCATCCCAAGTCAAGAGTGCGGATCAATCATCAATATAGCTCGTACGTAAATCCGTCGTACGGCATCCCAAATCTGGGTACGGGTCAATATCACATTCATCATACTATTCACCTGGTATCCTCTTTATAAATTATCATGATCGGGGTACTGATCTACGTCTAGTACCATACTGATACCGCCTAAGTATGCATGGACGTGTGTGAAACACTACGTCAAGGACCCGCTACAACGTCGTGTCGTATCTCAAATACGAATCCTTCTATATCACCGATCTCACGGCCTCAATCAAATCTCATCGACTCAGCTCAACCCCAAGTATCATCCTCAATCCGTATGTGCACACATAGTCCCATACACATGTGAACACATAACTATAAAGAATCTCATGAGCACATATCAATAGGAATGTATGCAAGTATGTATGTGTGTATGTGTGTGTGTATGTGTAGTGCAACACTACCCTAGGGTTCGCAACGCTAAAATAATCCAACCCACCAATATCCATCCTAAGCATCGTTATTATTCCCAAATAACATATAATAATTGTTGGTGTGTATACGCATCCGTATACACCACCACGGACTGCGGGGGTGCTATATGCCATCCACCCGACTTCTCCCCGTAGATATAAATCTACTCACCTGGTCCTCGCTAGCCCGTGCCGACGTCGCCACGCGCTTGCTTGTCGTCTCGAAGTCCACATGGGGGTACCTACATATCATAACGCACCATATCTCATTAAAACTAAATTCGAGATCGAAACGGCATACGAAAATCAAATCGGCACGCGTATCACGCATAGGTCCAAACCTATCGCCTACGCATGCAAGAATAGTCAAACCAACCCTCGATGTCAATGTACAAATGTCAAACCATCGAGAAAAATCCAATCACACTCATTTGCACATTCACGAACACTAATTTTAATATAAACTAGGTTAAAACTCACAAAAACCCCAATTTCACTTAAAAGGTCATTTTTCCGAAAATCTAGCAAGCACATTTCGCCGTTTTTGTACAAAACATGATGTTTAAATGAATGTAGCGGCCAATATATTTATTAAATATCTTAAATAAGTCATATAAACAATTTCCGGAATTTAATCTCATTAAATTCAAAAAACCCTAATATTCTAGTTTACAAAAATACCCTTTTTAACAATTTCAAAGCAAAATGCACAAACTACAATCTTGCTTAGATTTGCATGATCTAAAGAATTAAAGCACACTTAATAAAGTTAATGAAGTCATGAAAAACCTAAACATATTTTTAATCCCAAGTATTTAACCAAATTCAAAAAATCTAGTAGGCAAATTAGCACATTAACACAATTTTTTTTAAACTAACCATTAGCACTAGCTACTAATCTTGTATTAACATGACAAAATGCCTAAATATAACACACAACCATACACCAATTTTACAAAACCCTAACTTGCATTCAAATTCATAACTTGAATTCCAAAACTTGCAATTAAACTCACATATCCAAATTAACACTTAATTAAATTAGCTTAAGAAATTTGTAACAAATTAAGCAACAAAAATGTTTAGAATTATACCCAAAACATATGAAGATCCACAAGCATCCATGGCCTCCCAAAATGCCCTCTTTTCACAAGGATCCATGCTATACGGGCTAAGCTAAAATGGGTAGGAGTCGGATTTGGATTTAGATTTGAATTTTGCATGGATTTTGAAGTGATTTGTGGATTTTTTTGATGAAGAAAAGAGTGGGATTTGGGGAGGGGGGGGCTGCTGCTGTTGGGAGGGGGGCTCGGCTTGATTGGGGGTGTGAGGGGAGAGAGGGAGGTAGAGAAAATACAAGGGAGGAAAGTCAAGGTCAAGGCAAGGTCAAAAGTCCACCTAATTCACCCATTTTCTTTTCTTTTCTTTCATATCTTTTCCTTTGAAAATCAAGTGGGGAAAAATATGGTGGCTGCTGAATTCAGCCATGGGGAGGAGTAAGTGGGGGTGTGTGGGTGTGGGTACGGGTGTGGGGTGATGAAAAATGATAAATACAATACCCCAAGCATCCATTTACGCTAAAAAAAGCCTTTTTTCTTCAATAATTTCTAAACCGTTTTGGCAAATGATTTCGTTCCAAAAACTACATGATAAAATTTTATTAAATGTTTTATGATGCACAAAATTTGTTTCAACTCATTCCAATTTGTAATTTTCCCTAATTAAATGTATTAGTGACGGCTTAAAATAATAATAAAATAATATTATTTTTTTTTGGAAAATTTGAAATTTCACCAGCGGCTCAATAAACACCAAATAATAGCAATTACATAGCTAGAATGTGTATATCCAATTTTTATAATAAGATATTTGTATTTTGACTTTTTACAGAAAACCCCCTTATTTTACCGAATTTTTCGAAATTTCACCGAAACGATTTTCAAAACGTTACAATCTTCCCCCCTTAAAGAAATTCGGTCCCCGAATTTAAATTCAAACTCCCCCAAGTACTAAAACTTCTAAGAAAACCATCAAGTCGTCAGGGCTCCGAAATTGTAAATACATAAAACAAATCGTAGCGCAGCGCATGCGCTTGAAAAATGAGTATATAACTCAAATCAAAACTCCATCAAGCATCCCGCAATCATCGGAGTCATGGAGAAGACATCAATGCCAAATCCAAATCAAAACCAATATGATATAACTCGAAACTATACGTGTAAATATCGAATCTATATCTGTAAGTATCCGAAGGAAATGCATGCCAAATCTCCTTAAGTCGCTGTGCAACGCGTATAACACTGCACAGTGGCGGACGTCTATCGTAAGAAAATAACTATATACATATATACCTTTGTTTGAAATGTACGTTCCGCCGTTTTGGAAACAATTTAGAAGGGTCTCCTTGTTTTAAACATTTCGTGTCATATCAGACATGTAGGTAAATACTGAGGCTATAGCTCGCTTTTTGGAAATCCCTTCAATAACTATCAATGCATGCAAAATATATTCAGGTACTGTCCTCTGACTAGTCCTGCTCAGTACGAAAACACATAGCAATATCATAAAAACGTACTACTCTATAAGAAATCAATCCCAAAATATGCACATGAATACTACGAGCGTCTGGTGCGCACGGAAATCAAAATCCATGAATGTGCCATACATGCGCACAGAAACAACATCTAAGTGCATCGGGTGTGCACGAAACATCTGTCGTGGGCAACAGGTGTGCCTGACAACAAAATCAGGTGCATCTGACATGCAAAAAAAAAAAAATCTCGATTTAGTGCCTCTGGTGTGCACCAAAATCACCCTTCAAAACATGTGCCCAACACGCGCGAAAATCCAATCAGGTGCACAAGGTGCACAAAACAAATATCGAGTATCACAATCGAAATCGAAGTCCAGTGCATCTAAGTGCACAAAAGGCGTATCACTGCACTGCAAGCATATATAAACTATACCGAGTGCAGGAACGAAATCGTGTGCATGCATACGCACAAAACCAAGTCAACTGTTTAAAACCGTAATATCACAAACATGTGAAACTAAAGCACGAAAACGATATCAAGTGCAACACTGTGCCAAGTTCGTAAATCCTCAATCATCAAAATCAAATCATACGAATAAATCACCCAAAACATCGTAATCAATAATGGCGGAATAGTACTGCTCAAGTGCATCCTCTAAGAATCTCGGCCAACTGTCACGGTCACTAGTGGGACGTCTCGTCGATGTTCATGAACTCTGTCCTGCTGGTGTGCGTAACCATGACCACTCCTGGGTCAAGGTCTTCACTGTGAATTACCAATCTTTCGGTCCATCGGCTCATCGGCCCTGTCAGGTGTGCTAACGGGGACGATTCCGTTCTGGCACTTCTCTGGTCATCTCTTGGTCAATCATCGCGACCACTCGTAAGACAGCATATCACTGGCGTCGGCCTCTGGCTCTCTGAATGTACGTGACACATCTGACCCTGGGTGCAAGTATCATTGCAGCAGTGTCCTGGAAGGAATCCTGCTCACGGTCTCTTCCATGTCTCGTCTCTGCCAACTGTCCGGAAGTCATCGCCCTTTCCTATATCTGCATCTTGCTCTGGAACGGCTGCATACCCATCGCGACTCCTTCTGGAAGGTAAGTCCAAGTACCATGCCTCGGCATGCGCATCGCATCTCTAATGTCGGCGGAGTGGAACGTCATCTCATCTAGATCTGGTGCGAACCTCTTACTCCACTTTTTTCTAACGTCGTCTGCTTTGGACTCGTCTCGTCGCGGCTGCATGGACTGAGCTCCAACGACTATCCTCGTATCTGGAGTCTCCCAAGAATGCGTCTCACCACCTAGCATCCGATTGAAGTCGAACCATTCGATCGATTCGTCGAAACCTCATAATCCCCCAAGAGCTCAACATCTTGGTACCGTTTAATAGTATTGAATATATATACCACAGCATCGGTGGTCCAGCCGTAGAAGGGCAAACCCAAGCCTCACTAATGGCGCCGCAGAACTGCCGCAAACCCTAAGGTTCAAAGGCTTTCATACGGTCATTAAGTCGAGTTAGGGTTTCATTCTTCTAGAGGGACCATAGAATTGCCTGCATGTCTTTCCGAATACTTTAAACTTGGAATAATAGGTTTCCGACATTCGATCGTCTCTGTCGACCCTCACGTCTCTGCATGAAGTCGTCTCTAGCTGGAAGCAATCTATCTGATGACCTCGCATCGGGGTAAGCGAACGAACCACCTGTCCTAGTCATTCATCATCGGGTGACTAGCGACCTTCTATCATCTATTCGTACAACTCGCCCCGCAATAGCTCCAACATATGGGGTGATATCTCGTCGCTCGCAGCAACCACTGGCTTGCTCGTCTGCATGCTGAACAGTGCCTCAATCATCAGGAGTAAGCAACACACCAACGGTCATCAAAATCTGGCTGGCCTCTATCATTGGCTCAATTCTCTAGTGTCGATCAGCGCCTCCGAGTAACCTCATAAAGGCGATCCGCCAAACACTCGTGGCACGGAAACACAGTAAAAAGATACATCTCTGCAATCGTGTGTCGCCGGAATTTCGCCCTGGTCAGTCCTCGTTCGTGACGAGCTTGTGCTGACCGCTACTCTAGCCGTAGCTCTCCCTGCCCGTAACCGTAGCAGCAAAACCATAACTGGTACTGATGAGGCTAGATCGGAATGAATATAATACTGAGCAAAGAAATGTACATCCTAAGGCTTCTTAAGTGGAGTAGCGTATCGTAAATATGCCGCGGAACATACCCACGGTACGTCACTCTACTTTAGTCACCTATTCCATCAACCAAGGGTCATCCGACGCTCCGAAGGTAAAACCTAACGCTCTGATACCAACTTTGTCACGACCCGAAAGTACGGAACATGACCGGCACTTAAACTATGAACGTCTCGAGGCGTAAGTAATCCAAGTAAACCGAAAACCCAGAAATCCAAACCAAGAAAAGTAGTAGAGTGCAGGAAAAACCAACTTAAAGCAAGTAGTTTCAATAGCATAAGCCGAATTATGCGTTTTTTTAAAAAAAACATCAAAAATTTACTGAAAATTTCGGCAGAGTCTCCTTTGTAAAAACTGGCCCCCAAACGGGATACAACATGAATAGTATACGAAATCAAGAAAAAGGCATCCCCAAGCGGGAGCTAGCTCTTTGTCAATCGACGGTCACAACCACACAAGCAATATAATATACAACGCCAACGGCGAGGATCAAAACTCAAAAGGAAACTCAAAACCACTAGAAACATAACGAGCGACTCTAAGGTCGAAAGAATAAACAACACTGGTCTCTATCTCAAAAATACATGTTTGGTTGATGGAATTTACTAGATACAACTGAATAATATTATACAAGGTAATATGATGGGTACGATACAAGAAAAACCCACCTACTAGCAAGTCACCCGAATGAAACTGATCCCGCAACGCCGTAATGAAACCTGAACGGCAAACCTGCAAGAAACTGGGGCACAACGGGGGTGAGTTGCCAACTCGTGAATAGAAAAACATCTACGCACAGAAATCGAATAAATAACGCAACCTAGGTTAATGATCATAATATATCCTCAAAAATATACATAACAAGCAGCCTATAACAATGGCTAGGGTAATATCTAACCGAGTGAAATCTCATGTGCCCGTGTCAGTGCCTCAGGTAGCAATATATCATGTGAATGAGGTATGAATGCATGAAAACAGAATACATGTAAATGAAGAAACTGTTTTCATAAATTAGTGAGATTTCCTTCGTATTTTTAAACTGAGGTATCATAATGAAATCAGTATCAACAGTGTCTAGCATCGACACAAAACATAAATTTCACTGTCTCGAAATATCAATGTCTCAATCTCAATATCTAGGACGCCGTCAGTCCAGACCGGCCCCTACCATCCATCTCAAGACCACGATGGTATCCTCCGGATATCCGACGCGTCGGGTAATATCACCGGTAGGTAATCTGTCCCCTGCCAGGCTCAACGTCAACACCACATTCATCTTGCCCCGGGGTACCATACCGGGCCCACCATGTACCCGTGACGGTTCCTCCACTCCTCGATACGGATCTCGAAAACCACAGCAAACTCATGGTGGACGACACTTACATCACTAGAAAACCGCAATTTACATATTTTAAAAGGTTAATAAGTTTAGAAATTTTGCGGCTTTCCCCCGAAATCCAGAAATATCATAAATCTCAAGAAGTCATCACAAGTGCATATGTCAATGATAATAAATGTATATGGTATCAATAACCAAGTTGCAATGTATGATTAATAACTAGGCATGAACAATGGAATAACAGTATGCATGAAGTGACAAGTAATAACCACAATGTCTAAACTGGCATATAACCCAGGTACACTAATATCGTATCAACTACTAACTAACAAGCTAAGCCAAGCAATAGTATTTTCTAAGTGTACGTGACATGGCAATTACCGATGAAGATGTGTGTGAGCCGGCAAGTAAGTGTATGTGGTACATACGCATCATCGGTAATGGTGCTGGTGTCCTAACAGCATGATATCAATAATGGAGTATGCAGCAAAATAAGTATGCGGGGCAGAGCGAACAGCAATAATGTGCGGAAGCAGAATACTAGACACAACGATAACTAATCAGTATTAAACTAATATAAGTCCTACAAATGGTGCCTTTTGAAATAACACGAATCATGGGGTTTTGAAAATAGGGGTTACGGTGTTTTTATGAAAATATACGTCTTTTGAAATATCCGTAGGATCCCTTGGGCTGTCTTTTAAAATACCCACGATTCGTTAGTATTTTTTGAAATAGGTAAGAATCGAGTCTAATCTAATAACTAAACTAAACTAAAGGGCTAAGTTAACGAGCTGAACTACAGGTAAGGAAACCACCTATCATCTGAGTCGATACATATACATACCTGTATATGTATAGTCGGTGATCCCGCCTCAATAATATCATAGCCGATACCATATCTATAATCAGGCATCCCAAGTCAAGAGTGCGGATCAATCATCAATATAGCTCGTACGTAAATCTGTCGTACGGCATCCCAAATCTGGGTACGGGTCAATATCACATTCATCATACTATTCACCTGGTATCCTCTTTATAAATTATCATGATCGGGGTACTGATCTACGTATAGTACCATACTGATACCGCCTAAGTATGCATGGACGTGTGTGAAACACTACGTCAAGGACCCGCTACAACGTCATGTCGTATCTCAAATACGAATCCTGCTATATCACCGATCTCACGGCCTCAATCAAATCTCATCGACTCAGCTCAACCCCAAGTATCATCCTCAATCCGTATGTGAACACATAGTCCCATACCCATGTGAACACATAACTATAAAGAATCCCATGAGCACATATCAATAGGAATGTATGCAAGTATGTATGTGTGTATGTGTGTGTGTATGTGTAGTGCAACACTACCCTAGGGTTCACAACGCTAAAATAATCCAACCCACCAATATCCATCCTAAGCATCGTTATTATTCCCAAATAACATATAATAATTGTTGGTGTGTATACGCATCCGTATACACCACCACGGACTGCGGGGGTGCTATACGCCATCCACCCGACTTCTCCCCGTAGATATAAATCTACTCACCTGGTCCTCGCTAGCCGGTGCCGACGTCGCCACGCGCTTGCTTGTCTTCTCGAAGTCCACATGGGGGTACCTACATATCATAACGCACCATATCTCATTAAAACTAAATTCGAGATCGAAACGGCATACGAAAATCAAATCGGCACGCGTATCACGCATAGGTCCAAACCTATCGCCTACGCATGCAAGAATAGTCAAACCAACCCTCGATGTCGATGTACAAACGTCAAACCATCGAGAAAAATCCAATCACACTCATTTGCACATTCACGAACACTAATTTTAATATAAACTAGGTTAAAACTCACAAAACCCCCAATTTCACTTAAAAGGTCATTTTTCCGAAAATCTAGCTAGCACATTTCGCCGTTTTTGTACAAAACATGATGTTTAAATGAATGTAGCGGCCAATATATTTATTAAATATCTTAAATAAGTCATATAAACAATTTCCGGAATTTAATCTCATTAAATTCCAAAAACCCTAATATTCTAGTTTACAAAAATACCCTTTTTAACAATTTCAAAGCAAAATGCACAAACTACAATCTAGCTTAGATTTGCATGATCTAAAGCATTAAACCACACTTAATAAAGTTAATGAAGTCATGAAAAACCTAAACATATTTTTAATCCCAAGTATTTAACCAAATTCAAAAAATCTAGTAGGCAAATTAGCACATTAACACAATTTTTTTTAAACTAACCATTAGCACTAGCTACTAATCTTGTATTAACATGACAAAAAGCCTAAATATAACACACAACCATACACCAATTTTACAAAACCCTAACTTGCATTCAAATTCATAACTTGAATTCCAAAACTTGCAATTAAACTCACATATCCAAATTAACACTTAATTAAATTAGCTTAAGAAATTTGTAACAAATTAAGCAACAAAAATGTTTAGAATTATACCCAAAACATATGAAGATCCACAAGCATCCATGGCCTCCCAAAATGCCCTCTTTTCACAAGGATCCATGCTATACGGGCTAAGCTAAAATGGGTAGGAGTCGGATTTGGATTTAGATTTGAATTTTGCATGGATTTTGAAGTGATTTGTGGATTTTTTTGATGAAGAAAAGAGTGGGATTTGGGGAGGGGGGGCTGCTGCTGTTGGGAGGGGGGGCTCGGCTTGATTGGGGGTGTGAGGAGAGAGAGGGAGGTAGAGAAAATACAAGGGAGGAAAGTCAAGGTCAAGGTAAGGTCAAAAGTCCACCTAATTCACCCATTTTCTTTTCTTTTCTTTCATATCTTTTCCTTTGAAAATCAAGTGGGGAAAAATATGGTGGCTGCTGAATTCAGCCATGGGGAGGAGTAAGTGGGGGTGTGTGGGTGTGGGTACGGGTGTGGGGTGATGAAAAATGATAAATACAATACCCCAAGCATCCATTTACGCTAAAAAAAGCCTTTTTTCTTCAATAATTTCTAAACCGTTTTGGCAAATGATTTCGTTCCAAAAACTACATGATAAAATTTTATTAAATGTTTTATGATGCACAAAATTTGTTTCAACTCATTCCAATTTGTAATTTTCCCTAATTAAATGTATTAGTGACGGCTTAAAATAATAATAAAATAATATTATTTTTTTTTGAAAAATTTGAAATTTCACCAGCGGCTCAATAAACACCAAATAATAGCAATTACATAGCTAGAATGTGTATATCCAATTTTTATAATAAGATATTTGTATTTTGACTTTTTACAGAAAACCCCTTTATTTTACCGATTTTTTCGAAATTTCACCGAAACGATTTTCAAAACGTTACACTAAAAGTCCTAAGTCACAAAATTGGCTAAGTGTGCAAGTGTACACTACAAAGGAAAATTTTCCAATTTATTAACACGACTAAATATAATTAGTAAACCCTAAAGTTACACCTATATAATAACATGCACAATTACTAATTATCACGAAAAACATTCTAACGAAATTTCAAAGTGTTACAATTGAGTAGCAAGAACCATAGAGATAAAACCCTAAAACACTTCTCTTCTCATTCTAAGGTCCAAGGTCTATCAAGCCAAGGATTTTAGTTTCCTCTAGATTGAGGTTGGAGCCAAAGGTAGAAGCTTTCGGGTGGATCCATCTTCGGCATAAGGAGACGGCGAGGTGAGGCAGATCCGACCACCACAAGGAGTTGAAGAGAAGGAGTTTAAGATTAGGTATAACCCCTAACATAGTAGCTAAACTCTTAGCTAGGTTGTTAGATAGTTTGTTTAGCAAAGATCCGTTTTTTTGAGTCCATGATATCTCCACCGAAAAAATCGTTATTCACCATTTCCGCAACCCCAAAGAACCGGGGACGGGTAACGTGGACTTACAGTGGTATCAGAGCCTAGCTAAACACTATCTAACATGTTAGCAAAGTAACTAGAAGTTCGATCGGAGAAAAAGTCACAAAATACGCCCGAAATATCAACTTTCTGCCGATTTTGTTTTCTGTTCAAAAAATAATAAATCATGTACTAAAAATCGGCTTAGGGTTTTTAAAGAACAAGCAAGAAAAATGGTCCACTAACTCGGTCAAAACGCCGCGGAACCGCGGCTGGAGCGTGCTCCCGCTGCGGATCCGCAGCCGAGTTGACTTAGTCGTGGCACAATTTTCCTGCAGTGTTTTTCTGGGGGTGTTTTGGGATTTTTACAATATGTTTTTTCTGCCCAGATTTTACAGAAAGCAAAATTTGTTTTTGGGGTTTAAAAATCCGTATTTTGATCGAACTTCTAAAGACTTAAGCTAACGGGTTATATCTGTGATGTGATATATGTATTGAACGTCTGCTAATCACTATACGTCGATTAGTGGGGGTTATACATATCTGTGATCTATAATGTTGATGGTATGTGTATATGAATTCATTGGATTGTCGCAGATGAATAGCCGGGGGGTTGTGAGATGAGAGTTTTCTTTTTCTTTCAATTCATGTAATTTGTAATTGATGTAATATTATTTATATGGCCGCACAACCGGGATGGGGTTGTAGCCGTCATTGTATAATTTCTTTTACTGTTTTTTCTCCTAGGATAGACCCAAGGTGGGGTGCACAAACTACCGGGTATCTTGAAGTGCCGAGTGGCCTACTCACGGTGTTGAGGGAGGTTGCTTCACTTCGGGTACTTGGCGGGTAGTTTGCCGCACCCGTAGGGGTCTAGGGTGGGGTGTTGGCTATTCATCGCGACCGTGTAATCCGCTCTTCGTTACAGGCTCGTACAGAATGCGGATTCCTAGTATATCCAATGTGTTCATCTGTGATCTGGAATGGCTATCATTGCATGTGACGAATGTGTATATCTATATATGATATCTATTTAGGTGTTGCTTATGTTTTGCATCCGCGCTAGTCCATCCCCCGCTCTGTCGTTAGTTAAGTAACCTAACGGGTAATGACGGGGCCCCGTGGTGAATGCGGATGGCATAATCGTACGTCATATTTTTGTTATTTTCTGCAATGGTAGGATTAAATGATGGGACGCATTAAAATTAATGCAAGAAAATAAACCAAGTAAAAGTCGTTGGAACAATTTCAAAAACCACTCGGTTTCTTTTCAAAAACAACTTTTAAACGTGGAGCTTAAGCCACTCCTTTTAAAAGCTATCAAGGTTCCTTCGATTATATCAAGTTCACTACGTTCACGGTTTCGCTAAAACCATTCATAGCCCTCCGTCGTTTCGTATGAATATTCAATAGTATTCAAGCTATGTTTGTTGACCTTCGTCAAGGCATAGTGATTTGTAGCTGTTGGGTATTCATATGTAGCATAGATAGATACGTTTGTTTGGGACAGTCATATTACCTTGTTGACCTTCGTCAAGGGTATATACAGATGGGTTCAAATTAACCTGGACAATGACGGGTAGAACTTGACATGTGACTTATGATTTGTTGACCTTCGTCAAGGTCATAAGAGCATGGGGCAAAAATCCACATCGGGAGTTTCTAAAGAAACTGAAACTTGCTAGCGCTGCATACTATTTGGAGTGTGATGATTCTGGTAGGATTCCTTCAGTTTTGTCATGCGATGATATTTGGATCCCGATCCTACTGTGAGTATATGCTACTCCTCGGGAACTTTCTCACTTAACGATCAATGCTATATACCAAGTAGGTGTCAAGAAAGGTGTTAGCGGGGCTACGCTCCTAGGGAAAGGAGGTTATTTAATTAAGGAACTTCGCGAAAGCGTTGGAAAACCTCCCTCGAAGTACCGACACTAGCCTGGCTGAACGGTTAAGCAAGTATTGTACGGTGAGATTGATCCTGACTAATTCTTCCTTTTTGGTTTGAGGAGGGATTCGAGAAACAGTGGGAGCCATCCTGTTTAGATAACTTAAAAACCAATCTAAACTTGCAAGAGCATCATGGTGAGTGTTTTCTTCTCTCTCTCTTAATTGCAGCGACCCAGTGACCACACATAGGCTACATCTAGATAATAAAATGACTGAACATGACTGTTATGATTGGCAAAGGTCTGTCCAGAAGTCCATTACGCATGACAAGCTGGGACACCTCTTAACTAATCAAACCCCTGCCGTCTTAGGACCAGTTTCCCCTGTCACGGACATTGACATCCGTATGACATCGGAAAAAGACTGTGCGAAAGCCAAGTACCTCGTGTTAGCCTCAGTTGATGGTGCAAACCAGAGGCGGCACGAGAAGATGGACTCAGTTTCTATCTTTCTCCATAATAAAGATTTATATGGAGAGCAATCTCGTATCGCAAGATATGAGACCTCGACCGAATTTCTTCAAGCGAGGTTGGCTGTCGGGTCATCTGTAGGGGGCAACGTCCTTACAGAGACCAGCTATTTTGAGCTCACGGACCTGAAGACCACGTTGGTGAACGGGTCAAATACTGAGTTGATTCTACAGTCCCTGCCCTCTTCTTATACCCAGAAGAAAACCAGGAAAGAAGAAGGAAAGGGAAGGGCAAATGTTTCGGGACTGGATGTAGTAAAAGAGGGACGTTCCTATTGTTACGGGAATGAACATTGGCAGAAGGATTACAGGGCTAGCAAAGCCAGTAGCCAGAATTCGAAGCATGTTGTGGCTTCGGCTTCGGGTGTGTTTGTAATAGAGAACTGTATGTCAGTTAACCCTACTTCCTGGGTATTGGATACCGGATCAGGATCTCACAACTGTAATTCATTACAGGCTCTGAGAAACCGTAGGGTTATCAGGAAAGGTGATATGACTCTCAGGGTTGCTAACGGAATGAGCATGGATGCTGAATCCGTAGGGAAATATCATCTTGGACTGACAACTGGGCAGATATTGATTCTGCGTAACAGTTTGTATGTACCAGGTGCGACTTGTAATATCATATCTGTATCCTTACTTTCTAAGGAAGGATATGATTTTACTTTTGTAAGCGATGTGGTCCACATCCACCTAAATCAAGTTCTGATTGGGTCATGTACATTAAATAACGGGATATACGTATTGAATCAAGCTCAGATTTTCAGTGTCCAGAACACACTTAAAAGAAAGTCTCCGGAAACAAATCAGGCTTTCTTATGGCATTGTAGACTGGGTCACATTAATGAGACACGGTTAACTATGTTACATAAAGAGGGATACTTGAATCTGTTCGAGTATCAGTCTTATGCCACTTGTGAATCTTGTCTCATAGGAAAGATGACAAAGACTCCGTTCACTGGTCACGGAGTAAGAGCGAGCGAGCTCTTGGGACTCATACACAGTGATGTGTGTGGTCCAATGTCTACACATGCGCGAAGTGGTTATTCATACTTAATTACTTTCACAGATGATTTCTTTAGGTATGGACATGTCTTCTTAATGAAGCATAAATCCGAGGCCTTTGAGAAATTTCGGGAATACAAGAATGAAGTTGAAAAACAAACAGGCAAAAGTATAAAGACACTGAGATCTGATCGAGGTGGTGAATACTTGAGTGCCGAGTTTCTGGACTACTTAAAAGAGAATGGAATTCTCTCTCAGCGTACTCCTCCATACACACCACAACACAACGGTGTATCTGAAAGGCGGAATCGAACCCTATTGGATATGGTTCGTTCCATGATGAGTAAGGCTGAGTTACTACAATCTTTCTGGGGTTATGCACTAGAAACAGCTGCATATCTCTTGAACAAGGCTCCAACCAAGACTGTGCCTACCACCCCATATCAGATGTGGAATGGAAAGAAACCCTATCTTAAGTATCTTAAGACATGGGGATGTCCAGCTTTTGTAAAGAAGCAGCATGCGGACAAGCTCGAGGCACGCTCAGTACTGTGTAAGTTTGTGGGATACCCAAAGAACTCCAGAGGGTATCTTTTCTATTCCGCAGAAGAACAAAAAGTTTTTGTTTCTCAGCATGCCCACTTCTTGGAAACTGAATTTTTGGAAAATCAGATAAGTTGGAGCACAATAGAACTGGAAGAAATTCCAGAACCACAAGCTGTTATTGAAAGCTTGGAAAAACCAGAAGTTTCAGGAGAACCGGACATTCCTGCGCCGCTCCGCAGGAGTAGTAGGCAGCCTCATCCGCCCGAGAGATACTACGGTTTTCTCATAGACGGGGATAGAGAGGATTGCACTGTTGTTACGATGAGCCTACTAGCTTCCAGCAAGCCATTCAGAGCGGTGACTCAGTAAAATGGCTGGATGCAATGCCGACCGAGATGGAGTCCATGTACACCAACAAAGTTTGGACTTTAGACTTTGCTCCAGAAGGGGTAAAACCCGTAGGCTGCATATGGATCTTCAGAAAGAAGATTGGTATAGATGGGCATGTTGAAACCTATAAAGCTAGGCTTGTTGCAAAGGGTTTTCGTCAAAGACCTGGTTTGGACTATGACGAGACCTTTTCTCCGGTTGCTATGCTCAAATCCATTCAGATCCTTCTTGCTATTGCTGCCTTCCACGATTATGAAATCTGGCAGATGGACATAAAGACGGCTTTTCTAAATGGAAATTTGGAAGAGTGCATCTATATGGATCAGCCAGAGGGATTCATTCAGAGTGGGAGCAGCGGTAAAGTGTGCAAGTTGCTCAAGTCCATCTATGAAATGAAGCAGGCATCGCGGAGTTAGAATATCTTCTTTGATGATACTGTCAAAGAATTCGACTTTATCAAAAACCCAGATGAACCATGCATATACAGTAAGATTGTAGGGAGAAATGTGGTATTCCTCGTCTTGTACGTCGATGACATTCTCCTAATAGGAAATGATATTCCTATGCTACAGTCAGTCAAAGGATTCTTGTCACAGAGGTTCTCCATTAAGGACCTGGGCGATGCCAACTACATTCTGGTGATCCAGATCTATCGTGATAGATCTAAAAGGATGTTGGGACTTTCACAGTCCCGGTACATTGACACCATACTGAAATGATTCAGTATGTAAGATTCCAAGCACGGTAATCTACCGGCTTGTCATGGAATCACCTTCTCCAAAAAGATGTCTCCCAAGACTGATTTGGAAAGGGCTCGCATGTGATCAATACCCTACGCATCTGCGGTAGGCTCTATTATGTATGCGATGTTGTGTACCATACCAGATGTAGCATACGCATTGCGCGTTGTAAGCCTGTATCAGTCGGACGCTGCGGAGAAGCACTGGATAGCGGTAAAGAACATTCTCAAGTACCTGAGAAGAACTAAGGAGATGTTCTTCGTGTATGGCGGAAAAGACCTCCAGATTGAGGCCTTTGCTGACTCCATCTTCCAGAGTGACAAGGATGACTCCAAGTCCATGTCGGGTTATGTCTTTACTTTCAATGGAGGGGCGGTTTGCTGGAAGAGCTCCAAGAAGGAAACTGTTGCTGACTCAACAATGGAAGCGGAGTACATAGCTGCTTGCGATGCCGCAAAGGAAGCTGTCTGGATGAAGAAGTTCCTCATGGAGCTTCAGGTGGTTCCTACCAGTTTGATCCAATACCGCTGTATTGTGACAACAACGGCGCTATAGCTTTAGCGAAGGAACCCAGGTCCCATCAGAAGTCCAGGCACATTTTGAGGCGGTACCACCTGATCAGGGAGATCGTAGATCGCCGAGAGATCGAGGTGAAGAGAGTAAATACGGAAGATAACACTGCTGATCCACTCACGAAGGCCTTACCCCAGACTCAATTCGAGCGGCTGATCGAGATGACAGGTCTTACGCCAGTACATGGCCTTAGTGCAAGTGGGAGATTGTTTGTGTATATGCCCTAGAGGCCATTACTGTATCATACTAGTTTGTATATTACTTAATGGAAGCTTGGGATATTCACAGTTGTATATACAATCTTGCTCAAAACAGTAGTATGCTACTAGGTTTGTTTCTACTTTAATGTGTACATGTGTTTCCTTTAGAATATCACCCATACACATTAGTGGAGCCCTTAGGATCTTTGCTTGATTACCAGCGTTGTGATTGCAGTCACACTCGTGGAGGCTGGGTAATCCACAAGCATATCCTTATACAGGTCCCTAGTTGTAGGACTATCGAGACAGGGCATCGATACTCCGGAGTAGACTAGCGTATGCGCTTCGCATCCCAGCATGGGAGACGGTCTGTCCCACAGCCGTCAGTACGTCGTACTTGAGATAGTATGCGGGTGCTCGTTAGGTTACGAGTACACTGGACAGGACTCGTCGGGAACTGTTGTTTGGTCTATACCTATCGTCAGTTATCAGTTCCCAGGTGACATGAGTACAACTTAGTCCGCTAACTTGACACTGTCACTTCGCCTCGAGTGTGTTCCCACTGTACTTTGATTACTACCCTACCACGGCTCAAAGGAGTCGTGCAAACAGGTAGTAGTTGGGTGCAGTCCCGAAGCACTTGGAGGCAGTGACGGTTAGACAGGATTCGTCTCTCCCGTTATTGGGGGTTGATATCACGCTGTGTCTAGGAGAGCCATTACACAAAGTCCCTGGCCAGGGCAAGCGAGATATACTGGTAGATTTCCAGTGTTATCTCTGGGTGTTCTGTGCTACACTCCGACACGACTTGTACCGCTATTAGGAGACTGACGTTTACCGCCCCCCTAGGCCCGCCATGCGATATTCTCAGACGAACAGACCGGACTGTATGGAGATTGTCACATTCAGGCTCAATAGGAGTTCAGATGGGTTTCACCTCGTCCGTCTTCTTATCGGCATCTACCTGGGGACCGTTACACACAGCTAGTGCCGCTTGCAGTCTGTGGTTAAACCCACTGCCAGCGTAGTGTCGAGTCTTTAGAGCCCCACATAGAGAGCTATTCGCCTTTAGGCAAAAGAGTAGAGGTCGCATAGTTTTGCGACAGGGTTCGGTCACATCCGTGCACTTGTGCACGTTTAGTGTCTGGGCAGTTATCACTAGCGGGCTTTGGTTTAAGCCAGATCCTAGTGTACGTTTTGGGATTGGTTTTATCTCGTTTGTATTCGTGTTCCTCGGAACGCGGATGCGGGTGTGTATGCACGGTTGACAGAGACAGAGGCAGAGGATTCTCATTAGGGCTGTTGACTGTTGACTTTTGCTAAACCCTAATGAGAATAAGAAATATGATTAATGATAATATTAATTAAGTATTATTTGTTAGTTGTATATATGCCCTAGAGGCAAGTATTGTACAGACGATATATATTATATTGGAAGCTTGGACATATATAGAGAGGACTTTCTTGCTCGATATGATAGTATGCTATCTAGTTGCACTTTACTTTAACATGTAAATTTGTCTCTTTATACTGTCTTATAGTTACATGTTGGTAAATCCCTTAGGATGTGTACTTGACTACCTGGACTATGATGCGGATCATACTAGTGGGGACATGGTTGTCCATAAGTATATCCTTCAAGGTCCCTAGTCGTGGGTGTATCGAGACGGGGCATCGATATACCAGTGTGGACTAGCGTATACGCTTCTCGACCCATTAGATGGGCGATGGATGATCCCATATCCATTGGTGTTTGACATCAGAAATGGTATACGGGTGCTCAGTGGAGACTGGGTACAATGGACGGACTCGCCGAGAACTCCCAGATGGTATTATACCTCATGTCAGATGGTAGTTCTCTAGTGACACTTGTGCAGGTTAGTCTGTAGACCCGAGATCGTCATAGAGTCTTGTGTGATTCCCACTGTGCTTTGATTTCCACCTTACCACATCCATGAGGGCATGCAAAACGGTGGTTTTAGGTACAGTCCCGAGTCACATGGAGGAAATGAGCGATAGGAGGGGTTTCGTCTCTCCCGGTATTGGGGGTTGATGTTGCGCTGTGCTCGATTGGCCGTAACAGGGAAGTCCCTTGCTAGGGATGATTTAGAGATTTACTGGTAAGTGTTACCAGTAGTTTCTCGACCCGTTATGAGCCTCACATCGGCACGACTTATCGGTTATTGGGGTCTGACGTTTATCACCCCTAGACTTGATATGCGACATATCAGACGAGGAGACCGGACTGTACGGGAAGTGTTACCGGCAGGCTTTTACAGGAGTTGGAGTGGGCTTGCTTGCTAATCTACTGATCGCTCAATATCCGGGTAGCCGTTACGTCCAGCTAGTACCGCTGACGGCTTGTGGGTGCTTGATGTGATCATCACCTACTGCCAGCGTATTGACGAGTCTTTAGAGTCCTACACAGAAGTTTTACTGGCTCAGGCAAAACGAAATAGGAGCGCATATGTGATATGTGCGAGACCGAGAATAATGCGTGTATGTGATACCGTATTCTATTCTCGCGACTTTTTGTATCGGTCGGTTATATATGATATAGTCGGGTTATCGAATCAAGTGTAGATTCGATAAGTCGATACATTGGATGTTAGTCGGTTATATGTGATATTACCGGATTATTAAGTCAAGTGTTGATTTAATAATTTGTTGTATAATTGTATATTTGATATACTAGTTTACATTAACTAACACTTGTTCACTTTAAGGTTTTTCTCACATGAGCACAACTTTAATGTATATATGATATATATTAAAAATGTGTTTTCTTATTGTATCATGGTTGATGATACACATGACTAGGGTGTATGAGACTTACACCATGCTATTGATTTATGTTGGATTTTAATATACAAAGTAATTACAAAATTAGTGGAGGATTAGCTAAATGCTTGAAGCTTGTGGAAGCTTGTGGAAGCATTGACTAATTCCACTAAATTTATTTTTACAATGGATATTTCTTAACCCAACCATAAGGATTAGCCATGGGTTAAGTCTCTACAAGTGTTAGTATATGATACTCACTCACTATGGTTATCTTTTTTACTTGATCATGATCCTCATCTCTTTCTTTTGTTCATCTTCTTCTTCTTTGTTCAAGAGAAAAGCTTGCTAGGGTTTGATCCAAAGTGAGAAAGATTGTGAGAAATAAAATTCTAAAGAGAACCCACTTCCTATTTCTCCATCCTCTACTAGACTAGCACTTTAGTTTAGGGTGTTTTCTTCACTAATTCTCAAGTTAGTGAAGTAGAAGCTTGAGTTGGCATCCCCTCGACGTAGATCATCTTCGGCCTCGAAGACTTCAAGCAAGGACGCGTCTTTCGCCTCGTGAAGCCATGCAAGGGTCCGGGAGAACCACGATCGCAGCGAAGGGACTTCAACAAGGAGCTAAAGAAGTGAAGGACCGATCTACAAAGGTTGTATATCGTATTCACTTAGTCGTAAACGTAGTTTACTTGCATATGAAACCCTAATTTTCTAGCAACGATCTTGCTTAGGGTTATTCGGCACGGCTAAAATTTGAAACGGGCATGGTTGATGCATTGTAGAACCTTCTTAGAGTGCTTAGTAACCCTACAGTGCTATCAGAGCCAGGCTAGAGCATTAGGCGATGTGTTAACAAAGTTAAAACTTCGAACGAACCCGAATACGTCAAAGTTAACCCCCTCTCTGTACTTTTTTTGAAAACTGTGTATTTTCAGTATTAAAAATAGCTAAAAAATTCAGCAGGGTTTTCTAAGAATTGTGGTGAAAAACGAACACATAATACGTCCAAACCGCCGCGGAACCGCGGCCGTACCGCGCTTGGGCCGCAGAACCGCGGTAGTACAGGGGACATATGTACTCATTTTTACACTGTTATTTCTATTTCTGTGATTTATATTTTCTGGGTATTTTTAATCTGACTCAAGTGTTGAGTATTTTGGGGTTTATTTTGTAATCGTCGATTCGATCGGAGAATTTAATTTTGTTTTGTTTTTCCGGATAATCTAGAAAGTATTAAAATGTTCGAACGGATATCATTAACTCAATTTTTCCCGGCACGAAAAACATTCAAGTGTTGAATTTTTCACGGGTTTAAATCTTTCGGAAAAACGTGCATGTGACGCGATGGACCCTCTAGAAGACAACAAACCTTAACTCGATTATGTGACCGTCTTGAACTGCCTTTTGAATCTTAGGGTTTGAGGCAGTACGGCGTGACACATGTGAGGCGTTGGCTTGACCCTTCTACGGCTGGACCGTTGCTGCTGTGACGTATTCTGGAATTTTTGAACTCCGCTCAAGTGTTGAGCTATTTAGGAAATCTTGGGTATTTGATTATTCGATCGGAAAGTTTAATACTGTCTATTTATCTGCAATGTAATACAATATGTGGAATTCATACAGTTAGGCATGAAATGCGAAATATGTGATATTTCGGATTTACGATATCTAAAGAGATTGTGGATTCCAAATGATGTAGTTTTACACTTTCTTTTTTGTGACCGTAAGTGTAATATGTGATATCGCCGGTTTCGTTGCTATATGTCAACGACAATTGGGATGCATATATTTACTTACTTTGATGACATGAGATGTTATGTGTTGCTGGATATGTTATATTGGATCGTCGCGTTCTGAATAGCCGGGTTTTTTTAATGTGAGATGAGAGTTTTTATTTTCATTCATGTAAAATTAAATGTGAAGGGTTCCTAGGCACACTAAGGAGGTTCCATAAGGCATCAACCATGCTAAATTCAAAAATTTCCCGGTGCCGAGAAACCCTAATGCGATCGTTAACTAGAGTTTAGGCGAAAACAAATGCGAATAAACAACTTTACTCTTAAAGTGAACGGAAATACAACCTTTATAGATCCGGTCCTCCACCTCCATAGCTCCGTGACGATGTCCCTTCGCTGCGATCATCAGATCCTACACTCTCACGGTGGTTTCATCGGAGAAAAGATCGGGCTAGGTCGTTGACTTCGATGCCGAAGATGATCTACGTCGAGGCAACTCAAGATCAAGCACCAACTTCACCAAGTCATGAAACTTTTGAAGAAAACACCCTATACTACTTGGCAAGTGGTAGAGGATGAAGAAATAGGAAGTGGGTTCACTTTGGATTTGGATTTCTCACTTGATTTCATCACTTAGAATTTTCTAGCAAAGCTTTTCTTTCTTCATCAAGAAGAAGAAGAAGAAAGAAATTGAAAAAATGAATGAATTAACAATAATAGAAAAACAAGTGATGGTTATCATAATGCAACCATGGTTAAGTGTAGAGAATAAACTAGGGTTAGGTGAATGGTTACGTTAAGCAAAAGAAACAAAAATGGTTGAACTTTTCAAAGCTTCATGAAGCTTCAAAGTAAATCCAAAAGAAGCAACCATTTCTTTTCTTGCTTTAAAGAATAAATAAATAAAATAAATAATCAAGAGAAGATAATAAAACCCTAACCATTCACTTAAACATGGTTTAAAGTAAACACAAACCCAAGTTTGCATGTATCATCAAACATGATACAAACAAGTGCATAAAAAATATATCATATATACAATGTGCACATCAAGTGAGAAAATCCATCATAAGTGAACAAATATTAGTTAATGTAAAGTGATATATCAAATATATAATTATACATTAAATCATTAAATCAACACTTGATTTAACGATCCGGTCATATCGCATATGACCGACTAATATCCAATGTATCGACTTATCGAATCAATGCTCGATTCGATAACTAGGTTATATCTCATACAACCAATCGATGCATTCATCACGAGAATAGAATACGGTATCACATACACGCATTATTCTTGGTCCCACACATATCTCAAATGCACTCCTATTTCGTTTCGCTTGAGCCAGGAAACCTCTATGTAGGACTCTAAAGACTCGTCAATACGCCGGCAGTAGGTGATGATCATATCAAACACCCACAAGCCGCAAGCGGTCTGCTAAACGTAACGGCCGCCTGGGTATTGAGCGATCAGAAGATCAACGAGCAAGCCCACTTACACTCCTGTGAATCCAACCAGTAACACTTACCGTACAGTCCGGTCTCGTCGTCTGATATGTCGCATATCTCGCCTACGGATGGTAAACGTCAGACCCCAATAGCTCGATAAGTCGTGTCGATATGAGGTCTATAACAGTTCAAGAAACTACTGGTAACACTTACCAGTAAATCTCAGCAACCCTGGCCAGGGATTTTCGGTTATAGCCAATCGAACACAGCGCAACATCAACTCCCTATACCGGGAGAGACGAATCCCCTCCTATCGCTCATTGCCTCCATGTGATTCGGGACTGTACCCAAAAACCACCGTTTTGCATGCCCTCTTGGACGTGGTAAGGTGGAAATCAAAGCACAGTGGGAATCACACAAGACTCTATGACGATCTCGGGTCTACAGACTAACCTGTACCAGTGTCACCAGAGAACTGCCATCTGACGTAAGGATAATACCATCTGGGAGTTCTCGGCGAGTCCGTCCAGTGTACCCAGTCTCCACTGAGCACCCGTATATCATCTCTGATGTCAAACACCAATGGATATGGGATCATCAATCGCCCATCTGTATGGGTCGAGAAGGTATACACTAGTCTACACTGGTATATCGATGCCCTGTCTCGATACGCCCATGACTAGGGACCTTGAAGGATGTACTTATGGACTACCATGTCCCCACTAGTATGATCCGCATCATAGTCCAGGTAGTCAAGTACACATCCTAAGGGCTTTACCAACATGTAACAGAGAGACAATCAGTGTACACGTTACGGTAAAGATCAACCAGATAGCATACTATCATGTCGAGCAAGAAAGTCCTCCCCATATATGTCCAAGCATCCACTACAATATACATCCTATGTATAGTAATGGCCTCTAGAGCATACATATAACTAACAATCTCCCACTTGCACTAGGGCCATCTGTAGCAGTGGTTGTAGTATCTCAAACTCAACCATCCCATAAAAGTCTCTCTCTGGGAAAAGGACTTTGTGAGTGGATCCGCCGTGTTGTCCTCTGAGTCTACTCTCCTAACCTCGATCACCCTGGAGATCAACTATCTCCATGATCAGGTGATGCTGCCTCAGAATACGCCTGGGTCACTGATGGGACCGGGGTTCCTTGGAATAAGCCATAACTCTATTGACACACAATGGGAGGAACTAAGTTCATCTCATGAACTAATACACACCCAGACAGCCTCTTTGGTAGCATCTTAAGTAGCGATGTATCTTTCTTTTAATCGTCTAGTATGTCACGGTATCTAGCTTGGAACTCTTCCAACATACCGTCCCTCCATAGAGGGTAAAGACAATGCCTGTGACTGACATTCAGTCGTCCTTATCACCCTAGAACACTTCCAGTGATTCTCTCCAGGATCGATTGATACCATCTCACTACATCTAGTGAGAATCCTAACATCCATTTAGATCTATCTCATAGATCCAAAACCCAGGATTTAGTACGTATCACTTTGATCCTATGTGGAGAATCATTGTGATAAGCGGAGATTGATCGAGCGTAGCATAGGAAGCTCCTTCCCTATCAAGAGTATATCATCCACGTACTCTACGAGGATCACCACCAAACTCCCTACTACCTTTTTGTATATACAAGGTTCATCTACCATTTTGATGATGTCAAACTCTTTGACTACTACATCAAAACAGACGTTCCAACTCCGCGATGCCTGCTTTATCCTATAAAGCATCTTGTACACGTTTCCGCTGCTCCCACTGTCTACGAAGCCCTCTGGCTGTGTACTTACAGACGCTCTCTTCTAAAACATCATTTTAGAAAAGCAGTCATGACACCCAACCGCTAGATATCATAGTTATGGTATGTAGCCGTGGCAAGTAGGATCTGGATGGACTTAAGCATAGCCACTGGAAAAGATTTCATCATTATCCACGCCTGGTCGATGACAAAAACCTTTAACAAGTCTAGCTTTGAAAGGCTCAACTTTTCCATCTACACCAAGTAATCTTCTCAAGATATACTTGCTCCTGATGGGGATTTAACCCTTCAGATATAGCAACCAAAGTCCATACTTTGTTGGTGTACAAGGATTCCATCTCAGATCACTAAGCATCCAGCCATTCTTATAGAGTCTTACTCCTGATGGCCAGCTCGAAACTAGTTGGGTCATCATCTCATGATGCAATTCTCGCTCCCACTGTCATAGAGAAACCGAAGTATCTCTCAGGTGGGTGAGGAACCCTACTAGATCGGCGGAGAGGCTGAGGTTCGTTGGTTACTATTGAATCCTTTGGTTCTATCAAATCATCTGCTGTATTTTGTATAGCTGGAACCTTTCCAGTTCTACAGAACAGACCGTGTCTCAAGCTTTTCCGGATCTTGCCTTTTAGACATGGGCCGGACAACTCCAAATCTTAACTAACTTAAGATATGGGCTCTTCCCTTTCCATATCACATATGAAGTGGTAGGCAACTGATTTGATTTGAACCCTATTCAATAGGTATGCATCTTCTCAAGTGCATAACTCCCAAAAAGGAAATAAGTAACTCAGTAGTACTCATCATAGAGCACACCTTATCATATAGGGTGTGATTGCTCCTTCCTGATACACCGACGTGCTGTGGTGTATACGGAGGAGTAATGCGGAGAGAGAATCTCATTCTCCTTTAGAAAAGTCCAAGAATTCCGTGCTCAAGTATTCTCCTCCTTGATCTCATCAAAGGACATAATACTTATACCCGTATTGGTTCTCTACTTCTAACTTATATTCTGTGAATATCTCAAAAGGTTCGGACTTGTGTTTCAACAGGAACATATGACTGAATCTTGAGAGATCATCAGAGAATGTAATGAAGTACAAAGAACCGGTCCTGGCATGTGTAGACGGAGAACCATACATACATCAACATGTATCAATCCCAAGAGTTTACTAACTCTTTCTCTGTTTCCAATAAACAGAGCTGTGGTCATCTTATCTTTGTGACATGACCGGCAAGTTTTCACAAGATGTAAATTCAAACTTATTTAAATATGCATCTATGTGCAACTTAGCTAGTCGGTTCGCATTGATATGACCTAGTCTACAATACCTCAAGAAGGATCCGTTCATTTCTGAACTCTTCCTCTTTTGTGTGTTTCGTATACTAAGAACTGTAGTTTGATTTAGAACATCAATTCTTTTAGATAACGTGCCTGAACCGATCAACTTTTGATATAGGAAATGTTCAAAACATTATCCAACAATAAAAATTTTTATCATTTCTTTACTAATAAAGAGACTGATATGATTTTGTATATCAGGTTCGGTATCTAATAACATTCGTTCAAAATCAATGTATTTGGAATACAGGGTGACAGTGACCAACAGACTTGGCTGCAACACTTGCACCGTATTCTGTCTCATGAAACTTATCACCCGTTCTCAGTTCTCTACCTTTCTGTAGCCCATGTAACAGATTACATATGCGGGATCCTGATCTGGTATCACATACTCAGGACGTAAAGGATACTGAGAAACAGTAATAAGTAACGAACACACCCGAAGAAGATGCATCAGCATGCACTTTCTTCGTTTGGGCGGCACGGGAATTCTGGTAATCCCCTATTTCCTGCTCTGTCTTATAACAATTATAAGTTGGAGCGGGACCAACGTTCCCCAGCTCAGTATAACAAGCGGGATCGGTCAATACATCCGTATTATTATCTTGATTAAGGCGTGATATGGTCGCTACCTGGAGAGAGAGAGAAGAAAACACTCTGCGTGCGCTCTGTCAAGATTAGATTGGTTATTATTTTATCTAATCAGGATGGCTCCCACTGTTTTTATCAAATCTTCCTTCAAACCCTAAAAGGAAAGACTAGCCAGGATTAATTACACACTACAAGTTCGCCAATCTTTCAGCCAGGCCAGTGTCGGTATTTTGAGGGAGGTCCCCCGTGCTTTCGCACGAACCTAATTATAGTAAACCTCATTTTCCCAAAGGCGTAAACCCGTTGACACCTTTCTAGACACCTACTTGATCGGCTAATTGTAATGTGTAAAACTCTCCCAGGAGTAACAATTACTCGCAGCGGGTATCGGGATCCAACTATCTCATATAAGGTATGCAATCTCATTGCAAATTTCAACACTTGAAATTCCCGATAATATTTTGCCCCAAACGATCTATGACCTTGACAAGGTCAACAAACCATAGACAGTAAGTCAAGTTCAACCCGTCATTTCTTGATTGAATCAAACCCACCCGCACGACTCTTGACAAGGTCAACAAGGCCGTACGACTACCCTAACCCAATCTGCATCATATGCATAAGCAGATAAATAATGGTTAGCTACCGCACACTGCGCCTTGACAAGGTCAACAAACGCAGCACGAATACTAAGCAGGACTTATCTGAAATGACGGAGGGCTACGACAGGTTTTTCTGAAAACCTATTGCGTAATGAACTTGATATCGTTGTAGAATCAAATGATTTTGAAATGGAGTGTTTTCGAGGCTTTTCTAGTTTTGCTAAAGGGGTCACTCCCGGTGAAGGGATCGTCGGCCCTTTCCTCGTCGAATGAGGTGCGGGATATATCATATATATCACTATGCAAAGCAAGAACTATAGAAGAAATCAAAAGACAAACCGAGTGTGTAGCATCTGCCAGTTATTGCTAAAGGGGTCACTCCCGGTGAAGGGATCGTCGGCCCTTTCCTCATCGAATAAGGTGCAGGATATATCATATATACCGCTGTGCAAAATAAGAACGGTAGCTACCTGTTTTATTTTTGAAATTCGATTCTACAACATCTTTAGGTTTCTTTTACTTTCATTAATCATATTAATGAAGTCCCATCATTTAAGTCCACCTGAACATCACAGATAAATACGACGTACACTTATGCTATCCGCATTCGCCTCGATGTCCCCTCGTGCACCGTTAGGTTAGGTGACTAACAGCAGAGCGGGGCAAGGCTAGCGCGGATGTAAAACATAAGTAACGTCTATATAATATATCATATATACTATATAAAGTATCCATCACAGAACATATCAAATGATTACATCACAGATATCGCAGCAGAAGAAACATATGAAATATTGGATATACTAGGACGTCCGTATTTTCAATACGAGCCAGTATAAAACACGGATTCCACGGTCGCGATGAATAGCCAAACCCACACCCCTAGACCCCTATGAGAGCGGCAAGCTACCCTACCAATTCTAGTGTTAGGAGACCCGGACTCGACTCCTCGAGTTGGTCTCCCACTGGACCCTAGAACCCGGTGACTTGTGCTCCCCTCCTTGGGTCTATCCTAGTGCGGAAAAGTAAATAATATACAAAAGGTGACATCTTCCGCAACCTGGAAGTGCCCCAATAAAAGAATATTACATACAAGTTTTTACATTAATGAAAATGAAAAACACTCATCTCACATAAAAAAACCCCGGCTATTCAAACACGACGATCCAATATAACATATCCAGCAACACATAACATCACATGTCATCAACGTAAGTAAACATGCGTATCCCAATCGTCGTTGACATATAGCAACGAAACTGGCGATATCACATATTACACTTACGGTCACAGAAAAGAAAGTGTAAAACTACAATAGTTGGAATCCGCAACCTGCATAGACATCGCATGCCTAATCAAATGAATTCCTTAGACATCGTATGCCTAACAATTATAAACCCCGCATTTTAGTCTCATTATCGAAAACTCTTTTCAATATCAAGTCGGACAATTCAACAAGATTCCCGATAACCTGATCGAATACTCGTCGCAAACTTTAGTAGGCGGCCGCACCCCCGATACCGTCGACGAAGTGCACTAAGGCGGAACACCGCTGCCGCGAGCACCTGAACGGATGCTTTCGGCGATGGGGTTCTCCTACAGTCACTTGGTCGGGGCTCTGGGGTGTAGCTGTCTATTAAGTTTATCGGCGAATATCTGCGTACACTACGTGATTGCGACAGACTTTTGATCACATCAAAATTCTGTGGCAACCGATCAAGTGAGACTAAAGTGCTAGATTTATAACATTCATTCAGTTATCTGATAACTATTTGTGAATTCCAATTATTGTATCCCATTCCAGATAAATAGAAAATGTTAAACTTTCCGATCGAACATTCAAACACCCAAGTTTTCCAGAAACAGCTCAACACATGAAACAAGTTTAAAAACATTCACTTCATGCCTCAGTACCAACGGTCCAGCCGTAGAAGGGTCAAGCCAACGACTCACATGTGGCACGCCGTACTACCCCAAACCCTAAGGTTCAAAGGGCAGTTCAAGACGGTCACATAATCGAGTTAAGGTTTGTTGTCTTCTAGAGGGACCATCGCGTTACTTGCACTACTTAGAACATCGTTAAACTACGGAAAAATCCAACAATTGGAAATTTCCCGGCTGGGGAAAAAGTGGGTATTTATATCCGGTCGAACTTTTTAACATATTCTAAAATTACCCGGAAAAACACATAGACAAAATTAGACAATCCGATCGAATGTACGAACTCCCAATACAACCCAAAATACTCAACTCTTGAGTAAACTTTAAAAATTCCCTGAAAACTCAGCAATGAGTGAAAGAAGTTACTGCGCAAAAACGACTGGCTGAAGACACTAAGTGGCCGCGGAACCGCCGCATTAGCCATGCTAATGCCGCGGTTCCGCCGCGCTTTGATCGAATCTCTTGGTCAATTTTGCACCGTAATTCTTAAAATTTCCTGATGAATTTTTTAAGAATTTTTAATATGGAAAAAACCCAGTTTTTGAAAAATGTCCAGAGAGCATTTTGGAGTTAGGGTTTCGGTTCGATCGGACTTCAAACTCCGTCTACGCATCGCCTAAGGCTCTAGCTAGGCTCTGATACCACTGAAGGATTCCTAGGCACACTAAGGAAGTTCCACAAGGCATCAACCATGCCAAATTCAAAAATTTCCCGGTGCCGAGAAACCCTAATGCGATCGTTAACTAGAGTTTAGGCGAAAACAAATGCGAATAAACAACTTTACTCTTAAAGTGGACGGAAATACAACCTTTATAGATCCGGTCCTCCACCTCCATTGCTCCGTGACGATGTCCCTTCGCTGCGATCATCGGATCCTAGACTCTCGCGGTGGTTTCATCGGAGAAAAGATCGGGCTAGGTCGTTGACTTCGATGCCGAAGATGATCTACGTCGAGGCAACTCAAGATCAAGCTCCAACTTCACCAATTCATGAAACTTGTGAAGAAAACACCCTATACTACTTGGCAAGTGGTAGAGGATGAAGAAATAGGAAGTGGGTTCACTATGGATTTGGATTTCTCACTTGATTTCATCACTTAGAATTTTCTAGCAAAGCTTTTCTTTCTTCATCAAGAAGAAGAAGAAGAAAGAAATGAAAAAATGAATGAATTAACAATAATTGAAAAACAAGTGATGGTTATCATAATGCAACCATGGTTAAGTGTATAGAATAAACTAGGGTTAGGTGAATGGTCAGGTTAAGCAAAAGAAACAAAAATGGTTGAACTTTTCAAAGCTTCATGAAGCTTTGAAGTAAATCCAAAAGAAGCAACCATTTCTTTTCTCGCTTTAAAGAATAAATAAATAAAATAAATAATCAAGAGAAGATAATAAAACCCTAACCATTCACTTAAACATGGTTTAAAGTAAACACAAACCCAAGTTTGCATGTATCATCAAACATGATACAAACAAGTGCACAAAAAATATATCATATATACAATGTGCACATCAAGTGAGAAAATCCATCATAAGTGAACAAATATTAGTTAATGTAAAGTGATATATCAAATTTATAATTATACATTAAATCATTAAATCAACACTTGATTTAACGATCCGGTCAAATCGCATATGACCGACTTATATCTAATGTATCGACTTATCGAATCAATGCTCGATTCGATAACTAGGTTATATCGCATACAACCAATCGATGCATTCATCGCGAGAATAGAATACGGTATCACATACATACATTATTCTCGGTCCCGCACATATCTCATACGCGCTCCTATTTCGTTTCGCCTGAGCCAGGAAACCTCTATGTAGGACTCTAAAGACTCGTCAATACGCCGGCAGTAGGTGATGATCATATCAAACACCCACAAGCCGCAAGCGGTCTACTAAACGTAACGGCCATCCGGGTATTGAGCGATCAGAAGATCAACGAGCAAGCCCGCTCACACTCCTGTGAATCCAACCAGTAACACTTACCGTACAGTCCGGTCTCGTCATCTGATATGTCGCATATCTCGCCTAGGAGTGTAAATGTCAGACCCCAATAGCTCGATAAGTCGTGACGATATGAGGTCTATAACAGTTCAAGAATCTACTGGTAACACTTACCAGAAAATCTCAGCAACCCTGGCCAGGGATTTCCGGTTATAGCCAATCGAACACAGCGCAACATCAACTCCCTATACCGGGAGAGACGAATCCCCTCCTATCGCTCATTGCCTCCATGTGATTCGGGACTGTACCCAAAAACCACCGTTTTGCATGCCCTCTTGGACGTGGTAAGGTGGAAATTAAAGCACAGTGGGAATCACACAAGACTATATGACGATCTCGGGTCTACAGATTAACCTGTACCAGTGTCACCAGAGAACTGCCATCTGACGTAAGGTATAATACCATCTGGGAGTTCTCGGCGAGTCCGTCCAGTGTACCCGGTCTCCACTAAGCACCCGTATATCATCTCTGATGTCAAACACCAATGGATATGGGATCATCCATCGCCCATCTGTATGGGTCGAGAAGGTATACGCTAGTCTACACTGGTATATCAATGCCCTGTCTCGATACACCCACGACTAAGGACCTTTAAGAATGTACTTATGGACTACCATATCCCCACTAGTATGATCCGCATCATAGTCCAGGTAGTCAATTACACATCCTAAGGGCTTTACCAACATGTAACAGAGAGACAATCAGTGTACACGTTAAGGTAAAGATCAACCAGATAGCATACTATCATGTCGAGCAAGAAAGTCCTCCCCATATATGTCCAAGCATCCACTACAATATACATCCTATGTATAGTAATGGCCTCTAGAGCATACATATAACTAACAAAATGTATGTAATATTCTTTTATTGGGGCACTTCCGGGATGAGGTCGATGTCACCATTTGTATATTATTTACTTTTCCGCACTAGGATAGACCCAAGGAGGAGAGCACAAGTAACCGGATTCTGGAGTCCAGTGGGAGACCAACTCGAGGAGTCGATTTTGGGTTTCCTAACACTAGAATTGGTAGGGTTGCTTGCCGCTCTCGTACGGGTCTAAGGGTGTGGGTTTGGCTATTCATCGCGACTGTAGAATCCGTGTTTTATAGAGGCTCAAAATAAAACACGGACATCCTAGTATATCCAATGTTTCTTATGTTTCTTCGGCTGTGATATCTGTGATGTGATCATTTGATGTGTTGTGATAAATACTGTATATAGTATATATGATATATTATATAGGCGTTACTTATGTTTTACACCCGCGCTAGCCCTGCTCCGCTCTGCCGTTAGTTACCTAACCTAACGGTGCATGAGGGGAAATCGAGGCGAATGCGGATGGCATATGTACGTCGTATTTATCTGTGATGTTTAGGTGACTTAAATGATGGGACTTCATTAATGTGATTAATGAAAGAAAAGAAACCTAAAAGATGTTGTAGAATCAAATTTTTCAAAAAGGGTAGCTACAGTTTTGCTTTGCATAGTGATATATATGATATATCCCGCACCTTATTCGATGAGGAAAAGGCCGAGATACCTTCATCGGGAGTGACCTCTTTAGCAAAACTGGCAGATGCTATAACACTCGGTTTGTTTTTGATTGCTTTTGGAGTTTTGCTTTGCATAGTGATGTATATGATATATCCTGCACCTTATTCCATTAGGAAAGAGCTGAGATCCCTTCACCGGGAGTGACCTTTTTAGCAAAACTGGCAGATGCTATAACACTCGGTTTGTTTTTGATTGCTTTTGGAGTTTTGCTTTGCATAGTGATGTATATGATATATCCTGCACCTTATTCCATAAGGAAAGAGCCGAGATCCCTTCACCGGGAGTGACCTCTTTAGCAAAACTAATAAAAGCCTCAAAATCACTCCATTTCAAAATTCACATGATTCTACAACGATATCAAGTTCATTACGCAATAGGTTTTCAGAAAAACCTGTCGTAGCCCTCATTCATTTCAGATAAGTTGTATATAGTATTCGTGCTGCATTTGTTGGCTTTCGTCAAGATGTAGTGTGCGGTAGCTATATGCTGCTTATCTGCTGCATATGATGCGACTGGATTAGGGTAGTCGTACAGCTTTGATGGCTTTCGTCAAGGGTCGTGCGGGTGGATTTAATTCAGTCAAGAAATGTACGGGTTGAACTTGACTAGCGGGCTATGGTTTGTTGGCTTTCGTCAAGGTCATAGCACGTTAGGGGCAAAATATTATCGGGAGTTTCAAGTGTTGAAATTTGCAATGAGGTTGCATACCTTCTATGAGATTGTTGGATCCCGATACCCACTGCGAGTAATTGTTACTCCCGAGAGAGTTTTACACAGGACAATTAGCCGATCAAGTAGGTGTCTAGAAAGGTGTCAATGGGGTTACGCCTCTGGGAAAACGAGGTTTACTTTAATTAGGTCCGTGCAAAAGCACGGGGAACCTCCCTCAAAGTACCGACACTGGCCTGGCTGAAAGATTGGCGAAGTTGTAGGGTGTAATTAATCCCGGCTAGTCTTTCCTTTTAGGGTTTGAAGGAAGATTTGATAAAAACAGTGGGAGCCATCCTGATTAGATAAAATGATAACCAATCTGATCTTGCAAGAGCATACGCTAAAGTGTTTTCTTCTCTCTCTCTCCAGGCAGCGACCATATCATGCCTTAATCAAGATAATAATATGGATGTATTGACCGAATACGCATGTTATACTGTGCTGGGGAACGTTGGCTCCGTTCTTTCTTATAAGAGTTATAGGACTGAACAGGATATAGGGGAATACCAGGATTCCCATGCCACCCGTGTGAAGAAAGTACATGTTGATGCATTTTCTTTGGGTGTGTTCATTACAGAGAACTGTTTCTCTATTTGCTCTACGTCCTGGGTATTAGATACCGGGTCAGGATCCCATATATTTAATCAGTTACATGGGCTTAGGAAAGGTAGAGAACTTGGAGAAGGTGATAAAGACATAAGGGTTGGAAATGGTGCAATTGTTGCAGCTAAAACCGTCGGGGAATATCACCTTGTATTGCCAACTGGTAATACATTGATTCTGAACGAATGCTATTTCATGCCGAACCTGATATGCAACATTATATCGGTTTCTTTGTTGAGTAAAGAGGGATATAATTTTGTATTACAGGATAATGTTATGAACATTTTCCTAAACCAAAAGTTGGTTGGATCAGGCATGTTGTGCAATGGCATTTATGTTCTAAATCAATCAACAGTTCTGAGCATAACAAACACACACAAGATGAAGAGTTCAGAACTGAACGAATCCTTCTTGTGGCATTGTAGACTGGGTCACATCAATGCGAAACGACTAGCTAAGTTGCATAAGGATGGGTATTTGAAACCGTTCGAATTTTCATCTTATGACACTTGCCAGTCATGTCTCAAAGGCAAGATGACCAAAACTCCGTTTATGGGACACGGAGAAAGAGTTACCGAACTCTTGGGACTGATATATAGTGATGTATGCGGTCCCATGTCTACACAAGCCAGGGATGGTTCTTCGTACTTCATTACATTCACTGACGATCTCTCAAGATACGGACATGTGTTCTTGATAAGACACAAGTCTGAAGCTTTTGAGAAATTTAGAGAATATAAACAAGAAGTTGAGAACCAAACCGGAAAAAGTATTAAAATCCTTCGATCTGATCGAGGAGGTGAATACTTGAGCAATGAATTCCTGGACTTCCTAAAAGAGAATGGGATTCTCTCTCAGCTGACTCCTCCATATACACCACAACACAATGGTGTATCAGAACGGAGGAACCGCACCTTATTAGATATAGTGTGCTCTATGATGAGCACAGCTGAGTTACCTATTTCCTTCTGGGGGTATGCTCTAGAAACAGCCATACATCTATTGAATATGGCCCCTACCAAATCTGTGCCTACCACTCCATATGAGATATGGAAAGGGAAGAGACTATGTCTTAACTATATAAAGATATGGGGTTGTCCAGCCTATGTCAAACGACAAAATCTGGACAAACTCGAGGCACGGTCTGTTCTATGCAAATTTGTAGGATATCCTAAGAATTCAAAATGGTATATCTTCTACCACACTGAGGAACAAAGGGTGTTTGTATCTCGGCATGCCACCTTTTTAGAAAAGGAATTTCTTGCAAAAGAGATTAGTAGTCATGAGGTAGAACTGGAAGAGGTTCCAGCTACAAAAGCTGCAACAGAAGATTTAGTGGAACCGGAGGATTCGGTAGTTCCCAACGAACCTTAGCCTCTCCGCCGATCTAGTAAGGTTCCTCACCCACCTGAGAGATACTAAGGTTTTCTCATAGATGGTGGAAGCGAGGATTGCATCATGGTTAATGATGACCCAACTAGCTTCGAGCAGGCCATCACGAGTGGGGACTCAGTGAAATGGCTGGATTCAATGTGGTCCGAGATGGAATCCATGTACACCAACAAAGTATGGACTTTGGAAGATGCTCCTGAAGGGGTAAAACCCATTGGGAGCAAGTGGATCTTTAAGAAAAAACATGGTGTAGATGGGAAAGTGGAGACTTTCAAAGCTAGACTTGTTGCAAAGGGTTTTCGTCAAAGACCAGGTATGGACTATGACGAAACCTTTTCTCCAGTGGCTATGCTTAAATCCATCCGGATCATGCTTGCCATCGCTACATATCATGACTACGAAATCTGGCAAATGGATGTTAAGACCACCTTTCTAAACGGTGATTTAGAAGAGTGCGTGTACATGACTCAGCCAAAGGGCTTCGTAGATAGTGGGAGCAGTGGGAAGGTGTGCAAGCTGCTTAAATCCATTTATGGATTAAAGCAAGCATCGCGGAGTTGGAACATCTGCTTTGACGTCGTTATCAAAGAGTTTGATTTCGTCAAAAACGTAGATGAACCTTGTATCTACAAGAAGGTGGCAGAGAGTAAGGTTGTCTTCCTCGTATTGTACGTGGACGACATACTCTTGATAGGAAATGACATTCCTATGCTGCAATCGGTCAAGCTCTTCTTATCATAAAGATTCTCAATGAAAGATCTAGGTGATGCCTCCTGCATACTAGGAATTATGATCTATAGAGATAGATCTAAAAGGATATTGGGATTGTCCCAATCCAGGTACATTGACACCATACTAAAGCGGTTTAGTATGGAAGAGTCCAAACGTGGGTTTTTACCCACGATCTCAGGGCCCACTCTCTCCAAAAAGATGTCTCCCAAGATTGATTTGGAGAGAGCTCGCATGCAAGGGATACCCTATGCTTCGGCTGTAGGCTCTATCATGTACGCGATGCTATGTACCAGACCAGATGTAGCATACTCACTAAGTGTAATGAGTACGTATCAAGCTGATCCTGGAGAGAGTCACTGGACAGCTGTGAAGAGCATTCTTAAGTACTTACGAAGGACTAAGGAGATGCTCTTGGTGTATGGTAACGGAGAACTCCAAGTGGAGTCCTTTACCGATTCAAGCTTCCAGAGTGATAAGGACGACTCTATGTCGGTCTCGGGATTTGTCTTTACCCTTTACGGAGGGGCGGTTAGCTGGAAGAGTTCCAAACAGGAAACCATGGCAGACTCGACGATGGAGGCTGAATAAATTGCTGCCAACGATGCTGCCAAAGAGGCTGTCTGGATCATGAAGTTCATCACTGAACTTGGAGTGATTCTATCTATTGAGCATCCAATACCTTTGTATTGTGATAACAATGGAGCGGTGGCTTTGGCTAAGGAACCCCGGTCCCATTAGCGATCCAGGCATATTCTGAGGCGGTATTACCTGATCCAGGAGATAGTTGATCACCGAGAGATCGAGGTCAGGAGGGTTGACACAAAGAACAACACTGCGGATCCACTCACGAAGGCCATTCCCCAGATACAGTTTGAGAGACTCTTCGGGATGCTTGGTATGCGATACTACAGCAGCTGGCCCTAGTGCAAGTAGGAGATTGTTAGTTGTATGTATGCCGTAGAGGCCAGTATTGTACAGATGATGTATATTATATTAGATGCTTGGACATATATAGAGAGGAATTTCTTGCTCGATATGATAGTATGCTATCTGGTTGCACTTTACTTTAACATGTAAACTTGTCTCTTTTTACTATCTTATAGTTACATGTTGGTAAAGCCCTTAGGATGTGTACTTGACTACCTAGACTATGATGTGGATCATACTAGTAGGGACATGGTAGTCCATAAGTACATCCTTCAAGGTCCCTAGTCGTGGGTGTATCGAGACGGGGTATCGATATACCAGTGTAGACTAGCGTATACGCTTCTCAACCCATGAGATGGGTGATGGATGATCCCATATCCATTGGTGTTTGACATCGGAGATGGTATACGTGTGCTCAGTGGAGACTGGGTACACTGGACGGACTCGCCGAGAACTCCCAGATGGTATTATACCTCACGTCAGATGGCAGTTCTCTGGTGACACTTGTGCAGGTTAGTCTGTAGACCCGAGATCGTCATAGAGTCTTGTGTGTTTCCCACTGTGCTTTGATTTCCACCTTACCACATCCATGAGGGCGTGCAAAATGGTGGTTTTTGGGTACAGTCCCAAGTCACATGGAGGCAATGAGCGATAGGAGGGGTTTCGTCTCTCCTGGTATTGGGGTTGATGTTACGCTGTGCTCGATTGGCCGTAATAGGGAAGTCCCTGGCCAGGGCTGGTTTAGAGATTTACTGGTAAGTGTTACAAATAGTTTCTCGACCCGTTAGGAGCCTCACATCGGCACGACTTATCGGTTATTGGGGTCTGACGTTTACCACCCCTAGACTTGATATGCGACATATCAGACGAGGAGACCGGACTGTACGGGAAGTGTCACTGTCAGGATTTTTGCAGGAGTTGGAGCGGGCTTGCTTGCTGATCTTCTGATTGCTCAATACCCGGGTAGCCGTTACGTCCAGCTAGTACCGCTGACGGCTTGTGGGTGCTTGATATGATCATCACCTACTCCCGGCGTATTGACGAGTCTTTAAAGTCCTACATAGAGGTTTTACTGGCTCAGGCAAAACGAAATAGGAGCGCATATGTGATATGTGCGAAACCGAGAATAATGCGTGTATGTGATACCGTATTCTATTCTCGCGACTTTTTGTATCGGTTGGTTATATATGATATAGCCGGGTTATCGAATCAAGTGTTGATTCGATAAGTCGATACATTGGATGTTAGTCGGTTATATGTGATATGACCGGATTATTAAGTCAAGTGTTGATTTAATATTGTTAGTTATATGTATGCCCTAGAGGCCATTACTGTACATAGGATGTATATTGTAGTGGATGCTGGAACATATATATGGAGGACTTTCTTGCTCGGCATGATAGTAGGCTATCTGGTTGCTCTTTATCTTAACGTGTACACTGATTGTCTCTCTGTTACAAGTTGGTAAAGCCCTTAGGATGTGTACTTGACTACCTAGAATATGATGCGGATCATACTAGTGGGGACATGGTAGTCCATAAGTACATCCTTCAAGGTCCCTAGTCGTGGGTGTATCGAGACGCGGCATCGATATACCAGAGTAGACTAGCGTATACCTTCTCGACCCATACAGATGGGCGATGGATGATCCCATATCCATTGGTGTTTGACATCAGAGATGATATACGGGTGCTCAGTGGAGACTGGGTACACTGAACGGACTCGCCGAGAACTCCCAGATGGTATTATACCTTACGTCAGATAGCAGTCCTCTGGTGACACTGGTACAGGTTAGTCTGTAGACCCGAGATCGTCATAGAGTCTTGTGTGATTGCCACTGTGCTTTGATTTCCACATTACCACGTCCAAGAGGGCATGCAAAACGGTGGTTTTTGGGTACAGTCCCGAATCACATGGAGGCAATGAGCGATAGGAGGGGATTCGTCTCTCCCGGTATTGGGAGTTGATGTTGCGCTGTGTTCGATTGGCTATAACCGGAAATCCCTGGCCAGGGTTGCTGAGATTTACTGGTAAGTGTTACCAGTAGTTTCTCGAACTATTATAGACCTCATATCGACACGACTTATCGAGCTACTGGGGTCTGACGTTTACCACCCCTAGGCAAGATATGCGACATATCAGACGAACACACCGGACTGTACGGTAAGTGTTACTGGTTAGATTCACAGGAGTGCGAGCGGGCTTGCTCGTTGATCTTCTGATCGCTCAATACCCGGATGGCCGTTACGTTTAGCAGACCGCTTGTGGCTTGTGGGTGCTTGATATGATCATCACCTGCTGCCGGCGTATTGACGAGTCTTTAGAGTCCTACACAGAGGTTTCCTGGCTCAAACGAAACGAAATAGGAGCGCATATGAGATATGTGCAGGACCGAGAATAATACCAGTATGTGATACTGTATTCTATTCTCCTGATTTGTGACATGGATCGGTTGTATGCGATATAGCCGGGTTATCGGATCAAGTGTTGATTTGATAAGTTGTTACTATTGATATTAGTCGGTTATATGCGATATGACCGGATCATTAAATCAAGTATCGATTTAATGATTTAATGTATAATTATATATTTGATATATTACTTTACATTAACTAGTATTTTTTCACTTAAGATTGATTTTCTCACTTGAATGTGCACATTGTCTATATGATATATGTTTGTGCCCTTGTTTGTATCATGTTTGATGATACATGCAAACTTGGGTGTGTATGCTTTAAATTATGATTAGGTTAATGGTTAGGGTATCATTTACTTATTTATTCTTTTTATTTATTTTTGGCAAAATATAAGATGGTGGCTTTCTTTTTTTTGATACTTGAAGCTTTGAAAAGTCTAGCCATTTTGTCTTTTGCCTTAACCCTAACCATTTACCTAAACCCTAGTTCATTCTCTACATGAGTTTATCTCACCCATGGTTGCATTATGATAACCATCACTTGATTTTCTTTTTAAAGATAATTCATAATTCTTTTTCCTTCTTCTTCTTCATCTTCTTCATGAAGAGAAGAAACCATTGCTAGATTTTTCCAAGTGATGATTCCAAGTGAGAAATCCAAATCCAAAGTGAACCCACTTTCTATTTCTTCATCCTCTACCACTTGCCATGTACTAGAGTGTGTTATCTTCACAAGTTTCATGACTTAGTGAAGGTAAAGCTTGAGTTTGAGTCGCCTCGACGTAGATCATCTTCGGCATCAAAGTCAACGACCTAGCCCGCCTATTTCTCCGATGAAATCGATGCTAGAGTCCGGGATTCCGATGATCGCAGCGGAGGGATGTCAACACGGAGCTAGAGAAGTCGTGGACCGGATCTACAAAGGTTGTATTTCCATTCACTTAGTAGTTAAGTTGTTAACTTGCTTGTCGTTTCGCATATCCTCTAGTTAACGATCGCATTAGGGTTTCTCGGCACATAGAAAATTTTGAATTGGCCATGTTTGATAAGCTGTAGAACCTCATGGGTGTGCCTAGGAACCCTACAGTGGTATCAGAGCCTGGCTAGAGCCTTAGGCGAAGTGTAGACGATGTTAGAAATCCGATCGAGTCACAAAACCCTAACCAAGACCACTCTCTGTACATTTTCTGGAACTGTGGATTTTTCCAAATTAAAAATGGCCAAAAATTCAGCAGGCAAATTTAGGAGTTACTGTGAAGTCCATGCTCGTAAGTCGATGAAACTGCCGCGGAACCGCGGCATGAGCATGCCTAATGCGGCGGTTCCACGGCCATATAGTCGTATCATTCTTTGAAATTTCACAGTAATGTCCTTTTCTCATTCCTGATTCTTCTGGATATTTTTAATTTATACTCCACAGTGGATTTTTCTGGGTTGTATTGGGGACTCAATGATTCGATCGGAATCTTTAACTTCGTCTATGTGTTTTCCGGATATTTTAGAATATGTTAAAAAGTTCGACCGGATATAAATACCCGATTTTTCCCCTGCCGGGAAATTTCCAAGTGTTGGATTTTTCCGTAGTTTAATGACGTTCTAAGTAGTGCAAGTAACGCGATGGTCCTTCTAGAAGACAACAAACCTTAACTCGATTATGTGACCGTCTTGAACTGCCCTTTGAACCTTAGGGTTTGGGGCAGTACGGCGTGCCACATGTGAGGCGTTGGCTTGACCCTTCTACGGCTGGACCGTTGGTACTGTGGCATGAAATGGATGTTTTTAAACTTATTTCATGTGATGAGCTATTTCGGGAAAACTTGGGTGTTTGAATGTTCGATCGGAAAGTTTAACATTTTCTATTTATCTGGAATGTGATACAATATTTGGAATCCACAATTAGTTATGAGATAACTGATTTGGATGTTATAAACATAGCACTTTAGTCTCACTTGATCGGTTGCCATGGAATTTTGATGCGATCAAAAGTCTGTCGCAATCTCGTAGCGTATGCGGATACTCGCCGGTAAAACTTAATAGATAGCCACGCCCCATAGCCCCGACCAAGTAACTGTAGGAGAACCCCGTCCCCGAAAGCATCCGTTCGGGTGCTCGCGGCAGCTGTGTTCCGCCTTGGTGCACTTCGTCGATGGCATCGGGGGTGCGGCTGCCTACTAAAGTTTGAGATGAGCATTCGATCAAAATGCCGGGAATCTTGTTGAATTGCCCGACTTGATATTGAAAAGTGTTTTCGATATAGAGACTAAAATGCGGGGTTTATAATTGTTAGGCATGTGATGTCTAAGGAATTCATTTGGTCAGGCATGCGATGTCTGAGGAGATTGCGGATTCCAACTGTTGTAGTTTTACACTTTCTTTTCTGCGACCGTAAGTGTAATATGTGATATCGCCGGTTTCGTTGCTATATGTCAACGACAATTGGGATACGCATGTTTACTTAGGTTGATGACATGTGATGTTATGTGTTGCTGGATATGTTATATTGGATCGTCGTGTTTGAATAGCCGGGGGTTTTTTAATGTGAGATGAATTTTTTTCATTTTCATTCATGTAAAAACTTGTATGTAATATTCTTTTATTGGGGCACTTCCAGGTTGCGGAAGATGTCACCATTGTATATTATTACTTTTCCACACTAGGATAGACCCAAGGAGGGGAGCACAAGTAACCGGGTTCTAGGGTCCAGTGGGAGACTATCTCGAGGAGTCATGTTCGGGTCTCCTAACTATAGAATTGGTAGGGTTGCTTGCCGCTCTCGTAGGGGTCTAGGGGTGTGGGTTTGGCTATTCATCGCGACCGTGGAATCCGTGTTTTATACTGGCTCGTATTGAAAACACGGACGTCCTAGTATATCCAATGTCTCATATGTTTCTTCTGCTGCGTTATCTATGATGTGATCATTTGATATGTTGTGATAGATCTGTATATAGTATATACGATATATTATATAGACGTTACTTATGTTTTACACCCGCGCTAGCCCTGCCCCGCTCTGCCGTTAGTTACCTAACCTAACGGTGCACGAGGGGACATCGAGGCAAATGCGGATGGCATAAGTGTACGTCGTATTTATCTGTGATGTTTAGGTAACTTAAATGATGAGACTTCATTAATGTGATTAATGAAATAAAAGAAGCCTAAGATGTTGTGGAATCGAATTTTCAAAAACAGGTAGCTACAGTTCTTGCTTTGCATCGCGGTGTTCCTTGTAGAACATCCTGCACCTTATTCGATAAGGAAAGGGCCGAGATCCCTTCACCGGGAGTGACCCCTTTAGCAATGACTGGAAGATGCTACACCCCTCGGTTTGTCTTTTGATTGCTTTTGGAGTTTTTGCTTTGCACAGCGGTATATATGATATATCCTGCACCTTATTCGATGAGGAAAGGGCCGACGATCCCTTCACCGGGAGTGACTCCTTTAGCAAAACTAGAAAAGCCTAAAAAACACTCCATTTTAAAATAATTTGATTCTACAACGATATCAAGTTCATTACGTAATAGGTTTTCAGAAAAACCTGTCGTAGCCCTCCGTCATTTCAGATAAGTCCTACTTAGTATTCGTGCTACGTTTGTTGACCTCCGTCAAAGCGTAGTGTGCGGTAGCTAACTAGTATTTATCTGCTTATGCATATGATGCAGATTGGGTCAGGGTAGTCGTACGGCCTTGTTGACCTCCATCAAGGGTCATGTGGGTGGGTTTGATTCAATCAAGAAATGACGGGTTGAACTTGACTAGTAGCTTATGGTTTGTTGACCTCCGTCAAGGTCATAGGGTGCTAGGGGCAAAATTATCGGGAATTTCAAGTGTTGAAATTTGCAATGAGATTGCATACCTTCTATGAGATAGTTGGATCCCGATACCCGCTGCGAGTAATTGTTACTCTTGGGAGAGTTTTACACATTACGATTAGCCGATCAAGTAGGTGTCTAGAAAGGTGTCAACGGGGTTACGCCTCTGGGAAAACGAGGTTTACTGTAATTAGGTCCGTGCGAAAGCACGGGGAACCTCCCTCAAAGTACCGACACTGGCCTGGCTGAAAGATTGGCGAACTTGTAGCGTGTAATTAATCCCGGCTAGTCTTTCCTTTTAGGGTTTGAAGGAAGATTTGATAAAAACAGTAGGAGCCATCCTGATTAGATAAAATAATAACCAATCTGATCTTGCAAGAGCATACGCAGAGTGTTTTCTTCTCTCTCTCTCCAGGTAGCGACCATATCACGCCTTAATCAAGATAATAATACGGATGTATTGACCGATCCCGCTTGTTATACTGAGCTGGGGAATGTTGGTCCCGCTCTAACTTATAATTGTTATAAGACAGAGCAGGAAATTGGGGAATACCAGATTTCCCGTGCCGCCCAAACGAAGAAAGTGCATATGATGCATCATCTTCGGGTGTGTTCGTTATATAGAACTGTTTCTCAGTATCCTTTACGTCCTGGGTATGTGATACCGGATCAGGATTCCACATATGTAATCTGTTACATGGGCTACAGATAGGTAAAGAACTGAGAACGGGTGATAAGTTTCATGAGACAGAAAACGGTGCAAGTGTTGCAGCCAAGTCTGTTGGTCACTGTCACCCTGTATGACCAGTACATTGATTCTGAACGAATGTTATTTGATACCGAACCTGATATACAAAATCATATCAGTCTCTTTATTAGTAAAGAAATGATAAAATTTTGTATTGATGGATAATGTTTTGAACATTTCCTATATCAAAAGTTTATCGGTTCAGGCACGTTATCTAAAAGCATTGATGTTCTAAATCAAACTACAGTTCTTAGTATACGGAACACACACAAGAGGAAGAGTTCAGAAATGAACGGATCCTTCTTGAGGCATTGTAGATTAGGTCATATCAATGTGACCCGACTAGCTGAAGTTACATTTAGATGTATATTTAAATTAGTTTGAATTTACATCTTGTGAAACTTGCCAGTCATGTCCCAAAGATTAGATGACTACAGCTCTGTTTATTCGAAGCAGAGAAAGAGTTAGTGTACTCTTGGGATTGATACATGTCGATGTATGTAAGGTCCCCTGTCTACACATGCCAAGACTGGTTCTTTGTACTTCATTACATTCTCTGATGATCTCTCAAGATTCAGATATATGTTCCTGTTGAAACACAAGTCCGAAGCTTTTGAATATTCACTGAATACAAGTTAGAAGTAGAGAACCAAAAATACGTGTATAAGTATTATGTCCTTTAATGCGATCGAGAAGGAGAATACTTGAGCACGGAAATCCTGGACTATTCTAAAGGAGAATGAGATTCTCTCTCAGCATTACTCCTCCGTATACACCATAGAACGATGGTATATCGGGGCGGAACAATAGCACCCTATGTGATATGGTGTGCTCTATGATGAGCACTGCTGAGTTTCCTATTTCCTTTTGAGAATTATGCGCTTGAGAAGCTGCATACCTATTGAATAGGGTTCAAATCAAAACAGTTGCCTACCGCTTCATATGTGATATGGAAAGGGAAGAGCCCATATCTTAAGTTTGTTGAGATTTGGGGTTGTCCGGGCTATGTCTAAAAAGAAAAATTCAGACAAGCTCAAGGCAAGGTCTGTTATGTAGAACTGGAAATGTTCCAGCTATACAAACTGCAGCTGATGATTTGGTAGAACCAAAGGATTCAATTGTTTCCAACGAACCTCAGCCTCTTCGCCGATCTAGTAGGGTTCCTCACCCACCTGAGAGATACTTCTGTTTCTCTATAACAGTGGGAGCGAGGAATACATCATGAGATGATGACCCAACTAGTTTCGAGCTGGCCATCAGGAGTGAGACAATGTAAGAATGGCTGGATGCTTAGCGATCTGAGATGGAATCCTTATACACCAACAAAGTATGAACTTTAGTTGCTTTATCTGAAGGGTTAAATCCCTATCAGGAGCAAGTATATCTTGAGAAGATTACTTGGTGTAGATGGAAAGGTTGAGACTTTCAAAGCTAGACTTGTTAAAGGTTTTCATCATCGACCAGGCGTGGATAATGATGAAACCTTTTCCAGTGCCTATGCTTAAGTCCATCCAGATCCTACTTGCCACGGCTACATACCATGACTACGATATCTGGCGGTTGGGTGTCATGACTGCTTTTTTAAATACTGATTTAGAAGAGAACGTCTATAAGTACACAGCCAGAGGGCTTCATAAACATTGGGAGCAGCGGAAATGTGTGCAAGTTGCTTTACAAATTAAAGCAGGCATCGCGGAGTTGGAACGTCTGTTTTGATGTGTTAGTCAAAGAGTTTGACATCATCAAAATGGTAGATGAACCTTGTATATACAAAAAGGGTAGTAGGGAGTATGGTGGTTGATCCTCGTAGAGTACGTGGATGACATACTCTTGATAGGGAAGTAGTTTCGTATGCTACGCTCGGTCAATCTCCGCTTATCACAAGAATTCTCCATATAGGATCATAGTGATACCTACTAAATCCTAGGTTTTGGATCTATAAGATAGATCTAATTGGATGTTAGGATACTCACTAGTTGTAGTGAGATGGTATCAATCGATCCTCGGGAGAATCTCTGGAAGGGTTCCAGGGTGATAAGGATGACTGAATGTCAGTCACAGGCATTATCTCTACCCTCAATAAAGGGACGGTATGTTGGAAGAGTTCCAAGCTAGATACCGTGGCATACTAGACGATAAAGGCTGGATATATCGCTACTTAAGATACTACCAAAGAGGCTGTCTGTGTGTATATTAGTTCATGAGATGAACTTAGTTCCTCCCATTGTGTGACAATGGAGTTGTAGCTTATGCCAAGGAACGTCCGTCCCATCAGTGATCCAGACATATTCTAAGGCAGTGTCACCTGATCATGGAGATGGTTGATCTCCAGGGGATCGAGGTTAGGAGAGTAGACTCAGAGGACAATACGGCGATCCACTCACAAAGGCCTTTTCCCAGAGAGAGACTTTTATGAGATGGTTGAGTATGAGATACTGCAACCACTGCTACAGATGGCCCTAGTGCAAGTGGGAGATTGTTAGTTATGTGTATGCCCTAGAGGCCATTACTGTACATATGATGTATATTGTAGTGGATGCTGGGACATATATAGGGGGGACATTCTTGCTCGACATGATAGTAGGCTATCTGGTTGCTCTTTATCTTAACGTGTACACTGATTGTCTCTTTGTTACATGTTAGTAAAGCCCTTAGGATGTGTACTTGACTATCTGGACTATGATGCGGATTTTACTAGTGGGGACATGGTAGTCCATAAGTACATCCTTCAAGGTCCCTAGTCGTGGGTGTATCGAGACGGGCATCGATATACCAGAGTAGACTAGCGTATACCTTCTCGACCCATACAGATGGGCGATGGATGATCCCATATCCATTGGTGTTTGACATCAGAGATGATATACGGGTGCTATGTGGAGACTGGGTACACAGCACGGACTCGCCGAGAACTCCCAGATGGTATTATACCTTACGTAGGATGGCAGTTCTCTTGTGACACTGGTACAGATTAGTCTGTAGACCCGAGATCGTCATAGAGACTTGTGTGATTCCCACTGTGCTTTAATTTCCACCTTACCACGTCCAAGAGGGCATGCAAAATGGTGGTTTTTGGGTACAGTCCCGAATCACATGGAGGCAATGAGCGATAGGAGGGGATTCGTCTCTCCCGGTATAGGGAGTTGATGTTGCGCTGTTTTCGATTGGCTATAACCGGAAATCCCTGGCCAGGGTTGTTGAGATTTACTTGTAAGTGTTACCAGTAGTTTCTTGAACTGTTATAGACCTCATATCGACACGACTTATCAAGCTACTGGGGTCTGACGTTTACCACCCCTAGGCAGGATATGCGACATATCAGACGAACTGACCTGACTGTACGGTAAGTGTTACTGGTTGGATTCACAGGAGTGTGTGCGGGCTTGCTCGTTGATCTTCTGATCGCTCAATACCCGGGTGGCCGTTACGTTTAGCAGACCGCTTGCGGCTTGTGGGTGCTTGATATGATCATCACCTGCTGCCGGCGTATTGACGAGTCTTTAGAGTCCTACACAGAGGTTTCCTGGCTCAAGCGAAACGAAATAGGTGTAAGTCCACGTTGCGACCCCCGGTTCTTACGGGGAGGCGGAAACGGTATAAAATCAAAATTTTAACGCAAGAGGCAACATGGACTAAGCTAGGTCGGGATCTTTACCTAAACTAAAACTAGCATACTAAGCTAAAGATATTTAGCTACTCGGATGAAGATGGTTATACCTAAACTTGAACTCCTTCTCTTCAAGCTCCGATGGTGGTTCGATGGCTCCTTCTCGTTGTCTCCGTACGCCGAAGATAGATCCACTTGAAAGCTCCAACCTTTAGCTCCTTCTTCGTTCTTTGAAGAAACTAGTTCACTTGGTTTGCTAAACCTAGTGAACTAGAATGAGTAGAGATGATTTAGAATGGGATTTTATCTATGGTTCTTGATTCTCAACTCATGAGACAAGAGAACCATAGATCAAGAGAGGGAGCAAGAGGTTGAGGGTGAGAGCAAGAGGAGAGCTCAAGAACAAGAGAGAGAATGAGCAAGAAAGAATGAGCAAGTATTTTGTCTCTCACCCTCTCATAATCCAAAGCAATGATAACTCATCATATTAACAAAAGTCTTATGTGATGGTTAGAAGCAACCACAACCATATCATTTCATGCACTCATTTTACACAAATGAGCAAGTAAACAAAAGTCTTTGCCAAGAAATGATGGCTATGGTTATCATGATGGTCAACTAGTCAAGCCTAGTCAACCGGTCAACAAGTCAACAAAAGTCAACAAGTCAACAAAGTCAACAAGTCAACAAAAGTCAACAAGTCAACAACCATATCACCATAATACTTAATTAATATAATAGTTAATCACATATCATATTCTCATTAGGGTTGAGCATAAAGTCAAATAGTCAACGGTCAACTGTCAACAACCCTAATGAGAATCCGCAGCCTCTGCCTCCCTATCAACTGTGCATACACACCCGCATCCGCGTTCCGAGGAACACGAATGCAAACTGGATAAATCCAATCCCATAAGGTACACTAGGATCTGGCTTAAACCAAAGCCCGCTAGTGTAAACTGTCCGGACACTGTACGTGCACAAGTGCACGGATGTGACCGAACCCTGTCGCAAAACCATGCGACCTGTCGCAATACCATGCGACCTCTACTCTTTTGCCTAAAGGCGAAAAGCTTTCTGTGTGGGACTCTAAAGACTCGACACTACGCTGGCAGTGGGTTTAACCACAGACCGCAAGCGGCACTAGCTGTGCGTAACGGTCCCCAGGTAATGCCGACAAGAAGACCGACGAGGCGAAACCCATCTGAACTCCTACTGAGCCTGAGTGTGACATTCTCCGTACAGTCCGGTCTGTTCGTCTGATACATCGCATGGCGGGCCTAGGGGGCGGTAAACGTCAGTCCCCCAATAGCGGTACAAGTCGTGCCGGAGTGAAGCCCAATACACCCTGAGATAACACTGGAAACCTACCAGTATATCTCGTTTGCCCTGGCCAGGGACTACTCGTGTAATGGCTCTCCTAGACACAGCGCGATGTCAACCCCCAATACCGGGAGAGACGAATCCTGTCTAACCGTCACTGCCTCCAAGTGCTTCAGGACTGCACCCAACCACCACCTGTTTGCACGACTCCTTTGAGCCGTGGTAGGGTAGTGATCAAAGTACAGTGGGAACACACCCGAGGCGAAGTGACAGTGTCAAGTCAGCGGACTAAGCTGTACTCATGTCACCTGGGAACTGATAACTGACGATAGGTATAATACCAACTAGTCAGTTCCCGACGAGTCCTGTCCAGTGTACCCGTAACCTAACGAGCACCCGCATACTATCTCAAGTACGACGTACTGACGGCTGTGGGACAGACCGTCTCCCACACTGGGATGAGAAGCGCATGCGCTGGTCTACTCCGGAGTATCGATGCCCTGTCTCGATAGTCCTGCTACCAGGGACCTGAATAAGGATGTGCTTATAGATTACCCAGCCCCCACTAGTGTGACTGCCATCACACCGCTGGTAATCAAGCAAAGATCCTAAGGGCTCCACTAATGCGTATAAGTGATATACTGAAATAAACACAAGTACACATTGAAGTAGAAACAAACCAAGTAGCATACTACTATTTTGAGCAAGATTGTATATACAAGGTGAATATCCCAAGCATCCATTAAGTAATATACAAACTAGTATGATACAGTAATGGCCTCTAGGGCATATACACTAACAATCTCCCACTTGCACTAAGGCCATGTACTGGCGTATCGAAGACCTATCATCTCGATCAGCCGCTCGAACTGAGTCTGGGGCAAGGCCTTGGTGAATGGATCTGCAGTGTTGTCTTCTGAAGCGACTCTCCGAACCTCGATCTCCTGGCGATCTACGATCTCCCTGATCAGGTGATACCGCCTCAAGATGTGCCTGGATCTCTGATGGGACCTGGGTTCCTTCGCTAAAGCTATAGCCCCGTTGTTGTCGCAATACAGAGGTATTGGATCAACAATGGACGGAACCACCTGAAGTTCTTTCAAGATCTTCCTCATCCAGACAGCTTCTTTTGCGGCATCAGATGCAGCGATGTATTCCGCTTCCATCGTCGAGTCTGCAACGGTTTCCTGTTTGGAACTCTTCCAACACACCGCCCCTCCATTGAGGGTAAAGACAAAACCCGACATGGACTTGGAATCATCCTTGTCACTCTGGAAGCTGGAGTCAGCAAAGGCCTCGATCTGGAGGTCTTTTCCGCCATACACCAAGAACATCTCCTTAGTCCTTCTCAGGTACTTGAGAATGTTCTTTACCGCTATCCAGTGTTTATCCCCAGGGTTAGACTGATACCGGCTTACCACACTCCGTGCATAAGCTACATCCGGTCTGGTACACAACATCGCATACATTATAGAGCCTACCGCAGAAGCGTAGGGTATAATAGACATGCGATCCCTCTCCAAATCAGTCTTGGGAGACATCTCTTTAGAGAGGGTGATCCCGTGACAAGCCGGTAGGTTACCGCGCTTGGAATCTTCCATACTGAATCTCTTCAGTATGGTGTCGATGTACCTGGACTGTGAAAGTCCTAATATCCTCTTGGATCTGTCACAGTAGATCCGGATACCCAGAATGTATGAGGCATCACCCAGGTCTTTCATGGAGAACCTGTGTGACAAGAACCCCTTGACAGATTGTAGCATAGGAATGTCATTTCCTATTAAGAGAATGTCATCCACGTATAAAACGGGGAATACTACAGTTCTCGCTACAAATCTACTATAGATGCATGGTTCATCTGGATTTTTGATAAAGCCAAATTCTTTGACCGTCTCATCAAAGCAGATGTTCCAACTCCGCGATGCCTGCTTTAGTCCATAGATGGACTTAAGCAACTTGCACACCTTTCCGCTGCTCCCACTCTGAATGAAACCCTCTGGCTGGTCCATATAGACACACTCCTCTAAATTTCCATTTAGAAAAGCTGTCTTTACGTCCATTTGCCAGATCTCATAATCGTGGAAGGCAGCAATGGCAAGAAGGATCCGAATGGATTTCAGCATGGCTACTGGAGAAAAGGTTTCGTCGTAGTCCAAGCCAGGTCTCTGACGAAAACCCTTTGCTACCAGCCTAGCTTTATAGGTCTCAACCTGTCCATCTACACCAATCTTCCTTTTGAAGATCCACTTGCATCCTACGGGTTTTACCCCGTCTGGAGCAATGTCCAACGTCCATACCTTGTTGGTGTACATGGACTCCATTTCGGTCCGCATTGCATCCAGCCATTTCACTGAGTCAACGCTCTGAACGGCCTGCTGGAAGCTAGTAGGCTCATCATAATCTATGATGCAATCCTCTCTATCCCCGTCTATGAGAAAACCATAGTATCTCTCGGGCGGATGAGACTGCCTACTACTCCTGCGGAGCGGCGTAGGAATGTCCTGTTCTGTTGAACCCTCTGGTTCCACCAAGCTTTCAGTAACAGTCTGTGGTTCTGGAATTTCTTCCAGTTCTACTGCGCTCCCACTTATTTCTTTTTCTATGAACTGGTGTTCTAGAAAGTGGGCATGACGAGAAACAAAAACTTTTTGTTCCTCTTCACAGTAGAAGAAATATCCCTTGGAATTCTTTGGATATCCCACAAACTTGCACAGTACTGAGCGTGCCTCGAGCTTGTCCGCATGCTGCTTTTTGACAAAAGCTGGACTTCCCCATATCTTAATGTGATTAAGATGGGGTCTCTTCCCACACCACATCTCAAATGGCGTGGTAGGCACAGTCTTAGTGGGAACTCGGTTCAAAAGGTATGCGGCTGATTCTAGTGCATACCCCCAGAATGATCGCGGTAACTCAGCGTTACTCATCATGGACCGCACCATATCCAATAGGGTGCGGTTCCGTCTCTCCGATACACCGTTATGTTGCGGGGTGTATGGAGGAGTAAGCTGAGAGAGAATTCCGTTCTCTTTTAAATAGTCCAGGAACTCGGCACTTAAGTATTCTCCACCTCGATCCGATCTTAGAATCTTAATACTTTTGCCGGTCTGTTTCTCTACTTCATTCTTATACTCCTGGAATTTTCCAAAGGCCTCGGACTTATGTTTCATTAAGAAGACATAACCGTACCTTGAGAAGTCATCCGTAAAAGTAATGAAGTAAGAATGTCCGCTTCGGGCATGTGTAGACATTGGACCGCACACGTCACTGTGTACGAGTCCCAAGAGCTCGCTCGCTCTTACTCCATGTCCAGTAAACGGAGTCTTTGTCATCTTTCCTTTGAGACAAGATTGACAAGTGGCATATGATTGATATTCGAACGCATTCAAATATCCTTCTGTATGCAACTTAGTCAACCTTCTCTCATTGATGTGACCCAATCTACAATGCCATAAGAAAGTCTGATTTATTTCTGGAGACTTTCTTTTGTGTGTATTCTGGACATTAAAAATCTGTGGTTGGTTTAACACGTATATACCATTACTCAATGTACCTGACCCAATCAGAACTTGATTAAGGTGAATGTTTACAACATTACTTACAAACGCAAATTCATAACCTTCTTTAGAAACTAAAGATACAGAAATGATATTACAAGTTGCGTTGGGTACAAAAAAGCAATTACGCAAAACCAAAACATGTCCATCTGACATTCCCAGGTGATAGTCCCCCACGGCTTTAGCATCCATGCTAGCTCCGTTCGCAACTCTGAGGGTCATGTCACCTGCCTTCAAAACCCTACGGTTTCTCAACGCCTGCAAAGAATTACAGATATGAGATCCTGATCCGGTATCCAATACCCAGGAAGTAGAGTTTATTGAAAGACAGTTTTCAATAACATACACACCTGAAGCTGAAGCTGCAACTTGCTTCAATTCCTGTGTTCTGGCCTTCCAGGCCCTGCAATCATTCTTCCAGTGTCCTTTCTTATGACAATAGAAGCATTCTTCCTTATCCACAAGCTTCCCCGCTATCTTTGTTGCTTTACCTTTTCCCTTCGTATCCACTTTACTAACACCGCCCCTTGGTTTGGCGGGGGCCTTCTTCTTCTTTCCCTTGGCTTTCGCCTTGGACCTAGAAGAAGATGATCCTCCTACAAACAAAGTGGATGTTTCCCTACCTTTCTGTAGGGTGCCCTCTGCGCTCCTCAGCATGTTGAGGAGCTCTGATAGTTCAACCTCTTTTTCTTGTAGGTTGAAGTTCAGTATAAACTCGGCGTAAGTGGAAGGAAGGGACTGGAGAACTATATCCGTATATAGCTCACTCTCCAATGTGATCCCTAGGTCAGCGAGCTCCTCAATGTAGCCGATCATCTTTAGCACATGCTCGGCTACTGATGATCCGACGGCCATTCTTGTCGAAAATAACTTTTTCGACGCTTCGTATCTTGCGATACGTGATTGCTCTCCATACAGTTCTTTTGTATGGAGCAATATGGACTCCATGTCCATATTCTCATGCCTCCTCTGATGTTCGTTGTCCATCGAGGCAAGCAGGAGGCATTTGGCCTTCGCGCTATCAATCTCCCAAGTCTTACGGATTTCCTTATCCGCGACGCTGGAAGTTGGACCAGGGACAGGGGGAGCTTTGGTGGTAAGAAGATACCCCAGCTTGTCATAAGTGATTGCTATCTTGACATTCCTGAGCCAATCTTTGTAGTTTGGCCCTGTCAGTTTGTTTTTATCTAGGAGTAACTTAAGTCCAGTCATGTTGATTGGTCGCTGCAATTAGGAGAGAGAAGAAGAAACACTCAGCATGATGCTCTTGCAAGTTTAGAGTGGTTTTTAGTTTGTCTAAACAGGATGGCTCCCACTGTTTCTCGAATCCCTCCTCAAACCATAAAGGAAGAATTAGTCAGGATCAATCCCACCGTACAATACTTGCTTAACCGTTCAGCCAGGCCGGTGTCGGTACTTCGAGGGAGGTTTTCCAACGCTTTCGCGAAGTTCCTTAATTAAAGAACCTCTTTTCCCTGGGGGCGTAGCCCCGCTAACACCTTTCTAGGCACCTACTAGGTTTATAGCATTGATCGTTAAGTGAGAAATTTCCCGAGGAGTAGCATATACTCACAGTAGGATCGGGATCCAAATATCATTGCGTGACGAAACTGAAGGAATCCTACCAGAATCATCACACTCCAAATGGTATGCAAATCTAGCAAGTTTCAGTACTTATGAAACTCCCGATGTGGATTTTTGCCCCATGCTCTTATGACCTTGACTTTGGCCAAAATATCATAAGTCACATGTCAAGTTCTACCCGTCATTATCCAGGTTAATTTGGATCCATCCGTACCTACCCTTGACTTTGGCCAAAATGGCAGTACGACTGTCCCAAACCAACGCATCTATCTATGCTACACATGAACACCCAATAGCTACCAATCACTGTGCCTTGACTTTGGCCAACATACACAGCTTGAATACTATTGACTATTCATGTGAAACGACGGAGGGCTACGGATGGTTTTGGCAAAACCGTGAACGTAGTGAACTTGATATGGTCGATGGAACGAGATAGCTTTTAAAAGGAGTGGCTCAAGCTCCGCATTTAAAAGTTGTTTTTGAAAAGAACCGAGTGGTTTTTCGAAAGTGTTCCAACGACTTTAACTTGGTTTATTATCTTGCATTAGTTCTTTTAATGCGTGATATTCTTGCATTAGTTCTTTTAATGCGTCCCATCATTTAATCCTACCATTGCAGAAAACAACCAAAATATGACGTACGCTTATGCCATTCGCGTTCGCCACGGGGCCCCGTCATTACCCGTTAGGTTACTTAACTAACGACAGAGCGGGGGCTGGGCTAGCGCGTCTGTAAAACATAAGCAACGCCTAAATAATATCATATATAGATATACTGCAATGATAAACATTTCAGATCACAGATAAATACATTGGATATACTAGGAATCTGTAATTTGTACGAGCCTGTAACAAAAACAGATTACACGGTCGCGGTGAATAGCCAAAACCCCACCCAAGACCCCTACGGGTGAGGCAAACTACCCGCCAAGTACCCGAAGCGTAGCAACCTCCCTCATCTCCATGAGTAGGCCACTCGACACTTCGGCATACCCGGTAGTTTGTGCACCCCTCCATGGGTCTATCCTAGGAGCAAAAACAGTAAAAAGAAATTATACAATGACGGCTACAACCCCGACCCGGTTGTGCGGCCATACAAATAATTATTACATCAATTTACAAATTTACATGAATTGCAAGAAAAGAAAACTCTCGTCTCACAACCCCCGGCTATTCACCCGCGACAATCCAACATATTTATATACACATTCCAGCACATTACAGATCATGTATAACCCCGACTAATCGACTTATAGCGATTAGCCGACGTTCAATACATGCAAACATCACAGATATAACCATCATAGTCAAAGTGCAGTGAAGTTCGGAAAAAATACGGAATTATAGGACCCCAAAAGGAAATTTCTTTTCTGGAAAATCTGGGCACATATAATATATTTCAAAAATCCCAAAACCAACACAGACACACACTGCACGAAAAACGATGCACAGAAGACTACAAAGCGCGGCGTTTCCGCGGCGGATGCCTAGCTCGCGCGGCGGAAGGGCGGCGGTTTGGACGAATTACTGTATCGTTTTTCTTGGGTGTTCACACAAAACCCTGAGCCGAATTTACAAGTGTAAAGTTTTTAATTTTGAGCCAAAAATATTTCAACAGAAACTCAGTTTTTTGTAAAAGTTTGGTTTTTGGATTTTTCCGGTTCCGAACTTCGTTACACTTCACTACCAAGCTAGTTTAAGTTTAGTTAGGCTCTGATACCACTGTAAGTCCACGTTGCGACCCCCGGTTCTTACGGGGAGGCGGAAACGGTATAAAATCAAAATTTTAACGCAAGAGGCAACATGGACTAAGCTAGGTCGGGATCTTTACCTAAACTAAAACTAGCATACTAAGCTAAAGATATTTAGCTACTCGGATGAAGATGGTTATACCTAAACTTGAACTCCTTCTCTTCAAGCTCCGATGGTGGTTCGATGGCTCCTTCTCGTTGTCTCCGTACGCCGAAGATAGATCCACTTGAAAGCTCCAACCTTTAGCTCCTTCTTCGTTCTTTGAAGAAACTAGTTCACTTGGTTTGCTAAACCTAGTGAACTAGAATGAGTAGAGATGATTTAGAATGGGATTTTATCTATGGTTCTTGATTCTCAACTCATGAGACAAGAGAACCATAGATCAAGAGAGGGAGCAAGAGGTTGAGGGTGAGAGCAAGAGGAGAGCTCAAGAACAAGAGAGAGAATGAGCAAGAAAGAATGAGCAAGTATTTTGTCTCTCACCCTCTCATAATCCAAAGCAATGATAACTCATCATATTAACAAAAGTCTTATGTGATGGTTAGAAGCAACCACAACCATATCATTTCATGCACTCATTTTACACAAATGAGCAAGTAAACAAAAGTCTTTGCCATGAAATGATGGCTATGGTTATCATGATGGTCAACTAGTCAAGCCTAGTCAACCGGTCAACAAGTCAACAAAAGTCAACAAGTCAACAAAGTCAACAAGTCAACAAAAGTCAACAAGTCAACAACCATATCACCATAATACTTAATTAATATAATAGTTAATCACATATCATATTCTCATTAGGGTTGAGCATAAAGTCAAATAGTCAACGGTCAACTGTCAACAACCCTAATGAGAATCCGCAGCCTCTGCCTCCCTGTCAACTGTGCATACACACCCGCATCCGCGTTCCGAGGAACACGAATGCAAACTGGATAAATCCAATCCCATAAGGTACACTAGGATCTGGCTTAAACCAAAGCCCGCTAGTGTAAACTGTCCGGACACTGTACGTGCACAAGTGCACGGATGTGACCGAACCCTGTCGCAAAACCATGCGACCTGTCGCAATACCATGCGACCTCTACTCTTTTGCCTAAAGGCGAAAAGCTTTCTGTGTGGGACTCTAAAGACTCGACACTACGCTGGCAGTGGGTTTAACCACAGACCGCAAGCGGCACTAGCTGTGCGTAACGGTCCCCAGGTAATGCCGACAAGAAGACCGACGAGGCGAAACCCATCTGAACTCCTACTGAGCCTGAGTGTGACATTCTCCGTACAGTCCGGTCTGTTCGTCTGATACATCGCATGGCGGGCCTAGGGGGCGGTAAACGTCAGTCCCCCAATAGCGGTACAAGTCGTGCCGGAGTGAAGCCCAATACACCCTGAGATAACACTGGAAACCTACCAGTATATCTCGTTTGCCCTGGCCAGGGACTACTCGTGTAATGGCTCTCCTAGACACAGCGCGATGTCAACCCCCAATACCGGGAGAGACGAATCCTGTCTAACCGTCACTGCCTCCAAGTGCTTCGGGACTGCACCCAACCACCACCTGTTTGCACGACTCCTTTGAGCCATGGTAGGGTAGTGATCAAAGTACAGTGGGAACACACCCGAGGCGAAGTGACAGTGTCAAGTCAGCGGACTAAGCTGTACTCATGTCACCTGGGAACTGATAACTGACGATAGGTATAATACCAACTAGTCAGTTCCCGACGAGTCCTGTCCAGTGTACCCGTAACCTAACGAGCACCCGCATACTATCTCAAGTACGACGTACTGACGGCTGTGGGACAGACCGTCTCCCACACTGGGATGAGAAGCGCATGCGCTGGTCTACTCCGGAGTATCGATGCCCTGTCTCGATAGTCCTGCGACCAGGGACCTGAATAAGGATGTGCTTATAGATTACCCAGCCCCCACTAGTGTGACTGCCATCACACCGCTGGTAATCAAGCAAAGATCCTAAGGGCTCCACTAATGCGTATAAGTGATATACTGAAATAAACACAAGTACACATTGAAGTAGAAACAAACCAAGTAGCATACTACTATTTTGAGCAAGATTGTATATACAAGGTGAATATCCCAAGCATCCATTAAGTAATATACAAACTAGTATGATACAGTAATGGCCTCTAGGGCATATACACTAACAATAGGAGCGCATATGAGATATGTGCGGGACCGAGAATAATACCAGTATGTGATACTGTATTCTATTCTCACGATTTGTGACATGGATCGGTTGTATGCGATATAGCCGGGTTATCGGATCAAGTGTTGATTCGATAAGTTGTTACTATTGATATTAGTCGGTTATATGCGATATGACCGGATCATTAAATCAAGTATCGATTTAATGATTTAATGTATAATTATATATTTGATATATTACTTCACATTAACTAGTATTTGTTCACTTAAGATTGATTTTCTCACTTGAATGTGCACATTGTATATATAATATATGTTTGTGCACTTGTTTGTATCATGTTTGATGATACATGCAAACTTGGGTGTGTGTATGGTTTAAACTATGATTAGGTTAATGGTTAGTGTTTCATTTACTTATTTATTCTTTTTATTTATTTTTGGCAAAATATAAGATGGTGGCTTTCTTTGTTTGATACTTGAAGCTTCATTAAGCTTTGAAAAGTCTAGCCATTTTGTCTTTTGCCTTAACCCTAACCATTTACCTAAACCCTAGTTCATTCTCTACATGAGTTTATCTCACCCATGGTTGCATTATGATAACCATCACTTGATTTTCTTTTTAAAGATAATTCATAATTCTTTTTCCTTCTTCTTCTTCATCTTCTTCATGAAAAGAAGAAACCATTGCTAGATTTTTCCAAATGATGATTCCAAGTGAGAAATCCAATTCCAAAGTGAACCCACTTCCTATTTCTTCATCCTCTACCACTTGCCATGTAGTAGAGTGTGTTATCTTCACAAGTTTCATGACTTAGTGAAGGTGGAGCTTGAGTTTGAGTCGCCTCGACGTAGATCATCTTCGGCATCGAAGTCAACGACCTAGCCTGCCCATTTCTCCGATGAAATCGACGCTAGAGTCCGGGATTCCGATGATCGCAGTGGAGGGACGTCAACACGGAGCTAGAGAAGTAGTGGACCGGATCTACAAAGGTTGTATTTCCATTCAATTAGTAGTTAAGTTATTAACTTGCTTGTCGTTTCGCCTATCCTCTAGTTAACGATCGCATTAGGGTTTCTCGGCACATAGAAAATTTTGAATTCGCCATGTTTGATCAGTTGTAGAACCTCATGGGTTTGCCTAGGAACCCTACAAATAATTTATTGTATAATTGTATATTTGATATACTATATTAACTAACACTTGTTCACTTTAGGGTTTTTCTCATATGAGCACAACTTTAATGTAAATATGATATATATTAAAAATGTGTTTTCTTATTGTATCATGGTTGATGATACACATGACTAGGGTGTATGAGATGACCCGACAGCCAACCTCGCTTGAAGAAATTCGTTCGAGGTCTCATATCTTGCGATACGAGATTGCTCTCCATATAAATCTTTGTTATGGAGGAAGATAGAAACTGAGTCCATCTTCTCGTGCTGCCTCTGGTTTGTACCATCAACTGAGGCTAACATGAGGCACTTGGTTTTCGCACAGTCTTTTTCCGATGTCATACGGATGTCAATGTCCGTGACAGGGGAAACTTGTCCTGAGACGGCAGGGGTTTGATTAGTTAAGAGGTGTCCCAGCTTGTCATGGGTAATGGACATCCGGACAAACCTTTTCCAATCATAACAATCAGGTTCAGTCAATTTATTATCTAGATGTAACCTATGTGTGGTCACTGGGTCGCTGCAATTAAGAGTGAGAGAAGAAAACACTCAGCATGATGCTCTTGTAAGTTTAGATAGGTTTATAAGCAGAGGGCAGGGACTGTAGAATCAAGTCAGTATTTGACCCGTTCACCAACGTGGTCTTCAGGTCTGTGAGCTCAAAATAGCTGGTCTCTGTAAGGACGTTACCCCTTACAGATGACCCGACAGCCAAGCTCACTTGAAGCAATTCGTTCGAGGTCTCATATCTTGCGATACGAGATAGCTCTCCATATAAATCTTTGTTATGGAGGAAGATAGAAATTGAGTCCATCTTCTCGTGCTGCCTCTGGTTTGCACCATCAACTGAGGCTACCACGAGGCACTTGGCTTTCGCACAGTCTTTTTCCGATGTCATACGGATGTCAATGTCCATGGCAGGGGAAACTAGTCCTGAGATGGCAGGGGTTTGATTAGTTAAGAGGTGTCCCAGCTTGTCTTGGGTAATGGACATCTGGACAGATCTTTGCCAATCATAACAGTCGGGGTCAGTCATTTTATTATCTAGATGTAACCTATGTGTGGTCACTGGGTCGCTGTAATTAAGAGAGAGAGAAGAAAACACTTGGGTGTATGAGACTTACTGTAGGGTTCCTAGGCACCCTAGTGAGGTCTCACAAGGCATCAACCATGCCAATTTCAAAAAATCTAGGTGCCGAGAAACCCTAATACGGATCGTTGGCTAAAGTTTAGGCGACAAAGTAAACTAGTTAACACTTAACTACAAAGAATACGGAGATACAACCTTTGTAGATCCGGTGCTCCACCTCCATAGCTCCGCAACGAAGTCCCCTCGCTGTCCAAATGAGTTCCCGGGCTCTAGCGTCGGCTTCGTCGGAATATGGGCAAGCTAGGTCGTCGATGTCCATGCCGAAGATGATCTACGTCGAGGCATCGCTAGATCAAGCTCCCACTTCACCAAGTCATGAAACTTGTGAAGATAACACCCTATACTACTTGGCAAGAGGTAGAGGATGAAGAAATAGGAAGTGGGTAGACTTTAGATTTGGATTTCTCACTCATTTTCATCAATCACCATTGATGTAGCAAGCTTTTTTCTCATGTTGAAGAAGAAGAAGATGAAGAAGAAGAAAATTATAAGTCTTTTGTAAATGATAAATAAATCAATACTTATCATTTACTAACCCTTGGTTAGTTTTAGAGAATGGACCATGGTTAACTTGAATGGTTAGGGTTAAGGATGAGACAAGAATGGTGGACTAATTCAAAGCTTCAAGAATCTTCAACTAGCAAACAAAAATAGCAACCATTCTTTTCTCATCTTTTTCCAACATAAATAAATAAATAAAAAAGGAAAAAGAAAACCCTAATCATAATCTTAACCATGGTCTAATTCTTTACACTAACCCTAGCTTGCATGTATCATCAAACATGATACAATCATGTGCACAAAATATATCACATATGCAATGTGCACAAACCAAGTGAGTAAATCCATTTAAAGTGAACCAATACTAGTTAATGCAAAGTAATATATCAAATATATAATTATACATTAAATCATTAAATCAACACTTGATTTAACGATCCGGTCATATCGCATATAACCGACTAGTATCCAATGTATCGGCTTATCGAATCAATCCTCGATTCGATAACTAGGTTATATCGCATACAACCAATCAATACATTCATCGCGAGAATAGAATACGGTATCACATACACGCATTATTCTCGGTCCCGCACATATCTCATATGCGCTCCTATTTCGTTTTTCTTGAGCCAGGAAACCTCTGTGTAGGACTCTAAAGACTCGTCAATACGCCGGCAGCAGATGATGATCATATCAAGCACCCACAAGCCGCAAGCGGTCTGCTAAACGTAACAGCCACCCGGGTATTGAGCGATCAGAAGATCGACGAGCAAGCCCGCTCACACTCCTGTGAATCCAACCAGTAACACTACCGTACAGTCCGGTCTGATCGTCTGATATGTCGCATATCTCGCCTAGGGGTGGTAAACGTCAGACCCAATAGCTCAATAAGTCGTGTCGATGTGAGGTCTATAACAATTCGAGAAACTACTGGTAACACTTACCAGTAAATCTCAGCAACCCTGGCCAGGGATTTCCTGTTATAGCCAATCGCACACAGCGCGACATCAACTCCCTATACCGGGAGAGACGAATCCCCTCCTATCGCTCATTGCCTCCATGTGACTCGGGACTGTACCCAAAAACCACCATTTTGCACGCCCTCTTGGACGTGGTAAGATGGAAATCAAAGCACAGTGGGAACCACACAAGACTCTATGACGATCTCGGGTCTACAGACTAACCTGTACCAGTGTCACCAGAGAACTGCCATCTGACGTGAGGTATAATACCATCTGGGAGTTCTCGGCGAGTCCGTCCAGTGTACCCAGTCTCTACTGAGCACCCGTATATCATCTCTGATGTCAAACACCGATGGATATGGGATCATCCATCGCCCATCTGTATGGGTCGAGAAGGTATACGCTAGTCTACTCTGGTATATCGATGCCCCGTCTCGATATACCCACGACTAGGGACTGTGAAGGATGTACTTATGGACTACCATGTCCCCACTAGTATGATCCGCATCATAGTCCAGGTAGTCAAGTATACATCCTAAGGGCTTTACCAACATGTAACAGAGAGACAATCAGTATACACGTTAAGGTAAAGAGCAACCAGATAGCATACTATCATGTCGAGCAAGAAAGTCCTCCCTATATATGTCCAAGCATCCACTACAATATACATCCAATGTACAGTAATGGCCTCTAGGGCATACATATAACTAACAATCTCCCACTTGCACTAGGGCCATCTATAGCAGTGGTTGTAGTATCTCATACTCAACCATCCCATAAAAGTCTCTCTCTGGGAACAGGCCTTTGTGAGTGGATCCGCTGTGTTGTCCTCTGAATCTACTCTCCAAACCTCGATCACCCTGGAGATCATCCATCTCCATGATCAGGTGACACTGCCTTAGAATATGTCTGGATCACTGATGGGACCGGTGTTCCTTGGCTTAAGCCACAACTCCATTGTCTCACAATGGTAGGAACATAGTTCATCTCATGAACCATTATACATCCAAACAGCCTCTTTGGTAGTATCTTAAATAGCGATGTATCCTGCCTTTATCGTCTAGTATGTCACGGTATCTAGCTTGGAACTCTTCCAACATACCGTCCCTTTACTGAGGGTAAAGACAATGTCTGCGACTGACATTCAGTCGTCTTTATCACCCTGGAACCATTCCAGTGATTCTCCCCACGGTCGATTGATACCATCTCACTACAGCTAGTGAGTATCCTAACATCCATTTAGATCTATCTCATAGATCCAAAATCCAGGATTTAGGAGGTATCACTTTGATCCTATATAGAGAATTATGGTGATAAGCGGAGATTGACCGAGCGTAGCATAGGAAACTTCTTCCCCATCAAGAGTATGTCACCCACGTACTCTACGAGGATTGTCACCATACTCCCTACTACCTTTTTGTTTATACAAGGTTCATCTACCATTTTGATGATGTCAAACTCTTTGACTAATCCATCAAAACAGATGTTCCAACTCCGCGATGCCTGCTTTAATCCTATAAAGCATCTTGCACACGTTTCCGCTGCTCCCACTGTCTATGAGGCCCTCTGGCTGTGTACTTATAGATGCACTCTTCTAAAATATCATTTAGAAAAGCAGTCATGACACCCAACCACCAGATATCGTAGTCATGATATGTAGCCGTGGCAAGTAGGATCTGGATGGACTTAAGCATAGCTCCTTAGAAAAGGTTTCATCATTATCCACGCCTGGTTGATGACGAAAACCTTTAACAAGTCTAGCTTTGAAAGTCTCAACTTTTCCATCTACACCAAGTAATCTTCTCAAGATATACTTGCTTCTGATGGGGATTTAACCCTTCAGATATAGCAACCAAAGTCCATACTTTGTTGGTGTACATGGATTCCATCTCAGATCGCTAAGCATCCAGCCATTCTTACAGAGTCCCACTCCAGATGGCCAGCTCGAAACTAGTTGGGTCATCATCTCATGATGCAATCCTCGCTCCCACTGTCATAGAGAAACATAAGTATCTCTCAGGTGGGTGAGGAACCCTACTAGATCGGCGGAGAGGCTGAGGTTCGTTGGTAACTATTGAATCCTTTGGTTCTTTCAAATCATCAGCTGCAGTTTGTATAGCTGGAACATTTCCAGTTCTACATAACAGATCTTGCCTCGAGCTTGTCCGGATTTTGCTTTTAGACATAGGCCGGTCAACCCCAAATCTTAACTAGCTTAAGACATGGGCTCTTCCCTTTCCATATCACATATGAAGTGGTAGGCAACTGATTTGATTGGAACCCTATTCAATAGGTATGCAGCTTCTCAAGTGCATAACTCCCAAAAGGAAAAAGGTAACTCAGCAGTACTCATCATAGAGCACACCATATCATATAGGGTGTATTTGCTCCGCCCCGACATACCATCGTACTATGGTGTATACGGAGGAGTAATGCCGAGAGAGAATCTCATTCTCCTTCAGAAAAGTCCAAGAATTCCGTGCTCAAGTATTCTGCTCCTTGATCTCATCATAGGACATAATACTTATACCCGTATTCTGGTTCTCTACTTCTAACTTATATTCTGTGAATATCTCAAAAGGTTCGGACTTGTGTTTCAACAGGAACATAGGTCGGAATCTCGAAAGATCATCAAAGAATGTAATGAAGTACAAAGAACCGGTCCTGGCATGTGTAGACAGGGGACCTACATACATCAACATGTATCATCCCAAGAGTTGACTAACTCTTTCTCTGTTTCCAATAAACAGAGCTGGTGTCATTATATCTTTGTGACATGACTGGCAAGTTTCACAAGATGTAGATTCAAACTGATTTAAATATGCATCTACATGTAACTTCAGCTAGTCGGGTCACATTGATCTGACCTAGTCTACAATACCTTAAGAAGGATCCGTTCATTTCTGAACTTTTCCTCTTATGTGTGTTCCATATACTAAGAACTGTAGTTTGATTTAGAACATCAATGCTTTTAGATAACGTGCCTGAACCGATCAACTTTTGATATAGGAAATGTTCAAAACATTATCCAACAATACAAAATTTTATCATTTCTTTACTTATAAAGAGACTGATATGATTTTGTATATCAGGTTCGGTATCTAACAACATTCATTCAGAATCAATGTATTGGTAATACAGGGTGACAGTGACCAACAGACTTGGCTGCAACACTTGCCCCGTTTTCTGCCTCATGAAACTTATCACCCGTTCTCAGTCCTCTACCTTTCTGTAGCCCTATGTAACAGATTACATATCTGGGATCCTGATCCGGTATCATATACCCAGGATGTAGAGGATACAGAGAAACAGTTCTTTGTAATGAACATACCCGAAGATGATGCATCAGCATGCACTTTCTTCGTTTGGGCGGCACGGGAAATCTGGTATTCCCCAATTTCCTGCTCTGTCTTATAACAATTATAAGTTGGAGCGGGACCAACGTTCCCCAGCTCAGTATAACAAGCGGGTTCGGTCAATAATCCGTGTTATTATCTTGATTAAGGCGTGATATGGTCGCTACCAAGAGAGAGAGAGAAGAAAACACTCAGCGTGCGCTCTTGCAAGAATAGATTGGTTATTATTTTATCTAATCAGGATGGCTCCCACTGCTTTTTATCAAATCTTCCTTCAAACCCTAAAAGGAAAGACTAGCCGGGATTAATTACACACTACAAGTTCGCCAATCTTTCAGCCAGGCCAGTGTCGGTACTTTGAGGGAGGTCCCCCGTGCTTTCGCACGAACCTAATTAATGTAAACCTCGTTTTCCCAGAGGCGTAACCTCGTTAACACCTTTCTAGACACCTACTTGATCGGCTAATTGTAATGTATAAAACTCTCCCAGGAGTAACTCTTACTCGCAGCGGGTATCGGGATCCAACTATCTCATAGAAGGTATGTAATCTCATTGCAAATTTCAACACTTGAAATTCCCGATAATATTTTGCCCCTAGCGTCCTATGACCTTGACGCAGGCCAACAAACCATAGTGCGCTAGTCATGTTCAACCCGTCATTTGCTGATTGAATTAAACCCACCCGCACGACCCTTAACGCAGGCCAACAAAGTCGCACGACTACCCTAATCCAATCTGCATCATATGCATAAACAGATAAATACCAGTTAGCTACCGCACACTACGCCTTGACGCAGGCCAACAAACGTAGCACGAATACTAACTACTACTTATCTGAAATGACGGAGGGCTACGACATGTTTTTTCTGAAAACCTATTGCGTAATGAACTTGATATCGTTGTAGAATCAAATGAATTTTGAAATGGAGTGCTTTTGAGACTTTTCTAGTTTTGCCAAAGGAGTCACTCCCGGTGAAGGGATCGTCGGTCCTTTCCTCGTCGAATGAGGTGTGGGATATATCACATATATCGCTGTGCAAAGCAAAAACACTTAAAAGCAATAAAAAGACAAACCGAGTGTGTAGCATCTGCCAGTTATTGCTGAAGGAGTCACTCCCGGTGAAGGGATCTCGGTCCTTTCCTCATCGAATAAGGTGCAGGATATATCACATATACCTCTGTGCAAAGCAAGAACTGTAGCTACCTGTTTTATTTTGAAATTCGATTCTACAACATCTTAGGTTTCTTTTATTTCATTAATCATATTAATGAAGTCCCATCATTTAAATACCTAAACATTACAGATAAATACGACGTACACTTATGCCATCCGTATTCGCCTCGATGTCCCCTCGTGCACCGTTAGGTTAGGTAACTAACGGCAGAGCGGGGCAGGGCTAGCGCGGGTGTAAAACATAAGTAACGCCTATATAATATATCATATATACTATATACTGTATCTATCACAGAATATCACATGATCACATCACAGATATCGCAGCAGAAGAATCATATGAAATATTGGATATACTAGGACGTCCGTGTTTTCAATACGAGCCAGTATAAAACACGGATTCCACGGTCGCGATGAATAGCCAAACCCACACCCCGAGACCCCTACGAGAGCGGCAAGCAACCCTACCAATTCTGGAGTTAGGAGACCCGGACTCGACTCCTCGAGTTGGTCTCCCACTGGACTCCAGAACCCGGTTACTTGTGCTCCCTTCCTTGGGTCTATCCTAGTGCGGAAAAGTAAATAATATACAAGAGGTGACAACTTCCGCTACCTGGAAGTGCCCCAAATAAAAGAATATTACATACAAGTTTTTACATGAATGAAAATGAAAAACACTCATCTCACATAAAAACCCCCGGCTATTCAAACACGACGATCCAATATAACATATCCAGCAACACATAACATCACATGTCATCAACCTAAGTAAACATGCGTATCCCAATTGTCGTTGACATATAGCAACGAAACCGGCGATATCACATATTACACTTACGGTCACAGAAAAGAAAGTGTAAAATTACAACAGTTGGAATCCGCAACATCCTCAGACATCGCATGCCTGACCAAATGAATTACTTAGACATCGCATGCCTAACATTTATAAACCCCGCATTTTAGTCTCAAAATCGAAAACACTTTTCAATATCAAGTCGGGCAATTCAACGAGATTCCCGACATCCTGATCGAATGCTCGTCGCAAACTTTAGTAGGCGGCCGCACCCCCGATACCGTCGACGAAGTGCACCAAGGCGGAACACCGCTACCGTGAGCACCCGGACGGAAGCTTTCGGCCACGGGGTTCTCCTACAGTCACTTGGTCGGGGCTATGGAGTGAGGCTTTCTATTTAGTTTACCCGGCGAGTATCCGCGTACGCTACGTGATTGCGACGGACTTTTGATCACATCAAAATTCCGTGGCAACCGATCAAGTGAGACTAAATTGCTATGTTTATAACATTCATTCAGTTATCTCATAACTATTTGTGAATTCCAATTATTGTATCCCATTCCAGATAAATAGAAAATGTTAAACTTTCCGATCGAACATTCAAACACCCAAGTTTTCCCGATACAGATCAACACATGAAATAAGTCTAACAACATTCAGTTCGTGCCTCAGTACCAACGGTCCAGCCGTAGAAGGGTCAAGCCAACGCCTCACATGTGGCACGCCGTACTGCCCCAAACCCGAAGGTTCAAAGGGCAGTTCAAGACGGTCACATAATCGAGTTAAGGTTTGTTGTCTTCTAGAGGGTCCATCGCGTTACTTGCACTACTTAGAACGTCGTTAAACTACGGAAAAATCCAACACTTGGAAATTTCCCGACAGGGGAAAAATTGGGTATTTATATCCGGTCGAACTTTTTTAACATATTCTAAAATTATCCGGAAAGCCAAATAGACAAAGTCTGATAAACCCGATCGAATCATCGAAGCTCCAAAACATCCCAGATTATTCAACTCTTGAATAAATATTAAAAATACCCAGGAAAACCAGCACTGTTAAATAGGAGTTACTATGCAAACTTCAACTCATAACACGACAAACAGGCCGCGGATCCGCCGCACGAGCCATGCTCATGCCGCGGAAACGCGGCGGTTTAATGGAATTAGGGCATCGAAATTTACAGTAACTCTTAGATATTCCTGCTGATATCTCTACATATTTTTAATACTGAAAAATCCGTGTTTTTAGAAAAAGTACAGAGAGCATTTTTCGGGTTGGTTTACGGGTTCGTTCGGGTTTCAAATTCCGTCTAGACTTCGCCTAAGGCTCTAGCTCGGCTCTGATACCACTGTAGGGTTCCTAGGCACCCTAGTGAGGTCTCACAAGGCATCAACCATGCCAATTTCAAAAAATCTAGGTGCCGAGAAACCCTAATACGGATCGTTGGCTAAAGTTTAGGCGACAAAGTAAACTAGTTAACACTTAACTACAAAGAATACGGAAATACAACCTTTGTAGATCCGGTGCTCCACCTCCATAGCTCCGCAACGAAGTCCCCTCGCTGTCCAAACGAGTTCCCGGGCTCTAGCGTCGGCTTCGTCGGAGAATGGGCAAGCTAGGTCGTCGATGTCCATGCCGAAGATGATCTACGTCGAGGCATCGCTAGATCAAGCTCCCACTTCACCAAGTCATGAAACTTGTGAAGATAACACCCTATACTACTGGGCAAGAGGTAGAGGATGAAGAAATAGGAAGTGGGTAGACTTTAGATTTGGATTTCTCACTCATTTTCATCAATCACCATTGATGTAGCAAGCTTTTTTCTCATGTTGAAGAAGAAGAAGATGAAGAAGAAGAAAATTATAAGTCTTTTGTAAATGATAAATAAATCGATACTTATCATTTACTAACCCTTGGTTAGTTGTAGAGAATGGACCATGGTTAACTTGAATGGTTAGGGTTAAAGATGAGACAAGAATGGTGGACTAATTCAAAGCTTCAAGAATCTTCAACTAGCAAACAAAAATAGCAACCATTCTTTTCTCATCTTTTTCCAACATAAATAAATAAATAAAAGAGGAAAAAGAAAACCCTAATCATAATCTTAACCATGGTCTAATTCTTTACACTAACCCTAGCTTGCATGTATCATCAAACATGATACAATCATATGCACAAAATATATCACATATGCAATGTGCACAAACGAAGTGAGTAAATCCATTTAAAGTGAACCAATACTAGTTAATGCAAAGTAATATATCAAATATATAATTATACATTAAATCATTAAATCAACACTTGATTTAACGATCCGGTCATATCGCATATAACCGACTAGTATCCAATGTATCGGCTTAGCGAATCAATCCTCGATTCGATAACTAGGTTATATCGCATACAACCAATCAATACATTCATCGCGAGAATAGAATACGGTATCACATACACGCATTATTCTCGGTCCCGCACATATCTCATATGCGCTCCTATTTCGTTTTTCTTGAGCCAGGAAACCTCTGTGTAGGACTCTAAAGACTCGTCAATACGCCGGCAGCAGATGTTGATCATATCAAGCACCCACAAGCCGCAAGCGGTCTGCTAAACGTAACGGCCACCCGGGTATTGAGCGATCAGAAGATCGACGAGCAAGCCCGCTCACACTCCTGTGAATCCAACCAGTAACACTACCGTACAGTCCGGTCCGATCGTCTGATATGTCGCATATCTCGCCTAGGGATGGTAAACGTCAGACCCCAATAGCTCAATAAGTCGTGTCGATGTGAGGTCTATAACAATTCGAGAAACTACTGGTAACACTTACCAGTAAATCTCAGCAACCCTGGCCAGGGATTTCCTGTTTTAGCCAATCGCACATAGCGCAACATCAACTCCCTATACCGGGAGAGACGAATCCCCTCCTATCGCTCATTGCCTCCATGTGACTCGGGACTGTACCTAAAAACCACCGTTTTGCACGCCCTCTTGGACGTGGTAAGATGGAAATCAAAGCACAGTGGGAACCACACAAGACTCTATGACGATCTCGGGTCTACAGACTAACCTGTACCAATGTCACCAGAGAACTGCCATCTGACGTGAGGTATAATACCATCTGGGAGTTCTCGGCGAGTCCATCCAGTGTACCCAGTCTCTACTGAGCACCCGTATATCATCTCTGATGTCAAACACCGATGGATATGGGATCATCCATCGCCCATCTGTATGGGTCGAGAAGGTATACGCTAGTCTACTCTGGTATATCGATGCCCCGTCTCGATATACCCACAACTAGGGACTGTGAAGGATGTACTTATGGACTACCATGTCCCCACTAGTATGATCCGCATCATAGTCCAGGTAGTCAAGTATACATCCTAAGGGCTTTACCAACATGTAACAGAGAGACAATCAGTATACACGTTAAGGTAAAGAGCAACCAGATAGCATACTATCATGTCGAGCAAGAAAGTCCTCCCTATATATGTCCAAGCATCCACTACAATATACATCCAATATACAGTAATGGCCTCTAGGGCATACATATAACTAACACTTACACCATGCTATTGATTTATGTTGTATTTTAATATTCAAAGTAATTACAAAATTAGTGAAGGATTAGCTAAATGCTTGAAGCTTGTAGAAGCATTGACTAATTTCACTAAATTTGTTTTTACTATGGATATTTCTTAACCCAACCATAAGGATTAGCCATGGGTTAAGTCTCTACAAGAGTTAGTATATGATACTCACTCACCATGGTTAGCTTTCTCACTTGATCATGATCCTCATCTCTTTCTTTTGTTCATCTTCTTCTTCTTTGTTCAAGAGAAAAGCTTGCTAGGGTTTGATCCAAAGTAAGAAAGATTGTGAGAAATAAAATTTTAAAGAGAACCCACTTCCTATTTCTCCATCCTCTACAAGACTAGCACTTTAGTTTAGGGTGTTTGCTTCACTAATTCTCAAGTTAGTGAAGTAGAAGCTTGAGTTGGCATCCCCTCGACGTAGATTATCTTCGGCCTCGAAGACTTCAAGCAAGGACGCGTCTTTCACCTTGTGAAGCCATGCAAGGGTCCGGGAGAACCACGATCGCAGCGAAGGGACTTTAACAAGGAGCTAATGAAGTGAAGGACCGATCTACAAAGGTTGTATATCGTATTCACTTAGTCGTAAACGTAGTTTACTTGCATATGAAACCCTAATTTTCTAGCAATGATCTTGCTTAGGGTTATTCGGCACGGCTAAAATTTGAAACGGGCATGGTTGATGCGTTGTAGAACATTCTTAGAGTGCTTAGTAACCCTACATTATTATGCCATGGTTGGTTTGAAAGGTTGACTTTGTTGACTTGTTGACTTAGTTGACCGGTTGACTAGGTTGGACTTGTTGACCATCATCATTACAAAGGCTATCATTTCATGGCAAAGAATTTTGCTTGCTTGTTGTACTTTACAAAATGAGTGCATGAAATGATATTGCCATTTGATATGATTTGAACCATCACATAATACTCAATTATTATTATTTTTTATGATTATTTTGGATTTTGAGAGCAAGGGTGAGAAAAGTCTTGCTCATTCTATCATTCTCATTCTCTCATATCCTCAAGGTCTCCCTCTTCCTCTTGCTCTCTCTTGTTCATGGTTCTATTGTCGCATGTGTTGAGAAGCAAGAACCATAGAGATAAAACCCTAAAACACTTCTCTACTCATTCTAAGGTCCAAGGTCTAGCAAGCCAAGGATTTTAGTTTCCTCTAGATTGAGGTTGGAGCCAAAACTAGAAGCTTTCGGGTGGATCCATCTTCGGCACAAGGAGACGACGAGGTGAGGCAGATCCAACCACCATAAGGAGTTGAAGAGAAGGAGTTCAAGATTAGGTATAACCCCTAACATAGTAGCTAAACTCTTAGCTAGGTTGTTAGATAGTTTGTTTAGCAAAGATCCGTTTTTTTGAGTCCATGTTACCTCCACCGAAAAAATATTTTTTCACCATTTCCGCAACCCCAAAGAACCGGGGACGGGTAACGTGGACTTACAGGCAAGTAGCTTATGTCTATTTATAGACTTGAGCAGATATAGCAGAGATAGATCATCTAATTTTGATGTGACAGTCATAGCTTTGACTTAATAAGAATAGGGGATGGATCTGTTGAGAAGGTAGTAGGGTGTGATGTCCTGGTATTTGGATGACATACATAGAGTAGGAAGTGAAATTCCTATACTGCGATCGGTTATACTGTGGTTGTCACACAGTTGTTTCTCCAGACAGGATATGGATATAATATCAGACATTTTGGTTTCTAGATCTATGGTTTTAGATCTAGATTTGTTTAGTTTCCCAATGTGGGTTCTTTGACGGTATTCTAATAGTATTTTAGAATAGACGACTACTGGCATGGTGGTGTACCTGTAGGTGATGGAGTCACCCTCTCTAAAGGTGTCTTACAGACTAAAGGGGAGAGGGATATGCATGATTGGCAGATCACTTGCTTAGGCAATTGAGTCAATCAAGAGATGTCAAGTACTACACCAGATGTTGTTTTTGCACTAGATGCAATAAGTTTATATTAATCCAATCCTGGAGAAACATTCAGAGGCAGTTTTAGAACATAAGTGGATGTTCTACGAATTTGATAACGGCAGCCTCCTTTGGGGACGGTTATAATTCCAGGCTTCAAAGGTGACATGGATGACAGAGTAATTGTCAGAGTTATAGTTTTCCTTCTGACGAAGGAGGCAGTATTATGGACAGGTGGTCCAAAATGATACTGTGGGAGGCATGGTGCAGGATACTGATTAGGTTCAGTTGACGATACAGTCTAAGAAGTCTGGATTTGGAGTTCATTTATGAACTAGGTCCCTTCAGATATCCAGACATATTCTAAGACATGTATTACTCAATTCGGGAGATGGTTTTCTCCGCGAACTTGAGATTAAGAGAGACATAGAAAGAAACATCAGGGCGGATCCACTCTTTGAGGCTATTTCTCGAACACAAGAGTTTTACAAACGAGCTTTATGAAACTGATTAGTAGAGGAGTTGGGTGTTCAGTATCACACGGGCTATGAGTACGCGATATCGCAATAATTAGCCTTAAGTACAAGTGGGAGATTGTTGGATATAGTGCCCTCAAAGTCAATTATTGGATCCCAGGTACGTGATTGCAATGATTGAGGAGGACCTATACCGGTAGCACAGTCTTACTCGAGAAGATAGTATGCTATCTGGTTTGCCTTTATCAGTCGTGTATAGGTTCAGGTGACTGATTACTATTACACGTTGATAGAGCACTTAGGATCTTGCTTGACTACCAACAGTATGATGGCGATCATATACGTGAGAGTTGGGTAGTCTATAAGCAAATCCTTAAAAGTCGAGACCCCGGTATACAGTTGAGACAGGGCATCGATACTCCGGAGTAGACTAGTGTATACAGTCGAGACCCCGACGAGGGGCGGTGGCCGGTCTCACAAGCCACTGGTGTCAGTTGGATCACCTAAGATGTATACAGGTGCTCATTGGGTTATGAGTACACCGGACAGGACTCCCCGGGAACCTGCTAGTTGGTATTTATACCTATCGTCAGATAGCAGTTCCCTGGTGACATGTGTGTAGGTTAGTTCATCGACCTGAGGTCGTCATTTGTCTCGTGTGAGTTCCCACTGTGCTTTGATTTCTACCCTACCACGGCTCAAAGGAGTCGTGCAAATAGGTCTTTTTTGGGTACAGTCCCGAGCCACATGGAGGCAAGTGAGCGGATCGGCAGGGGATTCGTCTCTCCCGGTATTGGGGGTGATATCGCGCTGTGTCTAGGAGAGCCATTACACAAAGCCCTCGGCCGAGGCAGGAGATTTACTGGTAGGTACTCCAGTAGTATCTCAGGGTGTTCTTGGCTACACTCCGACATGACTTATACCGCTATTGGGGGTCTGACGTTACCAGCCCCCTAGGCCCGATATGCGATACTCATAGACGAACGGACCGGACTGTAAGTATATTGTCACTGTTAGGCTTAGTAGGGTTCCAGGATGAGTTCGCTCATCATCTTCCCTTGAGGTCAGTACATGGGCAACCGTTACGCACTGTTAGTGCCGCTGACATGCTTATGGTTAAACCCACTGCCAGGGTACTGACGAGTCATTAGAGTCCCCCACAGATAGTTTTCCAAGTTCGGGAGAAACGTTGTAGAGGCCGTATGGATTGCAGGGGGAAAATGCACGTGCGTTTACGCACGTGTCATATTTCGGGCAGATAATACTGGTGGGCTTTGGTTTAAGCCGGATCCAAGTATTATACTTTGTAGATATAATATCTTTGTCTCAGTTGCATTTGTATTCGGTCGTAATACAAATACGGGTATGTATGTACAGTTACGGGGTTATCCTGAAATTCGTTTCGGGATCGCTTTTCGAAGTTGCCAGTTTTCTATCACCCGTCTTAAACATTCGGTTTAAGGCGGATTTATCTTTTCTTCATTTGTTATGGATGAGGGTGAGTCATGAGGGTGAGTCATGAGTGGAAGCTTCTAGATTGGCGACTACGTTTAGTGACTCATTCATTGCATTAAATGGTTTTTGCAAGGTGGCATTTGCATTAATGTGTTTTGTTTTGAACTTGGATATTTCGTCTTGATCTTTTCCCTTATGGTCACCCTTTTACTCCTACACTCACCCTCTCCTCTCATTTATAGTGGCCGGCCATTCTTTTGGAAGTCCATGGTTGGAAAATGATATGATTCATTTGATAAATTTCCTAGTTCAATTGATCAATCAAAAAGGCAACTTCATTAACCGTTCATCCATGTTTTTGGATGAAACGAGACAAAGTGTTCTACTCATTCTCTACTTCATCTTGGTCATCTCTTTTAGCAAACTTGATGACCGAGTTGTCTCGGTATAGAGGCGGGAGCCCGTATAAAGATCCGTTGACGTGGTTCCATCTGGACTAGGAGACCGGAGATCGAGCAAGATCGCAGATGCCGCAAAGGAGCATGGGATGATGGCTAAAGACCAAAGGACTTAGATCGTTCGGTATAGCCTTTCTACCTCTTTACAGTTTGTTAGTTTAGCGTTAATGGCAAGATCCGGGTTATAGTATGCGATAGCGCCAGTTATAAAATTTTTTGTTCCGCATTTGGCGTCAGATTGACGGCCGGGGCGTTACCGTAAACTTACAGACATTACATTCGTAAGCGATGTAGTTCACATCCACCTAAATCAAGTTCTGATTGGGTCCGGTACATTAGATGACGGTATATACGTATTGAATCAAGCTCAGGTTTTCAATGTCCAGAACACACTTAAAAGAAAGTCTCCAGAAATAAATCAGGCTTTCTTATGGCATTGTCGACTAGGTCACATCAATGAAACACGGTTGACGAAGTTACATAGAGAAGGATATTTGATTCCGTTCGAATATCAATCTTATGCAACTTGTGAATCTTGTCTCATGGGAAAGATGACAAAGACTCCGTTTACTGGACACGGAGTAAGAGCGAGCGAGCTCTTGGGACTCGCACACAGTGACGTGTGCGGTCCAATGTCTACATGCGCGAGGTGGTTATTCCTACTTCATTACTTTTACGGATGATTTCTCTAGGTATTGACATATCTTCTTAATGAAGCATAAATCCGAGGCCTTTGAGAAATTCCAGGAATACAAGAATGAAGTGGAAAACCAAACAGGCAAAAGTATCAAGACACTGAGATCTGATCGAGGTGGTGAATACTTAAGTGCCGAGTTCCTGGGTTACTTAAAAGAGAATGGAATTCTCTCTTAGCTTACTCCTCCATACACACCACAACAAAACGGTGTATCAGAAAGGAGGAATCGAACCCTATTGGATATACTTCGTTCCATGATGAGTAGGGCTGAGTTACCGCGGTCTTTCTAGGGTTATGCACTAGAATCAGCTGCATATCTTTTGAACAAAGTTCCAACCAAGACTGTGCCTACCATACCATATCAGATGTAGAGTGGGAAGAAACCCTATCTTCATTACCTAAAGACATGGGGATGTCCATCTTTTGTAAAAAAGCAGCATCCGGACAAGCTCGAGGCACGCTCTGTACAGTGTAAGTTTGTGGGATATCCATAGAACTCCAAGGGGTATTATTTCTATTACGCAGAGGAACAAAAGGTTTTTGTTTCTCGTCATGCCCACTTCTTGGAAGCTGAATTTTTAGAAAATCAGAAGAGTGGGAGCGCAATAGAACTGGAAGAAATTCCAGAACCACAAGCTGTTACTGAAAGTTTGGTAGAACAAGAAGTTTCAGAAGAAATGGACATACCAGCGTCTATCCGCAGAAGTAGTAGGCAGTCTCATCCGTCCGAGAGATACTACGGTTTTCTCATAGACAGGGATCGAGAAGATTGCATCATTGATAATGATGACCCTACTAGCTTCTAGCAAGCCATTCAGAGCGGCGACTCGGTAAAATGGCTGGATGCAATGCGGACCGAAATGGAGTCCATGTACACTAACAAAGTATGGACTTTGGACATTGCTCCAGATAGGGTAAAACCCGTAGGATGCAAGTGGATCTTTAGAAAGAGGATTGGTGTAGATGGACAGGTTGAAACCTATAAGGCTAGACTTGTTGCAAAGGGTTTTCGTCAAAGACCTGGTTTGGATTATGACGAAACCTTTTCTCTAGTGGCTATGCTCAAATCCATTCGGGTCCTTCTTGACGATTATGAGATCTGGCAAATGGACGTAAAGACGGCTTTTCTAAATGGTAATTTGGAAGAATGCGTCTATATGGATCAGCCAAAGGGATTCATTTAGTGTGGGAGTAGCGGTAATGTGTGCAAGTTGCTTAAGTCTATTTTTGGACTAAAGCAGGCATAGCGGAGTTGGAACATCTGTTTTGATGATACTGTCAAAGAATTCAACTTTATCAAGAATCCAGATGAACCATGCATATACAGTAAGATTGTAGGGAGAGTTGTAGTATTCCTCGTCTTGTACGTGGATGACATTCTCCTAATAGGAAATGATATTCCTATGCGACAGTCAGTCAAAAGATTCTTGTCACAGAAGTTCTCCATGAAGGACCTGGGTGATGCCACCTACATTCTGGGGATCCAGATCTATCGTGATAGATCAAAGAGGATGTTGAAAAGATTCAGTATGGAAGATTCTAAACGCGGTAACCTACCGGCTTGTCACTGAATCAACCTCTCCAAAGAGATGTCTCCCAAGATTGATTTGGAAAGGGATCGCATGTCGATTATACCCTACGCTTCTGCGGCAGGCTCTATAATGTATGCGATGTTTTGTGTTAGTTATATGTATGCCCTAGAGGCCATTACTGTACATATGATGTATATTATAATGGATGCTTAGACATATATAAGGAGGACTTTCTTGCTCGACATGATAGTATGCTATCTGGTTGTACTTTATCTTAACATGCACTCTTATTGTCTCTATATTATATGTTGATAAAGCCCTTAGGATATTTACTCGACTACTGGGACTATGATGAGATCATACTAGTGGGGCCACGGTAGTCGACGAGTACATCCTATAATTGTTCCTAGTCGAGGGTGTATTGAGACAGGGCATCGATACACCAGAGTAGACTAGCGTATACGCATCTTGACCCATATGATGGGCGATGGATGATCCTATATCCATCGGTGTTTGGCATCAAGGATGGTGTACGGGTGCTCAGTGGAGACTGGGTACACTGGACGGACTCACCGAGAACTCCCAGATGGTATTATACCTCACGTCAGATGGCAGTTCTCCGGTGACACTGGTACAGAGTAATCTGTTGACCCGAGATCGTCATAGAGTCTTGTGTGATTCCCACTGTACTTTGATTTCCATCATACCACGTCCAAGAAGGCGTGCAAAAAGGTGGCTTTTGGGTATAGTCCCGAATCACATGGAGGCAATGAGCGATAGGAGGGGATTCGTCTCTCCCGGTATAGGGAGTTGATGTTGTGCTGTGTTCGATTGGCTATAACCGGAAATCCCTGGCCAGGGTTGTTGAGATTTACTGGTAAGTGTTATCAGTAGTTTTTCGAACTGTTATAGACCTCATATCGACACGACTTATTGAGCTACTGGGGTCTGACGTTTACCACCCCTAGGCGAGATATGCGACATATCAGACGACGAGACCGGACTGGACGGGAGTGTTACTGTATGGATTCAAAGGAGAATATGCAGGCTTGCTTGTTGATCTTCTGAAGGCTCAATACCTGGGTGGCTGTTACGTTTAGCTGACCGCTTGCAGCTTGTGGGTGTTTGATATGATCATCACCTACTGCCGGCGTATTGACGATTCTTTAGAGTCCTACACAGAGGTTTTTGACTCAGGTAAAATGGAGTAGGGGCACATATGTGATATGTGCAGGACTGAGGATAATGCGATATGTGATACCGTATTCTATTCTCGCGATATTTGATTTCAGCCGGGTCATCGGATCAAGTGTTGATTCGATGAATCGGTACGGATAAATATTAGTCGGTTATATGCGATATAGCCGGATTGTCGGATCGAGTGTTGATTCGATAATTTAATGTATAATAATATATATGATATATTAAATTACATTAACTAATATTAGCTCACTAAAAGATTCTTTTTCTTACTCGGGTAATACATTGATATATATGAGATATATGTTAATTGTATTATTTTATTTTGTTACGATAAATATTATATATGTGATATATAATATTGTAACATGATATGATAACTAATGAAACATGTTTAGTGGAATTTAAACATGATTAGGGTTTGGATTAGGGTTAAGACTTCTAGTAGATTCTAGAAGGTTTCTTTTTGTCATGATAAAGATATTTGTGTTGATCTTTATCAATGACTCATACTTAACCCAACCTAAACCCTAGCCCTTGGTTAATTCTCTACAATGGTTTAGTCAACCATGGTTGCATTATTCATCATATTAATCCTTTCATTATTCATCACAAAAGGTTTCATGTTGATTGTTCATCTTCTTCCTTCTTTCTTTTCATGAATTTTCTAAGTGATGAAAAATGAGTGAGAAATAGAAAACAAATGAGAGCAAAAATCCTACTTCATCATCCTCATCTATCCTTGCCATTTAGATGAGGGTGTTCACTTCATATTATGAGTGTTAGCTTGTGTTAACGAAACATCAAGGTAGATCATCTTTGTATCGAAGATTGGAAGCAAGACTGCATCTTTCTCTTCGTGGAACCTCTCGAGAGTCCGGAACACGATGATCGCAGCGAATGGACTTCAACAAGGAGCTTTAGAAGTGAAGGACCGGATCTACAAAGGTTGTAATCCCTCTCACTTAGTGTTAAAGTGTTTAACATGCTTGTTTTCGCCTAAACTCTAGTTTAAAGATCCGGCTTTGGGTTGTTCGGCACGGCTAATTTTTTAATCGGGCATGGTTGATACCTCGTAGACCCTTGTCACGTGCATAGCAACCCTACAGTGGTATCAGAGCCAAGCTAGAGCTTTAGGCGAAGTCTAGGTGAAGTTTAAAGTCCGATCGAACTCCGAATACCCGATATTAACCTCTCTCTGTACATTTTTCAAAACTGTGTTTTTTTATTAATTAAAAATTCTCAGAAAAACAAGCAGGAAAAACAAAGAATTACCGTGAAATACGTTTCACTGAGTCAACTATTTGACCGCGGAACCGCGGCCAAACCAAGGGTTTGGCGGCGGTTCAGCGGCCAAAATTATGACTTAGTCACTGGAATTTCATGAGTTTATTCTTAGGTCCTTTCTTGGCAATTTTTTCTGGGAAATTTTTTATTCTACTCAAGTGTTGAGTTTTCTAGGTTGTATTGGGGACTCGTTGTTTCGATCGGATATTATAACTTTGTTTAGTTTTTCCGGATAATTTTAGAAACTGTTAAAAAGTTCGACCGGATATCACTAACTCACTTTTTCCCCAGTCGGAAATTTTTTCAAAAGTTGTGTTTTTTCTCGAGTTTAATAACGCTCTAAGTCGTGCAAGTAACATGGTGGACCCTCTAGAAGACAACAAAACTTAACTCGATTATGTGACCGTCTTGAACTGCCTCTGAACCTTAGGGTTTGTGGCAGTACGGTGTGCCACATGTGAGGCGTTGGCTTGACCCTTCTACGGCTGGACCATTGGTACTGTGGCATGTGATGGATGTTTTTAAACTGATTTCATGTGCTGAGATATATTGGGGAAATCATGGGTGTTTGATTATTCGATCGGAAAGTTTAACATTTTCTATTTATCTGGAATGTGATACAATATTTGGAATCCACATGTAGTTATGAGATAACTAATATAAATGTTATAAATCTAGCAGTTCAGTCTCAAATGATCGGTTGCCACGGAATTTTGATGTGATCAAAAGTCCGTCGCATTCACGTAGCGTACGCGGATACTCGCCGGGTAAACTTAACAGACAACCATGCCCCAAAGCCCCGACCAAGTCACTGTAGGAGAACCCCGTCGCCAAAAGCATCCGTTCGGGTGCTCGCGGCAGCGGTGTTCCGCCTTAGTGCACTTCGTCGACGGCATCGGGGGTGCGGCCGTCTACTAAAGTTTGCGACGAGCATGCGATCAGGATGTCGGGAATCTTGTTGAATTGCCCGACTTGATATTGAAAAAAGTTTTCGATAATGAGACTAAAATGCGGGGTTTATAATTGTTAGGCATGCGATGTCTAAGGAATTCATTTGGTTAGGCATGCGATGTCTAAAGAGGTTGCGGATTCCAACTGTTGTAGTTTTACACTTTCTTTTCTGTGACCGTAGGCGTAGTATGTGGTGTATCGCCGGCTTCGTTGCTATACATCAACGACAATCGGGATACGCATACTTGCTTACGTTGATGATATGAGATATTATGTGTTGCTGTGATATGTTGTATTGGATCGTCGCGTTTGAATAGCTGGGGGTTTTATGTGAGATGAGAGTTTTTTCTTTTTCATTCTTGTAAAATTCTTTTGTATGTAATATTCTTTTTTTTGGGGCACTTCCGGGCCGAGGATGATGTCACCATTGTATATTATTTACTTTTCCGCATTAGGTAGAGCCAAGGCGGGGAGCACAAGTAACTGAGTTCCAGGGTCCAGTGGGAGACCATCTCGAGGAGCCGAGACGGGGTCTCCTAACCCTAGAATTGGCAGTGTTGCTTGCCGCTCTCGTAGGGGTCTAGGGATGTGGGTTTGGCTATTCATCACGACCGTGGAATCCGTGTTTTATACAGGCTCGTATTAAAACACGGACGTCCTAGTATATCCAATATTTCATATATGTTTCTTCTGCTGCAATGTTCTGTGATGAGATCATATTACTGCCTGAGATGAATGTTTATATTATATATATGAGATATATGCTATATTGCTGATTTCGTTTCAAATGTGATGCTTGCGAAGCATAATAAAATGGGACTTCATTAATGAGATTAATGAAATAAAAGAGACCTAAGATGTTGTAGAAACTTGTTTAAAAACTGGTAGCTCTAGTTCTTGCTCTGCATAGTGGTATATATGATATATCCTGCACCTTATTCGATGAGAAAAGGGCTGACGATCCCTTCACCGGGAGTGACCCCTTTAGCAAAACTAGAAAAGCCTAAAAAACACTCCATTAAAAATCACTCGATTCTACAACAATATCAAGTTCATTACGCAAAGGGTTTTCTTAAAAACCTGTCGTAGCCCTCCGTCATTTCAGATAAGTCCTACTTAGTATTCGTGCTACGTTTGTTGACCTCCGTCAAGGCGTAGTATGCGGTAGCTGACTAGTATTTATCTGCTTATGCATATGATGCAGATTGGATTAGGGTAGTCGTGCGGCCTTGTTGACCTCCGTCAAGGGTCGTGCGGGTGGGTTTAATTCAATCAGGAAATGACGGGTTGAACTTGACTAGTAGCCTATGGTTTGTTGACCTCCGTCAAGGTCATAGGACGCTAGGGGTAAAATATTATTGGGAATTTCAAGTGTTGAAATTTGCAATGAGATTGCATACCTTCTATGAGATAGTTGGATCCCGATACCCGCTGCGAGTAAGAGTTACTCCTGGGAGAGTTTTACACATTACTATTAGCCGATCAAGTAGGTGTCTACAAAGGTGTCAACGGGGTTACGCCCCTGGGAAAACGAGGTTTACATTAATTAGGTTCGTGGCAAAGCACGGGGTACCTCCCTCAAAGTACCGGCACTGGCCTGGCTGAAAGATTGGCGAACTTGTAGCGTGTAATTAATCCCGGCTAGTCTTTCCTTTTAGGGTTTGAAGTAAGATTTGATTAAAACAGTAGGAGACATCCTGATTAGATATATTAAATAACCAATCTAATCTTGCAAGAGCATACACTAAGTGTTTTCTTCTCTCTCTCTCCAGGTAGCGACCATATCATGCCTTAATCAAGATAATAAAACGGATGAATTGACCGAACCCGCTTGTTATACTGAGCTGGGGAACGTTGGTCCCGCTCCAACATATAATTGTTATAAGACAGAGCAGGAAATTGGGGAATACCAGATTTTCCATGCCGCCCAAACGAAGAAAGTGCATGCTGATGCATCATCTTCGGGTGTGTTCATTACATAGAACTGTTTCTCAGTATCCTTTACGTCCTGGGTATGAGATACCGGATCAGGATCCCGGATATGTAATCTGTTACATGGGCTACTGATAGGTAGAGAACTGAGAACGGGTGATAAGTTTCATGAGATAGAAACGGTGCAAGTGTTGCAGCCAAGTATGTTGGTCACTATCACCCTGTATTACCAGAATACATTGATTCTGAACAAATGTTATTAGATACCGAACCTGATATACAACATCATATCGGTCTCTTTATTAGTAAAGAATGATATAATTTTGTATTGTTGGATAATGTTTTGAACATTTCCTATATCAAGAGTTGATCGGTTCAGGCACGTTATCTAAAAGCATAGACGTTCTAAATCAAACTACAGTTCTTAGTATACAGAACACACACAAGAGGAAGAGTTCAGAAATGAACGAATCCTTCTTAAGGTATTGTAGACTAGGTCATATCAATACGACCCGACTAGCCAAGTTACATTTAGATGCATATTTAAATTAGTTTAAGTTTACATGTTATGAAACTTGCCGGTCATGTCACAAAGATAAGATGACCATAGCTCTATTTATTAGAAACAGATAAAGAGTTAGTGAAATCTTGGGATTGATACATGCTGATGTATGAAAGTCTCCCGTCTACACATGCCAAGACCGGTTCTTTGTACTTCATTACATTCTCTGATGATCTCTCAAGATTCAGACATATGTTCCTGTTGAAACACAAGTCCGAACATTTTGAGATATTCACAGAATATAAGTTAGAAGTAGAGAACCAAAATACGGGTATAAGTATTATGTACTTTGATGAGATCAGGGAGGAGAATAATTAAGCACGGAATTTCTGGACTATTCGAAAGGAGAATGAGATTCTCTCTCAGCATTACTCCTCCGTATACACTATAGCACGATGGTATATCGGGGCGGAGAAATAGCACCCTATATGATATGGTGTGCTCTATGATGAGTACTACTGAGTTTCCTATTTCCTTTTGGGTTTTATGCGCTTGAGAAGCTGCATACCTATTGAATAGGGTTCAAATCAAATCAGTTGCCTAGCACTTCATATGTGATGTGGAAAGGGAAGAGCCCATATCTTAAGTTTGTTAAGATTTGGGGTTGTCCGGCCTATGTCTAAAAGAAAAATCCGGACAAGCTCGAGGCAAGGTATGTTATGTAGAACTGGAAAGGTTCCAGCTATACAAACTACAGCTGATGATTTCGTAGAACCAAAGGATTCAATAGTTTCCAACGAACCTCAGCCTCTCCGCCGATCTAGTAGGGTTCCTCACCCACCTGAGAGATACTTCGGTTTTCTCTATGACAGCGGGAGTGAGAATTGCATCATGGGATGATGAACCAACTAGTTTCGAGCTGGCCATCAGTAGTGGGACTCTGTAAGAATGGCTGGATGCTTAGTGATCTGAGATGGAATCCTTATACACCAACAAAGTATGGACTTTGGTTGCTTTATCTGAAGGGTTAAATCCCCATCAGGAGCAAGTACATCTTGAGAAGATTACTTGGTGTACATGGAAAAGTTGAGACTTTCAAAGCTATGCTTAAGTCCATCCAGATCCTACTTGCCACGGCTACATACCATGACTACGATATCTGGCAGTTGGGTGTCATGGCTGCTTTTCTAAATGATGTTTTAGAAAAGTGCGTCTATAAGTACACAGCCAGAGGGCTTCGTAGACAGTAGGAGCAGCGGAAACGTGTGCAAGATATTTTATGTGATAAAACAGGCATCGCGGAGTTGGAACATCTGTTTTGATGTGGTAGTCAAAAAGTTTGACTTCATCAAAAAGGTAGATGAACCTTGTATATACAAAAAGGTAGTAGGGAGTATGGTGGTGATCCTCGTAGAGTACGTGGATGACATACTGATTGGTAGAGTTTTTGCGTGCTAAGTTTATTACCGCAATCAAGACGGTTTCGCTTGTAACTAGCCGGTTGAGTACGGGTCGTCTGCAGGGAGATGGGAATCTTTTTCTATGTGCTTTAACGAGTTAAGTCCAAATGTTCAGGTTTGTTTTGAGATTAACTATGTGCTAAAATGATATGTAAAGAGAGCTTGTTAGGGTTATGATTAGGTTAGTTTGAGTTAGGAGTCGCTCACTTCTTTCATTGCCACTCTTAATATCGGTGTTACGGTAATCGGCAACAACAGGGATTAGCACGACTAGGAAGGAACTTGCGAGTATAAGCTAGGCTTTCGAACGCATAAGTTCTTCCTTTTGGTGCTTGTCCGTCCGTTCTTGGATCTTAGCCTTAACCTCCGGTTAATTCAACCACAACTGGTCTCACTACGAAATCACCGCTATCATATAGGATAGGGTGCCGTAGGGAGCGGATTGTGGTTCAATTAACGGGAGTCCGATTTAAGATGTTGGGCAAGGAAAGAGTGAGAGAGATTTCCTTCTCTCAAACTTTCCTTATCCCACCCTAACAAGTATGGAAACTACTCACCCATTACAAGAAAAATGAAAGTAAAACAAAGGAGAAAGATAGAAAGAAAGAGGATAGAAGATTACAACTAGCTATTTGCGACCTCACCTCGGCAAGGATCAAGCGTAAGCATCATGGTTGTTTAAGGATAAAGGAAAAGAGAACAAGAAAGAAACAAACAACAAATACCAACAACTAGATTAGCAAAAGAAAAATACAAGCAATTATAATCATCGATTACAACAACATAAGCATGGTAAGAACAAGAACTCCTTTATTCATTCTTCACTCACAAAAGCTCACTACAAGTTTTTAATGGAGAAGAGATGAGAAGAGGAAGAAGAACAACACATGTATTCTAAAATCTAAATACAAGAATATGGACCCTTGGCTTTGGAATGTTCTGGACTATTTATAGGCAGGGAAATGGAAACCTAGGGCAACAAACTGCCTCCATATAGAATGACCAAAATACCCCTGAAACATCGTCCACTGAGGAGCCTGTACGACCGCGGTTCCGCGGCCTAAGCATGCTTATGCCACGGAACCACGGCCCTTTAGTGGAGTTAGGACATGAAACTTAGTGGTTTTCTCCTGTTTGTTGTTGTATGCAGTGTGGTATATGTTTTTTCTCAGAAACTCTTCACAATTTTTTCAGAATTTCAGCAGAACAAAAGGTGATGTGATGTGGATCTTTTGCCATGATTTTCTCGAGCACCGCGTAGATATGTTGGATCTTGTGTTGACATTGAGCTTTGTGCATGAAAATGACATCGATTTGCCATTTTGTCCCTTAAACTGGTGTGCGGCAACATACGGATAGAGAGCGGAGACCCGTGTTTTATCTGTGGTTGGCAGTAATCCGGAATTTGTCGTATTTTTCCATGAATTTCATTGTTTAGAGCTGAGAACCTGTATCCTGCAATTAACTAGCAAACACGGCTCAAGAGTACCTACCGATAAGCAATGTGATAAAAATTGGGCGGTATAAAAATGCAAAAATCTGATATGAACACATACTCTTGATAGGGAAGGAATTTCCTATGCTACGCTCGGTCAATCTCCGCTTATCACAAGGATTCTCCATATAGGATCATAGTGATACCTCCTGAATCCTGGATTTTGGATCTATGAGATAGATCTAAATGGATGTTAGGATACTCACTTGTTGTAGTGAGATGGTATCAATCGATCCCGGGGAGAATCACTGGAAAGGGTCCAGGGTGATAAGGACGACTGAATGTCAGTCACAGGCATTGTCTATACCCTCAGTGGAGGGACGGTATGTTGGAAGAGTTCCAAGCTAGATACCGTAACTTACTAGACGATTAAAGGCAAGATACATCGTTACCAAGGATGCTACCAAAGAGGCAGTCTGGATATATATAAGTTCATGAGATGAACTTCGTTCCTACCATTGTGTGACAATGGAGTTGTGGCTTTAGCCAAGGAACTACCATCCCATCAGAAATCCAGGATATAATTCTTAGGCAGTATCACCTGATCATGGAGATGGTTGATCTCCAGGGAGATCGTGGTTAGGAGAGTAGACACAGAGGACGACAGCGCGGATCCACTCACAAAGGCCTTTTTCCCGGTAGAGACTTTTATGGGATGGTTGAGTAAGAGATACTTCAACCACAGCTAATTGTTGGGTATGTGATACCACAACAGATGGCCCTAGTGCAAGTGGGAGATTATATGTATGCCCTAGAGGCCATTACTGTACATATGATGTATATTGTAATGGATGCTTGGACATATATAGGGAGGACTTTCTTGCTCGACATGATAGTATGCTATCTAGTTGTACTTTATCTTAACATGCACTCTGATTGTCTCTATATTACATGTTGATAAAGCCCTTAAGATATTTACTCGACAACTAGGACTATGATGAGATCATACCAATAGGGCCACGGTAGTCGACGAGTACATCCTATAATTGTTCCTAGTCGAGGGTGTATCGAGACAGGGCATCGATACACCAGAGTAGACTAGCGTATACGCATCTTGACCCATATGATGGGCGATGGATGATCCTATATCCATCGGTGTTTAACATCAAGGATGGTGTACGGGTGCTCGGTGGAGACTGGGTACACTGGACGGAATCGTCGAGAACTCCAGATGGTATTAAACCTCACGTCAGATGGCAGTTCTCCGGTGACACTGGTACAGAGTAGTCTGTTGACCCGAGATCGTCATAGAGTCTTGTGTGATTCCTAGTGTGCTTTGATTTCCATCATACCACGTCTAAGAAGGCGTCCAAAAAGGTGGCTTTTGGTTACAGTCCCGAATCACATGGAGGCAATGAGCGATAGGAGGGGATTCGTCTCACCCGGTATAGGGAGTTGATGTTGTGCTGTGTTCGATTGGCTATAACCGGAAATCCCTGGCCAGGGTTGTTGAGATTTACTGGTAAGTGTTATCAATAGTTTCTCGAACTGTTATAGACCTCATATCGACACGACTTATCGAGCTACTGGGGTCTGACGTTTACCACCCCTATGCGAGATATGCGACATATCAGACGACGAGACCGGACTGTACGGGAGTGTTACTGTTTGGATTCACAGGAGAATATGCAGGCTTTCTTGTTGATCTTCTGAGCGCTCAATACCTGGGTGGCTGTTACGTTTAGCTGACCGCTTGCAGCTTGTGGGTGTTTGATATGATTATCACCTACTGCCGGCGTATTGACAATTCTTTAGAGTCCTACACAGAGGTTTCTTGACTCAGGCAAAACGGAGTAGGGGCACATATGTGATATGTGTAGGACCGAGGATAATGCGATATGTGATACCGTATTCTACTCTCGCGATATTTGATATCAGCCGGGTCATCGGATCAAGTGTTGATTCGATGAATCGGTACGGATAAATATTAGTCGGTTATATGCGATATAGCCGGATTGTCGGATCAAGTGTTGATTCGATAATTTAATGTATAATAATATATATGATATATTAAATTACATTAACTAATAGTAGCTCACTAAAAGATTCTTTTTCTCACTCGGGTAATACATTGATATATATGAGATATATGTTAATTGTATTATTTTATTTTGTTACGATAAATATTATATATGTGATATATAATATTGTAACATGATATGATAACTAATGCAACATGTTTAGTGGAGTTTAAACATGATTAGGGTTTGGATTAGGGTTAAGACTTCTAGTAGATTCTAGAAGGTTTCTTTTTTTCATGATAAAGATATTTGTGTTGATCTTTATCAACGACTCATACTTAACCCAGCCCAAACCCTAGCCCTTGGTTAATTCTCTACAATGGTTTAGTCAACCATGGTTGCATTATTCATCATATTAATCCTTTCATTATTCATCACAAAAGGTTTCATGTTGATTGTTCATCTTCTTCCTTCTTTCTTTTCATGAAAAAGCTTTCTAGCTTTTTCTAAGTGATGAAAAATGAGTGAGAAATAGAAAACAAATGAGAGCAAAAATCCTACTTCATCATCCTCATCTATCCTTGCCATTTAGATGAGGGTGTTCACTTCATATTATGAGTGTTAGCTTGTGTTAACGAAACTTCAAGGTAGATCATCTTTGTATCGATGATCGGAAGCAAGACTGCATCTTTTTCTTCGTGGAACCTCTCGAGAGTCCGTAACACGATGATCGCAGCGAAGGGACTTCAACACGGAGCTTTAGAAGTGAAGGACCGGATCTACAAAGGTTGTAATCCCTGTCACTTAGTGTAAAAGTGTTTAACATGCTTGTTTTCGCTTAAACTCTTATTTAAAGATCCGGCTTTGGGTTGTTCGGCATGGCTAATTTTTTAATCGGGCATGGTTGATGCCTCGTAGACCCTTGTGCGCGTGCATAGCAGCCCTACATTATGTACCAGACCAGATGTAGCATACGCCTTAAGAGTTGTAAGCCGGTATCAGGCAAACCCAGGGGAGAAGCACTGGATAGTAGTAAAGAACATTCTCAAGTACCTGAGGAGGACTAAGGAGATGTTCTTGGTGTATGGCGGAAAAGACCTCCAGATCGAGGCCTTTGCTGACTCCAGCTTCCAGAGTGACAAGGATGACTCCAAGTCCATATCGGGTTATGTCTTTACCCTCAATGGAGGGGCGGTCTGTTGGAAGAGTTCCAAGCAGGACACCGTTGCTGACTCAATGATGGAAGCGGAGTACATAGCTGCTTGCGATGCCGCAAAAGAAGCTATCTGGATGAAGAAGTTCCTCACAGAACTTCAGATGGTTCCTACCAGTGTTAATCCAATACCTTTGTATTGCGACAACAACGGCGCTATAGCTTTAGCGAAGGAACCTAGGTCCCATACGAAGTCCAGACACATCTTAAGTCCGTATCACGTGATCAGGGAGATCGTAGATTGTCGGGAGATCGAGGTAAAGAGAGTAGATACAGAGAATAACACTGCTGATCCATTCACAAAGGTCATTCCTCAGACGCAGTTCGAGAGGCTATTCGAGATGATAGGTCTGCGATATGCCAGTACATGGCCCTAGTGCAAGTGGGGGATTGTTAGTGTTTATGCCCTAGAGGCCATTAATGTATCATACTAGTTTGTATATTACTTAATGGAAGCTTGGGATATTCACAGTTGTATTGACAGTCTTGCAAAAAATGGTAGTATGCTACTTGGTTTAAGTCTACTTTAATAAGTGCATATGTTTCTCTTAATGTATCACTTATACATATTATTAGAGCCCTTAGGATCTTTGCTTGATTACCAGCATTGTGATGGCAGTCACACTAATGGGGGCTGGGTAGTCTATAAGCAACATCCTTTACAGGTCCCTGGTCGTAGGATTATCGAGACAGGGCATCGATACTCCGGAGTAGACTGGTGTATACGCTTCTCATCCCAGTTGGGGAGATGGTCTGTCCCACAGCCATCAGTACGTCGTACTGGAGATAGTATGTAGGTGCTCGTTAGGTTACGGGTACACCGGACAGGACTCGACGGGAACTGCAGGTTGGATTTATACCCATCGTCAGATAGCAGTTCCCAGGTGACATGAGTACAGCTTAGTCTGTCGACTTGATACTGCTACTTCGCCTCGGGTGTGTTCCAACTATACTTAGATTACTACCCTACCACGGCTCAAAGGAGTCGTGCAAACAGGTAGAAGTTGGGTGCAGTCCCGAAGCACTTGGAGGCAGTGGCGGTTAGACAAGATTCGTCTCTCCCGGTATTTGAGGTTGATATCGCACTGTGTATGGAGAGCCATTACGCAGAGTCCCTAGCCAGGGCAATTGAGATTATTGGTAGGTTCCATTAGTTTCTCAAGGTGTAATGGGCTTCACTCCGACCCGACTTATACCGCTATTAGGGGTCTGACGTTTACCGTCCCCTAGGCCCGATATGCTATAGTCCTAGACGAACAGACCAGATTGTATGGAGATTGTCACATCAGGCTCAGTTGGAGTTCAGATTGGTTTACTCATCGTCCTTCTTATCGACATCTACTTGGGGACCGTTACGTACAGCTAGTACCGCTTGCGGTCTGTGGTTAAACCCACTGCCAGCGTAGTGTCGAGTCTTTAGAGTCCCACACAGAGAGTTTCCCTGCACCGGAAAAAGGTGTAAAGGCCGTATGGTTTTACGGCAGCACCGTGGTCACTTACGTACACTTTTGCACGTATTATGTGTTAGTTATATGTATGCCCTAGAGGCCATTACTATACATAGGATGTATATTGTAGTGGATGCTTGGACATATATAGGGAGGACTTTCTTGCTCGACATGATAGTATGCTGTCTGGTTACTCTTTACCTTAACGTGTACACTGATTGTCTCTCTGTTACATGTTGGTAAAGCCCTTAGGATGTGTACTTGACTACCTGGACTATGATGCGGATCATACTAGTGGGGACATGGTAGTCCATAAGTACATCCTTCAAGGTCCCTGGTCGTGGGTGTATCGAGACGGGGCATCGATATACCAGAGTAGACTAGCGTATACCTTCTCGACCTATACGGATGGGCGATGGATGATCCCATATCCATTGGTGTTTGACATCAGAGATGATATACGGGTTCTCAGTGGAGACTGGGTACACTGGACGGACTCGCCGAGAACTCCCAGATGGTATTATACCTTACGTCAGATGACAGTTCTCTGGTGACACTGGTACAGAGTAGTCTGGTGACCCGAGATCGTCATAGAGTCTTGTGTGGTTCCCACTGTGCTTTGATTTCCTCCTTACCACGTCCAAGAGGGCGTGCAAAACGGTGCTTTATGGGTACAGTCCCGAATCACATAGAGGCAATGAGCGATAGGAGGGGATTCATCTCTCCCGGTATAGGGAGTTGATGTTGCGCTGTGTTCGATTGGCTATAACCGGAAATCCCTGGCCAGGGTTGCTGAGATTTACTGGTAAGTGTTACCAGTAGTTTCTCGAACTGTTATAGACCTCATATCGACACGACTTATCGAGCTATTGGGGTCTGACGTTTACCACCCTTAGGCGAGATATGAGACATATCAGACGACGAGACCGGACTGTACGGTAAGTGTTACTGGTTGGATTCACAGGAGTATGAGCGGGCTTGCTCGTCGATCTTCTGATCGCTCAATACCCGGGTGGCCGTTACGTTTAGCAGACCGCTTGCGGCTTGTGGGTGTTTGATATGATCATCACCTACTACCGGCGTATTGACGAGTCTTTAGAGTCCTACACAGAGGTTTCCTGGCTCAAGAGAAACGAAATAGGAGCGCATATGAGATATGTGCGGGACCGAGAATTATACCAGTATATGATACTGTATTAAATTCTCGCGATTTGTATCATTGGTTGGTTATATGTGATTTAGCCGGGTTACCGAATCAAGTGTTGATTCGATACATTGATACACTTGATATTAGTCGGTTATATGCGATATGACCGTATCGTTAAATCAAGTGTTGATTTAATGATTTAATGTATAATCATATATTTGATATATTACTTTGCATTAACTAGTATTTGTTCACTTTAAATGGATTTTCTCACTTGAAATACACAAGTTGTATACGTGATATGCTTTTGTGCACTTGTTTGTATCATGTTTGATGATACAAGCTAACTTGGGTTTGTGTGTGTGAATAAACCATGGTTATGTTAATGGTTAGGGTTTCATTTGATTTATTTGCTTATTTATTTATTTATTCATTCATTTTGGCAAAATGAAAATGGTGGCTAATTTTGTTTCTTTGTTGAAGCTTCATGAAGCATTGAAAAAGTCTACCATTTTTGTTTCATGCCTAACCTAACCATTCACCTAACCCTAGTTTATTCTCTACACCTAACTTTGGTTGCAATATGATAAGAATGAAGAGTTTTTCTTTTTAACTTAATCTTTTTATACTTATCATATTCTTTTTCTTCTTCTTCTTCTTTAAGATGAAGAAAACCTTGCATCCTTTAATGGCAACTTGAGAAAAAGAGTGAGAAATCCAATTCTAAAGTGAAACCACATCCTATTTCTTCATCCTCTACCACTTGCCAAGTAGTATAGGGTGTTTTCTTCACAAGTTTCATAGCTTGGTGAAGTTGGAGCTTGATCTTGTGTTGCCTCGACGTAGATCATCTTCGGCATCGAAGTCGACGACCTAGCCCGCCCATTTCTCCGATGAAGCCGACGCTAGAGCCCGGGATCCGATGATCGCAGCGAGGGGACTTCATAGCAGAGCTATGGAGGTGGAGGACCGGATCTACAAAGATTGTATATCTGTTCACTTAGTTAAGTTGTTAACTAGTTGCATGTTTCGCCTATTCTCTAGTTAACGATCCGTATTAGGGTTTGTAGGCACAGGAAAATTTTGAATTTGGCATGGTTGATGCCTTGTGAGACCTCATTAGTGTGCCTAGGAACCCTACAGTGGTATCAGAGCCTAGCTAGAGCCTTAGGCGATGCGTAGACGGAGTTAGAAGTCCGATCGAACCGAAACCCTAATTCAAAATTGCTATCTGTACATTTTTTAAAATCGGGGATTTTTGAGAATTAAAAATATGCAGAAAAATCAGCAGGACTTTCTAAGAATTACTGTGAAACACGAGCACCCAATTCGTTCAAAGCGCGGCGGAACTGCGGCATTAGCACGGCTAATGCGGCGGTTCCGCTGCCATTTAGTGTCTTCAGTCAGTCGTTTTTGCACAGTAACTTCTTTCATACATTGCTGAATTTTCTGGGAATTTTTAAAGTTTACTCAAGAGTTAAGTTTTCTGGGTTGTATTGGGGACTCGGTGTTTTGACCGGAAAGTTTAACTTCGTCTGTGTGTTTTCCAGATAATTATTGAATATGTTAAAAAGTTCGACCGGATATAAATACCCACCTTTTCCCCTGTCGGGAAATTTCCAAATGTTGGATCCTTCCGTGGTTTAATAACGTTCTAAGTAGTGCAAGTGACGCGATGGTCCCTCTAGAAGACAACAATCCTTAACTCGATTATGTGACCGTCTTGAACTGCCCTTTGAACCTTCGGGTTTGGGGCAGTACGGCGTGCCACATGTGAGGCGTTGGCTTGACCCTTCTACGGCCGGACCGTTGGTACTGAGGCATGAACTGGATGTTTTTAAACATGTTTCATGTGTTGATCTGTTTCGGGAAAACTTGGGTGTTCGATTGTTCGATCGGAAAGTTTAACATTTTCTATTTATCCAGAATGTGATACAATAATTGGAATTCACAATTAGTTATGATATAACTGAATGAATATTATAAACATAGCAGTTTAGTCTCACTTGATCGGTTGCCACGGAATTTTGATGTGATCAAAAGTCCGTCGCAATCACGTAGCGTACGCGGATATTCACTGGGTAAACTTAATAGACAGCCTCACTCCATACCCCCGACCAAGTGACTGTAGGAGAACCCCGTCGCCGAAAGCGTCCGTTCGGGTGCTCGCGGCAGCGGTGTTCCGCCTTGGTGCACTTCGTCGGAGGCATCGGGGGTCCAGCCGTCTATTGAAGTTTGCGACGAGCATTCGATCAGGATGTCGGGAATCTTGTTGAATTGCCCGACTTGATATTGAAAAGTGTTTTCGATAATGAGACTAAAATGCGGGGTTTATAATTGTTAGGCATGCGATGTCCAAGGAATTCATTTGGTTAGGCATGCGATGTCTATGGAGGTTGCGGATTCCAACTGTTGTAGTTTTACACTTTCTTTTCTGTGACCGTAAGTGTAATATGTGATATCGCCAGTTTCGTTGCTATATGTCAACGACAATTGGGATGCGCATATTTACTTATGTTGATGACATGTGATGTTATGTGTTGCTGGATATGTTATATTGGATCGTCGTGTTTGAATAGCCGGGGGTTTTTATGTGAGATGAGTGTTTTTCATTTTCATTCATGTAAAAACTTGTATGTAATATTCTTTTATTGGGGCACTTCCAGGTTGCGGAAGATGTCACCTTTTGTATATTATTTACTTTTCCGCACTAGGATAGACCCAAGGAGGAGGGCACAAGTAACCGGGTTCTGGAGTCCAGAGGGAGACCAACTCTAGAAGTCGAGTCCGGGTCTCCTAACTCTAGAATTGGTAGGGTTGCTTGCCGCTCTCGTAGGGGTCTAGGGGTGTGGGTTTGGCTATTCATCGCGACCGTGGAATCCGTGTTTTATACTGGCTCGTATTGAAAACACGGACGTCCTAGTATATCCAATGTTTCATATGATTCTTCTGCTGCGATATCAGTGATGTGATCATGTGATATGTTCTTTGATAGATACCGTATATAGTATATACGATAAATTATATAGACGTTACTTATGTTTTACACCCGCGCTAGCCCTGCCCCGCTCTGCCGTTAGTTACGTAACCTAACGGTGCACGAGGGGACATCGAGGCGAATGCGGATGGCATAAGTGTACGTCGTATTTATCTGTGATGTTTAGGTACATAAATGATGGGACTTCATTAATGAGATTAATAAAATAAAAGAAACCTAAGATGTTGTAGAATCGAATTTCAAAAATAAAACAGGTAGCTACAGTTCTTGCTTTGCACAGCGGTATATATGATATATCCTGCACCTTATTCGATGAGGAAAGGGCCGACGATCCCTTCACCGGGAGTGACCCCTTTAGCAATAACTGGCAGATGCTACACACTCGGTTTGTCTTTTGATAGCTTCTATAGTTTCTGCTTTGCACAGTGATATATATGATATATCCCGCACCTCATTCGACGAGGAAAGGGCCGACGATCCCTTCACCGGGAGTGACCCCTTTAGCAAAACTAGAAAAGCCTAAAAAACACTCCATTTTAAAATCATTTGATTCTACAACGATATCAAGTTCATTACGCAATAGGTTTTCAGAAAAACCTGTCGTAGCCCTCCGTCATTTCAGATAAGTTGTATATAGTATTCGTGCTACATTTGTTGGCTTTCGTCAAGGTGTAGTGTGCGGTAGCTATATGCTGCTTATCTGCTGCATACGATGCGATTGGATTAGGGTAGCCGTGCGGCTTTGTTGGCTTTCGTCAAGGGTCATGCAGGTGGGTTTAATTCAATCAAGAAATGTACGTGTTGAACTTGACTAGCGGGCTATGGTTTGTTGGCTTTCGTCAAGGTCATAGCACGTTAGGGGCAAAATATTATCGGGAATTTCAAGTGTTGAAATTTGTAATGAGATTGCATACCATCTATGAGATAGTTGGATCCCGATACCCGCTGCGAGTAAGAGTTACTCCTGGGAGAGTTTTACACATTACAATTAGCCGATCAAGTAGGTGTCTAGAAAGGTGTCAACGGGGTTCCGCCTCTGGGAAAACGAGGTTTACATTAATTAGGTTCGTGCGAAAGCACAGGGGACCTCCCTCAAAGTACCGACACTGGCCTGGCTAAAAGATTGGTGAATTTGTAGCGTGTAATTAATCCCGGCTAGTCTTTCCTTTTAGGGTTTGAAGGAAGATTTGATAAAAACAGTGGGATCCATCCTGATTAGATAAAATAATAACCAATTTATTCTTGCAAGAGCGCACGCTGAGTGTTTTGTTCTCTCTCTCTCCAGGTAGCGACCATATCACGCCTTAATCAAGATAATAATACAGAATATTGACCGAACCCGCTTGTTATACTGAGCTGGGGAACGTTGGTCCCGCTCCAACTTATAATTGTTATAAGACAGAGCCGGATATTGGGGAATACCAGAATTCTTATGCCGTCCAAACGAAGAAAGTGCATGTGATGCATCTCCTTCGGGTGTGTTCATTATACAGAACTGTTTCTCAGTGTCCTCTGGATCCTGGGTATCTGATACCGGATCAGGATCCCAGACATGTAATCTATTACATAGGGCTATAGAAAGGCAGAGAACTGAGAACAGGTGATAAGTTTCATGAGACAGAAAACGGGGCAAGTGTTGCAGCCAAGTCTGTTAGTCACTGTCACCCTGTATTACCAATACATTGATTCTGAACGAATGTTATTAGATACCGAACCTGATATAAAAAATCATATCACTCTCTTTATTAGTAAAGAAATGATAAAATTTTGTATTGTTGGATAATGTTTTGAACATTTCCTATATCAAAAGTTGATCGGTTCAGGCACGTTATCAAAAAGCATTGATGTTCTAAATCAAACTACAGTTCTTAGTATTCGAAACACACACAAGAGGAAGAGTTCAGAAATGAACGAATCCTTCTTGAGGCATTGTAGACTAGGTCATATCAATGCGACTCGACTCGCTGAAGTTACATGTAGATGCATATTTAAATCAGTTTGAATTTACATCTTGTGAAACTTGCCAGTCATGTCACAAAGATTAGATGACCATAGCTCTGTTTATTGGAAACAGAGAAAGAGTTAGTAAACTCTTGGGACTGATACAAGATCATGTATGTAAGGTCCCCTGTCTATACATGCCAGGACTGGTTCTTTATACTTCATTACATTCTCTGATGATCTCTCAAGATTCAGACATATATTCCTGTTGAAACACAAGTCCGAACCTTTTGAGATATTCACAGAATATAAGCTAGAAGTAGAGAACCAATACGGGTATAAGTATTATGTCCTTTGATGTGATCAAGGAGGAGAATACTTGAGCGCGGAATTCTTGGACTTTTCTAAAGGAGAATGAGATTCTCTCTCAGCATTACTCCTCCGAATACACCATAGCACGATGGTATATCGGGGCGGAGCAATTGCACCCTATCGATATGGTGCGCTCTATGATGAGTACTACTGAGTTACCTGTTTCCTTTTGAGGGTTATGCACTTGAGAAGCTGCATACCTATTGAATTAGGTTTGAATCAGATCACAGCCTACCACTCCATATAAGATATGGTATGGGAAGAGCCCATGTCTTAAGCTAGTTAAGATTTGGGGTTGTCCAGCCTATGTCTAAAAAGCAAAATCCGGACAAGCTCGAGGCAAGGTCTGTAATGTAGAACTGGAAAGATTCCAGCTATACAAACTACAGAAGATGATTTGATAAAACTAAAGGATTCAATAGTTACCAACAAACCTCAGCCTCTCCGCCGATCTAGTAGGGTTCCTCACCCACCTGAGAGATACTTCGGTTTCTCTATGACAGTGTGAGCGAGGATTGCATCATGAGATGATGACCCAACTAGTTTCGAGCTGGCCATCAGGAGTGGGACTCTGTAAGAATGGCCGGATGCTTAGTAATCTAAGATGGAATCCATGTACACCAACAAAGTATGGACTTTGGTTGCTATATCTGACGGGTTAAATCCCTATCAGGAGCAAGTATATCTTGAGAAGATTACTTGGTGTACATGGAAAGGTTGAGACTTTCAAAGCTAGACTTGTTAAAAGGTTTGCATTGTTGACCAGGTAAGGATTATGTTGAAAACTTTTCTAAGAATCTATGCTTAAGTCCATCCAGATCCTACTTGCCACGGCTACATACCATGACTACGATATCTGACGGTTGGGTGTCATGACTGCTTTTCTAAATGATGTTTTAGAAGAGAGAGTTTATAAGTACACAGTCAGAGGGCTTCGTAAACAGTGGGAGCAGCGGAAACGTGTACAAGATGCTTTATAGGATAAAGCAGGCATCGCTGTAACAACCCTAATTTTTATACACTTTTTCCTATACAATTTTTTTTCAAAATATTTTTAAAAAAAATATCCACAAAGGGGTATTTAAGCCTGAGCATAAGATTTAGGTAATTATTTTTGTTTTTAATTACAAGCTACAAGAATGAAATAACTCCATTTTTAGTGTACAAGAAATTACTTTAAATTTAATGAATACTAGGAGTATTTATTCTTGCTGCTATCAGTTTAAGTAATTAAAAACCACAATAATTACAAAAAGGAGCTTGTATTTCATTGGTAATACGTTGCACTGCTGAACCAAACCATCGGAGTTCAAATCCCATGCCCCATATTATTTTTGTATTTATTTTTTTTGGAAGTCAACGGTAAAAAGGACATAACTTCCAAAATATGTACTGGACAACAAAAAGTAAAAATACTAAGTTGTTCCTCAGGAAAACCCTCGGCCATTGGACCCTTGACTCGGCCCGATTCGGCGCCGCCGGCCTGACTTGGACGGACGGCCGAGTCACCAACTGAGAAAAGTTGGCTCTTGACTTGGTCAACCCTCTTGCACACTTATTATACCTGGATCGGTTTTGATTTGGCCAATAAATCCCTTTTACTCCTAGATTTAATGATTTTTAATGAATTTTTAATGTTTTTTATATTTTCTTTTAATATTTTTAATCCTAACCCTAACCCTAGCCTAGCCCTATATAAAGACCCCTACCCTCTACCTTTTCCCCTCACAACTCTAAGTCCACTCTCCCAAATTCTCGAGAACTCGGTACGAAGAGCGAGAAGCGAAGCGCTGCCGAAATCGACGACGGATTCCGGCGACCGGATCAGAACCTTCACGACGTTTTCAACGAATCAACAACCACCACGTCCATTAGCTTCCTTAGCTTGTCCAAACCGTAAGTCCCATCCCCTCTATCTCTCTTTTCTATAAGTATAAAAATACGACTTTTTGGAACCCGACGGAAATCGGACAAACCGATTTCCGATTCGGTTTTTCTATAAATTTCCACTTGTCACCTAATACATAATACCTAAACTTATGCATGATGACTATTAATCACCTAGAAACCAATTTAAATAAAGTTACTCACATGAAATGATAGCTTCTTTACAATATCGTATTCTTTTCATAAAAATACCATAAAGTTTATTTTTCTTGTTCTAATTAATTACCTCACTCCTAAATAGGTTTATCTTGATCACTAAACTTGTAGAAACCAATTTGAATGAAATTTCACACATAAAATGATAACGTTTTCGAATACCGTATTCTTGCCTATAATACCTTTAAGTTTAACATAGCATGTTTTACCTTTAAACTTCACCAAAACTTAATATAAGTCACGGGGTAATGACTTACCCCTACACACACTCAATATAACCCTAATTGATAAATATCAAAAATACAGAATACGAAATTACAGGACTTTTCACTAAAATACCCTAATCTTTATAACCTTTATTGAAAGTTTTAAGTTGTAAACATTTCTAAGTAAAATCTTTTAATAAAATGAAAACACGATTGGTCATGGACATCGATCGTTTATCTAAACTGACTTTGTGGTGTCTAGGCTAGGCAAGTGAGCTTGGGTAACTTTAAAAGGCCCGTCTCACGATTCGTGAGCGGATCCCTCCCTCCTCACTTGTACTTACCTGGCCACAATTGGCGGTGAAGAGGCAATTTGAGGCTTCTAATGACTTATCGTTTAGACCTTAGAAATAGGCTAGTTGGCTTAGGAAACCCTAACAACCAAAATACGGAAAACCATACTCTTTTGCAAATAAATACCTTATATTTATAAAACTGTTTTCCTAAATGAAAAGTATTTGTTAAACCTATGCAAAGCGCCGCTACAACCTACTTTTGGGGAACCTGTTAGGGATAGTACGGTTCATCGTGCACCCGCAGGCTAGTAGTGCGAGATTCAGACCTCCGCAAGGAGCATTCGGTCTCGAAAGGTTTAAAATACGATATTTAAGGAAAATGAGATTTTTGAAAATAAAATATTCATTTAAAAATTATTCATGTGTTTATATATATATAATTATCATTTAAACACCTATTTTATCATAAGATAAAGTTTCCACTTTTTTTTCTAAAATTAAAAGATTAAAAGTTACATTAAAATACCATGAGTTTCAAATAAATCAATTAATACTTTTATTAGGATATATTCACTAGAATAACACAAATAAAATTCACAATCGTTATAACTATAAAGACGAATATTAAATACTTGAGGTGTATTTTGAAAACTATACAAAAGTACTTTTTACATAAAACCCCTTCAAGTTTTACAAATTACAATAAGGCCCCTAACTAATATTGAACTTCAAATTATCTTTCTTCTAGACTGACTCAGGTTAGAGTCTGACTATTTCTGACTTGAATATGATTCAAGTCAATCTATATTCTTTTATATTACAACACAATTTGAATATATGAATCCCAGAATCCAGTTAAGGATCTACTTGACTGAACCAAACCATGGATAATCCTTTTACATGTTTCCCAGTATTCCATTTACATGACTCTACAGTTATAACCGTTTCCTGATATCATGGTTTCGGTCAGTCAGTCAGTCAATCATGCAATCATTACAATTTTATAAGATAACAATACAAACAAGACATCGCGGGGTTTAAGGGGTAGATTGGTACGTAAGGTGTTAAAGGTGGCACGAGATGGTAAGATTAAGACACCTAACCTGAATCCAATTGCCGTTGTTCCGGGTTGTATAACGGAGCCTTGTACTTCCATTTGCCCTGGTCTCTAGCATACTGAGACCCCTCTCGTATACACTGGCATTCTTTTGTACCAAGCTACAACAACAGCGTTAACACCATACTACTATAATATAACAATACAACACAACATTTAAAGCTACTCTCTCTCTCTCTCTCTTACTCAATGTCTAATTCTTCCTTATCTTTGGGACTTACCGAGCGACCTGTTCGCTGACGATATTCTGTTTCTCTCTTCTTTGAATGTCGTCAGGTGCGTTGGACCAAGCTGAGATCGAGCACACCAGTGAAGACTAGTAGCAGTTCCAAGAAGACCCGAACTCTAGATAATTGTACCTTATTCTTTCCAGTATTTTCATTTTCTGTTATGCCACTGTTTAGGCATTGCTTTTCATTCCAGTTGTATTTTCTTTTCATGCATTGTACAAAGAATGTTATTAATAAAAGTTGCTGTTATTTCTATATAATTCTTCTCTTGTGATTTACTTTATATTGCTTAGTTACGCTTAGCGTATGTACTTCTGAGTATATACGTAGCGGGCCTCGTCGCGTCCACTTCGCCGTAAACTGGGAAGCGGGGCATGACAGGTTTTGTTGGTGGCCCATGCAGGTCAGAGCTGTATGATTCCCTGTCATGCAGTTCTGGTCTGTGTGAACATCCTAAGCAATATAACACAAGAACCAGCAACTAAAACATTCTTTACAATTCATGTTCCTTGAATCTTGCAAACTTCTATTCCTTGAATCTTATCATGTGTTTGAATCTGTCCTAACCCAAATTCTTCTTCAGGGTTATGGATTCCCCGAACAACACCAGCACCAACGTCAACAACACCCCTTCAGCACTACCTCTTACACCCGCTGTTCCTGCACCACCCACTGAGCAAACGATGCTATTTGAGGCAATCCGCAGTCTTCTCGAGGGACAGCAACAACTTTTGAACCGTCCTGAGACCGATGCACCGGGAGTAAAGCAATTCAGGGCTTTGCACCCAAAGCAGTTCTCTGGTAAAGGAATCCCCCTTGAAGCGGAAGAATGGGCACAAAGCATCGAAGACGATCTGGCAGCAGCTCAAGTGCCAGACAACGCTTGGGTCCGTGTAGCAAAACTACAGCTCACGGATAATGCTCGCAATTGGTGGAAGGCGGAAGAAACCCGTCTGGTACAGCCGATTGAATGGAAGACATTTCGCGAGAAGTTCGACGCGAAATATTTCCCTGTGACTGCCAGGTTCTCCATGGAGCAGCAGTTTATTCATCTACAGCAAGGATCAATGTGGGACAAATCGGTAGATGAATACGACGCTGAATTCACCATGTTGAGCCGATTCGCGGCAACCTGATACCGACGGACGAGATCAGAGCCCGTCGTTTTCAACAAGGTTTGGACACAGAGATTAAGGCTGCTCTAGCCATAGGAAAGTTCTTGACTCATGAGGAAGCTCTAGAAACTGCCCGCAGTTATGAGGCGGTAATAAAAGAGAAGGGCGGACCTCAGTCTGCAGGAGTCAAGCGCCCTGCCAACCAGATGGCAGGTGGAGCCTCTTCCAGGCCATTGTTTGAACCCGGGAGGACTGAAGAAATTTTCCATTACTGTAAGTCCATGCTACCTCTCCCGGTACTTTCGGGCATGCGGAATTTGGTGAAAAACAATTTTCTAGAGGCGGTAACATGGACTCAAAACCGGATCTTGGTTAAACATCTAACTAACAACCTAACTAGGAGTAGTTAACTACTCGGTTAGGGGGTTATACCTTTCTATCTTGAACTCCTTCGTCTTCAAGCCTCGATGGTTGTCCGGATCGGCTTCACCCCGTCGTCTCCTTGCGCCGAAGATCGATCCACCTGAAAGCTTCAACCTTTGGCTCCTTCTTCGATCTTTGAAGAAACTAGTTCACTCGGTTTGCTAAACCTTGTGAACTAGAGTGAGTAGAGAAGAGTTTTGTTGGGATTTTCTCTATGGTTCTTGGTTCTCAACACATGAGACAAGTGAACTATAGAATAAGAGAGGGAGAGCAAGAGGAAGGAGATGAGAGCTCAAGAACAAGAGAGAGAATGAGAATGATAGAATATCAGAGAAGACTTTTCTCATTTGGCTCTCATAATCCATAACCATCATAACACATCATAGCAATCAAGTATTATGTGATGATTTAAGCAACAATAGCCATATCATTTCATGCACTCATTTTGCACAAGAGAGCAAGCAAGCAAAAGTCTTTGCCATGAAATGATAGCTATTGTTATCATGATGGTCAACTAGTCAAGCCTAGTCAACCGGTCAACAAAGTCAACAAGTCAACAAAGTCAACCCCTCAACAACCATGTCACCATAATACTTAATTAATATAATTGTTAATCATATATCATATTCTCATTAGGGTTGAGCAAAAAGTCAATAGTCAACGGTCAACGGTCAACAACCCTAATGAGAATCCTCTGCCTCTGTTTCTCCGTCAACTGTGCATACACACCCGCATCCGCGTTCCGAGGAACACGGATGCATACTGGATAAAACCAATCCCAAATGGTACACTAGGATCTGGCTTAAACCAAAGCCCGCTAGTGTAAACTGTCCGGACACTGTACGTACACAAGTGCACAGATGTGACCGAACCCTGTCGCAAAACCATGCGACCTGTCACAAAACCATGCGACCTCGACTCTTTTGCCTAAAGGAAAATAGCTTTCTGTGTGGGACTCTAAAGACTCGACACTACGCTGGCAGTGGGTTTAACCACAGACCGCAAGCGGCACTAGCTGTGCGTAACGGTCCCCAGGTAGATGCCGACAAGAAGACTGACAAGGTGAAACCCATCTGAACTCCTACTGAGCCTGAATGTGACAATCTCCGTACAGTCCGGTCTGTTCGTCTGATACATCGCATGGCGGGCCTAGGGGGCGGTAAACGTCAGTCCCCTAATAGCGGTACAAGTCGTGTCGGAGTGAATCCCAATACACCCTGAGATAACACTGGAAGCCTACCAGTATATCCCGCTTGCTCTGGCCAGGGACTACTCGTGTAATGGCTCTCCTAGACACAGCGCGATGTCAACCCCTAATACCGGGAGAGACGAATCCTGTCTAACCGTCACTGCCTCCAAGTGCTTCGGGACTGTACCCAACTACTACCTGTTTGCACGACTCTTTTGAGCCGTGGTAGGGTAGTAATCAAAGTACAGTGGGAACATACTCGAGGCGAAGTGACAGTGTCAAGTCAGCGGACTAAGCTGTACTCATGTCACCTGGGAACTGATAACTGACGATAGGTATAATACCAACCGGTCAGTTCCCGACGAGTCCTGTCCAGTGTACTCGTAACCTAACGAGCACCCGCATACTATCTCCAGTACGACGTACTGACGGCTGTGGGACAGACCGTCTCCCATACTGGGATGAGAAGCGCATGCGCTAGTCTACTCCGGAGTATCGATGCCCTGTCTCGATAGTCCTGCGACTAGGGACCTGCATAAGGATGTGCTTATAGATTACCCAGCCCCACTAGTGTGACTGCCATCACAACGCTGGTAATCAAGCAAAGATCCTAAGGGCTCCACTAATGTGCAAAGGTGATATACTAAAATAAACACATGTACACATTGAAGTAGAAACAAACCAAGTAGCATACTACTATTTTGAGAAAGATTGTATATACAAGGTGAATATCCCAAGCTTCCATTAAGTAATATACAAACCAGTATGATACAGTAATGGCCTCTAGGGCATATACACTAACAATCTCCCACTTGCACTTGTTAGTTATATGTATGCCCTAGAGGCCATTACTGTACATTGGATGTATTTTTTAGTGGATGCTGGGACATATATAGGTAGGACTTTCTTGCTCGACATGATAGTACGCTATCTGGTTGCACTTTATCTTAACATGCATACTTTCTGTCTCTCTGATTACATGTTGATAAAGCCCATAGGATGTGTGCTCGACTTCCAGGACTATGATGTAGATCATACTAGTGGGGCCTGGGTAGTCCATGAGTACATCCTTGAATTGTTCCTAGTCGAGGGAATATCGAGACGGGGCATTGATATTCCAGAGTAGACTAGCGCATATCTTCTCGACCCATGCGATGGGCGATGGATGATCCCATATCCATTGGTGTTTGACATCGAAGATGGTATGCGGGTGCTCAGTGGAGACTGGGTACACTGAACGGACTCGCCGAGAACTCCCAGATGGTATTATACCTCACGTCAGTTGGCAGTTCTCTGGTGACACTGGTACAGCTTAGTCTGTTGACCCGAGATCGTCATAGAGTCTTGTGTGTCTCCCACTGTGCTTTGATTTCCACCCTACCATGGCTCTACTGAGTCGTGCAAACAGGTGGTTTTTGGGTACAGTCCCGATTCACATGGAGGCAATGAGCGATAGGAGGGGATTCGTCTCTCCCGGTATTGGGGGTTGATGTTGTGCTATGCTCGACTGGCCATAACAGGAAATCCCTGGCCAGGGTTGCAGTGATATACTGGTAAAAGTTATCAGTAGTTTCACGAATGTTATGGACCTCAAGTCGGCATGACTTATCGAGCTATTGGGGTCTGACGTTTACCACCCCTAGGCGAGATATGCGACATATCAGACGAACAGACCGGACTGTACGGTAAGTGTTACTGGTTGGATTCGCAGGAGTGTGAGCGGGCTTGCTCGTCGACCTTCTGATCGCTCAATACCCGGGTGGCCGTTACGTTTAGCAGACCGCTTGAGCTTGTGGGTGTTTGATATGATCATCATCCGCTGCCGGCGTATTGACGAGTCTTTAGAGTCCTACACAGAGGTTTCCTGGCTCAAGCGAAACGAAATAGGAGCGCATATGAGATATGTGCGGAACCGAGAATAATGCGTGTATGTGATACCGTATTCCATTCTCGCGATGAATGTATCGATTGGTTATATGCGATATAACCTAGTCATCGAATCAAGGATTGATTCGATAAGCCGATACATATGATACTAGTCGGTTATATCCGATATGACCGGATCGTTAAATCAAGTGTTGATTTAATGATTTAGTGCATATTTATATATTTGATATATTGCTTTGCGTTAACTAGTATTGGTTCACTTTAAATGGATTTACTCACTTGGTTTGTGCACATTGCATATGTGATATATTTTGTGCACATGATTGTATCATGTTTGATGATACATGCAAGCTAGGGTTAGTGTAAAGAATTAGACCATGGTTAAGATTATGATTAGGGTTTTTCTTTTTCCTTATTCATTTATTTATTCTTTTGTTTATTTTGGAAAAGGAAAAGATAATGAGAAAAAGAATGGTTGCTAGTTTTGTTTGTTGTTGAAGTTTCTTGAAACTTTGACTTAGTCACCATTCTTGTCTCATCCTTAACCTTAACCATTCATGTTAACCATGGTCCATTCTCTACAACTAACCAAGGGTTAGTAAATGATAAGTATTGATTTATTTATCTAATTAATATACTTATCATATTTTTCCTTCATCTTCTTCTTCTTCCTCCATGAGAAAAAAAGCTTGCTACATCAATGGTGATTGATGAAAAAGTGTGTGAAATCCAAAACTAAAGTCTACCCACTTCCTATTTCTTCATCCTCTACCTCTTGCCAAGTAGTATAGGGTGTTTCCTTCACAAGTTTTCCCGACTTGGTGAAGTTTGAGCTTGTTCTAGCGATGCCTCGACGTAGATCATCTTCGGCATCGAACCGACGATCAAGCCCGCCCATTCTTCGATGATGCCAAGGCTAGAGTCGTGAGTTCGAATTGGACAGCGGAGGAAGATCATCGCAGAGCATACGAAGTGGTGGACTGGATCTACAAAGGTTGTAGCTCCTTACCTTTTAGATAAAGTTGTTTATTTGCATCGTTTCGCCTAAATATCTAGTAAACGATCCATAGTCGGGTTTGTAGGCACCCGTAAAATTTGATTTGTGCATGTTTGATCACTTGTGAGACTACACTAGAGTGCCTAGGAACCCTACAGTGGTATCAGAGCCTAGCTAGAGCCTTAGGCGAAGTCCCGACGGAATCAGAAGTCCGATCGACCCAAAACCCCGACAAAGAATATGCTCTCTGTACTTTTTTTAATTTCGAGGATTTTTCCGTATTAAAAATATCTAGAAATATCAGCAGGAAAATATAAGAGTAACTGTGCAATTCGTAACCCTGATTCCACAAAGTAGGCGCGGATCCGCGGCCTTAAAGAAGGCTCATGCGGCGGATCCGCGGCCACTTTGTCGTTTTGTGCATCTATTTCTGCACAGTAATTCTTATTCTTCTGTGCTGATTTTCCTGGGAATTTTTAATAATTTTTCCAGAGTTGTATTTTCTGTGTTGTATTGGGGACTCGGTGTATTCGATCGGACTGTCTAATTTTGTCGGTGTGCTTTTCCGGGTATTTTTAGAATATGTTAAAAAGTTCAACCGGATATAAATACCCAATTTTTCCCCTGCCGGGAAATTTCCAATTGTTGGATTTTTCCGTAGTTTAACGACGTTCTAAGTAGTGCAAGTAACGCGATGGACCCTCTAGAAGACAACAAACCTTAACTCGATTATGTGACCGTCTTGAACTGCCCTTTGAACCTTCGGGTTTGGGGCAGTACGGCGTGCCACATGTGAGGCGTTGGCTTGACCCTTCTACGGCTGGACCGTTGCTACTGAGGCACGAACTGAATGCTGTTAGACTTATTTCATGTGTTGAGCTGTATCGGGAAAACTTGGGTGTTCGATTGTTCGATCGAAAAGTTTAGCATTTTCTATTTATCCGGAATGTGATACAATAATTGGAATTCACAAATTGTTATGAGATAACGGAATGAATATTATAAACGTAGCAATTTAGTCTCAATTGATCGGTTGCCACGGAATTTTGATGTGATCAAAAGTCCGTCGCAATCACGTAGCGTACGCGGATACTCGCCGGGTAAACTTAATAGACAGCCTCGCTCCATAGCCCCGACCAAGTGACTGTAGGAGAACCCCGTCGCCGAAAGCATCCGTTCGGGTGCTCGCGGCAGCGGTGTTCCGCCTTGGTGCACTTCATCGCCGGTATCGGGGGTGCGGCCGTCTACTGAAGTTTGCGACAAGCATTCGATCAGGATGTCGGGAATCTTGTTGAATTGCCCGACTTGATATTGAAAAGAGTTTTCGATAATGAGACTAAAATGCGGGGTTTATAATTGTTAGGCATGCGATGTCTAAGTAATTCATTTGGTCATGCATGTGATGTCTGAGGTGGTTGTGGATTCCAACTGTTGTAGTTTTACACTTTCTTTTCTGTGACCGTAAGTGTAATATGTGATATCGCCGGTTTCGTTTCTATATGTCAACGACAATTGGGATGCGCATATTTACTTACGTTGATGACATGAGATGTTATGTGTTGCTGGATATGTTATATTGGATCGTCGTGTTTGAATAGCCGGGGTTTTTTTATGTGAGATGAGTGTTTTTCATTTTCATTCATGTAAAAACTTGTATGTAATATTCTTTTATTGGGGCACTTCCAGGTTGCGGAAGTTATCACCGTTGATGTATATTATTTACTTTTCTGCACTAGGATAGACCCAAGGAGGGGAGCACAAGTAACCGGGTTCTGGGGTCCAGTGGGAGACCAACTCGAGGAGTCGAGTCCGGGTCTCCTAACCCTAGAATTGGTAGGGTTGCTTGCCGCTCTCGTAGGGGTCTAGGGGTGTGGGATTGGCTATTCATCACGACCGTGGAATCCGTGTTTTGTACTGGCTCGTATTGAAAACACGGACGTCCTAATATATCCAATATTTCATATGTTTCTTCTGCTGTGATTTATCTGTGATCATGTGATATTCTGTGACAGGTATTATATATAGTATATATGATATATTATATAGACGTTGCTTATGTTTTACACCCGCGCTAGCCCTGCCCCGCTCTGCCGTTAGTTACCTAACCTAACGGTGCACGAGGGGACATCGAGGCGAATGCGGATGACATAAGTGTACGTCATATTTATCTGTGATGTTTAGGTAATTTAAATGATGGGATATTCATTAATGAAAGAAAATAAACCTAATTGTTGTTGTGGGATCGAATTTCAAAATAAAAACAGGTAGCTACAGTTCTTGCTTTGCATCGCGGTGTTCATTATAGAACATCCTGCACCTTATTCGATGAGGAAAGGACCGAGATCCCTTCACCGGGAGTGACTCCTTTAGCAATAACTGGCAGATGCTACACACTCGGTTTGTTTTTTATCGCTTCTATAGTTTCTGTTTTGCACAGTGATATATATGATATATCCCGCACCTCATTCGACGAGGAAAGGGCCGACGATCCCTTCACCGGGAGTGACCCCTTTAGCAAAACTAGAAAAGCCTCGAAAACATTCCATTTAAAACCATTTGATTCCGCAACGAGATCAAGTTCAAAGCGTTAAAGGTTTTCACAAAAACCAGTCGCAACCCTCCGTCATTTTAGGAAGTAGAGTACTTAGTATTCGTGCTGTGTTTGTTGACCATAGTCAAGGCACAATGTACGGTAGCTAAGTGATGTCTTCCTACACCGCATATGATGCGATTAGTAAGGACAGTCATGTGGCTTTGTTGACCTTAGCCAAGGGTCATGTGGGTGGGTCTAATTAATCACGAAATGACGGGTAGAACTTGACTAGTACCTATGATTTGTTGACCTTAGCCAAGGTCATAGGTGCTAGGGGTAAAAACCTTTATCGGGAGTTTCAAGTGTTGAAATTTGCAATGAGATTGCATACCTTCTATATGATAGTTGGATCCCGATACCCACTGTGAGTAATTGTTACTCCTGGGAGAGTTTTGCACTTTGCAATTAGCCGATCAAGTAGGTGTCTAGAAAGGTGTCAACGGGGTTACGCCTCTGGGAAAACGAGGTTTACAGTAATTAGGTCCGTGCGAAAGCACGGGGAACCTCCCTCAAAGTACCGACACTGGCCTGGCTGAAAGATTGGCGAACTTGTAGAGTGTAATTAATCCCGGCTAGTCTTTCCTTTTAAGGTTTGAAGGAAGATTTGATAAAAACAGTGGGAGCCATCCTGATTAGATAAAATATATAACCAATCTGATCTTGCAAGAGCGCACGCAGAGTGTTTTCTTCTCTCTCTCTCCAGGTAGCGACCATATCACGCCTTAATCAAGATAATAATACGGAATATTGACCGAACCCGCTTGTTATACTGAGCTGGGGAATGTTGGTCCCGCTCCAACTTATAATTGTTATAAGACAGAGCAGGAAATAGGGGAATACCAGAATTCCTATGCCGCCCAAACGAAGAAAGTGCATATGATGCATCATCTTCGGGTGTGTTCATTACAAAGAACTGTTTCTCAGTGTCCTTTACGTCCTGGGTATATGATACCGGATCAGGATCCCAGATATGTAATCTGTTACATAGGGCTACAGATAGGTAGAGAACTGAGAACGGGTGATAAGTTTCATGAGGCAGAAAGCGGGGCAAGTGTTGCAGCTAAGTCTGTTGGTCACTGTCACCCTGTATTACGAATACATTGATTCTGAACAAATGTTATTAGATACCGAACCTGATATACAAAATCATATCTATCTCTTTATTAGTAAAGATATGATAAAATTTTGTATTGTTGGATAATGTTTTGAACATTTCCTATATCAAAAGTTGATCGGTTCAGGCACGTTATCTAAAAGCATTGACGTTCTAAATCAAACTACAGTTCCTCGTATACAGAACACACACAAGAGGAAGAGTTCAGAAATGAACGAATTCTTCTTGAGGTATTGTAGACTAGGTCATATCAATGCGACCCGACTAGCTGAAGTTACATTTAGATGCATATTTAAATCAGTTTGAATTTACATCTTGTGAAACTTGCCAGTCATGTCACAAAGATATAATGACACCAGCTCTGTTTCCTGGAAACAGAGAAAGAGTTAGTAAACTCTTGGGACTGATACATGATGATGTATGGAAGGTCTCCTGTCTACACATGCCAGGACTGGTTCTTTTTACTTCATTATATTATCTGATAATCTCTCAAGATTCAGTCATATGTTCCTGTTGAAACATAAGTCCGAACCTTTTGAGGTATTCACAGAATATAAGTTTGAAGTAGAGAACCAATAACCGGGTATAAGTATTATGTCCTATGATGAGATCAGGGAGAAGAATACTTGTGCATGGAATCCTTGGACTATTCTAAAGGAAAATGAGATTCTCTCTCAGTATTACTCCACTGATTACACCACAGCACACCGGTGTATCGGGGCGGAGCAATCACACAATATTAGATATCATGTGCTCTATGATGAGTATTACTGAGTTACCTTTTTTCCTTTTGGGAGTTATGCACTTGAGAAGCTGCATACCTATTGAATAGGGTTCCAATCAAATCACTGCCTACCACTCCATATGAGATATGGTATGGGAAGAACCCATCTCTTAAGCGAGTTAAGATTTGGGGTTGTCCGGCCTATGTTTAAAGCAAAATCCGGACAAGATCGAGGCATGATCAGTTCTGTAGAACTGGAAAGGTTCCAGCTATACAAAACTGCAGTTGATGATTTGACAGAACCATAAGATTCTATAGTTCCCGACGAACCTCAGCCTCTCCGCCGATCTAGTAGGGTTCCTCATCTGCCTGAGAGATACCTCGGTTTCTCGATGACAGTGGGAGCAAGGATTGCATCATGAGATGATGACCCAACTAGTTTCGAGCAGGCCATCGAGAGTAGGGACTCTGTAAGAATGGCTGGATGCTTAGCAATCTGAGATGGAATCCATGTACACCAGCAAAGTATGGACTTTAGCTGCTATATCTGAAGGGTTAAATCCCCATCAGGAGCAAGTATATCTTGAGAAGATTACTTGGTTTAGATGGAAAAGTTGAGACTTTCAAAGCTAGACTTGTTAAAAGTTTGCATCATTGACCAGGTGTAGATAATGATGAAACCTTTTCAAGTAGCTATGCTTAAGTCCATCCAGATCCTACTTGCCATGGCTACATACCATGACTACGATATCTGGCGGTTGGGTGCCATGACTGCTTTTCTAAATATTGATTTAGAAGAGAACGTCTATAAGTACACAGCCAGAGGGCTTCGTAAACAGTGGGAGCAGCGGAAACGTGAACAAGTTGCTTTACATAATGAAGCAGGCATCGCGGAGTTGGAACATCTGTTTTGATGGATTAGTCAAAGAAGTTGACTTCATCAAAATGGCAGACGAACCTTGTATATAAAAAAGGGTAGTAGAGAGTAAGGTGGTCATCTTCGTATTGTACGTAGACAACATACTCTTGATAGGAAAAGAGTTTCCTATACTACGATCGATCAATCTCCTATTATCACAAGGATTCTCCAAATAGGATAAAGATGATACCTCCAAAATCCTGAGATTTGGACCTATGAGATAGATCTAAAGGGATATTAGGGTTCTCACTAGGTATAGTGAGATTGTATCAATCGATCCTGGGGAGAATCACTGGAAGAGTTCCAGGGTGATAAAGACGACTGAATGTCAGTCACAGGCACTGTCTTTACCCTCAGTAAAGGGACGGTATGTTGGAAGAGTTCCAAGCTAGATACCGTGGCAAACTAGATGATAAAGGCTGGTAACATCGCTATTGAAGATACTACCAAAGAAGAAGTTTGGGTGTATATTGGTTCATAAGATGAACTAGGTTCCTGCCATTGTATGACAATGGAAGTGTGGCTTCGGCCCTGGAACCCTGGTCCCATCAGTGACCCAGACAAATTCTGAGGAAGCATCACCTGATCATGGAGATAGTTGATCTCCGGGGTGATCGAGGTTAGGAGAGTAGACTCAGAGGACAACACGGCGGATCCACTCACGAAGGCCTTTTTCCCAAAGAGAGACAATTTAAGGGATGGTTGAGTATGTGATACTGCAACCACTGCTACAGATGGCCCTAGTGCAAGTGGGAGATTGTTAGTTAAAAGGAGTGGCTCAAGCTCCGCATTTAAAAGTTAGTTTTGAAAAGAACCGAGTGGTTTTTCGAAAGTGTTCCAACGACTTTAACTTGGTTTATTTTCTTGCATTAGTTCTTTTAATGTGTGATATTCTTGCATTAGTTCTTTTAATGCGTCCCGTCATTTAATCCTACCATTGCAGAAAACAACCAAAATATGACATACGCATATGCCATTCTCATTCGCCACGGGGCCCCGTCATTACCCGTTAGGTTACTTAACTAACGACAGAGCGGGGGCTGGGCTAGCGCGGCTGTAAAACATAAGCAACGCCTAAATAATATCATATATAGATATATTGCAATGATAGCCATTTCAGATCACAGATGAATACATTGGATATACTAGGAATCCGCAATTCGTACGAGCCTGTAACGAAAAGCAGATTACACGGTCGCGGTGAATAGCCAATACCCCACCCAAGACCCCTACGGGTGCGGCAAACTACCCGCCAAGTACCCGAAGCGAAGCAACCTCCCTCAACTCCGTGAGTAGGCCACTCGACACTTCGGCATACCCGATAGTTTGTGCACCCCCTCCATGGGTCTATCCTAGGAGCAAAAACAGTAAAAAGAAATTATACAATGACGGCTACAACCCCGACCCGGTTGTGCGGCCATACAAATAATTATTACATCAATTTACAAATTTACATGAATTGAAAGAAAAGAAAACTCTCTTCTCACAACCCCCGACTATTCACCCGCGACAATCCAATGAATTCATATACACATTCCAATAACATTACAGAACACAGATTTGTATAACCCCCACTAATCGACATATAGCGATTAGCAGACGTTCAATACAAATATCACATCACAGAAAAACCCGTCAGCTTAAGTCTTTTTGAAGTTCGATCAAAAATACGGATTTATAGGCCCCAAATACAAAATTTTCGTTCTGGAAAATCTGGGCAGAAAATACATATTCCAAAAATCCCAAAACAACCCCAGAAATACTCTGCACCAAATTTGGACCTCGGCCGGGTGAACTCGGCCGCGGAACCGCGGCGGGAGCGTGCTCCCGCCGCGTTTCCGCGGCTCTTTGAACGGTTCGTGGGACCAAATTTGGTGGTTATTCGAACAAAAGCCTGAGCCGATTTTTAAGATGAAAACTATCAACTTTTGAACAAAATAAAAATCGGCAGAAACTTGACAACCCGGGTTCATTTCGTGACTTTTTCTTTGATCGATCTTCTAGTTACTTTGCTAACATGTTAGATAGAGTTTAACTAGGCTCTGATACCACTGTAAGTCTATGCTACCTCTCCCGGTACTTTCGGGCATGCGGAATTTGGTGAAAAACAATTTTCTAGAGGCGGTAACATGGACTCAAAACCGGATCTTTGTTAAACATCTAACTAACAACCTAACTGGGAGTAGTTAACTACTCGGTTAGGGGGTTATACCTTTCTATCTTGAACTCCTTCGTCTTCAAGCCTCGATGGTTGTCCGGATCGGCTTCACCCCGTTGTCTCCTAGCGCCGAAGATCGATCCACCTGAAAGCTTCAACCTTTGGCTCCTTCTTCGATCTTTGAAGAAACTAGTTCACTCGGTTTGCTAAACCTTGTGAACTAGAGTGAGTAGAGAAGAGTTTTGTTGGGATTTTCTCTATGGTTCTTGGTTCTCAACACATGAGACAAGTGAACCATAGACTAAGAGAGGGAGAGCAAGAGGAAGGAGATGAGAGCTCAAGAACAAGAGAGAGAATGAGAATGATAGAATATCAGAGAAGACTTTTCTCATTTGGCTCTCATAATCCATAACCATCATAACACATCATAGCAATCAAGTATTATATGATGGTTTAAGCAACAATAGCCATATCATTTCATGCACTCATTTTGCACAAGAGAGCAAGCAAGCAAAAGTCTTTGCCATGAAATGATAGCTATTGTTATCATGATGGTCAACTAGTCAAGCCTAGTCAACCGGTCAACAAGTCAACAAAGTCAACCCCTCAACAACCATGTCACCATAATACTTAATTAATATAATTGTTAATCATATATCATATTCTCATTAGGGTTGAGCAAAAAGTCAATAGTCAACGGTCAACGGTCAACAACCCTAATGAGAATCCTCTGCCTCTGTCTCTCCGTCAACTGTGCATACACACCCGCATCCGCGTTCCGAGGAATACGGATGCATACTGGATAAACCAATCCCAAAAGGTACACTAGGATCTGGCTTAAACCAAAGCCTGCTAGTGTAAACTGTCCGGACACTGTACGTGCACAAGTGCACGGATGTGACCGAACCCTGTCGCAAAACCATGCGACCTGTCGCAAAATCATGCGACCTCTACTCTTTTGCCTAAAGGCGAATAGCTTTCTGTGTGGGACTCTAAAGACTCGACACTACGCTGGCAGTGGGTTTAACCACCGACCGCAAGCGGCACTAGCTGTGCGTAACGGTCCCCAGGTAGATGCCGACAAGAAGACTGACGAGGTGAAACCCATCTGAACTCCTACTGAGCCTGAATGTGACAATCTCCGTACAGTCCGGTCTGTTCGTCTGATACATCGCATGGCGGGCCTAGGGGGCGGTAAACGTCAGTCCCCTAATAGCGGTACAAGTTGTGTCGGAGTGAAGCCCAATACACCCTGAGATAACACTGGAAGCCTACCAGTATATCCCGCTTGCCCTAGCTAGGGATTACTCGTGTAATGGCTCTCCTAGACAAAGCGCGATGTCAACCCCCAATACCGGGAGAGACGAATCCTGTCTAACCGTCACTGCCTCCAAGTGCTTCGGGACTGCACCCAACTACTACCTGTTTGCACGACTCTTTTGAGCCGTGGTAGGGTAGTAATCAAAGTACAGTGGGAACACACTCGAGGCGAAGTGACAGTGTCAAGTCAGCGGACTAAGCTGTACTCATGCCACCTGGGAACTGATAACTGACGATAGGTATAATACCAACCGGTCAGTTCCCGACGAATCATGTCCAGTGTACTCGTAACCCAACGAGCACCCGTATACTATCTCCAGTACGACGTACTGACGGCTGTGGGACAGACCGTCTCCCACACTGGGATGAGAAGCGCATGCGCTAGTCTACTCCGGAGTATCGATACCCTGTCTCGATAGTCCTGCGACTAGGGACCTGCATAAGGATGTGCTTATAGATTACCCAGCCCCACTAGTGTGACTGCCATCACAACGCTGGTAATCAAGCAAAGATCCTAAGGGCTCCACTAATGTGCATAGGTGATATACTAAAATAAACACATGTACATATTGAAGTAGAAACAAACCAAGTAGCATACTACTATTTTGAGCAAGATTGTATATACAAGGTGAATATCCCAAGCTTCCATTAAGTAATATACAAACTAGTATGATACAGTAATGGCCTCTAGGGCATATACACTAACAATTACTGCCATAGAAAGGGACATTTGTGGAAGGACTGTAGGCGCGCAAAAGGCCTGTGTCTAATTTGTGGCGCATCCAACCATGGAATTGGGAATTGTCCTAACAACAGCAACCCATCTCACGCACACACCAACCAACCGCAGCGGCCAACCATCCAGGTTCCTGCAACTCGTCCTGCACTATCTGCTCCACCACCTGCACAGCCTACTCGCCAATTCCAACAGGCAATGAGGAACATGCCTAGAGGGCAGAGAAATAGGCCTCAAAGGCGGAATGTGCCTCCAGCTAGAAGGAATGCACCACGGCGACAGACCTTCACATTGGAAGCCGTAGAAACCGAGACTGTAGGTCAAGGTAACACCGGTAAGCCTTTTTCACCCTTGTATCTCTTTGTTATTTATACACTATCTATACCACAACCACCAAACTTCTTTGCACTGCTACACTTTCCTTTTAAAATTTCGAGGACGAAATTTTTATAAGGAGGGTAGAATGTAACAACCCTAATTTTAATACACTTTTTCCTATACAATTTTTTTTCAAAATATTTTTAAAAAAAAATCCACAAAGGGGTATTTAAGCTTGAGCACAAGATTTAGATAATTATTTTTGTTTTTAATTACAAGCTAGAAGAATGAAATAACTCCATTTTTAGTGTACAAGAAATTACTTTAAATTTAATGAATACTAGTAGTATTTATTCTTGCTGCTATCAGTTTAAGTAATTAAAAACCACAATAATTACAAGAAGGAGCTTGTATCTCATTGGTAATACCTTGCACTGCTGAACCAAGCCACCGGTGTTCAAATCCCATGCACCACATTATTTTTGTATTTATTTTGTTTTGGAAGTCAACGGTAAAAAGGCCATAACTCCCAAAATATGTACTGGACAACAAAAATTAAAAATACCAAGTTGTTCCTCAGGAAAACCCCCGGCCATTGGACCCTTGACTCGGCCCGACTCGGCGCCGCCGGCCGGACTTGGCCGGACGGCCGAGTCACCAACTGAGAAAAGTTGGCTCTTGACTTGGTCAACCCACTTGCACACTTATTATACCTGGATCGGTTTTGATTTGGCCAATAAATCCCTTTTACTCCTAGATTTAATGATTTTTAATGAATTTTTAATGTTTTTTATATTTTCTTTTAATATTTTTAGTCCTAACCCTAACCCTAGCCTAGCCCTATATAAAGACCCCTACCCTCTACCTTTTCCCCTCACAACTCTAAGTCCACTCTCCCAAATTCTCGAGAACTCGGTACGAAGAGCGAGAAGCAAAGCGCTGCCGAAATCGACGACGGATTCCGGCGACCGGATCAGAACCTTCGCGACGTTTTCAACGAATCGACAACTACCACGTCCATTAGCTTCCTTAGCTTGTCCAAACCGTAAGTCCCATCCCCTCTATCTCTCTTTTCTATAAATATAAAAATACGACTTTTTGGAACCCAACGAAAATCGGACAAACCGATTTCAGATTCGGTTTTTCTATAAATTTCCACTTGTCACCTAATACATAATACCTAAACTTATGTATGATGACTATTAATCACCTAGAAACCAATTAAAATAAAGTTACTCACATGAAATGATAGCTTCTTTACAATATCGTATTCTTTACATAAAAATACCATAAAGTTTATTTTTCTTGTTCTAATTAATTACCTCACTCCTAAATAGGTTTATCTTGATCACTAAACTTGTAGAAACCAATTTGAATGAAATTTCACATATAAAATGATAACGTTTTCGAATACCGTATTCTTACGCTATAATACATTTAAATTTAACATAGCATGTTTTACCTTTAAACTTCACCAAAACTTAATATAAGTCACGGGGTAATGACCTACCCCTACACACACTCAATATAACCCTAATTGATAAATATCAAAAATACAGAATACGAAATTACAGGACTTTTCACTAAAATACCCTAATCTTTATAACCTTTATTGAAAGCTTTAAGTTGTAAACATTTCTAAGTAAAATCTTTTAATAAAATGAAAACACGATTGGTCATGGACATCGATCGTTTATCTAAACTGACTTTGTGGTGTCTAGGCTAGGCAAGTGAGCTTGGGTAACTTTAAAAGGCCCGTCTCACGATTCGTGAGCGGATCCCTCCCTCCTCACTTGTACTTACCTGGCCACAATTGGCGGTGAAGAGGCGATTTGAGGCTTCTAATGACTTATCGTTTAGACCTTAGAAATAGGCTAGTTGGCTTAGGAAACCCAAACAACTAAAATACGGAAAACTATACTCTTTTGCAAATAAATACCTTATATTTATAAAACCGTTTTTCTAAATGAAAAGTATTTGTTAAACCTAAGCAAAGCGCCGCTACAACCCACGTTTGGGGAACCTGTTAGGGATAGTACGGTTCATCGTGCACCCGCAGGCTAGTAGTGCGAGATTCAGACCTCCGCAAGGAGCATTCGGTCTCGAAAGGTTTAAAATACGATATTTAAGGAAAATGAGATTTTTGAAAATAAAATATTCATTTAAAAATTATTCATGTGTTTATATATATATAATTATCATTTAAACACCTATTTTATCATAAGATAAAGTTTCCACTTTTTTTTCTAAAATTAAAAGATTAAAAGTTACATTAAAATACCATGAGTTTCAAATAAATCAATTAATACTTTTATTAGGATATATTCACTAGAATAACACAAATAAAATTCACACTCATTATAACTATAAAGACGAATATTAAATACTTGAGGTGTATTTTGAAAACTATACAAAAGTACTTTTTACATAAACCCCCCTCAAGTTTTACAAATTACAATAAGGCCCATAACTAATATTGAACTTCAAATTATCTTTCTTCTAGACTGACTCGGGTTAGAGTCTGACTATTTCTGACTTGAATATGATTCAAGTCAATCTATATTCTTTTATATTACAACACAATTTGAATACATGAATCCCAGAATCCAGTTAACGATCTACTTGACTGAACCAAACCATGGATATTCCTTTTACATGTTTCCCAGTATTCCATTTACATGACTATACGGTTATAACCGTTTCCTGATATCATGGTTTCGGTCAGTCAGTCAGTCAATCATGCAATCATTACAATTTTACAAGATAACAATACAAACAAGACATCGCGGGGTTTAAGAGGTAGATTGGTACGGAAGGTGTTAAAGGTGGCACGAGATGGTAAGATTAAGACACCTAACCTGAATCCAATTGCCGTTGTTCCGGGTTGTATAACGGAGTCTTGTACTTCCATTTGCCCTGGTCTCTAGCATACTGAGACCCCTCTCGTATACACTGGCATTCTTTTGTACCAAGCTACAACAACAGCATTAACACCATACTACTATAATATGACAATACAATACAACATTAAAAGCTACTCTCTCTCTCTCTCTCTCTCTTACTCTCTGTCTAATTCTTCCTTATCTTTGGGACTTACCGAGCGACCTGTTCGCGGACGACATTCTGTTTCTCTCTTCTTTGAATGTCGTCAGGTGCGTTGGACCAAGCTGAGATCGAGCACACCGGTGAAGACTAGTAGCAGTTCCAAGAAGACCCGAACTCTAGATAATTATACCTTGTTCTTTCCAGTATTTTCATTTTCTGTTATGCCACTGTTTAGGCATTGCTTTTCATTCCAGTTGTATTTTCTTTTCATGCATTGTACAAAGAATGTTATTAATAAAAGTTGCTGTTATTTCTATACTATTCGTCTCTTGTGATTTACTTTATATTGCTTAGTTACGCTTAGCGTATGTACTTCTGAGTATATACGTAGCGGGCCTCGTCGCGTCCACTTCGCCGTACACTGGGAAGCGGGGCGTGACAGGTTTTGTTGGTGGCCTATGCAGGTCAGAGCTGTATGAATACCTGTCATGCAGTTCTGGTCTGTGTGAACAACCTAAGCAATATAACACAAGAACCAGCAACTAAAACATTCTTTACAATTCATGTTCCTTGAATCTTGCAAACTTCTATTCCTTGAATCTTATCATGTGTTTGAATTTGTCCTAACCCAAATTCTTCTTCAGGGTTATGGATTCCCCGAACAACACCAGCACCGACGTCAACAACACCCCTTCAGCACTACCTCTTACACCCGCTGTTCCTGCACCACCCACTGAGCAAACGATGCTATTTGAGGCAATCCGCAGTCTTCTCGAGGGACAGCAACAACTTTTGAACCGTCCTGAGACCGATGCACCGGGAGTAAAGTAATTCAGGGCTTTGCACCCAAAGCAGTGTTCTGGTAAAGGAAGCCCTCTTGAAGCAGAAGAATGGGCACAAAGCATCGAAGACGATCTGGCAGCAGCTCAAGTGCCAGACAACGCTTGGGTCCGTGTAGCAAAACTACAGCTCACGGATAATGCTCGCAATTGGTGGAAGGCGGAAGAAACCCGTCTGGTACAGCCGATTGAATGGAAGACATTTCGCGAGAAGTTCGACGCGAAATATTTCCCTGTGACTGCCAGGTTCGCCATGGAGCAGCAGTTTATTCATCTACAGCAAGGATCAATGTGGGACAAATCAGTAGATGAATACGACGCTGAATTCACCATGTTGAGCCGATTCGCGGCACACCTGATACCGACGGACGAGATCAGAGCCCGTCGTTTTCAACAAGGTTTGGACACAGAGATTAAGGCTGCTCTAGCCACAGGAAAGTTCTTGACTCACGAGGAAGCTCTAGAAACTGCCCGCAGTTATGAGGCAGTAATAAAAGAGAGGGGCAGACCTCAGTCTGCAGGAGTCAAGCGCCCTGCCAACCAGATGGCAGGTGGAGCCTCTTCCAGGCCATTGTTTGAACCCAGGAGGACTAAAGAAATTTGCCATTACTGCCATAGAAAGGGACATTTGTGGAAGGACAGTAGGCGCGCAAAAGGCCTGTGTCTAATTTGTGGCGCATCGAACCATGGAATTGGGAATTGTCCTTACAATAGCAACCCATCTCACGCACACACCAACCAACCGCAGCGGCCAACCATCCAGGTTCCTGCAACTCGTCCTGTACTATCTGCTCCACCACCTGCACTGCCTACTCGCCAATTCCAACAGGCAATGAGGAACATGCCTAGAGGGCAGAGAAATAGGCCTCAAAGGCGGAATGTGCCTCCAGCTAGAAGGAATGCACCACGGCGACAGACCTTCACATTGGAAGCCGTAGAAACCGAGACTGTAGGTCAAGGTAACACCGGTAAGCCTTTTTCACCCTTGTATCTCTTTGTTATTTATACACTATCTATACCACAACCACCAAACTTCTTTGCACTGTTACACTTTCCTTTTACAAATTTCGAGGACGAAATTTTTATAAGGAGGGTAGAATGTAACAACCCTAATTTTTATACACTTTTTCCTATACAATTTTTTTTCAAAATATTTTTAAAAAAAAATCCACAAAGGGGTATTTAAGCCTGAGCACAAGATTTAGGTAATTATTTTTGTTTTTAATTACAAGCTACAAGAATGAAATAACTCCATTTTTAGTGTACAAGAAATTACTTTAAATTTAATGAATACTAGGCGTATTTATTCTTGCTGCTATCAGTTTAAATAATTAAAAACCACAATAATTACAAGAAGGAGCTTGTATCTCATTGGTAATACCTTGCACTGCCGAACCAAGCCACCGGAGTTCAAATCCCATGCCCCACATTATTTTTGTATTTATTTTGTTTTATTTTTTTTTGGAAGTCAACGGTAAAAAGGCCATAACTCCCAAAATATGTACTGGACAACAAAAAGTAAAAATACCAAGTTGTTCCTCGGGAAAACCCCTGGCCATTGGACCCTTGACTCGGCCCGACTCGGCGCCGCCGGCCGGACTTGGCCGGACGGCCGAGTCACCAACTGAGAAAAGTTGGCTCTTGACTTGGTCAACCCTCTTGCACACTTATTATACCTGGATCGGTTTTGATTTGGCCAATAAATCCCTTTTACTCCTAGATTTAATGATTTTTAATGAATTTTTAATGTTTTTTTATATTTTCTTTTAATATTTTTAATCCTAACCCTAGCCTAGCCCTATATAAAGACCCCTACCCTCTACCTTTTCCCCTTACAACTCTAAGTCCACTCTCCTAAATTCTCGAGAACTCGGTACGAAGAGCGAGAAGCGAAGCGCTGCCGAAATCGACGACGGATTCCGGCGACCGGATCAGAACCTTCACGACGTTTTCAACGAATCGACAACCACCACGTCCATTAGCTTCCTTAGCTTGTCCAAACCGTAAGTCCCATTCCCTCTATCTCTCTTTTCTATAAGTATAAAAATACGACTTTTTGGAACCCGACGGAAATCGGACAAACCGATTTCCGATTCGGTTTTTCTATAAATTTCCACTTGTCACCTAATACATAATACCTAAACTTATGTATGCTGACTATTAATCACCTAGAAACCAATTTAAATAAAGTTACTTACATGAAATGATAGCTTCTTTACAATATCGTATTCTTTTCATAAAAATACCATAAAGTTTATTTTTCTTGTTCTAATTAATTACCTCACTCCTAAATAGGTTTATCTTGATCACTAAACTTGTAGAAACCAATTTGAATGAAATTTCACACATAAAATGATAACGTTTTCGAATACCGTATTCTTGCGCTATAATACCTTTAAGTTTAACATAGCATGTTTTACCTTTAAACTTCACCAAAACTTAATATAAGTCACGGGGTAATGAACTACCCCTACACACACTCAATATAACCCTAATTGATAAATATCAAAAATACAGAATACAAAATTACAGGACTTTTCACTAAAATACCCTAATCATTATAACCTTTATTGAAAGCTTTAAGTTGTAAACATTTCTAAGTAAAATCTTTTAATAAAATGAAAACACGATTGGTCATGGACATCGATCGTTTATCTAAACTGACTTTGTGGTGTCTAGGCTAGGCAAGTGAGCTTGGGTAACTTTAAAAGGCCCGTCTCACGATTCGTGAGCGGATCCCTCCCTCCTCACTTGTACTTACCTGGCCACAATTGGCGGTGAAGAGGCGATTTGAGGCTTCTAATGACTTATCGTTTAGACCGTAGAAATAGGCTAGTTGGCTTAGGAAACCCTAACAACTAAAATACGGAAAACTATACTCTTTTGCAAATAAATACCTTATATTTATAAAACCGTTTTCCTAAATGAAAAGTATTTGTTAAACCTAAGCAAAGCGCCGCTACAACCTACTTTTGGGGAACCTGTTAGGGATAGTATGGTTCATCGTGCACCCGCAGGCTAGTAGTACGAGATTCAGACTTCCGCAAGGAGCATTCGGTCTCGAAAGGTTTAAAATACGATATTTAAGGAAAATGAGATTTTTGAAAATAAAATATTCATTTAAAAATTATTCATGTGTTTATATATATATAATTATCATTTAAACACCTATTTTATCATAAGATAAAGTTTCCACTTCTTTTCTAAAATTAAAAGATTAAAAGTTACATTAAAATACCATGAGTTTCAAATAAATCAATTAACACTTTTATTAGGATATATTCACTAGAATAACACAAATAAAATTCACACTCATTATAACTATAAAGATGAATATTAAATACTTGAGGTGTATTTTGAAAATTATACAAAAGTACTTTTTACATAAAACCCCGTCAAGTTTTACAAATTACAATAAGGCCCCTAACTATTATTGAACTTAAAATTATCTTTCTTCTAGACTGACTCGGGTTAGAGTCTGACTATTTCTGACTTGAATATGATTCAAGTCAATCTATATTCTTTTATATTACAACACAATTTGAATACATGAATCCCAGAATCCAGTTAACGATCTACTTGACTGAACCAAACCATGGATATTCCTTTTACATATTTCCCAGTATTCCATTTACATGACTCTACGGTTATAACCGTTTCCTGATATCATGGTTTTGGTCAGTCAGTCAGTCAATCATGCAATCATTACAATTTTACAAGATAACAATACAAACAAGACATCGCGGGGTTTAAGGGGTAGATTGGTACGGAAGGTGTTAAAGGTGGCCCGGGATAGTAAGATTAAGACACCTAACCTGAATCCAATTGCCGTTGTTCCGGATTGTATAACGGAGCCTTGTACTTCCATTTGCCCTGGTCACTAGCATACTGAGACCACTCTCGTATACACTGGCATTCTTTTGTACCAAGCTACAACAACAGCGTTAACACCATACTACTATAATATGACAATACAATACAACATTAAAAGCTACTCTCTCTCTCTCTCTCTCACTTACTCTCTGTCTAATTCTTCCTTATCTTTAGGACTTACCGAGCGACCTGTTCGCTGACGACTTTCTGTTTCTCTCTTCTTTGAATGTCGTCAGGTGCGTTGGACCAAGCTGAGATCGAGCACACCAGTGAAGACTAGTAGCTGTTCCAAGAAGACCCGAACTCTAGATAATTGTACCTTGTTCTTTCCAGTATTTTCATTTTCTGTTATGCCACTTTTTAGGCATTGCTTTTCATTCCAGTTGTATTTTCTTTTCATGCATTGTACAAAGAATGTTATTAATAAAAGTTGCTGTTATTTCTATATTATTCGTCTCTTGTGATTTACTTTATATTGCTTAGTTACGCTTAGCGTATGTACTTCTGAGTATATACGTAGCGGGCCTCGTCGCGTCCACTTCGCCGTACACTGGGAAGCGGGGCATGACAATCGCGGAGTTGGAACATCTGTTTTGATGTAGTAGCCAAATAGTTTGACTTCATCAAAATGGTAGATGAAACTTGTATATACAAAAAGGTAGTAGGGAGTATGGTGGTGATCCTCGTAGAGTACGTGGATAACATACTCTTGATAGGGAAGGAGTTTCCTATGCTACGCTCGATCAATCTCCGCTTATCACTATGATTCTCCATATAGGATCAAACTGATACCTATTAAATCCTGAATTTTGGATCTATGAGATAGATCTAATTGGATGTTAGGATTCTCACTAGTTGTAGTAAGATGGTATCAATTGGTCCTGGGGAGAATCACTGGAATTGTTCCAGGGTGATAAGGACGACTGAAAGTCAGTCACAGTCATTGTCTTTACCCTCGGTATAGGGACGGTATGTTGGAAGAGTTCCATGCTAGATACCATGGCTAACTAGACGATAAAGACAGGATACATCGCTACTTAAGATGCTACCAAAGAGGCTGTTTGGGTGTATATTGGTTCATGAGATGAACTACGTTCCTACCATTGTGAGACAATGGAGTTATGGCTTATGCCAAGGAACGCCGGTCCCATCAGTGATCCAGACATATTCTAAGGCAGTGTCACTTGATCATGGAGATGGTTGATCTCCAGTGTGATCAAGGTTAGGAGAACAGACTCAGAAGACAACACGTCGGATCCACTCACAAAGGCCTTTTCCCAGAGAGAGACTTTTATGGGATGGTTGAGTATGAGATACTACAACCACTGCTATCAGATGGCTCTAGTTCAAGTGGGAGATTGTTAGTTATATGTATGCCCTAGAGGCCATTACTATACATAGGATGTATATTGTAGTGGATGCTTGGACATATATAGGGAGGACTTTCTTGCTCGACATGATAGTATGCTATCTGGTTACTCTTTACCTTAACGTGTACACTGATTGTCTCTCTGTTACATGTTGGTAAAGCCCTTAGGATGTATACTTGACTACCTGGACTATGATGCAGATCATACTAGTGGGGACATGGTAGTCCATAAGTACATCCTTCAAGGTCCCTAGTCGTGGGTGTATCGAGACGGGCATCGATTGTCACGACCCGAAAGTACGGAACATGACCGGCACTTAAACTACGAACGTCTCAAGGCGTACGTATTCTAAGTAAGCCGAAAACCCAGAAATCCAAACCAAGAAAACTAGTAGAGTGAAGGAAAACCAATTTAAAACAAGTAGTTTAATAGCATAAGACGAATTATGCGGTTTTTAAAAGCATTAAAATTTTCCTGAAAATTTCGGCAGAGTCTCCTTTGTAAATACTGGCTCCCAAACGGGATACAACATGAATAGTATACGAAATCACTAAAAAGGCATCCCCAAGCGGGAGCTAGCTCTTCGTCAATCGACGGTCACCACCACACAAGCAATATAATATACAACGCCAACGGCGAGGATCAAACTCAAAAGGAAACTCAAAACCACCAGAAATAAAACGCGCGACTCTAAGGTCGAAAGAAAAACATCACTGGTCTCTAACTCAAAATAAATACATGTTTGGTTGATGGAACTTCTAGATACAACAGAATAATGATATACAAGATATAATGATGGGTGCGATACAAATAAACCCACCTACTAGCAAGTCACCCGGAAATGGAAAGAGTGCCAGCAAGCCGTAATGAAACCTGTACGGCGAAACCTGCAAGAACTGTGGCACAACGGGGGTGAGTTGCCAACTCGTGAGTAGAAAAACATCTACGCACAGAAATCGCATAAATAACGCAACCTAGGTCAATGATCATAATATATCCTTAAATATAAGTATAACAGGCAGCCTATAACAATGGCTAGGGTAATATCTAACCCGAGTATAATTTCATGTGCCCGTGTCAGTGCCTCAGGTAGCAATATATCATATGAATGAGGTATGATTGCATGAAACAGAATACATGTAAATGAAGAAACTGTTTTCATAAATTAGTGAGATTTCCTTCGTATTTTTAAACTGAGGTATCATAAATGAAATCAGCATCAACAGTGTCTAGCATCGACACAAAACATAAATCTCACTGTCTCGAAATATCAATGTCTCAATCTCAATATCTAGGGCGCCGTCAGTCCAGACCGGCCCCTACATCCATCTCAAGACCACGACGGTATCCTCCGGATATCCGACGCGTCGGGTAATATCACCGGTAGGTAGTGCTCCCCTGCCAGGCTCAACGTCAACACCACATTCCTCTTGCCCCGGGGTACCATACCGGGTCCACCATGTACCCTTGACGGTTCCTCCACTCCTCGACACGGATCTCCAAAACCACAGCAAACTCATGGTGGACGACACTTTACATCACTAGAAAACCGCAACATTTTATATTTTAAAAGATCATAAGTTGTAAATTTTGCGGCTTTCCCCGAAATCCAGAAATATCATAAATCTCAAGAAATCATCACAAGTGCATATGTCAATGATAATGAACTAGGCATGAACAACTGAATAACAGCATGCATGAAGTGGTAGGTAATAACTACAATGTCTAATATGGCATATAAGGGAAGTACACTAATATCATGTCAAAACTATTAGCTAACAATCTAAGTCAAGCAATTTTATTCTCTAAAGTGTACGTGACATGGCAATTGCCGATGAAGATGTGTGTGAGCCGGCAAATAGGTGTACGTGGTACATACGCATCATCGGTAATGGTGCTAGTGTCCTAACAGCATGATATCAATAATGGAATATGCAGCAAAATAAATATGCGAGGCAGAGCGAACAGCAATAATGTGCGGGAGCTGAAACTAGACACAACGATAACTAATATGCATTAATCTAATATAAGTCCTACAAATTGGTGCCTTTTGAAATAACACGAATCATGGGGTTTTGAAAATAGGGGCTACGGTGTTTTTATGAAAAGATACGTCTTTTGAAATATCCGTAAGATCCCTTGGGCTGTCTTTTAAAATACCCACGATTCGTTAGTTTTGAAATAGGTAGGGTCTAATCTAATCTAACAACTACGCTAAACTATACGGCTGAACTAACAAGCTGAACTACAGGTAAGGAAACCGCCTATCATCTGAGTCGATACATATACATACCTGTATATGTATAGTCGGTGATCCCGCCTCAATAATATCATATCCATAACCAGACATCCCAAGTCAAGAGTGTGGATCAATCATCAATATAGCTCGTACGTAAATCCGTCGTACGGCATCCCAAATCTAGGTACGGGTCAATATCACATTCATCATACTATTCACCTGGTATCCTCTTTATCAATTATCATGATCGGGGTACTGATCTACATCTAGTACAATACCGATACCGCCTAAGTATGCATGCACGTGTGTAAAAACTACGTCAAGGACCCGCTACAACGTCATGTCGTATCTCAAATACGAACCCCGCTATATCACCAATCTCACGGCCTCAAATCAAATCTCATCGACTCATCATAAATCCTAAGTACTATCCTCAAATCCGTATGTGAACACACAGTCCCATACCTATGTGAACACATAACTATATAGAATCCCATGAGCACATATCAATAGGAATGTATGCAAGTATGTATGTGTGTATGTGTGTGCAACACTACCCTAGGGTTCGCAACACTACCCTAGGGTTCGCAACGCTAAATTAATCTAACACACCAATATCCATCCTAAGTATCGTTAATAATCCCAAATAACATATAATAAATATTGGTGTGTATACGCGTCCGTATACACCACCACGGACTGCGGGGGTGCTATACGCCATCCACCCGACTTCTCCCCGTAGATATAAATCTACTCACCTGGTTCTCGCTAGCCGGTGCCAACGTCGCCACGCGCTTGCTTGTCGTCTCGAAGCCCACATGGGGTACCTACATATCATAACACACCATATCGCATTAAAATTCGACTCATGACCAAAACGACGCACGAATCCCACATAGGTCAAAACCTATGATTTGCTTCCACAAATCAACTTAAAAACCCTCGACGTCGGCGTACAAACGCCAAACCATCGAGAAAAAACCCAAACACACTCATTTGCACGATCACAAGCACTAATTATACTATAAAATAGGTTAAAATTCTCAAAAACCCCAAATTCACCTTAAAAGCCATTTTTCCGAAAATCTAGCAAGCACAAATCACCGTTTTAGTACAAAACTCGATGTATAAATGAATCTAGCGGCCACAATATTCACTAAATATCTTAAATAAGTCATAAAAACAATTCCCATAATTTAATCTCATTAAATTCCAAAAGCCCTAAAATTCTAGTTTACAAAATACCTAAATTTTAATAATTTTATAGCAAAAATGCACAAACTACAATCTAGCTTGGATTTTCATGAACTAAAAGCATTAAACCACTCAATATAATATTTATATTGACATGAAACCTTAATTTGAATTTTATCTCACAAGAATATATTTATTTTAAAAACCTAGTTTACAATTTAGCATAATTAACAAAGTTTTTTAAACTAACCAATAACAACTAGCTACTAATCTTGTTTTAACATGTCATAAGAGCCTAAAAACATCACACAACCATACACCAATCTCACAAAACCCTAACTTGATTTTAAAACCTAAATTCTAGAATTTCCCAAACCCTAACTTGAAGATTTATAACTAGCAATTCAACCACTTTAACACTTAACTAAGCTAACATAAGTATTAATCAACAATTTAGCTACAAGGTTAACATTATACCTCCACAATTTTGTAGATCCCATTTGAAATCTAGCCATCCAAAATGCTCTCTTGTCACCCCAATCCATGCAATTTTGGCTATAGAGAAATGGGTAGGAGTCGGATTTTGATTTTGTGAGGGTTTGTGTTGATTTTTGTTGATTTTTTTGAAGGAAATGGAGGTGAAAGAAGATGGATACTTGGAGAAAATGGGGGGGGCTGGTTCTGGCCGAGAGTGGGGAGGGTGAGGTGAGTGGGAGAGTGAGAGAGAGAGGGTGTTGGTTTCAAAGTCAAAGAAAAGTCAAAAGCCCATTCTTATACATTCTTTTATCCTTTCTTTTCCTTTTCTTTTCTTTTGAAATTCAAGTGGGGAAAATTGATGGGGGCTGCTGAATTCAGCCAAGGGAAGAAGTGAATGGGGGTGTGTGGGTGTGGGTACGGGTGTGGGGTGATGAAAAATGATAAATACAATACCCCAAACATCCATTTACGCTAAAAAAAACCTTTTTTCTTCAATAATTTCTAAACCGTTTTGGCAAATGTTTTCGTTCCAAAAATCACATGATAAAATTTTATTTAATATTTTATGATGCACAAAATTTGTTTCAACTCATTCCACTTTGTAATTTTCCCTAATTAAATGTATTAGTGACGGCTTAAATAATAATAAAATAATATTTTTTTCAGAAAATTTGAAATTTCACCAGCGGCTCAATAAATACCAAATAATAGCAATTACATAGCAAGAATATGTATATTTAATTTTTATAATAAGATATTTGTATTTTGACTTTTTACAGAAAACCCCCTTATTTTACCGATTTTTCGAAATTTCACCGAAACGATTTTCAAAACGTTACATCGATATACCAGAGTAGACTAGCGTATACCTTCTCGACCCATAAAGATGGGTGATGGATGATCCCATATCCATTGGTGTTTGACATCAGAGATGATATTAGGGTGCTCAGTGGAGACTGGGTACACTGGACGGACTCGCCGAGAACTCCCAGATGGTATTATACCTTACGTCAGATGGCAGTTCTCTGGTGACACTGGTACAGAGTAGTCTGTTGACCCGAGATCGTCATAGAGTCTTGTGTGGTTCCCACTGTGCTTTGATTTTCTCCTTACCACGTCTAAGAGGGCGTGCAAAACGGTGGTTTTTTGGTACAGTCCCGAATCACATGGAGGCAATGAGCGATAGGAGGGGATTTGTCTCTCCCGGTATAAGGAGTTGATGTTGCGCTGTGTTCGATTGGCTATAACCGGAAATCCCTGGCCAGGGTTGCTGAGATTTACTGGTAAGTGTTACCAGTAGTTTCTCGAACTGTTATAGACCTCATATCGACACGACTTATCGAGCTATTGGGGTTTGACGTTTACCACCCCTAGGCGAGATATGCGACATATCAGACGACGAGACCGGACTGTACGGTAAGTGTTACTGGTTGGATTCACAGGAGTATGAGCGGGCTTGCTCGTCGATCTTCTGATCGCTCAATACCCGGGTGGCCGTTACGTTTAGCAGTCCGCTTGCGGCTTGTGAGTGTTTGATATGATCTTCACCTTCTACCGGCGTATTGACGAGTCTTTAGAGTCCTACACAGAGGTTTCCTGGCTCAAGCGAAACGAAATAGGAGCGCATATGAGATATGTGCGGGACCGAGAATTATACCAGTATGTGATACTGTAATCAATTCTCGCGATTTGTATCATTGGTCGGTTATATGTGATATAGCCGGGTTACCGAATCAATGTTGATTCGATACATTGATACACTTGATATTAGTCGGTTATATGCGATATGACCGGATCGTTAAATTAAGTGTTGATTTAATGATTTAATGCATAATCATATATTTGATATATTACTTTGCATTAACTAGTATTTGTTCACTTTAAATGGATTTTCTCACTTGAAATACACAAGTTGTATACGTGATATGCTTTTGTGCACTTGTTTGATGATACAAGCTAACTTGGGTTTGTGTGTGTGAATAAACTATGGTTATGTTAATGGTTAGGGTTTCATTTGATTTATTTGTAAGTCCATCCCACGCACCCCACTAACTTGTGGGGAGGCGGAATATATGAAAAACGATTATCAAAGCTTCGTAACACGGACTTGAGCGCATGAATCGTAATCTAAACCATTGCTAACGTTATACTAGAGGTTTAACTACTCGGTAACGGAGTTATACCTCACGTTACATGTCCTTCGGGTCTTCATCGCTGTCCTCCACTCCTCGTAGGCTCCTTGGAACATCGGCAACTTCACGGCCTCCTCGAATCAAAGACGATCCACCCGAAAGCTCCTACGCCAAGCTAAATCTCAAACTTGAGATAACTAGGTTGCTTAAAGTGCTAATCTAAGCTACCTAGGGGATATAGAGTGAGGTTATGGATGTTTTAGTCTAGCTAACCCTTGATCTCATCACATGAGAGGTTAGGGTTAGGGTTTCAAGAGAGAGTGAGCTTGAGGAGAGAGAAGGAGAAGATGAGAATGAAAAGAATAATGAACTCATTTTGAATATAACAACCATAACAATTTAATCAAATAAATAAACAAAATGATTTAATCATTATGGTTGATGCATTCACCTTGTGTGATTCATCATATGACTCATTATCTCATTAATGAGTCATTAAGTGCAAAGGATGAATCATACAAATGAGTCATTAATCAATTAATGCTCATGCCACCTTAACCCCTTAGTCACCACTCTTCTAGAAGGTTCCCGACAAATTACGAGAACGCCCCTATAATCCGTGAAAACATGGAAAAACTTTAGACTGTATAAATCCAATAACCCGATACTAGAAACTGGCTTAAACCAAAGCCGGCTAGTAAAAAACTGTCCGAAAAGTCGTACGTGCGTAAACACACGTATGCATCGAACCCTTATCGTAAAACCATACGACCTCTATAACGATTTGCCTGGAGCAGGGAAACTCTCTGTGTGGGACTCTAAAGACTCGACACTACGTTGGCAGTGGGTTTAACCACAGACCGCAAGCGGCACTAGCTGTACGTAACGGTCCCCAGGTAGATGTCGATAAGAAGGCCGATGAGGAAAATCATCCGAACTCCCACTGAGCCTGATGTGACAATCTCCGTACAGTCCGGTCTGTTCGACTAAGACTATCGCATATCAAGCCTAAGGGGCCGCAAGCGTCAGTCCCCTAATAGCTGTATAAGTCGTGTCGGAGCGAAGCCCATTACACCCTGAGAAGCTACTGGAACCTACCAGTATATCTCGCTTGCCCTGGCCAGGGACTTTGCGTAATTGCTCTCTGACACAGCGTGATATCATCTCCCAATACCGGGAGAGACGAATCCTATCTAACTGCCACCGCCTCCAAGAGCTCGGGACTGCACCCAACTGCCACCTGTTTGCACGACTCCTTTGAGCCATGGTAGGGTAGCAATCTAAGAACAGTGGGACACACTCGAGGCGAAGCAGCAGTGTCAAGTCTGCGGACTATGCTGTACTCATGTCACCTGGGAACTGTTAACTGACGATGGGTATAATACCAACCAATCTGTTCCCCGGCGAGTCCTGTCCGGTGTACCCGTAACCTAACGAGCACCTGTATACTACCTCCAGTACGACGTACTAATGGCTGTGGGACAGACCATTTCCCCAACTGGGATGAGAAGCGTATACACTTAGTCTACTCCGGAATATCGATGCCCTATCTCGATAATCCAACGACCAGGGACCTGTATAGGATGTTGCTTACAGACTACCCAGCCCCCACTAGTGTGATTGCCATCACGACGCTGGTAATCAAGCAAAGATCCTATGGGCTCTACTAATATGTATAAGTGATACGTTACAAGAGACATATGCACATATTAAAGTAGACACAAACCAAGTAGCATACTACCATTTTTAGCAAGACTGTATATATAACTGTGAATATCCCAAGCTTCCATTAAGTAATATACAATCTAGTATGATACAATAATGGCCCCTAGGGCATATACACTAACAATCTCCCACTTGCACTAGGGCCATGAGCTGGCATATCGTAGACCTATCATCTCGAATAGCCTCTCGAACTGTGTCTGAGGAATGGCCTTTGTGAATGGATCAGCAATGTTATCCTCCGTCTTTACTCTCTTCACCTCGATCTCCCGGCGATCTATGATCTTCCTGATCAGGTGATACCGCCTTAAAATGTGTCTGGACTTCTGATGGGACCTGGGTTCCTTCGCTAAAGCTATAGCGCCGTTGTTGTCACAATACAGAGGTATTGGATCAACACTGGTAGGAACCACCTGAAGTTCTGTGAGGAACTTCTTCATCCAGACTGCTTCTTTTGCGGCATCGCAAGCAGCTATGTACTCTGCTTCCATCGTTGAGTCAGCAACGGTCTCCTGTTTGGAACTCTTCCAACAGACTGCCCCTCCATTGAGGGTAAAGACATAACCCGACATGGACTTGGAGTCATCTTTGTCACTCTGGAAGCCGGAGTCGGCAAAGGCCTCCATCTAAAGGTCTTTTCCGCCATATACCAAGAACATCTCCTTAGTCCTCCTCAGGTACTTGATAATGTTCTTTACTGCTATCCAGTGATTCTCCCCTGGGTTTGCTTGATACCGGCTTACTACGCTCCATGCGTATGCTACATCTGGTCTGGTACATAACATCGCATACATTATAGAGCCTACCGCAGAAGCGTAGGGTATAATCGACATGCGATCCCTTTCCAAGTCAGTCTTGGGAGACATATCTTTGGAGAGGGTGATTCCATGACAAGCCGGTAGGTTACCGCGCTAAGAATCTTCCATACTGAATCTCTTCACTATGGTGTCTATGTACCTGGACTGTGAAAGTCCCAATATCCTCTTTGATCTATCACGATAGATCCGGATACCCAGAATGTAGGTGGCATCACCCAAGTCTTTCATGGAGAATTTATGTGACAAAAATCTTTTGACTGACTGTAATATAGGAATATCATTTCCTATTAGGAGAATGTCATCCACGTACAAGACGAGGAATACTACAGCTCTCCCTACAATCTTACTGTATATGCATGGTTCATCTGGATTTTTGATAAAGTCAAATTCTTTGACAACATCATCAAAACAGATGATCCAACTCCGCGATGCCTGCTTTAGTCCATAAATGGACTTAAGCAGCTTGCATACTTTACCGCTGCTCCCACTCTGAATGAATCCTTCTGGCTGATCCATATAGACGCTTTCTTCCAAATTACCATTTAGAAAGGCCGTCTTTACGTCCATCTGCCAGATTTCATAATCGTGGAAGGCAGCAATAGCAAGAAGGACCCGAATAGATTTAAGCATAGCCACTGGAGAAAAGGTTTCGTCATAGTCCAAACCAGGTCTTTGACGGAAACCCTTTTCAACAAGTCTAGCCTTATATGTTTCAACCTGTCTATCTACACCAATCTTCTTTTTGAAGATCCATTTGCATCCTACGGGTTTTACCCCATCTGGAGCAATGTCCAAAGTCCATACTTTGTTGGTGTACATGGACTCCATTTCGGTCCGCATTGCATCCAGCCATTTTACTGAGTCACCGCTCTGAATGGCTTGCTGGAAGCTAGTAGGCTCATCGTAATCAATAGTGCAATCCTCTCTATCCCCGTCTATGAGAAAACCGTAGTATCTCTCGGGCGGATGAGATTGCCTACTACTCCTGCGGAGTGGCGTTGGGATGTCCTGTTCTTCTTGAACTTCTGGTTCTACCAAACTTTCAGTAGTAGTTTGTGTTTCTGGAATTTCTTCCAGTTCTATTTCGCTCCCACTAGTTTCCTTTTCTAAAAACTGATATTCTAGAAAATGGGTATTACGAGAAACAAAAACCTTTTGTTCCTCTTCGTAATAGAATAGATATCCCCTGGAGTTCTTTGGATATCCCACAAACTTACATAGTACTGATCGTGCCTCGAGTTTGTCCGCATGCTGCTTTTTAACATAAGCCGGACATCCCCAAATCTTTAGATACTGAAGATAGGGTTTCTTCCCACACCATATTTGATATGGTGTGGTAGGCACAGTCTTGGTGGGAATCTGGTTCAAAAGATATGCAGCTGATTCTAGTGTATATCCCTAGAATGATCGCGGTAACTCAGCGTTACTCATCATGGAACGAACCATATCCAATAGGGTTCGATTCCTCCTTTCTGATACACCGTTATGTTGTGGTGTGTATGGAGGAGTAAGCTGAGAGAGAATTCCATTCTCTTTTAAGTATCCCAGGAACTCGGCACTTAAGTATTCACCACCTCGATCAGATCTCAGTGTCTTTATACTTTTGCCTGTTTGTTTTTCCACTTCATTCTTGTATTCTTGGAATTTCTCAAAGGCCTCGGATTTATACTTCATTAAGAAGACATATCCATAACTAGAGAAATCATCCGTAAAAGTAATGAAGTATGAATAACCACCTCGCGCATGTGTAGACATTGGACCGCACACGTCACTGTGTACGAGTCCTAAGAGCTCGCTTGCTCTTACTCCGTGTCCAGTGAACGGAGTTTTTGTCATCTTTCCTTTGAGACAAGATTCACAAGTAGCATAAGATTGATATTCGAATGGATTCAAATATCCTTCTTTATGTAACTTAGTCAACCTTCTGTCATTGATGTGACCTAGTCTACAATGCCACAAGAAAGCCTGATTTATTTCTGGAGACTTTCTTTTAAGAGTGTTCTGGACATTGAAAACCTGAGCTTGACTTAATACGTATATACCGTTATCTAATGTACCGGACCCAATCAGAACTTGATTTAGGTGGATGTTAACTACATCACTTATGAATGTAAAATCATATCCCTCTCTCGAAAGTGAGGACACTGATATGATATTACAAGTCATACTAGGTACATATAAACAGTTATGTAAAATCAATATATGCCCACTTGTCAAACCTAGGCGATATTCTCCCACGGATTCAGCGTTCACTGTCATTCCGTTTGCAACTCTGAGAGACCAATCACCTACCTTTATAACTCTACTGTTTCTCAAAGCATGTAATGAATTACAGATATGAGATCCTGCTCCGGTATCTAGTACCCAGGAAGTAGAGTTTATTGACATACAGTCTTCAATTACAAATACACTTGAGGCTGAAGCCACAACATGCTTCGTATCCTGGCTACTGGCTTCAAAAGCCTTGCAATCTTTCTGCCTATGCCCAATCCCATAACAATAGGAACGTCCCTCTTTTACTATATCCTGTCTTGAAACTTTTGCCCTTCTCTTTCCTTCTACTTCCCTGGTTTTCTTCAGGATAAAAAGTAGAGACAGTAGAATCAAGTCAGTATCTGACCTGTTTCCCAACGTGGTCTGCAAGTCCCGGAGCTCATCAATATAGCTAGTAATTGTAAGGACGTTGTCCCCTACAGATGACCCGTCAGCTAACCTCGCTTGAATTAAATCGTTCGAGGTCTCATATCTTGCGATATGAGATTGCTCTCCATATAAATCTTTGTTATGGAGAAAGATGGAAACTAAGTCCATCTTCTCGTGCTGCTTCTGGTATACACCATCAACTGAAGCTAACACGAGGCACTTGGCTTTTGCTTTATCTTTTCCTTTTGTCTGACGGATATCCATATCCGCGATAGTGGAAACTGGACCTGGGACGGCGGGATCTTGAGTAGTAATAGGGTGGTCCAGCTTGTCATAGGTAATGGACATCTGGACAGACTTCTGCCAGTCAATTAAGTCAGATTCAGTCAAATTATTATCTAGATGTAACCTACGTGTGGTCACAAGGTCGCTGCAATTTAAGAGAGAGAAGAAAATACAATTAGCATGATGCTGTTGCAAGTTTAGAGTGGTTTAATTTATCTAAACAGGATGGCTCCCACTGTTTCTTGAATCCTTCCTCAAACCATAAAAGAAGAATTAGCCAGGACCATTCTCACCGTACAATACTTGCTTAACCATTCAGCCAGGCCAGTGTCGATACTTCGAGGGAGGTTTTCCAACGCTTTCGCGAAGTTCCTTAATTAAATAACCTCTTTTCTCTGGGGTCGTAACCCCGATGACACTTTTCTAGGCACCTACTTGGTTTATAGCATTGATCGTTAAGTGACGAATCTCCTGATAGGTAGTATATACTCACAGTAGGATCGGGATCTAAGATATCATCGTATGATAATGTTGAAGGAATCCTACCAACATTCATCAAACTCCAAAATGGTATGCTCCTCTCTGCAAATTTCAGTTTCTTTAGAAATTCCCGATGTGGATTTTTGCCCCATGCTCTTATGACTTTGACTAAGGGCCAAATATGTCATAAGTCACATGTCAAGTTCTACCCATCATTATCCAGGTTAATTTGAACCCACCCGTACATACTCTTGACTAAGGGTCAAGAAAAGCAATACGACTGTTCCAAAACAACGCATCTATCTATGCAACAAATGAATACCCTAGCAGCTACCAAGCACTATGTTTTGACTAAGGGCCAAATATACATAGCTTGAATACTACTGAATACCCAAATGAAATGACGGAGGGCTACGAATGGTTTTGGCAAAACCGTGAACGTAGTGAACTTGATATAATCGAAGGAACCTGATACTTTTTAAAAGGAGTGGTTAAAGCTCCGCAATTTAAAAAATCCGATCTTTTAAAATAACCGAGTGGTTTCTTTTAAATTTGTTCCAACGATTAAACTATGGTTTATTTTCTTTGCATTATAATAATGCGTCCCATCATTAACCTATCATTGCAAAAAACAACGAAAATAGAACGTCCTCTTATGCCATCCGCATTCGCCACGGGGTCCCGTCATCACCCGTTAGGTTACTTAACTAACGACAGAGCGGGGGCTGGGCTAGCGCGGGTGTAAAACATAAGTGACGTCTAATAGCTATTTATATATAGATATTGTACATTCGTCAGACGCAATAATAAGCATTCCAGATCACAGATAAACTTTATTGGATATGCAAGTAATCCGTGTTTCTTTTGAGCCTGCAAGGAAAGACGGATTACACAGTTGTGATGAATAGCCATTACCCCACCCCAGACCCCTACGGGTACGGCAAACTACCCGCCAAGTACCAGAAGTGAAGCGGTCTGCCTCGACACTTCAAAATACCCGGTAGTTTGTGCACCCCACCTTGGGTCTATCCTAGGAGCAAAAACAGTAAAAAGAAATAATAATACAACGGTGGCTACAACCGCAACCTGGATGTGCCCCGCAAAATAATATTACATCAAATTACATTTACATTGAATGAATGAATATTAAATACATATCAAACCCCGGTTAATCATCACAACAGTCCAACACAGTTCATATACACAAACAGTTATATATAACATCACAGATATGTGCAACCCCTTACCAACCGACATACTAGCAGTTAGGGGAGGTTTACGAACACATAAAACATTACAGATAAAGATCCAATTAGCAAATTGATTAGAACATCGATCGATTACCTATATTCGTGTCTACCCCAAAAGCAAATCATCACAGAGGCAACCTGGGCAGAAACAGTATATACAGGAAAACAAAAAACCCAAAATTATGAATTACTGTGAAACTCCGAGTCAACTCGGCGTTGACTTGGCGGCGGTTCCGCGGCAATAGCTCTCTATTGCCACGGAACCGCGGTCGTTTTGCCGATTCAGTGACTCGTATTTTCCCAGTATTCATCAATTTCCCTGCTGTGAATTTTAAGGTATGTAAAAAAAAATTTTAGACACTTTTAAAATTAACAGAAACTATGGGTTTTGGTTTTTCGTATTTCGTATTTTTCGTCGATCGAACTTCTAATCAGTTGCTAACAAGCAAGTAATGGTTTAGTTGGCTCTGATACCACTGTAAGTCCATGCCACGCACCCCACTAACTTGCGGGGATGCGGAATATATGAAAACGATTATCAAAGCTTCGTAACACGGACTTGAGCGCATGAATCGTAATCTAAACCATTGCTAACGTTATACTAGAGGTTTAACTACTCGGTACCGGAGTTATACCTTACGTTACATGTCCTTCGGGTCTTCATCGCTGTCCTCCACTCCTCGTAGGCTCCTTGGAACATCGGCAACTTCACGGCCTCCTCGAATCAAAGACGATCCACCCGAAAGCTCCTACGCCAAGCTAAATCTCAAACTTGAGATAACTAGGTTGCTTAAAGTGCTAATCTAAGCTACCTAGGGGATATAGAGTGAGCTTATGGATGTTTTAGTCTAGCTAACCCTTGATCTCATCACATGAGAGGTTAGGGTTAGGGTTTCAAGAGAGAGTGAGCTTGAGGAGAGAGAAGGAGAAGATGAGAATGAAAAGAATAATGAACTCATTTTGAATTTAACAACCATAACAATTTAATCAAATAAATAAACAAAATGATTTAATCATTATGGTTGATGCATTCACCTTGTGTGATTCATCATATGACTCATTATCTCATTAATGAGTCATTAAGTGCAATGGATGAATCATACAAATGAGTCATTAATCAATTAATGCTCATGCCACCTTAACCCCTTAGTCACCACTCTTCTAGAAGGTTCCCGACAAATTACGAGAACGCCCCTATAATCCGTGAAAACACGGAAAAACTTTAGACTGTATAAATCCAATAACCCGATACTAGAAACTGGCTTAAACCAAAGCCGGCTAGTAAAAAACTGTCTGAAAAGTCGTACGTGCGTAAACACACGTATTCATCCGAACCCTTGTCGTAAAACCATACGACCTCTATATCGATTCGCCTGGAGCAGGGAAACTCTCTGTGTGGGACTCTAAAGACTCGACACTACGCTGGCAAAGGGTTTAACCACAGACCGTAAGCGGCACTAGCTGTACGTAACGGTCCCCAGGTAGATGTCGATAAGAAGGCCGATGAGGAAAATCATCCGAACTCCCACTGAGCCTGATGTGACAATCTCCGTACAGTCCGGTCTGTTCGTCTAAGACTATCGCATATCAAGCCTTAGGGGCCGCAAGTGTCAGTCCCCTAATAGCTGTATAAGTCGTGTCGGAGCGAAGCCCATTACACCCTGAGAAGCTACTGGAACCTACCAGTATATCTCGCTTGCCCTGGCCAGGGACTTTGCGTAATGGCTCTCTGACACAGCGCGATATCATCTCCCAATACCGGGAGAGACGAATCCTATCTAACTGCCACCGCCTCCAAGTGCTCGGGACTGCACCCAACTGCCACCTGTTTGCACGACTCCTTTGAGCCATGGTAGGGTAGCAATCTAAGAACAGTGGGACACACTCGAGGCGAAGCAGCAGTGTCAAGTCTGCGGACTATTCTGTACTCATGTCACCTGGGAACTGTTAACTGACGATGGGTATAATACCAACTAATCAGTTCCCCGGCGAGTCCTGTCCGGTGTACCCGTAACCTAACGAGCACCTGTATACTATCTCCAGTACGACGTACTAATGGCTGTGGGACAGACCATTTCCCCAACTGGGATGAGAAGCGTATACACTTAGTCTACTCCGGAATATCGATGCCCTATCTCGATAATCCAACGACCAGAGACCTGTATAGGATGTTGCTTATAGACTACCCAGCCCCCACTAGTGTGATTGCCATCACGACGCTGGTAATCAAGCAAAGATCCAATGGGCTCTACTAATATGTATAAGTGATACGTTATAAGAGACATATGCACATATTAAAGTAGACACAAATCAAGTAGCATACTACCATTTTTAGCAAGACTGTATATATAACTGTGAATATCCCAAGCTTCCATTAAGTAATATACAATCTAGTATGATACAATAATGGCCCCTAGGGCATATACACTAACAATATTTGCTTATTTATTTATTTATTCATTCATTTTGGTAAAATGAAAATGGTGGCTAATTTTGTTTCTTTGTTGAAGCTTCATGAAGTTTTGAAAAAGTCTACCATTTTTGTTTCATGCCTAACCTAACCATTCACCTAACCCTAGTTTATTCTCTACACCTAACTATGGTTGCAATATGATAAGAATGAAGAGTTTTTCTTTCTAACTTAATCTTTTTATACTTATCATTTTCTTTTTTTTCTTCTTCTTCTTCTTTAAGATGAAGAAAACCTTGCATCCTTTAATAGCAACTTGAGAAAAAGAGTGAGAAATCCAATTCTAAAGTGAACCCACTTCCTATTTCTTCATCCTCTACCACTTGCCAAGTAGTATAGGGTGTTTTCTTCACAAGTTTCATGGCTTGGTGAAGTTGGAGCTTGATCTTGTGTTGCCTCGACGTTGATCATCTTCGGATCGAAGTCGACGACCTAGCCCACCCATTTCTCCGATGAAGCCGACGATAGAGCCCGGGATCCGATGATCGCAGCGAGGGGACTTCATCGCGGAGCTATGGAGGTGGAGGACCGGATCTACAAAGGTTGTATATCCGTTCACTTAGTTAAGTTGTTAACTAGTTGCATGTTTCGCCTATTCTCTAGTTAATGATCCGTATTAGGGTTTGTAGGCACAGGAAAATTTTGAATTTGGCATGGTTGATGCCTTGTGAGACCTCATTAGTGTGCCTAGGAACCCTACATTATGATCGGGCAGATAATACTAGCGGTCTTTAGTTTAATCCAGATTCTAGTATTATATAAATAAATTTGTTCAGTCAAAGATTATCCGTGTTTTTCGGAAATGCGGATGGGAGGGGCAGTCTCGTAATTTATCGGAAAACTTCTAGAAAAAGGTCACTCATTTGTTTTTATTTCTTTATGGATTAAACACAAATGAGGTGGAGAGATGAGTTGTAAGCTTCCATTAAATGCTTAATGACTCATGAGGTGATTCACCATTTAGGATTAAATGAAGCTTGCTAGATATTTCTAGATATTTGATCTAGAGATATTTATATGCTTGATATTATTCTTTCATGAGTTATTATTCATATCATTATCACAAAAGCTTTCTCTCTCCTCAAGTCTTCATCTTCTTCCTCAAACCCTAATAGCTCTCATGAGTTGAGAAACCTATGGTTTAAGTGACTAAGTAATCCATCTAATTACTCTACACCCTCTAGGACTTCTACATTAGCGATCTAGAAGCCGTAGTTATCTCATATTCGAGATAGAAGCTCGAACTATAGACTCTCGGGTGGATCGTCTTTGACTCGAGGAGGCGTTGAGGTGCCGTTGTTCCATAGAGCCTACAAGGTGTGGAAGATAGCGATGAAGACCCGAAGGACAAGTAACGTGAGGTATAACTTCGAATCCGAGTAGTTAAACCTCTCGTAGTTTGCTAGTAATGGTTTAGACACGATCCGTGTGCTTAAGTTTGTGTTACGAAGCTTTGATAATTGTTTTTCATATATTCCGCCTCCCCGCAAGCTCGTGGGGTGTGTGACATGGACTTACAAGCTTTCTTCCGATCTTCGATAACAAAGATGATCTACCTTGAAGAAATTCAAACCCAAGCTCGTGCTTTGCTAATCAAGTATTAGCAAAGCAAACAACCTAATCTAAGCGGATAGAATAGATTAGGATGATGAAGTAGGAATTTAGCTCTCATTTATTTTCTTAATCTCACTTATTTTCATCACTAAACTCAAAGCTAGAAACCTTTGCAAGGAGGAAGAAGAAGATGAACTCATTTGTGATGAATAATCAATTGTAGTGAGGTTAGAAATGCAACCATGGGTTAAGTATGATAACTTAACCCATATAGAGACATAACCATGGTGAAGGGTTGCGTTGGGTTAACAAATATCTCCAAAATATCTTTAGAAAAAATTTTAGTTAAAAACAAAAGCAAAGCTTCTAGATGCTTCTAGTATAATTAACCCAAATCAAACCCTAACCATGTTTAATCTCCACTAATCATGTTGCATTTATAATCATAACATGTTACAATATTAAATAACATATACAATATTTATTGTAACAAAATAAAATAATACAATTAACATATATCGCATATATATCAATGTATTACCCGAGTGAGAAAAAGAATCTTTTAGTGAGTTTATATTAGTTAATGTAATTTAATATATCAAATATATAATTATATATTAAATTATCGAATCAACACTTGATCCGATAATCCGGCTATTTCATAAATAACCGACTAATATAATCTGTATCAGGTCATCGAATCAACACTTGATCTGATGACCCGGCTATATCTCATATAGCCGGCCGATAACTCATATCGCGAGAATCTAATACGGTATCACATACATGTATTGTTCTCGGTCCCGTACATATCATATATGTGCTCCTACTCCGTTTTTCCTGAGCCAGGAAACCTCTGTGTAGGACTCTAAAGAATCGTCAATACGCCGGGAGTAGGAGATGATCATATCAAACACCCACAAGCTGCAAGCAGTCAGCTAAACGTAACAGCCACCCAGGTAATGAGCGATCAGAAGATCAACAAGCAAGCCTGTACTTTCTCCCGTGAATCCAATCAATAACACTCCCGTACAGTCCCGTCTCTTCGTCTGATATGTTGCATATCTCGCCTAGGGGTGTTAAACGTCAGACCCCAAGAGCTTGATAAGTCGTGTCAATATGAGGTCCATAACAGTTCGAGAAATTAATGATAACACTTACTAGTTGTTAGTGTATATGCCCTAGAGGCCATTACTGTATCATACTAGTATGTATATTACTTAATGGAAGCTTAGGATATTCACCTTGTACTGACAATCTTGCTCAAAATAGTAGTATGCTACTTGGTTTGTTTCTGCTTCAATGTGTACATGTGTTTATTTTATTATATCACCTATACACATTAGTGGAGCCCTTAGGATCTTTGCTTGATTACCAGCGTTGTGATGGCAGTCACACTAGGGGGGCTGGGTAATCTATAAGCACATCCTTATGCAGGACCCTAGTCGCAGGACTATCGAGACAGGGCATCGATACTCCGGAGTAGATTAGCGCATGCGCTTCTCATCCCAGTGTGGGAGACGGTCTGTCCCACAGCCGTCAGTACGTCGTACTAGAGATAGTATGCGGGTGCTCGTTGGGTTACGAGTACACTGGACAGGACTCGTCGGGAACTGACCAGTTGGTATTATACCTATCGTCAGTTATCAGTTCCCAGGTGACATGAGTACAGCTTAGTCCGCTGACTTGACGCTGTCACTTCGCCTCGAGTGTGTTCCCACTGTACTTTGGTTACTACCCTACCACGGCTCAAAGGAGTCGTGCAAACAGGTAGTAGTTGGGTGCAGTCCCGAAGCACTTAGAGGCAGTGACGGTTAGACAGGATTCGTCTCTCCCGGTATTGGGGGTTGACATCGCGCTATGTCTAAGAGAGCCATTACACGAGTAGTCCCTGGCCAGGGCAAGCGAGATATACTGGTAGGCTTCCAGTGTTATCTCAGGGTGTTTTGGGCTTCACTCCGACACGACTTGTACCGCTATTAGGGGACTGACGTTTACCGCCCCCTAGGCCCGCCATGCGATGTATCAGACGAACAGACCGGACTGTACGGAGATTGTCACATTCAGGCTCAGTAGGAGTTCAGATGGGATTCACCTCGTCAGTCTTCTTCTCGGCATCTACCTGGGGACCGTTACGCACAGCTAGTGCCGCTTGCGGTCTGTGGTTAAACCCACTGCCAGCGTAGTGTCGAGTATTTAGAGTCCTACACAGAAAGCTATTCGCCTTTAGGCAAAAGAGTAGAGGTCGCATGGTTTTGCGACAGGGTCCGGTCACATCCGTGCACTTATGCACGTACAGTGTCCGGACAGTTAGCACTAGCGGGCTTCGGTTTAAGCCAGATCCTAGTGTACGTTTTGGGATTGGTTTTATCCAGTATGTATTCGTGTTCCTTGGAACGCGGATGCGGGTGTGTATGCACAGTTGACGGAGAGACAGAGGCAGAGAATTCTCATTAGGGTTGTTGACCGTTGACAGTTGACTATTGACTTTTTGCTCAACCCTAATGAGAATATGATATATATATATATATATATATAATTAGAAATAATATTAATTAAGTATTATAGTGACATGGTTGTTGAGGGGTTGACTTTGTTGACTTGTTGACTTTGTTGACCGGTTGACTAGGTTGGACTAGTTGACCATCATCATCACAATGGTTATCATTTTCATGCAAAGACTTTTTCTTGCTTGTTGTGGTTTGCAAAATGAGTGCATGGAAATGATATTGCCTTTGACATGATATGAACCATCATATAATAATACTTGATTAAGATTATGGCTCATGATGGTTTTGGATTATGAGAGCCAAATGAGAAAAGTCTTCTCTCATTCTTTCATGCTCATTCTCTCTCTTGTTCTTGAGCTCTCATCTTCCTCCTATTGCTCTCCCTCTCTTGAGTCTATGGTTCACTTGTCTCGTGAGTTGAGAACCAAGAACCATAGATAAAATCCCAAACAAACTCTTCTCTACTCACTCTAGTTCACAAGGTTTGGCAAACCGAGTGAACTAGTTTCTTCAAAGTTCGAAGAAGGAGCCAAAGGTAGAATTTTTCAGGTGGATCTATCTTCGGCGCAAGGAGACGACGGGGAGAAGCCGATTCGGACAACCATCGAGGCTTGAAGACGAAGGAGTTCGAGATAAGAAAGGTATAAACCTCCTAACCGAGTAGTTAACAACTCCTAGTTAGGTTGTTAGTTAGATGTTTAACAAAGATCCGGTTTTGAGTCCATGTTACCACCTCTAGAAAATTGTTTTTCACCAAATTCCGCATGCCCGAAAGTACCGGGAGAGGTAGCATGGACTTACAGTGGTATCAGAGCCAGGTTAAACTCTATCTAACATGTTGGCAAAGTAGCTAGAAGATCGATAAAAGAAAAAGTCGCAAGACGAACCCAAAATGATAAGTTTCTGCCGATTTTTTTTCTGTTAAAAAATTGATAAATTTTATCTTAAATATCGGCTCAGGCTTTTTTGTGTACACCCAAGAAATTTCGTCCTATGAATCGATCAATGAGCCGCGGAAACGCGGCGGGAGCATGCTCCCGCCGCGGTTCCGCGGCCGAATTAACTCGGTCGGGGAAAAATTTGCTTGCAGAGTGCTTCTGGGTCTGTTTTGGGATTTTTGGAATATGTATTTTCTGCCCAGATTTTCCAGAACGAAAATTTTGTGTTTGGGGCCTGAAAATCCGTATTTTTGATCGAACTTCTAAAAGACTTAAGCTGACGGGGTTTTTCTGTGATGTGATATTTGTATTGAACGTCTGCTAATCGCTATATGTCGATTAGTGGGGGTTATACAAATCTGTGATCTGTAATGTTGCTGGAATGTGTATATGAATTCATTGGATTGTCGCGGGTGAATAGCCGGGGGTTATGAGACGAGAGTTTTCTTTTCTTTCAATTCATGTAAATTTGTAAATTGATGTAATAATTATTTGTATGGCCGCACAACCGGGTCGGGGTTGTATCCGTAATTGTATAATTTCTTTTTACTGTTTTTGCTCCTAGGATAGACCCATGGAGGGGGTGCACAAACTACCGGGTATGCCGAAGTGACGAGTGGCCTACTCACGGGGTTGAGGGAGGTTGCTTCGCTTCGGGTACTTGGCGGGTAGTTTGCCGCACCCGTAGGGGTCTTGGGTGGGGTATTGGCTATTCACCGCGACCGTGTAATTTGCTTTTCGTTACAGGCTCATACGAATTGCGGATTCCTAGTATATCCAATGTATTCATCTGTGATCTGAAATGGCTATCATTGCAGTATATATCTATATATGATATTATTTAGGCGTTGCTTATATTTTACAGCCGCGCTAGCCCAGCCCCCGCTCTGTCGTTAGTTAAGTAACCTAACGGGTAATGACGGGGCCCCGTGGCGAATGCGAATGGCATAAGCGTACGTCATATTTTGTTTGTTTTCTGCATTGGTAGGATTAAATGATGGGACGCATTAAAAGAACTAATGCAAGAATAACACGCATTAAAAGAACTGATGCAAGAAAATAAACCAAGTACAAGTCGTTGGAACACTTTGAAAACCACTCGGTTCTTTTCAAAACTAACTTTTAAATGCGGAGCTTGAGCCACTCCTTTTGAAAGCTATTTCGTTCCTTCGATTATATCAAGTTCACTACGTTCAAGGTTTCGCCAAAACCATCCGTAGCCCTCCGTCGTTTCATATGAATATTCAACAGTATTCAAGCTGTGTTTGTTGGCCTTAGTCAAGGCACAGTGTTTGGTAGCTGGTGGGTATTCATATGTTGCATAGATAGAATGCGTTGGTTTGGCACAGTCGTATTACTTTGTTGGCCATAGTCAAGGGTATATACGGGTGGGTTCAAATCAACCTGGACAACGACGGGTAGAACTTGACATGTGACTTATGATTTGTTGGCCTTAGTCAAGGTCATAAGTGCATGGGGCAAAAATCCACATCAGGAGTTTCAAAAGTACTGAAACTTGCTAGTGTTGCATACCATTTGGAGTGTGATGATCCTGGTAGGATTCCTTCAGTTTCGTCACACGATGATATTTGGATCCCGATCCTACTGTGAGTATATGCTACTCCTCGGGAAATTTCTCACTTAACGATCAATGCTATAAACCAAGTAGGTGCCTAGAAAGGTGTTAGCGGGGCTACGCCCCCAGGGAAAAGAGGTTCTTGAATTAAGGAACTTCGCGAAAGTGTTGGATAACCTCCCTCGAAGTACCGACACTGGCCTGGCTGAACGGTTAAGCAAGAATTGTACGGTGAGATTGATCCTGACTAATTCTTCCTTTTTGGTTTTGAGGAGGGATTCGAGAAACAGTGGGAGCCATCCTGTTTAGACAAATTAAAAACCACTCTAAACTTGCAAGAGCATCATGCTAAGTGTTTTCTTCTCTCTCTCTCTTAATTGCAGCGACCAAGTGACCGCACCTAGGTTACATTTAGATAATAAAATGACTGAACCTGACTGTTATGACTGGAAAAGGTCTGTCCAGATGTCCATTGCCCATGACAAGCTGGGACACCTCTTAACTAATCAAACCCCTGCCGTCTCAGGTCCAGTTTCCCCTGTCACGGATATTTACATCCGCAGGACATCGGAAAAGGATTGTGCGAAAGCCAAGTGCCTCGTGTTAGCCTCAGTTGATGGTACATACCAGGGGCAGCACTAGAAGATGGACTCAGTTTCTATCTTCCTCCATAAAGATTTATATGGAGAGCAATCTTGTATCGCAAGATATGAGACCTCGAACGAATTGCTTCAAGCGAGGTTGGCTGTCGGGTCATCTGTAGGGGACAACGTCCTTACAGAGACTATCTATTTTGAGCTCATGGACCTGGAGACCACGTTGGAGAATGGGTCAAGTACCGACTTAATTCTACAGTCCCTGCCCTCTGCTTATACCCTAAAGGAAACCAGGGAAGAAAAAGGAAAAGCAAGGGCAAAAGTTTCAGGACTGGATATAGTAAAAGAGGGACGTTCCTATTGTAATGGGAATGAACAATGGCAGAAAGTTTGCAGGGCTTGTAAAGCCAGTAGCCAGAATTCGAAGCATGTTGTGGCTTCAGCTTCGAGTGTGTTTGTAATAGAGAACTGTTTATCAGTTAACCCTACTTCCTGGGTATTGGATACCGGATCAGGATCTTACATCTGTAATTCGTTACAGGCTCTGACAAACCGTAGGGTTATCAGGAAAGGTGATATGACTCTCAGTGTTGCTAACGGAATCAGCATGGATGCTGAATCCGTAGGGGAATATCATCTTGGACTGGCAACTGGGCACATATTGATTTTGCGTAACTGTTTGTATGTACCAGGTGCGACTTGTAATATCATATCTGTATCCTTACTTTCTAAGGAAGGATATGAATTTACTTTTGTAAGTGATGTAGTACACATCCACCTAAATCAAGTTCTGATTGGGTCAGGTACATTACAGAACGGAATATACGTGTTAAATCAAGCTCAGATTTTCAGTGTCCAGAACACACTTAAAAGAAAGTCTCTGGAAACAAATCAGGCTTTCTTATGGCATTGTAGACTGGGTCACATTAATGAGACACGATTAACTAAGTTACATAAAGAAGGGTACTTGAATCCGTTCGAGTATCAGTCTTATGCCACTTGTGAATCTTGTCTCATGGGAAAGATGACAAAGACTCCGTTCACTGGACACGGAGAGAGAGCGAGCAAGCTCTTGGGACTCATACACAGTGATGTGGTGGTCCAATGTCTACATATGCGCGAAGTGGTTATTCATACTTCATTACTTTCACAGATGATTTCTCTAGGTATGGACATGTCTTCTTAATGAAGCACAAATCCGAGGCCTTTGGGAAATTTCAAGAATACAAAAATGAAGTTGAAAAACAAACAGGCAAAAGTATTAAGACACTAAGATCTGATCGAGGTGGAGAATACTTGAGTGCCGAGTTTCTGGACTACTTAAAAGAGAATGGAATTCTCTCTCAACTTACTCCTCCATACACACCACAACACAACGGTATATCGGAAAGGCGGAATTGGACCCTATTGGATATGGTTCGTTCCATGATGGGTAAGGCTAAGTTACCGCGATCTTTCTGGGGTTATGCACTAGAAGCAGCTGCATATCTCTTGAACAAGGCTCCAACCAAGACTGTGCCTACCACCCCATATCAGATGTGGAGTGGGAAGAAACCCTGTCTTAAGTATCTTATGGTATGGGGATGTCCAGCTTTTGTAAAAAAGCAGCATGCGGACAAACTCGAGGCACGCTCAGTACTGTGTAAATTTGTGGGATACCCAAAGAACTCCAGAGGGTATCTTTTCTATTCCGCAGAAGAACAAAAAGTTTTTGTTTCTCCGCATGCCCACTTCTTGGAAACTGAATTTTTGGAAAATCAGATAAGTGGGGGCGCAATAGAACTGGAAGAAATTCCAGAACCACAAGCTGTTATTGAAAGCTTGGATGAACCAGACGTTTCAAGAGAACCGGACATTCCTACGCCGCTCCGCAGAAGTAGTAGGCAGTCTCATCCGCCCGAGAGATACTTCGGTTTTCTCATTGACGGGGATAGAGAGGATTGCACAGTTAATTATGATGAGCCTACTGTAAGTCCATGCTACCTCTCCCGGTACTTTCGGGAATGCGGAATTTGGTAAAAAACGATTTTCTTAAAGATGGTAACATGGACCTATAACCCGGATCTTGGTTAAACATCTATCTAACATCCTAACTAAGAGATTCTAGCTACTCGGTTAGGGGGTTATACCTAGCTTGTCTTGAACTCCTTCTCTTCAAGCTCCGATGGTGGTCCGATGGCTCCTTCTCGTCGTCTCCGTACGCCGAAGATAGATCCACTTGAAAGCTCCAACCTTTAGCTCCTTCTTCGTTCTTTGAAGAAACTAGTTCACTTGGTTTGCCAAACCTAGTGAACTAGAATGAGTAGAGAGGAAATAGAATGGGATTTTATCTATGGTTCTTGATTCTCAACTCATGAGACAAGAGAACCATAGATCAAGAGAGGGAGCAAGAGGTTGAGGGTGAGAGCAAGAGGAGAGCTCAAGAACAAGAGAGAGAATGAGCAAGAAAGAATGAGCAAGTATTTTGTCTCTCACCCTCTCATAATCCAAAGCAATGATAACTCATCATATTAACAAAAGTCTTATGTGATGGTTTGAAGCAACCACAACCATATCATTTCATGCACTCATTTTACACAAATAAGCAAGTAAACAAAAGTCTTTGCCATGAAATGATGGCTATGGTTATCATGATGGTCAACTAGTCAAGCCTAGTCAACCGGTCAACAAGTCAACAAAAGTCAACAAGTCAACAAGCCAACAAAAGTCAACAAGTCAACAACCATATCACCATAATACTTAATTAATATAATAGTTAATCACATATCATATTCTCATTAGGGTTGAGCATAAAGTCAAATAGTCAACGGTCAACTGTCAACAACCCTAATGAGAATCCGCTGCCTCTGCCTCCCTGTCAACTGTGCATACACACCCGCATCCGCGTTCCGAGGAACACGAATGCAAACTGGATAAATCCAATCCCATAAGGTACACTAGGATCTGGCTTAAACCAAAGCCCGCTAGTGTAAACTGTCCGGACACTGTACGTGCACAAGTGCACGGATGTGACCGAACCCTGTCGCAAAACCATGCGACCTGTCGCAATACCATGCGACCTCTACTCTTTTGCCTAAAGGCGAAAAGCTTTCTGTGTGGGACTCTAAAGACTCGACACTACGCTGGCAGTGGGTTTAACCACAGACCGCAAGCGGCACTAGCTGTGCATAACGGTCCCCAGGTAATGCCGACAAGAAGACCGACGAGGCGAAACCCATCTGAACTCCTACTGAGCCTGAGTGTGACATTCTCCGTACAGTCCGGTCTGTTCGTCTGATACATCGCATGGCGGGCCTAGGGGGCGGTAAACGTCAGTCCCCTAATAGCGGTACAAGTCGTGCCGGAGCGAAGCCCAAAACATCCTGAGATAACACTGGAAACCTACCAGTATATCTCGATTGCCCTGGCCAGGGACTACTCGTGTAATGGATCTCCTAGACACAGCGCGATGTCAACCCCCAATACCGGGAGAGACGAATCCTGTCTAACCGTCACTGCCTCCAAGTGCTTCGGGACTGCACCCAACCACTACCTGTTTGCACGACTCCTTTGAGCCGTGGTAGGGTAGTGATCAAAGTACAGTGGGAACACACTCGAGGCGGAGTGACAGTGTCAAGTCAGCGGACTAAGCTGTACTCATGTCACCTGGGAACTGATAACTGACGATAGGTATAATACCAACTAGTCAGTTCCCGACGAGTCCTGTCCAGTGTACCCGTAACCTAACGAGCACCCGCATACTATCTCAAGTACGACGTACTGACGGCTGTGGGACAGACCGTCTCCCACACTGGGATGAGAAGCGCATGCGCTGGTCTACTCCGGAGTATCGATGCCCTGTCTCGATAGTCCTGCGACCAGGGACCTGCATAAGGATGTGCTTATAGATTACCCAGCCCCACTAGTGTGACGGCCATCACATCGCTGGTAATCAAGCAAAGATCCTAAGGGCTCTACTAATGTGTATAGGCGATATACAAAAATAAACACATGTACACATTGAAGTAGAAACAAACCAAGTAGCATACTACTATTTTGAGCAAGATTGTATATACAAGGTGAATATCCCAAGCATCCATTAAGTAATATACAAACCAGTATGATACAGTAATGGCCTCTAGGGCATATACACTAACAATCTCCCACTTGCACTAAGGCCATGTACTGGCGTATCGAAGACCTATCATCTCGATCAGCCGCTCGAACTGAGTCTGGGGCAGGGCCTTGGTGAATGGATCTGCAGTGTTATCTTCTGAAGCGACTCTCCGAACCTCGATCTCCTGGCGATCTACGATCTCCCTGATCAGGTGATACCGCCTTAAGATGTGCCTGGATTTCTGATGGGACCTGGGTTCCTTCGCTAAAGCTATAGCCCCGTTGTTGTCGCAATACAGAGGTATTGGATCAACAATGGACGGAACCACCTGAAGTTCTTTCAAGAACTTCCTCATCCAGACAGCTTCTTTTGCGGCATCAGATGCAGCGATGTATTCCGCTTCCATCGTCGAGTCTGCAACGGTTTCTTGTTTGGAACTCTTCCAACACACCGCCCCTCCATTGAGGGTAAAGACAAAACCCGACATGGACTTGGAATCATCCTTGTCACTCTGGAAGCTGGAGTCAGCAAAGGCCTCGATCTGGAGGTCTTTTCCGCCATACACCAAGAACATCTCCTTTGTCCTTCTCAGGTACTTGAGAACGTTCTTTACCGCTATCCAGTGTTTCTCCCCAGGGTTTGACTGATACCGGCTTACCACACTAAGTGCATAAGCTACATCCGGTCTGGTACACAACATCGCATACATTATAGAGCCTACCGCAGAAGCGTAGGGTATAATAGACATGCGATCCCTCTCCAAATCAGTCTTGGGAGACATCTCTTTAGAGAGGGTGATCCCGTGACAAGCCGGTAGGTTACCGCGCTTGGAATCTTCCATACTGAATCTCTTCAGTATAGTGTCGATATACCTGGACTGTGAAAGTCCTAATATCCTTTTGGATCTGTCACGGTAGATCCGGATACCCAGAATGTATGAGGCATCACCCAGGTCTTTCATGGAGAACCTGTGTGACAAGAACCCCTTGACAGATTGTAGCATAGGAATGTCATTTCCTATTAAGAGAATGTCATCCACGTATAAAACGAGGAATACTACAGTTCTCGCTACAAATCTACTATAGATGCATGGTTCATCTGGATTTTTGATAAAGCCAAATTCTTTGACCGTCTCATCAAAGCAGATGTTCCAACTCCGCGACGCCTGCTTTAGTCCATAGATGGACTTAAGCAACTTGCACACCTTTCCGCTGCTCCCACTCTGAATGAAACCCTCCGGCTGGTCCATATAGACACACTCCTCTAAATTTCTATTTAGAAAAGCTGTCTTTACGTCCATTTGCCAGATCTCAAAATCGTGGAAGGCAGCAATGGCAAGAAGGATCCGAATGGATTTCAGCATGGCTACTGGAGAAAAGGTTTCATCATAGTCCAAACCAGGTCTTTAACGAAAACCCTTTGCTACCAGCCTAGCTTTATAGGTCTCAACCTGTCCATCTACACCAATCTTCCTTTTGAAGATCCACTTGCATCCTACGGGTTTTACCCCGTCTGGAGCAATGTCCAACGTCCATACCTTGTTGGTGTACATGGACTCCATTTCGGTCCGCATTGCATCCAGCCATTTCACTGAGTCAACACTCTGAACGGCCTGCTGGAAGCTAGTAGGCTCATCATATTCTATGATGCAATCCTCTCTATCCCCGTCTATGAGAAAACCGCAGTATCTCTCGGGCGGATGAGACTGCCTACTACTCCTGCGGAGCGGCGTAGGAATGTCCTGTTCTGTTGAACCCTCTGGTTCCACTAACCTTTCAGTAATAGTCTGTGGTTCTGGAATTTCTTCCAGTTCTACTGCGCTCCCACTAATTTCCTTTTCCAAGAACTGGTGTTCTAGAAAGTGGGCATTACGAGAAACAAGGACTTTTTGTTCCTCTGCGTAGTAGAAAAGATACCCCCTGGTGTTCTTTGGGTATCCCACAAACTTGCACAGTACTGAGCGTGCCTCGAGTTTGTCCGCATGCTGCTTTTTGACAAAAGCCGGACATCCCCAGATTTTCAGATATTGAAGATAGGGTTTCTTCCCACTCCACATTTCATATGGCGTGGTAGGCACAGTCTTAGTTGGAACTCGGTTCAAAAGATATGCGGCTGATTCTAGCGCATATCCCCAGAATGATCGCGGCAACTCAGCATTACTCATCATGGACCGCACCATATCCAATAGGGTGCGGTTCCGTCTCTCCGATACACCGTTATGTTGCGGGGTGTATGGAGGAGTAAGCTGAGAGAGAATTCCGTTCTCTTTTAAATAGTCCAGGAACTCGGCACTTAAGTATTCTCCACCTCGATCCGATCTTAGAATCTTAATACTTTTGCCGGTCTGTTTCTCTACTTCATTCTTATACTCCTGGAATTTTCCAAAGGCCTCGGACTTATGTTTCATCAAGAAGACATAACCGTACCTTGAGAAGTCATCCGTAAAAGTAATGAAGTAAGAATGTCCGCTTCGGGCATGTGTAGACATTGGACCGCACACGTCACTGTGTACGAGTCCCAAGAGCTCGCTCGCTCTTACTCCTTGTCCAGTAAACGGAGTCTTTGTCATCTTTCCTTTGAGACAAGATTGACAAGTGGCATACGATTGATATTCGAACGCATTCAAATATCCTTCTGTATGTAACTTAGTCAACCTTCTCTCATTGATGTGACCCAATCTACAATGCCATAAGAAAGTCTGATTTATTTCTGGAGACTTTCTTTTGTGTGTATTCTGGACGTTGAAAATCTGTGGTTGGTTTAACACGTATATACCATTACTCAATGTACCTGACCCAATCAAAACTTGATTAAGGTGAATGTTTACAACATTACTTACAAACGCAAATTCATAACCTTCTTTAGAAACTAAAGATACAGAAATGATATTACAAGTTGCGTTGGGTACAAAAAAGCAATTACGCAAAACCAAAACATGTCCATCTGACATTCCCAGGTGATAGTCCCCCACGGCTTTAGCATCCATGCTAGCTCCGTTCGCAACTTTGAGGGTCATGTCACCTGCCTTCAAAACCCTACGGTTTCTCAACGCCTGCAAAGAATTACAGATATGAGATCCTGATCCGGTATCCAATACCCAGGAAGTAGAGTTTATTGAAAGACAGTTTTCAATAACATACACACCTGAAGCTGAAGCTGCAACCTGCTTCAATTCCTGTGTTCTGGCCTTCCAGGCCCTGCAATCATTCTTCCAGTGTCCTTTCTTATGACAATAGAAGCATTCTTCCTTATCCACAAGCTTCCCCGCTATCTTTGTTGCTTTTGCTTTTCCCTTCGTATCCACTTTACTAACACCGCCCCTTGGTTTGGCGGGGGCTTTCTTCTTCTTTCCCTTGGCTTTCGCCTTGGACCTAGAAGAAGATGATCCTCCTACAAACAAAGTGGATGTATCCCTACCTTTCTGTAGGGTGCCCTCTGCGCTCCTCAGCATGTTGAGGAGCTCTGAAAGTTCAACCTCTTTTTCTTGTAAGTTGAAGTTCAGTATAAACTGGGCGTAAGTGGAAGGAAGGGACTGGAGAACTATATCCGTATATAGCTCACTCTCCAATGTGATCCCTAGGTCAGCGAGCTCCTCAATGAAGCCGATCATCTTTAGCACGTGCTCGGCTACTGATGATCCGACGGCCATTCTTGTCGAAAATAACTTTTTCGACGCTTCGTATCTTGCGATACGAGATTGCTCTCCATACAGTTCTTTTGTATGAAGCAATATGGATTCCATGTCCATATTCTCATGCCTCCTCTGATGTTCGTTGTCCATCGAGGCAAGCAGGAGGCATTTGGCCTTCGCGCTATCAATCTCCCAAGTCTTGCGGATTTCCTTATCCGCGACGCTGGAAGTTGGACCAGGGACAGGGGGAGCTTTGGTGGTAAGAAGATACCCCAGCTTGTCATAAGTGATTGCTATCTTGACATTCCTGAGCCAATCTTTGTAGTTTGGCCCTGTCAGTTTGTTTTTATCTAGGAGTAACTTAAGTCCAGTCATGTTGATTGGTCGCTGCAATTAGGAGAGAGAAGAAGAAACACTCAGCATGATGCTCTTGCAAGTTTAGAGTGGTTTTTAGTTTGTCTAAACAGGATGGCTCCCACTGTTTCTCGAATCCCTCCTCAAACCATAAAGGAAGAATTAGTCAGGATCAATCCCACCGTACAATACTTGCTTAACCGTTCAGCCAGGCCGGTGTCGGTACTTCGAGGGAGGTTTTCCAACGCTTTCGCGAAGTTCCTTAATTAAAGAACCTCTTTTCCCTAGGGGCGTAGCCCCGCTAACACCTTTCTAGGCACCTACTAGGTTTATAGCATTGATCGTTAAGTGAGAAATTTCCCGAGGATTAGCATATACTCACAGTAGGATCGGGATCCAAATATCATTGCGTGACGAAACTGAAGGAATCCTACCAGAATCATCACATTCCAAATGGTATGCAAATCTAGCAAGTTTCAGTACTTATGAAACTCCCGATGTGGATTTTTGCCCCATGCTCTTATGACCTTGGCGTGAGGTCAAAATGTCATAAGTCACATGTCAAGTTCGTCCCATCATTATCCAGGTTAATTTGAACCCACCCGTACATACCCTTGACGTAGGCCAAAATGGCAGTACGACTGTCTCAAACCAACGCATTCTATCTATGCAACAGATAAATATCCGGCAGCTACCAATCACTATGCCTTGGCGTGAGGTCAAAATACATAGCTTGAATACTACCGAATATTTAACTGAAATGATGGAGGGCTACGGATGGTTTTGGCAAAACCGTGAACGTAGTGAACTTGATTTGGTCGATGGAACGAGATAGCTTTTAAATGGAGTGGCTCAAACTCCGTATTTTAAAAGTTTGTTTTGAAAAGAACCGAGTGGTTTTTCGAAAGTGTTCCAACGACTTTAACTTGGTTTATTATCTTGCATTAGTTCTTTTAATGCGTGATATTCTTGCATTAGTTCTTTTAATGCGTCCCATCATTTAATCCTACCATTGCAGAAAACAACCAAAATATGACGTACGCTTATGCCATTCGCATTCGCCACGGGGCCCCGTCATTACCCGTTAGGTTACTTAACTAACGACAGAGCGGGGGCTGGGCTAGCGCGTCTGTAAAACATAAGCAACGCCTAAATAATATCATATATAGATATACTGCAATGATAAACATTTCAGATCACAGATAAATAAATTGGATATACTAGGAATCTGTAATTTGCACGAGCCTGTAACAAAAAAAGATTACACGGTCGCGGTGAATAGCCAATACCCCACCCAAGACCCCTACGGGTGCGGCAAACTACCCGCCAAGTACCCGAAGCGTAGCAACCTCCCTCATCTCCATGAGTAGGCCACTCGACACTTCGGCATACCCGGTAGTTTGTGCACCCCTCCATGGGTCTATCCTAGGAGCAAAAACAGTAAAAAGAAATTATACAATGACGGCTACAACCCTGACCCGGTTGTGCGGCCATACAAATAATTATTACATCAATTTACAAATTTACAAGAATTGAAAGAAAAGAAAACTCTCGTCTCACAACCCCCGGCTATTCACCCGCGACAATCCAACATATTTATATACACATTCCAGCACATTACAGATCACAGATTTGTATAACCCCCACTAATCGACATATAGCGATTAGTAGACGTTCAATACAAATATCACATTACAGAAAACCCGTTAGCTTAAGTCTTTTAGAAGTTCGATCAAAAATACGGATTTTCGGGACCCCAAAATAAAATTTTCGTTCTGGAAAATCTGGGTTGAAAATATATATTCTAAAAATCCCAAAATACCCCAATGACCAAACTGCAGAAAAGAAAACCGTTGAACGAGTCAACTCGGCTGCGTTTCCGCGGCGGGAGCGTGCTCCCGCCGCGGAAGCGCGGCGCTTTGATCGTTTCAGCGGCCCAAATTTTTGCAGTATCTTTAAAAAAGCCTGAGTCGATTTTTGGTGTTTTTCAAAAAAGTTTTCCAGCACTTTTAAAATCGACAGAAAGTTTAAAATTCCGGGGTTCATTTCGGGACTTTTTCGTTGATCGATCTTCTAGTTACTTGCTAACATGTTAGATAGAGTTTAACCTGGCTCTGATACCACTGTAAGTCCATGCTACCTCTCCCGGTACTTTCGGGAATGCGGAATTTGGTAAAAAACGATTTTCTTAAAGATGGTAACATGGACCTATAACCCGGATCTTGGTTAAACATCTATCTAACATCCTAACTAAGAGATTCTAGCTACTCGGTTAGGGGGTTATACCTAGCTTGTCTTGAACTCCTTCTCTTCAAGCTCCGATGGTGGTCCGATGGCTCCTTCTCGTCGTCTCCGTACGCCGAAGATAGATCCACTTGAAAGCTCCAACCTTTAGCTCCTTCTTCGTTCTTTGAAGAAACTAGTTCACTTGGTTTGCCAAACCTAGTGAACTAGAATGAGTAGAGAGGAAATAGAATGGGATTTTATCTATGGTTCTTGATTCTCAACTCATGAGACAAGAGAACCATAGATCAAGAGAGGGAGCAAGAGGTTGAGGGTGAGAGCAAGAGGAGAGCTCAAGAACAAGAGAGAGAATGAGCAAGAAAGAATGAGCAAGTATTTTGTCTCTCACCCTCTCATAATCCAAAGCAATGATAACTCATCATATTAACAAAAGTCTTATGTGATGGTTTGAAGCAACCACAACCATATCATTTCATGCACTCATTTTACACAAATGAGCAAGTAAACAAAAGTCTTTGCCATGAAATGATGGCTATGGTTATCATGATGGTCAACTAGTCAAGCCTAGTCAACCGGTCAACAAGTCAACAAAAGTCAACAAGTCAACAAAGTCAACAAGTCAACAACCATATCACCATAATACTTAATTAATATAATAGTTAATCACATATCATATTCTCATTAGGGTTGAGCATAAAGTCAAATAGTCAACGGTCAACTGTCAACAACCCTAATGAGAATCCGCTGCCTCTGCATCCCTGTCAACTGTGCATACACACCCGCATCCGCGTTCCGAGGAACACGAATGCAAACTGGATAAATCCAATCCCATAAGGTACACTAGGATCTGGCTTAAAACAAAGCCCGCTAGTGTAAACTGTCCGGACACTGTACGTGCACAAGTGCACGGATGTGACCGAACCCTGTCGCAAAACCATGCGACCTGTCGCAATACCATGCGACCTCTACTCTTTTGCCTAAAGGCGAAAAGCTTTCTGTGTGGGACTCTAAAGACTCGACACTACGCTGGCAGTAGGTTTAACCACAGACCGCAAGCGGCACTAGCTGTGCGTAACGGTCCCCAGGTAATGCCGACAAGAAGACCGACGAGGCGAAACCCATCTGAACTCCTACTGAGCCTGAGTGTGACATTCTCCGTACAGTCCGGTATGTTCGTCTGATACATCGCATGGCGGGCCTAGGGGGCGGTAAACGTCAGTCCCCCAATAGCGGTACAAGTCGTGCCGGAGCGAAGCCCAAAACACCCTGAGATAACACTGGAAACCTACCAGTATATCTCGATTGCCCTGGCCAGGGACTACTCGTGTAATGGCTCTCCTAGACACAGCGCGATGTCAACCCCCAATACCGGAAGAGACGAATCCTGTCTAACCGTCACTGCCTCCAAGTGGTTCGGGACTGCACCCAACCACTACCTGTTTGCACGACTCCTTTGAGCCGTGGTAGGGTAGTGATCAAAGTACAGTGGGAACACACTCGAGGCGGAGTGACAGTGTCAAGTCAGCAGACTAAGCTGTACTCATGTCACCTGGGAACTGATAACTGACGATAGGTATAATACCAACTAGTCAGTTCCCGACGAGTCCTGTCCAGTGTACCCGTAACCTAACGAGCACCCGCATACTATCTCAAGTACGACGTACTGACGGCTGTGGGACAGACCGTCTCCCACACTGGGATGAGAAGCGCATGTGCTGGTCTACTCCGGAGTATCGATGCCCTGTCTCGATAGTCCTGCGACCAGGGACCTGCATAAGGATGTGCTTATAGATTACCCAGCCCCACTAGTGTGACGGCCATCACATCGCTGGTAATCAAGCAAAGATCCTAAGGGCTCTACTAATGTGTATAGGTGATATACAAAAATAAACACATGTACACATTGAAGTAGAAACAAACCAAGTAGCATACTACTATTTTGAGCAAGATTGTATATACAAGGTGAATATCCCAAGCATCCATTAAGTAATATACAAACCAGTATGATACAGTAATGGCCTCTAGGGCATATACACTAACACCTACTAGCTTCCAGCAAGCCATTCAGAGCGGTGACTCGGTAAAATGGCTGGATGCAATGTGGACCGAGATGGAGTCCATGTACACCAACAAAGTTTGGACTTTGGACTTTGCTCCAGAAGGGGTAAAACCCGTAGGCTGCAAATGGATCTTCAGAAAGAAGATTGGTGTAGATGGGCAGGTTGAAACCTATAAAGCTAGGCTCGTTGCAAAGGGTTTTCGTCAAAGACCTGGTTTGGACTATGACGAGACCTTTTCTCCGGTAGCCATGCTTAAATCCATTCGGATCCTTCTTGCCATTGCTGCCTTCCACGATTATTAGATCTGGCAGATGGACGTAAAGACGGCTTTCCTAAATGGAAATTTGGAAGAGTGCGTCTACATGGATCAGCCAGAGGGATTCATTCAGAGTGGGAGCGGCGGTAAAGTGTGCAAGTTGCTCAAGTCCATCTATGGACTCAAGCAGGCATCGCGGAGTTGGAACATCTGCTTTGATGATACTGTCAAAGAATTCGACTTTGTCAAAAACCCAGATGAACCATGCATTTACAGTAAGATTGTAAAGAGAAATGTGGTATTCCTCGTCTTGTACGTCGATGACACTCTCCTAATAGGAAATGATATTCCTTTGCTACAGTCAGTCAAAGGATTCTTTTCACAGAGGTTCTCCATGAAGGACCTGGGCGATGCCAACTACATTCTGGGGATCCAGATCTTTCGTGATAGATCTAAGAGGATGTTGGGACTTTCACAGTCAAGGTACATCGACACCATACTAAAACGATTCAGTATGGAAGATTCCAAGCGCGGTAATCTACCGGCTTGTTACGGAATCACCCTCTCCAAAGAGATATCTCCCAAGAATGATTTGGAAAGGGCTCGCATGTCATCAATACCCTACGCATCTGCGGTAGGCTCTATTATGTATGCGATGTTATGTACCAGACCAGATGTAGCATACGCATTGAGCGTTGTAAGCCGGTATCAGTCGAACCCAGGGGAGAAACACTGGATAGCAGTAAAGAACATTCTCAAGTATTTGAGGACTAAGGAGATGTTCTTGGTGTATGGCGGAAAAGACCTCCAGATTGAGGCCTTTGCTGACTCCAGCTTCCAGAGTGACAAGGATCACTCCAAGTCCATGTCGGGTTATGTCTTTACCCTCAATGGAGGGGCGGTTTGCTGGAAGAGTTCCAAGCAGGAAACCGTTGCTGACTCAACTATGGAAGCGGAGTACATAGCTGCTTGCGATGCCGCAAAGGAAGCTGTCTGGATGAAGAAGTTCCTCACGGAACTTCAGGTGGTTCCTACCAGTGTTGATCCAATACCGCTGTATTGTGACAACAACGGCGCTATAGCTTTAGCGAAGGAACCCAGGTCCCATCAGAAGTCCAGGCACATTTTGAGGCGGTTCCACCTGATCAGGGAGATCATTGATCGCCGGGAGATCGAGGTAAAGAGAGTAAATTCAGAAGATAACACTGCAGATCCACTCATGAAGGCCCTATCCCAGACTCAGTTTGAGCGGCTAATCGAGATGATAGGTTTTCGATACGCCAGTACATGGCCTTAGTGCAAGTGGGAGATTGTTAGTGTATATGCCCTAGAGGCCATTACTGTATCATACTAGTATGTATATTACTTAATGGAAGCTTGGGATATTCACCTTGTATTGACAATCTTGCTCAAAATAGTAGTATGCTACTTGGTTTGTTTCTGCTTCAATGTGTACATGTGTTTATTTTAGTATATCACCTATACACATTAGTGGAGCCCTTAGGATCTTTGCTTGATTACCAGCGTTGTGATGGCAGTCACACTAATGGGGGCTGGATAATCTATAAGCATATCCTTATGCAGGTCCCTAGTCGCAGGACTATCGAGACAGGGCATCGATACTCCAGAGTAGACTAGCGCATGCGCTTCTCATCCCAGTGTGGGAGACGGTCTGTCCCACAGCCGTCAGTACGTCGTACTGGAGATAGTATGCGGGTGCTCGTTGGGTTATGAGTACACTGGACAGGACTCGTCGGGAACTAACCAGTTGGTATTATACCTATCGTCAGTTATCGGTTCCCAGGTGACATGAGTACAGCTTAGTTCGCTGACTTGACGCTGTCACTTCGCCTCGAGTGTGTTCCCACTGTACTTTGGTTACTACCCTACCACGGCTCAAAGGAGTCGAGTAAACAGGTAGTAGTTGGGTGCAGTCCCGAAGCACTTGGCGGCAGTGACGGTTAGACAGGATTCGTCTCTCCCGGTATTGGGGGTTGACATCGCGCTGTGTCTAGGAGAGCCATTACACGAGTAGTCCCTGGCCAGGGCAAGCGAGATATACTGGTAGGCTTCCAGTGTTATCTCAGGGTGTTTTGGGCTTCACTCCGACACGACTTGTACCGCTATTAGGGGACTGATGTTTACCGCCCCCTAGGCCTGCCATGCGATGTATCAGACGAACAGACCGGACTGTACGGAGATTGTCACATTCAGGCTCAGTAGGAGTTCAGATGGGTTTCACCTCGTCAGTCTTCTTGTCGGCATCTACCTGGGGACCGTTACGCACAGCTAGTGCCGCTTGTGGTCTGTGGTTAAACCCACTGCCAGCGTAGTGTCGAGTCTTTAGAGTCCCACACAGAAAGCTATTCGCCTTTAGGCAAAAGAGTAGAGGTCGCATGGTTTTGCGACAGGTCGCATGGTTTTGCGACAGGGTTTTTAGTTGTATGTATGCCCTGGAGGCCAGTATTGTACAGTTGATGTATATTATATTGGATGCTTGGACATATATAGAGATGACTTTCTTGCTTGATATGATAGTATGCTATCTGGTTGCTCTTTATCTTAACATGTACACTTGTCTCTTTAAACTGTCTTATAGTTACATGTTGATAAAGCCCTTAGGATGTGTACTTGACTGCCTGGACTATGATGCAGATCATACTAGTGGGGACATGGTAGTCCATAAGTACATCCTTCAAGATCCCTAGTCGTGGGTGTATCGAGACGGGGCATCGATATACCAGTGTAGACTAGCGTATACGCTTCTCGACCCATGAGATGGGCGATGATCCCATATCCATTGTTGTTTGACATCAGAGATGGTGTATGGGTGCTTAGTGGAGACTGGGTACACTGGACGGACTCGCCGAGAACTCCCAGATGGTATTATACCTCACGTCATATGGCAGTTCTCAGGTGACACTTGTACAGGTTAGTCTGTAGACTCGAGATCGTCATAGAGCCTTGTGTGATTCCCACTGTGCTTTGATCTCCACCTTACCACGTCCATGAGGGCATGCAAAACGGTGGTCTTTGGGTACGGTCCCGAGTCACATGGAGGCAATGAGCGATAGGAGGGGTTTCGTCTCTCCCGGTATTGGGGGTTGATGTTGCGCTGTGCTCGATTGGCCGTAACAGGGAAGTCCCTGTTAGTGTATATGCCCTAGAGGCCATTACTGTATCATACTAGTTTTTATATTACTTATTGGAAGCTTGGGATATTCACATTGTATATACAATCTTGCTCAAAATAGTTGTATGCTACTTGGTTTGTTTCTACTTCAATGTGTACATGTGTTTATTTTAGTATATCGCCTATACACATTTGTGGAGCCCTTAGGATCTTTGCTTGATTACCAGCGTTGTGATGGCAGTCACACTAGTGGGGCTGGGTAATCTATAAGCACATCCTTATGCAGGTCCCTGGTCGCAGGACTATCGAGATAGGGCATCGATACTCCGGAGTAGACTAGCGCATGCGCTTCTCATCCCAGTGTGGGAGACGGTCTGTCCCACAGCCGTCGGTACGTCGTACTTGAGATAGTATGCGGGTGCTCGTTGGGTTACGAGTACACTGGACAGGACTCGTCGGGAACTGACTAGTTGGTATTATGCCTATCGTCAGTTATCAGTTCCCAGGTGACATGAGTACAGCTTAGTCCGCTGACTTGACACTGTCACTTCGCCTCGAGTGTGTTCCCACTGTACTTTGATTACTACCATACCACGGCTCAAAGGAGTCGTGCAAACAGGTGGTAGTTGGGTGCAGTCCTGAAGCACTTGGAGGCAGTGACGGTTAGACAGGATTCGTCTCTCCCGGTATTGGGGGTTGACATCGCGCTGTGTCTAGGAGAGCCATTACACGAGTAGTCCCTGGCCAGGGCAAACGAGATATACTGGTAGGCTTCCAGTGTTATCTCAGGGTGTTTTGGGCTTCACTCCGACACGACTTGTACCGCTATTGGGGGACTGACGTTTACCGCCCCCTAGGCCCGCCATGCGATGTATCATACGAACAGACCGGACTGTACGGAGAATGTCACAATCAGGCTCAGTAGGAGTTCAAATGGGTTTTGCCTCGTCAGTCTTCTTGTCGGCATTACCTGGGGACCGTTACGCACAGCTAGTGCCGCTTGCGGTCTGTGGTTAAACCCACTGCCAGCGTAGTGTGGAGTCTTTAGAGTCCCACACAGAAAGCTATTCGCCTTTAGGCAAAAGAGTAGAGGTCGCATGGTTTTGTGACAGGTCGCATGGTTTTGCGACAGGGTTGGGCCACATCCGTGCACTTGTTCACGTACAGTGTCCGGACAGTTTACACTAGCGGGCTTTGGTTTAAGCCAGATCCTGGTGTACCTTTTGGGATTGGATTTATCCAGAGTGTATTCGTGTTCCTCGGAACGCGGATGCGGGTGTGTATGCACAGTTGACGGAGAGATAGAGGCAGAGGATTCTCATTAGGGTTGTTGACCGTTGACCGTTGACTATTGACTTTTTGCTCAACCCTAATGAGAATATGATATGTGATTAACAATTATATTAATTAAGTATTATGGTGACACGGTTGTTGACTTGTTGACTTTGTTGACTTTTGTTGACTTGTTGACTTTGTTGACCGGTTGACTAGGCTTGACTAGTTGACCATCATGATAACCATAGCTATCATTTTATGGCAAAGACTTTTGATTGCTTGCTCTTTTGTGCAAAATGAGTGCATGAAATGATATGGCTATGGTTGCTTAAACCATCACATAACACTTGATTGATATGATATGTTATCATTGTTTTGGATTATGAGAGGGTGAAAGACAAAAGAGAGGCTCATTCTCACTTGCTCATTCTCTCTCTTGTTCTTGAGCTCTCATACTCTTGCTCTCACCCTCTTCCTCTTGCTCCCTCTCTTGACTCTATGGTTCACTTGTCTCATGAGTTGAGAATCAAGAAGCATAGATAAAATCCCATACAAACTCTTCTCTACTCACTCTAGTTCACAAGGTTTAGCAAACCGAGTGAACTAGTTGCTTCAAAGTTTGAAGAAGGAGCCAAAGGTTGAAGCTTTCAGGTGGATCTATCTTCGGCGCAAGGAGACGACGGGGAGAAGCCGATTCGGACGACCATCGAAGCTTGAAGACGAAGGAGTTCGAGAAAAAGAAAGGTATAACCCCCTAACCGAGTAGTTAGCAACTCGTAATTAGGTTGTTAGTTAGATGTTTAACAAAGATCCGGGTTTTAAGTCCATGTTACCACCTCTAAGAAAATCGTTTTTCATCAAATTCCGCATGCCCGAAAGTACCGGGAGAGGTAGCATGGACTTATAGTGGTATCAGAGCCTAGTTAAACTCTATCTAACATGTTAGCAAAGTAGCTAGAAGTTCGATCAAAGAAAAGTCGCAAAACGAACCAAAAACTGTCAAGTTTCTGCCGATTTTTATTCTGTTCAAAAGTTGATAATTTTCATCTTAAAAATCGGCTCAGGCTTTTGTTAGAATAACCACCAAATTTGGTCCAACGATCGAGTCAAAGCGCCGCGGAAACGCGGCGGAAGCACGCTCCCTCCGCGGTTCCGCGGCCGAGTTGACTCGGCCGAGGTCCATCTTTGGTGCAGTGTATTTCTGGGGCTGTTTTGGGATTTTTGGAATATGTATTTTCTGCCCAGATTTTCTAGAACGAAAATTTCGTATTTGGGGCCTATAAATCCGTATTTTTGATCGAACTTCTAAAATACTTAAGCTGACGGGTTTTTCTGTGATGTGATATTTGTATTGAACGTCTACTAATTGCTATATGTCGATTAGTGGGGGTTATACAAATCTGTGATCTGTAATGTTGCTGGAATGTGTATATGAATATGTTGGATTGTCGCGGGTGAATAGCCGGGGGTTGTGAGACGAGAGTTTTTCTTTTCTTTCAATTCATGTAAATTTGTAAATTGATGTAATAATTGTTTGTATAGCCGCACAACCGGGTCGGGGTTGTAGCCGTCATTGTATAATTTCTTTTTACTGTTATTGCTCCTAGGATAGACCCATGGAGGGGGTGCACAAACTACCGGGTATGCCGAAGTGCCGAGTGGCCTACTCACGGGGATGAGGGAGGTTGCTTCGCTTCGGGTACTTGGCGGGTAGTTTGCCGCACCCGTAGGGGTCTTGGGTGGGGTTTTGGCTATTCACCGCGACCGTGTAATCTGTTTTTCGTTACAGGCTCGTACGAATTACAGATTCCTAGTATATCCAATGTATTCATCTGTGATCTGAAATGCCTATCATTGCAATATATCTATATATGATATTATTTAGGCGTTGCTTATGTTTTACAGCCGCGCTAGCCCAGCCCCCGCTCTGTCGTTAGTTAAGTAACCTAACGGGTAATGACGGGGCCCCGTAGCGAATGCGAATGGCATAAGCGTACGTCATATTTTGGTTGTTTTCTGCAATGGTAGGATTAAATGATGGGACGCATTAAAAGAACTAATGCAAGAATATCACGCATTAAAAGAACTAATGAAAGATAATAAACCAAGTAAAAGTCGTTGGAACACTTTCGAAAAACCACTCGGTTCTTTTCAAAACCAACTTTTAAATGCGGAGCTTGAGCCACTCCTTTTAAAAGCTATCTCATTCCATCGACTATATCAAGTTCACTACGTTCACGGTTTCGCCAAAACCATTCGTAGCCCTCCGTCGTTTCGTATGAATATTCAATAGTATTCAAGCTGTGTTTGTTGACCTTCGTCAAGGCATAGTGATTGGTAGCTGTTGGGTATTCATATGTAGCATAGATAGATGCGTTGGTTTGGGACATTCGCATGACCTTGTTGACCTTCGTCAAGGGTATATACGGGTGGGTTCAAATTAACCTGGATAATGACGGGCAGAACTTGACATGTGACTTATGATTTGTTGACCTTCGTCAAGGTCATAAGAGCATGGGGCAAAAATCCACATCGGGAGTTTCATAAGTACTGAAACTTGCTAGATTTGCATACCATTTGGAGTGTGATGATTCTGGTAGGATTCCTTCAGTTTCGTCACGCGATGATATTTGGATCCCGATCCTACTGTGAGTATATGCTACTCCTCGGGAAATTTCTCACTAAACGATCAATGCTATAAACCTAGTAGGTGCCTAGAAAGGTGTTAGCGGGGCTACGCCCCCAGGGAAAAGAGGTTATTTAATTAAGGAACTTCGCGAAAGCGTTGGAAAACCTCCCTCGAAGTACCGACACTGGCCTGGCTGAACGGTTAAGCAAGTATTGTGCGGTGGGATTGATCCCGACTATATCTTCCTTTTTGGTTTGAGGAGGGATTCGAGAAACAGTGGGAGCCATCCTGTTTAGACAAACTAAAAACCATTCTAAACATGCAAGAGCATCAAGCTGAGTGTTTGTTCTCTCTCCTAATTGCAGCGACCAATCGACATGACTGGACTTAAGTTACTTCTAGATAAAAACATACTGAGAGGGCCAAACTACAAAGATTGGCTCAGGAATGTCAAAATGGCAATCACTCACGACAAGCTGGGGTATCTTCTTACCACCAAAGCTCCCCCTGTCCCTGGTCCCACTTCCAGCGTCGCGGATAAGGAAATCCGTAAGACTTGGGAGATTGATAGCGCGAAGGCCAAATGCCCCGTACTTGCCTCTATGGACAATGAACATCAGAGGAGGCACGAGAATATGGACTTGGAATCCATATTTCTTCACACAAAAGAACTGTATGGAGAGCAATCTCGTATCGCAAGATACGAAGCGTCGAAAAAGTTATTTTCGGCAAGGATGGCCGTCGGATCATCAGTAGCAGAGCACGTGCTAAAGATGATCGGCTACATTGAGGAGCTCGCGGACCTAGGGACCACATTGGAGAGTGAGCTCTATACGGACTTAGTTCTCCAGTCCCTTCCTTCCACTTACGCCCAGTTTATACTGAACTTCAAGTTACAAGAAAAAGAAGTTGAACTTTCAGAGCTCCTCAACATGCTCAGGAGCGCAGAGGGCACCCTACAGAAAGGTAGGAAAACATCCACTTTGTTTGTAGGAGGATCATCCTCTTCTAAGTCCAAGGCGAAAGCCAAGGGAAAGAAGAAGAAAGCCCCCGCCAAACCAAGGGGCGGTGTTAGTAAAGTGGATACGAAGGGAAAGGCAAAAGCAACAAAGAAAGCGGGGAAGCTTGTGGATAAGGAAGAATGCTTCTATTTTCATAAGAAAGGACACTGGAAGAATGATTGCAGGGCCTGGAAGGCCAGAACACAGGAATTGAAGCAGGTTGCAGGTTCAGCTTCAGGTGTGTATGTTATTGAAAACTGTCTTTCAATAAACTCTACTTCCTGGGTATTGGATACCGGATCATGATCTCATATCTGTAATTCTTTGCAGGCATTGAGAAACCGTAGGGTATTGAAGGCAGGTGACATGACCCTCAGAGTTGCGAACGGAGCTAGCATGGATGCTAAAGCCGTGGGGGACTATCACCTGGGAATGTCAGATGGACATGTTTTGGTTTTGCGTAATTGCTTTTTTGTACCCAACGCAACTTGTAATAACATTTCTGTATCTTTGGTTTCTAAAGAAGGTTATGAATTTGCGTTTGTAAGCAATGTTGTAAACATTCACCTTAATCAAGTTCTGATTGGGTCAGGTACATTGAGCAATGGTATATACGTATTAAACCAACCACAAATTTTCAATGTCCAGAATACACACAAAAGAAAGTCTCCGGAAATACATCAGACTTTCTTATGGCATTGTAGACTGGGTCACATCAATGAGAGAAGGTTGACTAAGTTACATACAGAAGGATATTTGAATCCGTTCGAATATCAATCGTATGCCACTTGTCAATCCTGTCTCAAAGGAAAGATGACAAAGACTCCGTTTACTGGACACGGAGTAAGAGCGAGTGAGCTCTTGGGACTCGTACACAGCGACGTGTGCGGTCCAATGTCTACACATGCGCGAAGTGGTTATTCTTACTTCATTACTTTTACGGATGACTTTTCAAGGTACGGTTATGTCTTCTTAATGAAACATAAGTCCGAAGCCTTTGGAAAATTCCAGGAATATAAGAATGAAGTAGAAAAACAAACTGGCAAAAGTATCAAGATTCTAAGATCGGATCGAGGTGGAGAATACTTAAGTGCCGAATTCCTGAATTATTTAAAAGAGAACGGAATTCTCTCTCAGCTTACTCCTCCATACACTCCGCAACATAACGGTGTATCGGAGAGACGGAACCGAACCCTATTGGATATGGTTCGGTCCATGATGAGTAACGCTGAGTTACCGCGATCATTCTGGGGATATGCACTAGAAGCAGCTGCGTATCTATTGAACAAGGCTCCCACCAAGACTGTGCCTACCACCCCATATCAGATGTGGACTGGGAAGAAACCCTGTCTTAAGTATCTTAAGGTATGGGGATGTCCAGCTTTTGTAAAAAAGCAGCATGCGGACAAGCTCGAGGCACGTTCAGTACAGTGTAAGTTTGTGGGATACCCAAAGAACTCCAGGGGGTATCTTTTCTATTCCGCTGAGGAACAAAAGGTTTTTGTTTCTCAGCATGCCCGCTTCTTGAAAACTGAGTTTTGGAAACCCAGATAAGTGGGAGCACAATAGAACTGGAAGAAATTCCAGAACCACAGACTATTACTGAAAGCTTAGTGGAGCCAGAGGGTTCAAAAGAACAGGACATTCCTACGCCGCTCCGCAGGAGTAGTAGGCAGTCTCATCCGCCCGAGAGATACTACGGTTTTCTCATAGACGGGGATAGAGAGGATTGCATCATAGATTATGATGAGCCTACTAGCTTGCAGCAGGCCGTTCAGAGCGTTGACTCAGTAAAATGGCTGGATGCAATGCGGACCGAAATGGAGTCCATGTACACCAATAAAGTATGGACGTTGGACATTGCTCCAGACGGGGTAAAACCCGTAGGATGCAAGTGGATCTTCAAAAGGAAGATTGGTGTAGATGGACAGGTTGAGACCTATAAAGCTAGACTTGTTGCAAAGGGTTTTCATCAAAGACCTGGTTTGGACTATGACGAAACCTTTTCTCCAGTGGCTATGCTGAAATCCATTCGGATCCTTCTTGCCATTGCTGCCTTCCACGATTATGAGATCTGGCAGATGGACGTAAAGACCGCTTTTCTAAATGGAAATTTAGAGGAGTGTGTCTATATGGACCAACCAGAGGGTTTCATTCAGAGTGGGAGCAGCGGAAAGGTGTGCAAGTTGCTTAAGTCCATCTATGGACTAAAGCAGGCATCGCGGAGTTGGAACATCTGTTTTGATGAGACGGTCAAGGAATTTGGCTTTATCAAAAATCCAGATGAACCATGCATCTATAGTAGATTTGTAGCGAGAACTGTAGTATTCCTCGTTTTATACATGGATGACATTCTCTTAATAGGAAATGACATTCCTATACTACAATCTGTCAAGGGGTTCTTGTCACACAGGTTCTCCATGAAAGACCAGGGTGATGCCTCATACTTCCTGGGGATCCGGATCCATCGTGATAGATCCAAAAGGATATTAGGACTTTCACAGTCTAGGTACATCGACACCATACTGAAGAGGTTCAGTATGGAAGATTCCAAGCGCGGTAACCTACCGGTTTGTCACGGGATCACCCTCTCTAAAGAGATGTCTCCCAAGACTGATTTGGAGAGGGATCGCATGTCTATTATACCCTACGCTTCTGCGGTAGGCTCTATAATGTATGCGATGTTGTGTACCAGACCGGATGTAGCTTATGCACTGAGTGTGGTAAGCCGGTATCAGTCTAACCCTGGGGAGAAACACTGGATAGCAGTAAAGAACATTCTCAAGTACCTGAGAAGGACTAAGGAGATGTTCTTGGTGTATGGCAGAAAAGACCTCCAGATCGAGGCTTTGCTGACTCCAGCATCCAGAGTGACAAGGATGATTCCATGTCCATGTCGGGTTTTGTCTTTACCCTCAATGGAGGGGCGGTGTGTTGGAAGAGTTCCAAACAGGAAACCGTTGCAGACTCGACGATGGAAGCGGAATACATCGCTGCATCTGATGCCGCAAAAGAAGCTGTCTGGATGAGGAAGTTCTTGAAAGAGCTTCAGGTGGTTCCGTCCATTGTTGATCCAATACCTCTGTATTGTGACAACAACGGGGCTATAGCTTTAGCGAAGGAACCCAGGTCCCAACAGAGATCCAGACACATCTTAAGGCGGTATCACCTGATCAGGGAGATCGTGGATCGCCAGGAGATCGAGGTTCGGAGAGTCGCTTCAGAAGATAACACTGCAGATCCATTCACCAGGGCCTTGCTCCAGACTCAGTTCGAGCGGCTGATCGAGATGATAGGTCTTCGATACGCCAGTACATGGCCTTAGTGCAAGTGGGAGATTGTTAGTGTATATGCCCTAGAGGCCATTACTGTATCATACTAGTTTGTATATTACTTAATGGAAGCTTGGGATATTCACCTTGTATATACAATCTTGCTCAAAATAGTAGTATGCTACTTGGTTTGTTTCTACTTCAATGTGTACAAGTGTTTATTTTAGTATATCGCCTATACACATTAGTGGAGCCCTTAGGATCTTTGCTTGATTACCAGCGTTGTGATGGCACTCACACTAGTGGGGCTGGGTAATCTATAAGCACATCCTTATGCAGGTCCCTGGTCGCAAGACTATCGAGACAGGGCATCGATACTCCGGAGTAGACTAGCGCATGCGCTTCTCATCCCAGTGTGGGAGACGGTCTGTCCCACAGCCGTCGGTACGTCGTACTTGAGAAAGTATGCGGGTGCTCGATGGGTTACGAGTACACTGGACTGGACTCGTCGGGAACTGACTAGTTGGTATTATGCCTATCGTCAGTTATCAGTTCCCAGGTGACATGAGTACAGCTTAGTCCGCTGACTTGACACTGTCACTTCGCCTCGAGTGTATTCCCACTGTACTTTGATTACTACCCTACCACGGCTCAAAGGAGTCGTGCAAACAGGTGGTAGTTGGGTGCAGTCCCTAAGCACTTGGAGGCAGTGACGGTTAGACAGGATTCGTCTCTCCCGGTATTGGGGGTTGACATCGTGCTGTGTCTAGGAGATCCATTACACGAGTAGTCCCTGGCCAGGGCAAACGAGATATACTGGTAGGCTTCCAGTGTTATCTCAGGGTGTTTTGGGCTTCACTCCGACACGACTTGTACCGCTATTGGGGGACTGACGTTTACCGCCCCCTAGGCCCGCCATGCGATGTATCAGACGAACAGACCGGACTGTACGGAGAATGTCACATTCAGGCTCAGTAGGAGTTCATATGGGTTTCGCCTCGTCAGTCTTCTTGTCGGCATTACCTGGGGACCATTACGCACAGCTAGTGCCGCTTGCGGTCTGTGGTTAAACCCACTGCCAGCGTAGTGTCGAGGCTTTAGAGTCCCACAAAGAAAGCTATTCGCCTTTAGGCAAAAGAGTAGAGGTCGCATGGTTTTGTGACAGGTCGCATGGTTTTGCGACAGGGTTTGGTCACATCCGTGCACTTGTGCACGTACAGTGTCCGGACAGTTTACACTAGCAGGCTTTGGTTTAAGCCAGATCCTGGTGTACCTTTTGGGATTGGATTTATCCAGAGTGTATTCGTGTTCCTCGGAACGCGGATGCGGGTGTGTATGCACAGTTGACGGAGAGATAGAGGCAGAGGATTCTCATTAGGGTTGTTGACCGTTGACCGTTGACTATTGACTTTTTGCTCAACCCTAATGAGAATATGATATGTGATTAACAATTATATTAATTAAGTATTATGGTGACATGGTTGTTGACTTGTTGACTTTGTTGACTTGTTGACTTTTGTTGACTTGTTGACTTTGTTGACTGGTTGACTAGGCTTGACTAGTTGACCATCATGATAACCATATCTATCATTTCATGGCAAAGACTTTTGCTTGCTTGCTCTTTTGTGCAAAATGAGTGCATGAAATGATATGGCTATGGTTGCTTAAACCATCACATAACACTTGATTGATATGATATGTTATCATTGTTTTGGATTATGAGAGGGTGAAAGACAAAAGAGAGGCTCATTCTCACTTGCTCATTCTCTCTCTTGTTCTTGAGCTCTCATACTCTTGCTCTCACTCTCTTCCTCTTGCTCCCTCTTTTGACTCTATGGTTCACTTGTCTCATGAGTTGAGAATCAAGAACCATAGATAAAATCCCATACAAACTCTTCTCTACTCACTCTAGATCACAAGGTTTAGCAAACCGAGTGAACTAGTTTCTTCAAAGTTCGAAGAAGGAGCCAAAGGTTGAAGCTTTCAGGTGGATCTATCTTCGGCGCAAGGAGACGACGGGGAGAAGCCGATTCGGACGACCATCGAAGCTTGAAGAGGAAGGAGTTCGAGAAAAGAAAGGTATAACCCCCTAACCGAGTAGTTAGCAACTCGTAGTTAGGTTGTTAGTTAGATGTTTAACAAAGATCCGGGTTTTAAGTCCATGTTACCACCTCTAAGAAAATCGTTTTTCATCAAATTCCGCATGCCCGAAAGTACCGGGAGATGTAGCATGGACTTACAGTCCCTGGCCAGGGCTGATCAGAGATTTGCTGGTAAGTGTTACCAGTAGTTTCTCGACCCGTTATGAGCCTCATATCGGTACGACTTATCGGTTATTGGGGTCTGACGTTTACCACCCCTAGACTTGATATGCGACATATCAGACGAACAGACCGGACTGTACGGTAAGTGTTACTGGTTGGATTCACAGGAGTGTGAGCTGGCTAGCTCGTCGATCTTCTGATCGCTCAATACCCGGATGGCCGTTACGTTTAGTAGACCGCTTGCGGCTTGTAGGTGCTTGATATGATCATCATCTGCTACCGGCGTATTGACGAGTCTTTAGAGTCCTACACAGAGGTTTCCTGGCTCAAGCGAAACGAAATAGGAGCGCATATGAGATATTTGCAGGACCGAGAATAATGCGTGTATGTGATACCGTATTTCATTCTCGCGATGGATGTATCGATTGGTTATATTCGATATAACCTAGATATCGAATCAAGGATTGATTCGATAAATCGATACATAGGATACTAGTCGGTTATATGCGATATGACCGGATCGTTAAATCAAGTGTTGATTTAATGATTTAATGTATAATTATATATTTGGTATATTATTTTGCATTAACTAGTATTGGTTCACTTTAAATGGATTTTCTCACTTGATGTGCAAGTTGTATATGTGATATACTTTTGTGCACATCTTTGTATCATGTTTGATGATGCTTGCTCATTTGGTTAAGTGTAAAGAATTAAACCTAGGTTAAGAAAGTGATTAGGGTTTTAATTATCCATTCTTTTATTTATTGATTTTGGAAAAAGAATGGGATAAGAATACAAAATGGTTTCTTTCATTCTTGAACCTTTGTGAAGCTTCATGAAGCTTTGACCAAAGTGACCAATTTGTCTTCATGCTTAACCCTAACCACTCTTCTAACCTTGGTCAATTCTCTACACCTAACCATGGTTCCTATTATGATAAGTATTCATTTCTTTTTCATTTTTGATTAACTTATCATAATATTTTCCTTCTTCTTGATCTTCTTCTTCAAGAAAGAAAGCTTGATGCCATCAATGGCAACTTGAGTTCTAAAGTGAGAAATCCAATTCTACAGTGAACCCACCTCCTATTTCTTCACCCTCTACCTCTTGCCAAGTAGTATAGGGTGTTTTCTTCACAAGTTTCACAACTTGGTGAAGTTGGAGCTTGAACTTGTGATGTCTCGACGTAGATCATCTTCGGCACGAAGCCGACGACCTAGTCCGCCCATTTCTCCGATGAAGCCGACGATTGAGTTTGGGATTCGAGATGGACAGCGAGAGGACGCCTACGTGGAGCTAAGGAAGTGGAGAACCGGATCTACAAAGGTTGTAGCCTCTCTCCTTTAGTTAAGATGTTAACTGGTTTCGTTTTTCGCCTAAATTTCTAGTCAACGATCTAGTCTAGGGTTTCTCGGCACCGTAAAATTTAAAATTGGCATTGTTGATGCCTTGTGAGACCTCATTAGCGTGCCTAGGAACCCTACAGTGGTATCAGAGCCTAGCTAGAGCCTTAGGCGAAGTCTAGACGATGTTTGAAACCCGATCGAACCGAAACCCTAAAACCCAAAATGCTCTCTGGAAATTTTCTGAAAATTTGGATTTTTGTCAATTAAAAATATGCAGAAAAATAAGCAGGGTCTTATTTGAATTACTGTGAAATACGAGGGCCTAAATCGATTTTTCCACCGCGGAACCGCGGCACGAGCTAGGCATGTGCGGCGGTTCCGCGGCCGTACTGTCCTCTTGTCTGATAATTTCTGCACAGTAACTCATATAATTTAATGCTATATTTTCTGGGTATTTTTATTGTGACTCTACAGATGAGTATTCTGGGGTTGTATTGGGAATCAATGATTCGATCGGATTTTCAAATTTTGTCTGTGTGGTTTTCCAGATATTTTTCGAATATGTTAAAAAGTTCGACCGGATATAAATACCCAACTTTTCCCCTGCCGGAAAATTTCCAAGTGTTGGATTTTTCTGTGGTTTAAAGACGTTCTAAGTAGTGCAAGTAACGCGATGGTCCCTCTAGAAGACAACAAACCTTAACTCGATTATGTGACCGTTTTGAACTACCCTTTGAACCTTCGGGTTTGGGGCAGTACGGCGTGCCACATGTGAGGCGTTGGCTTGACCCTTCTACGGCTGGACCGTTGGCACTGAGGCATGAAGTGAATGCCTTTGAACTTATTTCATGTGTTGAACGGTTTCGGAAAAACTTGGGTGTTCGAATGTTCGATCGGAAAGTTTAATATTTTCTATTTATCCGGAATGGGATACAATAATTGGAATTCACAAACAGTTATGAGATAACTGAATGAATGCTATAAATCTAGCGGTTTAGTCTCATTTGATATTGAAAAGAGTTTTCGATAATGAGACTAAAATGCGGGGTTTATAACTGTTAGGCATGTGATGTCTAAGTATTTCATTTGATTAGGCATGTGATGTCTAAAGAGGTTGCGGATTCCAATTGTTGTAGTTTTACACTTTCTTTTCTGTGACCGTAAGTGTAATATGTGATATCGCCGTTTTCGTTGCTATATGTCAACGACAATTGGGATACGCATGTTTACTTACGTTGATGACATGTGATGTTATGTGTTGCTGGATATGTTATATTGGATTGTCGTGTTTGAATAGCCGGGGGGTTTTCTGTGAGATGAGTGTTTTTCATTTTCATTCATGTAAAAACTTGTATGTAATATTCTTTTATTTGGGGCACTTCCAGGTTGCGGAAGTTGTCACCTTTTGTATATTATTTACTTTTCTGCATTAGGATAGACCCAAGGAGGGGAGCACGAGTAACCGGGTTCTAGGGTCCAGTGGGAGACCATCTCGAGGAGTCGAGTCCGGGTCTCCTAACCCTAGAATTGGTAGAGTTGCTTGCCGCTCTCGTAGGGGTCTAGGGGTGTGGGATTGGCTGTTCATCACGACCGTGGAATCCGTGTTTTATACTGGCTCGTATTGAAAACACGGACGTCCTAGTATATCCAATGTTTCATATGTTTCTTCTGCTGCGATATCTGTGATGTGATCATGTGATGTTCTGTGATAAATACAGTATATAGTATATATGATATATTATATAGACGTTACTTATTTTTTGCACCCGCACTAGCCCTGCCCTGCTCTGTCGTTAGTTACCTAACCTAACGGTGCACGAGGGGACATTCAGGCAAATGCGGATGGCATAAGTGTACGTCGTATTTATCTGTGATGTTTAGGTATTTAAATGATGGGACTTCATTAATGTGATTAATGAAATAAAAGAAACCAAATGATGTTGTAGAATCAAATTTTAAACAAAACAGGTAGCCACAGTTCTTGCTTTGCATAGCGGAATATATGATATACCCTGCACCTTATTCGATGAGAAAAGAACCGAGATCCCTTCACCGGGAGTGACTCCTTTAGCAATAACTGACAGACGCTACACACTCGGTTTGCTTTTGATTGCTTCTATAGTTTCTGCTTTGCACAGTGATATATATGATATATCCCGCACCTCATTCGACGAGGAAAGGGCCGACGATCCCTTCACCGGGAGTGACCCCTTTAGCAAAACTAGAAAAGCCTCAAAATCACTCCATTTCAAAACTTCATTTGACTCTACAACGATATCAAGTTCATTACGCTCATGGTTTTCAGAAAAACCTGCGTAGCCCTCCGTCATTTCAGATAAGTTGCATATAGTATTCGTGCTACATTTGTTGGCTTTCGTCAAGGTGTAGTGTGCGGTAGCTATGTGCTGCTTATCTGCTGCATATGATGCGACTAGATTAGGGTAGTCGTACGGCTTTGTTGGCTTTCGTCAAGGGTCGTGCGGGTGGGTTTAATTCAGTGAAGAAATGTACGGGTTGAACTTGACTAGCGGGCTGTGGTTGTTGGCTTTCGTCAAGGTCATAGCACGCTAGGGGCAAAATATTATCGGGAATTTCAAGTGTTGAAATTTGCAATGAGATTGCATACCTTCTATGAGATAGTTGGATCCCGATACCCACTGCGAGTAAGAGTTACTCCTGGGAGAGTTTTACACATTACAATTAGCCGATCAAGTAGGTGTCTATAAAGGTGTTAACGAGGTTACGCCTCTGGGAAAACGAGGTTTACATTAATTAGGTTCGTGCGAAAGCACGGGGGACCTCCCTCAAAGTACCGACACTAGCCTGGCTGAAAGATTGGCGAACTTGTAGTGTGTAATTAATCCCGGCTAGTCTTTCCTTTTAGGGTTTGAAGGAAGATTTGATAAAAACCAGTGGGAGCCATCCTGATTAGATAAGATAATAACCAATCTGATCTTGCACGAGCATACGCTAAAGTGTTTTCTTCTCTCTCTCTCCAGGTAGCGACCATTTCATGCCCTAATAAAGATAATAATATGGATGTATTGACCGAACCCGCATGTTATACTGTGCTGGGGAACGTTGGTTCCGTTCTTTCCTATAAGAGTTATAGGACTGAGCAGGATATAGGGGAATACCAGGATTCACATGCCACCCGAATGAAGAAAGTACATGATGATGCATTTTCTTCGGGTGTGTTCGTTACAGAGAACTGTTTCTCCATTTGCTCTACGTCCTGGGTATTGGATACCGGGTCAGGATCCCATATATGTAATCAGTTACATGGGCTTAGGAAAGGTAGAGAGCTTGGAGAAGGTGATAAAGACATTAGAGTTGGAAATGGTGCAATTGTTGCAGCTAAGACTGTCGGGGAATATCACCTTGTATTACCAACTTGTAATACATTGGTTCTGAACGAATGCTATTACATGCCGAACCTGATATGCAACATTATATCGGTTTCTTTGTTGAGTAAAGAGGCATATAATTTTGTATTACAGGACAATGTTATGAACATTTTCCGTAACCAAAAGTTGGTTGGATCAGGCACGTTGTGCAATGGCATTTATGTTCTAAATCAATCAACAGTTCTGAGCATAACAAACACACACAAGAGGAAGAGTTCAGAACTGAACGAATCCTTCTTGTGGCATTGTAGACTGGGTCACATCAATGTGACACGACTGGCTAAGTTACATAAGGATGGATATTTGAAACCATTCGAATTTTCATCTTATGACACTTGCCAGTCATGTCTCAAAGGCAAGATGACCAAAACTCCGTTTACGGGACACGGAGAGAGAGTTAACGAACTCTTGGGATTGATACATAGTGATGTATGCGGTCCCATGTCTACACATGCCAGGGATGGTTCTTCGTACTTCATTACATTCACTGACGATCTCTCAAGATACGGACATGTGTACTTGATAAGACACAAGTCTGAAGCTTTTAAGAAATTTAGAGAATATAAACAAGAAGTCGAGAACCAAACCGGAAATCGTATTAAAATCGTTCGATCTGATCGAGGAGGTGAATACTTAAGCAATGAATTCCTGGACTTCCTAAAAGAGAATGGGATTCTCTCTCAGCTGGCTCCTCCATATACACCACAGCACAACGGTGTGTCAGAAAGGAGGAACCGCACCCTATTAGAAACGGTGCGCTCTATGATGAGCACAGCTGAGTTACCTATTTCCTTCTGGGGGTATGCGCTTGAGACAGCCATACATCTATTGAATATGGTCCCCACAAAATCAGTGCCTACCACTCCATGTGAGATATGGAAAGGGAAGAGACCATGTCTTAACTATGTTAAGATATGGGGTTGTCCAGCCTATGTCAAACAACAAAATTCGGACAAACTCGAGGCACGGTTTGTTCTATGCAAATTTATAGGATATCCCAAAAATTCACAAGGGTATATCTTCTACCACCCTGAGGAACAAAGAGTGTTTGTTTCTCGGCATGCCACCTTTTTAGAAAAGGAATTTCTTGAAAAAGAGATTAGTGGTCATGAGGTAGAACTGGAAGAGGTTCCAGTTACAGAAGCTACAACAGAAGATCTGGTGGAACCAGAGGATTCAATACATCCCAATGAACCCCAGCCACTCCGCCGATCTAGTAGGGTTCCTCGCAGACCTGAGAGATACTACGGTTTTCTCATGGATGGTGGGAGCGAGGATTGCATCATGGAGGATGATGACCCAACTAGCTTCGAGCAGGCCATCACGAGTAGGGACTCTGTGAAATGGCTGGATGCTATGCGGTCCGAGATGGAATCCATGTACACCAACAAAGTATGGACTTTGGAAGTTGCTCCTGAAGGGGTAAAGCCCATTGGGAGCAAGTGGATCTTCAAGAAGGAACTTGGTGTAGATGGGAAAGTGGAGACTTTCAAAGCTAGACTTGTTGCAAAAGGTTTTCGTCAAAGACCAGGTGTGGACTATGACGAAACCTTTTCTCCAGTGGCTATGCTTAAATCCATCCGGATCATGCTTGCCATCGCTGCATATCATGATTACGAAATCTGGCAAATGGATGTTAAGACCGCCTTTCTAAATGGTGATTTAGAAGAGTGCGTGTACATGACTCAGCCAGAGGGCTTCGTAGACAGTGGGAGCAGCGGGAAGGTGTGCAAGCTGCTTAAATCCATTTATGGATTAAAGCAAGCATCGCGGAGTTGGAACATCTGCTTTGACGTCGTTATCAAAGAGTTTGATTTCGTCAAAAACCCAGATGAACCTTGTATTTACAAGAAGGTGGCAGAGAGTAAGGTTGTCTTCCTCGTATTGTACGTGGACGACATACTCTTGATAGGAAATGATATTCCTATGCTGCAATCGGTCAAGCTCTTCTTATCACAAAGATTCTCGATGAAAGATCTTGGTGATGCCTCCTGCATATTGGGAATTAGGATCTATAGAGATAGATCCAAACGGATATTGGGATTGTCCCAATCCAGGTACATTGACACCATACTAAAGAGGTTTAGTATGGAAGAATCCAAGCGTGGGAACTTACCCACGATCTCTGGAGTTACTCTCTCCAAAGAGATGTCTCCCAAGACTGATTTGGAGAGAGCTCGCATGCAAGGGATACCCTATGCTTCGGCTGTAGGCTCTATCATGTATGCGATGCTATGTACCAGACCCGATGTAGCATACTCACTAAGTATAGTGAGCAGGTATCAAGCTGATCCTGGAGAGAGTCACTGGACAGCTGTGAAGAGCATTCTCAAGTACTTACGAAGGACTAAAGAGATGCTCTTGGTGTATGGTAATGGAGAACTCCAAGTGGAGTCCTTTACCGATTCGAGCTTCCAGAGTGATAAGGATGACTCTAAGTCGCAGTCGGGATTTGTCTTTACACCTTACGGAGGGGCGGTTAGCTGGAAGAGTTCCAAGCAGGAAACCGTGGCAGACTCGACGATGGAGGCTGAATACATCGCTGCCAACGATGCTGCTAAAGAGGCTGTCTGGATCTAGAAGTTCACTACTGAACTTGGAGTGGTTCCATCCATTGAGCATCCAATACCTTTTTATTGTGATAACAATGGAGCGGTGGCTTTGGCTAAGGAACCCAGGTCCCATCAGCGATCCAGGCATATTCGGAGGCGGTATCACCTGATCCGGGAGATAGTTGATCGCCGGGAGATCGAGGTCAGGAGAGTTGACACGAAGAACAACACGGCAGATCCACTCACGAAGGCCACTCCCCAGATACAGTTTGAGAGACTCTTCGGGATGCTCGGTATGAGATACTACAGCAGCTGGCCCTAGTGCAAGTAGGAGATTGTTAGTTGTATGTATGCCCTAGAGGCCAGTATTGTACAGATGATGTATATTATATTGGATGCTTGGACATATATAGAGATGACTTTCTTGCTCGATATGATAGTATGCTATCTGGTTGCTCTTTATCTTAACATGTACACTTGTCTCTTTAAACTTTCTTATAGTTACATGTTGATAAAGCCCTCAGGATGTGTACTTGACTGCCTGGACTATGATGCAGATCATACTAGTGGGGACATGGTAGTCCATAAGTATATCCTTCAAGGTCCTTAGTCGTGGGTGTATCGAGACGGGGCATCGATATACCAGTGTAGACTAGCGTATACGCTTCTTGACCCATGAGATGGGCGATGGATGATCCCATATCCATTGGTGTTTGACATCAGAGATGGTGTACGGGTGCTCAGTGGAGACTGGGTACACTGGACGGACTCGCCGAGAACTCCCACATGGTATTATACCTCACGTCAGATGGCAGTTCTCAGGTGACACTTGTACAGGTTAGTCTGTAGACTCGAGATCGTCATAGAGTCTTGTGTGATTCCCACTGTGCTTTGATCTCCACCTTACCACGTCCATGAGGGCGTGCAAAACGGTGGTCTTTGGGTACAGTCCCGAGTCACATGGAGGCAATGAGCGATAGGAGGGGTTTCGTCTCTCCCGGTATTGGGGGTTGATGTTGCGCTGTGCTCGATTGGCCGTAACAGGGAAGTCCCTGGCTAGGGCTGATCAGAGATTTGCTGGTAAGTGTTACCAGTAGTTTCTCGACCCGTTATGAGCCTCATATCGGCATGACTTATCAGTTATTGGGGTCTGACGTTTACCACCCCTAGACTTGATATGCGACATATCAGACGAACAGACCGGACTGTACGGTAAGTGTTACTGGTTGGATTCATAGGAGTGTGAGCGGGCTAGCTCGTCGATCTTCTGATCGCTCAATACCCGGATGGCCGTTACGTTTAGCAGACCGCTTGCGGCTTGTAGGTGCTTGATATGATCATCATCTGCTACCGGCGTATTGACGAGTCTTTAGAGTCCTACACAGAGGTTTCCTGGCTCAAGCGAAACGAAATAGGAGCGCATATGAGATATGTGCAGGACCGAGAATAATGCGTGTATGTGATACCGTATTTCATTCTCGCGATGGATGTATCGATTGGTTATATTCGATATAACCTAGATATCGAATTAAGGATTGATTCGATAAACCGATACATAGGATACTAGTCGGTTATATGCGATATGACCGGATCGTTAAATCAAGTGTTGATTTAATGATTTAATGTATAATTATATATTTGATATATTATTTTGTATTAACTAGTATTGGTTCACTTTAAATGGATTTTCTCACTTGATGTGCAAGTTGTATATGTGATATACTTTTGTGCACATCTTTGTATCATGTTTGATGATGCTTGCTCATTTGGTTAAGTGTAAAGAATTAAACCTAGGTTAAGAAAGTGATTAGGGTTTTAATTATCTATTCTTTTATTTATTGATTTTGGAAAAAGAATGGGATAAGAATACAAAATGGTTGCTTTCATTCTTGAACCTTTGTGAAGCTTCATGAAGCTTTGACCAAAGTGACCAATTTGTCTTCATGCTTAACCCTAACCACTCTTCTAACCTTGGTCAATTCTCTACACCTAACCATGGTTCCTATTATGATAAGTATTCATTTCTTTTTCATTTTTGATTAACTTATCATAATATTTTCCTTCTTCTTGATCTTCTTCTTCAAGAAAGAAAGCTTGATGCCATCAATGGCAACTTGAGTTCTAAAGTGAGAAATCCAATTCTAAAGTGAACCCACCTCCTATTTCTTCACCCTCTACCTCTTGCCAAGTAGTATAGGGTGTTTTCTTCACAAGTTTCACAACTTGGTGAAGTTGGAGCTTGAACTTGTGATGCCTCGACGTAGATCATCTTCGGCACGAAGCCGACGACCTAGTCCGCCCATTTCTCCGATGAAGCCGACGATTGAGTTCGGGATTCGAGATGGACAGCGAGAGGATGCCTACGTGGAGCTAAGGAAGTGGAGAACCGGATCTACAAAGGTTGTAGCCTCTCTCCTTTAGTTAAGATGTTAACTAGTATCGTTTTTCGCCTAAATTTCTAGTCAACGATCTAGTCTAGGGTTTCTCGGCACCGTAAAATTTAAAATTGGCATGGTTGATGCCTTGTGAGACCTCGTTAGCGTGCCTAGGAACCCTACAAGGGTCCGGTCACATCCGTGCACTTATGCACGTACAGTGTCCGAACAGTTAGCACTAGCGGGCTTCGGTTTAAGCCAGATCCTTGTGTACGTTTTGGGATTGGTTTTATCCAGTATGTATTCATGTTCCTCGGAACGCGGATGCGGGTGTGTATGCACAATTGACGGAGAGACAGAGGCAGAGGATTCTCATTAGGGTTGTTGACCGTTGACAGTTGACTATTGACTTTTTGCTCAGCCCTAATGAGAATATGATATATATATATATATAATTATCAATAATATTAATTAAGTATTATAGTGACATGGTTGTTGAGGGGCTGACTTTGTTGACTTGTTGACTTTGTTGACCGGTTGACTAGGTTGGACTAGTTGACCATCATCATCACAATGGTTGTCATTTTCATGCAATGACTTTTGCTTGCTTGTTGTGGTTTGCAAAATGAGTGCATGGAAATGATATTGCCTTTGACATGATATGAACTATCACATAATAATACTTGATTAAGATTATGGCTCATGATGGTTTTGAATTATGAGAGCCAAATGAGAAAAGTCTTCTCTCATTCTTTCATGCTCATTCTCTCTCTTGTTCTTGAGATCTCATCTTCCTCCTCTTTCTCTCCCTCTCTTGAGTCTATGTTTCACTTGTCTCATGAGTTGAGAACCAAGAACCATAGATAAAATCCCAATCAAACTCTTCTCTACTCACTCTAGTTCACAAGGTTTGGCAAACCGAGTGAACTAGTTTCTTCAAAGTTCGAAGAAGGAGCCAAAGGTAGAAGTTTTCAGGTGGATCTATCTTCGGCGCAAGGAGACGACGGGAAGAAGCCGATTCGGACAACCATCGAGGCTTGAAGACGAAGGAGTTCGAGATAAGAAAGGTATAAACCCCCTAACCGAGTAGTTAACAACTCCTAGTTAGGTTGTTAGTTAGATGTTTAACAAAGATCCGTTTTTGAGTCCATGTTACCACCTCTAGAAAATTGTTTTTCACCAAATTCCGCATGCCCGAAAGTACCGGGAGAGGTAGCATGGACTTACACTAGTAAATCTCAGCAACCATGGCCAGTGATTTCCAGTTATGGCCAATCGAACATAGCGCAACATCAACTTCCTATACCGGGAGAGACGAAATCCCTCCTATCGCTCATTACCTCCATGTGATTCGGGACTGTACCCAAAAGCCACCTTTTTGCACGCCCTCTTGGACATGGTATGATGGAAATCAAAGCACAATGGGAATCACACAAGACTCTATGACGATCTCGGGTCAACAGACTACTCTGTACCAGTGTCACCAGAGAACTGCCATCTGACGTGAGGTATAATACCATCTGGGAGTTCTCGGCGAGTCCATCCAGTATACCCAGTCTCCACTGAACCCCCGTATACCTTCTCTGATGTCAAACACTAATGGATATGAGATCATCCATCGCCCATCATATGGGTCAAGAAGCGCATATGCTAGTCTACTCTGGAGTATCGATGCCCTGTCTCGATACACCTACGACTAGGAACATTTGAAGGATGTACTTGATGACTACTCTGTCCCCACTAGTATGATCTGCAACATAGTCCTGGTAGTCAAGTACTCATCCTAAGGTTTTTATCAACATGTAACATAGAGACAATCAGAGTATATGTTAAGATAAAGAGTAACCAAATAGCATACTATCATGTCAAGAAAGAAAGTCCTCCCTATATACGACCAAGCATCCACTACAATAAATATCGTATGTACAGTAAAGGCCTCTAGGGCATACATATAACTAATAATCTCCCACTTGCACTAGGGCCATCTGTTGTGGTATCGTATACCCAATAATCAGCTGTGGTCGAAGTATCCCATACTCAACCATCCCATAAAGGTCTCTACTGGGAAATAGGCCTTCGTGAGTGGATCCGCGCTGTTGTCCCTTGTGTCTACTCTCCTAACCTCGATCTCCCTGGAGATCAACCATCTCCATGATCAGGTGATACTGACTAAGAATTATATCTGGATTTCTGATGGGACGGGGTTCCTAAGCCAAAGCCATAACTCCATTCTCACACAATGGTTGGAACCAAGTTCATCTCATAAACTTATATATATCCAGATTGCCTCTTTGGTAGCATCCTTGGTAATGACGTATCTTGCCTTTAATCGTCTAGTAAGTCACGGTATCTATCTTGGAACTCTTCCAACATACCGTCCCTCCACTGAGGGTAAAGACAATGCCTGCGACTGACATTCAGTCGTCCTTATCACCCTGGAACTTTTCCAGTGATTCTCCCCAGGATTGATTAATACCATCTCACTACATCTAGTGAGAATCCTAACATCCAATCAGATCTATCTCATAGATCCAAAACCCAGGATTTAGGAGGTATCACTTTGATTCTATATGGAGAATCCTTATGATAAGCGGAGATTGACCGAGCGTAGCATAGGAAACTCCTTCCCTATCAAGAGTATGTCATCCATGTACTCTACGAGGATCACCACCATACTCTCTACTACCTTTTTGTATATACAAGGTTCATCTACCATTTTGATGAAGTCAAACTCTTTGACTACCACATCAAAACAGACGTTCCAACTCCGCGATGCCTGATTTATCACATAAAACATCTTGCACACTTTTCCGCTGCTCCCACTGTCTACGTAGCCCTCTGGCAATGTACTTATAGATGCTCTCTTCTAAATCATCATTTAGAAAAGCAGTCATGACACCCAACAACTAGATATCGTAGTCATGGTATGTAGCAGTGGCAAGTAGGATCTGGATGGACTTAACCATAGCTTTGAAAGTCTCAACTTTTCCATGTACACCAAGTAATCTTCTCATGATATACTTGCTCCTGATGGGGATTTAACCCTTTAGACGAAGCAACCAAAGTCCATACTTTGTTGGTGTATAAGGATTCCGTCTCAGATCACTAAGCATCCAGCCATTCTTACAGAGTCCCACTCCTGATGGCCTGCTCGAAACTAGTTGGTTCATCATCTCATGATGCAATCCTCGCTCCCACTGTCATAGAGAAACCGAAGTATCTCTGAGGTGGGTGAGGAACTCTACTAGATCGGCGGAGAGGCTGAGGTTCGTTGGAAACTATTGAATCTTTTGGTTCTACCAAATTATCAGCTGCAGTTTTGTATAGCTGGAACTCTTTCCAGTTCTACCTTTTTACCACTAATTTCTTCACAAGAAATTCCCTTTCATAAAGGTGGCATGTTGAGAAACAAAAACACCTTTTGTTCCCCAGTTTGGTAGAAGATATTCCCTTGCGAATGCTTGGGATATCCAACAAACTTCCACAGAACTGATTTTGCCTCGAGCTTGTCCGGATTTTGCTTTTAGACATAGGCTGGACAACCCCAAATCTTAACATACTTAAGATATGGGCTCTTCCCATTCCATATCACATATGAAGTGATAGGCAACTGATTTGATTGGAACCCTATTCAATAGGTATGCAGCTTCTCAAGTACATAACTCCCAAAAGGAAATAGGAAACTCAGTAGTACTCATCATAGAGCACACCATATCATATAGGGTGCAATTGCTCCGCCCCGATACACCGACGTGCAATTGCTCCGCCCCGATATACCGACGTGCTGTGGTGTATTCGGAGGAGTAATGCTGAGAGAGAATACCATTCTCCTTTAGAATAGTCCAGGAATACCGTGCTCAAGTATTCTTCTCCCTGATCACATCAAAGTACATAATACTTATACCCGTTTTGGTTCTCTACTTCTAACTCATATTCATTGAATTTCTCAAAAGGTTCATACTTGTGTTTCAACAGGAACATATGTCTGAATCTTGAGAGATTATCAGTGAATGTAATGAAGTATAAAGAACCAGTCCTGGCATGTGTAGACAGGGGACTTACATACATCATCATGTATCAATCCCAAGAGTTCACTAACTCTTTCTCTGTTTCCAATAATCAGAGCTGTGGTCATCCTATCTTTGTGATATGACCGGCAAGTTTCATAAGAAGTAAATTTAAACTAATTTAAATATGCATCTAAATGTAACTTAGCTAGTCGGGTCCCATTGATATGACCTAGTCTACAATGCCTCAAGAAGGATTCGTTCATTTCTGAACTCTTCCCCTTGTGTGTGTTCTGTATGTTAAGAACTGTAGTTTGATTTAGAACGTATATGCTTTTAGATAACGTGCCTGAACCGATCAACTCTTGATATAGGAAATGTTCAAAACATTATCCAATCAATACAAAATTATATCCTTCTTTACTAATAAAGAGACTGATATGATGTTGTAATTCAGGTTCGGTATTTAATAACATTCGTTCAGAATCAATGTATTCTGCTAATACAGGGTGATAACTGCCAACTTACTTGGCGTGCAACAATTGCACGATTTCCAACACTTGAAACTTATCACCCATTCTCAGTCCTCTGCCTATCTGTAGCCGATGTAACAGATTACATTTGTGGGATCCTGATCCAGTATCACATACCCAGGACGTAAGGGATACTGAGAAACAGTTCTTGGTAATGAATACACCCGAAGAAGATGCATCAGCATGCACTTTGTTCGTTTGGGCGGCATGGGAATTCTGGTAATCCCCAAATTCCTGCTCTGTCTTATAACAATTATAAGTTGGAGTGGGACCAACGTTCCCTAGCGCAATATAACAAGCGGGTTAGTTCAATACATCCGTATTATTATCTTAATTAAGGCGTGACATAGTTACAACCAGGAGAGAGAGAGAAGAAAACACTCAGCGTATGCTCTTGCAAGATTAGATTGGTTTATTAATATATCTAATCAGGATGTCTCCCACTGTTTTAGTCAAATCTTTCTTCAAACCCTAAAAGGAAAGACTAGCCGGGATTAATTATACCCTACAAGTTCGCCAATCTTTCAGCCAGGCCAGTGCCGGTACTTTGAGAGAGGTTCCCCGTGCTTTTACACGGACCTAATTAAAGTAAACCTCGTTTTCCCAGAGGCATAACCCCGTTGACACCTTTCTAGACACCTACTTGATCGGCTAATTATAATATGTAAAACTCTCACATTAGTAACTCTTACTCGCAGCGGGTATCGGGATCCAACTATTTCATAGGAGGTATGCAATCTCATTGCAAATTTCAACACTTGAAATTTCCAATAATATTTTACCCCTAGCGTCCTATGACCTTGACGGAGGTCAACAAACCATAGGCTGCTAGTCAAGTTCTACCCGTCATTTCCTGATTGAATTAATCCCACCCGCACGACCCTTGACGGAGGTCAACAAGGCCGCACGACTACCCTAAAACAATCTGCATCATATGCATAAGCAGATAAATACTAGTTAGCTACCGCACACTACACCTTGACGGAGGTCAAAAAACTTAGTACAAATACTAAGTAGAACTTATCTGAAATGACGGAGGGCTACGACAGGTTTTTAAGAAAACCCTTTGCGTAATGAACTTGATATCGTTGTAGAATCAAGCGATTTTAAATGGAATGTTTTTGATGTAAGTCTACGGTAGAGCCCCGGCCGTCTGTCCGAGGCCAAAATGCGGAAACGAAAACTTTTTCAAAACTTGAAACCGGCGCTATCGTATACTTTAAACTCGGATCGAACCATTAACCTAAAACTAGCAACTAGAGAAAGGGTTGGAAAAGCTATACCGATCGATCCGTGTCCTTCGGTCTTTGTCCACCATCCCAAGCTCCTCGTGACGTCTCTGATCTTGATCTCCTTGTCGGAAAAGTCACCACATCATCGAGTCTTTTTACGGGCTCACGCTTCGTCCGAAGCAACTCGGGCACGAAGTTCGCTAGCCGACATGTCCAAGGCGATGTAGAGAATGTGTGTGATCACTTTGTCTCAAGCATCCATTGATTCTCAACACATGAGAGTGTATGGATGGAGGTTAGAGATGTTGCCATTAATGGAGGTTGTGAGCTAGATCAAGAAGAAGAAGAAGAGCCCCTTTTTCTTATGTGTTTCTTATGATAAAATGGGAGAGTGAGAATGAAAAATACAAGACCAAACACCCCCTCTTGGCTGCCCACTCTCTCTCTTCTCATCATATCAACACAAAATCAATCACATAATGTGACATTAGCACAAGAAAAGAGACCATGAGTCACTAATGAAGTCTATGTCACATTAAATGCACAAAATGATGATTTATGCTCACAATTTCCATTTGTAAACATTAATCTAAATGTTTACAACAATAAAAAAGATACGGTAACATCTAAAGTAAACTCGTGACGGATCACAAGGATACCCCTCACCTGTATATACATACCTGTATCCGCATTCCGACCGAATGCGAATGCGATGAGACTAAAGTAATCCAACAAATCTAATACTAGGATCCGGCTTAAACCAAAGCCCACTAGTATGATCCGTCCGATCATGATCCTTGCACTACTGCACGTATATGATCGAATCCTGTCATATATCATACGACCTCTACAACGTTTCGCCCGAAACTTGAGAAACTGTCTGTGGGGGACTCTAAAGACTCGTCAATACATTGGCTGTGGATTTAACCACTAGCACGTCAGTGGTACTAGCTGTACGTAACGGGCTACCAGGTATTGACCAAAAGGGAGGTCGATGAGCGAACTCATCCTGACACCCTACTGATCCTGTCAGTAACAATATCCGTACAGTCCGGTCCCTTCGTCTATGAGCATCGCATGGCGGGCCTAGGGGTTGGTAAAAGTCAGACCCCCAAAAGTGGTACAAGTCGTGTCGGAGTGTAGTCCTGAACACCCTGAGATACTACTGGAATACCTACCAGTGAATCTCCTGCCTTGGTCAAGGACTTCGTGTAATGGCTCTCCTAGACACAGCGCGATCTTACCCCCAATACTGGGAGAGACGAAACCCCTGCCGATCCGCTCACTGCCTCCATGTGGCTCGGGACCGTACCCAACTAAAACCTGTTTCCACGAATCCTTTGAGCCGTGGTATGGTAGTAATCAAAGCACAGTGGGAACTCATACGAGACAAATGACGATCTCAGGTCGATGAACTAACCTGTACACATGTCACCAAGGAACTGCTATCTGACGTCCGGTATATTACGAACTAGCATGTTCCCGGCGAGTCCTGTCCGGTGTACTTATAACCCATTGAGCTCCTGTATACATCTTAGGTGAACCAACTGACACCAATGGCTTGTAAGACCAGCCACCGCCCCTCGTCGGGGTCTCGACTGTATACACTAGTCTACTAATGGAGTATCGATGCCCAGTCTCGAAACTCCCACGACTAGGGACCACTTTAAGGATGTGCTTATAGACCCCAGCTCCCACGTATATGATCATCATCATACTGCTGGCCGTCAAGTAAGAATCCTAAGGGCTCTATCAACGTGCAATAGTGACCTGTAATATCACCTAAAGCATATACATGATGATAAAGATAAACCAGATAGCATACTATCATCTTGAGTAAGACTGTCCTACCGGTATAGGTCCTCCCTCAATCATTGCAATCACGTGCCTGTGATCCAATAATTGACTCTGAGGGTACTATATCCAACTTTTGAGGCATTTTCTAGTTTTGCTAAAGAGGTCACTCCCGTTGAAGAGATCGTCGGCTCTTTCCTTATAGAATAAGGTGCATGATATTTCGCAAATACCACTATGCAAAGTAAAAACTATAGAAACAATCAAAAGACATACCGTGTGTGTAGCATCTGCTAGTTTCGCTAAAGAGATCACTCCCGGTGAAGGGATCTCGGCTCTTTCCTTATCGAATAAGGTGCTGGATGTTCTACAAGGAACACCGCTATGCAAAGCAAGAACTAGAGCTACCAGTTTTTAAACAAGTTTCTACAACATCTTTTAGGTTTATTTTCTTTTATTAATCTCATTAATAAAATCCCATCAATTAATGGTTCCTAAGCATCACAGAAGAAACGAAAGCAGCAATATTTATATATCAATATATATATATATAGTATAAGCATTCGTCTCAGGCAGTAATATGATCTCATCACAGAACATTGCAGCAGAAGATAACATATGAAATATTGGATATACTAGGACGTCCATGTTTTACATCGAGCCTGTATAAAACACGGATTCCACGGTCGCGATGAATAGCTAAACCCACATCCCTAGACCCCTACGAGAGCGGCAAGCAACTTTGCCAATTCTATGGATAGGAGACCCGGTCTCGACTCCTCTAGATGGCCTCCCAATGTACCTTAGAATCTGGTTACTTGTGCTCCCCTCCTTGGGTCTACCTAATGCGGAAAAGTAAATAAAATACAATGGTGACATCAACCTCATCCCGGAAGTGCCCCAATAAAAGAATATTACATACAATGAATTTTACATGAATGAAAAAGAAAAATTCTCATCTCACATAAAACCCCCGGCTATTCAAAACACGACGATCCAATATAACATATCATAGCTACACATAATATCATATATCATCAACGTAAGTAAATATGCGTATCCCAATTGTCGTTGATGTATAGCAACGAAACCGGCGATACACCACATATTACACTTACGATCACAGAAAAGAAAGTGTAAAACTACAACAGTTGGAATCCGCAACCTCCTTAGATATCGCATGCCTAACCAAATGAATTCCTTAGACATCGCATACCAAACAATTATAAACTCCGTATTTTAGTCTCAATATCGAAAACACTTTTCAATATCAAGTCGGGCAATTCAACAAGATTCCTGACATCCTGATCGAATGCTTGTCGTAAACTTTAGTAGACGGCCGCACCCCCGGATGTCGTCGACGAAGTGCACTAAGGCGGAACAGCGCTGCCGCGAGCACCCGAACGGATGCTTTTGGCGACGGGGTTCTCCTACAGTCACTTGGTCGGGGCTATGGGGCGTGGCTATCTATTAAGTTTACCCGGCGAGTATCCGCATACGCTACGTGATTGCAACGGACTTTTGATCGCATCAAAATCCCGTGGCAACCGATCAAATGAGACTAAACCGCTAAATTTACAACATTCAAATTAGTTATCTCATAACTACTTGTGGATTCAAATATTGTATCACATTCCAGATAAATAGACAATGTTAAACTTTCCAATTGAATAAACAAACTCCCAAGTTTTCCGAATAGTTCTCAACACTTGAAATTAGTTTAAAAGCATCCATCACATGCCACAGTATCAATGGTCCAGCCATAGAAGGGTCAAACCAACGCCTCACATGTGGCAACGCCGTACTGCTACCAACCCTAAGTTTTAGAGGCGGTTTAGACGGTCATATAATCGAGTTAAGGTTTGTGTTCTTCTAGAGGGTCCACCGTGTTACTTGCACGACTAAGAACGTTGTTAAACTACGGAAAAATCCAACACTTGGAAATTTTTCGGCAGGGGAAAAAGTGAGTTATTGATATCCGTTCGAACCTTTTAACACGTTCTAAATTACCTGGGAAAAATAAACGAAGTTAAACTTTCCGATCAAATCAACGAATATTGAAGATCTCCAGAACACTCAACACTTGAGCAAGATTAAAAATTCCTAGAAGTATATACTAATACCTACGGATCAACCCCATAAATGCGAGGCCTTAACTCCCAAGTACGGCCGCGGAACCGTCGCCGGAAGCCTGTTCCTGCCGCGGTTCCGCGGCGACTTTAGGGAGTTGGGGGCTCGTATTTTACAGTTGTCCTTAGAATTGCCTGCTTAATTTTGTGAGTATTTTTAACACGAAAAAATCAAATTTTAAAAAAATTTCCAGAGAGGGGTTCAAAATCGACGTTTTGGGGTTCGATCGGATTTTTAACATCGTATACACGTCGCCTAATGCTCTAGTGTAACGTTTTGAAAATCGTTTCGGTGAAATTTCGGAAAATCGGTAAAATAAGGGGGTTTTCTGTAAAAAGTCAAAATACAAATATCTTATTATAAAAATTAAATATACATATTCAAGCTATGTAATTGTTAGTATTTGGTGTTTATTGAGCCACTGGTGAAATTTCAAATTTTCTGAAAAAAATTATTTTATTATTATTTTAAGCCGTCACTAATACATTTAATTAGGTAAAATTACAAATTGGAATGAGTTGAAACAAATTTTGTGCATCATAAAACTTTAAATAAAATTTTATCATGTGGTTTTTGAAACGAAATCGTTTGCCAAAACGGTTTAGAAATTATTGAAGAAAAAAGGCTTTTTTTAGTGTAAATGGATGTTTGGGGTATAGTATTTATCATTTTCCATCATCCCACACCAATACCCACACTCACACACCCATATTTTTCCTCCCCCTTGGCTGAATTCAGCAGCCCCCCTCTCTTGTCCCCACTTGTTTTGCAAAAGAAAAGAAAAGAAATGAAAAGAGAATGATAGAAGTAAAAGGTGGACTTTGACTTTTCTTCTCACTTTCTCCACCTCACTCTCTCTCCTCCCTCACCCCCTCCCCCACAATTTCTGGACGAAATTCTACAGGCCCAACAGCAGCCCCCCCTTCCTTCTTCTCCTCTCTTTTCCATAAAAAAAAATTGTCAAAAAAATCAATTAAAACCTCACCGAAATCAAAATCCGACTCCTACTCATTTTCCCTCATCTCCTTTAGCATGGATCTTGGTGCAAGGATTTCAAAATGGAGGTCTAGAATTCAAGTTTGATCATGGTTTGTGAGGTATAACTTTTGACCCATTATTCATTTTTTTTATTTAAATTCCTTAATGAAGCTAGTTAGGTGCTTAATTGCGGTTTAATTGAAAGATGTGGGTTTGCAAGAGAAGCTTTAGATTAGGGTTTGTGAAGAAGCTTTAGATTAGGGTTTGTGAAAAATCTAGTTAGGGTTTTGTGTTGTGAGACTATGGTTGTGGGATGTATTTGACATATGAATGTTTTGCTAAATCAATTTAAGTTGCTAGTTTGCATATTTGTTGATTTAAAAGTGATAATTATATAATTGGTAAACTAGTTTTTTTAAATAATTATATTCTTATGAGATTAAATTCAAATTTAGGTTTCATGTCATTATAAAGATTATATTGAGTGGTTTAATGCTTTTAGTTCATGAAAATCGAAGCTAGATTGTAGTTTGTGTATTTTTGCAATAAAATTGTTAAAATTTAGGTATTTTGTGAACTAGAATTTTAAGGTTTATGGAAATTTATGAGATTAAATTATGGGAATTGTTTTTATGACTTAATTAAAATATTTAGTGAATATTGTGGCTGCTAGATTCGTTTATACATCGAGTTTTGTACTAAAACGGCGAATTGTGCTTGCTAGATTTTCGGAAAAATGACTTTTTAAGTGAAATTGGGGTTTTTGTGAGTTTTAACCTATTTTATATTAAAATTAGTGTTCGTGAATGTGAAAATGAGTGTATTTGGGTTTTTCTCGATGGTTTGACGTTTGTACGCCGACGTCGAGGGTTTTTGGGTTGATTTGTGAAAGCAACCATAGGTTTTGACCTATGTGGGATTCACGTGTCGTTTTTGGGTCATGAGTCAGATTTTAATGCGATACGGTGCGTTATGATATGTAGGTACCCCATGTGGACTTCGAGACGACAAGCAAGCGCGTGGCAATGTCGGCACCGGCGAGCGAGGATCAGGTGAGTAGATTTATATCTACGGGGAGAAGTCGGGTGGATGGCGTATAACACCCCCGCAGTCCGTGGTGGTGTATACGGATGCGTATACACACCAACAATTATTATATGTTATTTGGGATTAATAACGATGTTTATGATGGATATTGATGTGTTGGATTATTTTAGTGTTGCGAACCCTAGGGTAGTGTTGCACTCCACATACACACATACATACTTGCATACATTCCTATTTATATGTGCTCATGGGATTCTTTATAGTAATGTGTTCACATGGGTATGGGACTATGTGCTCACATACGGATTTGAGGATGATACTTGGGATTGAGCTGAGTCGATGAGATTTGTTTTGTGGTTGTGATATCGATGATATGGCAGGATTCGTACTTGAGGTACGTCCTGGTGTTATAGCGGATCTTGGGGCGGCGATACGGGTGAATAGTGTTATAAATAAAATGGTCGACATGTGATCGTGATATGAGGCATGATATGCTAGGATATTGATATTAGGCCGTATCGGGCGATGTATACCCTTTGATGATGATATGTTCTGACGATATCGGTTTGTACGAGATTGTCGATCAGTAGTCAGATCATGAGTATATTGAGGATATTAGTATTGTACTAGACATAGGTCAGTACCCTAGACTATGATCTTGGATAAAGAGGATACCAGAGGAATAGGGTGAGGAATATGATATTGACCCGTACCCAGATTTGGGGATGCCGTACGACGGATTTACGTACGAGCTATATTTTGATGATTGATCCTCACTCTTGACTTGGGATGTCTGGTTATGGATATGATATTATTGAGGCGGGATCACCGACTATACATATACAGGTATGTATATGTATCGACTCAGATGATAGGCGGTTTCTTTACCTGTAGTTCAGCTTGTTAGTTCTGCCGTATAGTTTAGTGTAGTTGTTAGATTAGATTAGACTCCTACCTATTTCAAAACTAGCGGATCGTGGGTATTTTAAAAGACAGGTCAAGGGATCTACGGATATTTCAAAAGACGTATCCTTTCTTAAAAAAAAAACAACCGTAGCCCCTATTTTCAAAACCCCGCGATTCGTGTTATTTCAAATTGCACCATTGTTTAATATTTAGCTCCCGCTCATTTTGGTTGCTCGCTCCGCATCGCATATTTACATTGTTATTTCATATTGCATTGTTGACATTATGCTGTTAGGACACCAGCACCATTACCGATGATGCGTATGTACCACATACACTTACTTGCCGGCTCACACACATCTTCATCGGTAATTACCATGTCACGTACACCTTAGAAAATATTATTGCTTAACTTAGCTTGATAGCCAGTAGTTTGACATAATATTAGTGTACATACCTTATATGCCAGCTTAGATATTGTAGTTATTACTTGTCGCTTCATGCATACTGTTATTCATTCTCATGCTTATATTCATGGTTTTACATGCTATTGATGATTCGGATTTCCATGATATTTTCTGGATTTGGAGGAAAACCGCAAAACACATATAAACTGCTTTCTCTTTTTTTTAAATAAAAATGCGGTTTTCCCATGATGTATGAGTCGTCCACCATGAGTTTGCTGATGGATTTTGAGACCCGATTCGAGGAGTTGGATGAACCGTTTCGGGTACATGGTGCACCCGGTAAGGTACCCCGGGGCAAGAAGCTCGTGGTGATGACGATGAGCCTGGCAGGGGGAGACTACCTACCGGTGATTTTACCCGACGCGTCGGATATCCGGAGGATACCGTCGTGGTCTTGAGATGGATGGTAGGGGCCGGTCTGGAATGACGGCGCCCTAGATATTATGATTGAGACATTGAGATTTCGAGATATTGAGGTACAGAGACTGTGATACAGAGATATCGAGATATTGGGATTACGTTTTGTGCCGATGCTAGGCACTGTTTTATGCTGATTTCATTATGATACCTCATTTTATACAAAGGAAATCTCACTAAATTATGAAAACAGTTTCTTCATTTACATGTATTCTGTTTTCATGCATTCATACCTCATCCATATGATATATCGCCACCTGAGGCACTGACACGGGCACATGGGATTACACTCGGGTTAGATATTTACCCTAATCATTGTTAGGCTGCATGTTATATATATTTGAGGATATTATGATCGTTGACCTAGGATTGCGTTGTTCATGTGGTTTCTGTTCGTAGATGTTTTTCTATTCACGAGTTGGCAACTCACCCCCGTTGTGCCCCAGTTTCTTGCAGGTTTTGCCGTACAGGTTTCATTACGGCTTTGCTGGCACTGCTTCCCATTTCCGGGTGATTTGCTTGTAGGTGGGTTTACTTGTATCGTACCCCCATTATATATCTTGTATATCATTATTCTATTGTATCTAGAAGTTCCATCAACCAAACATGTATTTATTTTTGAGATAGAGACCAGTGATGTTAATCTTTCGACCTTAGAGTCGCGTGTTTTTATTTCTGTGGTCTTCTTATGGTTTTGAGTTTTTGATCCTCGCCGTTGGCGTTGTATATTATATTGCTTGTGTGGTTGTGACCGTCGATTGACGAAGAGCTAGCTCCCGCTTGGGGATGCCTTTTTATTGATTTCGTATACTATTCATGTTGTATCCCGTTTGGGAGCCAGTATTTACAAAGGAGACTCTGCCGAAATTTTCGGGAAATATTGATGTTTTTTTTAAAAACCGCATAATTCGGCTTATGCTATTAAAACTACTTGTTTAAATTGGTTTTCCTTCACTCTACTACTTTTCTTGGTTTGCATTTCTGGGTTTTCGGCTTACTTAGATTACGTACGCCTCGAGACGTTCGTAGTTTAAGTGCCGGTCATATTCCGTACTTTCGTGACGTGACATCTAGCTTGGCTCTGATACCACTGTGTGGTTACTAGGCACTGTCACAAAGGACTATAAGGCATCAACCATGCCCGATTCAAAATTTAAACATGCCGACCAACCCAAAGAGAGGATCTTTGCTAGATTATTAGGGTTAAACATGCAAGTAAACAACTTTACTTCTAAGAGTTTAGGATTACATCCTTTGTAGTCCGGCCCTTCACTTCATAAGCTCCGTGTTGTGGTCCTTTCGCTGCGATCATCAAGTTCCCGGACTCTAGAGAGGCTCCATGAAGAGAAAGATGCAAGCTTGCTTCCGATCTTCGATAACAAAGATGATCTACCTTGATGAAACTCAAACCCAAGCTCTTGCTTTGCTAATCAAGTATTAGCAAAGCAAACACCCTAATCTAAGCGGCTAGAATAGATTAGGATGATGAAGTAGGAATTTAGCTATCATTTATTTTCTTAATCTCACTCATTTTCATCACTAAACCTAAAGCTAGAAAGCTTTGCAAGGAGGAAGAAGAAGATGAACTCATTTGTGATGAATAATCAATTGCAGTGAGGTTAGAAATGCAACCATGGGTTAAGTATGATAACTTAACCCATGTAGAGACTTAACCATGGTGAAAGGTTGGGTTAACAAATATCTCCAAAATATCTTTAGAAAAAATCTTTAGTTAAAAACAAAAGCAAAGCTTCTAGAATCTTCTAGAAAAATTAACCCAAATCAAACCCTAACCATGTTTATCCTCAACTAATCATGTTGCATTTATAACCATAACATGTTACAATATTATATATCACATATACAATATTTATTGTAACAAAATAAAATAATATAATTAACATATATCGCATATATATCAATGTATTACCCGAGTGAGAAAAAGAATCTTTTAGTGAGCTTATATTAGTTAATGTAATTTAATATATCAAATATATAATTATACATTAAATTATCGAATCAACACTTGATCCGATAATCCGGTTATTTCACAAATAACCGACTAATATAATCTGTATCAGTTCATCGAATCAACACTTGATCCGATAACCCGGCTATATCTCATATACCCGGCCGATAACTCATATCGTGAGAATCTAATACGGTATCACATACACATATTGTTCTCGGTCCCGCACATATCATATATGTGCTCCTACTCCGTTTTGCCTGAGCCAGGAAACCTCTGTGTCGGACTCTAAAGAATCGTCAATACACCGGCAGTAGGTGATGATCATATCAAACACCCACAAGCTGCAAGCGGTCAGCTAAATGTAACAACCACCCAGGTATTGAGCGATCAGAAGATCAACAAGCAAGCCTGTACTTTCTCCTGTGAATCCAATCAGTTACACTCCCGTACAGTCCGGTCTCTTCATCTAATATGTCGCATATCTCGTCTAGGGGTGGTAAACGTCAGACCCCAATAGTTTGATAAGTCGTGTCGATATGACGTCCATAACAATTCGAGAAACTACTGATAACACTTACCAGTAAATCTCAGCAACCCTGGCCAGGGATTTCCAGTTATGGCCAATCGAACACAGCGCAACATCAACTCCCTATACCGGGAGAGACGAAACCCCGCCTATCGCTCATTGCCTCCAGGTGATTCAGGACTGTACCGAAAAGCCACATTTTTGCACGCCCTTTTGGGCGTGGTATGATGGAAATCAAAGCACAGTGGGAATCACACAAGACTCTATGATGATTTCGGGTCTACAGACTAACCTGTACCAGTGTCACCAGAGAACTGCCATCTGACGTGAGGTATAATACCAGATAGGAGATCTCGACGAGTCCGTCCAGTGTACCCAGTCTCCAATGAGCACCCGTATACCTTCTCTGATGTCAAACACCAATGGATATGAGATCGTCCATCGCCCATCATATGGGTCAAGAAGCGCATACGCTAGGCTACTTTGGAGTATCGATGCCCTGTCTCGATACACCTACGACTAGGAACATTTGAAGGATGTACTTGACGACTACACTGTTCCCACTAGTATGATCCGCATCATAGTCCTGGTAGTCAAGTACTCATCCTAAGGGCTTTATCAACATGTAACATAGAGACAATCAGAGTACATATTAAGATAAAAAGTAACCAGATAGCATACTATCACGTCGAGCAAGAAAGTCCTCCCTATATATGTCCAAGCATCCACTACAATATACATCGTATGTACAGTAATGGCCTCTAGGGCATACATATAACTAACAAACACGAATCGTGTTGTTTAGAAAATAAATAAGGGCTACGTTGTTTTTAAAGAAAGATGCGTCATTTGAAAATACCCGTAGAATCCCTTGGCCTGTCTTTAAAATACTCACGATTCGTCAATTTTGAAACAGATATGACTCGGGTCCAGTCTATCTCTACTAGGTAAACTACAGGTCTAACTAACAAACCAACCGAAAGGGGTATGGAAACCACCTACATCTGAGTCGATGTATATATATACATATATAATAGTCGGTGATCCCGCCTCAATAGTACCACGTACGATACAATATATCATATGACATCCTCGAGTCAAGAGTGTAGATCTATCATCATAGTTAGCTCGTCTGGTACATCCGTCATACGGCATCCCAAATATGGGTACGGGTCAACTATCACATCTATCTCATCATTTGTCACGACCCAAAGTTCGGCCCGTGACCGGCACTTAACCACGTAACGTCTACAGGCGTAACACGACTAACTAAGCCGAAACCCAGAAATCAAAACCATTAAAAATATTAAGTGTTTAAACATTTAATTGAAACATTTGTTAAAACGTTTGGAAAACCCTAAGTAATTTAGTAAAATTCTTTAGAGTGCAAGTTATTATCTTAAAAATTTTGGCTGCATTTCCTTTGTAAAAACTAGTCCCGAAATCGGGTACAAAACAATATATGAGTAAAATGATGTGCAATAAGAAATAAGCATTCCAAACGGGAGCGATCATGCCCAACGGGGGAAACATTCACCACAATGATAATGTACGACGCAGTAGCGAAGAAATGAGCAGTATAAGTGAAAACAAATATCATGAAAGATAAAGCTGCATAAATAAAGTCGGCTCACAACGAGCTCGACACCAGAGTGCAAAATAATATACATCGTCCTCACAACTGGTCTATAAATCAATACATAAGTAGTAGATGGAGAATACTAGATACAATGGTGTATACAACTGGAAATTTAAAAAGATACCGCATAAAAACCCACCTATCAGCAATGGGCTCGCACGCCAACTGCAATGGTATCTGTATCAAAAGATGCAATAAAACAGCCTACCGCGACTGTAGGGTTCCTAGGCACTCCCAAGAGGTCTCACAAGGCATCAACCATGCCAATTACAAATTTTATGGGTGCCGAGAAACCCTAATACGGATCGTTGGCTAGAATTCTAGGCGAAAAACAAACTAGTTAACACTTAACTAAGAGAATACGGAAATACAACCTTTGTAGATCCGGTGCTCCACCTCCATAGCTCCGCAATGAAGTCCCCTCGCTGTCCAAATGAATTCCCGGGCTCTAGCGTCGGCTTCGTCGGAGAAATGGCGAGCTAGGTCGTCGATGTCCATGCCGAAGATGATCTACGTCGAGGCATCGCTAGATCAAGCTCCAACTTCACCAAGTCATGAAACTTGTGAAGAAAACACCCTATACTACTTGGCAAGAGGTAGAGGATGAAGAAATAGGAAGTGGGTTCACTTTAGAATTGGATTTCTCACTCTTTATCATCAATTGCCATTGATGGAGGCAAGCTTTCTTCACATGAAGAAATGAAGAAGAAGAAGAAAGTGTTATGATAAGTTAATTTCTATTGAAAAGAAAATCAATACTTATCATATAATGAACCATGGTCAAGTGTAGAGATTAAACTAGGGTTAATGGAGTGGTTAGGGTTAAGCATGAGACAAAATGGTCACTTTGGTCAAAGCTTCATGAAGCTTCAACTAGAAAACAAACAAAGCCACCATTTTCCTTTATGCTTTTCATTTTTCCAAAAAGAATAAATAAATAAATAAAGGAATAAGAAAATGAAAACCCTAACCAATCTACAACCATGGTTTAATCTTGACACAAACCCTAGTAAGCATGTATCATCAAACATGATACAAACTTGTGTACAAAAGTATATCATATATACAATGTGCACAACCCAAGTGAGAAAATCCATTTAAAGTGAACCAATACTAGTTAATGCAAAGTAATATATCAAATATATAATTATACATTAAATCATTAAATCAACACTTGATTTAACGATCCGGTCATATCGCATATAACCGACTAGTATCCTATATATCGGTTTATCAAATCAATGCTTGAATCGATAACTAGGTTATATCGCATACAACCAGTCGACACATTCATCGCGAGAATAGAATACGGTATCACATACACGCATTATTCTCGGTCCCGCACATATCTCATATGCGCTCCTATTTCGTTTCGCTTGAGCCAGGAAACCTCTGTGTAGGACTCTAAAGACTCGTCAATACGCCGGCAGCGGATGATGATCATATCAAACATCCACAAGCCGCAAGCGGTCTGCTAAACGTAACGGCCACCCGGGTATTGAGCGATCAGATGATCGACGAGCAAGCCCGCTCACACTCCAGTGAATCCAACCAGTAACACTACCGTACAGTCCGGTCTGATCGTCTGATATGTCTCATATCTCGCCTAGGGGTGGTAAACGTCAGACCCCAATAGCTCGATAAGTCGTGTCGATATGAGGTCTATAACAATTCGAGAAACTACTGGTAACACTTACCAGTAAATCTCAGCAACCCTGGCCAGGGATTTCCTGTTATAGCCAATCGAACACAGCGCAACATCAACCCCCTATACCGGGAGAGACGAATCCCCTCCTATCGCTCATTGCCTCCATGTGACTCGGGACTGTACCCAAAAACCACCGTTTTGCACGCCCTCTTGGACGTGGTAAGATGGAAATCAAAGCACAGTGGGAACCACACAAGACTCTATGACGATCTCGGGTCAACAGACTACTCTGTACCAGTGTCACCAGAGAACTGCCATCTGACGTTAGGTATAATACCATCTGGGAGTTCTCGGCGAGTCCGTCCAGTGTACCCAGTCTCTACTGAGCACCCGTATATCATCTCTGATGTCAAACACCGATGGATATGGGATCATCCATCGCCTATCTGTATGGGTCGAGAAGGTATACGCTAGTCTACTCTGGTATATCGATGCCCCGTCTCGATACACCCACGACTAGGGACTTTGAAGGATGTACTTATGGACTACCATGTCCCCACTAGTATGATCCGCATCATAGTCCAGGTAGTCAAGTACACATCCTAAGGGCTTTACCAACATGTAACAGAGAGACAATCAGTATACACGTTAAGGTAAAGAGCAACCAGATAGCATACTATCATGTCGAGCAAGAAAGTCCTCCCTATATATGTCCAAGTATCCACTACAATATACATCCTATGTACAGTAATGGCCTCTTGGGCATACATATAACTAACAATCTCCCACTTGCACTAGGGCCATCTGTTAGCAGTGGTTGTAGTATCTCATACTCAACCATCCCATAAAAGTCTCTCTCTGGGAACAGGCCTTTGTGAGTGGATCCGCTGTGTTGTCCTCTGAGTCTACTCTCCTTACCTCGATCTCCTTGGAGATCAACCATCTCCATGATCAGGTGATACTGCCTTAGAATATGTCTGGATCACTGATGGGACCGGCGTTCCTTGGCATAAGCCACAACTCCATTGTCTCACAATGGTTGGAACGTAGTTCATCTCATGAACCATTATACACCCAAACATCCTCCTTGGTAGCATCTTAAGTAGCGATGTATCCTGCCTTTATCGTCTAGTATGTCACGGTATCTAGCTTGGAACTCTTCCAACATACCGTCCCTTTACTGAGGGTAAAGACAATGCCTGTGACTGACACTCAGTCGTCATTATCACCCTGGAACACTTCCAGTGATTCTCCTCAGGATCGATTGATACCATCTCGCTACAACTAGTGAGAATCCTAACAACCAATTAGATCTATCTCATAGATCCAAAACCCAAGATTTAGGAGGTATCACATTGATCCTATATGGAGAATCTTTATGATAATCGGAGATTGATCGAGCGTAGCATAGGAAACTTCTTCCCCATCAAGAGTATGTCATCCACGTACTCTACGAGGATCACCACCATACTCCCTACTACCTTTTTGTATATACAAGGTTCATCTACCATTTTGATGATGTCAAACTCTTTGACTAAATCATCAAAACAGATGTTCCAACTCCGCGATGCCTGCTTTATCCTATAAAGTATCTTGCACACGTTTCCGCTGCTCCCACTGTCTACGAAGCCCTCTGGCTGTGTACTTATAGACGCACTCTTCTAAAACATCATTTAGAAAAGCAGTCATGACACCCATCCACCAGATATCGTAGTTATGGTATGTAGCCGTGACAAGTAGGATCTGGATGGACTTAAGCATAGCTACTTGAAAAGGTTTCATCATTATCCACACCTGGTCAATGATGCAAACTTTTAACAAGTCTAGCATTGAAAGTCTTAACTTTTCCATCTACACCAAGTAATCTTCTCAAGATATACTTGCTCCTGATGGGGATTTAACCCTTCAGATATAGCAACTAAAGTCCATACTTTGTTCGTGTATAAGGATTCCATCTCAGATCAATAAACATCCAGCCATTCTTACAGAGTCTTACTCTCGATGGCCAGCTCGAAGCTAGTTGGGTCATCATCTCATGATGCAATCCTCGCTCCCACTGTCATAGAGAAACAGAAGTATCTCTCAGGTGGGTGAGGAACCCTACTAGATCGGCGGAGAGGCTGAGGTTCGTTGGTATCTATTGAATCCTTTGGTTCTACCAAATCATCTGCTATAGTTTGCATAGCTGGAACCTTTCCAGTTGTACATAACAGATCTTGCCTCGAGTTTGTCCGGATTTTGCTTTTAGACATAGGCCGGACAACCCCAAATCTTAACTAGCTTAAGACATGGGCTCTTCCCATACCATATCATATATGAGGTGGTAGGCAACTGATTTGATTCGAACCCTATTCAATAGGTATGCAGCTTCTCAAGCGCATAACTCCCAAAAAGGAAAAAGGTAACTCAGTAGTACTCATCATAGAGCACACCATATCATATAGGGTGTATCTGCTCCGCCGCGATATACCATCGTGCTATGGTGTATACAGAGGAGTAATGCTGAGAGAGAATCTCATTCTCCTTTAGAATAGTCCAGGAATTCCATGCACAAGTATTCTCCTTCTTGATCTCATCAAAGGACATAACACTTTTACCCGTATTGTGGTTCTCTACTTCTAACTTATATTCTGTGATTATCTCAAAAGGTTCAGACTTGTGTTTTAACAGGAACATATGACTGAATCTTGAGAGATTATCAGAGAACGTAATGAAGTATAAAAAACCAGTCCTGGCATGTGTAGACAGGGGACCTTTATACATCAACATGTATCAGTCCCAAGAGTAAACTAACTCTTTCTCTGTTTCCATTAAACGGAGCTATGGTCATCTTATCTTTGTGACATGACTGGCAAGTTTCATAAGATGTAAATTCAAACTAATTTAAATATGCATCTACATGTAACTTCAGCTAGTCGGGTCGTATTGATATGACCTAGTCTACAATGCCTCAAGAAGGATTCGTTCATTTCTGAACTCTTCCTCTTGTGTGTGTTCCATATACTAAGAACTGTAGTTTGATTTAGAGCATCAATGCTTTTAGATAACGTGCCTGAACGGATCAACTTTTGATATAGGAAATGTTCAAAACATTATCCAACAATACAAAATTTTATCATTTCTTTACTAATAAAGAGATAGATATGATTTTGTATATCAGGTTCGGTATCTAATAACATTCGTTCAGAATCAATGTATTTGGAATACATGGTGACAGTGACCAACAGACTTGGCTGCAACACTTGCCCCGTTTTCTGCCTCATGAAACTTATCACCCGTTCTCAGTTCTCTACCTCTCTGTAGCCCTATGTAACAGATTACATATCTGGGATCCTGATCTGGTATCACATACCCAGGACGTAGAGGATACAGAGAAACAGTTCTTTGTAATGAACACACTCGAAGGAGATGCATCATATGCACTTTCTTCGTTTGGGCGGCACGGAAAATCTGGTATTCCCCAATTTCCTGCTCTGTCTTATAACAATTATAAGTTGGAGCGGGACCAACGTTCCCCAGCTCAGTATAACAAGCGGGTTCGGTCAATATTCCGTATTATTATCTTGATTAAGGCGTGATATGGTCGCTACCTGGAGAGAGAGAGAAGAAAACACTCAGCGTGCGCTCTTGCAAGAATATTTTGGTTTTTTATTTTATCTAATCAGGATGGCTCCCACTGCTTTTTATCAAATCTTCCTTCAAACCCTAAAAGGAAAGACTAGCCGGGATTAATTACACACTACAAGTTCGCCAATCTTTCAGCCAGGCCAGTGTCGGTACTTTGAGGGAGGTCCCCCGTACTTTCGCACGAACCTAATTAATGTAAACCTCGTTTTCCCAGAGGCGTAACCCCGTTGACACCTTTCTAGACACCTACTTGATCGGCTAATTGCAATGTGTAAAACTCTCCCAGGAGTAACTCTTACTCGTAGCGGGTATCGGGATCCAACTATCTCATAGAAGGTATGCAATCTCATTGCAAATTTCAACACTTGAAATTCCCGATAATATTTTGCCCCAAGCGATCTATGACCTTGACTGAGTCAACAAATCATAGACCACAAGTAAAGTTCAACCCGTCATTTCTTGATTGAATTAAACCCACCCGCACGACCCTTGACTGAGTCAACAAGGCCGCACGACTACCCTAATCCAATCGCATCATATGCTTTGCAGATAAGCACTAATCAGCTACCGCACACTACGCCTTGACTGAGTCAACAAACGCAGCACGAATACTAACTAGGACTTATCTGAAATGACGAAGGGCTACGTCAGGTTTTTAAGAAAACCTTTTGCGTAATGAACTTTATATCGTTGTAGAATCAAATGATTTTAAAATGGAGTGTTTCTGAGGCTTTTCTAGTTTTGCTAAAGGAGTCACTCCCGGTGAAGGGATCGTCGGTCCTTTCCTCGTCGAATGAGGTGCGGGATATATCATATATATCACTGTGCAAAGAAAAAACACTTAAAATCAATCAAAAGACAAACCGAGTGTGTAGCATCTGCCAGTTATTGCTAAAGGAGTCACTCCCGGTGAAGGGATCTCGGTCCTTTCCTCATCGAATAAGGTGCAGGATATATCACATATACCGCTGTGCAAAGCAAAAACTGTAGCTACCTGTTTTATTTTGAAATTCGATTCTACAACATCTTAGGTTTCTTTTACTTTCATTAATCTCATTAATGAAGTCCCATCATTTAAGTTACCTAAACATCACAGATAAATACGACGTACACTTATGCCATCCGCATTCGCCTCGATGTCCCCTCGTGCACCGTTAGGTTAGGTAACTAACGGCAGAGCGGGGCAGGGCTAGCGCGAGTGCAAAACATAAGTAACGCCTATATAATATATCATATATACTATATACTGTATCTAACACAGAACATCACATGATCACATCACAGATATCGCAGCAGAAGAATCATATGAAATATTGGATATACTAGGACGTCCGTGTTTTCAATACGAGCCAGTATAAAACACGGATTCCACTGTCGCGATGAATAGCCAAACCCACACCCCTAGACCTCTACGAGAGCGGCAAGCAACCCTACCAATTCTAGAGTTAGGAGACCCGGACTCGACTCCTCGAGTTGGTCTCCCACTGGACTCCAGAACCCGGTTACTTGTGCTCCCTTCCCTGGGTCTATCCTAGTGCGGAAAAGTAAATAATATACATCAACGGTAACAACTTCCGCAACCTGGAAGCGCCCCAATAAAAGAATATTACATACAAGTTTTTACATGAATGAAAATGAAAAACACTCATCTCACATAAAGACCCCCGGCTATTCAAACACGACGATCCAATATAACATATCCAGCAACACATAACATCACATGTCATCAACGTAAGTAAATATGCGCATCCTAATTGTCGTTGACATATAGCAACGAAACCGGCGATATCACATATTACACTTACGGTCACAGAAAAGAAAGTGTAAAACTACAACAGTTGGTATCCGCAACTACCTCAGACATCGCATTCCTGACCAAATGAATTTCTTTAGACATCGCATGCCTAACAATTATAAACCCCGCATTTTAGTCTCATTATCGAAAACACTTTTCAATATCAAGTCGGGCAATTCAACAGGATTCCCGACACACTGATCGAATGCTCGTCGCAAACTTTAGTAGGCGGCCGCACCCCTGACGCCGTCGACGAAGTGCACCAAGGCGGAACACCGCTGCCGGGAGCACCCGCATGGATGCTTTCGGCGACGGGGTTCTCCTACAGTCACTTGGTCGGGGCTATGGAGTGAGGCTGTCTATTAAGTTTACCCGGCGAGTATCCGCGTACACTACGTGATTGCGACGGACTTTTGATCACATCAAAATTCCGTGGCAACCGATAAAGTGAGACTAAACTGCTATGTTTACAACATTCATTCAGTTATCTCATAACTACTTGTGAATTCCAATTATTGTATCCTATTCCAGATAATTAGAAAATGTTAAACTTTCCGATCGAACATTCAAACACCCAAGTTTTCCCGATACAGCTCAACACATGAAATAAGTCTAACAACATTCAGTTCGTGCCTCAGTACCAACGGTCCAGCCGTAGAAGGGTCAAGCCAACGCCTCACATGTGGCACGCCGTACTGCCCCAAACCCTAAGGTTCAAAGGGCAGTTCAAGACGGTCACATAATCGAGTTAAGGTTTGTTGTCTTCTAGACGGTCCATCGCGTTACTTGCACTACTTAGAACGTCGTTAAACTACGGAAAAATCCAACACTTGGAAATTTCCCGACAGGGGAAAAATTGGGTATTTAAATCCGGTCGAACTTTTTAACATGTTCTAAAATTTACCCGGAAAGCCACACAGACAAAATTTGATACTCCGATCAAAACATCGAATCCCCAAAACAACTCCAGAAAATTCAACTCTTGAATAAATTTTAAAAATACCTAGAGAACTCAGCACCTGAAACAATGAATTACTGTGCAAATAGTTAGGGCTGACGTCACAATTCTGCCGCGGAACCGCTGCATAAGCTAGGTTTATGCCGCGGTTCCGCCGCCGATTACACTGTTCATGCAATAAATTTTGCGCCGTAATTCTTAGAATTCCCTGCTGAGTTTTCTGCATATTTTTAATTTCGAAAAATCCACAATTTTCAAAAAAGGACAGAGAGCATGTTTGGAGTTCGGGTTTTGGTTCGATCGGACTTCAAATTGCGTCTAGACTTCGCCTAAGGCTCTAGCTAGTCTCTGATACCACTGTAGGGTTCCTAGGCACTCCCAAGAGGTCTCACAAGGCATCAACCATGCCAATTACAAATTTTATGGGTGCCGAGAAACCCTAATACGGATCGTTGGCTAGAATTCTAGGCGAAAAACAAACTAGTTAACACTTAACTAAGAGAATACGGAAATACAACCTTTGTAGATCCGGTGCTCCACCTCCATAGCTCCGCAATAAAGTCCCCTCGCTGTCGAAATGAATTCCTGGGCTCTAGCGTCGGCTTCGTCGGAGAAATGGCGAGCTAGGTCGTCGATGTCCATGCCGAAGATGATCTACGTCGAGGCATCGCTAGATCAAGCTCCAACTTCACCAAGTCATGAAACTTGTGAAGAAAACACCCTATACTACTTGGCAAGAGGTAGAGGATGAAGAAATAGGAAGTGGGTTCACTTTAGAATTGGATTTCTCACTCTTTATCATCACTTGCGATTGATGGAGGCAAGCTTTCTTCACATGAAGAAATGAAGAAGAAGAAGAAAGTGTTATGATAAGTTAATTTCTATTGAAAAGAAAATCAATACTTATCATATAATGAACCATGGTCAAGTGTAGAGATTAAACTAGGGTTAATGGAGTGGTTAGGGTTAAGCATGAGACAAAATGGACACTTTGGTCAAAGCTTCATGAAGCTTCAACTAGAAAACAAACAAAGCCACCATTTTCCTTTATGCTTTTCATTTTTCCAAAAAGAATAAATAAATAAATAAAGGAATAAGAAAATGAAAACCCTAACCAATCTACAACCATGGTTTAATCTTGACACAAACCCTAGTAAGCATGTATCATCAAACATGATACAAACTTGTGTACAAAAGTATATCATATATACAATGTGCACAACCCAAGTGAGAAAATCCATTTAAAGTGAACCAATACTAGTTAATGCAAAGTAATATATCAAATATATAATTATACATTAAATCATTAAATCAACACTTGATTTAACGATCCGGTCATATCGCATATAACCGACTAGTATCCTATGTATCGGTTTATCGAAACAATGCTTGAATCGATAACTAGGTTATATCGCATACAACAAGTCAACACATTCATCGCGATAATAGAATACGGTATCACATACACGCATTATTCTCGGTCCCGCACATATCTCATATGCGCTCCTATTTCGTTTCGCTTGAGCCAGGAAACCTCTGTGTAGGACTCTAAAGACTCGTCAATACGCCGGCAGCGGATGATGATAATATCAAACATCCACAAGCCGCAAGCGGTCTGCTAAACGTAACGGCCACCCGGGTATTGAGCGATCAGAAGATCGACGAGCAAGCCCGCTCACACTCCAGTGAATCCAACCAGTAACACTACCGTACAGTCCGGTCTGATCGTCTGATATGTCGCATATCTCGCCTAGGGGTGGTAAACGTCAGACCCCAATAGCTCGATAAGTCGTGTCGATATGAGGTCTATAACAATTTGAGAAACTACTGGTAACACTTACCAGTAAATCTCAGCAACCCTGGCCAGGGATTTCCTGTTATAGCCAATCGAACACAGTGCAACATCAACCCCCTATACCGGGAGAGACGAATCCCCTCATATCGCTCATTGCCTCCATGTGACTCGGGACTGTACCCAAAAACCACCGTTTTGCATGCCCTCTTGGATGTGGTAAGATGGAAATCAAAGCACAGTGGGAACCACAAAAGACTCTATGACGATCTCGGGTCAACAGACTACTCTGTACCAGTGTCACCAGAGAACTGCCATCTGACGTTAGGTATAATACCATCTGGGAGTTCTCGGCGAGTCCGTCCAGTGTACCCAGTCTCTACTGAGCACCCGTATATCATCTCTGATGTCAAACACCGATGGATATGGGATCATCCATCGCCTATCTGTATGGGTCGAGAAGGTATACGCTAGTCTACTCTGGTATATCGATGCCCCGTCTCGATACACCCACGACTAGGGACTTTGAAGGATGTACTTATGGACTACCATGTCCCCACTTGTATGATCCGCATCATAGTCCAGGTAGTCAAGTACACATCCTAAGGGCTTTACCAACATGTAACAGAGAGACAATCAGTATACACGTTAAGGTAAAGAGCAACCAGATAGCATACTATCATGTCGAGCAAGAAAGTCCTCCCTATATATGTCCAAGCATCCACTACAATATACATCCTATGTACAGTAATGGCCTCTAGGGCATACATATAACTAACAGCGACTACTCCGAGGGGCAACCTGCAAACACTGTGGCACAACGGGGGTGATTTGCCAACTCATGAATAGTAGATAACATATAAAGGTAATCGCGAGTATGCACGTGCTGCGATACTCTAACATATGCCAACAGATAACATCTATATGATGAGCTAGATGGGAAATAATCAGGCAACAAGTGCGATCTAATAACATCTCTATATGATAAGCAGGGTATGCAATAATCGTGCATAGCAAATGCAATCTAATAACATCTATATAGGATAAGCAGGGTATGCAATAATCGTGCATAGCTAATGCAATCTAATGACATCTATATAGGATGAGCAGGGTATGCAACAATCATGCATAGCATGTGTACTCTATCAGGTACTACAGGTACAGGATGAGATTTATAATACTGAATACTGAGTATGGGAATAAATAACATCTACACGGAATGTCAACGAGGAAAATAATCGGTGTCCATCAATACACCCAAATCCCAGTAAAACTCAGGCGCCGTCATCTTCATCGGCCCTCAAATCCTGTAAATCTCATAGAATAGTGAGTGCCCATCATCGGTACTCAAAATATCATAAAATAGCCGTGTCTAGCATCGATACGCAAATCCTCAAGTATCGGGCTCCGTCAGTCGGATCGGCCTACGAGCTCCGTCTGCGGAATCGGCCCTCGGCCCCGGAAGTACGTGTCGTCCCGTATCTATCTATCGAATCTGGTCGGTATCCTCCGGATAATCACCAGGTCTAACCAATCACCGGTAGGTAGTAGTCCCTCCGCCGGGCTCACCGTCTAATAATACGAGTCTTCTTGCCCCGGGGTACCATACCGAGTCCACCATGTACCTGCAATCTGTGCCTACCGCTCCTCGAATCGGGTATACTCACACAAGCTCTCTGAAACCGAGAAAACTCAAGGTGGACGCACTAAAATATCATATCAAGAGAAACCGGGCTTTTAAAACAGTGCGTATTTTCTTAAAATAGTACCTCAGTCCCCAAATCCAGAAATCATATGAATCCAAAACTCAATGCGTAAATCCATGCAATGTGTTGTATGACACTAACAGTAAAAGGGAAACCGCTCTTTTGAAAAGGATCCAGTTTTGAAAATATCTCATGCGGTCCCTATTCTCATGAAATCAAATCAATATCATCCATGTATGTAACATATGTATGTATGTAGGTATGGATGTGCAAAAGGATATATACGCGAATATGAGTGTAGCACTACTATGAAAATACAGTGTGCAGGTGCGCAAATATGAAGATATCAATATATATGTGCACTGGTATGAATGTACAATGTGCAGGTGCGAAAGTATGGTGATATCAATATATGTGTGCATGTGCGTAGGTATGATGATATCAATATATGTGTGCACTGGTATGAATATACCGCGTGCATGTGCGCAGGTATGAAGATATCAATATATGTGTGCACTGGTATGAATATACAGTGTGCATGTGCGCAGGTATGATGATATCAATATATGTGTGCACTGGATATCAATATATGTGTGCACTGGATATCAATATATGTGTGCACTGGTATGAATATACAGTGTGCATGTGCGCAGGTATGAAGATATCAATATATGTGTGCACTGGTATGAATATACAATGTGCATGTTCGCAGGTATGAAGATATCAATATATGTATGCACTGGTATGAATATACAGTGTGCATGTGCGCAGGTATGATGATATCAATGTATGTGTGCACTGGTATGAATATACAGTGTGCATGTGCGCAGGTATGATGATATCAATGTATGTGTGCACTGGTATGAATATACAGTGTGCATGTGCGCAGGTATGAAGATATCAATATATATATGCACTGGTATAAATATACAATGTGCATGTGCGCAAGTATGAAGATATCAATATATGTGTGCACTGGTATGAATATACAGTGTGCATGTGCGCAACTATGATGATATCAATATATGTGTATATGCGACAAGTCATGACAATCATCAATGATGCGGCAATCAAAACGATATGTATAATGCGTAGCAATCCTATAGTGCAAGTGACATGGCAATCACTAACGATGTGAGTGTAACATACAAATAGTGCTCGTGCAGCTTTAACCGTTAGTGACAATGCAGCGTTCTATAGTACCATTTCTATATGCAACAAGAATGTATTCTACTATAGTCCAAATGAACATCTACGACTAAAATCCTACATTGTTTTGACGCTTAACGCCATAGGGCGATTTCCCCGTTGATGTTAAATCTACTCACCTGGTTGCATGCTACACGTAGCCGACCACCTGCTTTCCCTTCTTTGCGGCGTCTGACGTACCCGTCTGCGAACCTAGAATTCACACACAGAATCCATATATAAGTAAATATCTCACAAAAACGCGATATCGAAATCAAACGAGAAACTCGCGTCGCGAACTAAACGCGCGTGTGTCCGATATGCTGAAACGTGTGTATACGCGTCTAAAACAACCCCGACACGCCGCGACACGCTGGATCACAGAACCCACTCACGTATCGCCCGTATCGCGCAAACAAAACGTACTTGAAAAATGATATATGGTTCCAGATTCTACCCAGGTGAAAAACATACAAAATTGCACATGCCAAAACACTATAATATGTAGCAGACTACCCTAGCCAAAACCCCAGAACCCAATTCCCCCATCTGGCCGCAAATTGCGGCCAGGACGATTAAATTGGCGGCCAAACAGCGGAGGTAGGGGTTCGTGCTTGGTGTGTGTTGTCTATACCTAGTGTATATACTCCAGTTAACTCAGATTTTATCTGAAATACCCGGGTCTAAAGCAGATTACAGAAAGCTAAAATTTCACTTTAAAACGCTAAATTTGCACTAATTGAAACCCTATGGTATTTTGGTATCTATGGTTTATTTAGGTTTAAGTGGCCCTAATAACACTTAACTTGGCTAGGCTAACCACTAAAATCATCACTTAGCCAAAAGTCCACATTAAACACCATTTTAGCACTAAATCTCACATTTTACACTAATCGAAGCTATTTGTACACAAGTTTATCAAGATAGGAAGTTAGGCTTTGAGATTATACCTCACTCTTGACCATAGGAAGCTGGAGAAGGAGTAGAAGAAGTGATGGGGGGTGTTCTGCTGCTGCCTACTACAGCTGCTGATGCTGATGCTGCTGATGCTGGAGCTGCTGCTGATGCTTCTGTTGCTGTGGCTGAAGCTTGTGCTGCTGCTGCTGTAATTGTTGTGTGTGTGTGAGAGTGAGTGAAGTGAGAGAGATGTGGGGAAAATGAGAGGCAATACAAAAGAGAATGAGAGTCTACACTTGTCAACCCCCTCTCTCTCTCTCATTTAATGCAAGCATGGCTCATGCCATGATGCACTCCCTCTCACTCTCTCCCCAAGTCAACACCCAACAAATTAAATCATTTCCAATTTAAAAAAAAACAATTACCCTCCAAAACACTTATTAAAAATCCTAAGTGGCATAACCCACTATGGTTGCTAATCATGGTCTAACCCCAATTAAGCCCTAGTTAACATGCACATGTGTGTGCAAGCTTAGAAAAATTCTAATAAAATATTCATTAAATTTGATAAATTATTTGAAAATCGTTTTGGTAAACTTTTTATTAAAAACCATATATTAAAATATAATTAGCCACTAAACACATCCTAAGGTGTTACAATCTTCCCCCTTTAAAGAAATTCGTCCCCGAATTTAAAATATAAAGCTACGCATATCATCAAAGAGATGAGGGAACTTCTTCCGCATCTCGCACTCGGCCTCCTAAGTGATCTCTTCACCATTCAGGCTGCGCCAAAGCACCTTCACAGATGGCAAAACCTTCGATCGAAGTTTCTTCACCTGCCGGTCCAATATCACGACTGGCTACTCGGTGAATGAAAGATCATGCTCGAGCTGAACGGTCTGATGCTGAATCATGTGCGAAGGGTCATGTAGGTATCTGCGAAGCATAGACATGTAGAACACGAGGTGAACATCTGGGAAGTCGGGTGGAAGAGCCAAACGATATGCTACTACGCCCATACACTCGAGGATCTCGAAAGGACCTATGAATCTGGGGCTAAGCTTCCCCTTCCGTCCAAACCTCATCACACCCTTCATCGGAGAGACCCTCAGAAAAAAGTGATCGCCAACTGCGAACTCTAATCCGTGGCGGCGTCTGTCATCATACGATTTCTACCTTCTCTGAGCTGTCCTCATCCTATCTCGAATCAGCTGTATCTTCTCGGTCGTCTCCTGTATGATCTGTAGCCCCAAAATACTGCTCTCGCTGAGCTCTGTCCAACAGACGGGCGATCTACATCTCCTCCCATACAAGGCCTTGAAAGGTGCCATCTGAATAGTATCCTGGAAGCTATTGTTGTAGGAGAACTCCACCAAGGGTAAATGATGATCCCAGCTACCTCCAAAGTCTAAAACGCATGCTCGGAGCATGTCCTCGAGTATCTGAATAGTCCGCTCTGAATGACCGTCGGTCTGCGGATGAAATGCTGTGCTGAAACTCAAGCGGGTCCCAAGGCCTCCTGAAGCCTCTGCCATAGTCGGCTGGTAAACTGGGTGCCTCGGTCGGACACGATACACGTCGGGACTCCATGCAATCGTACAATCTCGTCGATATATATCTGGGCGTACTGAGCAAATCCGAAAGTCGTCTTCACCGGCAGGAAGTGAGACGCTTTCGTCAAACGATCCACGATCACCCAAATGGAGTCATACCCTAGCCTAGTCCTGGGTAGACCCATAATGAAGTCCATAGAAATCTGCTCCCATTTCCACTCCGGAATGGGCAACGGCTGTAGCTCTCCCGCTGGCCTCTGGTGCTCGGCCTTGACTTGCTGACAAGTCAGGCATCTCGACACAAAGTCTGCGATGTCCCTCTTCATTCCATCCCACCAGTAAACATCTCTCATATAATGGTATATCTTGGTGGAACCCGGATGCACACTATACACCGATCGATGTGCCACCTCAAGAATCTCACGCCACAGTCCCTCAGCATCTGGTACGCACAGCCTAGTCCCAAATCGTAGTATCCCCTGATCATCGATCACGAACTCGGAAAATCTGCCCTGTCTAATCTGTGCCATGATCTCTGAACAACGGTCATCACTGTACTGTGCCTCATGTATACGGTCAGGCTACTATGGGCATGCACGAACATGTGCAAGCTGTCCTCCGATCGGCGTGAACTCGAACTGCACTCGGCTGTCGCATAAAATCTGCCAATATGCCGACGACTGCCTCTGCACTGCGCTCAAACCAGATAGACTACCACCGGGCCTCCTGCTCAAAGCATCCGCCACTACATTCGCCTTGCCCGAGTGATACAAGATCTCGCAATCGTAGTCCTTTACTAGCTCTATCCAACGGCGCTGTCTGAGATTCAGGTCTCGCTGCTGGAATATATACTTTAAACTCTTGTGGTCAGTGAATATCTGACACGACTCGCCGTATAGGTAATGTTGCCAGATCTTGAGTGCAAAGATCACTGCAGCCATCTCCAAATCATGAGTGGGGTAGTTCTGTTCATATTTCTCCAACTGCCGTGAAGCATACGCGATCACCCTGTCATGCTGCATCAATACGCACCCTATCCCCACTCGAGAAGCATCACAATAGACCATAAATCCGCCTGATCCTGAAGGCAAGGATAACACCGGCGCTGTAGTCAAACAAGTCCGTAGCTGCTGAAAACTGTGCTCGCACTCCTCCGTCCAATCGAAAGGAACTCCCTTCCGGGTCAACCTGGTCAAAGGTGCAGCAATGCGGGAGAAGTCCTGTACAAATCTCCTGTAATAACCGGCCAATCCTAAAAAGTTATGGATCTCCATAACTGATGCGGGTCTGGGCCAACTCTGAACAGCCTCGTTCTTCTTCGGGTCCACACATATACCATCTCGTGTAATCACGTGACCCAAGAAGTCTATGCTGTCTAGCCAGAATGCACACTTGGAAAATTTTGTGAAAAGCTGGTGCTCCCTCAAAGTCTGCAGTGTGATCCGCAGGTGCTGCTCGTGCTCCTCTCAGCTCCAGGAATACACCAAGATATCGTCAATGAATACGATGATGAACAAATCAAGATACGGCCGAAAAATACGGTTCATCAAGTCCATGAATGCTGCTGGGGAATTGGTGAGTCCGAACGACATCACCAAAAACTCATAATGGCCGTAGCGCCTGCGGAAAGCTGTCCTCGGTATATCCTCCTGTCGAACCCGCAACTGATGGTATCCTGATCGCAAGTCGATCCTCGAAAAATATCCTGCCCCCTGAAGCTGGTCGAACAAGTCGTCGACGCGTGGCAAAGGATATCTGTTTCGCACGGTAACCCTATTCAGCTGGCGGTAGTCGATACACAAACGCAAACTGCCGTCCTTCTTCTTGACAAACAGGACCGGAGCACCCCAAGGAGAAACACTGGGTCGAATAAGTCCCTTATCCAGCAAATCTTGCAGCTGACCCTTCAACTCACTAAGCTCTGTCGGGGCCATCCGATATGGCAGTATAGAAATAACCCCCGTGCTGGGAATCAAATCAATACAGAAAACAATATCGCGCTCAGGCGGTAGCCCAGGAAGCTCATCACGGAAAACCTCAGGGAACACACAAACAGTCGGAACCTGTTCCAACAGAACATCTGTAGCTCTAGTATCGCAAACATAGGCTAGAAATCCCTGACATCCCTTCCTCAACAGCTATCCAGCGTGAAGAGAAGAAATCAAACGGTGAGGGGCGGCACAATATCCCCCTGCACAACAAAAGCCGACTCGCCGGGAAAACAAAATCTAACTGTCTTCTTGCGGCAATCCACAGACGTATAGCACGTGGCTAACCAATCCATGCCCAAAAGAACGTCGATGTCCAACATCTCAAGAAGGATCAAGTCGACAGGAAACTCTCTCTCACCAATACGGACAATAGAGGATCGGAACACGTGCCTAGCAACAAATGACTCTTCCACCGGAGTGGTCACAACAAGCGGCTGATCAAGCAAACCGGACTCTCTACCAAAACTCGGCACGAAGTGTGTGGAAACGTATGAGTGCGTGGATCCGGGATCAAAAAACACGTGTGCATCAACAGAACATACTGATAGGGTACCTGAGACCACCGCATTGGATGCCTGCGCGTCCTGATGTGTTAACGCGAAAACCCGTGCCAGTCCTCTGCCTATAACTGGCGGTCCCCTACTAGCAACTGGCTGTATTCTGCCGGCAGCTGGCTGTCCTCTGCCTCGGCCACCTCGTCCTCTATGAGCAAACCATCTGTGACCACGGCCTCTCTGTGCATGAGTCTGGCGCAGAGCAACAGTAGGACAATAGGCAATGCCCTCTGGGGTGGAGAAGGTGGAAGTGTGACATGCGGTACTGCTGCCTCCCTCCGGCATATCATGGTACAATCTCTGATGCGATGATGGGGACTACCACATCCAAAGCATCCACGCGACGACTGCTGACCCTCCTGGGGATAAGAGCTAAACATCTGACCTCGCCCCGGGTCTCTGCCACCTGTACGATGTCTATCACGGCATCTGAATGGAAGTCCCTGTGCTGCTGTATCAGTACGAACCCTCTTCTGCCCTAGAACTACCGAAGTCTCTGCAAGGCGCTCCTCGACTAATAGGTCTGCATCTATAGCTGCTGCATATGTCTCACAATACTGTGCGCTGATCGCAAGGAACAAGGGTGTAAGCAAGCCTTGAACAAATCTCTTGACTTGCATCTCCTCAGTAGCCACTAGATATGGAGCATAAACAGATAGCTCGGTGAATAGTACATCGTACTCTGCTACTTTCATCTCTGGCGTCTGGCGTAAGGACTCGAATCTGCGGGATTGGGCATCCCTGACACTCTAGGGAAGGAAACGGGCTAGAAATACTGTCACAAACTCGGTCCAGGTCATAGGAGGAAGACCTGCTGCTCTGCCCTTCTCGATCGGTTCACACCATTTTTGCGCAAGACCTTCCAGGCGAAAGCTCGCGATCTCTATCCATCTCGCATCTGAGCATATGAGTGAACGACATATCCGGACCATCTTATCAATGAAAGACTGTGGGTCCTCGGCTGCATCGGTGCCTATGTAGACCGGAGGCTTCAGCCTCATGAACTCTGATAGCGATACTGTAATAACCTCCGTGGCTGCAGGGGCAACTGCCGGTACTGTAGGTACCATTACGGTCCCCGTAACGGGTGGAGCTACCTCTGGTTGCTGCGCTCAAAGCGTCTCAACTAGAGATCCAATCATCTGGCGCATCTCCTGCATACCGGCCCCTAGCATGGCGATCTGATCTGTCGTAGGAGGAACAGCCTGTTCTGGTACAACAGGGGTACTGCCCGGATCAGTCATCGTCTCGGACGAGTCAACTCGAATCTCGGCTCTCGCGGCCGCTCTCTGCTCCCTCGTAGTCTTTGGCGGCATAATGGCCGAAAAGAAAGTAGGATTCGATAAGGATGCGGAAATCGAATCACAAGAATGTATACAATCATGAAGGAACTTCAATCAATGAGTCCTAAGGTCGCTTAGGCGGAGTACCATGTCGTGAGTATGCCGCGGAACATACACCCGCTACGCCACTCTGCTTCAGCTACCTACTCCATCATACCAGGGTCATCCTACACTCCGAAGGTAAAACCTACGCTCTGATACCAACTTTGTCACGACCCAAAGTTCGACCCGTGACCGGCACTTAACCACGTAACGTCTACAGGCGTAACGCGACTAAGTAAGCCAAAACCCAAAAATCAAAACCATTAAAAGTATTGAGTGTTTAAACATTTAATAGAAACATTTGTTAAAACGTTTGGAAAACCCTAAGTAATTTAGAAAAATTCTTTAGAGTGCAAGTTATTATCTTAAAAATTTTGGCTGCATTTCCTTTGTAAAAACTAGCCCCGAAATCGGGTACAAAATAATATATGAGTAAAATGAAGTATAATAAGAAATAAGCATTTCAAACGGGAGCGATCACGCCCAACGTCAGAAACAATCACCACAATGATAATGTACGACGCAGTAGCGAAGAAATGAGCAGTATAAGTGAAAACAAATATCAGGAAATATAAAGCTGCATAAATAAAGTCGGATCACACTGAGCTCGACCCCAGAGTACAAAATATTATAAATCGTCCTCACAACTGGTCTCTAAGTCAATACATAAGTAGTAGATGGAGAATACTAGATACAATGGTGTATACAACTGGAAATTTAAACAGATACCTGTTAGGTTTACCTCGCACCTCATGAAGGGTTTGCAAGCATCACATATCTCAAAATTAAATTTTTAAGGTGCTAAGTGAACAAGCAAAGAATCATCACAAGAAATTTAGGGTTTCTTAAACATACCAACAACACAAGTAGAAAAGGTTAGGGTTTTGAGAGTACAACCTTTGTAGCTCCCTACGCTAGACTTCTCGGCTACCTGGGGTTTGGAAAAGGTCCGCTTGAACTCCTATAGGTCCACGATGATCCACCCGGAGTCCGCTTTGTCCAAGCTTGTAACTTCGCAAGATCAAGAAAAGAAAATGGAAGCTAACACACTTCACAAGTGGGCAAGACTTGTGTAGAATGATATTGTGGTTGTTTTTCTCACTTCAAAATCCAAACTTGGTGAAGGTTTTGCTCACTTGAAAAATCTAGAGAGCAAGAGAGCAAGGAGGAAGAAGATGATGGCTTTTGAAATATCAAGAGAATGATAATTCTTATGTGAAAAATAGAAAATATAAGTATATATATTTTCTATCTCTCATCTCAAACCATAGTTACAATATATGTATATTATTATGCTTGAGTTAAAACCCAAATGAAAAATTAACACATGGTTAAAAGGTAGGTGAGGATGGTTAGATCAAAGAAGAGTGTAGAAGATAATCATGTATTAATCTTTTTCTTTTCTTTTATTTTAAAACAAATACAATATATATCCATATATGTAATTATAAGGTGTGAGTCTTATATTGCCACCATATCCTATATATACAACCATGATAACCTTTATGTATGCATGTATGTGTGCATGCACATCCTATGTGCATGAATGAGAATGAGTGCATACATGCATGCATAAAGACAAGAAAGGATTTTAAGTGAGAAGCTAATGGTTAAATGATAAATCAATACTTGATTTATCAACCCGGTCATATCACATACGACCCGACCAAAAGTAAGCCGCCCGATTAATATACTGCATCTCATATGCGCATTTTAACCGGGCCCACGCACATATCGCATATGCGCACCATAACGTTTCGCCTTGACTAGGTAACTCCTTTGTGGGACTCTAAGACTCGTCAATACGCCGGTAGTGGGTGATGATCATATCAAGCACCCCCAAGCCACAAGCGGTCAGCTAAACATAACGGCCACCCGGGTATTGAGCGATCAGAAGAAAAAAAGCGAACCTGCTACAACTCCCGTTGAGCCAACCGGCAACACTACCGTACAGTCCGGTCTCTTCATCAGATATGCTGCATATCGAGTCTAGGGTTGGTAACGTCGACCCCAATAACTTAATAAGTCGTGCCGATGAAAGGTCTATAACAGATCGAGAAACTACTGATAACACTTATCAGTAAATCTCAATAGCCCTGGCCAGGGACTTACTGATATAGCCAGTCGAGCACAGCACAGCATCAACTCCCAATAGCGGGAGAGAGGAAACCCCTCCTATCGCTCATTGCCTTCGTGTGTCTCGGGACTGTAACCAACGGCCACCTGTTTGCACGACTCAGTAGAGCCGTGGTAGGGTGGTAATCAAAGTACAGTGGCAGAACACACAAGACTCTATGACGATCTCAGGTCTACAGACTAACCTGCAACAGTGTCACATGAGAACTGCTATCCGACGATAGATATAATTCTATATAGGAGTTCTCGGCGAGTCCGTCCAGTGTATCCAGTCACCACTGAGCACCCGTATACGATCTCGATGTCAAACATCGATGAATGTGGGAGCATCCATCGCCCGTCACATAGGTCTAGTATCATATTCGCTAGTCTACTCTGGTATATCGATGCCCCATCTCGATACACCTACGACTAGGGACATTTCAGGATATGCTTATAAACTACAGATGTCCCACTAGTATGATCCCTATCTTAATCACTGTAGTCAAGTCAATATCATCAGGGCTTTATCAACATGTTTGAATGAGTAAAAGCATGATCAAATCAACATGTCATATAAAGAAGAACCAGATAGCATACTATCATGTTGAGCAAGAATGTATACTGAATATATATATATATATATATATATATATATACATGTGTAAATACATCCACTATCACATAATGGCCTCTAGGGCATACATATATCCAACAATCTCCCACTTGCACTAAGACCAGTTATTGGCGTATCTCATACCCAACATCTCAAAAAGTCGCTCATGCTGCGGCTGATTGAGGGCCTTGGTGAGTGGATCCGCGGCGTTATTCTTTGTGTCTACTCTCTTAATCTCGATCTCGCGGCGATATACTATCTCCCGGATCAAATGAAAGCGCCTCAGGATGTGTCTGGATCGCTGATGGGACCTGGGCTCCTTGGCTAACACCATAGCCCCATTATTATCACAATACAATGGTATTGGATCAATAATGGTTGGAACTACTCCTAGCTCCGAGACTAACTTCCTCATCCAGACGGCTTTCTTGGCGGCATCATTTGCAGCAATGTACTCAGCTTCCATCGTAGAGTCTGCAACGGTATCCTGTTTGGAACTCTTCCAACTTACTGCCCCTCCATTGAGGGTAAATACAAACCCTGAGATAGATTTGCTGTCGTCCTTATCGCTCTGGAAGCTGGAATCGGTAAAGGCCTACATTTGGAGATCTCCATTACCGTAAACCAAAAATAATTCTTTAGTCCTTCGCAAGTACTTAAGAATGTTCTTCACAGCTATCCAGTGATTCACCCCTGGGTTGGATTGATACCTGCTTACAACACTAAGTGCATAAGCTACATCTGGGCGTGTACATAACATCGCATACATTATAGATCCTACTACCGAAGCATAGGGTATAATGCACATGTGAGCTCTCTCTTCATCGGTCTTTGAACAAGAATCCTTGGAGAGAGTGACCCCATGGCAAGCGGGTAAGGCACCCCGCTTGGAGTCTTCCATACTAAACCTTTTAGGATGGTATTGATGTACTTGGTTTGGGACAATCCCAATAACCTCTTGGATCTATCCCTATAGATCCTTATGCCCAGAATATATGTGGCATCACCCAGGTCCTTCATGGAGAACCTTAGTGATAAGAAAGATTTGACCGACTGTAGCATAGGAATATCATTTCCTATCAGAAGAATGTCATACACGTACAATACGAGGAATGTGACAGCTCTCCCTACAGCCTTCTTATAAACACAAGGTTCATCTGGATTTTTGATGAAATCAAACTCTTTGATAACATCATCGAAACAGATGTTCGAACTCCGTGATGCCTACTTTAACCCATATATGGATTTAAGCAATCGACATGCTTTCCCGCTGCTCCCACTGTCAATGAAGCCCTCCGGCTGATCCATATAAACGCATTCTTCTAAATCCCCATTTAGAAATGTCGTTTTAACGTCCATCTGCCCGATTTCATAGTCATAGTGAGCAGCAATGGAAAGTAGGATCCGAAAGGATTTAAGCATGGCTACGGGCGAAAAAGTCTCTTCGTAGTCCAAGCCTGGTCTTTGACGAAAACCCTTCGCCACAAGTAATGCCTTGTAGGTCTCTACCTGCCCATCTACACCAATCTTTCTTTTAAAGATCCATTTGCATCCCACAGGTTTTTACTGGTACAAAAACTCTTTTCAATATCAAGTCAGACAATTCAACAAGATTCCCGACATCCTGATCGAATACCCGTCGCAAACTTCAGTAGGCGGCCGCACCCCTGATACCGTCGACGAAGTACACCAAGGCGGAACACCGCTACCGCGAGCACCCGAACGGATGCTTTCGGCGACGGGGTTCTCCTACAGTTACTTGGTCGGGGCTATGGAGTGAGGCTGTCTATTAAGTTTACCCGGCGAGTATCCACGTACGCTACGTGATTGCGACGGACTTTTGATCACATCAAAATTCCGTAGCAACCGATCAATTGAGACTAAACTGCTATGTTTATAACATTCATTCAGTTATCTCATAACTATTTGTGAATTCCAATTATTGTATCACATTCCGGATAAATAGAAAATGTTAAACTTTTCGATCGAACAGTCAAACACCCAAGTTTTCCCGATACAGATCAACGCATGAAATAAGTTTAACAACATTCAGTTCGTGCCTCAGTACCAACGGTCCAGCCGTAGAAGGATCAAGCCAACGCCTCACATGTGGCACGCCGTACTGCCCCAAACCCAAAGGTTCAAAGGGCAGTTCAAGACGGTCACATAATCGAGTTAAGGTTTGTTGTCTTCTAGAGGGTCCATCGAGTTACTTGCACTACTTAGAACGTCGTTAAACTACGGAAAAATCCAACACTTGGAAATTTCCCGACAGGGGAAAAATTGGGTATTTATATCCGGTCGAACTTTTTAACATATCCAAAAATTATCCGGAAAGCCACATAGACAAAATTTGATACTCCGATCGAAACACCGAATCCCCAAAACAACTCCTGAAAATTCAACTCTTGAATAAAAATTAAAAATTCCCAGAAAATCCAGCATTATCAATTAGGAGTTACTGTGTAAAAGATATTAAATAAGGTATCCGTACGGCCGCGGAACCGCCGCACGAGCCATGCTCGTGCCGCGGATCCGCGGCAGTTCAATGGACTTAGGAAGTCGAATTTCACAGGAACTCTTAAAATCACCTGCTGAATTTTCTGCATATTTTTAATATTGAAAAATCCACAATTTTCAAAAAAGGACAGAGAGCAAGTTTGGTTTAGGGTTTCGGGTTCGTTCGGACTTCAAATTCCGTCTAGACTTCGCCTAAGGCTCTAGCTAGGCTCTGATATCACTGTAGGGTTTCTAGGCACTCTCAAGAGGTCTCACAAGGCATCAACCATGCCAATTTCAAAGTTTACGGTGCCGAGAAACCCTAAACTATGGATCGTTGGCTACATTTCTAGGCGAACAAATTAACTAGTTAACACTTAACTATAAGGAAACGGAAATACAACCTTTGTAGATCCGGTGCTCCACCTCCATAGCTCCGCAACGAAGTCCCCTCGCTGTCCGAATGAATTCCCGGGCTCTAGCGTCGGCTTCGTCGGAGAAATGGCAAGCTAGGTCGTCGATGTTCATGCCGAAGATGATCTACGTCGAAGCATCACAAGATCAAGCTCTCACTTCACCAAGTCATGAAACTTGTGAAGAAAACACACTCTACTACTTGGCAAGAGGTAGAGGATGAAGAAATAGGAAGTGGGTAGACTTTAGATTTGGATTTCTCACTCATTTCCATCAATCACCATTGATGAAGCTTGCTTTCTTCACTTGAAGAAAGGAAGAAGAAGAAGAATAATGTTATTATGATAATCATCCAAATAGAAAATCAAAAAGGAATCCTTATCATAATCTAACCCTAGTTAAGTATAGAGAATAAACCATGGTTTGCACAAATGGTTAGGGTTAAGAATGAAGACAAGAATGGTGACTAAGTCAAAGGTTCATGAATCTTCAACAAACAAACAAATAAAGCCACCATTCTTTTCTCTTTTCCATTCATTTTCCAAAATGTATAAACAAATAAATAAATGAATAAATAAGTAATGGAAAATAAAACCCTAATTATATGTATAACCATGGTTTAATTCTTTACACTTAACCAAGTAAACATGTATCATCAAACATGATACAATCAAGTGCACGAAAATATATCGAATATACAATGTGCACAACCGAGCGAGAAAATCCATTTAAAGTGAACCAATATTAGTTAATGCAAAGTAATATATCAAATATATAATTATACATTAAATCATTAAATCAACACTTGATTTAACGATCCGGTCATATCACATATAACCGACTAATATCCAATGTATCGATTTATCGAATCAATCCTTGATTCGATAACTAGGTTATATCGCATACAACTATTCGACACATTCATCGCGAGAATAGAATACGGTATCACATACACGAATTATTCTCGGTCCCGCACATATCTCATATACGCTCCTATTTCGTTTCGCTTGAGCCAGGAAACCTCTGTGTAGGACTCTAAAGACTCGTCAATACGCCGGCAGCAGATGATGATCATATCAAACACCCACAAGCCGCAAGCGGTCTGCTAAACGTAACGGCCACCCGGGTATTGAGCGATCTGAAGACCGACGAGCAAGCCCGCTCACACTCCAGTGAATCCGACCAGTAACACTACCGTACAGTCCGGTCTGATCGTCTGATATGTCGCATATCTTGCCTAGGGGTGGTAAACGTCAGACCCCAATAGCTCGATAAGTCGTGTCGATATGAGGTCTATAACAATTCGAGAAACTACCGGTAACACTTACCAGTAAATCTCAGCAACCCTGGCCAGGGATTTCCTGTTATAGCCAATCGAACACAGCGCAACATCAACCCCCTATACCGGAAGAGACGAATCCCCTGCTATCGCTCATTGCCTCCATGTGACTCGGGACTGTACCCAAAAACCACCGTTTTGCACGCCCTCTTGGACGTGGTAAGATGGAAATCAAAGCACAGTGGGAACCACACAAGACTCTTTGACGATCTCGGGTCAACAGACTACTCTGTACCAGTGTCACCAGAGAACTGCCATCTGACGTGAGGTATAATACCATCTGGGAGTTCTCGGCGAGTCCGTCCAGTGTACCCAGTCTCTGCTGAGCACCCATATATCATCTCTGATGTCAAACACCGATGGATATGGGATCATCCATCGCCCATCTGTATGGATCGAGAAGGTACACGCTAGTCTACTCTGGTATATCGATGCCCCGTCTCGATACACCCACGACTAGGGACTTTGAAGGATGTACTTATGGACTACCATGTCCCCACTAGTATGATCCGCATCATAGTCCAGGTAGTCAAGCACACATCCTAAGGGCTTTACCAACATGTAACAGAGAGACAATCAGTATACACGTTAAGGTAAAGAGCAACCAGATAGCATACTATCATGTCGAGCAAGAAAGTCCTCCCTATATATGTCCCAGCATCCACTACAATATACATCCAATGTACAGTAATGGCCTTTAGGGCATACATATAACTAACAATCTCCCACTTGCACTAGGGCCATCTGTAGCAGTGGTTATAGTATCTCATACTCAACCATCCCATAAAAGTCTCTCTCTGGGAACAGGCCTTTCTGAGTGGATCCGCTGTGTTGTCCTCTGAGTCTACTCTCCTAACCTCGATCTCCCTGGAGATCAACCATCTCCATGATCAGGTGATACTGCCTTAGAATATGTCTGGATCACTGATGGGACCGGCGTTCCTTGGCATAAGCCACAACTCCATTGTCACACAATGGGAGGAACATAGTTCATCTCATGAACCAATATACACCCAAACAGCCTCTTTGGTAGCATCTTAAGTTGCGATGTATCCAGCCTTTATCGTCTAGTATGTCACAGTATCTAGCTTGGAACTCTTCCAACATACCGTCCCTTTACTGAGGGTAAAGACAATGCCTGTGACTGAAACTCAGTCGTCATTATCACCCTGGAACACTTCCAGTGATTCTTCCCAGGATCGATTGATACCATCTGTTTTATCCCAGGGGGTACAACGTCCAAAGTCCAAACTTTGTTGGTGTACATAGACTCCATTTCGGATCTCATGGCATCCAGCCACTTCACAGAGTCACCACTCGTGATAGCTTGCTGAAAACTGGTAGGATCATCATCCTCTATGATGCAGTCTTCTCTGTCACCATCAATGAGGAAACCGTAGTACCTCTCCGGTGGGCAAGAAGTCCTACCATACCTACGGAGTGGCTGAGGTTCCTCAGTTTCTATTGCAACAGCCGGTTCAACCAAGTCGTCATTTGTAGTTTGTGTCTCTAGAACCTCTTCTAGATCCACCACATTTCCATCATCTTTATCTGTGAAAAACTCTTTTTCTAAGAATGTGGCATGCTGAGAAACAAACACCTTTTGTTCCTCCTTGTGGTAGAATAGATATCCATAAGAGTTCCTTGGATATCCCACAAAGTTACACATGACTGACCGTGTCTCGAGTTTCTCCGGATTCTGCTTTTTAATATAGGTCGGGCAACCCCAAATCTTAATTCTCTTAAGAGATGGTCTCTTCCCATGCCATATCTCATATGGGGTGGTAGATACGGTTTTGGTTGGAACCCTGTTCAAAAGAAACGCTGCAGTCTCCAATGCATGCCCCCAAAATGAGACAGGTAACTCAGCGTCACTCATCATGGACCGGACCATATCTAATAGGGTCCTATTCCGTCGTTCAGACACACCATTGTGCTGTGGTGTGTAAGGAGGAGTGAGCTGAGAGAGAATCCCATTCTCTTTTAGGAAGTTTGCAAATTCTGTACTGAGGTATTCCCCACCTCGATCTGATCGAAGCATCTTGATACTCAAGCCGGTTTGTTTTTCTACTTCTTGTTTATATTCAGTGAATTTCTTGAAAGTTTTGGATTTGTTCTTTAATAAAAATACATGACCGAATCTTGAGAAATCGTCGGTGAAAGTAATGAAGTAAGAAAAACCGCCTCTAGCTTGTGTAGACATTGGCCCACATACATCACTATTTATGAGTCCTAGGAGGTCGGTAGCTCTTTCTCCGTGTCCGGTAAACGGAGTTTTGGTCATTTTACCCTTGATACAAGACTGGTAAGTCGCATATGATTTATATTCAAAAGGGTTTAAATACATCTTTGTGTAACTTGTTTAGTCTTGTTTCGTTAATATGACCAAGTCTACAGTGCCAAAGAAAAGCTTCATTTATTTCTGAAAGTTTTCTTTTCTTAGTGTGTTGTATACTGAAAACTGTGTGTTGATTTAGGATGTATATCCCGTTATTAAGTGTACCATACCCAACCAACATTTGATTCAGGTGAATGTTCATAACATTGTTCTGCAATACAAAATTATATCCTTCATTGTCTAACAAAGAAACAGATAATATATTACAAAGCATACTTGGTACAAAATAACATGGGTTCAAAACCAATATAACCCAGATGGCAATCCCAAGTGATACTCTCCCACTGCGACTGTATGTACATTGGAACCATTTCCAACGCGAAGAGTATGGTCACCTGTCTTCAAAACCTTGCTATTTCTCAGCCCCTGCATAGAATTGCAAATGTGAGAACCTGAACCGGTATCTAATGCCCAGGAAGCAGAGTTTATTGAAAAACAGTTTTCTTTCACAAACACACCTGAAGCGGAAGCATCCACATGCTTCTTCTTGAGATTTAAGTACTCCATACAGTTGCGCTTCGAATGTCCTGCTTTGTGGCAATGAAAACATTCACCTTTCCCCGAGTCTCCAGCTTTGGACTTTTCCTTTCCCTTCACCTTTTTAACTCCACCCTTAGGATTGGTGGGCTTCTTCTTTTTCTTTCCTTTAGCCTTAGCCTTTGGGCGAGAAGAGGAAGATTGTCCAACAGTCATAACGGGAGTTTTCACTGATTTCAGTGTGCTCTCTGCACTCCTTAACATATTAAGGAGTTCAGGTAGTTCCCTCTCCATGATATGCATGTTAAAGTTAACAATGAACTGAACAAAGGTGGAGGGGAGGGACTGCAGAATAATATCCGTATATTGTTCATTGTCCATCGTCCATCCAAGGTCCTCAAGTTCTTCTATTAGAGCTATCATCTTCAGAACATGGTCTCCTACTGATGTGCCAGGGGCTATACGCATCTGAAACAATTTCTTTGATGCTTCGTATCGTAATACGCGGGATTTCTCTCCATACAACTCCTTTGTATGGAGGAATATGGTTTGAATGTCCATATTCTCATGCTGCTTTTGATGTGTATTGTCCATCGATGCAAGCACGAGGCATTTGGCCGTAGCACAGTCAATGTCCCATGTCTTGCGGACTTCAATGTCCGCAAGTGAGGATTTTGGACCTGGGGTGGGCGGGGCTGAAGCCGTGAGGTCATATGATACTTTATCATAAGTCAAGGCTATTTTCAGATTCCTTAGCCGGTCTTTATAATTGGCCCCATTCAATTTGTTTTTATCTAGTAGAAGCTTGAGTCCAGTCATTGGTATCAGCCATTAAGAGAGAGAAAAGAATACACTCAGCGAAAGCTCTTGCAAAGATCAGATTGGTTATTATCTTGTCTAATCGATGTCTCCCACTGCTTTAATCATGTTTTTCTTTCAAACCTTAAAAAGAAAACTAGACAGGATTAATTACAGTCTACAACTTCGCTAACCGTTCAGCCAGGCCAGTGTCGGTACTTGAGGGAGGTTCCCCATGCTTTCGCACGGACCTAATTAAAGTAAACCTCGTTTTCCCAGAGGCGTATCCTCGTTAACATCTTTCTAGACACCTAATGAGTTAGCTAATTGTAATCTGTAAAACTCTCGTAGGAGAAACTATTGCCCACAGTGGAATCGGGATCCAACCATCATATGGAAGGTATGCAATCTCATTGCAAATCTCAACACTTGAAATTCCCGATATGATTTTTACCCTTAGTACCTATGACCTTTGCTATGGTCAACAAATCACAAGTACTAGTCAAGTTCAGCCCGTCATTTCTTGATTAATCAGACCCGTTTACATGACCTTTGGCTAAGGTCAACAAAGTCATATGTCCGTCCTAATTAATCTGCATCATATGCATTGTAGGAAGACATCACTTAGCTACCGTACACTACGCCTTGGCTAAGATCAACAAACGTAGCATGAATACTAAGTACTCTACTTCCTAAAATGATGGAGGGTTGCGGATGATTTTTAAGAAAATCTTTAACGTTTTGAACTTGATATCGTCGTAGAATCAAATGGTTTTCAAAAGGAGTGGCTTGTGCTCCGCAATTTTTGAAATACGGCTTTTTCATAAAGAGCCGAGTGGTTTTCAAATCCGATTCTACAACATCTTTTTAGGTTTATTTTCTTTACATTAATCATATTAATGTAATCCCATCATTTAAGTCCTTAAGCCAATCAGAGAAAAGAAATGAAAATACAACGGACGCTTATGCCATCCGCATTCGCTGCAATGTTCCGTTATGCACCGTTAGGTTACTTAACTAACGGCATATCGGGACAGGACTAGCGCGGGTGCAAAACATAAGCAACGTCTACTATATATCTCATATATAATATATCATTCGTCTCAGATATCACAGAACACAGGAAGCAGAAATATATATATAACGTTGGATATACTAGGACGTCCGTATTTAGTATTTAGCCAACAATAGAAAATACGGATTCCACAGTCGCGATGAATAGCCAAGCCCACACCCTAGACCCCTACGAGAGCGGCAAGCGACCCTACCAATCCTGGAGTTTAGGAGACCCGGTCTCGACTCCTCGAGATGGCCTCCCACTGAACCCCAGAACCCGGTCATTTGTGCTCCCCTCCTTGGGTCTATCCTAATGCGGAAAAATAAATAATATACAACACTGGTGACATCAACCTCAACCCGGAAGTGCCCCAAATAAAGGAATATTAGATTACATTTGAATTTTATATGAATGAAAAATAAAACTCTCATCTCACATAAAACCCCCCGGCTATTCGATCGCGACAATCCTGCACATCATATCTCAGCAACAAATAATATCATATATCATCAACGTAAGTAAGTATGCGTACCCCGATTGTCGTTGATGTATAGCAACGAAACCGGTGATATCGACACACTACACTTATGGTCACAGAAAAGAAAGTGTAAAACTACAATATTTGGAATCGGCATTCTCTTTAGACATCGTAAATCCGAGATATCACATACCTCGTATTTCATGTCTAACTATGTGAATTCCACATATTGTATCACATTCCAGATAAATAGACAGTATTAAACTTTTCGATCGAATAATCAAATACCCAAAATTTCCTAAAGCTCAACACTTGAGCGGAGTTCAAAAAACCCGGAATGTGTCATATTAGCGGCGGTCCAGCCGTAAAAAGGTCAAGCCAACACCTCACATGTGGCACGCCGTACAGCCTCAAACCCTAAGGTTCAAAAGGCAGTTCAAGACGGTCACATAATCGAGTTAAGGTTTGTTGTCTTCTAGAGGGTCCCCCACAAAACTTGCAAGTATTTCCGAAAGATTTAAACCCCGTGAAAAAGTGAGTTAATGATACTCGTTCGAACTCTTTAATACTATCTAAGTTACCCGGAAAAAAAACACGAAATTGAAATTCCTGTAAGTCCACGTTGCCCACCCCGGTACTTGCGGGGAGGCGGAAAACGGAATAAAAATCAAATTTTTATGAGATTAGGCAATATGGACTTGACTATGAAGGATCTTTGCTAAACAAAAACAAGCTAAAGCTAACTAGAAACTAGCTAAGTGCTAGAAAGGTTATACCTTGGGCTTTATGTCCTTCTGTCCTTGCTCCTTGGAGTGGTGGAAGGAGGTCACCTTAGTCGTCTTCTCACGTCGAAGAAAGATCCACCCGAAAGCCTCGACCTTTGGCTTCAACTCCAAGCTAGAAGTAACTAGGGTGCAAGAAGTGCTAATCCTTGAACCCTAGATGAGAGTAGAGATTATCAAGAGAGGGTTTTTCTCAAGCTCAAGTGTTTCTCAACACATGAGAGGGGAGATCTTGAAGGAGAGGAAGAACAAGAGAGAGAATGTAAATTATAGAATGAGAGAATAATATGAAGCATTCTCTCATATATGTGAATTATTGTAATTAGATAATTAGTGAGATAATTGCCATGGCTAAATCAAGACATGACCATTATCATTTCATTTTTAATGCAAATTGCAAGGATCAAAGAGCATCTTCCAAATGAAATGAGGATGGTCAAAGTGTCATCCAAGGTTAGCAAGTCAAGAAGGTCAAATGGTCAACAAGCATAACCATGCACAATTATTAAACTAATATCAATTAACAATAATACACACATAAGAATTAGGGTTAATAAAATGACAATAGTCATTAACCCTAATCAAAGTCCTCTCCCTCTGTCTCAAGCAACTGTGCATACGCACCCGTATTCGTGATCCGAGGAACACGAATACAATGAGAAAAACCAATCCCAAATCATATACTAGGATCTGGCTTAAACCAAAGCCCGCTAGTATAAGCTGTCCGGACAGCAAACGTGCACAAGTGCGCGGATGTGAACGAACCCTGTCGCAAAACCATGCGACCTCTACTCATTTTGCCTAAAGGCGAATAGCTCTCTGTGTGGGACTCTAAAGACTCGACACTGCGCTGGCAGTGGGTTTAACCACAGACCGCAAGCGGCACTAGCTGTACGTAACGGTCCCCAGGTAGATGTCGATAAGAAGACTGACGAGGTGAACCCCATCTGAACTCCTACTGAGCCTGTATGTGACAATCTCCGTACAGTCCGGTCTGTTCGTCTGATACATCGCATGGCGGGCCTAGGGGGCGGTGAACGTCAGTCCCCTAATAGCGGTACAAGTCGTGTCGGAGTGTAGCCCAGAACACCCTGAGATAACACTGGAAACCTACCAGTACATCTCGCTTGCCCTGGCCAGGGACTACTCGTGTAATGGCTCTCCTAGACACAGCGCGATGTCAACCCCCAATACCGGGAGAGACGAATCCTGTCTAACCGTCACTGCCTCCAAGTGCTTCGGGACTGCACCCAAAAACTACCTGTTTGCACGACTCCTTTAAGCCGTGGTAGGGTAGCAATCAAAGTGCAGTGGGAACACACTCGAGGCGAAGTGATAGTGTCATGTCAGCGGGCTAAACTGTACTCATGTCACCTGGGAACTGATAACTGACGATAGGTATAATACCAACCAACAGTTCCCGACGAGTCCTGTCCAGTGTACTCGTAACCTAACGAGCACCCGCATACTATCTCAAGTACGACGTACTGACGGCTGTGGGACAGATCGTCTCCTACGCTGGGATGAGAAGCGCATACGCTAGTCTACTCCGGAGTATCGATGCCCTGTCTCGATAGTCCAACGACTAGGGACCTGTATAAGGATGTGCTTATAGATCACCCAGCTCCCACGAGTGTGAGCGCCATCACAACGCTGGTAATCAAGCAAAGATCCTAAGGGCTCTACTGATATGTATATCAGCGATATGCTAAAAGAAACACATGCACATATTAAAGCAGAGACAAACCAACTAGCATACTACCATTTCGAGCAAGATTGTATATACAACTGTGAATATCCCAAGCTTCCATCAAGTAATATACAAACTAGTATGATACAGTAATGGCCTCTAGGGCATATACACTAACAATCTCCCACTTGCACTAAGGCCATGTACTGGCGTATCGAAGACCTATCATCTCGATCAGCCGCTCGAACTGAGTCTGGGGCAAGGCCTTGGTGAATGGATCTGCTGTGTTATCTTCTGAAGCAACCCTCCGAACCTCGATCTCCTGGCGATCCACGATCTCCCTGATCAGGTGATACCGCCTCAAGATGTGTCTGGATTTCTGATGGGACCTGGGTTCCTTCGCTAAAGCTATTGCCCCGTTGTTGTCGCAATACAGAGGTATTGGGTCAACAATGGACGGAACCACCTGAAGTTCTCTCAAGAACTTCCTCATCCAGACAGCTTCTTTTGCGGCATCAGATGCAGCGATGTATTCCGCTTCCATAGTCGAGTCAGCAACGGTTTCCTGTTTGGAGCTCTTCCAACACACCGCCCCTCCATTGAGGGTGAAGACAAAACCCGACATGGACTTGGAATCATCCTTGTCACTCTGGAAGCTGGAGTCAGCAAAGGCCTCAATCTGGAGGTCTTTTCCGCCATACACCAAGAACATCTCCTTAGTCCTTCTCAGGTACTTGAGAATGTTCTTTACTGCTATCCAATGTTTCTCCCCAGGGTTTGACTGATACCTGCTTAACACACTCAGTGCATAAGCCACATCCGGTCTGGTACACAACATCGCATACATTATAGAGCCTACCGCAGAAGCGTAGGGTATAATAGACATGCGATCCCTCTCCAAATCAGTCTTGGGAGACATCTCTTTGGAGAGGGTGATCCCGTGACAAGCCGGTAGATTACCGCACTTGGAATCTTCCATACTGAATCTCTTCAGTATGGTGTCGATGTACCTGGACTGTGAAAGTCCTAATATCCTCTTGGATCTGTCACGGTAGATCCGGATACCCAGAATGTATGAGGCATCACCCAGGTCTTTCATGGAGAACCTGTGTGACAAGAACCCCTTGACAGATTGTAGCATAGGAATGTCATTTCTTATTAAGAGAATGTCATCCACGTATAAAACGAGGAATATTACAGTTCTCGCTACAAATCTACAATAGATGCATGGTTCATCTGGATTTTTAATAAAGCCAAATTCCTTGACCGTCTCATCAAAACAGATGTTCCAACTCCGCGATGCCTGCTTTAGTCCATAAATGGACTTAAGCAACTTGCACACCTTTCCGCTGCTCCCACTCTGAATGAAACCCTCTGGCTGGTCCATATAGACACACTCCTCTAAATGTCCATTTAGAAAAGCTGTCTTTACGTCCATTTGCCAAATCTCATAATCATGGAAGGCAGCAATGGCAAGAAGGATCCGAATGGATTTCAGCATAGCTACTGGAGAAAAGGTTTCGTCATAGTCCAAAGCCGGTCTTTGACGAAAACCCTTTGCAACCAGTCTAGCTTTTTAGGTCTCAACCTGTCCATCTACACCAATCTTCCTTTTGAAGATCCACTTGGATCCTACGGGTTTTACCCCATTTGGAGCAATGTCCAACGTCCATACTTTGTTGGTATACATGGACTCCATTTCGGTCCGCATTGCATCCAGCCATTTTAACGAGTCGACGCTCTGAATGGCTTGCTGGAAGCTAGTAGGCTCATCAAAGTCTATGATGCAATCTTCTCTATCCCTGTCAATGAGAAAACCGTAGTATCTTTCCGGCGGATGAGACTGCCTACTACTCCTGCGGAGTGGCATGGGAATGTCTTGATCTTTCGAACCTTCTGGTTCTACTAAGCTTTCAGTAATAGCTTGTGGTTCCGGAATTTCTTCCAGTTCTATTGCGCTCCCACTTATTTCCTTTTCTATGAACTGGTGTTCCAGAAAATGGGCATTACAAGAAACAAGGACCTTTTGTTCCTCTGCGTAATAGAAAAGATACCCCCTGGAGTTCTTTGGGTATCCCACAAACTTGCACAGTACTGAGCGTGCCTCTAGTTTGTCTGCATGCTGCTTTTTGACATAAGCTGGACATCCCCAAATCTTCAAGTATTGAAGATAGGGTTTCTTCCCACTCCATAACTCATATGGTGTGGTAGGCACAGTCTTAGTGGGAACACGGTTCAAAAGGTAAGCAGCTGTTTCTAGCGCATATCCCCAGAACGATCGCGGCAACTCAGCGTTACTCATCATGGACCGTACCATATCCAATAGGGTTCGGTTCCGTCTCTCCGATACACCGTTATGTTGCGGAGTGTATGGAGGAGTAAGCTGAGAGAGAATTCCATTCTCTTTTAAGTAACCCAGGAACTCGGCACTCAAGTATTCACCACCTCGATCAGATCTTAGTGTCTTGATACTTTTGCCTGTTTGTTTTTCTACTTCATTCTTATATTCCTGGAACTTTTCAAAAGCTTCGGATTTATGCTTCATCAAGAAGACATGTCCGAACCTTGAGAAATCATCCGTAAAAGTAATGAAGTAAGAATAACCGCTTCGCGCATGTGTAGACATTGGACCGCACACGTCGCTGTGTACGAGTCCCAAGAGCTCGCTCGCTCTTACTCCGTGTCCAGTGAACGGAGTCTTTGTCATCTTTCCCTTGAGACAGGATTGACAAGTTGCATACGATTGATATTCGAACGGATCCAAATATTTTTCTGTATGTAACTTAGTCAACCTTCTCTCATTGATGTGACCCAGTCTACAATGCCATAAGAAAGTTTTATTGATTTCTGGAGACTTTCTTTTGTGTGTATTCTGGACTTTGAAAATCTGTGGTTGGTTTAATACGTATATACCGTTGTTCAATGTACCTGACCCAATCAAAACTTGATTAAGGTGAATGTTCACTACATTACTTACAAATGCAAATTCATAACCTTCTTTAGATAATAAAGATACAGAAATGATATTACAGGTTGCATTTGGTACCTAATAACAACTACGCAAAACCAAAAAGTGTCCATCCGATAATCCCAGGTGATAGTCCCCCACGGCCTCAGCAACCATGCTAGCACCGTTTGCAACTCTGAGGGTCATGTCACCTGCCTTCAAAACTCTACGCTTTCTCAACGCCTGCAAAGAATTACAGATATGAGATCCTGATCCGGTATCCAATACCCAGGATGTAGAGTTTATTGATAGACAGTTTTCAATAACATACACACCTGAAGCTGAAGCTGCAACTCGCTTCAAATCCTGTGTTCTGGCCTTCCAAGCCTTGCAATCCTGTTTCCAGTGACCACTTTTGTGACAATAGAAGCATTCTTCCTTCCCCACCAGCTTTCCCGCTATGTTTGTTGCTTTTCCTTTTCCCTTCGTATCCACTTTACCGACACCGCCTCTTGGTTTGGCGGGGGCTTTCTTCTTCTTACCCTTGGCTCTCGCCCTGGATCTAGAAGAGGAAGATCCTCCTACAAACAAAGTGGATGTCTCCCTACCCTTCTGTAGGGTGCCCTCAGCACTCCTCAATATGTTCAGAAGTTCGGAAAGTTCAACCTCCTTTCCTTGCATGTTGAAGTTAAGAATAAACTGGGCGTAAGTGGAAGGAATGGACTGGAGAATCAATTTAGTATAGAGTTCATTCTCCAATGTGGTCCCAAGGTCCGCGAGCTCCTCAATGTAGCCAATCATCTTAAGCACGTGTTCCGCTACCGATGATCCGACGGCCAACCTTGCCGAAAACAACTTCTTCGACACTTCGTATCTTGCGATACGAGACTGCTCTCCATACAGTTCTTTTGTATGAAGAAATATGGACTCTAGGTCCATATTCTCGTGCCTCCTCTGATGTTTGTTGTCCATCGAGGCTAGTACGAGGCATCTGGCCTTCGCGCAATCTATTTCCCAGGTCTTGTAGATTTCCCTATCTACGACACTGGTTTTGGGACCTGGGACAGGGGGAGCTTTGGTGGTAAGGACATACCCCAACTTGTCATAAGTGATTGCCATCTTGACATTCCTGAGCCAATCTTTGTAGTTTGGCCCTGTCAATATGTTTTTATCCAGTAATAACTTAAATCCGGTCATGTTGAATGGTCGCTGCAATTAGGAGAGAGAAAAGAAATACTTTAGCATGATGCTCTTGCAAGTTTAGAGTGGTTTTTAGTTTGTCTAAACTAGATGGCTCCCACTGTCTCTCGAATCCCTTCTCAAACCGTAAAGAAAGGGTTAGTCAGGATCAATCTCACCGTACAATACTTGCTTAACCTTTCAGCCAGGCCAGTGTCGGTACTTCGAGGGAGGTTTTCCAACGCTTTCGCGAAGTTCCTTAATTAAGTAACCTCTTTTCCCTGTGGGCGTAGCCCCGCTAACACCTTTGTAGACACCTACTAAGTTTGTAGCATTGATCGTTAAGTGAGAGTTTTCCCGAGGAGTAGCATATACTCACAGTAGGATCGGGATCCAAATATCATCGTGTGATAAAACCGAAGGAATCCTACCAGAATTATCACACTCCAAATGGTATGCAGCGCTAGCAAGTTTCAGTACTTATGAAACTCCCGATGTGGATTTTTGCCCCATGCTCTTATGACCTTGGCGTGAGGTCAAAATGTCATAAGTCACATGTCAAGTTCTTCCCATCATTATCCCGGTTAATTTGAACCCACCCGTACCTACCCTTGACGTAGGCCAAAATGGCAATACGACTGTCTCAAACCAACGCATTCTATCTATGCAACAGATAAATATCCGGCAGCTACCAATCACTATGCCTTGGCGTGAGGTCAAAATACATAGCTTGAATACTACCGAATATTTGACTGAAATGATGTAGGGCTACGGATGGTTTTGGCGAAACCGTGAACGTAGTGAACTTGATATAATCGATGGAACGAGATAGCTTTTAAAAAGGAGTGGTTCAAGCTCCGCGTTTAAAAGTTTAGTTTTGAAAAGAACCGAGTGGTTTTTAAAGTGTTCCAATCGACTTTTACTTGGTTTATTTTCTTGCATTAGTTCTTTTAATGCGTCCCATCATTTAATCCTACCATTGCAGAAAACAACCAAAATATGACGTACGCTTATGCCATTCGCATTCGCCACGGGGCCCCGTCATCACCCGTTAGGTTACTTAACTAACGACAGAGCGGGGGCTGGGCTAGCGCGGCTGTAAAACATAAGCAACGCCTAAATAGTTATCATATATAAATATATAGCAATGATAGACATTACAGATCACAGATGAATAATTGGATATACTAAGAATCCGCAATCCGTTCGAGCCTGCAACGAAAAGCGGATTACACGGTCGCGGTGAATAGCCAATACCCCATCCAAGACCCCTACGGGTGCGGCAAACTACCCGCCAAGTACCCGAAGCGAAGCAACCTCCCTCACCACCGTGAGTAGGCCACTTGGCACTTCGAGATACCCGGTAGTTTGTGCACCCCCTCCATGGGTCTATCCTAGGAGCAAAAACAGTAAAAAGAATTATACAATGACGGCTACAACCCCGACCCGGTTGTGCGGCCAAACAAATAATAATATTACATCAATTTACATATTACAAAGAATGAAAGAAAAAGCAACACTCATCTCACATCCACCCCGGCTATTCATCCGCGACAATCCAACCCATTCATATACACATACCATCATCAATCACAGATATGTATAACCCCGACTGATCGACATATAGCGATTAGCCGACGTTCAATACATATAAACATCACAGATATAACCTTTTAGTCAAAGTGTATTGAAGTTCGGAAAAAATACGGATTTATAGGCCCCCAAAAACAAATTACTATTCTGGAAAATCTGGGCACATATAAACCATCTTAAAAATCCTAAAACCAAGCCAGAAATACACTGCACCAAACTCGACCCAGAGAAGAGCCAAGATGGTCGCGGTTGCGCGGCAATAGCTTGCTATTGCCGCGGAACCGCGGCTCTTTGGTCGAATCTTTGGATCGTTTTTGGTGGCTTTCTTCACAAAACCCTGAGATGATTTTTGGAGTATAATTTATTTTGTTTTGAACAGAAAAAAATTTAACAGAAACTTTGGGTTTTGAAAACTCGGTTTTTCGATCTTTCCGATTCGAACTTCAATACACTCTGCTACCTAGCTAGTTTATGTTTAGTTAGGCTCTGATACCACTGTAAGTCCACGTTGCCCACCCCGGTACTTGCGGGGAGGCGGAAAACGGAATAAAAATCGAATTTTTATGAGATTAGGCAACATGGACTTGACTATGAAGGATCTTTGCTAAACAAAAACAAGCTAAAGCTAACTAGAAACTAGCTAAGTGCTAGAAAGGTTATACCTTGGGCTTTATGTCCTTCTCTCCTTGCTCCTTGGAGTGGTGGAAGGAGGTCACCTTAGTCGTCTTCTCACGTCGAAGAAAGATCCACCCGAAAGCCTCGACCTTTGGCTTCAACTCCAAGCTAGAAGTAACTAGGGTGCAAGAAGTGCTAATCCTTGAACCCTAGATGAGAGTAGAGATTATCAAGAGAGGGTTTTTCTCAAGCTTAAGTGTTTCTCAACACATGAGAGGGGAGAGCTTGAGGGAGAGGAAGAACAAGAGAGAGAATGTAAATTATAGAATGAGAGAATAATATGAAGCATTCTCTCATATATGTGAATTATTGTAATTAGATAATTAGTGAGATAATTGTCATGGCTAAATCAAGACATGACCATTATCATTTCATTTTTAATGCAAATTGCAAGGATCAAAGAGCATCTTCCAAATGAAATGATGATGGTCAAAGTGTCAACCAAGGTCAACAAGTCAAGAAGGTCAAATGGTCAACAACCATAACCATGCACAATTATTAAACTAATATCAATTAACAATAATACACACATAAGCATTAGGGTTAATAAAATGACAATAGTCATTAACCCTAATCAAAGTCCTCTCCCTCTGTCTCAAGCAACTGTGCATACGCACCCGTATTCGTGATCCGAGGAACACGAATACAATGAGAAAAACCAATCCCAAATCATATACTAGGATCCGGCTTAAACCAAAGCCCGCTAGTATAAGCTGTCCGGACAGCAAACGTGCACAAGTGCGCGGATGTGAACGAACCATGTCGCAAAACCATGCGACCTCTATTCATTTTGCCTAAAGGCGAATAGCTCTCTGTGTGGGACTCTAAAGACTCGACACTGTGCTGGCAGTGGGTTTAACCACAGACCGCAAGCGGCACTAGCTGTACGTAACGGTCCCCAGGTAGATGTCGATAAGAAGACTGACGAGGTGAACCCCATCTGAACTCCTACTGAGCCTGTATGTGACAATCTCCGTACAGTCCGGTCTGTTCGTCTGATACATCGCATGGCGGGCCTAGGGGGGCGGTGAACGTCAGTCCCCTAATAGCGGTACAAGTCGTGTCGGAGTGTAGCCCAGAACACCCTGAGATAACACTGGAAACCTACCAGTACATCTCGCTTGCCCTGGCCAGGGACTACTCGTGTAATGCCTCTCCTGGACACAGCGCGATGTCAACCCCCAATACCGGGAGAGATGAATCCTTTCTAACCGTCACTGCCTCCAACTGCTTCGGGACTGCACCCAAAAACTACCTGTTTGCACGACTCCTTTGAGCCGTGGTAGGGTAGCAATCAAAGTGCAGTGGGAACACACTCGAGGCGAAGGGACAGTGTCAAGTCAGCGGACTAAGCTGTACTCATGTCACCTGGGAACTGATAACTGACGATAGGTATAATACCAACCAACAGTTCCCGACGAATCCTGTCCAATGTACTCGTAACCTAACGAGCACCCGCATACTATCTCAAGTACGACGTACTGACGGCTGTGGGACAGACCGTCTCCCACGCTGGGATGAGAAGCGCATACACTAGTCTACTCCGGAGTATCGATGCCCTATCTCGATAGTCCAACGACTAGAGACCTGTATAAGGATGTGCTTATAGATCACCTAGCTCCCACGAGTGTCAGCGCCATCACAACGCTGGTAATCAAGCAAAGATCCTAAGGGCTCTACTAATATGTATATCAGCGATATGCTAAAAGAAACACATGCACATATTAAAGCAGAGACAAACCAAGTAGCATACTACCATTTCGAGCAAGATTGTATATACAACTGTGAATATCCCATGCTTCCATCAAGTAATATACAAACTAGTATGATACAGTAATGGCCTCTAGGGCATATACAATAACAATTCCGATCGAATCTTTGAATCCAAAACAATCTCCAGAACATCTATCACTGAAAACAGATTAAAAATACCTAAAAATATCTACAAACAGGTAAACAGATCAGTGTATAAAAACGAGGCCTTAAAGCCTCTGTACGGCCGTGGAACCGCGACCCAAGCAAGCTTTGGCCGCGATTCCGCTGTGGGAAGTACGGATTAGGGCTTCATTTTTTACGACAATTCTTAGAATTCCCTGCCGAATTTTCTACATATTTTTAATTCTGGAAAATAAGAGTTTCGAAAAAATGTCCAGAGAGTGCTAAAAAGCCGTATTTTTCGGTTCGATCGGAGTTTTAACTTCGTTAAAATGTCGCCTAAAGTTCTAGGTCGGCACTGATACCAATGTTAGATTTACCTAGCACATCATGAAGGGTTTGCAAGCATCACATGTCTCAAAATTAAATTTTTAAGTTTCTAAGTGAACAAGCAAAGAATCATCACTAGAAATTTAGGGTTTCTTAAACATACCAACAACACAAGTAGAAAAGGTTAGGGTTTTGAGAGTACAACCTTTGTAGCTCCCTACGCTAGACTCCTCGGTTACTTGGGGTTTGGAAAAGGTCCGCTTGAACTCCTCTAGGTCTACGATGATCCACCCGGAGTCCGCTTTGTCCAAGCTTGTAACTTCGCAAGATCATGAAAAGAAAATGGAAGCTAACACTCTTCACAAGTGGGCAAGACTTGTGTAGAATGATGTTGTGGTTGTCACTTCAAAATCCAAACTTGGTGAAGGTTTTGCTCACTTGAAAAATCTAGAGAGCAAGAGAGCAAGGAGGAAGAAGATGATGGCTTTTGAAATATCAAGAGAATGATAATTCTTATGTGAAAAATAGAAAATATAAGTATATATATTTTCTATCTCTCATCTCAAACCATAGTTACAATATATGGATATTATTGTGCTTGAGTTAAAACCCAAAAGAAAAATTAACACATGGTTAAAAGGTAGGTGAGCATGGTTAGATCAAAGAAGAGTGTAGAAGGTAATCATGTATTAATCTTTTTCTTTTCTTTTATTTTGAAACAAATACAATATATATCCATATATGTAATTATAAGGTGTGAGTCTTATATTGCCACCATCTCCTATATATACAACCATGATAACCTTTATGTATGCATGTATGTGTGCATGCACATCCTATGTGCATGAATGAGAATGAATGAGAATGAGTGCATACATGCATGCATAAACACAAGAAAGGATTTTAAGTGAGAAGCTAATGGTTAAATGATAAATCAACACTTGATTTATCAACCCGGTCATATCACATACGACCCGACCAAAAGCAAGCCGCCCGATTAATATACTGCATCTCATATGCGCAATTTAACCGGGCCCACGCACATATCGCCTGGACTAGGTAACTCCTTTGTGGGACTCTAAGACTCGTCAATACGCCTGCAGTGGGTGATGATCATATCAGGCACCCCTAAGCCGCAAGCGGTCAGCTAAACGTAACGGCCACCCGGGTATTGAGCGATCAGAAGAAAACAAGCGAACCTGCTACAACTCCCGTTGAGCCAACCGGCAACACTACCGTACAGTCCGGTCTCTTCATCAGATATGCTGCATATCGAGTCTAGGGATGGTAACGTCGACCCCAATAACTCAATAATTCGTGCCGATGAAAGGTCTATAACCGATCGAGAAACTACCGATAACACTTATCAGCAAATCTCAACAGCCCTGGCCAGGGACTTACTGATATAGCCAGTCGAGCACAGCACATCATCAACCCCCAATACCGGGAGAGACGAAACCCCTCCTATCGCTCATCGCCTTCGTGTGTCTCGGGACTGTACCCAACTGCCACCTGTTTGCACGACTCAGTAAAGCCGTGGTAGGGTGGTAATCAAAGTACAGTGGGAGAACACACAAGACTCTATGACGATCTCGGGTCTACAGACTAACCTGCACCAGTGTCACCTGAGAACTGCTATCCGACGATAGATATAATTCCATATAGGAGTTCTCGGCGAGTCCGTCCAGTGTACCCAGTCACCACTGAGCACCCATATACGATCTCGATGTCAAATATCGATGAATATGGGAACATCCATCGCCCATCACATGGGTCTAGTATCATATACGCTAGTCTACTCTGGTATATCGATGCCCCGTCTCGATACACCTACGACTAGGGACATTTCAGGATATGCTTTTAAACTACAGATGTACCACTAGTATGATCCCTATCATAATCACTGTAGTCAAGCCAATATCCTCAGGGCTTTATCAACATGTGTGAATGAGTAAAAGCATGATCAAATCAACATGTCATATAAAGAAGAACCAGATAGCATACTATCATGTCGAGCATGAATGTACACTGAATATATATATATATATACATGTATAAATACATCCACTATCACATAATGGCCTCTGTGGCATACATATATCCAACAATACCGCACAAAAACCCACCTATCAACAAAGGGCTAGCACGCCAACTGTAATGGTATCTGTATCAAAAGATGCAATAAAACAGCTTGTCGCGACTACTCCGAGGGGCAACCTGCAAACAATGTGGCACAACGGGGGTGAGTTGCCAACTCGTGAATAGTAGATAACATATAAAGGTAATCGCAAATATGCACGTGCTACGATACTCTAACCTATGCCAATAGATAACATCTATATTATGAGCTAGATGAGCAATAATCAGGCAACAAGTGCGATCTAATAACATCTCTATGTGATAAGCAGGGTATGCAATAATCGTGCATAGAAAATACAATCTAATGACATCTATATAGGATGAGCAGGGTATGCAATAATCGTGCATAGCAAATGCAATGTAATGACATCTATATAGGATGAGCAGGGTTTGCAATAATCATGCATAGCATGTATACTCTATCAGGTACTACAGGTACAGGATGGGATGTATAATACTGAATACTGAGCATGGGAATAAATAACATCTACACGGAATGTCAATGTGGAAAATAATCGGTGTCCATCAATACACCTAAATCCCAGTAAAACTCAGGCGTCGTCTTCTTTATCGGCCCTCAAATCCTGTAAATCTCATAAAATCGTGAGTGCTCAACATTGACACTCGAAATATCATAAAATAGCCATGTTTAGAATAGATGCAGTTGAGGTCGGATCCCGAGTCGACGAGTTATCGGGCTCCGCCAGTCGGATCGGCCCACGGGCTCCGTCTGCGCAATCGGCCCTCGGCCCCGGCAGTACGCGTCGTCCCGTATCCATCTATCAACTCTGGTCGGTATCCTCCGGATAATCTCCAGGTCTAACCAATCACCGGTATGTAGTAGTCCCTCCGCCGGGCTCACCGTCTAACAATACGAGTCTTCTTGCCCCGGTGTACCATACCGGGTCCACCATGTACCCGCAATCGGTGCCTACCGCTTCTCGAATCGGGTATACTCACACAAGCTCTCTGGAACAGAGAAAACTCATGGTGGACGCACTGAAATATCATATCAAGAGGAACCGGGTTTTTAAAACAGTGCCTATTTTCTTAAAATAGTACCTCGGTCCTCAAATCCAGAAATCATATGAATCCAAAACTCAATGCGTAAATCCATGCAATGTGTCGTATGACAGTAAGAGTAAAAAGGGAAACCGTTCTTTTGAAAAGGATCCAGTTTTGAAAATATCTCATGCGGTCCCTATTCTCATGAAATCAAATCAATATCATCCATGTATGTAACATATGTATGTATGTAGGTATAGATGTGCAAAAGGATCTATACGCGAATATGAGTGTAGCACTACTATGAAAATACAGTGTGCAGGTGCGCAAGTATGAAGATATCAATATATGTGTGCACTGGTATGAATGTACATTGTGCAAGTGCGCAAGTATGGTGATATCAATATATGTGTGCACTGGTATGAATATACAGTGTGCATGTGCGCAGGTATGATGATATCAATATATGTGTGCACTGGTATGAATATACAGTGTGCATGTGCGCAGGTATGAAGATATCAATATATGCATGCACTGGTATGAATATACACTATGCATGTGCGCAGGTATAAAGATATAAATATATGTGTGCACTGGTATGAATATACAGTGTGCATGTGCGCAGGTATGATGATATCAATATATGCGTGCACTGGTATGAATATACAGTGTGCATGTACGCAGGTATGATGATATCGATATATGTATGCACTGGTATGAATATACAGTATGCATGTGCACATGTATGAAGATATCAATATATGTGTGCACTGGTATGAATATACAGTGTGCATGTGCATAGGTTTGAAGATATCAATATATATGTGCACTGGTATGAATATACGGTGTGCATGTGCGCAAGTATGATGATATCAATATATGTGTATATGCGACAAGTCATGACAATCATCAATGATGCGGCAATCAAAACGATATGTATAACGCGTAGCAATCCTATAGTGCGAGTGTCATGGCAATCACTAACGGTGTGAGTGTAACATACAAATAGTGCTCGTGCAGCTTGAACCATTAGTGACAGTGCAGTGTTCTATACTACCATTTCTATATGCAACAAGAAGGTATGCTATTATAGTCCAAATGAACATCTATGACTAAAATCCTTTCACGCCCTGATGCTTATCGCCATATGGGCGACTTCCCCATAGATGAAAAATTCATTTAAATTCACCTATTAATAAGTACTTTGGACAACGGACAGGAGTATGATTGCTTGATTTGAATTTCCAAGTGTAGGGGTGATTTATACACACACGTGGGGATATGTGATTGGAGTTTAGATGAGAGAAATGGATGACGAATAGAACTTGTATCTTTAGTAGAGTTGATAGAAATTCCTAAGTGGAGATGGAACCCTAGAAGGAAAACTTAAGAAATGCCGAAAGCAAAGTAGGTCTGCAGAACATATATAATCTTAAGTTGGATGATGAGGAAGTGTGAAGAATACGGGTGGATAATTTATGAGTCAAAGATAATAGAATTCCTTGTTAGAAAACCTAATTGGAGAACAAATGTCAATGGGCCGAATTGATAAGATTTTGTGGGCAGTATCCGTTGAAAACCCTCAGGAGACAACACTCCTCCTACTAGGGACACCTAGAGGTTTAATGGCTTGTTGCACGTGCTCAGTGCAATCGCGTTTCCCTGCAAAAGTGTGGTTAGGTTTTTTGTAGAGAATAAAATAAGCTCGACCTATGGCATCTATCTCTATCCCAAATCTCGTAAAGTAAGGAGTTCGTCTAGTTGGTAGCTAATCTTAGTTCTTCGCCCGGATAGGAAAGCAGTCATTACCGGCATTAAGGAAAGAATGAGTTGGAGTTCGAGGACGAATTTCGAGAGTAATATGCCACATCGGCCCAAAACTACGCCTTCAAGCTTCATGGAGCCTTCCGAGCCCGGGAAGTCCCATAACGGCACTTCTAGCTACTCGAAAGGTCCAGTGAGCTTTTGCCCGAGGACGAGCAAAAGATAAGTTTTGGGGTATTTGTTCATTCCATAATATTGTATTATTATATTCCCTATTCTTATTCGTTTTATAAATAAACAGGTGCTTTTGACGCATGTCAGCCACATATTACAGGTTACAGGATCTTTGATCTAAAACAGTGAAAAAGGTAAAAGACGATGTAAAAGTGGAACTACAACCAACAAATAGAAAGATCTTGATCAAGCCTACATAAAGATCAGTTTACAGAGTACAAAGACAGCGAAAGGTCCAAGATTTCAAACTGAATGGTTAAAAGTCCACTGCACTACACACTGTGAAGATCTGGAGAAGAAGCAGAAGTCAATCTGAGAAAAGACATATATAAACAGGAAGAACAAGACATCAGGAGCCCACAACGGAATTTACAAGGCCCAAGCCCAATTCGTAACCGCAGAACCACGGCCAAACCAGGCCTCGGGCCGCGGTTCCGCGGCGGTCTTGATGATCTATTGGCAGTAAATTTTACCATAAAGATGGAGGCGCTGACTAAGTCAACCTAGGGCTATTTTGGTAAATGTAGACATGCGAATCAATTGTAACCTAGGATTTCCTATCCTCTATAAATAGGAACTCTAAATCATTATAAAGGCTATGCCTCCCTCATGCCTCTTTTTATGAATAAAATTCAGAATTCTTTTCGAGAGCATCGATGCCACTTTTCATATCATCTATTCAGATCTAACAACCCTGTGTAAATGTTTGGAGAGAGCCATCTGTAAAGTAAGTAGGTAATTTCAATTCTTGCCCTAGGTAATTTTTCATTCTCTGCCCTAGATAAATGTTTTTAAATTCCCTAATGAGCATGTAGTCTCCTCGCTTGTTAGGGAAGGCTTTTGAGAGATGAGATCTCCCATCCCTTTCTTGCCCATCATACTTTTTAATAGGACTCCATGCATACATGCACATACCGCTCCATACGACATCCTATCCCACGAGGTAGCGGTGATACCGTAGTATAAAGGCCCGGTTGTGATGGTTTTCCATGGAGGTTAGGGTAAGGATCGATAAAGGAAGGACAAGAAGCTAGAGGAAGTAAACATCTTCCCGAATGGTTCTAATCGCTTTTATTGATAATTACCATAATTCCTCTTAGATCCTAATTTGGGTATAGAAAGCTTTGAGATTTATTTACATTTCCAAACCTACCCTAAACCTAACCCTAGCAAGATTTAGATCTAGATAATCTTAGTATAGATAGATTTAGTTTTTAGATTTAATAATCAATCCGACCACAATCGGAATTAACTCGTTTGAGCGACTAGGAAATTCACAACATCCCTGTGGACCGACCCGTACTCATCGGCTAGTTACCAAGCGACGCCGTTCTTGATTGCGGTTAATAGATAGTTTTGAGATCAATCAGCTACCCTTCGAGAAGTTTTTTCATTTTATAATTAGCTAATCATGTAAGTGTCTAGAAAAGTGTTAACAGGGTTATGCCTCTTGGAAAACCGTGTTATTTAATTGGGTCCGTACGAATGCATGGGGGACCTTCCTCCGAAGTATCAACACTGGCCTGACTGAAAGATAAGCAAACTTGTAGGGTGCGATTAATCCCGACTAATTCTTCTTTTAAGGTTTGAAGGAGAATTCGAGAAAAGAGTAGGAGTCATCCTGTTTAGATAAACTAATAACAAATCTAAAGTTGCAAGAGCATATGCTGAGTGTTTCTTCTCTCTCTCTCCTAATTGCAGCGAACATCATAACTGGATTTAAGTTGCTACTAGATAAAAACATACTTACGGGGCCTAATTATAAAGATTGGCTAAGGAATGTATAAATGTCCCTTACTTATGACAAGGTGGCATATGTCCTCACGTCTAAAACCCCACTGTACCAGGTCCTAATTCTACAGTCGCAGACATTGAGGTTTGTAAGACTTGGGATCTAGATTGCGTAAAAGCCAAGTGTCTCGTGTTGGCCTCTATGGATAATGGACATTAGAGATGGTGCGAGAAGATTGACCTAACTTCCATCTTCCTCCATCTCAAGGACTTATATGGAGAGCAATCTCGTATAGCAAGATACGAGACCTAGAAGAAACTATTTCAAGCGAGGTTGGCTATCGGTTCATTTGTCGGGGACCACGTCCTGAAGATGATCAGTCTTATTAAGGAGGCCACAGACCTTGGGGCCACGTTGGAGAACGAGTTATAAACTAACTTGATTATACGATGCCCAGTTCATATTGAACTTCAATATGCAACGAACGGAAGTTACACTTCCAGAACTCCTCAACATGTTGAGGACTACAGAGGGCACCCTGAAGAAATCGAGGCTGGCACCCGCTCTACTTGTTGGTGAACCATCTTCCTCTAAATCCAAATCTAAGGCTAAGGGGAAGAAGAAGGCCCCCACAAAACTAAAAGGTGGTGTCACTAAGGTGCAGGGGAAGAGAAAGGAAAAGATTGGGAACAACAGCAACAAAGGAGGAATGTTTCTATTGTCACAAGAAGGGACACTGGAAGAAGGACTGGCAGACTTTAAAAGCCAAGAATCAGGACACAAAGCAAGTTGTGGTTTTGGTTTCAGGTGTGCTCGTGATTGAAAACTGTTTCTCTATAAACCCTACTTCCTGGGTATTAGATACTGGATCATGATCTCATAGCGGTAATTATTTGCAGGCGTTGAGAAGCCATAGAGTTTTGGAGAAAAGTGATATGACCCAGCGAGTTGGCAACGGAGCAAGTGTAGATACTGTTGAAGGGGAGAATATCATTTTGGATTGGCCAGTGGACATATTTTGTTGTTGCATAACTTCTTTTGTGTACCCAGTATGATTTGTAATATTATATCTGTATCTTTGTTATCTAATGAAGGATATACTTTTGCACTTGAAAGCAATGTCATAAACATTCACCTAAATTATGAAATTATTGGGTCGGGTACACTAGATAATAGAATATACATACCCAATAAACATCAAGTTTTCAGCGTAAAAAACACACTTAAAAGAAAGAGTCCAGAATTAAATCAAGCTTTCTTATGGTATTGTAGATTTGGTCATATCAACGAAACACGATTAACTAAGATACATTAAAATGGATATTTATATCCGTTTGAATATCTATCCTATGCAACTTGTCAATCATGTATCAAAGGAAAAATGACCAAAACTCCATTCATCGGATATGGAGAAAGAGCCACTTAGCTCCCGGGACTCATACACAGCGATGTGTATGGTTCGATATCTATACCTATAACATGTGGTTATTCCTATTTCATTACTTTTACCGATGTTTTCTTAAGGTATGTGTGTAGGGTGTTTTTTCGTCACCCCATTGAGATGGGAATACACGCGTGCTTGTCAGGCGCATTACAGATTCCCCCTGCCTAGGATAGGCTGGGGTTTATTGATTTTGGGGATCCGAATTCCGGCAGCCGCGGACTAAGCTGTCGTTAATTACCCCCCGCCTTTGGAGCGAGAGAACCTCCGATTGACGGGTCATGCGAACTCAATATGCTGTATTGTGTTTTGAAGGGGTTTTGGATATATCGGGGGCCCCGCAGAGTTTTTACAGGGATCCCGCTATCCGGATAGCGGGTTGGGGGTCAAGAGGGCTAGCAGCCCCATTACGGGGTGCGGGGTTGCGCCCCGTTAGAAATTTTTTTCTGACGGGGGAGGTATTTTTAGTGTCGAGTGCATGTAAAATGAGGGAAAAATGGCGTCCAAAGGACGCGTGAGCGCCAGCGCTTGGGTTAACGCTAGACGCTTGGGTGCAGGCGCTAGCGCTTTGGGTGCTCGGGCGCTAGCGCTTTGGGTGCTAGTGCCTCACGTGCCCGGCACAAGGGCGCTCGGCCACTGGCGCTTTGGGCGCTAGCTCCTCACATGCCCGGCACATGGGCGCTCGGGCGCTTTGGGTGCTCGGACGCTTTGGTCATTTGGGTCCTAGCGCTTTGGGCGCTCGGGCGCTAGCGCCTTACATTCCCGACACATGGGCGCTCTGGCGCTAGCGCTTTAGGCGCTCGGGCACTAGCGCTTTGGGCGTTAGCGCTTCACGTGCCAGGCACATGGGTGCTCGGGCGCTAGCGCTTTGGGCACTTGGGCGCTAGCGCTTTGGGTACTAGCGCCTCACGTGCCGGGCACGTTGGCGCTTAAGCGCTGGGCGCTAGCGAAAGAAATAGGGTTTTTAGCCCCGGGAGTAGGAGATAAACTCCAAAAGAGGATTTTGAGTGGAGTTAAACTCTAAAAGATCTGGATTAGGAGCTAAACTCCTTTGAGAATTTGGGTCTTGGAGTTGAGCTTCCTAAAAATCTTCAAAGGTTCTTCTCTCTTAAGCCTTGGATCTTTCCCAAATGGGATCTTTGGAGATGGGTCTCCTCCTCCTCTTTTGTTGGCCGGATCTTAGAGAACAAGAGGGGTGAGATTTTAAAAATCTCTCCTTTTTAAGGTCTAATGGAAGATCCAAGCTTCCCATTGTGGGTTTTGTAGTGAAAAACTATTTACTTTTGGAAAAGGAAGAGTAAAACACTTGATTTAACTCAAAAGAAAGAAGAAGGTTTAGATCCTTGAAAAAGGAGAAGGAGGCACATGCCTTAGAGATTTTTTTAGAGAGAGAAAAAGATCCTGAGATATTTTCATTATTTTTGCCTTTATAGGCTATACACTTTACACATAGCCCCTTTGTCTTTACAAAATGGCAATTTGCCCATCCCATGCCTCATGTGCTATTTCTTTTTGCACATAAGCCATGGGCTTTACAAAAAAATGGCTTTATGCCTATTTTCCTTACATTTGTTCATAGAAATAAAAAAAAGGAAATACAACAAAAAGTATTTATTATATAATTTATATTTTGCCTTGGTGGGAGGCCGGCCGCTCCATGTTCGGGCTCGACCCGGGCATTGGCCCACCTGACCTGGGCTTGGGCCCACTTGGCTTGGGGTTGACTTTGATTTCGACTTAGTCAACCGGGGTGTAAATTTTGACCCCAAAAAATTGCCCCTCATTAATAAATGCACATCACATATGTGGGTTGTGTGCATGAAATTGATGGATCTTCTTTCGTGTGGAGGTCGATGTAAGTCTACGGTAGCGCCCCGGCCGTCCGAACGAGGCCAAAATGCGGAAACAAAAACTGTTCTTTAACTAGAAACTGGCGCTATCGTATACTTTTTCCCCGGATCGGACCATTAACCTACTACTTGTTAACTGGATAAAAGGTAGATAGGTATACCGAGCGATCCATGTCCTTCGGTCTTCGGCCACCATCACAAGCTCCTCGCGGCATCACTGATCTCCGGTCTCCTCGTCGGAAGTGTAAGTGCACGGCGGCGCCCCAGCCGTCAATCCGACGCCGGAATGCGGAAACGAAACTTTTCTAAAAACTAGAAACCGGCACCACCACGCACTAAAATCCCGGATCGGGCCATTAACCTAATCCAAGCAAATACGAGAAAGGGTAGAAAGCTATACCGAGCGATCAGTGTCCTTCGGTCTTCGGCCTCCACTCCGATCTCCTCGCGGAATCTCCGATCTTCACCTCCTCGTCGGATAGGGCACCACATCGTCGGGTTTTTTTACGGGCTCCCACCTCTGGACCGAGGCAACTCGAGCACGAAGTTGGCGAGTCGACGTGCCCAAGGATGCTGTAGGCTTGTGTAGAATCGGTTTGCCTCAATGGTTTATGAAGTTGCCATTTTGATGGAGAAGAGAAAGAACTATGGAGAGATGTGAGGAATTTTTGTAGAAAACAAAAATGTGTGATGAATATTTTTCTCTCATCAAATGAATCTTTCCCCTCACAAAATGTGGCCGGCCATCACTAATGGTGGAGGAAAAAATGATGGATTAAAACAAGTAAGGAAAATGTGTGATAAAAAGATCACATCAAAGTCTTTCTAAAATCCTTTCATAATCAATGAAAAGGAAGTGATTCAAAAAGAATCTATTGATGCAAAGAACCATCATGAAGCCACATATACAAATAACTCCCTCCACAATGGCTAATTTTCACAACTGCAAATTAGCCCCTCAATCAGAAAAATCCGGCCAGGAAGGAATAAAGGAAAACTGGCCGAAACGGAATGCAAACTGGCAACTTTAGAAAACTGATCCCGTAATAAATTACAGGAAAACCCCGCAACTGTATATACATACCCGCATTTGTATTCCGACCGAATACAAATGCAAAGAGACAAAATCTACACTATACAATACTAGGATCCGGCTTAAACCAAAGCCCGCTAGTATTATCTGTCCGATCATGATCCGTGCAATACCGCACGGATAAGATCGAACCCTGCCATATCTCCATACTGCCTCTACAGCGTTTCCCCCGAAACATGAGAAACTGGTCTGTAGGGGACTCTAAAGACTCGTCAATACTTTGGCTGTGGATTTAACCACTAGCACGTCAGAGGTATTAGCCATACGTGACGGGCTACCAGGTATTGACCAAAAGGGACGTCGATGAGCAAACTCATCCTGACACCCTACTGAGCCTGTCAGTGACAATATCCGTACAGTCCGGTCCGTTCGTCTATGAGCATCGCATGGCGGGCCTAGGGGGTTGGTAAAATTCAGACCCCTAAAAGCGGTACAAGTCGTGTCGGAGTGTAGCCCAGAACACCCTGAGATACTACTGGAATACCTACCAATAAATCTCCTGCCTTGGCCAAGGACTTCGTGTAATGGCTCTCCTAGACACAGCGCGACCTCACCCCCAAAACCGAGACAGAAGAACCCCTGCAGATCCGCTCACTGCCTCCATGTGGCTCAGGACTGTACCCAACTAAAACCTGTTTGCACAATTCCTTTGAGCGTGGTGGGGTAGTAATCAAAGTACAGTGGGAACTCACACGAGACAAATGAAGATCTCAGGTCGATGAACTAACCTGTACACATGTCACCCGGGAACTGCTATCTGACGTCAGGTATAAGACCAACTAGCATGTTCCCGACGAGTCCTGTCCGGTGTACTCATAACCCAATGAGCACCTGTATATATCTTAGGTGAACCAACTGACACCAGTGGCTTGTGAGACCAGCCACCACCCCTCGTCGGGGTCTCGACTGTATACACTAGTCTACTCCGGAGTATCGATGCCCTGTCTCGAAACTCCCACGACTAGGGACCTTTTAAGGATGTGCTTATAGACCCCAGCTCCCACGTATATGATCGCCCTCATACTGCTGGCAGTCAAGCAAGAATCCTAGGGACTCTATCAACGTGTAATAGCGACCTGTAAGGTCACCAAAAACTGTACACGATGATAAAGATGAAGCAGATAGCATACTATCATCTTGAGTAAGACTGTCCTACCGGTATAGGTCCTCCCTCAATCATTTCAATCACGTGCCTATGATCCAATAATTGACTCTGAGGACTCTATCTCCAACAATCTCCCACTTGCACTCAAGGCTAATTATTGCGATGCCGCATACTCACAGCCCGTGTGATACCGAACACCCAACTCCTCTACTAGTCAGTCTCACAAAGCTCTTTTATGAAACTATTGCGTTCGAGGAATAGCCTCAGTGAGTGGATCCGCTGTGGTGTTTCTTTCTATGTCTCTCTTTATCTCAAGTTCGCGGAGAAACCCATCTTCTGAAATGAGAAATACCTGTCTTAGAATATGTTTGGATGTCTGATGGGACCTAGTTTATAAGTGAACTCCAAATCTAAACTTCTTAGACTGTATCGTCAACTGAACTTAATCAGTATCCTGCGCCATGCCTCCCTCAGTATCCTCCTGGACCACCTATCCAAAATACTGCCCCTCGTCAGAGGGAAAAGTATAACTCTGACAGCCACTCTGTCATCCAGGTCACCTTGGAAGCCTGGAATGATAACTGTCTCCCAAAGGAGGCTGCCGTTATCATTTCCCTAGAACATCAACTTATGTTCTAAAACTGCTTCCGAATGTTTCTCCAGGATTGGATCAATATCAACTTATTGCATCTACTGCAAAAACAACATCTGGTGTGGTACTTGACATCTCATGATTGACTCAATTTCCTAAGCAAGTGATCTGCCAATCATGCACATCCCTCTCCCCTTTAGTCTGTAAGACACATTTAGAGTGGGTGACTTCATCACCTGCAGGTACACTACTGTGCCAGGAGTCATCCATTCTAAAACACCTTTAGAATGTTGTTTAAGAACCCAGATTGGGGAAATTCCCAAATCTAGATCTAAAACCATAGATCTAGTAACCAGAATGTCTGATATAATATCCAAGTCTTATATGGAGAAACTACTCTGTAACACCCGAAGTATAACCGACCGTAGTATAGGAATTTCACTTCCTACTCTGTGTATGTCATCCAAATACCAGGACATCACACCCTACTAACTTCTTAACAGATCCATCCTCTATTCTGATGAAGTCAAATCTATGACGGTCACATCAGAAATAGATGATCTATCTCCGCTATATCTGCTTTAGTTTATAAATAGACATAAGCCACTTGTCCACTATGCTTCCGCTGCTCCCACTGACTACGACAACCCTCTGGCAGAGTCATATACACGTGCACTTCTAAAACTAGTTTAGAACGACGCTATACTTATCCTACAGACGGGTCTCACAGTCTGGAACAACAGCAATGGCAAGTCTGGGTACACAAGAACCTCCCTGCCACCGTCTTTGAGCATACCGAAGTACCTCTCGAGTGCCTGAGGTTACCCACCATATCTGCGGAGTGGCCAATAGAATGTCAAACCAAATTGAATCTTTAGGTTCTTATCAAATTTTCAGTAATCGTCTGCGGTTCTGGAATCACTTCCAGTTCTACCATACTCCCACTACTGTTTTCTGAAAAAATCCATTTTTATTAAAAGTGTGGCGAGTCAAGAACAATATCACTATTGATCTTCCAGATGGTAGAAAATCAACCCTCGTCATAGCCTGGGTCAACCCACAAACAGCCATTACGGAAACGTGCCTTGAGTTATCCAGAGTCTGGTTTTAAGCATATGCCGGACAACTCCCCGTACCTTAACATCATTAAGATATGAACCGTTCTATATCCAATATAGAAACAGAGGCACTGATTTAATTGAACCAGATTCAAATCATGCAGCTGTCTCCAGTGCATGTCAACTAAATGGAAGGAGGCCTATCGGCGTTAGTCAACTTAGGAATACTTCCAATTATGAGTAACCTGAAAGAGAAGCAAGTTCTCTTAATCATTACTATCAACTGAATACCATTCACAAGTATCTACATCTTCGATCATCTTAAAGAATCCCAATACTTGCAATACCTTGTTCTCTACTTTATTCATATACCTACAACTTCTCAAAACTTAGACCTTGTGTTTTTACGAAACACTTGTCTAAAAACTAGAGAAGTCATAAGTAAACAGAATATAGTACGAGGACCAAACCCTCTGTCCTAATGGACACTGGACAATATACAATACTCTGTATAAGTCCCCTGAGTCTAATAACTCATTCCCTGTGTGTCGTGGGTTGAAAACTGTACCTATAGTTAAGAAGAATTACACCGTTGTTTAATACTCCTTACCTAACCATCCACTGATATAGGTAAATGTCATAGACATAATTTCAAAAAGGTATATCTCACTCTATAAAAATAGACGTACAGATATATCAATTTGAAATTGGTGCATAACAGCGGATATTCAAAACCAAATATTTGTCGTCTGGCAAACAACCCGGTGGTTTCCTCAAATATCACCAATTACAACGAATTCCGATATAATGAGGACAATCACCCAATTCCCAATAACTTACTCCCACTCATCATCTGTAAAACCATACAGATGTGAGAATCAAACCTGGTAAATACATACCCTGGAGCAAAGACTAGTTGGGAAATCAGTTTTCTTTTAACAGTACACAGTGAAACTGAAACATTGAAATGTTTCGAAGGGGTATCCGGGTATTCCTTGTAATGCCTCTTCCATTATCCAGATTCACAACTGTAACCGCACATTTCTTTGCCATCTCTCCAAATCCCTTTATTTGTCTTTAGTCATTACCTTCTGTACACCCCTTTAGGCCAAATGGTTTTCTTCCTTCCCTACCGTTCGGCACCAGCCTATGGTTTGGAAGAAGACTATCCAATAAGCATAATGGGTGTACTGTCCTAATCCTAGGAGCACTCATAATGCGAGAGAAGGTGAAGACAAAAGACAACCGAATAAACCTTATTCCTATTTCTCCTGAACCAGAATCCATCCCCGAACTGGAACAAGTTCCTTTCGAGTTCGTATATAACCATACGATGGAATATCCAATAAACTGTGGATCTTCGTAGTGAGACGGAGTGTCCTGGAGAAATACAAAGCTGAAGTGGGAGTGGTAATGAAATACTTGGTTTGGTCGTGAATAGTGTTAGTTGTATGTATGCCCTAGAGGCCAGTATTGTACAGATGATGTATATTATATTGGATGCTTGGACATATATAGAGATGACTTTCTTGCTCGATATGATAGTATGCTATCTGGTTGCTCTTTATCTTAACATGTACACTTGTCTCTTTAAACTGTCTTATAGTTACATGTTGGTAAAGCCCTTAGGATGTGTACTTGACTACCTGGACTATGATGCAGATCATACTAGTGGGGACATGGTAGTCCATAAGTACATCCTTCAAGGTCCCTAGTCGTAGGTGTATCGAGACGGGGCATCGATATACCAGAGTAGACTAGCGTATACGCTTCTCGACCCATGAGATGGGCGATGGATGATCCCACATCCATTGGTGTTTGACATCAGAGATGGTATACGGGTGCTCAGTGGAGACTGGGTACACTGGACGGACTCGCCGAGAACTCCCAGATGGTATTATACCTCACGTCAGATGGCAGTTCTCAGGTGACACTTGTGCAGGTTAGTCTGTAGACCCGAGATCGTCATAGAGTCTTGTGTGATTTCCACTGTGCTTTGATCTCCACCTTACCACGTCCATGAAGGCGTGCAAAACGGTGGTCTTTGGGCACAGTCCCGAGTCACATGGAGGCAATGAGCGATAGGAGGGGTTTCGTCTCTCCCGGTATTGGGGGTTGATGTTGCGCTGTGCTCGATTGGCCGTAACAGGGAAGTCCCTGGCCAGGGCTGATCAGAGATTTGCTGGTAAGTGTTTCCAGTAGTTTCTCGACCCGTTATGAGCCTCACATCGGCACGACTTATCGGTTATTGGGGTCTGACGTTTACCGCCCCTAGACTTGATATGCGACATATCAGACGAACAGACCGGACTGTACGGTAAGTGTTACTGGTTGGATTCACAGGAGTATGAGCGGGCTAGCTCGTCGATCTTCTGATCGCTCAATACCCGGATGGCCGTTACGTTTAGCAGACCGCTTGCGGCTTGTAGGTGCTTGATATGATCATCATCTGCTACCGGCGTATTGACGAGTCTTCAGAGTCCTACACAGAGGTTTCTTGGCTCAAGCGAAACGAAATAGGAGCGCATATGAGATATGTGCAGGACCGAGAATAATGCGTGTATGTGATACCGTATTTCATTCTCGCGATGGATGTATCGATTGGTTATATTCGATATAACCTAGATATCGAATCAAGGATTGATTCGATAAGCCGATACAAAGGATACTAGTCGGTTATATGCGATATGACCGGATCGTTAAATCAAGTGTTGATTTAATGATTTAATGTATAATTATATATTTGATATATTACTTTGCATTAACTAGTTTTGGTTCACTTTAAATGGATTTTCTCACTTGATGTGCAAGTTGTATATGTGATATACTTTTGTGCACATGTTTGTATCATGTTTGATGATACTTGCTCATTTGGTTAAGTGTATAGAATTAAACCATGGTTAAGTTGAGATTAGGGTTTTGCTTATTCATTTATTCATTTATTTGTTTATTCATTTATTTGGATAAGATTAAGATGAGAATGGTGTCTTTATTTGTTTCTAGTTGAAGCTTCATGAAGCTTTGACTTCTTAACCATTCTTGTCTTCATGCTTAACCCTAACCCATCCAAGTAATCATGGTCTATTCTCTACACTCTACCCTAGTTAGTATATGATAAGTATTCATTTTTCTTTTCATTTTGGATTAACACTTATCATATTCTAGCTTCATCTTCTTCTTGATCTTCAAAAGAAAAAGCTTGATGCCATCAATGGCAAATTGAGCAAAAGTGTGAGAAATCCAATTCTAAAGTGAACCCACCTCCTATTTATTCATCCTCTACTTCTTGCCAAGTTGTTTTGGGTGTTTTCTTCACAAGTTTCACAACTTGGTGAAGTTGGAGCTTGAACTTGTGATGCCTCGACGTAGATCATCTTCGGCACGAAGCCGACGACCTAGTCCGCCCTTTTCTCCGATGAAGCCGACGATTGAGTTCGGGATTCGAGACGGACAGCGAGAGGACGTCTACGTGGAGCTAAGGAAATGGATATCCGGATCTACAAAGGTTGTAGCTTCTTATCTTTAGTTAAGTTGTTAACTAGATACGTTTTTCGCCTAAATTTCTAGTCAACGATCCGTATTAGGGTTTCTCGGCACCCGTAAAATTTGAAATTGGCATGGTTGATGCCTTGTGAGACCTCTATAGTGTGCCTAGGAACCCTACAGTGGTATCAGAGCCTAGCTAGAGCCTTAGGCGAAGTCTAGACGACGTTTGAAACCCGAACGAACCCGAAACCCTAAAACCCAAGTGCTTTCTGGACTTTTTCTAAAATCTGGGATTTTTCCATATTAAAAATGCTTAAAAAATTCTGCAGGGAAATCTAGGAATTACGATGCAAAATTTATACCATGAACAGTACAGAGTGCGGCGGAACCGCGGCAGAAGCCTGGCTTCTGCGGCGGTTCCGCGGCAATATGATGACATCATCACTCCCATTTTGCACAGTAATTACTATTTTTTTATGCTGAATTTTCTGGGAATTTTTAATTTGTCTCAAGATTTGAGTGTTCTGGGGTTGTATTGGGAATCGACGATTCGATCGGATTATCAAATCTTGTCTATGTGGCTTTCCGGATAACTTTAGAATATGTTAAAAAGTTTGACCGGATATAAATACCCAACTTTTCCCCTGCCGGAAAATTTCCAAGTGTTGGATTTTTCTGTGGTTTTAAGGACGTTCTGAGTAGTGCAAGTAACGCGATGGTCCCTCTAGAAGACAACAAACCTTAACTCGATTATGTGACTGTCTTGAACTGCCCTTTGAACCTTCGGGTTTGGGGCAGTACGGCGTGCACATGTGAGGCGTTGGCTTGACCCTTCTATGGCTGGACCGTTGGTACTGAGGCATGAAGTGAATGTCTTTGAACCTATTTCATGTGTTGAACGGTTTCGGGAAAACTTGGGTGTTCGAATGTTCGATCGGAAAGTTTAATATATTCTATTTATCCGGAATGGGATACAATAATTGGAATTCACAAACAGTTATGAGATAACTGAATGAATGTTATAAATCTAGCGGTTTAGTTTCACTTGATATTGAAAAGAGTTTTCGATAATGAGACTAAAATGCGGGGTTTATAACTGTTAGGCATGTGATGTCTAAGTATTTCATTTGATTAGGCATGTGATGTCTAAAGAGATTGCGGATTCCAACTGTTGTACTTTTACACTTTCTTTTCTGTGACCGTAAGTGTAATATCTGATATCGCCGGTTTCGTTGCTATATGTCAACGACAATTGGGATGCGCATATTTACTTACGTTGATGACGTGTGATGTTATGTGTTGCTGGATATGTTATATTGGATCGTCGTGTTTGAATAGCCGGGGGTTTTTATGTGAGATGAGTGTTTTTCATTTTCATTCATGTAAAAACTTGTATGTAATATTCTTTTATTGGGGCACTTCTAGGTTGCGGAAGTCGTCACCTTTTGTATATTATTTATTTTTCCGCATTAGGATAGACCCAAGGAGGGGAGCACAAGTAACCGGGTTCTGGGGTTCAGTAGGAGACCAACTCGATGAGTCGAGTCCGGGTCTCCTAACCCTAGAATTGGTAGGGTTGCTTGCCGCTCTCGTAGGGGTCTAGGGGTATGGGATTGGCTATTCATCACGACCGTGGAATCCGTGTTTTATACTGGCTCGTATTAAAAACACGGACGTCCTAGTATATCCAATGTTTCATATGTTTCTTCTGCTGCGATATCTGTGATGTGATCATGTGATGTTCTGTGATAGATACAGTATATAGTATATATGATATATTATATAGACGTTACTTATGTTTTGCACCCGCACTAGCCCTGCCCTGCTCTGTCGTTAGTTACCTAACCTAACGGTGCACGAGGGGACATCGAGGCGAATGCGGATGGCATAAGTGTACGTCGTATTTATCTGTGATGTTTAGGTATTTAAATGATGGGACTTCATTAATGTGATTAATGAAAGAAAAGAAACCTAAGATGTTGTAGAATCAAATTTTTAACAAAACAGGTAGCTACAGTTCTTGCTTTGCATAGCGGTATATGTGATATATCCTGCACCTTATTCGATGAGGAAAGGACCGAGATCCCTTCACCGGGAGTGACTCCTTTAGCAATAACTGGCAGATGCTACACACTCGGTTTGCTTTTGACTGCTTCTATGGTTTCTGCTTTGCATAGTGATATATATGATATATCCTGCACCTCATTCGACGAGGAAAGGGCCGACGATCCCTTCACCGGGCGTGACCCCTTTAGCAAAACTAGAAAAGCCTCAAAATCACTCCATTTCAAAACTTCATTTGATTCTACAACGATATCAAGTTCATTACGCTCATGGTTTTTTCTGAAAGAACCCGCGTAGCCCTCCGTCATTTCAGATAGATATTATTTAGTATTCGTGCTATGTTTGTTGACTTAGTCAAGGCATAGTGTATGGTAGCTAAATTATGTTTATCTGTAACAACATGAGATGTGATTGGATTAGAGCATTCGCACGGCTTTGTTGACTCAGTCAAGGGTCGTACGGGTGGGTTTAATTCAATCGAGAAATGTACGGGTTGAACTTGACTTATGATTTATGGTTTGTTGACTTAGTCAAGGTCATAGATCGCTAGGGGCAAAAGCATTATCGGGAATTTCATGTGTTGAAATTTGCAATGAGATTGCATACCTTCTATGAGATAGTTGGATCCCGATACCCACTGCGAGTAAGAGTTACTCCTGGGAGAGTTTTGCACACTACAATTAGCCGATCAAGTAGGTGTCTAGAAAGGTGTCAACGAGGTTACGCCTCTGGGAAAACGAGGTTTACATTAATTAGGTTCGTGCGAAAGCACGGGGGACCTCCCTCAAAATACCGACACTGGCCTGGCTGAAAGATCGACGAAGTTGTAGGGTGTAATTAATCCCGGCTAGTCTTTCCTTTTAGGGTTTGAAGGAAGATTTGATAAAAACCAGTGGGAGCCATCCTGATTAGATAAGATAATAACCAATCTGATCTTGCAAGAGCATACGCTAAAGTGTTTTCTTCTCTCTCTCTCCAGGTAGCGACCATTTCATGCCCTAATAAAGATAATAATATGGATGTATTGACCGAACCCGCATGTTATACTGTGCAGGGGAACGTTGGACCCGTTCTATCTTATGAATGTTATAAGACTGAACAAGAAACAGGAGAATATCTAGATTCTTACGCCGCCCAAACGGAGAACGTGCATGATGATGCACCTTCTTCGGGTGTGTTTGTTATTGAGAACTGTTTCTCAGTTCACCCTACGTCCTGGGTATTAGATACCGGATCAGGATCCCATATATGTAAGCAGTTACATGGGCTACGGAAAGGTAGAGAACTGGGAAAAGGTGATCATTCCGTTCAAGTAGGGAATGGGGCAAATGTTGCAGCCAAAGCAGTTGGCATATATCACCTCGTATTACCAAATGGTGATACACTAGTCCTGAATGAGTGCTATTATATACCGAACATGATGTGCAACATTATATCAGTTTCTTTATTAAGTAAAGAAGGATATAATTTTGTAGTAAAGGATAATGTTATGAACATATTCCTAGATCAAAAGTTGATTGCATCAGGCTCGCTACATAATGGCATATTCATTCTCAATCAAAATACAGTCTTCAATATACAAAACACACACAAGAGGAAAAGCTCAGAAATGAACGAATCCTTCTTGTGGCACTGTAGACTTGGCCATATCAATGAGACACGACTAGCTAAGTTACATAAGAATGGATATTTGAATTCATTCGAATTATCATCTTATGACACTTTCCATTCATGTCTCAAAGGAAAAATGACCAAAACTCCGTTTACGGGACACGGAGAAAGAGTTACAGAACTCTTGGGACTGGTGCATAGTGATGTATGCGGTCCTATGTCTACACACGCCAGAAATGGTTCTTCCTACTTCATTACATTCACAGACGATCTCTCTAGATACGGGCATGTGTTCCTGTTGAAACACAAGTCTGAAGCTTTTGAGAAATTCAAAGAATATAAGCACGAGGTAGAGAACCAAACGGGCAAAAGTATTAAGATTCTTCGATCTGATCGAGGAGGTGAATACTTAAGCAATGAATTCCTGGATTATCTAAAAGAGAATGGGATTCTCTCTCAGCTTACTCCTCCTTATACACCACAGCACAACGGTGTATCGGAACGAAGGAATCGCACCCTATTAGATATGGTGCGTTCAATGATGAGCAATGCTGAGTTACCTATTTCCTTTTGGGGATATGCGCTTGAGACAGCCATATACCTATTGAATCTGGTTCCGTCTAAATCTGTACCTACCACACCATATGAGATATGGAGTGGGAAGAGACCATATTTTAAACGAATTAAGATATGGGGTTGTCCGGCCTATGTCAAAAAGCAAAATCCGGACAAACTCGAGGCACGATCAGTCCTTTGCAAGTTTGTGGGATATCCTAAGAATTCTCAGGGATATTTTTTCTACCAAGCTGAGGAACAAAGAGTGTTTGTTGCTCAACATGCCACCTTTTTGGAAAGGGAATTTCTTGCAAAAGAAATTAATGGCAAAGAGGTAGAGCTGGAAGAGGTTCCAGCACCACAAACTGCAACTAATGATTTAGTAGAACCAGAGGATTCAGTGGTGCCCGACGTACCCCAGCCTCTCCGCCGATCTAGTAGGGTTTCTCGACCACCTGAGAGATACTATGGTTTTCTCATTGATGGTGGCAGTGAGGATTGCATCATGGAGGATGATGACCCAACTAGCTTCGAGCAGGCCATCACGAGTGGGGACTCAGTGAAATGGCTGGATGCTATGCGGTCCGAGATGGAATCCATGTACACCAACAAAGTATGTACTTTGGTAGTTGCTCCTGAAGGGGTAAAACCCATTGGGAGCAAGTGGATTTTCAAGAAAAAACTTGGTGTAGATGGGAAAGTGGAGACATTCAAAGCTAGACTTGTAGCAAAAGGTTTTCGTCAAAGACCAGGTGTGGACTATGACGAAACCTTTTCTCCAGTGGCTATGCTTAAATCCATCCGAATCATGCTTGCCATCTCTGCATATCATGACTACGAAATCTGGCAAATGGATGTTAAGACCGCCTTTCTAAATGGTGATTTAGAAGAGTGCGTGTACATGACTCAGCCAGAGGGCTTCGTAGACAGTGGGAGCAGCGGGAAGGTGTGCAAGCTGCTTAAATCCATTTATGGATTAAAGCAAGTATCGCGGAGTTGGAACATCTGCTTTGACGTCGTTATCAAAGAGTTTGATTTCGTCAAAAACCCAGATGAACCTTGTATTTACAAGAAGGTGGCAGAGAGTAAGGTTGTCTTCCTCGTATTGTACGTGGACGACATACTCTTGATAGGAAATGATATTCCTATGCTGCAATCGGTCAAGCTCTTCTTATCACAAAGATTCTCAATGAAAGATCTTGGTGATGCCTCCTGCATATTGGGAATTAGGATCTATAAAGATAGATCCAAACGGATATTGGGATTGTCCCAATCCAGGTACATTGACACCATACTAAAAAGGTTTAGTATGGAAGAATCCAAGCGTGGGAACTTGCCCACGATCTCTGGAGTCACTCTCTCCAAAGAGATGTCTCCCAAGACTGATTTGGAGAGAGCTCGCATGCAAGGGATACCCTATGCTTCAGCTGTAGGCTCTATCATGTATGCGATGCTATGTACCAGACCCGATGTTGCATACTCACTAAGTATAGTGAGCAGGTATCAAGCTGATCCTGGAGAGAGTCACTGGACAGCTGTGAAGAGCATTCTCAAGTACTTACGAAGGACTAAAGAGATTCTCTTGGTGTATGGTAACGGAGAACTCCAAGTGGAGTCCTTTACCGATTCGAGCTTCCAGAGTGATAAGGACGACTCTAAGTCGCAGTCGGGCTTTGTCTTTACCCTTTACGGAGGGGCAGTTAGCTGGAAGAGTTCCAAGCAGGAAACTGTGGCAGACTCGACGATGGAGGCTGAATACATCGCTGCCAACGATGCTGCCAAAGAGGCTGTCTGGATCAAGAAGTTCATTACTGAACTTGGAGTGGTTCCATCCATTGAGCATCCAATACCTTTGTATTGCGATAACAATGGAGCGGTGGCTTTGGCCAAGGAACCTAGGTCCCATCAGCGATCTAGGCATATTCTGAGGCGGTATCACCTGATCCGGGAGGTAGTTGATCGCCGGGAGATCAAGGTCAGGAGGGTTGACACAAAGGACAACACGGCGGATCCACTCACGAAGGCCATTCCCCAGATACAGTTTGAGAGACTCTTCGGGATGCTCGGTATGCGATACTACAGCAGCTGGCTCTAGTGCAAGTGGGAGATTGTTAGTTGTATGTATGCCCTAGAGGCCAGTATTGTACAGATGATGTATATTATATTGGATGCTTGGAAATATATAGAGATGACTTTCTTGCTCGATATGATAGTATGCTATCTGGTTGCTCTTTATCTTAACATGTACACTTGTCTCTTTAAACTGTCTTATAGTTACATGTTGGTAAAGCCCTTAGGATGTGTACTTGACTACCTGGACTATGATGCAGATCATACTAGTGGGGACATGGTAGTCCATAAGTACATCCTTCAGGGTCCCTAGTCGTGGGTGTATCGAGACGGGGCATCGATATACCAGAGTAGACTAGCGTATACGCTTCTCGAGCCATGAGATGGGCGATGGATGATCCCACATCCATTGGTGTTTGACATCAGAGATGGTATACGGGTGCTCAGTGGAGACTGGGTACACTGGAAGGACTCGCCGAGAACTCCCAGATGGTATTATACCTCACGTCAGATGGTAGTTCTCAGGTGACACTTGTGCAGGTTAGTCTGTAGACCCGAGATCGTCATAGAGTCTTGTGTGATTCCCAATGTGCTTTGATCTCCACCTTACCACGTCCATGAGGGCATGCAAAACGGTGGTCTTTGGGCACAGTCCCGAGTCACATGGAGGCAATGAGCGATAGGAGGGGTTTCGTCTCTCCCGGTATTGGGGGTTGATGTTGCGCTGTGCTCGATTGGCCGTAACAGGGAAGTCCCTGGCCAGGGCTGATCAGAGATTTGCTGGTAAGTGTTACCGGTAGTTTCTCGACCCGTTATGAGCCTCACATCGGCACGACTTATCGGTTATTGGGGTATGACGTTTACCACCCCTAGACTTGATATACGACATATCAGACGAATAGACCGGACTGTACGGTAAGTGTTACTGGTTGGATTCACAGGAGTATGAGCGGGCTAGCTCGTCGATCTTCTGATCGCTCAATACCCGGATGGCCGTTACGTTTAGCAGACCGCTTGCGGCTTGTAGGTGCTTGATATGATCATCATCTGCTACCGGCGTATTGACGAGTCTTTAGAGTCCTACACAGAGGTTTCTGGGCTCAAGCGAAACGAAATAGGAGCGCATATGAGATATGTGCAGGACCGAGAATAATGCGTGTATGTGATACCGTATTTCATTCTCGCGATGGATGTATCGATTGGTTATATTCGATATAACCTAGATATCGAATCAAGGATTGATTCGATAAGCCGATACAAAGGATACTAGTCGGTTATATGCGATATGACCGGATCGTTAAATCAAGTGTTGATTTAATGATTTAATGTATAATTATATATTTGATATATTACTTTGCATTAACTAGTATTGGTTCACTTTAAATGGATTTTCTCACTTGATGTGCAAGTTGTATATGTGATATACTTTTGTGCACATGTTTGTATCATGTTTGATGATACTTGCTCATTTGGTTAAGTGTATAGAATTAAACCATGGTTAAGTTGAGATTAGGGTTTTGCTTATTCATTTATTCATTTATTTGTTTATTCATTTATTTGGATAAGATTAAGATGAGAATGGTGGCTTTATTTGTTTCTAGTTGAAGCTTCATGAAGCTTTGACTTCTTAACCATTCTTGTCTTCATGCTTAACCCTAACCCATCCAAGTAACCATGGTCTATTCTCTACACTCTACCCTAGTTAGTATATTATAAGTATTCATTTTTCTTTTCATTTTGGATTAACACTTATCATATTCTAGCTTCATCTTCTTCTTGATCTTCAAAAGAAAAAGCTTGATGCCATCAATGGCAACTTTAGAAAAAGTGTGAGAAATCCAATTCTAAAGTGAACCCACCTCCTATTTCTTCATCCTCTACTTCTTGCCAAGTTGTTTTGGGTGTTTTCTTCACAAGTTTCACAACTTGGTGAAGTTGGAGCTTGAACTTGTGATGCCTCGACGTAGATCATCTTCGGCACGAAGCCGACGACCTAGTCCGCCCTTTTCTCCGATGAAGCCGACGATTGAGTTCGGGATTCGAGACGGACAGCGAGAGGATGTCTACGTGGAGCTAAGGAAGTGGATATCCGGATCTACAAAGGTTGTAGCTTCTTATCTTTAGTTAAGTTGTTAACTAGATTCGTTTTTCGCCTAAATTTCTAGTCAACGATCCGTATTAGGGTTTCTCGGCACCCGTAAAATTTGAAATTGGCATGGTTGATGCCTTGTGAGACCTCTATAGTGTGCCTAGGAACCCTACAAATAGCAGTCGCAATTTACTTTGCCCTCCTTCTAATCCCTTTATTTGTCTTAACTTAATACCTTCTGCACACCATCGTTATGCTAATTGGTTTTCTTCATTCCCCACCGTTCGGCACCAGCCTAAGGTTTGGAAGAAGACTATCCAATTTGCATAATAGGTGTACTGTCTTAATCCAAGGAGCACTCGCAACCTGAGAGAAGGTAAAAGGAAAAGATAACTGAATAGTCCTATTCGTTTTCTCCAGAACCGGAAACCATCCTCGAATAAATTCCTTCGAGTTCGTATATAACCATACGATGGTTTTGTCCAATGGAAGTTGACATTCGTAGTAATACGGAGTGTCCTGGAGAAAAGGGTAAAAGTAAGAGTGGAAATGAGGTATGCAACTCTGACAATCCAAAAGCCAATGTTTAAGAAGGTTCGGTTAATTTTGGTTACTGAGTCATAGTCTAGGGTCGAGTCATGGTTGCTGCCAAAGACAGAGAGAGAAAAGAAACACTCATCGTGCACTCTAACCTAGATCAGAATGGTAATCACTTTATCTAATCAGGAAACCTCCCACTGTAACCTCAAATTCTTCTCCAAACCCGAAAGAAGAATTAGTCGGGATCACCCGAGGAGTAAACCAACTCATTAGTGGGAATCAGGATCCAACTATCATCGCATGATAACGTGGCGGAATCCGCTCACGTTATCACACTCCAGAAGGTATGCGCATATCTGGTATGTTTCAGTTTCTTTAGAAAATCCCGATGTGATTTTTACCCCATGCTCTTATGACCTTGACTTTGGCCAACAAATCATAAGTCACATGTCAAGTTCTACCCGTCATTCTCCAGGTTAATTTGAACCCACCCATACCAACCCTTGACTTTGGCCAACAAGGCAGTACGACTGTCCCAAACCAACGCATCTATCTATGCTGCATATGAATACCCAATAGCTACCAATCACCTTGCCTTGACTTTGGCCAACAAACACAGCTTGAATACTTATTGACTATCCATATAAAACGACGGAGGGCTACGAATGGTTTCTGGCGAAAACCTTTAATGTAATAAACTTGATATCGTTGAAGGAACCAGATAGCTTTTTAAAAATATAGTGACGAAAACCTTTGCTAAAGAGGTCACTCCCGGTGAAGGGATCTCGGCTCTTTCCCCGTAGAATGAGGTGCAGGATATTCCAACTGAATACCATGATGCAAAGGAAATGTAATCGGCTATAGTGAAGTTATTGCCCTGACGCAAACTTCTGTCCAAGGGGTCACTCCCGGTGAAGGGATCTCGGCCCTTGCCTCGTCGACTGAGGTGCAGGATATTCCAACTGAATACCACTGTGCAAAACAAAAGAGAACGTCCTTGCAATAACAGCTTTTTGAAAAATGTTCCAACAACATCAGAATAGGTTTTTTTAGCTTGCATTGATCCGAATCAACGCAGTCCCATCAATTGATCACACCAATAAAGAACGAAAATAATGATGTACGTATATGCCATCCGCATTCGCCACTGGGTCCCGTCATCACCCGTTAGGTTACTTAACTAACGACAGAGCGGGTACTGGACTAGCGCGGATGCAAAACATATACAAAATCTACTAGTATATATATCAATATATAATATTCGCTCAAGGCGTGATAAAATGCAACATCACAGAAATGTAATAAGCATCACAGAACAATACAGATATCTGGGATACCCGGGTTACATAGAGCCGCTACTGAAACCCGACGTTCCCCTGGTCATGTGGATAGCCTGTGCAATGAAATCCTAGAACCCTACGGGCGCGGCAAGTTACTCGCCAAGACCTGAAGCGAGGCAGCCCCCTTCAGCAACGTGAATGGACCACCCAGCACTTCACGGAATCCGGTAACTTAGGCACCCCTCCTTGGGTCAACCTGTACCCCCTATGAGTGCGGCGAATAGCCTGCCAATTCTAGAGTGAAGCCCCCTCTGTCTCAAAGCCATGAGATGCGGGCTTGTTGCCCTCTAGAACCCGGCTATCCGTGCACCCCTCCGCGGGGTAATTCTAGTACAGAAAATAAAATATACAACGGGTACATCGACCTCATCCCGGTCGTGTCCCAAAAGAATAATATACAAACAGGGAGTGACGACAGTTCACAGGTCGGACGCCCGCCCCGCAAAATCAAATGTACATAATAAACCAAACTGTACTAACATTGCATCCAGGCTATCCGCCTACGACCAATCCGCAATATCACAGCACAACACAGAACATCAACGTGAATGTCACGTTCGCAAATCCGTCTGAAAGGGATATAGCAGTTAGACAGGATTTACCGATCAAATGACATTCACAGTCGCAGATATAATGTAAATACTGTGAACTAATCATGTTTAAAATTTTCGATCGATCAAATTTACCAAAGTGGGCCCCAAGCATTACTGTAGCACTCAAAGAGAATCTGGGCCCAAAAAGAATATTCCAAAACCCCCATTTCCAAGTCTAAAGATCTCTGCAGAAAACTGGTATGGTGATCACCTATTACTACGGCGGAACCGCGGCTAAGACAGGGGTTTGTCCGTGGTTCCGCGGCCTATCTACAGTGTCACGGTACCATTTTTCCCCAGAATTCTTAAAATACCCTGCATGTACTGAAAAAAAAATTTACCACAGAAAAATTTCGACATAAACTTTTGCAATGGAAATTGTGGTTTTTGGAAATTTGTTCGATCAAAGTTGTAAACACATTAGAGCAAGCTAGACAAGGCTAATGGCGTGGCTCTGATACCATTGTAAGTGCACGGCGCCGCCCCGGCCGTCAATCCGACGCCGGAATGCGGAAACGAAACTTTTCTAAAAACTAGAACCGGCACCACCGCGCAGTAAAATCCAGGATCGGGCCATTAACCTAATCCTAGCAAATACGAGAAAGGGTAGAAAGCTATACCGAGCGATCCGTGTCCTTCGGTCTTCGGCCTCCACTCCGATCTCCTAGCGGAATCTCCGATCTTCACCTCCTCGTCAGATAGGGCACCACATCGCCGGGTTCTTTTACGGGCTCCCACCTTTGGACCGAGGCGACTCGAGCACGAAGTTGGCGAGTCGACATGCCCAAGGATGTTAAAGGCTAGTGTAGAATCGGTTTGCCTCAAATGTTTATGAAGTTGCCATTTTGATGGAGAAGAGAAAGAACTATGGGGAGATGTGAGGAATTTTTGTAGCAAACAAAAATGTGTGCTGAATATTTTTCCCTCATCAAACGAATCTCTCCCCTCACAAAATGTGGCCGGCCATCACTAATGGTGGAGGAAAAAATGATGGAATAAAACAAGTAAGGAAAATGTGTGATAAAAAGATCACATCAAAGTCTTTCTAAAATCCTTTCATATCAATGCAAAGTAAGTGATTCAAAAAGAATCTTTTGATGCAAAGAACCATCATGAAGCTACATATACAAAGAACTCCCTCCACAATGTCTAATTTTCATAACTGCAAATTAGCCCCTCCATCAGAAAAATCCGGCCAGGAAGGAACAAAGGAAAACTGGCCGAAACGGAATGCAAACTGGCAACTTCAGAAAACTGATCCCGTAATAAATTACAGGCAAACCCCGCAACTGTATATACATACCCGCATTTTTATTCTGACCGAATACAAAAGCAAAGAGACAAAATCTACACTATACAATACTAGGATCCGGCTTAAACCAAAGTCCGCTAGTATTATCTGTCCGATCATGATCCGTGCAATACCGCACGGATAAGATCAAACCCTGCCATATCTCCATACGGCCTCTACAGCGTTTCGTCCGAAACTTGAGAAACTGGTCTGTGGGGGACTCTAAAGACTCGTCAATACTTTGGCTGTGGATTTAACCACTAGCACGTCAGAGGTATTAGCAATACGTGACGGGATACCAGGTATTGACCAAAAGGGACGTCGATGAGCGAACTCATCCTAACACCCTACTGAGCCTGTCAGTGACAATATCCGTACAGTCCGGTCCGTTCGTCTATGAGCATCGCATGGCGGGCCTAGGGGGTTGGTAAAAGTCAGACCCGCAAAAGCGGTACAAGTCGTGTCGGTGTGTAGCCCAGAACACCCTGAGATACTACTGGAATACCTACCAGTAAATCTCCTGCCTTGGCCAAGGACTTCGTGTAATGGCTTTCCTAGACGCAGCGCGACCTCACCCCCAATACCGGGAGAGACGAACCCTTGCAGATCCGCTCACTGCCTCCATGTGGCTCGGGACTGTACCCAACTAAAACCTGTTTGCACAACTCCTTTGAGCGTGGTAGGGTAGCAATCAAAGTACAGTGGGAACTCACACGAGACAAATGACGATCTCAGGTCGATGAACTAACCTTTACACATGTCACCGGGGAACTGCTATCTGACGTCAGGTATAAGACCAACTAGCATGTTCCCGGCAAGTCCTGTCCGGTGTACTCATAACCCAATGAGCACCTGTATACATCTTAGATGAACCAACTGACACCAGTGGCTTGTGAGACCGGCCAACGGCTCTCGTCGGGGTCTCGACTGTATACACTAGTCTACTCTGGAGTATCGATGCCCTGTCTCGAAACTCCCACGACTAGGGACCTTTTAAGGATGTTCTTATAGACCCCAGCTCCCACGTATATGATCGCCTTCATACTGCTGGCAGTCAAGCAAGAATCCAAGGGGCTCTATCAACGTGTAATAGCGACCTGTAAGATCACCTAAAATAGTACACGATGATATGGATAAACCAGATTGCATACTATCATCTTGAGTAAGACTGTCTTACCGGTATAGGTGCTCCCTCAATCATTGCAATCACGTGCCTGTGATCCAATAATTGACTCCGAGGGAACTATCCCCAACAGGAAGGGCACCACATCACCGAGTCTTTTTACGGGTTCCCACCTCTGAACCGAGGCAACTCGAACACGAAGTTGGCAAGCCGACGTGTCCAAGATTGCTGTAGACTGAGTGTAGAACGCTATGTCTTAAGGGGTTGTTAGAAGTTGCCATTTGGATGTGGAGGAAAAATCTTTGGAGATGAACTTTTAAATGGAGCTATGGACTTTGATGCAAAGAGAATGAGATACCAAAAACCTCACACATGAGGGGTCTCCCAATGAAGTGGCCGGCTATGATTATGTAGGAAGGAAAAAAAGGCCAATGCAAATGTAATGATCACAAAGAAAATGAATCACCTCAATAATCATATCAATCCACTCACAAATATTATCTTAAAAAGCAAGTAATGATGAACCATCATGAAGCAACCATGTGCCACAAAAACCCTCTCCATAACAAATTGCACATTTGCAAAAAAAAAACCCCTCCATCAAAGGAATTTCAGCCAAGAAAGAAAGAAAGGAAAATGGCCGAAACAGAATGCAAACTGGCAACTTCAAAAAAAGCGATCCCGTAATAAATTACAGGAAAACCCAGCGACTGTATATACATACCCGTATTTGTATTTCGACCGAATACAAATGCAATGAGACAAAATCTACATTGCACAATACTAGGATCTGGCTTAAACCAAAGCCCGCTAGTATTATCTGTCCGAACCAAAACACGTGCACAAGTGCACGCGTATGTTCGAACCCTTCCATAAACCAATACGGCCTCTACAGCATTTCGCCCGATACTTGACAAACTGTCTGTGGGGGACTCTATAGACTCGTCAATACTTTGGCTGTGGATTTAACCACTAGCACGTCAGAGGTATTAGCCGTACGTAACGAGCTACAGGGTATTGACCAAAAGTGAGGTCAATGAGCGAACTCATCCTGACACCCTACTGCGCCTGTTGGTGACTATATCCGTACAGTCCGGTCCGTTCGTCTATGAGCATCGCATGGCGGGCCTAGGGGTTGGTAAAAGTCAGACCCCCAAAAGCGTTACAAGTCGTGTCGGTGTGTAGCCCAGAACACCCTGAGATACAACTGGAATACCTACCAGTAAATCTCCTGCCTTGGCCAAGGACTTCGTGTAATGGCTCTCCTAGACACAGCGCGACCTCACCCCCAATACCGGGAGAGACGAACACCTTCCGATCCGCTCACTGTCTCCATGTGGCTCGGGACTGTACCCAACTAAAACCTATTTGCAAGACTCCTTCGAGCCGTGGTAGGGTAGTAATCAAAGTACATTGGGAACTCACACGAGACAAATGACGATCACAGGTCGATGAACTAACCTGTACACATGTCACCAAGGAATTGCTATCTGTCGTCAGGTGTAATACAAACTAGCAGGTTCCCGGCGAGTCCTGTCCGGTGTACTCATAACCCAATGAGCACCTGTATACATCTTAGGTGAACCTACTGACACCAATGGCTTGTGAGACCGGCCACCGCCCCTCATCGGGGTCTCGACTGTATACACTAGTCTACTCCGTAGTATCGATGCCCTATCTCGAAACTCCCACGACTAGAGACCTTTTAAGGATGTGCTTATAGACCCCCAGCTCCCACGTATATGATCGCCATCATACTGCTGGTAGTCAAGCAAGAATCCTAAGGGCTCTACCAACGAGCAATGGTGACCAGTAAGGTCACCTAAAGCTGTACACGATGATAAAGATAAACCAGATAGTATACTATTTTCAATCAACGTGTAATAGTGAACTTTACACGATGATAAAGACAAACCAGATAGTATACAAAGCTCTCGAGTAAGACTGTCATACCGGCATAGGTCCACCCTCAATCATTGCAATCATGTGCTTGTGATCCAATAATTGACTCTGAGAGCACTCTATCCAACAATCTCCCACTTGCACTCAAGGCTAATTATTGCGATGTCGCATACTAACAGCCCGTGTGATACCGAACACCCAACTCCTCTACTAATCAGTCTCACAAAGCTCGTTTGCGAAACTATTGCGTTCGAGGAATAGCCTCAGCTATTGGATTCGCCCTGATGTTCTTTCTATGTATCTCTTTATCTCAAGTTCGCGGAGAAAGCCATCTCCCGAAATGAGCAATACATGTCTTTGAATATGTCTGGATATCTGATGGGACCTAGTTCATAAATGAACTCCAAATCCAAACTTCTTAGACTGTATCGTCAACTGAAAACAATCAGTATCCTGCGCCATGCCTCCTTCAGTATCCTCTTGGACCACCTGTCCAAAATACTGCCCCTCGTCAGAGGGAAAACTATAACTCTGACAGCCACAGTATCATCCATGTCACTTTGGAAGCCTGGAATGATAACTGTCTCCTAAAAGTGGCTGTTGTTGTCATATCCCTAGAACATCCACTTATATTCTAAAACTGCATCCGAATGTTTCTCCAGAATTGGATCAATATCAACTTACTGCATCTCATGCAAAAACAATATCTGGTGTGGTACTTGACATCGCAAGATTGACTCAATTGCCCAAGCAAGTGATCTGCCAATCATGCACATCCCTCACCATTTTAGTCTGTAAGACACCTTTAGAGAGGGTGACTCCATTACATACAGGTACACTACCGTGCCAAGAGTCGTCCATTCTAAAACACTTTTAGAATGCTGTATAAGTATCTAGATTGGGAAACTACCCAAATCTAGATCTAAAACCATAGATCTAGTAACCATAATATCTGATATAATATCCATATTCTATGTGGAGAAACCACTGTGTGACAACTAAAGTATAACCGATCGTAGTATAGGAATTTTTCTTCATATTCTTTGTATGTCATCCAAATACCAGGACATCACACCCTACTACCTTCTTAACAGATCCATCCCCTATTCTGATGAAGTCAAACCTATCACTGTCACATCAGAAATAGATAATCTTGTTAGTGTCTATGCCCTAAAGGCCATTATTGTATCATACTAGTTTGTATATTACTTAATGGAAGCTTGGAAAATTTACAGTTGTATAGACAATCTTGCTCAAAATGGTAGTATGCTACTTGGTTTGTTTCTACTTTAATATGTGCATGTGTTTCTTTTAGCATATTGCTTATACATATAATTGGAGCCCTTAGGATCTTTGCTTGATTACCAGCGTTGTGATAGCAGTCGCACTTGTGGGGGCTGGGTAATCTATAAGTACATCCTTATACAAGTCCCTAGTCGTAGGATTATCGAGACAGGGCATCGATACTCCGGAGTAGACTAGAGTATGCGCTTCTCATCCCAGCAGGGAAGATGGTCTGTCCCACAGCCATCAGTACGTCGTACCGGAGATAGTATGCGGGTGCTCGTTAGGTTACGAGTACACTGGACATGACTCGTCGGGAACTGTTGGTTGGTATTGTACCAATCGTCAGTTATCAGTTCCCAGGTGACATGTGTACAGCTTAGTCCGTTGACTTGACACTGTCACTTCGCCTCGATTGTGTTCCCACCGTTCTTTTATTACTACCCTACCACGGCTCAAAGGAGTCGTGCAAACAGGTAGTAGTTGGGTGCAGTCCCGAAGCACTTGGAGGCAGTAACTATTAGACAGGATTCGTCTCTCCCGGTATTAGGGGTTGATATCGCGCTATGTCTAGGAGTGCAATTACACATAGTCGTCCCTGTCTAGGGAAAGCGAGATATACTGGTAGGTTTCCAGTGTTATCTCGGGGTGTTCTGGGCTACACCCCGACACGACTTGTACCGCTATTAGGGGACTAACGTTCGCCACCCCCTAGGCCCGCCATGCGATATTCTTAGACGAACAGACTGGACTGTACGGAGATTGTCACATTCAGGCTCAGTAGGAGTTCGGATGGGTTTACTTCATCGGCCTTCTTATCGACATCTACCTGGGGACTGTTACGTACAGCTAGTGCCGCTTGCGGTCTGTGGTTAAACCTACAGTCAGCGTAGTGTCGAGTCTTTAGAGTCCCACACAGAGAGTTTCCCTGCACTGAGCGAAACATGTAGAGGCCGTATGGTTTTACGGCAGGGCTGCGATCACTTACGTGCACTTGTGTGCGTTTGCTGTTCGGCAGGCAATACTAGTGGGCTTTGGTTTAAGCCGGATCCTAGTATTGCACGGATGGATTTGTTTTGTCTTCTGTGCATCCGCATTCTACAGAATGCGGATGCGGGTGTGTATGCACAGTTTTGAGGAGCGTAGAAGGAGGAGGTGCCTCATTAGGGTTTTGGCAGTTGATTCGGCCAAAACCATTATGTGGCAGGCTCATTAGGGTTTTGACAGTTGATTCGGTCAAAACCATTTTGATGCGGACTCATTAGGGTTTTGGCAATTCATTCGGTCAAAACCATTATGAGCCGGGGACATTATTTACTAATCTTTTTAGTGATAATTATGTGATGGCTAATTGATTTGACCATTTGACCACACTTGACTTTGTTGACCGTTTGACCAAAGTTGACTTGGACCTTCATGAGAGGTCTTTGGTTTTCTTTTTATTCTTTGGGTTATGAAAATGGTCAAGTCATTAGTTGCCATCAACTTTATCTTGAAAAGATTAGTAATGATGATAGTGGTGTATTATTGAACCATGATTCATTTTCTTAGTTCATTCTTGATCTCTCATTCTCTCTCTTAAGAAAATAAAATGAGAAAGCTCCATGGTTCTCCTTCATCTTCCTCCTCTTGAAAATTCATTTGATCTCATGTGTTGAGAGAAAAAGGATCCAAACAGACAAACACTTCCATCTACCTCTTCTACACATCCTAGGACATCAAGACTAGTGATCTTGTTGCCCTAGTTGCCTCGGCTCGAGGTGGAGCTCGGAGCACAACTCTCGGGTGGATCGTCTTCGACTCAAGAAAGCCGCGGAGGTGACCAAGATCCGGATCGATCATCGGAGCATGGATGGACGATCAGGACAGCGGAATGAAGACCCGAAGGACCGGTATCGTGAGGTATAATCTCTATGGCATAGTAGATAGCACCTCTAGTAGTTTGCTAGTTTGTAGTTTAGCAAAGATCCATCTTTTAGCCCATGTTGCCTTTGCGGTAAAAATTGTTTTTCGCCGTTTCCGCCTCCCCGTAAGAACCGGGATGAGCAACGTGGACTTATGGTGGTATCAGAGCCTAGCTAAACATAAACTAGCATGTTAGCAAAGTATTTAGAATCTCGATCGGAAAAAATTCGCAAAACATGTCCTGAAAAATCAACTTTCTGCCGATTTTTATACTACTTTAAAAATTATTTAACATACATGAAAAATCGGCTCAGGGTTTTCTAAAAACACCCACCAAAAACGATCCAGTGACTCGGTCAAAGCGCCGCGGAATCGCGGCAAGAACATGCTTCTTGCCGCGGATCCGCGGCCGAGTTGACACGGCTGTGGACCGTTTTTGGTGCAGTGTTCTTAGTTGGATGTTTTGGGATATTTAGTATATTTTGTTTCTGCCCAGAATTTCCAGAAAACAAATCCGTATTTTGATCGAAATTCCGTAGACTTTGTCTAATGGATCTTATCTGTGATGTGATATATGTATCGAAATTCCGTAGACTTTGACCAAAAGGGAAGTCGATGAGCGAACTCATCCTGACACCCTACTGAGCCTGTCAGTGATAATATCCATACAGTCCGGTCCGTTCGTCTATGAGCATCGCATGGCGGGCCTAGGGGGTTGGTAAAAGTCAGACCCCCAAAAGCGGTACAAGTCGTGTCGGAGTGTAGCCCAGAACACCCTGAGATACTACTGGAATACCTACCAGTAAATCTCCTGCCTTGGCCAAGGACTTCATGTAATGGCTCTCCTAGACACAGCGTGACCTCACCCATAATACCGGGAAAGACGAACCCCGTTGATCCGCTCACTGCCTCCATGTGGCTCGGGACTGTACCCAACTAAAACCTGTTTGCATGACTCCTTTGAGCCGTGGTAGGGTAGTAATCAATGTACAGTGGGAACTCATATGAGACAAATAACGATCATACGTCGATGAACTAACCTGTACACATGTCACCAGGGAACTGCTATCTGACGTCAGGTATAATAACAACTAGCAGATTCCCGGCGAGTCCTGTCCGGTGTATTCATAACCCAATGACCACCTGTATATGTCTTAGGTGAACCTACTGACACCAATGGCTTGTGAGACCGGCCACCGCCCCTCATCGGGGTATCGACTGTATACACTAGACTACTCCGGAGTATCGATGCCCTGTCTCAAAACTCCCACGACTAGGGACCTTTTAAGGATGTGCTTATAGACCCCCAGCTCCCACGTATATGATCGCCACCACACTGCTGGTGGTCAAGCAAGAATCCTAAGGGCTCTACCATTGTGCAATTGTGACCAGTAAGGTCACCTAAAGCTGTATACGATGATAAAGATAAACCAGATAGTATACTATTTTCTATCAACATGTAATAATGAACTCTACACGATGATAAAGAAAAACCAGATTGTATACAAAGCTCTCGAATAAGACTATCCTACCGGTAAAGGTCCTCCCTCAATAATTGCAATCACGTGCCTGTGATCCAATAATTGACTCTGAGGGCACTATATCCAACAGTCGACTCCATTTGGATGACGTGGAGGTCGATGCTGCCCTTTTTGCGACTTGGACGGTCGGTTATGCCCTTTTTGCGACATGGACGGTCGGTGCTGCCATTTTAGCGACTTGGACGGTTGGTGCTGCCATTTTAGTGACTTGGATGGTCCGTGCTGCCATTTTAGCGATATGGATGGTCAGTGCTGCCCTTTTAGCGACGTGGACGGTCGGTTCTGCCATTTTAGCAACTTGGATGGTCGGAGCTGTCCTTTTAGCATCTTGGACGGTCGGTGCTGCCCTTTTTCGACTTGGACGGTCGGTTCTGCCCTTTTATGGACGTGGACGGTCGGTGCTGCCCTTTTTTCGACTTGGACAGTCGGTGCTGTCCTTTTTGCGACTTGGATGGTCGGTTCTTCCCTTTTAGCGACGTGGACGGTCGATGCTGCCCTTTTTGCGACTTGGACTGTCGGTGCTGTCCTTTACGACTTGGACGGTCGGTGTTTCCATTTTTGCGACTTGGACGGTCGTTGCTGTCCTTTTTTGCGACGTGGACGGTCGTGCTGCCCTTTTTGCGACTTGGACGGTCGGTGCTGCCCATTTTGCGACTTGGACGGTCGGTTCTTCCCTTTTAGCGATATAGACGGTCGATGCTTGATTTGTCCTACTCCGCTTCTTGCGGTGTCAGAATTCGATTTGACTTGCTCCACTTCTTGTGCTGTCGGGATTTGGCTTATTTCCGAGGTGGAGCTTGATTCCACCAGGCAGGTCATTGGTTGTCTTGCTGACTTGATATGATTTGGGTTGACATTAGCATTGCTATACTGGAATATGGTACCAGGAGCGAATCATCATCTATCATGACAGGATTTGGGGATTTTGGTTTTGGTTTGGCATCAGCACCGCTGCACTGGAATATGGTACCAGGAGCGAATCATCATTTGCTATGAGGGGATCTCCTTCATTTCCAGTTTAACGACTTAAGGGTCATTTGTTCCCAGTTTAACGACTTAGGCATCATTTGTTCCCAGTTTAAAGACTTAGGGGTCTATTGGATTGGAGTTTGGAATTTTGGGGTTAGGGTAGGCATCAGCGTTGCTCACACTAAAGCACATGTACCAGGAGCAATTCATTATTTTCCTTTTCCTGTTGGGGAGCGATGGCTTAGGAGACAGGTTTATGAAGGCTTACACTAGCGCCCTTCCAACTTCCGTGGCCAAATGCGGAACAAAAATTTTAAGACGATCAAAACTTTGGCGCTAGGTTAAACCTTAACCGGATCTTTACCATAAAGTTAGTTATCTATTTTAAAGTTCTATCTACCATGATAGAAGTTATACCAAGAGACTCAAGTCCTTCGGTCTTCTCTCATCGTCATGTACTCCAAGTGGCCTCCTTGAACTTGTTCGATCTTCATTTCCGGCTCCATCAGTTCTCCGGGATCAAGCTTGTTCTCCGGCTCTCTTTTGTCGTAGATGATCCACACGAAGGATGTGATCCATGGCTCTAGCTCTTTATTAAGTGTCAAAAGAGCAACTAGAGTATTTAGGATGCTAGTCCAAGTAATTTAGAATGTTGTTTGGAGTTCTAAGTGTAAAACTATCTCTTTCTTGCCTCTTCACTTGATTCTCAACACATGAGAAGGTAGTGAGGAGGAAGGTGGAGGAATCTAGAGAGGAAGGAGGAGATGGAGAGAAAATTGGAGCTCAAGAAAATAATGAACCATTCATGAAAGAGAAAATACACACCAAGATTTTGCGTATGAATTCTTTCATTAAACAATCAACAACCATGTTTCAATAGTAACTCCAAATGAATTAAAAATTCATTTGAAGCATGGTCATTGCCATTCCTCCCATACTTCTCACTTTACACCTCATTTCCATTTATCAAATAAATGGAAAATACATAATGAGGTGGCCATCTTCTAGAAGGAAATCTGTAATAAATACGGATTTCAGTCTACTGTATATACATACCCGCAATCGGATAAAAGCACGACTGCGTAAAGGGATTGAATAACACGAAGAACGTAATACTAGAATATATATATATGTATATTTATATATATATCTCGAAATACATATATGCAAGTCATTAAATCAATACTTGATTTAATAATCCGGCTCAAACCCATGCCGGCTAGTATTACCAACTGTCCGATCGAAAGTCCGAGTACAAAATACATCAATCGATCGAACCCTGCACGTATCCAATACGGTCACTACATCATTTCGCCTGAATCAGGGAAACACTCTATGTGGGACTCTATAAACTTGACAGTACTCTGGCAGTGGGTTTAACCACAAGCATGTCAGCGGCACTAGCTGTTTGAAACAGCTATCCAGGTACCTGTCGAAAAGTAAGGCCGACGAGCAAACTCGTCCGAACTCCTACTGAGCCTATCCGTGACAATATCCGTACAGTCCGGTCTCTTTGTCAAAGAGTATCATATACCGGGTCTAGGGGGTAGTGAACGTCAGACCCTAATAACCTGATAAGTCGTGCTGATGTGGCTCAGGACAAATCCGGGAAACTACTGATCAGCCTATCAGTAAATCCCAACTGCCTTGGTCAAGGTCTTATGGTCCTGACCAATCGAATCACAGTGCGATATCGACTCCCTATACTGGGAGAGACGAATCCTCGTCAATCGCTTACTGCCTCCATGTGGCTCGGGACTGTACCCAACCAAAACCTATTTGCATGACTCAGCAGAGCCGTGGTAGGATAGTGATCAAAGCACAGTGGGAACTCACATGAGACAAATGCCGATCTCAGGTCTAAAGACTAACCTGTACTAGTGTCACCTGAGAACTTCCACCTGACGAAAGGTATATTACCATCTGGAAGTTCTCGGCGAGTCCGTCCAGTGTACTCACCCCCAGTGAGCACCTGTATACGATCTTTAGTCTCAAGACCAATGGTTGTCGAACCAAACCATCGGCCCTCATCGGGGTCTAAAAACGTATACACTAGTCTACTCTGGAATATCGATCCCCAGTCTCAATACTCCCACGACTAGGGACCATTCAAGGATGTGCATACCGACTACCCAGCTCCCACAAGTATGATCGCTATCACAACGCAGGTAGTCTAGCAACGATCCTACGGGGTTTATCAACATGTATAAAAGATATATAATATCAAGTAAGACATACACATTTTAAGATAATGTCAAACCAAATAGCATACTATCATATAGAGCAAGACTGTCCTGTACATTAATATGTCCAAGCATCCATATGTATACATATACAATAATGGCCTCTATGGCATACATATCCAACAATCTCCCACTAGCACTAGGGCCAGATATTGGCGTACCGAGTATCCAACGTCTGCTCTAGGGCCAGCTTTTGGCGTATCGCATACCCAACATCTCAAAAAGTCTCTCGAACTGTGCTTGAGGAAGGGCCTTGGTGAATGGATCCGTAGTGTTGTCTTTCGTATCCACTCTCCGCACCTCGATCTACAATCTCCCTGATCAGGTGATACCACCTTAAGATGTGCCTAGATATCTGATGGGACCGTGGTTCCTTCGCTAAAGCTATAGCCCCATTGTTATCGCAATACAAATGTATTGGGTCAACAATGGACGGAACTACCTGATGTTCATTAATGAATTTCTTCATCTAGACTGCCTCTTTTGCGGCATCGCTTGCAGAAATGTATTCAGCCTCCATCGTCGAGTCTGCAAAGGTATCCTGTTTGGAGCTCTTCCAACACACCGCCCCTCCGTTGAAGGTAAATACAAAACCCAAGACAGACTTGCTGTAATCCTTGTCACTCTAGAAGCATGAATCGGTAAAGGACTCGACCTTTAGGTCTCCATTACCGTAAACTAAGAACATCTCCTTAGTCCTTCTCAGGTATTTAAGAATGTTCTTTACTGCTATCCAGTGGTCCTCACCTTGGTTTGTCTGATACTGGCTCACCACGCTTAGTGCATAAGCTAAATCTGGTCTTGTACATAGCATCGCATACATTATAGATCCTACCGCCGAAGCGTAGGGTATAGTGCTCATGCGAACCCTCTCCTAGTCAGTCTTGGGAGACATCTCCTTGGAGAGGGTGATTCCGTGCAATGTGGGTATGTTACTGCTCTTGGAATCTTTCATACTAAATCTCTTTAGTACGGTCTCTATGTACCTGGACTGCGAAAGTCCCAACAATCTCTTAGATCTATCTCTGTAGATCTTGATCCCCAGAATGTACGATGCATCACCCAGGTCCTTTATGGAGAACCTTTATGATAAGAATTGCTTGACCGATCGTAGCATAGGAATGTCATTTCCTATCAAAAGAATGTCATCCACGTACAATACTAGGAATACAGCAGTTCGTCCTACAATCTTCTTATAAATACAAGGCTCATCCTCGTTCTTGATGAAGTCAAATTCCTTGACTGTTTCATCAAAACAGATGTTCCAGCTCCATGATGCCTTCATTAATCTATAAATGGATTTAAGCAACTTGCACACCTTCCCGCTGCTCCATATAAACGCACTCAGTTAAGCTTCCGTTTAGAAAAGCCGTTTTTACGTCCATCTTCCAGATCTCATAGTCATAGAAGTAGGATCCGAATGGATTTGAGCATAGCCACTGGAGAAAAGGTTTCGTCATAGTCCACTCCTGGTCTTTGATGAAAACCTTTTGCAACAAGTCTAGCCTTATAGGTTTCCACCTGCCCATCTACACCAAACTTCTTCTTATAGATCCATTTGCATTCAACGGGTTTTACCATAGGTGGAGCAACTTCCAAGGTCCACACTTTATTGGCGTACATGGACTTCATTTAATATTGCATAGCATCCAGCCATTTATCAGAGTCCTCACTGATATTGGCCTTCCTGAAACTAGTAGGATCATTTTATTCCAAGATACAATCCTCTCGATCCCCGTCTATGAGAAAACTGTAGTATCTCTCGGGCAGATGAGAAATCCTACTAGATCTGCGGAGTGGCTGAGGTTCGTCGGGTAATACTGAATCTAGGGGTTCTACCAAATCTTCTGCTATATTTTGTGGTTCCTGAATTTCTTCTTCTTCCACTGTACTCCCACTAATTTCTTTTGCAAGAAATTCCCTTTCTAAAAAGGTAGTGTGGTGAGATACTAACACCTTCTGTTCCTCAATGTGGTAGAACAGATACCGCTTGGAATTCTTAGGGTACCCACAAACTTGCACAATAAAGACCTTGCCTCGAGTTTATGTGGATTCTGCTTTTTAACAAAAGCAGGACACCCTCATATCTTAATGTAATCAAGACATGGTCTTTTCCCAGTCTATATTTCATATGGAGTGGTAGGCACTGATTTGGACGGTGGTCTATTCAATATGAATGCTGCTGATTCAAGAGCAAACCCCCAGAAAGAAAGAAGTAACTCGGCATTACTCATCATGGAGCAAACCATATCCAGCAGGGTATAGTTCCTCCGCTCCGATACGCCATTGTGCTGTGGTGTGTACAGAGGAGTAAGCTGAGGGAGAATGCCAGTCTCTTTTAGAAAGTCCAGGAATTCCATACTTAAGTACTCTCCCCCTCTATCAGATCGGAGGATCTTGATACTTTTGCCAATCTGGTTCTCTACTTCTTTTCTAAATTCTTTGAATTCCTCAAAAGTTTCATATTTGTGTTTCATGAGATACACATATCCGAACCTAGAGAGATCGTTAGTGAATGTGATGAAGTATGAGAACCCACCCCATGCATGTATAGACATTGGACCACATACATCACTGTGTATGAGTCCCAAGAGCCTTTCTGCTCTTTCTCCGCGTCCGGTGAACGGAGATTTGGTCAATTTTCCATTGAGACAAGACTGACAAGTTTAATAAGATGACAACTCGAACGTATCCAAAAATCCATCTTTATGCAACTTACTCAGTCTTTTCTCTCCGATATGACCAATTCTACAATGCAACAAGTAGGATTCGTTCGTATCTGAACTCTTCCTCTTGTGTGTGTTTTGTACATTGAGAAATGTATTCTGATTTAGAACATAGATACCATTACTCAGTGTACCTTCTGCAACCAGTACCTTATCAAGGTAAATGTTCATGATATTTCTATCAAGAACAAAATTATATCCATCTTTATCAAGTAAAGAAACCGATATGATGTTGCAAACTATGAAAGGTACATAGTTGCAATTGTCCAAAATCATAGTATTGCAATTTGGCAACAGTAGGTGATATTCACCGACGGCTGCAGCAATAACTTGTGCTCCGTTCGCTTTCCTGAGAGACATATCACCAGGTCCAACTATCCTACTTTTTCTCAGTCCCTGCAATAAATTACAGATATGAGATCCTGATCCGGTATCTAGTACTCAGGAGGTAGGACTGACCGAAAACTAGTTCTCTATTATAAGAACACCTGAAGTAGATGCAACAATATGTTTGTCCTTCGATAGGGTTACCAAGGAATTCAAACAATCCTCTTTCCCTTGTTCATACTCATGACTGTTGTCATAAGTTAGAGCCAAACCGATGTTCCCGAACCCCGAATAAGAATTTGGATTGGTCAAGCGATACATTTTATTATCTTGATTAGGGCGTGAAATGGTTGCTACCTGGAGAGAGAAAAGGAACACTCAGCGTGCGATCTTGCAAGATTAGATTGGTTTAGTAATTTATCTAATCAGGATGTCTACCACTGTTTCCTCGAATTCTCCTTCAAGCCTTAAAAGGAGAACTAGTCAGGACTAATCACACGTCACAATACTTGCTTAACCTTTCAGCCAGGCAGTATCGGTACTTCGAGGGAGGTTTTCCAACTCTTTCGCAAAGTTTCTTAATTACATAACCTCTTTTCCCTGGAGTCGTGGCCCCGCAAACACTGTTCTAGACACCTACTTAGTTTATAGCATTGATTGTTAAGTGAAATAATCTCCCGAGAGTAATCCTACTCATCATCATTGTATGATGCACTAGATGGAATCCACTCTTGTCACCACACTCTAGAAGGTATGCTAAATCCGCAAGTTTCCTGTATGTTTGAAACTCTCGATGCGGTTTTTTCCCTAAGCTCTTATGACCTTGACTTTGGCCAACAAATCATAACGTGCAAGTCAAGTTCTACCCGTCATTGTCCTGATTGATTTTTATCCACCCGTACACACCCTTGACTTTGGGCAACAAGATGGTACGACTGTCCTAAACCAATGCACCTATCTATGCAACGGATAAGAAACATACAGCTACCATACACGATGCCTTGACTTTAGCCAACAAACACCACATGAATACTATGTGTTTTTATCCGAAATGATGGAGGGCTATGGCTGGGTTTTTTGCGAAAAACCTGTTAACGTAATGAACTTGATATCGTTGAAGGAACCTGAGTAATTTTGCAAATATATAGTGGCGAAAACTTTTAGTAAAGAGGTCACTCCCTTTGAAGGGATCTCGGCACATTCCACGTCGAATGAGGTGCAGGATATTCCAAAATGAATACCATGATGCAAAGCAAAAATAATCGACTATAGTGAATTTATTACGTTGACGCAAAATTTTACTCAAGGGGTCACTCCCGATGAAGGGATTTCGGCCCTTGCCTCGTCGAATGAGATGCTGAATATTCATAACCGAATACCACTGTGCAAAGCAAAGGAGAATGTCTGTAATGTCAGTTTTTAGAAATCTGTTCCAACAACATTTTTAGGTTTTTTTTCTTGCATTAATCAAAATTAATGCGGTCACATATTTTTAATCTTATCACACCAGAAAAGAACGAAAATACAATGTACGTATATGCCATCCGCATTCGCCACTGGGCCCTGTCATCACCCGTTAGGTTAGTTAACAAACGACAGAGCGGGGGATGGACTAGCGCGGGTGCAAAACATATACAACATCTACTAGTATATATATAAGTATATATAACATTCGTCCCAGGCATGATAATAAGCAACATCACAGAATCTCAGCAAATAATACAGAAAGGTGGATAATCTTGGAGCCCCGGGTTTCATTTGAGCCGTAAATAAAACCCGACGTTCCCGGTCGTGTGGATAGCCTGTGCAATGAAAACTTGTACCCCCTACGAGTGCGGCGAATAGCCCACAAATTCTTGAATGAAGCCCCCTCCGTCTCAACGCCATGAGATGCGGGCTTGTTTCCTTCAAGAACCCGTCTATCCGTGCACTCCACCTTGGGGTAATCCTAGTACGGAAAAAAAAAATGTACAAACGGTGACATCGACCTTAACCCGGTCGTGCTGCAAAATAATATACAACCCGGCAAAGATGGCAGTCTACATGTCGGACGCTCGCCCCGCAATAGCAAATGTACAAATGAATATAAACTGTATTTCTAACATTGCATCACATGCTATCCATTATGACAATCCAACCACAATCACAACATAAGCACAAAACATCAACGCGAATGTCACGTTCGCAAAACCCGTCTAAAAGAACATATTGCAATCAGATGAGTTTTACCGATCGAGTGACATTCACGGTCGCAGATAAAATTGAATGTACTATAAACTGTTAAACAATGTTAAACTTAACGACTTCGAAACACTCCAAGTTGCCCCGTACTGAAAACTATCGAGAATCAAATTTGGGCAAAAATTAAACAACACCAGAAAACCAAAATAATTGAGATAAGTGCCCAAAACAAAACTCATTGCATTTGCCCCTAAGAAAACCGAGCAAGCCGGAAAAATAGGGTATGTGGCCGGCCAAAACATGGTAAAATTGCCTTGTTTTTGTTCTGGGTACATCTCACAGTGTAAGGATCACTCTGCACTTGTTTAAAAAAAATTTCTGAAACCTTTTAAAATCCAACAGAAACTGCAGTTTTGGTTTTGGTTTTGCGGAGTCATTTTGGTTTCGTTTTTTTAACATTGTTTAAACTTTCTATGCTAGGGCTTATGGACTGGCTCTGATACCATGTAGGGTTACACTAGCGCCCCGGCAAACTTCCGTGGCCAAATGCAGATCAAAAATTTTAAGACGATCAAAACTTTGGCGCTAGGTTAAACCTTAACCGGATTTTTACCATAAACCTACGTAGCTATTTTAGAGTTCTATCTACTATGATAGAAGTTATACCAAGAGACTCAAGTCTTTCTGTCTTCTTTCCTCGTCATGTGCTCCAAGTGGCCTCCTTGAACTTGTTCGATCTTCATTTCCGGCTCCATCGGTTCTCAGGGGTTGAGCTTGTTCTCCGGCTCTCCTTTGTCGTAGATGATCCACCCGAGGGATGTGATACATGGCTCTAGCTCTTTGCTAAGTGCCAAAAGAGCAACTAGAGTACTTGGGATGCTAGTCCAAGTAATTTTGGATATAGTTTGGAGTTCTAAGTGTAAAGCTATCTCTTTCTTGCCTCTTCACTTGATTCTCAACATATGAGAAGGTAGTGAAGAGGAAGAAGATGAAGGTGGAGGAGGATAGAGAGGAAGGAGGAGATGGAGAGAAAAATGGATCTCAAGAAAATAATGAACCATTCATGAAAGAGAAAATACACACCATGGTTTTGTGTATGAATTCTTTCATTAAACCATCAACAACCATGCTTCAATAGTAACTCCAAATGAATTAAAAATTCATTTGAAGCATGGTCATTTCCATTCCTCCCATACCTCTAACTTTACACCTCATTTCCATTTATCAAATAAAAGGAAATTACATAATGAGGTGGCCACCTTCAAGAAGGAAATCTGTAATAAATATGGATTTCAGTCTACTGTATATACATACATGCAATCGGATAAAAACACGACTGCGTAAAGGGATAGAATAACACGAAGAACTTAATACTAGAATATATATATCGAAATACATATATGTAAATCATTAAATCAATACCTGATTTAATAATCCGGCTCAAACCCGAGCCGGCTAGTATTACCAACTATCCGATCGAATGTCCGAGTACAAAGTACATCAAACGATCGAACCCTGGACGTATCCAATACAGCCACTACATCATTTCACTTGAATCAGGGAAACCCTCTGTGTGGGACTCTAAAGACTCGACAGTACTCTGGCAGTGGTTTTAACCACAGGCACGTCGGCGGCACTAGCTGTACGTAACGGCTACCCAGGTACCTGTCGAAAAAGAAGGCCGACGAGGAAACTCGTCCGAACTCCTACCGAGCCTATCCGTGGCAATATCCATACAGTCTGGTCTCTTCGAAAAAGAGTATCACATACCGGGTCTAGGGGGTAGTGAACGTCAGACCCTAATAACATGATAAGTCATGCTGATGTGGCTCAGGATCAATCCGGGAAACCACTGATCAGCCTATCAGTAAATCCCAACTGCCTTGGCCAAGGTATTATGGTCCTGACCAATCGAATCACAGTGCGATATCGACTCCCTATACCGTAAGAGACGAATCCCCGACAATCGCTCACTGCCTCCATATGGTTCGGGACTGTACCCAACCAAAACCTGCTTGCACGACTCAGCAGAGCCGTGGTAGGGTAGTGATCAAAGCATAGTATGAACTCACACGAGACAAATGTCGATCTCAGGTCTAAATACTAACCTGTACTAGTGTCACCTGAGAACTTCCACCTGACGATAGGTATATTACCATCTGGAAGTTCTCGGCAAGTCCGTCCGGTAGACTCACCCCCAGTGAGCACCTGTATACGATCTTAGGTCTCAAGACCAATGGTTACGGTACCAAACCATCGCCCCTTGTCGGGGTCTAGAAATGTATACACTAGTCTACTCTGGAATAACGATGCCCAGGATACTCCCACGACTAGGGACCATTCAAGGATGTGCGTACCGACTACCCAGCTCCCACAAGTATGATCGCCATCACAACGCAGGTAGTCTAGCAATGATCCTACAGGCTTTATCAATATGTCTAAAAGATATATAATATCAAGGAAGATATACACATGTTAAGATAAAGTCAAACCAAATAGCATACTATCATATCTAGCAAGACTGTCATGTACATATATATGTCCAAGCATCCATATGTATACATATAGAATAATGGCCTCTAGGGCATACATATCCAACAATTTATGTCCCTATCACCTAAAGCTTTTCAATTTTATGAGCCGTAAGGGTCCCATAAAATCATTTTCTCCCTACGAGTCGAAAGGATCTCGTAGGTGTACTTTCTCCTTAGGAGTCGTGGGGACTCCCAAGTGTGTTTTTCCATTGTGAGTCGTAAGGATCCCACGAAGGTGTTTTCTTACGAGTCGTGATGATCCAATAAGTTTGTTCTCCTCATGTATCGTGAGGACACATGAGTGGGTCTTCCCAAATGGAGCATAATTCCAAGGGCGGAGACCAGCCACGTAACTGGTGGTTGCGGTGGGGCATGGGTATGATGAGAATTATTTGAGCCCGTGGATTGTATACAGAAGTCAACTTGGGGACCAACCGTAGGGCTGGGAGAATGTTGGGAGATAGGATTTTGGTTGGCGTCTACATCGCTGCACTGGAATGTGATATCAGGAGCGACTCATCATTCGCCGTTTGGAGACTTAGAATTTGGATCTTGTTTGGAATCAGCATTGCTGCACTAGAATAATGACAGGAGCAACTCATCATTTGCCCCGGGATGACTTGGGATTTGGTTTTTTGGGTAGGCATCAGCACCGCTAACACTGGAGCGAAAAGCCAGGAGCGACTCATCATTTGCTGTTTCCCGTTGGTGAGCGATGGCTCAGGAGACAGGTTTAGATCCCAATCAGCTAAGGCTTTTCAATTTTATGAGCCGTAAGGGTCTTATAAAAGCATTTTCTCCCTACGAGTCGAGAGAATCTCGCAGGTGTATGTTCTCCTTAGGAATCGTGAGGATTCCTAAGTGTGTTGCTCCTTTGTAAGTCGTAAGGATCTCACGCATAGATTTTCTCCTCACAAGGTTGAGAGGACTTTGTGAGTGTATTTTATCTCTTTTCACGAGTTTGTGCCTTTTCGGGTTTTCACAAAGTCGCAGGCAGTCTTGCTATTTTTACACACGGAGCCCTTTCGGGTTTTAATCCGTGCCCGTTTTTCATACACCGTTTTTTTATAGGCCGGTCGGACTTTAAATGTAGTCTCTCCGGTAGGACTTGGGAGAGATAGGGGACTTTTACACCCGTGGATTGTATACGGTTTTACAGAATGTATGATCTAGACCGTAGAGCTTGTGTGCTCAATTCGCCTGTGACTTAGGGCATTCACGCGTAATATTTCTTGAGATATCAGCCATTGATAGGTGGCACGGGCCTTTCACCCTCGGCATTTATCAGCTGGTAGGATCCTCCATCAAACACTTTCTCGATGACATAGGGTCCTTCCCAGTTTGGCTCGAATTTTCGTTTGGCATGTCGATTGGGGATGATCGGTCTTTTGAGGACCAACACCAATTCACTTTTCTTGAAAGCGCAGAGACGGGTAATCTTGTCATAGACCCGAGACATTTGGGCTCAGTATAGCTCCAGATTTTGCTGCACCGCGAGCCTCTTTTCTTCGAGGGCGTCAAGCTCTTCAAGCCGAAGGAGCACGTTTTCCTCCTTCGTCAACTCGTGCTGAACGACCATTCTTAAGCTTGGATTTTCGACTTCGAGGGGGAGGACCGCCTCCGCTCCGAAGTGTAATGAGTATGGAGTGGACTGAGTTGGAGTACGGTACGTGGTACGATATGCCCACAACGCCGCTTGAGATTCCAGTCTTTCTTGTTGGCTGAAGCATTTTTCCTCAGGAGCTTGCATAGAGTCTTATTGAAGGCTTTGGCTAGCCCATTGGCTCTTGGATTATAGATGGAGGAATATCACCAGTCTATCTTGTGTTGAGTAGCGAATCTTGAGACTTTGAAGCTCTTGAAAGAAGGCCCGTTGTCAGAAATGATTCTTCTTGGGGTACCGAAGCGGTATAGAATATTATGCCGGAAGAACGTCAGAATATCTTCTGTCTTGACTTCTTTTAGTGGGATAGCTCAGCCCATCTGGAGAAATAGTCAGTTGCGGCCAATATGAACCGGTGGCCTTTGGATGTAGGAGGATCAATTGGGCAAACAACGTCGGTGCCCCAAACTTCGACAGGCCACGACGCCACCGTAGGATGCAACGAATTGGGATGCTTGTGAATGAAATCACCGTGAATTTGGCAGAGATGGCATTTCTTTGCATGATCTTCGCAAACCCTTATCATGGTGGGCCAGCAATATCCAATCCGTTTGATCTCAAACCGCATTTTTGCGCCGGATTGGTGAGAACCGCAAACGCCCGAGTGAACTTCTTTCATGACCTTTTGGGCTTCGGCCAATGACAGACACCTGAGCTAGAGTTGGTCATATGACCTGCGGTATAGCGTGTCATTTACAAACACATATCGAAGAGCTCTCTTCTTTAGCTGAATCCTCGCAGATTTTCTTTCGGGCGGCTTATCGTATCGGAGGTACTCTATGAAGGGTTCTCTCCAATCGGGCTCGTCTTGGTTGATCGAAGCTTCATCGGCAGGATTGTTCTCTTGTTCTACGCCTTCTCCTTCATGCAAAACGGCTAGTGGAAGAATTTGCCGGTTTCTGACTGTGATTAGAATTTCGTCCATGTCAGGATCATCTAGCTCTTTAGCTAGGCGAGCGAGTATGTCAGCTTTTCCATTCAACGCTCTAGGGACTCTCATTAGTTCAATGTGAGTGAGCCGTTTCATGAGTTCCACCACACGACTTCTATATTGGGCTAACTCGGGTTTGTATATCTTATAGTCGCTGCTTACTTGGTTGACGACAAGCTGGGAATCACCGTAGACTCGTAGCCGAAGGATTTCCATTTTAATGGCAAGCTCCAAATCCACTATCAGAGCTTCATACTCAGCCTCATTGTTTGTGCGAGTCTCGGTGAGAGCAAAAGAACGTCGTAGGGTTCCCATCGATGGCGTGATGAACACCAATCATATCCCTGCTTTTATCTCAGGGATGCTTGATTTACTGGAGGTTCTTATTGATGAGGCTCCATCGAAGTAGAGCTCCCAACATGGCTCATCTTCCTCGAGGTGCAGCACTTGTTCATCGGGTAACTCGCAATTGAGCGGTGACCCCTCTGTTATGGGGTGAGCAACAGGGAAGTCTGCAAGAGCTTGCCTTTTTACTGCTTTCTGAGGAGTATAAACTATGTCAAACTAAAGTAGCATGACAGCCCATCTTCACATTCTTCCGGTTAGGCTTGCTTTGATCATTAAGTGTTTGAGCGGGTTGACCTTAGAGATCAGCATAACCCGATGAGCGAGCAGATAGTGCCTCAGGTTCTTTACAGCGAATATCAGTGCCAGGCATTGCTTTTCAATCGGGAAATAGTTGTGTTCCACCCCGACTAAAGTTCGACTGAGGTAGTATATGGCGCTCTCCTTTCCCTCTTAGTTGTTCTGGGCAATGAGTGCACTGAGTGACTCATTTAGCGCAGCAATATAGAGAATTAACGGTTTATATAGAATAGGGGCAGCAAGCACTGGAGGGTGCAGCATGTACTGTTTGATTCTTCCGAACGCTTCTTGACATTCGGCATCCCAAACAAAAGGAGCTCCTCTCTTCATGAGCTTTGAGAAGGGCCAACATCTCCCCAATAAATTTGAGATAAACCTTCATATATAAGCAAGCTTGCCTTGAAAAGATCTTAGCTGCGTCAAATCCTTCGGAAGGGGCCTCTCCATGATGGCCATTATCTTGGATGGGTCAACTTCAATCCCTCGGTGTCGGACTATGAAGCCTAAGAATTTTCCTGATGACACGCCAAAAGAGCACTTCAGAGGATTCATTTTCAGATCGTACTCCCTCAGTCTGGTGAGAACAGTTCTAAGATCTTGGATGTGATCGGCCTTGGCTTTAGTCTTGACGATCAGATCATCAACATAACATTTGACGACTTTATGAATTAGGTCATCAAAGATATTAGTCATTGCCCTTTGGTATGTAGCTTCTGCGTTCTTCAGTCCGAACGACATCACCTTATAGCAATATATTTCGATCGGGGTTCGAAATGCTGTGTGTTTCTCATCCTCAGGCGACATCTTGATCTGATTATAACCAGACGAACCATCCATGAAGGTGAACAGCTCATAATTTGAGGTCCATCGACTATCATTTCTATGAACGGTAGCGGGAAGTCTTCTTTAAGGAATGCTTTGTTGATGTTGGGTTACCTACAACGGCAGCAAGGTTTTGGGAGGCATCATCCATGCCAAGTTAAATTTTTTGCCATTTTAGATAACCCTAACCCTAGATCTTTAACTAGAGAATCAAACCAATCTAACATGTTAACACCTAACATCTATGAGTTAGGGATTACAACCTTTGTAGTCCGTTCCTTCGCTTCATAAGCTCCGAGTTGAGGTCCCTTCGCCGCGATCATCAAGTACCCGGAATCTAGAAACGCTCCATATGCTGTATGAGACATCCTTACTTGAAGACTTAACTAATCCAAGACCATCTACCTTGAGGAATCACAAACCTAAGCTTACACTTCACTAATGAAGTATTAGTGAAGTAATCCTAATCTAACTGGCTAGAATAGATGAGGATGATGAAGTAGGAATTTTACTCTCTTTTGTTTTCTATTTCTCATAAACAATCATCACAAACTAAAAAGCATGAAAGCTTTTGGAGTGAGGAAGAAGAAGATGAAGTTGTGATGAATGAATTATTGTTGAGGTTAGAATTGCAACCAAGGGTTAAGCATGTCATGCTTAAGCCTTGTAGAGACATAAACATGGACTAGGGTTAGGTTTTGGGTTAACAAATATCTAATAAATATCAAGGAGGGTGGACTAAGTCAACATGGAAAGGTTTGGGTTAACAAATATCTAATAAATATCAAGGAGGGTGGACTAAGTCAACATGGATAAATATCCACACAATTTAGTATTAACCCAAAGTAAAACATCAACCCTAATCCAAACCCTAGCATGGTTTAATCTCAAAACCCAAGTTGCAATTGTAACCCTAACATGATACAATATTATATATCACATATATAATATATAATGTAACAGAAGAAAATAATACATTTAACATATATCACATATATATCAATGTATTATCAAGTGAGAAAAAGAATCATTTAAGTGAGCTTATATTAGTTAATGTAATGTAATATATCACATATATAATAATACATTAAATTATCGAATCAACACTTGATCCGATAATCCGGCTATATTATATATAACCGACTACTATGACATGTATCAGTTAATCTAATTAACACTTGATCCGATGACCCGGCTATATCACATATACCCGGCCGATATCACATATAGCGAGAATCTAATACGGTATCACATACACGTATTATTCTCGGTCCCGCATATATCACATATGTGTTTCTACTCCGTTTCTCCTGAGCCAGAAAACCTTTATGTAGGACTTTAAAGAATCGTCAATACGCCGGCAGTAGGTGATGATTATATCAAACACCCACAACCTGCAAGCGGTCAGCTAAACATAATAGCCACCCGGGTATTGAGCGATCAGAAGATCAACAAGCAAGCCTACACACACTCCTGTGAATCCAATCAGTAACACTACTGTACAGTCCGGTCTCTTCGTCTGATATATCGCATAAACAGTCTAGGGGTGGTAAACGTCAAACCCCAGTAACCGATAAGACGTGTCGATGTAAGGCTTATAACGGGTCGAGAAACTACTGATAACAAATACCAGTAGATCTCCATATCAGCCCTGGCTAAGGACTGTTGGTTTATATGCCCTAGGGGCCATTATTGTATCATACTTGTATGTATATTACTTAATGGAAGCTTGGGATATTCACAGTTGTATATACAGTCTTGCTAAAAAAAGTAGTATGCTACTTGGTTTGTGTCTACTTTAATATGTGCATATGTTTCTTGTAATGTATCACTTATACATATTAGTAGAGCCTATAGTATCTTTGCTTGATTACCAGCGTTGTGATGGCAGTCACACTAGTGAGGGCTAGGTAGTATATAAGCAACATCCTATACTCATCCCTAGTCCCAGGATTATCGAGACTAGGCATCGATACACCAGAGTAGACTAGTGTGTACGCTTCTCATCCCAGTTGGGGAGATGGTCTGTCCCACAGCCATCAGTACGTCGTACTGGAGATAGTATACAGGTGCTCGTTAGGTTACGGGTACACTGGACAGGACTCGCAGGGGAACTAATTGGTTGGTATTATACCCGTCGTCAGTTAACAGTTCTCCGGTGACATGAGTACAGCATAGTCCACAGACTTGACAGTGCTACTTCGCCTCGAGTGTGTCCCACTGTTCTTAGATTGCTACTCTATCACGGCTCAAAGGAGTCGTGCAAAAAGGTAGAAGTTGGATGCAGTCCCGAGCACTTGGAGGCAGTGGCGGTTAGACAAGATTCGTCTCTCCTTGTATTGGGAATTGATATCGCGCTGTGTCAGAGAGCCATCGCAAATCCCTGGCCAGGGCAAGCGAGATTTACTGGTAGGTTCCAGTAGTTTCTCAGGGTGTAATGGGCTACGCTCCGCCATGACTTATACCTCTATTAGTGGACTGACGCTTGCCGCTCCCTAGGCTAGATATGCGATAGTCTTAGACGAACAGACCGGACTGTACGGAGATTGTCACACCAGGCTCAGTAGGAGTTTGGATGGGTTTCCTCATCGGCCTTCTTATCGACATCTACCAGGGGACCATTACGTACAGCTAGTGCCACTTGCGGTCTATGGTTAAACCCACTGCCAGCGTAGTGTCAAGTCTTTAGAGTCCCACACAGAGAGTTTCCCTGCTCAAGGTGAAACGATATAGAGGTCGTATAGTTTTACGACAAGGGTTCGGACGCATACGTATGTTTACGCACGTACAACGTTCGGACAGTTTTTACGAGCCGGCTTTGGTTTAAGCTAGATTCTAGTATCAGGTTATTCGATTTATACAGTCTAAAGTTTTTCCGTGTTTTCACGGATTGGAGGGGCGTTCTCGTAATTTTCCGGGAAGCTTATAGATGCATGGTGACTTGGGGGTTAAGGTGGCATAAGCATTTATTGCTTAATGACTCATTTGTGTGATTCATCCATAGAGTTAATGCTTCATTTATTGACCTAATGACTCATGAGATGAATCACACAAGGTGAATGCATCAACCATGATGATTAATCATGTATATTATTTATTTGATAAATTGTTATGGTTGATATATTCAAATGAGTTCATTTTTCAATATCATTCTTATCATCACCTTCTCTCTCCTCAAGCTCTCTCATTCTTGAAACCCTAACCCTAACCTCTCATGTGTTGAGATCAAGGGTTAGCTAGACTAATACATCCATAACCTCACTCTATATCCCCTAGGTAGCTTAGATTAGCACTTTGAGCAACCTAGTTATCTCAAGTTAGAGATCAAGCTTGGCATAGGAGCTCTCGGGTGGATCGTCTTTGACTCGAGGAGGCTGTTGAGGTGCCGATGTTCCAAGGAGCCTACGAGGAGTGGAGGGCAGTGATGAAGACCCGAAGGACAAGTAACGTGAGGTATAACTTTGAATCCGAGTAGTTAAACCTCTCGTAGTTTGCTAGTAACGGTTTAGATACGATTCATGCGCTCAAGTCCGTGTAACGAAGCTTTGATAATCGTTTTTCATATATTCCGCCTCCCCGCAAGTTCGTGGAGTGTGTGACATGGACTTACAGTGGTATCAGAGCCAACTAAACCATTACTGGCTTGCTAGCAACTAATTAGAAGTTCGATCGACGGAAAACACGAAAACAACACCCCGAATACCCTAACAGTTTCTGTTGATTTTAAAAGTGTCTCAAAAATTATTTGATATGCCTTAAAATTCACAGTAGGGTATTATAAGAATACTCGAAAAATACGAGCCCGTAACTCGGCAAGACGGCCGCGGATCCGCGGCAAGAAGGTGCTTTTGGCCGCGGATCCACCGCCGAGTCAACGCCGAGTTGACTCGGATTTGCTATGTTATTCATATATTCTGGTGTTTTGTTTTCCAGTATGTTCTGTTTCTGCCCAGGTTACTTCAGTGCAGGTTTGCTTTTGGGGTAGACACGGATAAAGGTTCTCGATTGATGTTCTAAGTTATTTGCTAATTGGGTTTTTATCTGTAATATTTAATGTGTTCGTAAACCTCCCCTAACTGCTAGTATGTCGGTTGGCAGGGGGTTGCACATTTCTGTAATGTTTACTGTTTGTGTATATGGACTTGATTGGAGTGTTGTGATGATTATTCGGGGTTTGAGATGGGTTTAATATTCATTCATTCGATGTAAATGTAATATGATGTAATATTCTTTTGCGGGGCACATCCAGGTTGCGGTTGTAGCCACCGTTGTATTATTTCTTTTTACTGTTTTTTGCTCCTAGGATAGACCCAAGGCGGGGTACACAAACTACCGGGTACTTTGAAGTGTTTAGTGGCCTACTCGGTTTGTTGAGGGAAACCGCTTCACTTCGGGTACTTGGCGGGTAGTTTGCCGTACCCGTAGGGGTCTAGGGTGGGGTAATGGCTATTCATCACAACTGTGTAATCCGTCTTTTATTGCAGGCTCAAAGCAAATGCGGATTGCTAGTATATCCAATAAATTTCATCTGTGATCTGGAATGCTTATTATTGCGTCTGACGAATGTACAATATCTATATATGATAGCTATTAGACGTCACTTATGTTTTACACTCGCGCCAGCCCAGCCCCCGCTCTGTCGTTAGTTAAGTAACCTAACGGGTAATGACGGGACCCCGTGGCGAATGCGGATGACATAAGAGGACGTGGTATTTTCGTTGTTTTCTGCAATGATAGGATAAAGATGGGACGCATTATAATAATGCAAAGAAAATAAAGCATAGTTTAATCGTTGGAACAAATTTAAAAGAAACCACTCGGTTATTTTAAAAGATCAGAATTTTTAAATTACGGAGATTTAACCACTCCTTTTAATAAGTATCAGGTTCCTTTGATTATATCAAGTTCACTACGTTCACGGCTTTGCCAAAACCATTCGTAGCCCTCCATCATTTCATTTGGGTATTCAGTAGTATTCAAGCTATGCATTTGACCAACGCCAGGGTATAGTGTTTGGTAGCTGCTGGGTATTTCATTTGTTGCATAGATAGATGTGTTAGTTTAGGACAGTCGTATTATCATTTGGCCAACATCAGGGATATGTACGGATGGGTTCAAATTAACAAGGACAATGATGGGTAGAACTTGACATGTGACTTATGACATTTTGACCAACGCCAAGGTCATAAGAGCATGAGGAAAAAATCTATATCGGGAATTTCTTAGGAAACTGAAATTTGCAGAGAGTGCATACCATTTTGGAGTTTGATGAATGTTGGTAGGATTCCTTCAACATTATCATACGATGATATTTTGGATCCCGATACTACTGTGAGTATATACTACTAATCAGGAGATTCGTCACTTAACGATCAATGCTATAAACCAAGTAGGTGTCAGCGGGGCTACGCCCCCAGAGAAAAGAGGTTATTTAATTAAGAAACTTCGCGAAAGCGTTGGAAATCCTCCCTTGAAGTATCGACACTGACCTGGCTGAACGGTTAAGCAAAAATTGTACGGTGAGAATAGTCCTGGCTAATTCTTCTTTTATGGTTTGAGGAGGGATTCGAGAAACAGTGGGAGCCATCCTGTTTAGATAAATTAAAAACCACTCCAAACTTGCAAGAGCATCATGCTAAAATGTTTTCTTCTCTCTCTCTTAATTGCAGCGACCTTGTGACCACGACTAGGTTACATCTAGACAACAAATTGACTAATTCTGACTTATATGACTGGCAAAGTCTGTCCATATGTCCATTGCCTATAACAAGCTGGACCACCCTATTACTACTCAAGATCCCACCGTCCCAGGTCCTGTTTCCACCATCACGGATATGGATATCCGCCAGACAAGGGAAAAGGATAAAGCGAAAGCCTAATGCCTCGTGTTAGCTTCAGTTGATGGTGTATACCAGAAGCAGCATGAGAAGATGGACTCAGTTTCCATCTTTCTCCATAACAAAGATTTATATGGAGAGAAATCTCATATCACAAGATATGAGACCTCGAACGAATTGATTCAAGCGAAGTTGACTTTCGGGTCAACTGTAGGGGACAACGTCCTTACAATGACTAACTGTACTGATGAGCTCCAGGACCTGGAGACCACGTTGGGAAACGAGTCAGATACTGACTTGATTCTACAGTCTCTGCCTTCTACCCTGAAGGAAACCAGGTAAGAAGAAAGAAAGATAAGGGCAAAAGTTTCGGGACTGAATGTAGTGAAAAAGGAACGTTCCTATTGTTATTGGACTGGGCATTGGCAAAATGATTGCAGGGCTTTAGAAACCAGTAGCCAGGATACAAAGCGTGTTATGGCTTCGGTTTCAAGTGTATTTGTTATTGAGAACTGTTTGTCAATTAACTCTTCTTTCCCGGGTACTAGATACCGAAGCAGGATCTCCTATCTTTAATTTAATACATGCTTTGAGAAACCGTAGAGTTATAAAAGTAGGTGATTGGTCTCTCAGAGTTGCAAACGGAATGGGCGTAGACGCTGAATCCGTGGGAGAATATCGCCTAGGTTTGATAAGTGGGCATATATTGATTCTACGTAACTGTTTGTATGTACCTAGTATGACTTGTAATATCATATCAGTGTCCTCACTTTCAAGAGAGAGATATGATTTTACATTCGTAAGCGATGTAGTTAACATCCACCTAAATCAAGTTTTGATTGGGTCCGGTACATTAGATAACGGTATATACGTATTAAGTCAAGCTCAGGTTTTCAATATCCAGAACACACTTAAAAGAAAGTCTCCAGAAATAAATCAGGCTTTCTTATGGCATTGTAAACTAGGTGACGTCAATGAGAGAAGGTTGACTAAGTTACATAGAGAAGGATATTTGAATCCGTTCGAATATCAATCTTATGCTACTTGTGAATCTTGTCTCAAAGGAAAGATAACAAAGACTCCATTCACTAGACACGGAGTAAGAGCAAGTGAGCTCTTGGGACTCGTACACAGTGACGTGTGCAGTCCAATGTCTACACATGTGCGAGGTGGTTATTCCTACTTCATTACTTTTACGGATGATTTCTCTAGGTATGGATATGTCTTGTTAATGAAGCATAAATCCGAGGCCTTTGAGAAATTCCAAGAATACAAGAATTAAGTAGAAAAACAAACAGGCAAGAGTATAAAGACACTGAGATCTGATCGAGGTGGTGAATACTTAAGTGCCGAGTTCCTGGGTTACTTAAAAGAGAATGGAATTCTCTCTTAGCTTACTCCTCCATACACGCCACAACATAACGGGGTATCGGAAAGGAGGAATCGAACCCTATTAGATATGGTTCGTTCCATGATGAGTAACGCTGAGTTACCGCTATCATTCTGGGGATATGCGCTAGAATCAGCGGCATATCTTCTGAAAAGGGTTCCTACCAAGATAGTGCCTACCACCCCATATCAGATGTGGAGTGGGAAAAAACCGTATCTTCAGTATCTGAAGATTTAGGGATGTCCGGTTTTTGTTAAAAAGCAGCATGCGGACAAGCTCGAGGCACGATCAGTACAGTGTAAGTTTGTGGGATATCCAAAGAACTCCAATGGTTATCTGTTCTATTACGCAGAAGAACAAAAGGTTTTTGTTTCTCGTAAGGCCCATTTTTTAGAACAGCAAGTTTTAGAAAAGGATACAAGTGGGAGAGAAATAGAACTGGAAGAAACTCCAGAACTATAAACTACAACTGAAAGTTTGGTAGAACCAGTAGTTCAAGAAGAATTGGACATTCCCGCACCCCTCCGCAGGAGTAGTAGGCCGTCTCATCCGCCTGAGACATACTACGGTTTTATCATAGATAGGGATATAGAGGATTGTGTCATTGATGAAGATGACCCTACTAGCTTCCAGCAAGCCATTCAGAGTGGTGACTCAGTAAAATGGTTGGATGCAATGCTGACCGAAATGGAGTCCATGTACACTAAAAAAGTATGGACTTTGGACATTGCTCCAGATGGGGCAAAACCGGTAGTATGCAAATGGATCTTCACAAAGAAGATTGGTGTAGATAGACAGGTTGAAACCTATAAGGCTAGACTTGTTGCAAAGGGTTTCCGTCAAAGACCTGGTTTGGACTATGACGAAACCTTTTCTCCAGTGGCTATGGTTAAATCCGTTCGGGTCCTTCTTGCTATTGCTTCCTTCCACGATTACGAGATCTGGCAGATGGACATAAAGACGGCCTTTCTAAATGGAAATTTGGAAGAGAGCGTCTATATGGATCATCCAGAGGGATTCTTTCAGAGTGGGAGCAGCGGTAAAGTATGCAAGCTGCTTAAGTCCATTTATGAACTAAAGCAGGCATCGCGGAGTTGGAACATCTATTTTGATGATGCTGTCAAAGAATTTGACTTTATCAAAAATCCAGATGAACCTTGCATATACAGTAAGATTGTAGGGAGAGCTATAGTATACCTCTTCTTGTACGTGGATGACATTCTCCTAATAGAAAATGATATTCCTATGTTACAGTCGGTCAAAAGATTCTTATAACAGATATTCTCCATGAAAGACCTGGGTGATGCCACCTACATTCTGGGGATCTGATCGCACGCTTTTGGCGTGTCGGATGAAAGAATTTAAGTGTAACCGCGATCAGGACGGTGTCGCTTTGCAGCTAGCCGGTGAGCACGGGTCGGTCCACAGGGAGATGGTGTTATCTTACCTTCTTGCTTTAGACGAGTCAATAAAGAATCTTGTATGTTTGTTTGTTCTAACCTATGTGTTTATCTGCAAGTATAAGGTTGTTAAGAAAATACGAGATTGTAAGCTAAGAAATCCGTACTCAAAACCTTTGAGCCGAGTCTTGACCAATTGAAGCTAAGCAATCGGCAACAACGTGGATTAGGGGATTTAAGCGCGGTATTCGTGGAATCCGGCTTATTTACCCTTGTCCTTCCGTTCTTGTCTCTTGCTTTCGCCTCCGGCCAAACCGAACGCAACCGGTCGTGGTTAGGAATCACCGTTACCTTGTCAGGGTACGGTGCCTAACGGAGCGCTTGCGTATGGTTCGGGCGGAGTTCAAATGGAAAATAACGGGAAAAGGAATTGGCAAAGAAATGTTAACTTATAAAACCGTATCAATTCTTAACAACGACGATAATTACAACATTCACAATATAAACAAAAGAGAACAAAAAGAAAAGAACAAAGAAAAGAAAAGATACAAGTATTAAAGTGCATGAATAAAATTGCATGAAATAGAATGCAAGTAATAAAAAGACAAGTAATAAAAAGCGAGTAATAAAAAGAACAAGAAAAGAACACGGAAGTAGAACCCAAGCCAAGCATGTGCTCAATAGCCAACCCTTAAACTTGCAAGCTCAATGAAGAGGTTGCAAGATCAAGGGAAGGGTAGAAAACGCATGTGAAGTGAAGAACTAGTCCCGGGAGAAAATACGACCTTTGAGATCAATAACTAACCCTTACCCATTCAAGCTCAATGAAGAGGTTGAATGAGCAAGAGAAAGCAAAAATCTCAAAGGGGAAGAAGAAACACAAGAGAATGATACAAAACCCTCATCTTTATTCATATCCACAAAAAGCTCTCACTACAATTCATGGAAGAGGAATGAAGAAGAAGAAGAAAAAGAACTAAAACTACAAAAGAAAGAGGAACAAAAGAATGCAAAGAATGACCCTTGGCTTTGGCAAGTTCTGCTGTATTTATAGGCAGGGAGTTGAAGTTCTAGGGCAACCAGCAGAGCATAAATGAAGTACCCAAAACACCCCTGAAACACGACAGTGAGTGGGCCCCACATGGCCGCGGAACCGCGGCCAAGACCCCCCTTTGGCCGCGGTTCCGCGGCCCTTTAGAGGTGTTGGGAAATGGGCTTTTTGGTGGTGGCCTGGTTTGGTGTCCCCTGTTGTCTGGTACATGTAGTTTCTGAAAATACTTTCACATTTCTTCCAGAATTTCTGTTCAGGAAAGGTGGACTTTTTGTCAAGATTTGGAATGATTGCCTCGAGCTCCGCGTAGATTTCTTGGAACTTGTTGTTGCCATTGAGCCTTGTGCATGAAGGTGACATTGATTTGACATTTTGTCTTCCTAAACTGGTATCTGGCAACATACGGATGACGAGCGGAGACCGTGTTTTCTCAGTGGTTGGCAGGAACCCGGATTTTGTCGTGTTTTCCATGAATTTACCGTTTTAGAACCGAGAACCTGTATCCTGCAAATATATAACAAACACGGATTAAAAGCACCTACCTATAAACAACCGAGCGTAAGAATGGGCGGTATAAAATACAGTATTCTGTGATGAACAAATACCCCCAAACTTAACTTTTGCTCGTCCCGAGCAAAACCAATTATTCACAAAAATAAAATGATAACCGCACTTTCGCAGGGAACGCGATTGCACTGAGCATGTGCAACAAGCCGTTAAACCTCTAGGTGTCCCTAGTAGGAGGAGTGTTGTCTCCTGAGGGTTTTCAGCGGATACTACCCACAAAATCCGGTCAAGTTGGTTTTGTAATATAACTAAGATTCAAACCCTAAAGTTTTGTTTCAGAAAATAACAATTCTATTATCCTAAGTCTAGACTATCGAACCTTTATTTTTCACACCTCGCATCTTATTTAACTACAGATTTTATATGTCTTTACGTGCAGTGCAGATAGTGTCGTTAAGTTCCAGAAGGATCGATTAAAGTCATCATGTCGCACAATAAAGCCCAGATAACAATTTTAAAAGGATCACATAAGTTTTATAACGAGTTAAGCATTTTTCAAGTTTCGTTTTCCAGTAAGGTTTCAACTTCAGAATTTCTATCTTCCCTAACAGGAAACTAGGTCTTATTCTTCACTCCACCTTTTTCTTGTTTTCATTTCATACACACCTCTGTGAACGTGCAATAGTCTTTATCATAGAATAAAACCTTCATATCCCCGTTAAAATTTTTATAAAAGCCTGTCTTTTATCAAGATTATTCTCACACAAAGAACCGTTAGGAATTTTAACTCGGAGAGAACACTTGCTTGACTTTGTTTTAAAACTGGACTTTCTAGGCTTCTTAGCGAGCTTTGGGCCAATGCACCCAAACCAGTTGGTTTTAGGGCATTAGGTGTAAAAACACCCCAGCGGACTTAATTACTCAAGTTACCTAGGTCCAAAAACAAAAGACAGTTTGACGTGAAAATCAGATGATTCAATACGAACGGAGATATAACCGGTAGTTCAATTATTTTTTGGATAAAAGACGTGTTTAGTGGGTTCGGTGTGTAATCATTCCAATCAAGTTTCAGATGGGTTATTTTTCAGACTTAGTTCCAATTAAGGCATCAATAACATTCCTTCATATTCACTTACTTCATAAACTATTCTTGATATATTGCTTATTTCAGAACAAACCTATTTGATCCTCAGAAAATCATTTATCTGTTTAAAAGTTTTTTTTTTTAAACATAAAAGACTTGTCATCTAATTTCCAAGACTCACAACACGTATAGTGTAATGTAAAGACGTATAGCAGCTATAGTTAACTTCAAAGGAGAGTTATCTTTCAGGTTTTCAAAATCTAAACATAAGATTTAGTTATTCCTATTTCTTCAAAAAACCGTCGAATGCTGAATCAGAGTTCTTCCACAAGCTAACTTGACAAAAAAGTTTTTTATATTTTGGAATTTTTTTTTTTTGTGGATTTTATGGATTTAATATGCAGATGCAAAATATACATATGAATGCGAAGGAAGAAAGCTTACCGAGCACACCCCCAAACTTAAACTTGACAGTGCCCTCACTGTCAGGCTATACCAAGAGGGTTAAAATTGCCGGCGCTTCCTAGAAACAAATTATATACAAAACAAAAAGGAAAACAAAAATATATACAAAAAAGTGTCCCCCCCAAACTTAAGTAAAACAGTGTTTCCACTGTTACGCGTTGAAATTCAGGATTTAGGGGGGAAAGAACAGTATCAAGCTATAGAAGGCCTTACACAGGCCAAAAGTGAGCACCAACCATTCAAAGATTTTATCGTTATAATGTACAGGTTGGTGGAAGAAGGCGTAGAGAAAAGAGAAGGACAATACGCGAGACCGTATGCGAAGAGAAGCGGGATACGGTCTCGGTATATGAGAGGAAGAAGAATGGCGGAAGGGAAAAAGAAGTGGAATACGAACTTGAGGGTGCAAATGGAGTAAATAGATTAGCACAATTTGTGATGACCGATGTGTGAAAAGCGATTGTGCTAATATATTTACCCGTCGAGAAATGGGGTCAAATCCCTCAAGGTTCGTGAGAAACCATGGGTACGCCGAACCTGGTAACCAGACATAGTAAATGAAAGTGAGACGGGTTCTTGCAAGGTCGGAACGATGGAAAGGATGGAGGGAAGTGGTTGAGGAAGGGTATCGGTTAAAGGTTCTGGAGGGTGTACACAGTCAGTGAAAGGAACAGGATGAATTGGAAAATCCGACTCATCATCTAGAACTGTTTCATCCTCAAAAATATCCTCAAATTTTCCTCAAAGTTAAGCTCATCCATGCATATTTCATCAAAGTCCAGACGCATATGGGGTTCGGAAAGAACATTTAATGACTCGGGATGATGAATTGGAGAGACAAACTCAGCCAAATCTACGGGTTCATCATCCAAAATATCCCTAGCGTCAATATCCTCAATCAAGTGAAAATAAAAATTCTCTGACACCTCATCAAAAGCATGGATATTAATCGATTCTGGTTCTAAGATATAAGTGTAGAGGTCAAAAGGATTAGGTATGGTTTCACTTGGAAAGGACCCTTCACAATCGGGCAAATCAAACACTACGAAGTCGCACAACTCATTCATCATTCTATCTTCAATTGATAAATCATGTGGGAAACTCGATAGACTTTCAAAGCAGGAGTTGTGGGATTCAATTTGGGACGGGTAGGTTTGATTTGGAAGGGGGTACATCTCACTCTCTCCACTCAAATTCACAGCCTGTCCTGCCGCCTCATCATACATTGAAAAAGTTGGAGCTAGTTGAAAACTAGCTACCGGGTCACTAGGTTGCATGAGGGCGGCCATGGACGCATTCAAATCCATCATCTGTTGGCTTGACGCTACCCTAAAATCTTCCAATGACTGTTCCAGACTAGACATGGGTTGTGAAGGGGTTTCAGTAAAAGATTCAAAGTTGTTTGGATACTGAAAATTCCCAAAAGGCTGTGTAGAAGCAATGTCTAGGGAAGGTGCAAAAGTTGGGTAGGACTGGTAGGAATTGAATGGTTGGACAGGGGTAGGATCTACAGGTGGATAAGAAGGTGAATAAAATTGTTGATCCCAAGAATTTGAAGTGGTGAAAGGAGTGAAAGATCGGCTACGGGATTGTTCAATACGTTCAGCGATGGACAAAGGACGATTTACAGAAAGGGTATCAACATAAGCGGGTGCGGGAGGTTGAAAAGGTTGATACAAAGTGGAATGAGGAGTGCAAGTGTTTGTCCTAGACGCTGCTATGCGATCTTTCAGTGAAACTTTGGGCATGGAGGGGTCGTTTGAAGTTCGACCAAAACAAGAACCGTATGAAGTAATGTCTGGTTGTGGGTACCAAAGTTCGGCAAGAGTTTTGCGAGGTGGAGTACCCATGATATGAAGAGAGAAAGAGAGAAAGGCAGAGAAAAGGAGGGGAAAAAGAATTTTTTTTTTATATATTAACAAAAGAATAAAAAACAATATGGAAAAAAACAATCACGACACAAAAATACCACACACCTAATCGTTCTAGGGTTCACCTAGGTCAACTAGACCTGCTCCAGAACTTGATTGTCGAAGTAAAACTGGGTCGAGAAACGGGCTTAAGATACACTGATCACGAGGCCAGGTAAGTGCAGAGATAAGGGGAGGTTTTCCAACGCTTTCGCGAAGTTCCTTAATTAAATAACCCTTTCTCTTTTGGCGGTTTCGCCGTTCACACTTTCCTAGACACCCCGTAAACAATATACCGTTAAGCGAGGTTCTAAACACAGTTAACTTCTCCTAGTGAGCGCGAAGTCCTTAAGGCTTAAAGTCTAATTTCTTTTAAAATTTGTGCGGGTAATCGTTATGCTCAAGTTCGTGATTTGTGGGCCACGGAAAAGGTGATGAAATCCTTTACCGTATGTTGTGGGGTTCGCTTGCCCTTAAGTCCGTATTAATGTATGCAATGCGCAATTCAATAAAAATTCAATAAACAATCAAACAATCGTTTTTTAGTTTAAGCGCGGCACTGCAACAAATACGGGTTAGTCAATTTTTAGCGTTTGCTAGCGAACTTGCAAAGAATCCAGCAAAGAATAGTATATTGGATGCGTCGGATTTGAGAAGAAGGTGTTAGTAAAGTACGTACCGTTAAGTTTTGGGTTAGGAAACCCCCGTTGAATCAAATCCGGTAAGCTTGAAAGGTTCGCTTGCGCGGGTCAAACTACCCGGATCTTTAGCACTGTACTTCGTAATCACCTTTGCCTTGAGTGCACACTTTGCTCCCCACAATCGTAGTTTGCAAATACGCAAAAATCTGCACACTTGCCCACAAAAATTATCAAAAATAACAAAAAGATTTTTTTTTTATTTATATATATACAAAAAGAATATTAACCCGAATAACAAGAAAGAAAATACGCTACCGTCTCCCCGGCAACGGCGCCATTTGATCGCACGCTTTTGGCGTGTCGGATGAAAGAATTTAAGTGTAACCGCGATCAGGACGGTGTCGCTTTGCAGCTAGCCGGTGAGCACGGGTCGGTCCACAGGGAGATGGTGTTATCTTACCTTCTTGCTTTAGACGAGTCAATAAAGAATCTTGTATGTTTGTTTGTTCTAACCTATGTGTTTATCTGCAAGTATAAGGTTGTTAAGAAAATACGAGATTGTAAGCTAAGAAATCCGTACTCAAAACCTTTGAGCCGAGTCTTGACCAATTGAAGCTAAGCAATCGGCAACAACGTGGATTAGGGGATTTAAGCGCGGTATTCGTGGAATCCGGCTTATTTACCCTTGTCCTTCCGTTCTTGTCTCTTGCTTTCGCCTCCGGCCAAACCGAACGCAACCGGTCGTGGTTAGGAATCACCGTTACCTTGTCAGGGTACGGTGCCTAACGGAGCGCTTGCGTATGGTTCGGGCGGAGTTCAAATGGAAAATAACGGGAAAAGGAATTGGCAAAGAAATGTTAACTTATAAAACCGTATCAATTCTTAACAACGACGATAATTACAACATTCACAATATAAACAAAAGAGAACAAAAAGAAAAGAACAAAGAAAAGAAAAGATACAAGTATTAAAGTGCATGAATAAAATTGCATGAAATAGAATGCAAGTAATAAAAAGACAAGTAATAAAAAGCGAGTAATAAAAAGAACAAGAAAAGAACACGGAAGTAGAACCCAAGCCAAGCATGTGCTCAATAGCCAACCCTTAAACTTGCAAGCTCAATGAAGAGGTTGCAAGATCAAGGGAAGGGTAGAAAACGCATGTGAAGTGAAGAACTAGTCCCGGGAGAAAATACGACCTTTGAGATCAATAACTAACCCTTACCCATTCAAGCTCAATGAAGAGGTTGAATGAGCAAGAGAAAGCAAAAATCTCAAAGGGGAAGAAGAAACACAAGAGAATGATACAAAACCCTCATCTTTATTCATATCCACAAAAAGCTCTCACTACAATTCATGGAAGAGGAATGAAGAAGAAGAAGAAAAAGAACTAAAACTACAAAAGAAAGAGGAACAAAAGAATGCAAAGAATGACCCTTGGCTTTGGCAAGTTCTGCTGTATTTATAGGCAGGGAGTTGAAGTTCTAGGGCAACCAGCAGAGCATAAATGAAGTACCCAAAACACCCCTGAAACACGACAGTGAGTGGGCCCCACATGGCCGCGGAACCGCGGCCAAGACCCCCCTTTGGCCGCGGTTCCGCGGCCCTTTAGAGGTGTTGGGAAATGGGCTTTTTGGTGGTGGCCTGGTTTGGTGTCCCCTGTTGTCTGGTACATGTAGTTTCTGAAAATACTTTCACATTTCTTCCAGAATTTCTGTTGAGGAAAGGTGGACTTTTTGTCAAGATTTGGAATGATTGCCTCGAGCTCCGCGTAGATTTCTTGGAACTTGTTGTTGCCATTGAGCCTTGTGCATGAAGGTGACATTGATTTGACATTTTGTCTTCCTAAACTGGTATCTGGCAACATACGGATGACGAGCGGAGACCGTGTTTTCTCAGTGGTTGGCAGGAACCCGGATTTTGTCGTGTTTTCCATGAATTTACCGTTTTAGAACCGAGAACCTGTATCCTGCAAATATATAACAAACACGGATTAAAAGCACCTACCTATAAACAACCGAGCGTAAGAATGGGCGGTATAAAATACAGTATTCTGTGATGAACAGGATCCGAATCTATCGTGATAGATCAAAAAGGATGTTAGGACTTTCGCAATCCAGGTACATAGACACCATAGTGAAGAGATTCAGTATGGATGATTCTAAGCATGGTAACCTACCGGCTTGTCATGGAACCACCCTCTCCAAAGAGATGTCTCCTAAGACTGATTTGGAAAGGGATCGCATGTCGATTATACCCTACGCTTCAGCGGTAGGCTCTATAATGTATGCGATGTTATGTACCGGACCAGATATAGCATACGCATTGAGCGTTGTAAGCCGGTACCAGGCAAACTCAGGGGAGAATCACTGGATAGCAGTAAAGAACATTCTGAAGTACCTAAGGAGGACTAAAGATATGTTCTTGGTGTATGGCGGAAAAGACCTCCAGATTGAGGCCTTTGCCGACTCCGGCTTCCAAAGTGACAAGGATGACTCCAAATCCATGTCGGGTTATGTCTTTACCCTCAATAGAGGGGTGGTCTGTTGGAAGAGTTCCAAGAAGGAGACCGTTGCTGACTCAACAATGGAAGCGGAGTACATAGCTGCTTGCGATGCCGCAAAAGAAGCTGTCTGGATGAAGAAGTTCCTCATAGAACTTCAGGTGGTTCCTACCAGTGTTGATCCAATACCTCTGTATTGTGACAACAACAGCGCTATAGCTTTAGCGAAGGAACCCAGGTCCCATCAGAAGTCCAGACACATCTTAAGGCGGTACCACCTGATCAGGGAGATCGTAGATCGCCGGGAGATCGAGGTGAAATGAGTAGAGACAAAGAATAACATTGCTGATCCATTCACAAAGGCCCTTCCTCAGACGTAGTTCGAGAGGCTATTCGAGATGATAGGTCTACGATATGCCAGCTCATGGCCCTAGTGCAAGTAGGAGATTGTTAGTGTATATGCCCTAGGGGCCATTATTGTATCATACTTGTATGTATATTACTTAATGGAAGTTTGGGATATTCACAGTTGTATATACAGTCTTTCTAAAAATAGTAGTATGCTACTTGGTTTGTGTCTACTTTAATATGTTCATATGTTTCTTGTAACGTATCACTTATACATATTAGTAAAGCCCATAGGATCTTTGCTTGATTACCAGCGTTGTGATGGCAGTCACACTAGTGGGGCTGGGTAGTCTATAAGCAACATCCTATACTCGTCCCTAGTCGCAGGATTATTGAGACTGGGCATCGATACTCCAGAGTAGACTAGTGTGTACGCTTCTCATCCCAGTTGGGGAGATGGTATGTCCCACAGCCATCAGTACGTCGTACTGGAGATAGTATACAGGTGCTCGTTAGGTTATGGGTACACCGGACATGACTCGCAGGGGAACTGATTGGTTAGTATTATACCCGTCGTCAGTTAACAGTTCCCAGGTGATATGAGTACAGCATAGTCCGCAGACTTGACACTACTACTTCGCATCGAGTGTGTCCCACTGTTCTTAGATTGCTACCCTACCACGGCTTAAAGGAGTCGTGCAAACAGGTAGCAGTTGGGCGCAGTCCCAAGCACTTGGAGGCAGTGACGGTTAGACAGGATTCGTCTCTTCCGATATTGGGAGTTGATATCGCGCTGTGTCAGAGAGCCATTACGCAAAGTCCCTGGCCAGGGCAAGTGAGATTTACTTTGTAGGTTCCAATAGTTTCTCAGGGTGTAATGGGCTATGCTCCGACATGACTTATACCTCTATTAGGGGACAGGCGCTTGCTGCCCCTTAGGCTAGATATGCGATAGTCTTAGACGAACAGATTGGACTCTACGGAGATTGTCACATCAGGCTCAGTAGGAGTTCGGATGGGTTTCCTCATCGGCCTTCTTATCGACATCTACCTGGGGACCGTTACGTACAGCTAGTGCCGCTTGCGGTCTGTTGTTAAACCCACTGCCAGCATAGTGTCGAGTCTTTAGAGTCCCACACAGAGAGTTTCCCTTCTCTAGGCGAAACGATATAGAGGTCGTATGGTTTTACGACAAGGGTTCGGACGCATACGTGTGTTTACGCACGTACGGCGTTCGGACAGTTTTTACTGGCCGGCTTTGGTTTAAGCAAGATTCTAGTATCAGGTTATTGGATTTATACAGTTTAATGTTTTTCTGTGTTTTCACGGATTGGAGGGGCGTTCTCGTAATTTTCCGGGAAGCTTCTAGATGCATGGTGACTTGGGGGTTAAGGTGGCATAAGCATTTATTGCTTAATGACTCATTTGTGTGATTCATCCATGGAGTTAATGCTTCATTTATTGAGCTAATGACTCATGAGATGAATCACACAAGGTGAATGCATCAACCATGTTGATTAATCATGTATATTATTTATTTGATAAATTGTTATGGTTGATAAATTGAAATGAGTTCTTTTTTCAATATCATTTTTATCATCACCTTCTCTCTCCTCAAGCTCACTCATTCTTGAAACCCTAACCCTAACCTCTCATGTGTTGAGATCAAGGGTTAGCTAGACTAATACATCTATAACCTTACTCTATATCCCTTAGGTAGCTTAGATTAGCACTTTGAGCAACCTAGTTATCTCAAGTTAGAGATCAAGCTTGGCATAGGAGCTCTCGGGTGGATCGTCTTTGACTCGAGGAGGCCGTTGAGGTGCCGATGTTCCAAGGATCCTACGAGGAGTCGAGGACAGCGATGAAGACCCAAAGGACAAGTAACGTGAGGTATAACTTTGAATCCGAGTAGTTAAACATCTCCTAGTTTGCTAGTAACTGTTTAGATACGATTCATACGCTCAAGTCCGTGTTACGAAGCTTTGATAATCGTTTTTCTTATATTCCTCCTCCCCGCAAGTTCGTAGGGTGCGTGATATGGACTTACAGGGACTTCCAGTTATAGCCAATCGAATACAGCGCAACATCAACTCCCAATACCGGGAGAGACGAACCCCCTCCTATTGCTCATTTCTTCCATATGATTCGGGATTGTACCCAAAAGCCACCGTTTTGCATGTTCTCATGAACGTGGTAAAGTGGAAATCAAAGCGCAGTGGGAATCATGCAAGACTCTATGACGATCTTGGGTCTACAGACTAACCTGTACCAGTGTCACCAGAGAACTGCTATCTGACGATAGGTATAATACCATCTAGGTGTTCTCGGCGAGTCCGTTCAGTGTACCCAGTCTCCACTGAGCACCCATATACCTTCTCTGATGTCAAACACCAATGGATATGGGATCATCCATTGCCCATCATATGGGTCAAGAAGCGTATACGCTAGTCTACTCTGGAGTATTGATGCCCTGTCTCGATACACCCTCGACTAGGAACAGTTATAAGATGTACTCTTGGACTACCCTGGCCCCACCAGTATGATCTGCATCATAGTGCCAGTAGTCGAGTACATATCTTAAGGGCTTTATCAACATGTGAGAGCAAGACAGTAAACCAATACAGGTCAACATGTTAAGACAAAGTGAAACCAAAAAGAATACTATCATGTCGAGCAAGAAATTCCTCTCTATATATATCCAAGCATCTACTATAATACACATCATATATAAAACAATGGCCTATAGGGCATATATATAACTAACAATCTCCCACTTGCACTAAGGCCAGCTATTGTAGTATCTTATACCCAACATCCCGAAAAGTCTCACAAATTGTATCTAGGGTATAGCTTTCGTGAGTGGATCCACAGTGTTGTCCTTCGTGCCAACTCTCCTAACCTCGATCTCGCGGCGATCAACTATCTTCTGGATCAGGTGATACCGCCTCAGAATATGTCAGGATATCTGATGGGACCTGGGTTCCTTGGCCAAAGCCACAGCTCCATTGTTATCACAATACAAAGGTATTGGACGCATAATGGATGGAACCACACCAAGTTCAGTGATGAACTTCTTCGTCCAGATAGCCTCTTTGGCAGCATCGTTGGTAGCGATGTATTCAGCCTCCATCGTCGATTCTACCATGGTTTCTTGCTTGGAACTCTTCCAACAAACATCCCCTCCATTCAGGGTAAAGAAAAATCCGAGTGTGACTTAGAGTCGTCCTTATCACTTTGGACGCTTGAATCGATAAAGGACTCCACCTGGAGTTCTCCGTTACCATATACCAAGAACATCTCCTTAGTCCTTCTCAAGTACTTGAGAATGTTCTTCATAGTTGTCCAGTGACTCTCTCCATGATCTGCTTGATACCTACTCACTACACTTAGTGATTATGCTACATCGGGTCTGGTATATAGCATTGCGTACATGATAGAGCCTACTGCCAAAGCATAGGGTATCGCTTGCATGCGAGCTCTTTCAAAATAAGTCTTAGGAGACACCTCTTTGGAGAGTGTGAGTCCAGAGATCGTGGGTTGGTTCCTACGCTTGGATTCTTCCATACTAAACCTCTTTAGTATGGTGTCAATGTACCTGGATTGGGACAATCCCAGTATCCGTTTAGATCTATCTCTATAGATCTTAATCCCCAAAATGTAGGAGGCATCACCTAGATCATTCATTGAGAATCTATATGATAAGAAGAGATTGACCGAGTGCATCATAGGAACATCATTTCCTATCAAGAGTTTGTTATCCACGTACAATACGAGCAAAACAACCTTACTCTCTGCAACCTTCTTGTAAATAAAAGGTTCATCTACGTTTTTGATGAAGTCAAACTCTTTGACTACAACATCAAAACAGATGTTCCAACTCCGCGATACCTGCTTTAACCCGTAGATGGATTTAAGCAGCTTGCACACCTTTCCGCTGCTCCCACTATCTACGAAGCCCTCTGGCTGAGTCATGTACACGCACTCCTCTAAATCACCATTTATAAAGGCGGTCTTAACATCCATTTGCCAGATTTCGCGGTCATGGTATGCAGCAATGGCAAGTAAGATCCGGATGGACTTAAGCATAGCCACTGGAGAAAAGGTTTCATCATAATCCACACCTGGTCGTTCACAAAAACCCTTTGCAACGAGTCTAGCTTTGAAATGCTCAACTTTTCCATCTACACTAATTTTTTTCTTAAAGATCCATTTGCTCCCATTGGGTTTTACCCCTTCAGGAGCAACTTCCAAAGTCCATACTTTGTTGATGTACATGGATTCCATCTCAGATCGCATTGCATCTAGCCACTTCACAGAGTCCCTACTCATTGTGGCCTGCTTGAAGCTAGTCGGGTGATCATCTTCCATGATGCAGTCCTCACTCCCACCATCGATGAGAAAACCGTAGTATCTCTCAGGTGGATAAGGAACCCTACTAGATCGGCGGAGAGGCAAGGGTTCGTCGGGTACTACTGAATCCTCCGGTTCTAGTAAATCATCAGTTGTAGTCTATGGTGCTAGAACTTCTTCCAGCTCTACCTCCTCGCCACTAATTTCTTTTACAAGAAATTCCTTTTATAAAAAGGTGGCATGTTGAGAAACAAACACCTTTTTTTGTTCACCGTGGTAGAATAGATATCCATACGAATTGCTTGGATATCCCACAAACTTGCAAAGAACTGATCTTGTCTCGAGCTTGTCCGGATTTTGTCTTTTAACATAGGCTGGACAACCCCATATCTTAACTCGTTTAAGAGATGGTATCTTCCCATTCCATATCTCATATGGAGTGGTAGGCACTGATTTAGTTGGAACTCTATTCAATAGGTATATGGCTGTCTCAAGTCCATACCCCCAAAAGGAAATAAGCAACTCATCACTGCTCATCATAGAGCACACCATATCTAATAGGGTGCGATTCCTCCGTTCCGATACACCGTTGTGCTATGGTGATTAGGGAGGAGTAAGCTGAGAGAGAATCCCATCCTTATTTAGATAGTCCAGGAACTCATTGCTCAAGTATTCTCCTCCTCGATCAGATCGAAGGATCTTAATACTTTTACTCGTTTAGTTCTCGACTTCGTTCTTATATTCTCTGAATTTCTCAAAACCTTCAGACTTGTGTTTCAACAGGAACACATGTCCGTATCTTGAGAGATAGTCAGTGAATGTAATGAAGTACGAAGAACCGTTCCTGGCATCTGTAGACATGGGACCGCATACATCACTATGTATCAGCCCCAAGAGTTCAGTAACTCTTTCTCCGTGTCCACTAAACGGAGTTTTGGTCATTTTGCCTTTGAGACATGACTGGCAAGTGTCATAAGATGAAAATTCGAACGGATTCAAATATCCATCCTAATGCAACTTAGCTAGTCATGTCGCATTGATATGTCCAAGTCTACAATGCCACAAGAAGGATTCGTTCATTTCTGAACTCTTCCCTTTGTGTGTGTTTTGTAAATTAAGAACTGTAGTTTGATTTCAGAACGTATATGCCATTATTTAACGAGCCTGATCCAATCAACTTTTGATTCAGGAAGATGTTCATAACATTATCCTGTACTACAAAATTATATCCTTCTTTACTCAATAAAGAAACTGATATAAGATTGCATATCAGGGTCGGAATGTAATAGCATTCGTTCAGAATCAATGTATTACTATTTGGCAATAAAAGGTGATATTCGCCAACTGCTTTGGTTGCAACATTTGCACCATTCCCTACTCTTACGGAATGATCACCCTCTCCCAGTTCCCTACCTTTCCGTAGCCCATGTAACATGTTACACATGTGGGATCCTGATCCGGTATCTAATACCCAGAATGTAGAGTGAACTGAGAAACAGTTCTCGATAACTAACGCACCCGAAGAAGATGCATCAACATGCTTATTCTTCGTTTGGGCGGCGTGAGAATCCGGATATTCTCCTATTCCTTGCTCGGACTTATAACAATTATAAGTTGGAGCGGGACCAACGTTCCCCTGCTCAGTATAATAAGAGGGTTTGGTCAATACATCCATATTATTATCTTGATTAAGGCCTGACATGGTCGCTACCTGGAGAGAGAGAGAAGAAAACACTTTAGTGTATGCTCTTGCAAGATTAGATTGCTTATTATCTTATCTAATCAGGATGGCTCCTACTGGTTTTATCAAATTTTCCTTAAAACCCTAAAAGGTAAGACTAGCCGGGATTGATTACACCTTACAAGTTCGCCAATCTTTCAGCAAGATCAGTGTTGGTATTTTGAGGGAGGTTCCACGTGCTTTCGTATGGACCTAATAAAAATAAACCTCGTTTTCCAAGACGCATAACCCCGTTAACACCTTTCTAGACACCTACTTGACTGGCCAATTGTCATGTGTAAAACTCTCCTAGGAGTAACTCTTACTGGCAGTGGGTATCATGATCCAACTATCTTATAGAAGGTGTGCAATCTCATTGCAAATTTCAACACTTGAAATTCCCGATAATACTTTTGACCCTAGCAAGTCTAACCTTGGCTATGGTCAACAAATCATAAGTGCTAGCCAAGTTCAACCCGTCATTTCCCGATTGAATTAAACCCACCCGTACGACCCTTGGCTAAGGTCAACAAAATCATACGACTACCCTAACTCAATCACATCTCATGTATTTGCAGATAAATACTAATTAGCTACCGTACACTTGTTAGTTGTATGTATGCCCTAGAGGCCAGTATTGTACAGATGATGTATATTATATTGGATGCTTGGATATATATAGAGACAACTTTCTTGCTCGATATGATAGTATGTTAGCTGGTTGCTCTTTATCTTAACATGTATACTTGTCTCTTTATACTGTCTTATAGTTACATGTTAGTAAAGCCCTTAGGATGTGTACTTGACTACCTGGACTATGATGCGGATCATACTAGTGGGGACATGGTAGTCTATAAGTACATCCTTCAAGGTCCCTAGTCGTGGGTGTATCGAGACGGGGCATCGATATACCAGTGTAGACTAGCGTATACACTTCTCGACACATGAGATGGGCGATGGATGATCCCATATCCATTGGTGTTTAACATCGGAGATGGTATACGGGTGCTCAGTGGAGACTGGGTACACTGGACGGACTCGCCGAGAACTCCCAGATGGTATTATACCTCACGTCAGATGGCAGTTCTCTGGTGTCACTTGTGCAGGTTAGTCTGTAGACCCGAGATCGTCATAGAGTCTTGTGTAGTTCCCACTGTGCTTTGATTTCCACCTTACCATGTCCATGAGGGCGTGCAAAAAGGTGGTTTTTGGGTACAGTCCCAAGTCACATGGAGGCAATGAGCGATAGGAGGGGTTTCGTCTCTCCCGGTATTGGGGGTTGATGTTGCGCTGTGCTCGATTGGTCGTAACAGGGAAGTCCCTGGCCATGGCAGATTAGAGATTTACTGGTAAGTGTTACCAGTAGTTTCTCGACCCGTTATGAGCCTCACATCGGCATGACTTATCGTTTATTGGGGTCTGACGTTTACCACCCCAAGACTTAATATGCGACAAATCAGACGAGGAGACCGGACTGTACGGGAAGTGTTACCGGCAGGATTTTTCAGGAGTTGGAGTGGGCTTGCTTGCTGATCTTCTGATCGCTCAATACTGTAAGTCTACGGTAGCGCTCCGGCCGTCTAACAGACGCCATATGCGGAACAAAAACTTTTTACAAACTGGCGCTATCGTGTACCGTAACCCGGATCTGCCATTAAAGCTAAACTAACAAACTACAAAGTGGGTAGAAACGTTATACCGAATGATCCGAGTCCTTCGGTCTTCAACCATCATCCCATGCTTGTTGCGGCTGCTCCGATCTCCTCGATCTCCAGTCTTGTCGTCCAGGTGGCACCATGTCGACGGATCTTTAAACAGGCTCCCGCCACTGAACCGAGGCAACTCGATCGTCAAGTTTGCTAAAAGAGACGACCAAGATGAAGTAGAGAATGAGTAGAACACTTTCTCACGTTACGTCCAAAGTCATGGACGAACGATTATGGAAGTTGCCTTTCGGATCGGGTGAAATGAGAAAGAGGCTATCTAATTTTCATGAACCCGAATCTATCATAATCTTTTTCTAGTGAACAACAACAATTAGCCTCAAGAGGAGGGGAGGCGGCCGGCCACTTATAGAGAGGGAGGGAGGTGAGTGTAGGAGGGGGAAGGTGACCACAAAGGAAAAGATCAACAACAAATATCTTAGCATCAAGTATGAAAGCATTTAAAGCAAACCAATCACAATTAACCTAGTCACCTTGTCATTAAATTCATCATTAATGACCTAATGACTCACTTGCCTTGTCACCCTCTCTAGAACCTTCTAGAACACTGACTCACCTCATCAAGAAAAGATAAATCCGCATTTAACCGAATGTCAAAATACGGCTGATAGAAAACTGGAAACTGGCAACTTGCAAAAGTGATCCTGAAACGAATTTCAGGATAACCCCGTATCAGTATAAACATACCCGCATTTGTATTACGACCGAATACAAATGCAACTGAGACAAAGATATTATATCTACACAGTATAATACGGGGTTCCGGCTTAAACCAAAGCCTACCAGTATTATCTGCCCGAAAAATGACACGTGCGAAAACGCACGTGCATTTTCCGAACCTTGCCATATCACCATACGGCCTCTACAACGTTTCGCCCGAACTTGGGAAAGTGTCTGTGGGGGACTCTAATGACTCATCAACACACTGGCACTGGGTATAACCCCTAGCACGTCAGAGGTACAAGCTGTACGTAACGGTTTGCCTATGTATTGATTGGATGGGAAGCTGACGAGTGAACTCATCCATAAACCCTACTGAGCCTGACAGTGACAATGTATATACAGTCCGGTCCATTCGTCTAAAGAGTATCGCATATCGAGTCTAGGGGGTGGATAAAGTCAGACCCCTAATAATGCGATAAATCGTGTCGGCATGACGCCCATCACCACCTAAGAAACTACTGATCCAAATCAGTAATTCTCCATTACCTCGGCCGAGGATTCCTAGTGATGGACACCCTTGCACTGCGCGACATCAACCCCCAATACCGGGAGAGACGAATCCCCGACGATCCGCTCACTTGCCTCCAATGTGGCTCGGGACTGTACCCAACTAAAACCTGTTTGCATAACTCATTTGAGCGTGGTAGGGTAGTAATCTAAGCACAGTGGGAACTCACATGAGACAAACGACGATCTCAGGTCGATGAACTAACCTTTACACATGTCACCAGGGAATTGCTATCTAACAATATGTATAATACCAACTAGCAGATTCCCGGCGAGTCCTGTCCGGTGTACTCATAACCCAATGAGCACCTGTATACATCTTAGGTGATCCAACTGACACCAGTGGCTTATGAGACCGGCCACCGCCCCTCGTCGGGGTCTCGACTGTATACACTAGTCTACTCTGGAGTATCGATGCCCTGTCTCGAAACTCCCACGACTAGGGACACTTTTAAGGATGTGCTTACAGACCCCAGCTCTCACGTATATGATCGCCATCATACTGCTGGTAGTCAAGCAAGAATCTTATGGTCTCTATCATCATGCAATAGTGAACTAAAGCATGTATACGATGAAAAAGACAAACCAGAAAGCATACTATCATCTTGAGTAAGACTGTCATATCGGTATACGTCCTGCCTCAATCATTGTAATCACGTACCTGCGATCCAATAATTGACTTTAAGGGCACTATCTCCAACAATCTCCCACTTGCACTTAAGGCTAATTATTGCGATGTCGCATACTCATAGCCCGTATGATACCGAACATCCAACTTCTCTACTAAACAGTTTCACAAAGCTAGTTTGTAAAACTCTTGTGTTCGAGAAATAGCCTCAGTGAGTGGATCCGCCCTGATGTTTCTTTCTATGTCTCTCTTAATCTCAACTTCGCGGAGAAAACCATCTCCCGAATCGAGTAATACCTGTCTTAGAATATGTCTGAATATCTATTGAGACCTAGTTCATAAATGAACTCCAAATCCAAACTTCTTAGACTGTATCGATAACTGAACCTAATCAGTATCCAGCACCATGCCTCCCACAGTATCCTCTTGGACCATCTGTCCATAATACTGTCCCTCGTCAGAGGGAAAACTATAACTCTGACAATCACTCTGTCATCTATGTCACTTTGGAAGCCTGGAATGATAACCGTCTCCCGAAGGAGGCTGCCGTTATCAAATCCATAGAACATACACTCATGTTCTAAAACTTCTTCCTTATGTTTCTCCAGGATTGGATTAATATAAAGTTATCACATCAACTGCAAAAATAACATCTGGTGTGGTACTTGACATCTCATGATTGACTCAATTGCCTAAGCAAGTGATCTGCCAATCATGCACATCCCTCTCTCTTTTAGTCTGTAAGACACCTTTAGAGAGGGTGACTCCATCACCTGCAGGTACACCACCATGCCAGGAGTCATCTATTCTAAAAACTATTAGAATACTGTCAAAGTACCCACATTGGGAAACTACCAAATCTAGATCTAAAACCGTAGATCTAGTAACCAGAATGTCAGATATTATATCCATATCCTTTGTGGAGAAACAACTGTGTGACGACCAAAGTACAACCGATCGTAATATAGGAATTTTACTTCCTACTCTGTGTATGTCATCCAAATACCAGGACATCACACATTACTATCTTCTCAACAGATCCATCCCTTATTCTGATGAAGTCAAAGCCATGACTATCACATCAAAATTAGATGATCTAATCTCCGCTATATCCGCTTAAGTCATAAGCTATTTGCCCACTATGCTTCCGCTGCTCCCACTAACTACGACAACCCTTTGGCAGAATAATATATGCGTCCACTTCTAAAACTAGTTTAGAACGACGCTATACATATCCTCCTGCCGGGTCTCATAGTCTGGAACAACCGTAGTGTCATGTCTGGGTAAACAAGAACCTCCCTGTCACCGTTCTTGAGGCTACCTGAGTACCTCTCGGGTGCCTGAGGTTACCCACCATATCTGCGGAGTGGCTAATAGAATGTCAGACCTGATTGAATATATAGGTCCTATTAAATTCTCCGTAATCGTTTGCGGTTCTGGAATCACTTCCATTTCTACCATACTCCCACTACTGTTTTCTGAAAAAAAATCTATTTTTACTAAAACTGTGGCGAGTTAAGAACAATATCACTATTGATCTTCCAGATGGTAGAAATGTCAACCCTCATCAAAGCCAGGGTCAACCCACAAACAGCCATTACAGAAACGTGCCTTGAGTTATGCAGTGTCTGGTTTTAAGCATAAGTTGGACAACTCCCCGTATCTTAACAACGTTAAGATATGAACCATTCTATATCTAATATAGAAATAGAGGCACTAATTTAATTGGAACCAGATTCAAATCATGCAGCTGTCTCCAGTGCATAACAACTTAATGGAGAGAGGCTAATCAGCATTACTCAACTTAGGAATCCATCCAATTATGAGTAACCTGAAAAAGAAACAAGTTTCTCAAAACCATTACTATCATCTGAATACCAATCACAAGAATCTATATCTTCAATCTCTTTGAAGAATCCCGATACTTGTGATACCCGGTTCTCTACTTCATTCTTATACCCACAACATCTCAAAACTTAGACTTTGTATTTCTCCGAAACACTTGTCTAAAAACTAGAGAAGTTATAAGTAAACAGAACACAGTACGAGGACCTACACCTTTGTCCTGACGGACACTGGACAACATACAATACTCTGTATAAGTCCGCTGAGTTTAATAAATCAAAAACCTGTGCATCGTAGGTTGAAAACTGTACCCAGACGATTTCCTCAAATATCACCAATTACAACGAATTCCGATATAATGAGGATGATCTCCTAATTCCCAATAACTTACTCCCACTCATTATCTGTAAAACTGTACAGATATGAGAATGAAACCTTGTAAATACATATCTTGGAGTAAGTATGTAATCGGGAAATCAGTTTACAATCAATAATTCACAGTGAAACTGAAACATGAAAATGTTTCGTAGGGGTATTCTGGTATTCTTAGTAATGCCTCTTCCATAATCCAATTCATGACTGTAACCGTATATTTCTTTGCCATCTCTCCAAATCACTTTATTTGTCTTTAGTCATTTCCTTCTGTACACCATTGTTAGGCTAAGTGGTTTTCTTCCTTCCCTACCGTTCGGCACCAGCCTATGGTTTGGAAGAAGACTATCCAATAAGCATAATAGGTGTACCCTCATAATCCTAGGAGTACTCGCAACACGAGAGAAGTTGATGATAAAAGACAATCTGAATAATACCTTATTCTATTTCTCCCGAACTGGGGAAAAAGCAAAGGTGAAATAGGAGTAGCGATGAAGTACGCGGTTTGGTCGTGAATGATAACAGTTGCAATTTACTTTGCCCTCTTTCTAATCCCTTTTATTTTGTCTTTACATATTACCTTCTGTACACCCTACTTAGGCTAATTGGTTTTCTTCATTCCCTACCTTTCGGCACCTGCCTATGGTTTGGAATAAGACTATCCAATAAGCGTAATAGGTGTACTCTCCTAAACTAAGGAGCCCTCGCAACCAGAGAGAAGGTAATAATAAACGACAACTGAATAAACCAATTCTATTTCTCCTGAACCTGGATCCATCCTCGAAGAAGTCCCTTCAAGTTCGTATATAACCATACGATGGATCTATCCAATGGATGTGGATATCTGTAGTAATACGGGGTGTTCTGAGAAATGCAAAGGGTAAAAGAAGGAGCGGCAATGACTTATGCATTTGGACAATCCAAAAGCCAGTATTTTAAGAAGGTTCGGTCAACTTTGGTCACTGAGTCATAGTCTAGGGTTGGTCAAAGGTCGCTGCCAAAGAGAGAGAGAAAAGAAACACTCTGCGTGCACTCTAACCTAGATCAGAATGGTTATCACTTTATCTAATCAGGAAACCTCCCACTGTTATCTCAAATTCTCGTCCAATCCTGAAAGAAGAATTAGTCGGGATCACCCGAGGAGTAAACCAACTCATCAGTGAGAATCGGGATCCAACTATCATCACATGATAACTTGATGGAAGCCACTCAAGTTATCACACTCCAGAAGGTATGCGCATGCCTGGCAAGTTTCCTATATGTTTGAAACTCCCGATATGATTTTTGCCCCATGCTCTTATGATCGTGACTTTGGCCAGCCCATCATAAGTCACATGCCAAGTTTTATCCGTCATTGTCCAGGTTAATTTGAACCCACCCGCACATGCCCTTGACTTTGGCCAACAAGGCAGAACGACTGTCCCAAACCAACGCATCTATCTATGCTGCAGATGAATGTTCATCAGCTACCAAGCACTATGCCTTGAATTTGACGAAACAAACATAGCTTGAATACTACTGACGATCCATAAGAAATGACGGAGGGTTACATCTGGTTTTTGGCGAAAAACCTTTAACGTAATGAACTTGATCTCGTTGAAGGAACCTGATAGCTTTTTATAAAAATATAGTGACGAAAACGTTTAGCTAAAGAGGTCACTCCCGGTGATGGGATCTCGGCTCTTTCCTCATGGAATGAGGTGCAGGATATTCCATCTGAATACTGCGATGCAAAGCAACTTGTAATCGACTATATTAAAGTTACTACCCTGACGTAAACTTCTGCCCAAGGGGTTTTTCCCGGTGAAGGGATATCAGCCTTTGCCTCGTCGAATGAGTTGCAGGATATTCCAACTGAATATCACTATGCAAAACAAAAGAAAATGTCTTTATAATAACACCTTTTAAAATTGGTTCCAACAACATCAAATATAGGTTTGTTTTATCCTTGCATTGATAAGAATCAATGCAGTCCCATCATCTAATCACACCAGAAAAGAACGAAAATAAAATGTATGTATATGTCATCCGCGTTCGCCACTGGGTCCCGTCATCACTCGTTAGTTTACTTAACTAACGACAGAGCGGGGGCTGGACTAGCGCGGGTGTAAAACATATACAACATCTAATAGTATATATACCAATATACAATAATCGCTCCAGGCCTGATAATATGCAACATTACAGAAAAGTAATAAGCATTATAGAACAATACAGATAATCTGGGATCCCCGAGTTTCACAGAGCCGCTGCTGAAACCCGACGTTCCCCTGGTCGTGTGGATAGCATGTGCAATGAAACCTAGACCCCTACGGGTGCGGCAAGTTACCCGCCAAAAGCTGAAGCAAGGTAGTCCCCCACAGTATAGTGAATGGAACACCCGGCACTTTACGGAATCCGGTAAATTGAGCATCCCTCCTTGGGTCAACCTGTACCCCCTACGAGTGCGGCGAATAGTCTGCCAATTCCAGAGTCAGGTCTCTTTGCCTCTCAAAGCCATGAGATACGGACCAGTTGCCCTCCAGAACCCGGCTATCCGTGCACTCCTTCGCGGGATAAACCTAGTACAGAAATAAAAATATGTACAACGGGTACATCGACCTCGACCCGGTCGTGCCCCAAAAGAATATTATACAACAGGCAGTGACGGCAGTCCACATGTTGGACGCTCGCCCCGCAATATCAAATGTACAAATAAATCCAAACTGCACTATCATTGCACCCTGCTATCCACCACGACAAATCCGCAACAATACAGCACAACACAGAACATCAACGCGAATGTCACGTTCGCAAACCCGTCTAAAAGAACTATAGCAATCAGACGCGGTTTACCGATCATATGACATTCCCGGTCGAAGATATAAAGTAAGTACTGCATACTAACAAATTTAAAATTTCGAACGACCAAATTTCCCTAAGTGGGCCCTACGTACATCTGCTGTACAGTAACAAACTCTGGGCCCAAACAAATAGTACCAAAAAACCACAATTTACAAAATAAAGCACTCTGGAAAAAATGATGCATTGTTCCCACAGAACGGCCGCGCTTCTGCGGTCAAACCCTAGGTTTGAGCGCGGATTCACGGTCATAATGAGGGATCGCGTGCCCATTTTCTTCCATAATTCTTAGAAAACCTTGCACTCTTTTCTGTGATATGTAAAATTATTTTTAGGCCCTTTTAAAAATATACATAAACCCAGGTGCTTGAAAAATGTGATTTCGGAAATTCCGTTCGATCGATCTTTTAAACGTGTTAGCATAAATTAGTATAGCTTAATTGTGAGGCTCTGATACCACTGTAAGTCCACGGTAGCGCCCCGGCCATCTAACAAATGCCATATGCGGAACAAAAACTTTTTACAAACTGGCGCTATCGTGTACCGTAACCCAGATCGGCCATTAAGCTAAACTAACAAATTACAAAATTGGTAGAAACGTTATACCGAATGATCCGAGTCCTTCGGTCTTCAACCATCATCCCACGCTTGTTGCGGCTGCTCCGATCTCCTCGATCTACAGTCTTGTCGTCCAGGTGGCACCACGTCGACGGATCTTTAAACGGGCTCCCGCCTCTGAACCGAGGCAACTCGATCGTCAAGTTTGCTAAAAGAGACGACCAAGATGAAGTAGAGAATGAGTAGAACACTTTGTCTCTTTACGTCTAAAGTCACGGACGAACGATTATGGAAGTTGCCTTTTGGATCGGGTGAAATGAGAAAGAGGCTATCTAATTTTCAGGAACCCGAATCTATCATAATCTTTTTCTAGTGAACAACAACAATTAGCCTCAAGAGGAGGGGAGGGGGCCGGCCACTTATAGAGAGGGAGGGAGGTGAGTGTAGGAGGGGGAAGGTGACCACAAAGGAAAAGATCAACAACAAATATCTTAGCATCAAGTATGAAAGCATTTAAAGCAAACCAATCACAATTAACCTAGTCACCTTGTCATTAAATGCATCATTAATGACCTAATGACTCACTAGCCCTGTCACCTTTTCTAGAACCTTCTAGAATACTGACTCACCTCATCAAGAAAGGATAAATCCGCATTTATTCGAATGTCAAAATACGGCTGATAGAAAACTGGAAACTGGCAACTTCCAAAAGTTATCCTGAAACGAATTTCAGGATAACCCCGTATCAGTATAAACATACCCGCATTTGTATTATGACCGAATATAAATGCAACTAATGCAAAGATATTATATCTACACAGTATAATACTGGGTTCCGGCTTAAACCAAAGGCCACCAGTATTATCTTCCCGAAAAATGACACGTGCGAAAACGCACGTGCATTTTCCGAACCTTGCCATATCACTATACGGCCTCTACAACGTTTCCCCCGAACTTGGGAAAGTGTCTGTGGGACTCTAATGACTCATCAACACACTGGCACTGGGTATAACCCCTAGAACGTCAGAGGTACAAGCTGTACGTAACGGTTTGCCTATGTATTGATTGGAAGGGAAGCTGACGAGTGAACTCATCCATAAGCCCTACTGAGCCTGACAGTGACAATGTATATACAGTCTGGTCCATTCGTATAAAGAGTATCGCATATCAAGTCTAGGGGGGGTGGAAAAGTCAGACCCCTAATAACGCGATAAATCGTGTTAGCATGAAGCCTATCACCACCTGAGAAACTACTGATCCAAATCAGTAATTCTCCACTACCTCGGCCGAGGATTCCTAGTGATGGCCACCCGTGCACTGCGCGACATCACACCCAATTACCGGGAGAGACGAATCCCCGACGATCCGCTCACTTGCCTCCAATGTGGCTCGGGACTGTACCCAACAAAATCCTGTTTGCACAACTCCTTTGAGCGTGGTAGGGTAGTAATCTAAGCACAGTGGGAACTCACATGAGACAAACGACGCTCTCAGGTCGATGAACTAACCTGTACACATGTCACAAGGGAATTGCTATCTGACAATATGTATAATACCAACTAGCAGATTCCCGGCGAGTCCTATCCGGTGTACTCATAACCCAATGAGCACCTGTATACATCTTAGGTGATCCAACTGACACCAGAGGCTTGTGAGACCGGCCACCGCCCCTCGTCGGGGTCTCGACTGTATACACTAGTCTACTCTGGAGTATCGATGCCCTGTCTCGAAACTCCCATGACTAGGGACACTTTTAAGGATGTGCTTACAGACCCCAGCTCTCACGTATATGATCGCCATCATACTGCTGGTAGTCAAGCAAGAATCCTATGGGCTCTATCATCATGCAATAGTGAACTAAAGCATGTATACGATGAAAAAGACAAACCAGATAGCATACTATCATCTTGAGTAAGACTGTCATATCGGTATAGGTCCTGCCTCAATCATTGTAATCACGTACCTACGATCCAATAATTGACTTTGAGGGCACTATCTCCAACAAATACCCTGGTAGCTGTTACGTCCAGCTAGTACCACTGACGGCTTGTGGGTGATTGATGTGATCATCACCTACTGCCGGCGTATTGACGAGTCTTTAGAGTCCTACACAGAGGTTTTACTGGCTCAGGCAAAACGAAATAGGAGCGCATATGTGATATGTGCGAGACCGAGAATGATGCTTGTATGTAATACCGTATTCTATTCTCGCGACTTTTTGTATCGCGAGGTTATATGTGATATAGCCGTGTTATCGAATCAAGTGTTGATTCGATAAGTCGATACATTGGATGTTAGTCGGTTATATATGATATGACCGGATTATTAAGTCAAGTGTTGATTTAATAATTTATTGTATAATTGTATATTTGATATACTAGTTTACATTAACTAACACTTGTTCACTTTAGGGTTTTTCTCACATAAGCACAACTTTAATGTATATATGATATATATTAAAATTGTGTTTTCTTATTGTATCATGGTTGATGATACACATGACTTGGGTGTATGAGACTTACACCATGCTATATATTTATGTTGGATTTTAATATTCAAGGTAATTACAAAATTAGTGGAGGATTAGCTAAATGCATGAAGCTTGTGGAAGCTTGACGATGCATTGACTAATTCCACTAAATTTGTTTTTACTATGGATATTTCTTAACCCAACCATAACTATTAGCCATGGTTATGTCTCTACATGAGTTAGTATATGATACTCACTCACCATGGTTAGCTCACTCACTTGATCATTATCCTCATCTCTTTCTTTTGTTCATCTTCTTCTTCATTGCTAAAAAGAGAAAGCTTGCTAGGGTTTGATAAAAGTGAGAAAGATTGTGAGAAATAAAATTTTAAAGAGAACCCACTTCTTATTTCTCCATCCTCTACTAGACTAGCACTTTAGTTTAGGGTGTTTGCATCACTAATTCTCAAGTTAGTGAAGTAGAAACTTGAGTTGGCATCCCCTCGACATAGATCATCTTCGGCCTCGGAGACTTCAAGCAAGGACGCGTCTTTCGCCTCGTGAAGCTATGCAAGGGTCCGGGAGAACCACGATCGCAGCGAAGGGACTTCAACAAGGAGCTATAGAAGTGAAGGACCGATCTACAAAGGTTGTATTTCGTATTCACTTAGTCGTAAACGTAGCTTACTAGGATATGAAACCCTAATTTTCTAGCAACGATCTTGTTTAGGGTTATTCGGCACGGCTAAAATCTTAAACGGGCATGTTTGATGCTTCCTTAACCCTTGTTAGAGTGCCTAGTAACCATACAGTGGTATCAGAGCCTAGCTAGAGCATTAGGTGATGTGTTAACGAAGTTAAAACTCCGAACGAACCCGAATACGTCAAAGTTAACCCCCTCTCTGTACATTTTTTCAATACTGTGTATTTTCAGAATTAAAAATACCTAAAAAATTCAGCAAGGTTTTCTAAGAACTACGGTGAAAATTGAGCGCACAATCCGTACACACCACCGCAGAACCGCGGCCGTACCTCCCTTGGGCCGTGGATCCGTGGCAGTAATGAGGAATCATGAACTCGTATTTTCACTGTAATTACTATTTCTGTTATTTGTATTTTCTAGGTATTTTTAAATTAACTCAAGTGTTGAATATTTTGGGGTTTATTTTGTAATCGTTGATTCGATCGGAGAATTTAATTTTGTTCTGTTATTCCGGATAATTTAGAAAGTATTAAAATGTTCGAACGGATATCATTAACTCAATTTTTCCCGGCACGAAAAACATTCAAGTGTTGAATTTTTCTCGGGTTTAAATCTTTCGGAAATACGTGCATGTGACGCGATGGACCCTCTAGAAGACAACAAACCTTAACTCGATTTTGTGACCGTCTTGAACTGCCTTTTGAACCTTCGGGTTTGGGGGAGTATGGAGTGCCACATGTGAGGCGTTGGCTTGACCCTTCTACGGTTGGACCGTTGCTACTGTGACGTATTCTGGAATTTTTTTGAACTCCGCTCAAGTGTTGAGCTATTTAGAAAATCTTGGGTATTTGATTATTCGATCGGAAAGTTTAATAATGTCTATTTATCTGGAATGTGATACAATAGGTGGAATTCACACGTTTAGGCATGAAATGCGAAATATGTGATATTTCGGATTTATGATGTCTAAAGAGATTGTGGATTCCAAATGTTGTAGTTTTACACTTTCTTTTCTGCGACCGTAAGTGTAATATGTGATATCGCCGGTTTCGTTGCTATATGTCAACGACAATTGGGATGCGCATATTTACTTTCGTTGATGACATGTGATGTTATGTGTTCCTGGATATGTTATATTGGATCGTCGCGTTTTGAATAGCTGGGTTTTTTTTATGTAAGATGAGAGTTTTTATTTTCATTCATGTAAAATTAAATGTATGTAATATTCTTTTATTGGGGCACTTCCGGGATGAGGTTGATGTCACCTTTTGTATATTATTTACTTTTCCGCACTAAGATAGACCAAAGGAGGAGGGCACAAGTAACCGGGTTCTGGAGTCCAGTGGGAGACCAACTCGAGGAGTCGAGTCCGGGTCTCCTAACTCTAGAATTGGTAGGGTTGCTTGCCGCTCTCGTAGGGGTCTAGGGGTGTGGGTTTGGCTATTCATCGTGACCGTGGAATCCGTGTTTTATAGAGGCTCAAAATAAAACACGGACGTCCTACTATATCCAATGTTTCATATGTTTCTTCTGCTGCGATATCTGTGATGTGATCATTTGATGTGCTGTGATAAATACTGTATATAGTATATATGATATATTATATAGGTGTTACTTATGTTTTACACCCGCGCTTGCCCTGCCCTGCTCTGCCGTTAGTTACCTAACCTAACGGTGCACGAGGGGACATCGAGGCGAATGCGGATGGCATAAGTGTACGTCGTATTTATCTGTGATGTTTAGGTGACTTAAATGATGGGACTTCATTAATGTGATTAATGAAAGAAAAGAAACCTAAAAGATGTTGTAGAATCAATTTTTTTCAAAATGGGTAGCTACAGTTTTGCTTTGCATAGTGATATATATGATATATACCGCACCTTATTCGGTGAGGAAAGAGCCGAGATCCCTTCACCGGGAGTGACCTCTTTAGCAAAACTGGCAGATGCTACAACGCTCGGTTTGCTTTTGATTGCTTTTGGAGTTTTGCTTTGCATAGTGATGTATATGATATATCCTGCAGCTTATTCCATAAGGAAAGAGCCGAGATCCCTTCACCGGTAGTGACCTCTTTAGAAAAACTAATAAAAGTCTCAAAATCACTCCATTTCAAAATTCACATGATTCAGAAACGATATCAAGTTCATTACGCAATAGGTTTTCAGAAAAACCTGTCGTAGCCCTCCGTCATTTCAGATAAGAACTGTTTAGTATTCGTGCTGCGTTTGTTGGCCTTTGTCAAGGCGTAGTGTGCGGTAGCTGAATGGTGCTTATCTGCTTATGCATATGATGCAAATTATTTTGGGGTAGTCGTACGACCTTGTTGGTCTTTGTCAAGGGTCGTGCGGGTGGGTTTGATTCAATCAAGAAATGACGGGTTGAACTTGACTAGCATCCTATGATTTGTTGGCCTTTGTCAAGGTCATAGGGGTTAGGGGCAAAATATTATCGGGAATTTCAAGTGTTGAAATTTGCAATGAGATTGCATACCTTCTATAAGATAGTTGGATCCCGATACCCACTGCGAGTAATTGTTACTCCCGGGAGAGTTTTACACAGGACAATTAGCCGATCAAGTAGGTGACTAGAAAGGTGTCAACGGGGTTACGCCTCTGGGAAAATGAAGTTTACTTTAATTAGGTCTGTGCGAAAGCACGGGGAACCTCCCTCAAAGTACCGACACTAGCCCGGCTGAAAGATTGGCGAAATTGTAGGGTGTAATTAATCCCGGCTAGTTTTTCCTTTTAGGGCTTGAAGGATGATTTGATAAAAACAGTGGGAGCCATCCTGATTAGATAAAATAATAACCAATCTGATCTTGCAAGAGCATACGCTAAAGTGTTTTCTTCTCTCTCTCTCTCCAGGTAGCGACCATATCATGCCTTAATCAAGATAATAATATGGATGTATTGACCGAACCCGCATGTTATACTGTGCTGGGGAACGTTGGTTCCGTTCTTTCTTATAAGAGTTATAAGACTGAACAGGATATAGGGGAATACCTGGATTCCCATGCCACCCGAATGAAGAAAGTACTTGTTGATGCATTTTCTTCGGGTGTGTTCGTTACTGAGAACTGTTTCTCCATTTCCTCTACGTCCTGGGTATTAGATACCGGGTCAGGATCCTATATATGTAATCAGTTACATGGGCTTAGGAAAGGTAGAGAACTTAGAGAAGGTGATAAAGACATAAGGGTTGGAAATGGTGCAATTGTTGCAGCTAAAACCGTCGGGGAATATCACCTTGTATTGCCAACTGGTAATATATTGATTCTGAACGAATGCTATTACATGCTGAACCTGATCTGCAACATTATATCGGTTTCTTTGTTGAGTAAATAGGGATATAATTTTGTATCACAGGATAATGTTATGAACATTTTTCTAAACCAAAAGTTGGTTGGATCAGGCAAGATGTGCAATGGCATTTATGTTCTACATCAATCAACAGTTCTGAGCATAACAAACACACATAAGAGGAAGAGTTCAGAACTGAACGAATCCTTCTTATGGCATTGTAGACTGGGACACATCACTACGACACGACTAGCTAAGTTACATGAGGATGGATATTTGAAACCGTTCGAATTTTCATCTTATGATACTTGCCAGTCATGTCTCAAAGGCAAGATGACCAAAACTGTGTTTACGGGACACGGAGAGAGAGTTACGGAACTCTTAGGACTGGTACATAGTGATGTATGTGGCCCCATGTCTACACATGCCAGGAATGGTTCTGCGTACTTCATTAAATTCACTGACGATCTCTCTAGATTCGGATATGTGTTCCTAATGAAACACAAATCAGAAGCTTTTGAGAAATTTAGAGAATATAAACAAGAAGTCGAGAACCAAACCGGGAAAAGTAATACAATCCTTCGATCTGATCGAGGAGGTGAATACTTGAGCAATGAATTCCTGGACTTCCTAAAAGAGAATAGGATTCTCTCTCAGCTGACTCCTCCATATACACCACATCACAACAGTGTATCTGAACGGAGGAACCGTACCCTATTAGATATGGTGCGCTGTATGATGAGCATAGTTGAGTTACCTATTTCCTTCTAGGGGTATGCGCTGGAGACAGCAACATACCTATTGAATCAAGTTCCATCTAAATCTGTACCTACCACACCATATGAGATATGGAGTAGGAAGAGACCATGTCTTAAACGAGTTAAGATATGGGGTTGTCCGGCCTATGTCAAAACGCAAAATCCGGACAAACTCGAGGCACGGTTAGTTCTATGCAAGTTTGTGGGATATCCCAAACATTCACATGGATATCTTTTCTACCGTACTGAGGAACAAAAAGTGTTTGTTTCTCGACATGCCACCTTTTTAGAAAAGGAATTTCTTACAAAAGAAATTAGTGGCGACAAGGTAGAACTGGAAGAAATTCAGGTTACACAAACTCAAACTGAAGATTTAGTGGAACCGGAGGATTCGGTGGTTCCCAATGAACCTCAGCCTCTCTACCGATCTGTTGGAGATAGTACCCTCAGAGTCAATTATTAGGTCACAGGTACGTGATTGCAATGATTGATGGAGGACCTATCCCGGTAGGACAGTCTTACTCGAGATGATAGTATGCTATCTGGTTTACCTTTATCATCGTGTACTGTTTTAGGTGACCTGACAAGTTGCTATTACACGTTGACAGAGCCCCTAGGATTCTTGCTTGACCACCAGCAGTATGAGGGCGATCATATAAGTGGGAGCTGGGGTCTATAAGCATATCCTTAAATGGTCCCTAGTCGTGTGAGTTTCGAGACAGGGCATCGATACTCCAGAGTAGACTAGTGTATACAGTCGAGACCCCGACGAGGGGCGGTGGCCGGTCTCACAAGCCACTGGTGTCAGTTGGATCACCTAAGATGTATACAGGTGCTCATTGGGTTATGAGTACACCGGACAGGACTCGTCGGGAACATGCTAGTTGGTCATATACCAGACGTCAGATGGCAGTTACCTGGTGACATGTGTACAGGTTAGTTCATCGACCTGGGGATCGTCATTTGTCTCATGTGAGTTCCCACTGTACTTTGATTACTACCCTACCACGGCTCAAAGGAGTCGTGCAAACAGGTTTTAGTTGGGTACAGTCCCGAGCCACATGGAGGCAGTGAGCGTATCTTCAGGGGTTCGTCTCTCCCGGTATTGGGGGTGAGGTCGTGCTGTGTCTAGGAGAGCCATTACACGAAGCCCTCGGCCGAGGCAAGGAGATTTACTGGTAGGTATTCCAGTAGTATCTCAGGGTGTTCTGGGCTACACTCCGACACGACTTGTACCGCTTTTGGGGGTCTGACTTTTACCAACCCCCTAGGCCCGCCATGCGATGCTCATAGACGAACGGACCGGACTGTACGGATATTGTCACTGACTGGCTCAGTAGGGTTGTCAGGCTGAGTTCGCTCACAGACGTCCCTTTTAGTCAATACCTGGTAGCCCGTTACGTATTGGCTTATACCTCTGACGTGCTAGTGGTTAAATCCACAACCAAGATGTTGACGAGTCTTTAGAGTCCCCCACATTCAGTTACTCAGCTTTCGGGCAAAAGGTTGTAGAGGCCGTATGGAGATATGGCAAGGTCCGATCAGATACGTGCGGTATTGCACGGATCAGGATCGGACAGTTTGTACTATAGGCCATATGGATATATGGCAGGGTTCGATCAGATACGTACGGTATTGCACGGATCAGGATCGAACAGATATTACTAGCCGGCTTTGGTTTAAGCCGGATCCTAGTATAGTACAGTGTAGATTTTGTCTCATTGCATTTGTATTTCGGTCGGAATACAAATGCGGGTGTGTATGCACAGTATCGGGGTTTTCCTGTAATTTATTACGGGACCAGTTTTCTGGAGTTGCCAGTTTGTTTTCCGTTTCGGCCAATTTCCTTTGTATCGTTCATTGGCCGAAGATTGGTAGAGGAGGGCTTATTTGCATTGTTGCAAATAAGTGTTTGTGGAGGGGGTTCTTTGCATCTTGTTGCTTCATGATGACTTCACCATCCATTGACCTTGACTTTTTGGTAGTGTCATGATGGCTTGACCCTTGTTGTGAGATAATGATAGTTGGAGTGTGAGGTTGGTGTTGTGATCGTTTGTTTTTCTTTCATCATCACTTCCTTGCATCATTGCATTCCACCCACCCCCTTGACCTTTCTCTCTCTCCAATCACACCAAAAGGGGGGGCCGGCCATTCCTTGATAAAGGATGGGATTCATTTCATTTGGTGGGGGGATTTTTGTATCTTGAGTTTTTGAGAAATCCCTACAACTCCCTCTCCAAAAAGGTTCACTTCAATTCCTCCACAAAAGGCAACTCCATAATCCCAAATGAGACATGTAATCCACATTATATTCTACAGCAAATCTTGGTCACGTCGACTAGCCAGCTTCGTGCCCGAGTTGCCTCGGCATTGAGGTGGGAGCCCGTAAAAGAAGTAGGCAATGTGGTGCACTTCCGGCGACGATGTGGAGACCGGAGCTTCCGCAGGAGATCGGGACGACGACGAGAAGACCGGAGGACTTGGATCAGTCGGTATATCTCTCTTCCCCATCTTGTAGTTAGCTAGGACTAATTAATGGTTCGATCCGGGTATTAGTGCGCGGCGGTTTGCCAGTTCAAGAAAAATTAAAGTTTATCACCGCTTCCGCATTTGGCCGTCGGATTAACGGCCGGGGCGCCGCCGTGCACTTACAGTGGTATCAGAGCCTCGCCATTAACTTAGTCTAGCTTGGTTTAATGTGTTTTGCATTTCCGATCGACCAAAATTCCAAAATCTACATTTTTGCTAGCATCAGTTTTCTGTTGAAATTTTTTGGTCTCGAAAATTTTTTCAGGTTGTAAAATAGTGATGCACTGGATGTTATAAGCATACTGTAGAAAGTCGACACAGTAAGTCGACCAACAGAGCGCGGAACCGCGGCAAACCCCCCCCTTGGGCCGCGGTTCCGCCGCCGAACAGTGTCCTTGCTGTGTCAAATTTCTTCAGTAGCTTTCTGGGCTTAAAATATGGGTTTTGGAATATTAATTTTGGGCCCAGAATTTCTTGATGTGCTACAGTAGTACTTGGGGGCCCACTTGTTAAAGTTTGATCGATCGGATATTTTAAACACATTATTTCACAGTATTTACATTATATATGCGACCGTGAATGTCACTTGATCGGTAAATCCTGTCTAACTGCTATAGCCCGGTTAGACGGATTTGCGAACGTGACTTTCACGTTGATGTTCTGTTTTTGCTGTGATGTTGCGGATCGGTCGTGGGGGATAGCCTGGATGCAATGCTAGTACAGTTGTGGTTGTATTATGTACATTTGATATTGCGGGGCGAGCGTCCGACATGTGGACTGCCGTCACTGCCTGTTTGTATTATTATTTTGGTGCACGACCAGGTTGCGGTCGATGTACCCGGTGTATGTATATTTTACTTTCTGTACTAGGATTGCCCCGCGGAGGGGTGCACGGATAGCCGGGTTCTAGAGGGCAACAAGCCCGCATCTCATGGCATTGAGACGGAGGGGGCTTCACTCTAGAATTGGCGGGCTATTCGCCGCACTCGTAGGGGGTACAGGTTGACCCAGGAGGGGTGCCCAAGTTACCGGATTCCGTGAAGTGCTGGGTGGTCCATTCACGGAGCTGAAGGGGGCTGCCTCGCTTCAGGTTTTGGCGGGTGACTTGCCGCGCCCGTAGGGGTCTAGGTTTTCATTGCGCAGGCTATCCACACGACCAGGGAAACGTCGGGTTTCAGCGGCTCTGTGAAACCCGGGGATCCCAGATATCTGTATTGTTTCTGTGATGCTGTTCATTCTCTGTGATGTTGCATTTTTTATCACGCCTTGAGCTAATATAATATATATTGGTATATATATTAGTAGATGTTGTATATGTTTTACATCCGCTCTAGTCCAGTCCCCGCTCTGTCGTTAGTTAGCTAACCTAACGGGTAATGACGGGACCTAGTGGCGAATGCGGATGGCATATACGTACATCAGTATATTTTCGTTCTTTTTGGTGTGATCAATTGATGGGACTGCATTGATTCGGATCAATGCAAGTTAAAAACAAACCTAATCTGATGTTGTTGGAACACTTTTCAAAAAGCTGTTATTGCAAGGACGTTCACTTTTGTTTTGCATCGTGGTATTCGTTTAGAATATCCTGCTCCTCAGTCGACGAGGCAAGGGCCGAGATCCCTTCACCGGGAGTGACCCCTTGGACAAAAAGTTTGCGTCAGGGCAATGACTTCACTATAGCCGATTACTTTTGCTTTGCATCGCGGTATTCAGTTGGAATATCCTGCACCTCATTCTACGGGGAAAGAGCCGAGATCCCTTCACCGGGAGTGACCTCTTTAGGAAAGTTTTTCGTCACTATATTTTTAAAAGCTATCCGTTCCTTCAACGATATCAAGTTCATTACGTTAAAGGTTTTCGCCAGAAACCATTCGTAGTCCTCCGTCGTTTCATATGGGTAGTCAATAGTATTCAAGCTGTGTATGTTGGCCAAAGTCAAGGCACAGTGATTGATAGCTATTGGATATTCATATGCAGCATAGATAGATGCGTTGGTTTGGGACAGTCGTACTGCCATTTTGGCCAAAGTCAAGGGTAGGTACGGGTGGATTCAAATTAACCTGGAGAATGACGGGTTGAACTTGACATGTGACTTATGATATGTTGGCCAAAGTCAAGGTCATAAGAGCATGGGGTAAAAATCACATCGGGAGTTTCAAAAGAACTGAAACTTGCCAGATATACGCATACCTTCTGGAGTGTGATGATGTGAGCGGATTCCGTCACGTTATCATGCGATGATAGTTGGATCCCGATTCCCACTGATGAGTTAGTTTACTCCTCGGGTGACCCCGACTAATTCTTCTTTCAGGTTTGGAGGAGAATTTGAGGTACAGTGGGAGGTTTCCAGATTAGATAAATTGGTAACCATTCTGATCTAGGTTAGAGTGCACGCTGAGTGTTTCTTTTCTCTCTCTTTTTGGCAGCGACCATTGACCCGACCCTAAGACTATCACTCAGTGACCAAGTTGACCGAACCTTCTTAAACACTGGCTTTTGGATTGTCAGAGTTGCAAACCTCATTGCCACTCCTACTTTTACCCTTTTCTCCAGGACACCCCGTATTACTACGAACGTCCACTTCCATTGGACAAAACCGTCGTATGGTTAGATACGAACTCGAAGGAATTTATTCGAGGATGGTTTCAAGTTCTGGAGGAAACGGATAGGACTATTCAGTTTTCTTTTCCTTTTACCCTCTCTCAGGTTACGAGTACTCCTTGGTTTAGGGGTAGTACACCTATTTTGCAAATTGGATAGTCTTCTTCCAAACCATAGGTAGGAGCCGACCGGTAGGGAATGAAGAAAACCAATTAGCCTAACGATGGTGTACAGAAGGTATTAAATTAAGACAAATCAAGGGATTAGTAAGAGGGCAAAGTAAATTGCGACTGTATATTCACGACCAAACCAGGTATTTTGTTACCACTCCCACATCACCTTTGTATTTCTCCAGGACACTCCGTATCACTACGAAGATCCACAGTTTATTGGATACTCCATCGTATGGTTATATACGAACTCGAAAGGAACTTGTTCCAGTTCGGGAATGGATTCTGGTTCAGGAGAAATAGGAATAAGATTTATTCAGGTGTCTTTTATCTTCACCTTCTCTCGCATTGCGAGTGTTCCTAGGATTGGGACAGTACACCCATTATGCTTATTGGATAGTCTTCTTCCAAACCATAGGCTGGTGCCGAACGGTAGGGAAGAAAGAAAACCATTTGGCCTAAAGGGGTGTGCAGAAGGTAAAGACTAAAGACATATGAAGGGATTTGGAGAGGTGGCAAAGAATTATACGGTTGCAGTCGTGAATCTGGAAGAGGCATTACTAGGAATACCAGGATACCCCATCGAAACATTTTAATGTTTCAGTTTCGCTGTGTACTGTTAAAGGAAAACTGATTTCCCGATTAGATACTTACTCCAGGGTATGTATTTACCAGGTATGATTCTCACATCTGTATGGTTTTACAGATGATGAGTGGGAGTAGGTTATAGGGAATTGGGTGATCATCCTCATTATATCGGGATTCGTTGTAATCGGTGATATTTGAGGAAATCACCTGGGCTGTTTGCCGGTCGGCAAATATTTGGTTTTGAATATCCGCTGTTATGCACCAATTTCAAATTGATATATCTGTACGTCTATTTTCATAGAGTGAGATATACCTTTCTGAAATTATGTCTACGACATTTACCTATATCAGTGGATGGTTAGGTAAGGAGCATTAAGCAGCGGTGTAATTCTTCTTGACCATAAGTACAGTTTTCAACCTACGACACACAGTGAATGAGTTATCAGACTCAAGGGACTTATACAGAGTATTGTATTTTGTCCAGGGTCCATCAGGACAGAGGGGTTGGTCCTCGTACTATATTCGGTTTACTTATGACTTCTCTAGTTTTTAGACAGGTGTTTCGTGGAAACACAGGGTCCGAATTTTGAGAAGTTATAGGTATTTGAATAGAGTAGAGAACCAGGTATAGCAAGTATCGGGATTCTTCAAAGTGATCGAAGATGTAGATACTTGTATATGGTATTCAGTTGATAGTAATGATTAAGAGAACTTACTTCTCTTTCAGGTTACTCATAATTGGAAGCATTCCTAAGTTGAGTAACGCTGATCGACCTCTCTCCATTTAGTTGACATGCACTGGAGACAGTTGCATGATTTGAATCTGGTTCAATTAAATCAGTGCCTCTGGTTCTATATATGATATAGAACAGTTCATATCTTAACGATGTTAAGTTACGGGGAGTTGTCCGGTTTATGATTAAAACCAGACACTTGACAACTCAAGGCACGTTTCTGTAATGGCTGTTTGTGGGTTGACCCAGGCTATGACGAGGGTTGACTTTCTACCATCTGGAAGATCAATAGCAATATTGTTCTAAACTCGCCACAGTTTTATTAAAAATGGATTTTTTCAGAAAACAGTAGTGGGAGTATGGTAGAACTGGAAGTGATTCCAGAACCACAAACGATTACTGAAGATTTGATAAGGAACCTAAAGATTCAATCTGGATTGACATTCCATTAGCCACTCCGCAGATAAGGTGGGTAACTTCAGGCACCCGAGAGGTACTCCGGTAGCCTCAAGGACGGTGACAGGGAAGTTCTTGTTTACCCACAATTACCATTGCTGTTGTTCCAGGCTGCGAGACCCGGTGGGAGGATGAGTATAGCGTCGTTCTAAACTAGTTTTAGAAGTGTACGTCTATATGACTCTGCCAGAGGGTTGTCGTAGTCAGTGGGAGCAGCGGAAGCATTGGTGGACAGGTAGCTTATGTCTATTTATAGACTAAAGCAGATGTAGCGGAGATAGATCATCTATTTCTGACGTGACAGTCATGGGTTTGACTTCATCAGAATAGAGGATGGATCTGTTGAGAAGGTAGTAGGGTGTGATGTCCTGGTATTTGGATGACATACACAGAGTAGGAAAAGAAACTCCTATACTACGATCGGTTATACTTTGGTCGTCACACAGTGGTTTCTCCACAAAGGAAATGGATTTTATATCAGACATACTGGCTACTAGATCTATGGTTTTAGATCTAGATTTGGGTAGTTTCCCAATCTGGGTACTTAGACAGCATTCTAAGGGTATTTAGAATGGACGACTCCTGGCACGGTAGTGTACCTGCAGGTGATGGAGTCACCCTCTCTAAAGGTGTCTTACAGACTAAAGGGGAGAGGGATGTGCATGATTGGCAGATCACTTGCTCAGGCAATTTAGTCAATCATGAGATGTCAAGTACCACACCAGATATTGTTCTTGCACTAGATGCAATGAGCTGACATTGATCCAATCCTGGAGAAACAGTCGGAAGCAGTTTTAGAACATAAGTGAATGTTCTAAGGATATGATAACGACAGCCTCATTCGGGAGACAGTTATCATTCCAGGCTTCCAAGGTGACTTGGACGACAGGGAGGTTGTCAGAGTTATAGTTTTTCCTTCTGACGAGGGGCAGTATTTTGGACAGGTGGTCCAAGGCAATACTGAGGGAGGCATGGCGCAGGATACTGATTAAGTTCAGTTGACGATACAGTCTAAGAAGTTTGGATTTGGAGTTCATTTATGAGCTAGGTCCCATCAGACATCCAGACACATTCTAAGACAGGTATTGCTCTTTTCGGGAGATGGGTTTCTCCGCGAACTTGAGATATAGAGAGACATAGAAAGAAACATCAAAGCGGATCCACTCACTGAGGCTATTCCTCGAACGCAATAGTTTCGCAAACGAGCTTTGTGAGACTGACTAGTAGAGGAGTTGGGTGTTCGGTATCACACGGGCTGTGAGTATGCGACATCGCAATAATTAGCCTTGAGTTCAAGTGGGAGATTGTTGGAGATAGTGCCCTCAGAGTCAATTATTAGGTCACAGGTACGTGATTGCAATGATTGATGGAGGACCTATCCCGGTAGGACAGTCTTACTCGAGATGATAGTATGCTATCTGGTTTACCTTTATCATCGTGTACTGTTTTAGGTGACCTGACAAGTTGCTATTACACGTTGATAGAGCGCCTAGGATTCTTGCTTGACCACCAGCAGTATGAGGGCGATCATATAAGTGGGAGCTGGGGTCTATAAGCATATCCTTAAATGGTCCCTAGTCATGTGAGTTTCGAGACAGGGCATCGATACTCCAGAGTAGACTAGTGTATACAGTCGAGACCCCGACGAGGGGCGGTGGCCGGTCTCACAAGCCACTGGTGTCAGTTGGATCACCTAAGATGTATACAGGTGCTCATTGGGTTATGAGTACACCGGACAGGACTTGCCGGGAACATGCTAGTTGGTCATATACCAGACGTCAGATGGCAGTTCCCTGGTGACATGTGTACAGGTTAGTTCATCGACCTGGGGATCGTCATTTGTCTCGTGTGAGTTCCCACTGTACTTTGATTACTACCCTACCACGGCTCAAAGGAGTCGTGCAAACAGGTTTTAGTTGGGTACAGTCCCGAGCCACATGGAGGCAGTGAGCGTATCTTCAGGGGTTCGTCTCTCCCGGTATTGGGGGTGAGGTTGTGCTGTGTCTAGGAGAGCCATTACACGAAGCCCTCGGCCGAGGCAAGGAGATTTACTGGTAGGTATTCCAGTAGTATCTCAGGGTGTTCTGGGCTACACTCCGACACGACTTGTACCGCTTTTGGGGGTCTGACTTTTACCAACCCCCTAGGCCCGCCATGCGATGCTCATAGACGAATGGACCGGACTGTACGGATATTGTCACTGACTGGCTCAGTAGGGTTGTCAGGCTGAGTTCGCTCACAGACGTCCCTTTTAGTCAATACCTGGTAGCCCGTTACGTATTGGCTTATACCTCTGACGTGCTAGTGGTTAAATCCACAACCAAGATGTTGACGAGTCTTTAGAGTCCCCCACATTCAGTTACTCAGCTTTCGGGCAAAAGGTTGTAGAGGCCGTATGGAGATATGGCAAGGTCCGATCAGATACGTGCGGTATTGCACGGATCAGGATCGGACAGTTTGTACTATAGGCCGTATGGATATATGGCAGGGTTCGATCAGATACGTGCGGTATTGCACGGATCAGGATCGAACAGATATTACTAGCCGGCTTTGGTTTAAGCCGGATCCTAGTATAGTACAGTGTAGATTTTGTCTCATTGCATTTGTATTTCGGTCGGAATACAAATGCGGGTGTGTATGCACAGTATCGGGGTTTTCCTGTAATTTATTACGGGACCAGTTTTCTGGAGTTGCCAGTTTGTTTTCCGTTTCGGCCAATTTCCTTTGTATCGTTCATTGGCCGAAGATTGGTGGAGGAGGGCTTATTTGCATTGTTGCAAATAAGTGTTTGTGGAGGGGGTTCTTTGCATCTTGTTGCTTCATGATGACCTCACCATCCATTGACCTTGACTTTTTGGTAGTGTCATGATGGCTTGACCCTTGTTGTGAAATAATGATAGTTGGAGTGTGAGGTTGGTGTTGTGATCATTTGTTTTTCTTTCATCATCACTTCCTTGCATCATTGCATTCCACCCACCCCCTTGACCTTTCTCTCTCTCCAATCACACCAAAAGGGGGGCCGGCCATTCCTTGATAAAGGATGGGATTCATTTCATTTGGTGGGGGGATTTTTGTATCTTGAGTTTTTGAGAAATCCCTACAACTCCCTCTCCAAAAAGGTTCACTTCAATTCCTCCACAAAAGGCAACTCCATAATCCCAAATGAGACATGTAATCCACATTATATTCTACAGCAAATCTTGGTCACGTCGACTAGCCAGCTTCGTGCCCGAGTTGCCTCGGCATTGAGGTGGGAGCCCGTAAAAGAAGTAGGCAATGTGGTGCACTTCCGGCGACGATGTGGAGACCGGAGCTTCCGCAGGAGATCGGGACGACGACGAGAAGACCGGAGGACTTGGATCAGTCGGTATATCTCTCTTCCCCATCTTGTAGTTAGCTAGGACTAATTAATGGTTCGATCCGGGTATTAGTGCGCGGCGGTTTGCCAGTTCAAGAAAAATTAAAGTTTATCACCGCTTCCGCATTTGGCCGTCGGATTGACGGCCGGGGCGCCGCCGTGCACTTACACGATCTAGTAGGGTTCCTTACCCACCTAAGAGATACTACCTTTTTCTCATGGTAGGTGAGAGCGAGGATTGCATCATGGTTGATGATGACCCAACTAGCTTCGAGTAGGCCATCACGAGTGGGGACTCAGCGAAATGGCTGGATGCAATGCGGTCCGAGATGGAATCCATGTACACCAACAAAGTGTGGACTTATGGAAGATGCTCCTGAAGGGGTAAAACCCATTGGGAGCAAGTGGATCTTCAAGAAAAAACTTGGTGTGGATGGGAAAGTGGAGACTTTCAAAGCTAGACTTGTTGCAAAGGGTTTTCGTCAAAGATCAGGTGTGGACTATGACGAACCTTTTCTCCGGTGGCTATGCTTAAATCCATCCGGATCATGCTTGCCATCGCTGCATATCATGACTACGAAATCTGGCAAATGGATGTTAAAACCGCCTTTCTAAACGGTGATTTAGAAGAGTGCGTGTACATGACTCGGCCAGACGGCTTCATAGATAGTGGGAGCAGCGGGAAGGTGTGCAAGCTGCTTAAATCCATTTATGGATTAAAGCAAGCATCGCGGAGTTGGAACATCTGCTTTGACGTCCTTATCAAAGAGTTTAATTTCGTCAAAAACATAGATGAACCTTGTATCTACAAAAAGGTGGCAGAGAGTAAGGTTGTCTTCCTCGTATTGTACGTGGACGACATACTCTTGATAGGAAATGACATTCCTATGCTGCAATCGGTCAAGCTCTTCTTATCACAAAGATTCTTAATGAAAGATCTTGGTGATGCCTCCTGCATATTGGGAATTATGTGTAAGTCCATGCTACCTCTCCCGGTACTTTCGGGCATGCGGAATTTGGTGATGCCTCCTGCATATTGGGAATTATGTGTAAGTCCATGGACTCAAAACCGGATCTTTGTTAAACATCTAACTAACAACCTAACTACGAGTTGCTAACTACTCGGTTAGGGGGTTATACCTTTCTTTTTCTCGAACTCCTTCGTCTTCAAGCTTCGATGGTCGTCCGAATCGGCTTCTCCCCGTCGTCTCCTTGCGCCGAAGATAGATCCACCTGAAAGCTTCAACCTTTGGCTCCTTCTTCGAACTTTGAAGAAACTAGTTCACTCGGTTTGCTAAACCTTGTGAACTAGAGTGAGTAGGGAAGAGTTTGTATGGGATTTTATCTATGGTTCTTGGTTCTCAACACATGAGACAAGTGAACCATAGACTCAAGAGAGGGAGAGCAAGAGGAAGGAGATGAGAGCTCAAGAACAAGAGAGAGAATGAGCATGAAAGAATGAGAGAAGACTTTTCTCATTTGGCTCTCATAATCCAAAACAATCATAACACCTCATATCAATCAAGTATTATGTGATGGTTTAAGCAACCATAGCCATATCATTTCATGCACTCATTTTGCACAAAAGAACAAGCAAGCAAAAGTCTTTGCCATGAAATGATAGCTATAGTTATCATGATGGTCAACTAGTCAAGCCTAGTCAACCGGTCAACAAAGTCATCAAGTCAACAAAAGTCAACAAGTCAACAAAGTCAATCCCTCAACAACCATGTCACCATAATACTTAATTAATATAATTGTTAATCACATATCATATTCTCATTAGGGTTGAGCAAAAAGTCAATAGTCAACTGTCAACGGTCAACGACCCTAATGAGAATCCTCTGCCTCTGTCTCTCCGTCAACTGTGCATACACACCCGCATCCGCGTTACGAGGAACACGAATGCATACTGGATAAATCCAATCCCAATACGTACACTACGATCTGGCTTAAACCAAAGCCCGCTAGTGTAAACAGTCCGGACACTGTACGTGCATAAGTGCACGGATGTGACCGAACCCTGTCGCAAAACCATTCGACCTGTCGCAAAACTATGCGACCTCTACTCTTTTGCCTAAAGGCGAATAGCTTTCTGTGTGGGACTCTAAAGACTCGACACTACGCTGGCAGTGGGTTTAACCACAGACCGCAAGCGGCAGTAGCTATGCGTAACGGTCCCCAGGTAGATGCCGACAAGAAGACTGACGAGGCGAAACCCATCTGAACTCCTACTGAGCCTGAATGTGACATTCTCCGTACTGTCCGGTCTGTTCGTCTGATACATCGCATGGCGGGCCTAGGGGGCGGTAAACGTCAGTCCCCCAATAGCGGTACAAGTCGTGTCGGAGTGAAGCCCAAAACACCCTGAGATAACACTGGAAGCCTACCAGTATATCTCATTTGCCCTGGCCAGGGACTACTCGTGTAATGGCTCTCCTAGACACAGCGCGATGTCAACCCCCAGTACCGGGAGAGACGAATCCTGTCTAACCGTCACTGCCTCCAAGTGCTTCGGGACTGCACCCAACTACTACCTATTTGCATGACTCCTTTGAGCCGTGGTAGGGTAGTAATCAAAGTACAGTGGGAACACACTCGAGGCGAAGTGACAGTGTCAAGTCAGCGGACTAAGCTGTACTCATGTCACCTGGGAACTGATAACCGACGATAGGCATAATACCAACTAGTCAGTTCCCGACGAGTCCTGTCCAGTGTACTCGTAACCCAACGAGCACCCGCATACTCTCTCAAGTACGACGTACGGACGGCTGTGGGACAGACCGTTTCCCATACTGGGATGAGAAGCGCATGCGCTAGTCTACTCCGGAGTATCGATGCCCTGTCTCGATAGTCCTGCGACCAGGGACCTGCATAAGGATGTGCTTATAGATTACCCAGCCCCACTAGTGTGACTGCCATCACAACGCTGGTAATCAACCAAAGATCCTAAGGGCTCCACTAATGTGTATAGGCAACTTACTAAAATAAACACATGTACACATTGAAGTAGAAACAAACCAAGTAGCATACTACTATTTTGAGCAAGATTGTATATACAAGGTGAATATCCCAAGCTTCCATTAAGTACTATACAAACTAGTATGATACAGTAATGGCCTCTAGGGCATACACACTAACAATCTCCCACTTGCACTAAGGCCATGTACTGGCGTATCGAAGACCTATCATCTCGATCAGCCGCTCGAACTGAGTCTAGGGCAAGGCCTTGGTGAATGGATCTGCATTGTTATCTTCTGAAGTGACTCTCCGAACCTCGATCTCCTGGCGATCCACGATCTCCCTGATCAGGTGATACCGCCTCAAGATGTGTCTGGATCTCTGATGGGACCTGGGTTCCTTCGCTAAAGCTATAGCCCCGTTGTTGTCGCAATACAGAGGTATTGGATCAACAATGGACGGAACCACCTGAAGTTCTTTCAAGAACTTCCTCATCCAGACAGCTTCTTTTACGGCATCAGATGCAGCGATGTATTCCGCTTCCATCGTCGAGTCTGCAACGGTTTCCTGTTTGGAACTCTTCCAACACACCGCCCCTCCATTGAGGGTAAAGACAAAACCCGATATGGACTTGGAATCATCCTTGTCACTCTGGAAGCTGGAGTCAGCAAAGGCCTCGATCTGGAGGACTTTTCCGCCATACACCAAGAACATCTCCTTAGTCCTTCTCAGGTACTTGAGAATGTTCTTTACCGCTATCCAGTGTTTCTTCCCAGGGTTTGACTGATACCGGCTTACCACACTCAGTGCAAAAGCTACATCCGGTCTGGTACACAACATCGCATACATTATAGAGCCTACCGCAGAAGCGTAGGGTATAATAGACATGCGATCCCTCTCCAAATCAATCTTGCGAGACATCTCTTTAAAGAGGGTGATCCCGTGACAAGCCGGTAGGTTACCACGCTTGGAATCTTCCATACTAAATCTTTTCAGTATGGTGTCGATGTACCTGGACTGTGAAAGTCGTAATATCCTTTTGGATCTATCACGATGGATCCGGATCCCCAGGATGTATGAGGCATCACCCAGGTCTTTCATGGAGAACCTATGTGACAAGAACCCCTTGACAGATTGCAGCATAGAAATGTCATTTCCTATTAAGAGAATGTCATCCACGTACAAAACGAGGAATACTACAGTTCTCGCTACAAATCTACAATAGATGCATGGTTCATCTGGATTTTTGATAAAGCCAAATTCCTTGACCGTCTCATCAAAACAGATGTTCCAACTCCGCGATGCCTGCTTTAGTCCATAGATGGACTTAAGAAACTTGCACACCTTTCCGCTGCTCCCACTCTAAATGAAACCCTCTAGTTGGTCCATATAGACACACTCCTCTAAATTTCCATTTAAAAAAGCGGTCTTTACGTCCATTTGCCAGATCTCATAATCGTGGAAGGCAGCAATGGCAAGAAGGATCCGAATGGATTTTAGCATTGCCACTGGAGAAAAGGTTTCGTCATAGTCCAAGCCAGGTCCTTGACGGAAACCCTTTGCAACAAGTCTAGATTTATAGGTCTCAACCTGTCCATCTACACCAATCTTCCTTTTGAAGATCCACTTGCATCCTACGGGTTTTACCCCGTCTGGAGCAAAGTCCAACATCCATACTTTGTTGGTGTACATGGACTCCATTTCGGTCCGCATTGCATCCAGCCATTTTACTGAGTCAACGCTCTGAACGGCCTGCTGGAAGCTAGTAGGCTCATCATAATCTATGATGCAATCTTCTCTATCCCCGTCTATGAGAAAACCGTAGTATCTCTCGGGCGGATGAGACTGCCAACTACTCCTGCGAAGCGGCGTAGGAATGTCCTGTTCTTTTGAACCCTCTGGTTCCACTAAGCTTTCAGAATAGCTCGTGGTTCTGGAATTTCTTCCAGTTCTACTGCGCTCCCACTAATTTCCTTTTCCAAGAACTGGTGTTCTAGAAAGTGGGCATTACGAGAAACAAGGACTTTTTGTTCCTATGCATGGTAGAAAAGATACCCCCTGGTGTTCTTTGGGTATCCCACAAACTTGCACAGTACTGAGCGTGCCTCGAGTTTGTCAGCATGCTGCTTTTTGACAAAAGCTGGACATCCCCAGATCTTCAGATATTGAAGATAGGGTTTCTTCCCACTCCATAACTCATAAGGTGTGGTAGGCACAGTCTTAGTGGGAACTCGGTTCAAAAGGTATGCAGCTGATTCTAGCGCATACCCCCAGAATGATCGCGGTAACTCAGTGTTACTCATCATGGACCGTACCATATCCAATAGGGTTCGGTTCCGTATCTCTGATACACCGTTATGTTGCGGAGTATATGGAGGAGTAAGCTGAGAGAGAATTCCGTTCTCTTTTAAATAGTCCAGGAACTCGGCACTCAAGTATTCACCACCTCGATCCGATCTTAGAATCTTGATACTTTTGCCGGTTTGTTTTTCTACTTCATTCTTATATTCCTGGAATTTTCCAAAGGCTTCAGACTTATGTTTCATTAAGAAGACATAACCGTACCTTGAAAAGTCATCCGTAAAAGTAATGAAGTAAGAATAACCGCTTCGCGCATGTGTAGACATTGGACCGCACACGTCGCTGTGTACGAGTCCCAAGAGCTCGCTCGCCCTTACTCCGTGTCCAGTAAACGGAGTCTTTGTCATCTTTCGTTTGAGACAGGATTGACAAGTGGCATACGATTGATATTCGAACGCATTCAGATATTCTTCTGTATGTAACTTCGTCAACCTTCTCTCATTGATGTGACCCAGTCTACAATGCCATAAGAAAGTCTGACCTATTTCCGGAGACTTTCTTTTGTGTGTATTCTGGACATTGAAAATCTGTGGTTTGTTTAATACGTATATACCATTGCTCAATGTACCTGACGCAATCAGAACTTGATTAAGGTGAATGTTTACAACATTACTTACAAACGCAAATTCATAACCTTCTTTAGAAACTAAAGATACAGAAATGATATTACAAGTTGCGTTGGGTACAAAAAAGCAATTACGCAATACCAAAACATGTCCATCTGACATTCCCAGGTGATAGTCACCCACGGCTTTAGCGTCCATGCTAGCTCCGTTCTCAACTCTGAGGGTCATGTCACCTGCTTTCAAAACACTACGGTTTCTCAACGCCTGCAAAGAATTACAGATATGAGATCCTGATCCGGTATCCAATACCCAGGAAGTAGAGTTTATTGAAACACAGTTTTCAATAACATACACACCTGAAGCTGAAGCTGCAACCTGCTTCAATTCCTGTGTTCTGGCCTTCCAGGCCCTGCAATCATTCTTCCAGTGTCCTTTCTTATGACAATAGAAGCATTCTTCCTTATCCACAAGCTTCCCCGCTTTCTTTGTTGCTTTAGCTTTTCCCTTCGTATCCACTTTACTAACACCGCCTTTTGGTTTGGCGGGGGCTTTCTTCTTCTTTCCCTTGGCTTTCGCCTTGGACCTAGAAGAAGATGATCCTCCTACAAACAAAGTGGATGTTTCCCTACCTTTCTGTAGGGTGCCCTCTGCGCTCCTCAGCATGTTGAGGAGCTCTGAAAGTTCAACTTCTTTTTCTTGTAAGTTGAAGTTCAGTATAAACTCGGCGTAAGTGGAAGGAAGGGACTGGAGAACTAAGTCCGTATAGTGCTCACTCTCCAATATGGTCCCTAGGTCCGCGAGCTCCTCAATGTAGCCGATCATCATAAGCACGTGTTCTGCTACTGATGATCCGACGGCCATCCTTGCCGAAAATAACTTTTTCGACGCTTCGTATCTTGCGATACGAGATTGCTCTCCATACAGTTCTTTTGTATGAAGAAATATCGATTCCAAGTCCATATTCTCATGCCTCCTCTGATGTTCATTGTCCATAGAGGCAAGTACGAGGCACTTGGCCTTCGCGCTATCAATCTCCCAAGTCTTACGGATTTCCTTATCCGCGACGCTTGAAGTGGGACTAGGGACAGGGGGAGCTTTGGTGGTAAGAAGATACCCCAGCTTGTCGTAAGTGATTGCCATCTTGACATTCCTGAGCCAATCTTTGTAGTTTGGCCCTGTCAGTATGTTTTTATCTAGAAGTAACTTAAGTCCAGTCATGTCGATTGGTCGCTGCAATTAGGAGAGAGAAGAAACACTCAGCTTGATGCTCTTGCAAGTTTAGAATGGTTTTTAGTTTGTCTAAACAGGATGGCTCCCACTGTTTCTCGAATCCCTCCTCAAACCAAAAGGGAAGAAGTAGTCAGGATCAATCTCACCGTACAATACTTGCTTAACCGTTTAGCCAGGCCAGTGTCGGTACTTCGAAGGAGGTTTTCCAACGCTTTCGCGAAGTTCCTTAATTAAATAACCTCTTTTCCCTGAGGGCGTAGCCCCGCTAACACCTTTCTAGACACCTACTTGGTTTATAGCATTAATCGTTAAGTGAGAAATTTCCCGAGGAGTGGCATATACTCACAGTAGGATCGGGATCCAAATATCATCGCGTGACGAAACAGAAGGAATCCTACCAGATATAAGGTTCCTAGGCACCCTAATGAGGTCTCACAAGGCATTGATCATGCCGAATTAAAAAAATTCTATGGGTGCCGAGAGACCCGACTACGGATCGTTTGCTAGATGTCTAGGAGAAAAAGATAACTAGTTAACAATTAACTACAAGGAATCGGAAATACAACCTTTGTAGATCCGGTGCTCCACCTCCATAGCTCCGCAACGAAGTGCCTTCGCTGTCCAAGACGGATCCCGGGCTCTAGCGTCGGCTTCATCGGAGATTGGACGGGCTAGGTCATCGACGACGTGCCGAAGATGATCTACGTCGAGGCATCGCTAAATCAAGCTCCGACTTCACAAAGTCAAGAAACTTGTGAAGTAAACACACTCTACTACTTGGCAAGAGGTAGAGGATGAAGAAATAGGAGGTGGGTAGACTTTAGAATTGGATTTCTCACTCATTTCCATCAATCACCATTGATGGATGCAAGCTTCTTTCTTGAAGTGAAGAAGAAGAAGAAGATGAAGAAGATGAGTATTATGATAAGTTAATTAGAAAATAGAAAATCAAAGAATACTTATCATCAACAACCATGGTCAAGTGTAGAGATTAAACTAGGGTTAATGGAGTGGTTAGGGTTAAGCATGAGACAAAATGGTCACTTTGGTCAAAGTCTTCATGAAGCTTCAACAAGCTTCCAAATAAAGCCACCATTTTGCTTTATGTTTATCATTTTCCAAAAATAAAAACAAATGAATAAATGAATAATCCTAACCATTACATAACCATGGTTTAAACTTTACACAAAACACAAGTTAGCATGCATCATCAAACATGATACATACAAGTGCACAAAAATATATCACATATACAATGTGCACAATCCAAGTGAGAAAATCCGTTTAAAGTGAACCAATACTAGTTAGTGCAAAGTAACATATCAAATATATAATTATGCATTAAATCATTAAATCAACACTTGATTCAATGATCCGGTCATGTCGCACACAACCGACTAGTATTCAATGTATCGGCTTATCGAATCAACGCTTGAATCGATAACTAGGTTATATCGCATACAACCTTTCCGATACATTCATCGCAAGAATGGAATGCGGTATCACATACACGCATCATTCTCGGTCCCGCACATATCTCATATGCGCTCCTATTTCGTTTCGCTTGAGCCAGGAAACCTCTGTGTAGGACTCTAAAGACTCGTCAATATGCCGGCAGCAGATGATGATCATATCAAACACCCACAAGCCGCAAGCGGTCTGCTAAACGTAACGGCCACCCGGGTATTGAGCGATCTGAAGATCGACGAGCAAGCCCGCTCACACTCCAGTGAATCCGACCAGTAACACTACCGTACAGTCCGGTCTGATCGTCTGATATGTCGCATATCTCGCCTAGGGGTGGTAAACGTCAGACCCCAATAGCTCGATAAGTCGTGTCGATATGAGGTCTATAACTGTTCGAGAAACTACTGGTAACACTTACCAGTAAATCTCAGCAACCCTGGCCAGGGATTTCCTGTTATAGCCAATCGAACACAGCGCAACATCAACCCCCTATACCGGGAGAGACGAATCCCCTCCTATCGCTCATTGCCTCCATGTGACTCGGGACTGTACCCAAAAACCACCGTTTTGCACGCCCTCTTGGACGTGGTAAGATGGAAATCAAAGCACAGTGGGAACCACACAAGACTCTATGACGATCTCGGGTCAACAGACTACTCTGTACCAGTGTCACCAGAGAACTGCCATCTGACGTGAGGTATAATACCATCTGGGAGTTCTCGGCGAGTCCGTCCAGTGTACCCAGTCTCTACTGAGCACCCGTATATCATCTCTGATGTCAAACACCAATGGATATGGGATCATCCATCGCCCATCTGTATGGGTCGAGAAGGTATACGCTAGTCTACTCTGGTATATCGATGCCCCGTATCGATACACCCACGACTAGGGACTTTGAAGGATGTACTTATGGACTACCATGTCCCCACTAGTATGATCCGCATCATAGTCCAGGTAGTCAAGTACATATCCTAAGGGCTTTACCAACATGTAACAGAGAGACGATCAGCATACACGTTAAGGTAAAGGATAACCAGATAGCATACTATCATGTCGAGCAAGAAAGTCCTCCCTATATATGTCCCAGCATCCACTACAATATACATCCTGTGTACAGTAATGGCCTCTAGGGCATACATATAACTAACAATCTCCCACTTGCACTAGGGCCATCTGTAGCAGTGGTTGCAGTATCTCATACTCAACCATCCCATAAAAGTCTCTCTCTGGGAACAGGCCTTTGTGAGTGGATCCGCTGTGTTGTCCTCTGAGTCTACTCTCTTAACCTCGATCCCCTGGAGATCAACCATCTCCATGATCAGGTGATACTGCCTTAGAATATGTCTGGATCACTGATGGGACGGACGTTCCTTGGCATAAGCCACAACTCCATTGTCTCACAATGGTAGGAACGTAGTTCATCTCATGAACTAATATACACCCAAACATCCACTTTGGTAGCATCTTAAGTAGCGATGTATCCAGCCTTCATCGTCTAGTATGTCACGGTATCTAGCTTGGAACTCTTCCAACATGCCGTCCCTTTACTGAGGGTAAAGACAATGCCTGCGACTGACACTCAGTCGTCATTATCACCCTGGAACCCTTCCAGTGATTCTCCCCAGGATCGGTTGATACCGTCTCACTACAACTAGTGAGAGTGCTAACATCCAATTAGATCTATCTCATAGATCCAAACACCAGGATTTAGAAGGTATCATTTTGATCCTATATGGAGAATCATTGTGATAATCGAAGATTGACCGAGCGTAGCATAGGAAACTCCTTCCCTATCAAGAGTATGTCATCCACGTACTCTACGAGGATCGTCACCATACTCCCTACCACCTTTTTGTTTATACAAGGTTCATCTACCATTTTGATGATGTCAACTTCTTTGACTAATCCATCAAAACAGATGTTCCAACTCCGCGATGCCTGCTTTATCTTATAAAGCATCTTGCACACGTTTCCGCTGCTCCCACTGTCTACGAAGCCCTCTGGCTGTGTACTTATAGACGTTCTCTTCTAAATCATTATTTAGAAAAGTAGTCATAGCACCCAACCGCCAGATATCGTAGTCATGGTATGTAGCCGTGGCAAGTAGAATCGGGATGGACTTAAGCATAGCTACTTGAAAAGATTTCATCATTATCCACGCCTGGTCGATGACGAAAAGCTTTAACAAGTCTAGCTTTGAAAGTCTCAACTTTTCCATCTACACCAAGTAATCTTCTCAAGATTTACTTGCTCCTGATGGGGATTTAACCCTTCAGATATTGCAACCAAAGTCCATACTTTGTTGGTGTATAAGGATTCCATCTCAGATGGATAAACATCCAGCCATTCTTACAAAGTCTTACTCCTGATGGCCAGCTCGAAGCTAGTTGGGTCATCATCTCATGATGCAATCCTCGCTCCCACTGTCATAGAGAAACCGAAGTATCTCTCAGGTGGGTGAGGAACCCTACTAGATCGGCGGAGAGGCTGAGGTTCGTTGGAATCTACTAAATCCTTTGGTTCTACCAAATCATCTGCTGTTGTTTGTATAGCTGGAACCTTTCCAGTTGTACATTACAGACCTTGCCTTGAGCTTGTCCGGATTTTGCTATTACACATAGCCCGGACATCCCCAATTCTTAACAAACTTAAGATATGGGCTCTTCCCTTTCCATATCACATATGAAGTGGTAGGCAACTGATTTGATTTGAACCCTATTCAATAGGTATGCAGCTTCTCAAGTGCATAACTCCCAAAAGGAAATAGGTAACTCAGTAGTACTCATCATAGAGCACACCTTATCATATAGGGTGTATCTGCTCCGCCCCGATATACCATCGTATGGTGTATCCGGAGGAGTAATCCTGAGAGAGAATCTCATTCTCCTTTAGAAAAGTCCAGGAATTCCATGCACAAGTATTCTCCTCCTTGATCTCATCAAAGGACATAATACTTATACCCGTATTTTGGTTCTCTACTTCTAACTTATATTCTGTGAATATCTCAAAAGGTTCGGACTTGTGTTTCAACAGGAACATATGTCTGAATCTCGAGAGATCATCAGAGAACGTAACGAAGTACAAAGAACCAGTCCTGGCATATGTAGACAGGGGACCTGACATACATCAACATGTATCATCCCAAGAGTTCACTAACTCTTTCTCTGTTTCCAGTAAACGGAGCTATGGTCATTTTATCTTTGTGACATGACTGGCGAGTTTCACAAGATGTAAATTCAAACTAATTTAAATATGCATCTTTATGTAACTCTAGCTAGTCGGGTCACATTGATTTGACCTAGTCTACAATACCTCAAGAAGGAATCGTTCATTCTGAACTCTTCCTCTTGTGTGTGTTCAGTATACTAAAGAACTGTAGTTTGATTTAGAACATCAATGCTTTTAGATAACGTGCCTGAACCGATCAACTTTTGATATAGGAAATGTTCAAAACATTATCCAACAATACAAAATTATATCCTTTCTTTACTAATAAAGAGAGAGATATGATTTTGTATATCAGGTTCGGTATCTAATAACATTCGTTCAGAATCAATGTATTTGGAATACAGGGTGACAGTGACCAACAGACTTGGCTGCAACACTTGCCCCGTTTTCTGCCTCATGAAACTTATCACCCGTTCTCAGTTCTCTATCTCTCTGTAGCCCTATGTAACATATTACATATCTGGGATCCTGATCTGGTATCACATACCCAGGACGTAAAGGATACTGAGAAACAGTTCTGTATAATGAACACACCCGAAGATGATGCATCAGCATGCACTCTCTTCGTTTGGGCGGCACGGGAATTCTGGTAATCCCCTATTTCCTGCTCTGTCTTATAACAATTATAAGTTGGAGCGGGACCAACGTTCCCCAGCTCAGTATAACAAGCGGGTTCGGTCAATAATCCGTATTATTATCTTGATTAAGGCGTGATATGGTCGCTACCTGGAGAGAGAGAGAAGAAAACACTCAGCGTGCGCTCTTGCAAGAATAGATTGGTTATTATTTTATCTAATCAGGATGGCTCCCACTGCTTTTTATCAAATCTTCCTTCAAACCCTAAAAGGAAAGACTAGCCGGGATTAATTACACACTACAAGTTTGCCAATCTTTCAGCCAGGCCAGTGTCGGTACTTTGAGGGAGGTCCCCCGTGCTTTCGCACGAACCTAATTAATGTAAACCTCGTTTTCCCAGAGGCGTAACCCCGTTGACACCTTTCTAGACACCTACTTGATCGGCTAATTGTAATGTATAAAACTCTCCCAGGAGTAACTCTTACTCGCAGCGGGTATCGGGATCCAACTATCTCATAGAAGGTATGCAATCTCATTGCAAATTTCAACACTTGAAATTCCCGATAATATTTTGCCCCTAACGTGCTATGACCTTGACGAAAGCCAACAAACCATAGCCCGCTAGTCAAGTTCAACCCGTACATTTCTTGATCGAATTAAACCCACCCGCACGACCCTTGACGAAAGCCAACAAAGCCGCACGACTACCCTAATCCAATCGCATCGTATGCTGGCAGATAAGCAGCATATAGCTACCGCACACTGCACCTTGACGAAAGCCAACAAATGCAGCACGAATACTATATACAACTTATCTGAAATGACGGAGGGCTACGACAGGTTTTTCTGAAAACCTATTGCGTAATGAACTTGATATCGTTGTAGGATCGAATGAATTTTGAAATGGAGTGTTTTTGAGGCTTTTCTAGTTTTGCTAAAGGAGTCATTCCCGGTGAAGGGATCGTCGGTCCTTTCCTCGTCGAATGAGGTGCGGGATATATCATATATATCGCTGTGCAAAGCAAAAACACTTAAAAGCAATCAAAAGACAAACCGAGTGTGTAGCATCTGCCAGTTATAGCTAAAGGAGTCACTCCCGGTGAAGGGATCTCGGTCCTTTCCTCATCGAATAAGGTGCAGGATATATCACATATACCGCTGTGCAAAGCAAGAACTGTAGCTACCTGTTTTAATTTTGAAATTCGATTCTACAACATCTTAGGTTTCTTTTATTTCATTAATCATATTAATGAAGTCCCATCATTTATGTACCTAAACATCACAGATAAATACGACGTACACTTATGCCATCCGCATTCGCCTCGATGTCCCCTCGTGCACCGTTAGGTTAGGTAACTAACGGCAGAGCGGGGCAGGGCTAGCGCGGGTGTAAAACATAAGTAACGTCTATATAATATATCATATATACTATATACTGTATCTATCACAGAACATCACATGATCACATCACAGATATCGCAGCAGAAGAATCATATGAAATATTGGATATACTAGGACGTCCGTGTTTTCAATACGAGCCAGTATAAAACACGGATTCCACGGTCGTTATGAATAGCCAAACCCACACCCCTAGACCCCTACGAGAGCGGCAAGCAACCCTGCCAATTCTGGAGTTAGGAGACCCGGACTCGACTCCTCGAGTTGGTCTCCCACTGGACTCCAGAACCCGGTTACTTGTGCACTCCTCCTTGGGTCTATCCTAGTGCGGAAAAGTAAATAATATACAAACGGTGACAACTTCCGCAACCTGGAAGCGCCCCAAATAAAAGAATATTACATACAAGTTTTTACATGAATGAAAATGAAAAACACTCATCTCACATAAAAACCCCCGGCTATTCAAACACGACGATCCAATATAACATATCCAGCAACACATAACATCACATGTCATCAACGTAAGTAAATATGTCCATCCCAATTGTCGTTGACATATAGCAACGAAACCGGCGATATCACATATTACACTTACGGTCACAGAAAAGAAAGTGTAAAACTACAACAGTTGGAATCCGCAATCTGCATAGACATCGCATGCCTAATCAAATGAATACCTTAGACATCACATGCCTAACAATTATAAACCCCGCATTTTAGTCTTATTATCGAAAACACTTTTCAATATCGAGTCGGGCAATTCAACAAGATTCCCGACATCCTGATCGAATACTCGTCGCAAACTTTAGTAGGCGGCAGCACCCCTGATACCGTCGACGAAGTGCACCAAGGCGGAACACCGCTACCGCGAGCACCCGAACGGATGCATTCGGCGACGGGGTTCTCCTACAGTCACTTGGTCGGGGCTATGGAGTGAGGCTGTCTATTAAGTTTACCCGGCGAGTATCCGCGTACGCTACGTGATTGCGACGGACTTTTGATCACATCAAAATTCCGTGGCAACCGATCAAGTGAGACTAAACTGCTACGTTTATAATATTCATTCAGTTATCTCATAACTATTGTGAATTCCAATTATTGTATCACATTCCAGATAAATAGAAAATGTTATACTTTCCGATCGAACAATCGAACACCCAAGTTTTCCCGATACAGCTCAACACATGAAATAAGTCTAACAACATTCCGTTCGTGCCTCAGTACCAACGGTCCAGCCGTAGAAGGGTCAAGCCAACGCCTCACATGTGGCACGCCGTACTGCCCCAAACCCGAAGGTTCAAAGGGCAGTTCAAGACGGTCACATAATCGAGTTAAGGTTTGTTGTCTTCTAGAGGGTCCATCGAGTTACTTGCACTACTTAGAACGCCGTTAAACTACGGAAAAATCCAACACTTGGAAATTTCCCGACAGGGGAAAAATTGGGTATTTATATCCGGTCGAACTTTTTAACATATTCTAAAAAATTATCCGGAAAGCCAAATAGACAAAATTTGATACCCCGATCGAAACACCGAATCCCCAAAACAACTGCAGAAAATTCAACTCTTGAATAATTTTTAAAAATACCCAGAGAACTCAGAAGCTGAAACAATGAATTACTGTGTAACAAGGTAGGGCTGACGTCATACATCCGCCGCGGAACCGCCGCATAAGCTTAGCTTATGCCGCGGTTCCGCCGCCAAAATCACTGTTCATGAAAAAAAATTTCCACCGTAATTCTTAGAATTTCCTGCTGAGTTCTCTGCATATTTTTAATTTGCAAAAATCCATGTTTTCAGAAAAAGTACAGAGAGCAATTTTCCGGGTTAAGTTTTGGTTCGATCGGACTTCAAATTCCGTCTGGACTTCGCCTAAGGCTCTAGTTAGGCTCTGATACCACTGTAAGGTTCCTAGGCACCCTAATGAGGTCTCACAAGGCATTGATCATGCCGAATTAAAAAAATTCTATGGGTGCCGAGAGACCCGACTACGGATCGTTTGCTAGATGTCTAGGCGAAAAAGATAACTAGTTAACAATTAACTACAAGGAATCGGAAATACAACCTTTGTAGATCCGGTGCTCCACCTCCATAGCTCCGCAACGAAGTGCCTTCGCTGTCCAAGACGGATCCCGGGCTCTAGCGTCGGCTTCATCGGAGATTGGACGGGCTAGGTCATCGACGACGTGCCGAAGATGATCTACGTCGAGGCATCGCTAAATCAAGCTCCGACTTCACAAAGTCAAGAAACTTGTGAAGTAAACACACTCTACTACTTGGCAAGAGGTAGAGGATGAAGAAATAGGAGGTGGGTAGACTTTAGAATTGGATTTCTCACTCATTTCCATCAATCACCATTGATGGATGCAAGCTTCTTTCTTGAAGTGAAGAAGAAGAAGAAGATGAAGAAGATAAGTATTATGATAAGTTAATTAGAAAATAGAAAATCAAAGAATACTTATCATCAACAACCGTGGTCAAGTGTAGAGATTAAACTAGGGTTAATGGAGTGGTTAGGGTTAAGCATGAGACAAAATGGTCACTTTGGTCAAAGTCTTCATGAAGCTTCAACAAGCTTCCAAATAAAGCCACCATTTTGCTTTATGTTTATCATTTTCCAAAAATAAAAACAAATGAATAAATGAATAATCCTAACCATTACATAACCATGGTTTAAACTTTACACAAAACACAAGTTAGCATGCATCATCAAACATGATACATACAAGTGCACAAAAATATATCACATATACAATGTGCACAATCCAAGTGAGAAAATCCGTTTAAAGTGAACCAATACTAGTTAGTGCAAAGTAACATATCAAATATATAATTATGCATTAAATCATTAAATCAACACTTGATTCAATGATCCGGTCATGTCGCACACAACCGACTAGTATTCAATGTATCGGCTTATCGAATCAACGCTTGAATCGATAACTAGGTTATATCGCATACAACCTTTCCGATACATTCATCGCAAGAATGGAATGCGGTATCACATACACGCATCATTCTCGGTCCCGCACATATCTCATATGCGCTCCTATTTCGTTTCGCTTGAGCCAGGAAACCTCAGTGTAGGACTCTAAAGACTCGTCAATACGCCGGCAGCAGATGATGATCATATCAAACACCCACAAGCCGCAAGCGGTCTGCTAAACGTAACGGCCACCCGGGTATTGAGCGATCTGAAGATCGACGAGCAAGCCCGCTCACACTCCAGTGAATCCGACCAGTAACACTACCGTACAGTCCGGTCTGATCGTCTGATATGTCGCATATCTCGCCTAGGGGTGGTAAACGTCAGACCCCAATAGCTCGATAAGTCGTGTCGATATGAGGTCTATAACTGTTCGAGAAACTACTGGTAACACTTACCAGTAAATCTCAGCAACCCTGGCCAGGGATTTCCTGTTATAGCCAATCGAACACAGCGCAACATCAACCCCCTATACCGGGAGAGACCAATCCCCTCCTATCGCTCATTGCCTCCATATGACTCGGGACTGTACCCAAAAACCACCGTTTTGCACGCCCTCTTGGATGTGGTAAGATGGAAATCAAAGCACAGTGGGAACCACACAAGACTCTATGACGATCTCGGGTCAACAGACTACTCTGTACCAGTGTCACCAGAGAACTGCCATCTGACGTGAGGTATAATACCATCTGGGAGTTCTCGGCGAGTCCGTCCAGTGTACCCAGTCTCTACTGAGCACCCGTATATCATTTCTGATGTCAAACACCAATGGATATGGGATCATCCATCGCCCATCTGTATGGGTCGAGAAGGTATACGCTAGTCTACTCTGGTATATGGATGCCCCGTCTCGATACACCCACGACTAGGGACTTTGAAGGATGTACTTATGGACTACCATGTCCCCACTAGTATGATCCGCATCATAGTCCAGGTAGTCAAGTACATATCCTAAGGGCTTTACCAACATGTAACAGAGAGACAATCAGCATACACGTTAAGGTAAAGGATAACCAGATTGCATACTATCATGTCGAGCAAGAAAGTCCTTTCTATATATGTCCCAGCATCCACTACAATATACATCCTATATACAGTAATGGCCTCTAGGGCATACATATAACTAACACCAGAATCATCACACTCTAAATGGTATGCAACACTAGCAAGTTTCAGTTCTTTTGAAACTCCCGATGTGGATTTTTGCCCCATGCTCTTATGACCTTGACTTTGGCCAACAAATCATAAGTCACATGTCAAGTTCTACCCGTCGTTCTCCTGGTTAATTTGAATCCACCCGTACCTACCCTTGACTTTGGCCAACAAGGCAGTACGACTGTTCCAAACCAACGCATCTATCTATGCTGCACATGAATACCCAATAGCTACCAATCACTATGCCTTGACTTTGCCCAACAAACACAGCTTGAATACTATTGACTATTCATGTGAAACGACGGAGGGCTACGAATGGTTTTGGCGAAACCGTGAACATAGAGAACTTTATATAATCGATGGAACGAGATAGCTTTTAAAAGGAGTGGCTCAAACTCCGCATTTTAAAAGTTTGTTTTGAAAAGAACCGAGTGGTTTTTCGAAAGTGTTCCAACGATTTAACTTGGTTTATTTTCTTGCATTAGTTCTTTTAATGCGTGATATTCATGCATTAGTTCTTTTAATGCGTCCCATCATTTAAACCTACCATTGCAGAAAACAACCAAAATATGACGTACGCTTATGCCATTCGCATTCGCCACGGGGCCCCGTCATTACCCGTTAGGTTACTTAACTAACGACAGAGCGGGGGCTGGGCTAGCACGGCTGTAAAACATAAGCAACGCCTAAATAATATCATATATAGATATACTGCATTGATAGACATTTCAGATCACAGATGAACACATTGGATATACTAGGAATCCGCAATTCGTACGAGCCTGTAACGAAAAGCAGATTACACGGTCGCGGTGAATAGCCAATACCCCACCCAAGACCCCTACGGGTGCGGCAAACTACCCGCCATGTACCCGAAGCGAAGCAACCTCCCTCAACTCCGTGAGTAGGCCACTCGGCACTTCGGCATACCCGGTAGTTTGTGCACCCCCTCCATGGGTCTATCCTAGGAGCAAAAACAATAAAAAGAAATTATACAATGACGGCTACAACCCCAACCCGGTTGTGCGGCCATACAAATAATTATTACATCAATTTACAAATTTACATGAATTGAAAGAAAAGAAAACTCTCGTCTCACAACCCCCGGCTATTCACCCGCGACAATCCAATGAATTCATATACACATTCCAATGACATTACAGATCACAGATTTGTATAACCCCCACTAATCGACATATAGCGATTAGTAGACGTTCAATACAAATATCACATCACAGAAAAACCCGTCAGCTTAAGTCTTTTAGAAGTTCGATCAAAAATACGGATTTTCAGGACCCCAAAAATAAAATTTTCGTTCTGGAAAATCTGGGCAGAAAATATATATTCCAAAAATCTCAAAATACGCCCATAAGCACACTGTAGCAAAGAACAACCAGAGAGGAGCCAAGACGGCCGCGGAACCGCGGCAATAGCAAACTATTGCCGCGTTTCCACGGCGCAATGATGAGATCAGGGGACCGTCTTTCTACAGTGCACTCTAAAAACCCTGAGTCGATTTTTGATGCATGATTTATTATTTTTACAGAACATAAAAAATCTACAGCAAGTATGAAATCGGGGTTCATTTCGGGACTTTTTCTTTGATCGATCGTCTAGCTACTTTGCTAACATGTTAGATAGAGTTTAACTAGGCTCGATACCACTGTAAGTCCATGCTACCTCTCCCGGTACTTTCGGGCATGCGGAATTTGGTGAAAAACAATTTTCTTAGAGGTGGTAACATGAACTCAAAACCGGATCTTTGTTAAACATCTAACTAACAACCTAACTACGAGTTGCTAACTACTCGGTTAGGGGGTTATACCTTTCTTTTTCTCGAACTCCTTCGTCTTCAAGCTTCGATGGTCGTCCGAATCGGCTTCTCCCCGTCGTCTCCTTGCGCCGAAGATAGATCCACCTGAAAGCTTCAACCTTTGGCTCCTTCTTCGAACTTTGAAGAAACTAGTTCACTCGGTTTGCTAAACCTTGTGAACTAGAGTGAGTAGAGAAGAGTTTGTATTGGATTTTATCTATGGTTCTTGGTTCTCAACACATGAGACAAGTGAACCATAGACTCAAGAGAGGGAGAGCAAGAGGAAGGAGATGAGAGCTCAAGAACAAGAGAGAGAATGAGCATGAAAGAATGAGAGAAGACTTTTCTCATTTGGCTCTCATAATCCAAAACAATCATAACACCTCATATCAATCAAGTATTATGTGATGGTTTAAGCAACCATAGCCATATCATTTCATGCACTCATTTTGCACAAAAGAGCAAGCAAGCAAAAGTCTTTGCCATGAAATGATAGCTATAGTTATCATGATGGTCAACTAGTCAAGCCTAGTCAACCGGTCAACAAAGTCAACAAGTCAACAAAAGTCAACAAGTCAACAAAGTCAATCCCTCAACAACCATGTCACCATAATACTTAATTAATATAATTGTTAATCACATATCATATTCTCATTAGGGTTGAGCAAAAAGTCAATAGTCAACTGTCAACGGTCAACAACCCTAATGAGAATCCTCTGCCTCTGTCTCTCCGTCAACTGTGCATACACACCCGCATCCGCGTTCTGAGGAACACGAATGCATACTGGATAAATCCAATCCCAATACGTACACTACGATCTGGCTTAAACCAAAGCCCGCTAGTGTAAACTGTCCGGACACTGTACGTGCATAAGTGCACGGATGTGACCGAACCCTGTCGCAAAACCATGCGACCTGTCGCAAAACTATGCGACCTCTACTCTTTTGCCTAAAGGCGAATAGCTTTCTGTGTGGGACTCTAAAGACTCGACACTACGCTGGCAGTGGGTTTAACGACAAACCGCAAGCGGCACTAGCTGTGCGTAACAGTCCCCAGGTAGATGCCGACAAGAAGACTGACGAGGCGAAACCCATCTGAACTCCTACTGAGCCTGAATGTGACATTCTCCGTATAGTCCGGTCTGTTCGTCTGATACATCGCATGGCAGGCCTAGGGGGCGGTAAACGTCAGTCCCCCAATAGCGGTACAAGTCGTGTCGGAGTGAAGCCCAAAACACCCTGAGATAACACTGGAAGCCTACCAGTATATCTCGTTTGCCCTGGCCAGGGACTACTCGTGTAATGGCTCTCCTAGACACAGCGCGATGTCAACCCCCAATACCGGGAGAGACGAATCCTGTCTAACCGTCACTGCCTTCAAGTGCTTCGGGACTGCACCCAACTACTACCTGTTTGCACGACTCCTTTGAGCCGTGGTAGGGTAGTAATCAAAGTACAGTAGGAACACACTCGAGGCGAAGTGACAGTGTCAAGTCAGCGGACTAAGCTGTACTCATGTCACCTGGGAACTGATAACTGACGATAGGCATAATACCAACTAGTCAGTTCCCGACGAGTCCTGTCCAGTGTACTCGTAACCCAACGAGCACCCGCATACTCTCTCAAGTACGACGTACCGACGGCTGTAGGACAGACCGTCTCCCATACTGGGATGAGAAGCGCATGCGCTAGTCTACTCCGGAGTATCGATGCCCTGTCTCGATAGTCCTACGACCAGGGACCTGCATAAGGATGTGCTTATAGATTACCCAGCCCCACTAGTGTGACTGCCATCACAACGCTGGTAATCAAGCAAAGATCCTAAGGGCTCCACTAATGTGTATAGGCGATATACTAAAATAAACACATGTACACATTGAAGTAGAAACAAACCAAGTAGCATACTACTATTTTGAGCAAGATTGTATATACAAGGTGAATATCCCAAGCTTCCATTAAGTAATATACAAACTAGTATGATACAGTAATGGCCTCTAGGGCATACACACTAACATTATGATCTATAGAGATAGATCTAAACGGATATTGGGATTGTCCCAATCCAGGTACATTGACACCATACTAAAGAGGTTTATTATGGAAGAGTCCAAACGTGGGTTTTTACCCACGATCTCAGGACTCACTCTATCCAAAGAGATGTCTCCCAAGACTGATTTGGAGAGAGCTCGCATTTAAGGGATACCCTATGCTTCGGCTGTAGGCTCTATCATGTACGCGATGCTATGTACCAGACCCAATGTAGCATACTCACTAAGTGTAATGAGTAGGTATCAAGATGATCCTGGAGAGAGTCACTGGACAGCTGTGAAGAGCATTCTCAAGTACTTGCGAAGGACTAAAGAGATGCTCTTGGTGTATGGTAACGGAGTACTCCAAGTGGAGTCCTTTACCGATTCGAGCTTCCAGAGTGATAAGGACGACTCTAAGTCGCAGTTGGGATTTGTCTTTACCCTTTACGGAGGAGCGGTTAGCTGGAAGAGTTCCAAGCAGGAAACCATGGCAGACTCGACGATGGAGGTTGAATACATCGCTGCCAACGATGCAGCCAAAGAGGCTATCTGGACCAAGAAGTTCATTAATGAACTTGGAGTGGTTCCATCCATTGAGAATCCAATACCTTTGTATTGCGATAACAATGGAGCGGTGGCTTTGGCCAAGGAACCCAGGTCCCATCAGCGATCCAGGCATATTCTGAGACGGTATCACCTGATCCGAGAGATAGTTGATCGCCGGGAGATCGAGGTTAGGAGGGTTGACACGAAGAACAACACAGCGGATCCAGTCACGAAGGGCATTCCACAGATACAGTTTGAGAGACTCTTCGGGGATTCTTGGTATGCGATACTACAACAGCTGGCCCTAGTGCAAGTGGGAGATTGTTAGTTGTATGTATGCCCTAGAGGCCTGTATTGTACAGATGATGTATATTATATTGGATGCTTGGTCATATATAGAGAGGACTTTCTTGCTCGATATGATAGTATGCTATCTGGTTGCTCTTCATCTTAACATGTATACATGTCTCTTTATACTGTCTTATAGTTACATGTTGGTAAAGCCCTTAGGATGTGTACTTGACTACCAGGACTATGATGCAGATCATACTAGTGGGGACATGGTAGTCCATAAGTACATCCTTCAAGGTCCCTAGTCATGGGTGTATCGAGACGGGGCATCGATATACCAGTGTAGACTACCGTATACGCTTCTCGACACATGAGATGGACGATGGATGATCCCATATCCATTGGTGTTTGACATCAGAGATGGTATACGGGTGCTAAGTGGAGACAGGGTACACTGGACGGACTCGCCGAGAACTCCCAGATGGTATTATACCTCACGTCAGATGGCAGTTCTCTGGTGACACTTGTGCAGGTTAGTCTGTAGACCCGAGATCGTCATAGAGTCTTGTGTGGTTCCCACTGTGCTTTGATTTCCACCTTACCACGTCCATGAGGGCGTGAAAAACGGTGGTTTTTGGGTACAGTCCCGAGTCAGGAGGCAATGAGCGATAGGAAGGGTTTCGTCTCTCCCGGTATTAGGGGTTGATGTTGCGCTGTGCTCGATTGGCCGTAACAGGGAAGTCCCTGGCCAGGGCTGATTAGAGATTTACTGGCAAGTGTTACCAGTAGTTTCTCAACCCGTTATGAGCCTCACATCGGCACGACTTATCGGTTATTGGGGTCTGACGTTTACCACTCCTAGACTTGATATGCGATATATCAGACGAGGAGACCTGACTGTACGGGAAGTGTTAACGGCAGGCTTTTACAGGAGTTGGACCGGGCTTGCTTGCTGATCTTCTGATCGCTCAATACCCGGGTAGCCGTTACGTCCAGCTAGTACCGCTGACGGCTTGTGGGTGCTTGATGTGATCTTCACTTACTGCCGGCGTATTGACGAGTCTTTAGAGTCCTAAACAGAGGTTTTACTGGCTAAGGCAAAATGAAATAGGAGCGCATATGTGATATGTGCGAGACCGAGAATGATGCATGTATGTGATACCGTATTCTATTCTCGTGACTTTTTGTATCGTGAGGTTATATGTAATATAGCCGGTGTAAGGTTAGTCTAGCACCCTATGAAGAGTTTTGAAGCATCACATGACCCAAAGTTTAAATTTTTATGGTGCTAAACGAACATGCAAAGGAATCGATCCTAGAAAATTAGGGTTTCGAAATATAAAGCGAACTAATCTAGGGTTTCGAGACTACAACCTTTGTAGATCCCTTTCGCTGGACTCCTTGGTCTCTAGGGTGTTGAACGGAGGTCCTCTTGAAGTCCTCTTGTGTCCACGACGATCCACCACGGAGATCTCCGTCCAAGCTCGCAACTTCGTCAAACCGAAGAGAACACTCTAAACAAAACGGCTAAGCTTGTGTAGAATGAAGTTGTGGTGAAGTTTCTCACTTCAAAAACCTATCTTTAAATGGTATTTGCTCACTAGAAAAAACTAGAGAGCAAAAGAGAAAGAGGAAGAAGATGGTGGCAATTTTTTAACAAGAGGTAAAAAGATAACTCATAAGAAGAAAAAGAAATATATCAATATATATTTTATTCCTTCTTACTATGAACCATGGTTAATGTGATGCAGACATTATTTAACTTGAGTTTTGAATGATAAAGAGAAGGATAACCTTAGGTTAGTGGTAGTTGAGCATGGTTAGGTCAAAGGAAGAATGTAGCAGCAAGAATGATTATCCTTTCCTTTTCATTTTCTTTTAAATCCAAAATCAAATAATAATCCATTATATAATCCATGGTGTGAGTCTTATATTGCCACCATTTCCATATGCTAACAACCATGATGGATGAGTGTATGTATGTGTGCATGTATGCACATCCACATGTGCATGAAACTAGCATGAAAGAAAGAAAGAAAAGCACACATACAAGCACACATCCATCATCCAAGAAAAGGTTTTAAGTGAGAAAACTAATGGTTAAATGATAAATCAACACTTGATTTATCAATCCGGTCATATCTCATATGACCCCACCAAAAGCAGTTCACCCGATCAATGTTCGGTATCATATACGCACATTTCAATCGGGTGCATGCGCATATCGCATACGCGCACCACAACGTTTCGCCTGGACTGGGTAACTCCTTTGTGGGACTCTAAGACTCGTCAATACGCTGGCAGAAGGTGATGATCATATCAAGTACCCTCAAGCCGCAAGCGGTCAGCTAAACGTAACGGCCACCCGGGTATTGAGCGATCAGAAGACAACAAGCGAACCTGCTACAACTCCCGTCGAGCCATCCGGCAACACTACCGTACAGTCCGGTCTCTTCGTCCGATATGCTGCATATCGAGCCTAGGGATGGTCACGTCGACCCCAATAACTCAATAAGTCATGCCGGTGAATGGTCTATAACAGATCGAGAAACTACTGATAACACTTATCAGCAAATCTCAGCAGCCCTGGCCAGGGACTTGCTGTTATAACCAGTCGGGCACAGCACAGCATCAACTCCCAATACCGGGAGAGACGAAACCCCTCCTATCGCTCATCGTCTTCGTGTGTCTCGGGACTGTACCCAACGGCCACCTGTTTGCACGACTCAGTAGAGCCGTGGTAGGGTGGCAATCAATGTACAGTGGGAGAACACACAAGACTCCATGACGATCTCGGGTCTACAGACTAACCTGTACCAGTGTCACCTGAGAACTGCTATCCGACGATAGATATAATTCCATATAGGAGTTCTCGGTGAGTCCGTCCAGTGTACTCAGTCACCACTGAGCACCCGTATGTGATCTTGATGTCAAACATCGATGAATGTGGGAACATCCATCGCCCATCGTATGGGTCTAGTATCATATACGCTAGTCTACTCTGGTATATCAATGCCCCGTCTCGATATACCTACGACTAGGGACGTTCCAGGATATGCTTATAGACTACAGATGTCCCACTAGTATGATCTCCATCATAATCAGAGTAGTCAAGCCGATATCCTCAGGGCTTTATCAGCATGTATGAATGAATAAAAGCATGATCAAATCAACATGTCAGATAAAGAAGAACCAGATAGCATACTATCATGTCGAGCAAGAATGCAAACTGAATATATATACATGTATAGATACATCCACTATCACATAATGGCCTCTAGGGCATACATATATGCAACAGCCGGGTTATCGAATCAAGTGTTGATTCGATAAGTCGATACATTGGATGTTAGTCGGTTATATGTGATATGACCGGATTATTAAGTCGAGTATTGATTTAATAATTTATTGTATAATTGTATATTTGATATACTAGTTTACATTAACTAACAGTTGTTCACTTTAGTGTTTTTCTCACATAAGCACAACTATAATTTATTTATGATATATATTAAAATTGTGTTTTCTTATTGTATCATGGTTGATGATACACATGACTTGGGTGTATGAGACTTACACCATGCTATATATTTATGTTGGATTTTAATATTCAAGGTAATTACAAAATTAGTGGAGGATTAGCTAAATGCGTGAAGCTTGTGTAAGCTTGTGGATGCATTGACTAATTCTACTAAATTTGTTTTTACTATGGATATTTCTTAACCCAACCATAACTATTAGCCATGGTTATGTCTCTACATGAGTTAGTATATGATACTCACTCACCATGGTTAGCTCACTCACTTGATCATTATCCTCATCTCTTTCTTTTGTTCATCTTCTTCTTCATTGCTAAAAAGAGAAAGCTTGCTAGGGTTTGATAAAAAGTGAGAAAGATTATGAGAAATAAAATTCTAAAGAGAACCCACTTCCTATTTCTCCATCCTCTACTAGACTAGCACTTTAGTTTAGGGTGTTTGCTTCACTAATTCTCAAGTTAGAGAAGTAGAAGCTTGAGTTGGCATCCCCTCGACATAGATCATCTTCGTCCTCGAAGACTTCAAGCAAGGACGCGTCTTTCGCCTCGTGAAGCCATGCAAGGGTCCGGGAGAACCACGATCGCAGCGAAAGGACTTCAACAAGGAGCTATAGAAGTGAAGGACCGATCTACAAAGGTTGTATTTCGTATTCACTTAGTCGTAAACGTAGTTTACTAGCATATGAAACCCTAATTTTCTAGCAACGATCTTGTTTAGGGTTATTCGGCACGGCTAAAATTTTAAACGGGCATGTTTGATGCTTCCTTAACCCTTGTTAGAGTGCCTAGTAACCCTACAATAGTACGCCTTGGCTAAGGTCAACAAACGCAGCACGAATATTAACTAGTCTCTATCTGAAATGACGGAGGGCTACGACAGGTTTTTCAAAAAACCTTTCGTGTAATGAACTTGATATCGTTGTAGAAATAAGTGATTTTGAAAAGAGTGTTTTTGAGACTTTTACTACTTTCGCTAAAGAGGTCACTCCCGGTGAAGGGATCTCGGCTCTATCCTTATCGAATAAGGTGCAGGATATTTCACAAATAGCGCTATGCAAAGCAAGAACTATAAAAGCAGTCAAAAAACATAACCGAGTGAGTTGTAGCATCTGCTAGTTTCGCTAAAGAGGTCACTCCCGGTGAAGGGATCTCGACTCTTTCCTTATCGAATAAGGTGCTGGATATTCCACAAGGAATACCTCGATGCAAAGCAAAAAACTAGAGCTACCCTTTTTATAAATTTGATTCTACATCTTTTAGGTTTCTTTTTCTTTCATTAATCTCGTTAATGAATCCCATCATTTAAGCTTCCTAAGCATCACAGAAGAAACGAAAATACAACATACGCTTATGCCATCCACAATTTTCCCACAGTATCCCGTTATGCACCGTTAGCTTACTTAACTAACGGAATACCGGGGCGGGACTAGCGCGGGTGTAAAACATAAGCAACGTCTACTATATATCTTATATATAATAATAAAACATTCGTCTCAGGCATATAAAATGATCACATCATAGTATATCAGCAGCAGAAGAAACATATGAAATATTAGATATTCTAGGAGGTCCGTGTTTTATTTTGAGCCTGTATAAAACACGGATTCCACGGTCGCGATGAATAGCCAAACCCACATCTCTAGACCCCTACGATAGCAGCAAGCACCCCTCCCAATTCTAGGGTTAGGAGACTCAGTCGCGACTCCTCAAGATGGTTTCCCACTGGACCCTAGAACCCGGCTACTTGTTCTTTCCTCCATGAGTCTATCCTAATGCGGAAAAGTAAATAATATACAATGGTGACATCATCCTCAATTCGGAAGTACCCTAATAAAAGAATATTACATACAATGAATTTTACATGAATGAAAATAAAAACCCTCATCTCACATAAAACCCCGGCTATTCAAAACACAACGATCCAATATAACATATCACACCAACGCATAACATCACATATCATTAACGTAAGTAAATATGCCTATCACAATTGTCGTTGACATAAAGCAACGAAAACGGCGATATACCACATATTTCACTTACGGTCGCAGAAAAGAAAGTGAAAAACTACAACATTTGGAATCCACAATCATCTCAGACATCGTAAACCCGAAATACCAAATATTACGGATTTCATGCCTAACTATATGAATTCCACATATTGTATCACATTACAGAAAATGCTAGACGATGTTAAACATTCCGATCGAATCAACAAACATCCAAAATTTCCCAAAATGCTCAACACTTGAGCATAGTTTAAAAGCATCCATCACATGCCACAGTACTAATAGACCAGCCGTAGAAGGGTCAAACCAACGCCTCACATGTGGCAACGCTGAACTACCACAAACCCTAGGGTTTAGAGGTGGTGCTGACGGTCACATAATCGAGTTAAGGTTTCGTTCTTCTAGAGGGTCTACCGCTGTAAGGTTACTAGGCACTCTAATAAGGCTCTACAAGGCATCAACCATACCCGATTCAAATTTTAGCCGTGCCGAATAACCCTAACCAAGATCGTATACTAGAGATTAGGAGAAACTAAAAGAAAGCAAACAACTTTACTTCTAGGTGAAAGGGATTACAACCTTTGTAGATCCGGTCCTTCACTTCTAAAGCTCTGTGTTGACGTCCCTTCGCTGCGATCAACGAGATCCCGGACTCTTGTGATGGTTTCCTCGGAGAAATGAGCGGGCTAGGTCGTTGACTTCGAGGCCGAAGATGATCTACGTCGAGGAGACTCAAACTCAAGCTCCATCTTCACTAGGTCATGAACTTTATGAAGAGAACACCCAAAACTAAATGGCAAGTAGTAGAGGATGATGAAATAGGAAGTGGGTTCACTTTGGATTTGGATTTCTCACTCTATTTCTTCACTTGAAAATTTTCTAGCAAGCTTTTCTTCTTCTTGAAGAAGAAGAAGAAGAAAAGAATAAGAATGAAAAATGAATTAATGTAAATTGAATAATCAAGTGAAGTCTATGATAATGCAACCATGGGTGAGTTTACCTTTGTAAAGACTAAACCATAGTTTGAGGTAATGGTTAGGTTAATGAAAATCTTATGCAAAACAAAATGAGTGGATTTTGTCAAAGATGCTTAAAAGCTTCATGAAGCTTCAAGCCAAGACAAAGAAAACCACCATTTTGTTTTTCCAAAATAAATAAAAATCCTAAACCATTATCTTAAATATGGTGTAAGTCATACACACACCCCAGTTTGCATGTATCATCAATCATAATACAAACTAGTGCAAAAACATATATCACATATACAACTTGTGCACATCAAGTGAGAAAATCAATCTTAAGTGAACCAATACTAGTTAATGCAAAGTAATATATCAAATATATAATTATACATTAAATCATTAAATCAACACTTGATTTAATGATCCGGTCATATCGCATATAACTGACTAATATCTAGTGTATCAATATATCGAACCAACACTTGATTCAGTAACCCGGCTATATCTCATATAACCGACTGATGATACAAATCGTGAGAATAGAATACAGTATCACATACTGGTATTATTCTCGGTCCCGCACATATCTCATATGCGCTCCTATTTCGTTTCGCTTGAGCCAGGAAAGCTCTGTGTAGGACTCTAAAGACTCGTCAATACGCCGGCAGTAGGTGGTGATCATATAAATCACCCACAAGCCGCAAGCGGTCTGCTAAACGTAACGGCCACCCGGGTATTGAGCGATCATAAGATCAACGAGCAAGCCTGCTCACACTCCTGCGAATCCAATCAGTAACACTTACCGCACAGTCCGGTCTATTCGTCTGATATGTCACATATCTCGCCTAGGGGTGGTAAACGTCAGACCTCAGTAGATTGATAAGTCATGCCTATGTAAGGTCCACAACAAGCGTGAAACTACTGATAACACTTACCAGTAAATCACTGCAACCCTGGCCAGGGATTTCCATTTATGTCTAGTCGAGCATAGCGCAACAACAACCCCCAATACCGGGAGAGACGAATCCCCTCATATCGCTCATTGCCTCCATGTGAATCGGGACTGTACCCAAAAACCACCTGTTTGCACGACTCAGTAGAGCCGTGGTAGGGTGGAAATCAAAGCACAGTGGGAGACACACAAGACTCTATGACGATCTCGGGTCAACAGACTAAGCTATACCAGTGTCACCAGAGAACTGCCATCTGACATGAGCTATAATACCATCTGGGAGTTCTCGGTGAGTCCGTTCAGTGTACCCAGTCTCCACTTAGCACCCGCATACCGTCTCTGATGTCAAACACCAATGGATATGGGATCATCCATCGCCCATCACATGGGTCGAGAAGATATACGCTAGTCTACTCTGGAATATCGATGCCCCGTCTCGACATTCCCACGACTAGGAACATTGAAGGATGTACTCATGGACTACCAAGGCCCTACTAGTATGATATGCATCATAGTCCTTCAACTCAAGTACATATCCTAAGGGCTTTATCAACATGTAATAGAGAGACAACAAGTATATATGTTAAGATAAAGAGCAACCAGATAGCGTACTATCATGTCGAGCAAGAAAGTCCTACCTATATATGTCCCAGCATCTACTACAATATACATCTCATGTACAGTAATGGCCTCTAGGGCATACATATAACTAACAACCGCATCACTTGCATGATATTTGAATGTTCTTTAACTATGAAAAAGATCCAACTCTTGAAAAAATTTCAGCAAGGGAAAATGTAGGTATTTGATATCCGATCGAACCTTTTAATACCGTATAAAATAACCGAAACAAAAACTAGAATTACGAATACGAAACACTCATAATTACCATTGATAAAAGATAACATCACATGAAAAATCAGACAAAGCAAACAACACCAAAAGTACCAAAACCCAAAGACCAACAAATTTCAGCACTGGGTATCCGATCTGGCTGGTTTTTGGGGTCATGATCTCGGCCAAAATCCGAGGGTTTGGGATGAAATTTGTATAGTGTTCATATTGTATAACATACATCACTCTGCAACTGTTTAAAAAAATATTTTGACACTCTGAAAAATTTATAGAAACTACGGTTTTGATACGGGTGTTTCAGAGTTGTTTCGGTTTCGTAATCCTAATCTTATCCGTCTAATTCTCTAGCTAGGCTCTGATACCACTGTTGGGTTACCTACAAGGGCAGTAAGGTTTCGGGAGGCATCATCCAAGCCAAGTTAAAAAAATTCCATTTTAGATAACCCTAACCATAACCCTAGATCTTTAACTAGAGAATCAAACCAATATAACATGTTAACACCTTAACATCTAAGAGTTAGGGATTACAATCTTTGTAGTCCATTCCTTCGCTTCATAAGCTCTGAGTTGAGGTCCCTTCACTGTGATCATCAAATACCCTGACTCTAGAGAGGCTCCATGAGGTGAATGAGACATCCATGCTTGAAGACTTCACTAATCCAAGATGATCTACCTTGAGGAATCACAAACCCAAGCTTACACTTCACTAATGAAGTATTAGTGAAGTAAACACCCTAATCTAAGTGGCTAGAATAGATGAGGATGATGAAGTATGAATTTTGCTCTCTTTTGTTTTCTATTTCTCGAAAACAATCATCACAAACTAAAAAGCAAGACAGCTCTTGGATTGAGAAAGAAGAAGATGAAGTTGTGATAAATGAATTATTATAGAGGTTAGAATTTCAACCAAGGGTTAAGCATGTCATACTTAAACACTTGTAGAGACTTAACCATGGACTAGGGTTAGGGTTTGGGTTAACAAATATCTAATAAATATCAAGGAGGGTGGACTAAGTCAACATGGATAAATATCCACACAATTTAGTGTTAACCCAAAGTAAAACATCAACTCTAATCCAAACCCTAGCGTGGTTTAATCTCAAAACCCTAGTTGCAATTGTAACCCTAACATGTTAAAATATTATATATCACATATATAATATATAGTATAAAACAAGAAAATAATACATTTAACATATATCACATATATATCAATGTATTATCAAGTGAGAAAAAGAATCATTTAAGTGAGCTTATATTAGTTAATGTAATGTAATATATCACATATATAATAATACATTAAATTATCGAATCAACACTTGATCCGATAATCTGTCTATATTACATATAACCGACTAATATAACATGTATCAGTTCATCGAATCAACACTTGATCCGATGATCCGGCTATATAACATATACCCAGCCGATATCACATATAGCGAGAATCTAATACGGTATCACATACACGAATTATTCTCGGTCCCGCACATATCACATATGTGCTCCTACTCCATTTCGCCTGAGCCAGGTAACCTCTGTGTAGGACCCTAAAGAATCGTAAATACGCCGGCAGTAGGTGATGATCATATCATACACCCACAAGCTGCAAGCGGTCAGCTAAACATAACAGCCAACCAAGTATTGAGCGATCAGAAGATCAACAAGCAAGTATGCACACACTCCTGTGAATCCAATCAGTAACACTACCATACAGTCCGGTCTCTTCGTCTGATATGTCGCATATTGTAACAACTAGGATTATATTAGTAACTAGTTATATTTTAAATAGTGAAATTTTAAATAAAAGTATGCCAAATTGACTTTCAAATATTTTATCAAAATTAATAAAGATTTTTCTAGAATTTTCCTAAGCTTGCACAAACATGTGCATGTAACCTAGGGTTAAAAATTGGATTTAACCAGGTTTAGGCAACCATGGTGGTCTAACCACTTTTGTTAAGATAATTAATTTTAAATTAAGAATTTGGTTTTCAAAAAAAAAAGGGATTAATATTTATTTTGGTTGACATGGGTTGAGGAGAGAGAGGGCATGATGGGTGTCATGTTAGCTTTTGATAGAGAGAGAAAATGGTGGCTTAAGGAAGGGTCACACCCACTTCACTTCAAAAAAATTTCATAGCCTCCACACTCTCCCTCCCACTCACATCCCTTACATCTCTCACTCACACATACTCTCAAACTCACCCTCTCACTTAAACCTACATCAGCATCTGCTTTACCTCAGCCCCAAAACACATCAGAACCAATATCAACAGCATAAGCTGCATCAGCAGCAGCAGCAGCACTCTCTTTAACAAACAGCCCTTAACTCATTTCAAACACCCAGCAGCTGCACAAGCAACAACAGGAGTTGCAGCAGCAGCAACACCACCCAACACACCCTCCACAACAGCAATAAACACAACAACACAACAAGAAAAGTAGCAAGCAACAGCTTCAGCCTTTAAAACAGCTTCAGCCTTTAAACCGCAACAGCAACTCCAGACGACAATAGCAGCACCCCAGCAAGCTCCACCACCTCTTCTTCTTCTCCTTCTCCCTGTTTGTGAGGTTCCTAGTGGGGTATAATATCTAAACTCCTTCCTTGTTTGCTTAGTTGTGTAGAAATAGCTTCGTTTAGCGATGATCAAACGTTTTTGTGCTTGTTGGGGTGATTTATGTGAAAGTGTGGTTAAGTGAGGTTGGTGTTGGGTATACTAGCCTAAGTAAGTGTTGTTAAGGCCAAGTAAACCTAGGATAACCCCAGATTACACTAAAATACCTTCAGTTTTCAAATTGTACAAAACTCGACGTTTTTGAGCAAAACTTAGCTTTTTGAGATCTGTTGTTACCCATGTAAGTTCAGAATAATATCGAGTGGACCATAGCCTACTGGTGACACCCTGACCCCACCACTAGAGCCTCACCCCACCACTCCAACCCACGGCCGCCGGAATATTCATTCTGGCAGCAAATTGCGGCCAGACCAGGGAGTTAGGAGCTAGGGTTTTAGTACAGGTGTCTGCTACATTTTGTGGGTCCATGGTATATATAGTTTTGTAATATTCTAACCTGGGTAAAATCTGGGACAGTATGTCGTTTTCTGGTAATTTTAGTTTGCGCAATACGCGCGATACGCGAGTGGATTCTGTGATTCAGCGTATCGCGGCGTATCGGATCGAGTTCTGGACACACACACGTTCCAGCGTATCGCGCGCACGCGCGTTAATTCGCGACGCGGGTTTCTCGTTTCGTTCCGATATCGCGTTTTACGAGATTTTTATTATATTGGGATTCTTGTGTAAATTCCAGGTTCGCAGGCGGGTATGTCAGACACCGCTAGGAAAGGGAAGCAGGTGGTCGGCTATACTTAGCACGCGACCAGGTGAGTAGATTTAACATCTACGGGGAAATTGCCCGTATGGCGTTAAGCGTCAGGGAGTAATAGGATGTTAGTTTTATGTGTTCATGTAGACATACTAGAGTAGCATACCTCCTTATATATATAGAACTCGTAGTATAGAACACTGCACTGTCACTAACGGTCCAAGTTGCACGAGCACGATTTATATGCTACACTCACTGTAAGTCCATGTTGCCCACCTCGGTACTTGCGGGGAGGCGGAAAACGGAATAAAAATCGAATTTTTATGAGCTTAGGCAACATGGACTAGACTGTGAAGGATCTTTGCTAAACAAAAACAAGCTAAAGCTAACTAGAAACTAGCTAAGTGCTAGAAAGGTTATACCTTGGGCTTTATGTCCTTCTCTCCTTGCTCCTTTGAGTGGTGGAAGGAGGTCACCTTAGTCGTCTTCTTACGTCGAAGAAAGATCCACCCGAAAGCCTCGACCTTTGGCTTCAACTCCAAGCTAGAAGTAACTAGGGTGCAAGAAGTGCTAATCCTTGAACCCTAGATGAGAGTAGAGATTATCAAGAGAGGGTTTTTCTCAAGCTCAAGTGTTACTCAACACATGAGAGGGGAGAGCTTGAGGGAGAGGAAGAACACGAGAGAGAATGTGAATAATGGAATGAGAGAATAATATGAAGCATTCTCTCATATTAGTGAATTATTGTAATTAGATAATTAGTGAGATAATTGTCATGGCTAAATCAAAACATGACCATTATCATTTCATTTATAATGCAAATTGCAAGGATCAAAGAGCATCTTCCAAATGAAATGATGATGGTCAAAGTGTCAACAAGGTCAACAAGTCAAGATGGGTCAAATGGTCAACAACCATAACCATGCATAATTATTAAACTAATATCAATTAACAATAACACACACATAAGCATTAGGGTTAATAAAATGACAATAGTCATTAACCCTAATCAAAGTCCTCTCCCTCTGTCTCAAGCAACTGTGCATACGCACCCGTATTCGTGATCCGAGGAACACGAATACAATGAGAAAAACCAATCCCAAATCATATACTAGGATCCGGCTTAAACCAAAGCCCGCTAGTATAAGCTGTCCGGACAGCAAACGTGCACAAGTGCGCGGATGTGAACGAACCCTATCGCAAAACCATGCGACCTCTACTCATTTTGCCTAAAGGCGAATAGCTCTCTGTGTGGGACTCTAAAGACTCGACACTATGCTGGCAGTGGGTTTAACCACAGACCGCAAGCGGCACTAGCTGTACGTAACGGTCCCAAGGTAGATGTCGATAAGAAGACTGACGAGGTGAACCCCATTGGAACTCCTACTGAGCCTGTATGTGACAATCTCTGTACAGTCCGGTCTGTTCGTCTGATACATCGCATGGCGGGCCTAGGGGGGCGGTGAACGTCAGTCCCCTAATAGCGGTACAAGTCGTGTCGGAGTGTAGCCCAGAACACCCTGAGATAACACTGGAAACCTACCAGTTTATCTCGCTTGCCCTGGCCAGGGACTACTCGTATAATGGCTCTCCTGGACACAGCGCGATGTCAACCCCCAATACCGGAAGAGACGAATCCTGTCTAACCGTCAGTGCCTCCAAGTGCTTCGGGACTGCACCCAAAAACTACCTGTTTGCACGACTCCTTTGAGCCGTGGTAGGGTAGCAATCAAAGTGCAGTGGGAACACACTCGAGGCGAAGTGACAGGGTCAAGTCAGCGGACTAAGTTGTACTCATGTCACCTGGGAACTGATAACTGACGATAGGTATAATACCAACCAACAGTTCCCGACGAGTCCTGTCCAGTGTACTCGTAACCTAACGAGCACCCGCATACAATCTCAAGTACGACGTACTTACGGCTGTGGGACAGACCGTCTCCCACGCTGGGATGAGAAGCGCATACGCTAGTCTACTCCGGAGAATCGATGCCCTGTCTCGATAGTCCAACGACTAGGGACCTGTATAAGGATGTGCTTATAGATCACCCAGCTCCCACGAGTGTGAGCGCCATCACAACGCTGGTAATCAAGCAAAGATCCTAAGGGCTCTACCAATATGTATATCAGCAATATGCTAAAAGAAACACATGCACATATTAAAGCAGAGAAAAACCAAGTAGCATACTACCATTTCGAGAAAGATTGTATATATAACTGTGAATATCCCAAGCTTCCATTAAGTAATATACAAACTAGTATGATACAGTAATGGCCTCTAGGGCATATACACTAACAATCTCCCACTTGCACTAAGGCCATGTACTGGCGTATCGAAAACCTATCATCTCGATCAGCCGCTCGAACTGAGTCTGGGGCAAGGCATTGGTGAATGGATCTGCTGTGTTATCTTCTGAAGCAACCCTCCGAACCTCGATCTCCTGGCGATCCACGATCTCCCTGATCAGGTGATACCGCCTCAAGATGTGTCTGGATTTCTGATGGGACCTGGGTTCCTTCGCTAAAGCTATAGCCCCGTTGTTGTCGCAATACAGAGGTATTGGGTCAACAATGGACGGAACCACCTGAAGTTCTCTCAAGAACTTCCTCATCCAGACAGCTTCTTTTGCGGCATCAGATGCAGCGATGTATTCCTCTTCCATAGTCGAGTCAGCAACGGTTTCCTGTTTGGAGCTCTTCCAACACACCGCCCCTCCATTGAAGGTAAAGACAAAACCCGACATGGACTTGGAATCATCCTTGTCACTCTGGAAGCTGGAGTCAGCGAAGGACTCAATTTGCAGGTCTTTTCCGCCATACACCAAGAACATCTCCTTAGACCTTCTCAGGTACTTGAGAATGTTCTTTACTGCTATCCAATGTTTCTCCCCAGGGTTCGACTGATACCTGCTTACCACACTCAGTGCATAAGCCACATTCGGTCTGGTACACAACATCGCATACATTATAGAGCCTACCGCAGAAGCGTAGGGTATAATAGACATGCGATCCCTCTCCAAATCAGTCTTGGGAGACATCTCTTTGGAGAGGGTGATCCCGTGACAAGCCGGTAGATTACCGCGCTTGGAATCTTCCATACTGAATCTCTTCAGTTTGGTGTCGATGTACCTGGACTGCGAAAGTCCTAATATCCTCTTGGATCTGTCACGGTAGATCCGGATACCCAGAATGTATGAGGCATCACCCATGTCTTTCATGGAGAACCTGTGCGACAAGAACCCCTTGACAGATTGTAGCATAGGAATGTCATTTCCTATTAAGAGAATGTCATCCACGTATAAAACGAGGAATACTACATTTCTCGCTACAAATCTACAATAGATGCATGGTTCATCTGGATTTTTGATAAAGCTAAATTTCTTGACCGTCTCATCAAAACAGATGTTCCAACTCCGCGATGCCTGCTTTAGTCCATAAATGGACTTAAGCAACTTGCACACCTTTCCGCTGCTCCCACTATGAATGAAACCCTCTGGCTGATCCATATAGACACACTCCTCTAAATGCCCATTTAGAAAAGCTGTCTTTACGTCCATCTGCCAAATCTCATAATCGTGGAAGGCAGCAATGGCAAGAAGGATCCGAATGGATTTCAGCATAGCTACTGGAGAAAAAGATTCGTCATAGTCCAAACCAGGTCGCTGACGAAAACCCTTTGCTACCAGTCTAGCTTTATAGGTCTCAACCTGTCCATCTACACCAATCTTCCTTTTGAAGATCCACTTGCATCCTACGGGTTTTACCCCATCTGGAGCAATGTCCAACGTCCATACTTTGTTGGTGTACATGGACTCTATTTCGGTCCGCATTGCTTCCATCCATTTTACCGAGTCGACGCTCTGAATGGCTTGCTGGAAGCTAGTAGGCTCATCAAACTCTATGATGCAATCCTCTTTATCCCCGTCAATGAGAAAACCGTAGTATCTCTCGGGCGGATGAGACTGCCTACTACTCCTACGGAGTGGCGTGGGAATGTCCTGATCTTTCGAACCCTCTGGTTCTACTAAGCTTTCTGTAATAGCTTGTGGTTCTGGAATTTCTTCCAGTTCTATTGCGCTCCCACTTGATTCTTTTTCTATGAACTGGTGTTCTAGAAAGTGGGCATGGCGAGAAACAAGGACTTTTTGTTCCTCTTCGCAATAGAAGTAATATCCCTTGGAGTTCTTTGGATATCCCACAAACTTGCACTGTACTGAGCGTGCCTCGAGCTTGTCCGCATGCTGCTTTTTTACAAAAGCTGGACATCCCCATGTCTTAATGTGATTAAGATAGGGTCTCTTCCCACACTACATCTGATATGGTGTAGTAGGCACAGTCTTAGTTGGAACTCGGTTCAAAAGGTATGCAGCTGATTCTAGCGCATATCCCTAGAACGATCGTGGCAACTCAGCATTACTCATCATGGACCGTACCATATCCAATAGGGTTCGGTTCCGTCTCTCCGATACACCGTTATGTTGTGGAGTGTATGGAAGAGTAATCTGAGAGAGAATTCCATTCTCTTTTAAGTAACCCAGGAACTCGGCACTCAAGTATTCACCACCTCGATCAGATCTCAGTGCCTTGATACTTTTGCCTGTTTGTTTTTCTACTTCATTCTTATATTCCTGGAATTTTTCAAAAGCCTCGGATTTATGTTTCATTAAGAAGACATAACCGTACCTTGAAAAGTCATCCGTAAAAGTAATGAAGTAAGAATAACCGCTTCGTGCATGTGTAGACATTGGACCGCACACGTCGCTGTGTACGAGTCCCAAGAGCTCGCTCGCTCTTACTCCGTGTCCAGTGAACGGAGTCTTTGTCATCTTTCCTTTGAGACAGGATTGACAAGTTGCATACGATAGATATTCGAACGAATCCAAATATCCTTCTGCATGTAACTTAGTCAACCTTCTCTCATTGATGTGACCCAGTCTACAATGCCATAAGAAAGTTTTATCGATTTCTGGAGACTTTCTTTTGTGTGTATTCTGGACATTGAAAATCTGTGGTTGGTTTAATACGTATATACCGTTGTTCAATGTACCTGACCCAATCAAAACTTGATTAAGGTGAATGTTCACTACATTACTTACAAATGCAAATTTATAACCTTCTTTAGATAATAAAGATACAGAAATGATATTACAGGTTGCATTTGGTACATAATAACAACTACGCAAAACCAAAAAGTGTCCATCCGATAATCCCAGGTGATAGTCCCCCACGGCCTCAGCATCCATGCTAGCACCGTTTGCAACTCTGAAGGTCATGTCACCTGCCTTCAAAACTCTACGCTTTCTCAACGCCTGCAAAGAATTACAGATATGAGATCCTGATCCGGTATCCAATACCCAGGATGTAGAGTCTATTGATAGACAGTTTTCAATAACATGCACACCTGAAGCTGAAGCTGCAACTCGCTTCAAATCCTGTGTTCTGGCTTTCCAAGCCTTGCAATCCTGTTTCCAGTGACCACTTTTGTGACAATAGAAGCATTCTTCCTTCCCCACCAGCTTTCCTGCTATCTTTGTTGCCTTTCCTTTTCCCTTCGTATCCACTTTACCGACACCGCCTCTTGGTTTGGCGGGGGCTTTCTTCTTCTTGCCCTTGGCTTTCGCCCTGGACCTAGAAGAGGAAGATCCTCCTACAAACAAAGTGGATGTCTCCCTACCCTTCTGTAGGGTGCCCTCAGCACTCCTCAACATGTTCAGAAGCTCGGAAAGTTCAACCTCCTTTCCTTGCATGTTGAAGTTAAGAATAAACTGGGCGTAAGTGGAAGGAAGGGACTGGAGAATCAAATCAGTATAGAGTTCATTCTCCAACGTGGTCCAAGGTCCGCGAGCTCCTCAATGTAGCCAATCATCTTAAGCATGTGTTCCGCTACCGATGATCCGACGGCCAACCTTGCCGAAAACAAATTTTTCGACACTTCGTATCTTGCGATACGAGACTGCTCTCCATACAGTTCTTTTGTATGAAGAAATATGGACTCTAGGTCCATATTCTCGTGCCTCCTCTGATGTTCGTTGTCCATCGAGACTAGTACGAGGCATCTGGCCTTCGCGCAATCTATTTCCCAGGTCTTGTAGATTTCCCTATCTACGACACTGGTTTTGGGACCTGGGACAGGGGGAGCTTTGGTGGTAAGGACATACCCCAACTTGTCGTAAGTGATTGCCATCTTGACATTCCTGAGCCAATCTTTGTAGTTTGGCCCTGTCAATATGTTTTTATCTAGTAATAACTTAAGTCCGGTCATGTTGAATGGTCGCTGCAATTAGGAGAGAGAAAAGAAACACTTTAGCATGATGCTCTTGCAAGTTTAGAGTGGTTTTTAGTTTGTCTAAACTGGATGGCTCCCACTGTCTCTCGAATCCCTTCTCAAACCGTAAAGAAAGGATTAGTCAGGATCAATCTCACCGTACAATACTTGCTTAACCGTTCAGCCAGGCCAGTGTCGGTACTTCGAGGGAGGTTTTCCAACGCTTTCGCGAAGTTCCTTAATTAAGTAACCTCTTTTCCCTGGGGGCGTAGCCCCGCTAACACCTTTCTAGACACCTACTAAGTTTATAGCATTGATCGTTAAGTGAGAGTTTTCCCGAGGAGTAGCATATACTCACAGTAGGATCGGGATCCAAATATCATCGCGTGATAAAACTGAAGGAATCCTACCAGAATTATCACACTCCAAATGGTATGCAGCGCTAGCAAGTTTCAGTACTTATGAAACTCCCGATGTGGATTTTTGCCCCATGCTCTTATGACCTTGACTTTGGCCAAAATATCATAAGTCACATGTCAAGTTCTACCCGTCATTCTCCTGGTTAATTTAGACCCACCCGTACCAACCCTTGACTTTGGCCAAAATGGCAGCACGACTGTCCCAAACCAATGCATCTATCTATGCTGCACATGAATACCCAATAGCTACCAATCACTATGCCTTGACTTTGGCCAAAATACATAGCTTGAATACTTTTTGACCATTCATGTGGAATGACGGAGGGCTACGAATGGTTTTTACGAAACCGTGAACGTAGTGAACTTGATATAATCGATGGAACGAGATAGCTTTTAAAAGGAGTGGTTCAAGCTCCGTTGTTTAAAAGTTTGGTTTTGAAAAGAACCGAGTGGTTTTCAAAGTGTTCCAATCGACTTTTACTTGCTTTATTTTCTTGCATTAGTTCTTTTAATGCGTCCCATCATTTAATCCTACCATTGCAGAAAACAACCAAAATATGACGTACGCTTATGTCATTCGCATTCGCCACGGGGCCCCGTCATCACCCGTTAGGTTACTTAACTAACGACAGAGCGGGGGCTGGGCTAGCGCGGCTATAAAACATAAGCAACGTCTAAATAGTTATCATATATAAATATATAGCAATGATAGACATTACAGATCACAGATGAATACATTGGATATACTAGGAATCCGCAATCCGTTCGAGCCTGCAACGAAAAGCGGATTACACGGTCGCGGTGAATAGACAATACCCCACCCAAGACCCCTACGGGTGCGGCAAACTACCCGCCACGTACCCGAAGCGAAGCAACCTCCCTCACCACCGTGAGTAGGCCACTCGGCACTTCGAGATACCCGGTAGTTTGTGTACCCCCTCCATGGGTCTATCCTAGGTGCAAAAACAGTAAAAAGAATTATACAATGACGGCTACAACCCCGACCCGGTTGTGCGGCCAAACAAATAATAATATTACATCAATTTACATATTACAATGAATGGAAGAAGAAGCAACACTCATCTCACATCCACCCCGGCTATTCATCCGCGACAATCCAACCCATTCATATACACTTACCATCATCAATCACAGATCACAGATATGTATAACCCCGACTAATCGACATATAGCGATTAGCCAACGTTCAATACATGTAAACATCACAGTCATAACCTTTTAGTCAAAGTGTATTGAAGTTCGGAAAAAAATACGGATTTATAGGCCCCCAAAAACAAATTTCTATTCTAGAAAATCTGGGCACATATAAACCATCTTAAAAATCCTAAAACCATGCCAGAAAAACACTGCACCAAACTCGACCCAGTGAAGAGCCAAGACGGCGGCGGTTCCGCGGCAATAGCTTGCTATTGCCGCTGAACCGCGGCGGTTTAGACGACTCACTGGACCGGGTTTGCTGTGCTTCTTAAGAAAACCCTGAGATGATTTTTGGAGTATGACAAATTTTATTTCGAACAGAAATTTTTTTTACAGAAACTTAGGGTTTTTAAAACTCGGTTTTTCAATTTTTTTCTTTCGAACTTCCATAAACTTTACTACTTAGCTTGTTTATGTTTAGTTAGGCTCTGATACCACTGTAAGTCCACGTTGCCCACCCCGGTACTTGCGGGGAGGCGGAAAACGTCATAAAAATCGAATTTTTATGAGCTTAGGCAACATGGACTAGACTATGAAGGATCTTTGCTAAACAAAAACAAGTTAAAGCTAACTAGAAACTAGCTAAGTGCTAGAAAGGTTATACCTTGGGCTTTATGTCCTTCTCTCCTTGCTCCTTGGAGTGGTGGAAGGAGGTCACCTTAGTCGTCTTATCACGTCGAAGAAAGATCTACCCAAAAGCCTCGACCTTTGGCTTCAACTCCAAGCTAGAAGTAACTAGGGTGCAAGAAGTGCTAATCCTTGAACCCTAGATGAGAGTAGAGATTATCAAGAGAGGGCTTTTCTCAAGCTCAAGTGTTTCTCAACACATGAGAGGGGAGAGCTTGAGGGAGAGGAAGAACAAGAGAGAGAATGTGAATAATGGAATGAGAGAATAATATGAAGCATTCTCTCATATAAGTGAATTATGGTAATTAGATAATTAGTGAGATAATTGTCATGGCTAAATCAAGACATGACCATTATCATTTCATTTTTAATGCAAATTGCAAGGATCAAAGAGCATCTTCCAAATGAAATGATGATGGTCAAAGTGTCAACAAGGTCAACAAGTCAAGATGGGTCAAATGGTCAACAACCATAACCATGCACAATTATTAAACTAATATCAATTAACAATAACACACACATAAGCATTAGGGTTAATAAAATGACAATAGTCATTAACCCTAATCAAAGTCCTCTCCCTCTGTCTCAAGCAACTGTGCATACGCACCCGTATTCGTGATCCGAGGAACACGAATACAATGAGAAAAACCAATCCCAAATCATATACTAGGATCCGGCTTAAACCAAAGCCCGCTAGTATAAGCTGTCCGGACAGCAAACGTGCACAAGTGCGCGGATGTGAACGAACCCTGTCGCAAAACCATGCGACCTCTACTCATTTTGCCTAAAGGCGAATAGCTCTCTGTGTGGGACTCTAAAGACTCGACACTATGCTGGCAGTGGGTTTAACCACAGACCGCAAGCGGCACTAGCTGTACGTAACGGTCCCCAGGTAGATGTCGATAAGAAGACTGACGAGGTGAACCCCATTTGAACTCCTACTGAGCCAGTATGTGACAATCTCTGTACAGTCCGGTCTGTTCGTCTGATACATCGCATGGCGGGCCTAGGGGGGCGGTGAACGTCAGTCCCCTAATAGCGGTACAAGTCATGTCGGAGTGTAGCCCAGAACACCCTGAGATAACACTGGAAACCTACCAGTATATCTCGCTTGCCCTGGCCAGGGACTACTCGTGTAATGGCTCTCCTGGACACAGCGCGATGTCAACCCCCAATACCGGGAGAGACGAATCCTGTCTAACCGTCAGTGCCTCCAAGTGCTTCGGGACTGCACCCAAAAACTACCTGTTTGCACGACTCCTTTGAGCCGTGGTAGGGTAGCAATCAAAGTGCAGTGGGAACACACTCGAGGCGAAGTGACAGTGTCAAGTCAGCGGACTAAGCTGTACTCATGTTACCTGGGAACTGATAACTGACGATAGGTATAATACCAACCAACAGTTCCCGACGAGTCCTGTCCAGTGTACTCGTAACCTAACGAGCACCCGCATACTATCTCAAGTACGACGTACTGACGGCTGTGGGACAGACCGTCTCCCATGCTGGGATGAGAAGCGCATACGCTAGTCTACTCTGGAGTATCGATGCCCTGTCTCGATAGTCCAACAACTAGGGACCTGTATAAGGATGTGCTTATAGATCACCCAGCTCCCACGAGTGTGAGCGCCATCACAACGCTGGTAATCAAGCAAAGATCCTAAGGGCTCTACCAATATATATATCAGCAATATGCTAAAAGAAACACATGCACATATTAAAGCAGAGACAAACCAAGTAGCATACTACCATTTCGAGCAAGATTGTATATATAACTGTGAATATCCCAAGCTTCCATTAAGTAATATACAAACTAGTATGATACAGTAATGGCCTCTAGGGCATATACACTAACACTCACACCGTTAGTGATTGCCATGGCACTCACACTATAGGATTGCTATAAACCGCATATTTGATTCTGCTTCATTGACGTTGTCATTACTTCCGCATACTATCATATGGACATTCATACCATGCACACTGTATACGCACTTTCGTGAGTACCTTCATTGATATATCCTTTCTTGGGCACATATGCATCCTATGTCTACAGTTGTGCACTTATACATTGCTATATTCACCTTGCATACTTATCTATGCACACATCCATACCGACACACATATTCATATGCTACATACATGGATGATATAGACTTGATTAAAACTAAGGGACCGCGGGCGATATTTTCAAAACTAGATCTTTCAAAAGAGCGGTTTTCCCTTTCTTTTACTCTTTGCGTCATACGACATGTTGCATGGATTACGCAATGTATTTGATCATGTGATTTCTGGATTTGGGAACTGGAGTACTAATTTAAGAAGATACGCACAGTTTAAAAAAACCTGATTTCCCTTGAGATGATATTTTTGTGCGTCCACCATGAGTTTTCTCAGTTCTTAAGAGCTTGTGTGAGTATACCTGATTCGAGGAGAGGTAGGCACCGATTGCAGGTACATGGTGGACCCAGTACGGTACCCCGGGGCGAGAAGACTCGTATTGTTAGACATTGAGCCCGGCGGAGGGACTACTACCTACTGGTGATTGGTTAGACCTGGCGATTATCCGGAGGATACCGACCAGAGTCGATAGATGGATACGGGACGACGCGTACTGCCGGGGGACGAGGGCCGATTCTGCAGACGGAGCTCGTGGGCAGATCCGATGGACGGACGCCCCATACTGGAGGATTTGCGTGTCGATGCTGGACACGGCTGATTTTATAAGATTTGGGTGCCGATGTTGGGCACTCACGATTGTATGAGATTCACAGGATTTGAGGGCCGATGTGGATGACGGCGCCTGAGTTTTACTGGGATTTGGATTTATTGATGGACACCGGTCATTTTTCCACGTCGATATTCCGTGTAGACACTATTTATTCCCATACTCAGCATTTAGTATTGACATCTCATCCTGTACCTATTTTACTTATATAGTACACATGCTATACATGATTATGGCATACCTTGCTCATGTTATATAGGGTTGTTAGATTCCATATCCGACATGATTATTGCATACCTTGCACATCATATTGAAAGACTTTTAAATTGCATTTATTGCCTGATGTGAGCATTCAGTTCATCATATAGATGTTATATGTTGGCATAGGTTAGAGTATCGCAGTACGTGCATACTCGCGATTACCTTTATATGTTATCTACTATTCACGAGTTAGCAACTCACCCCCGTTGTGCCACAGTGCTTGCAGGTTGCCTTTTGGAGTAGTCGCGGCTGGCTATTTACCGCACCTTTTGACACAGATACCATTGCTGAGGCGTGTTAGCTCTTTTGCTATTAGGTGGGTTTTGTACGGTATCTGTTTACTTTTTCAGTTGCATCTTGATGTATCTAGTACTCTCCATCTACTTTCATGTTTTGGCCTAGAGACAGTTGTCAGGACGATGTATGTTATTTGTACTTTGGTGTCGAGCTCGTTGTGAGCCGACTTTATTTATGCAGTTTTACCCTTTATGATATTTGTTTTCACTTTACTGCTCATTCTTCGCTTCGGCGTCGTATATTTTTGTGGTGATTGCTCCGCCGTTAGGCGCGATCCTCCCATTGGGATGCTCTATTTATTTAACATGTTATTTTTACTCATATCTCGTCTTTTACCCGATTTCGGGACAAATTTTTGGAAAAGGAAATGTTGTTAAAATTATTTAAATAATAACTTGAACCAAAAAGGATTTCTAGGAAACAACTTAAAGTTTTCTAAATGTTTTAACACTCCAAATTTTCATGGTTTTGTTTTCTGGGTATGGCTTACTTAGTCATGTTACGCCTGTAGAGGTTGCGTGGTTAAGTGCCGGTCACGGGCCGAACTTTGGGTCGTGACAAAGTTGGTATCAGAGCCTAGGTTTTACCTTCGGAGTGTAGGATTGACCCTGGTATGATGGAGTAGGTAGCTGCAGCAGGGTGGCGTGGCGTGTGTATGTTCCGCGGCATACTGACGACATGGTACCCCGCCTAAGCGACCTTAGGGCTTTTTGATTGAAATTCCTTCATGACTATATACATTCTTGCGATTCGATTTCCGTATCCTTATCGAATCCTACCTTCCTTTTCAGCCACCATGCCGCCAAGGACTACGAGGGCACAGAGAGTGGCTGCGAGAGCCGAGGCTCGTATTGACTCATCCGAGACGAGGACTGATCCGGGCAGTGCACCTGTTGCACCCGAGCAGACTACCCCTCCCATGAAAGATCAGATCGCCACACTAGGGGCTGGTATGCAGGAGATGTGCCAGACGGTGGGATCCAACATGCAGGAGATGCGTCAGATGATAGGGTCGCTAGTTGAGACGCTTCGAGCGCAGCGACCGGAGGTAGCTCCTCCAGTCACGGGGACCGCGATGGTATCTACAGCACCAGCAGTTTCCCCTGCAGCCACGGAGGTGATTTCAGTATCGTTAGCAGAATTCATGAGGCTGAAGCCTCCGGTCTTCATAGGCACCGACGCAGCCGAGGACCCGCAGTCCTTCATTGACAGGATGTCCCGGATATGTCGTTTCTTTAGATGCTCAGATACGAGATGGGTCGAGTTCGCGAGTTTTCGCTTGGAAGGACTTGCGCAGAAATGGTGCGAATCGGTCGAGAAGGGCAGAGCAGCAGGTCTTCCTCCTATAACCTGGACAGAGTTTGTGATGATCTTTATAGCCCGCTTCTTTCCCCAGAGTGTCAAGGATGCCCGAGCACGCAGATTTGAGTCCCTACGCCAGACGCCAGAGATGACCGTGGCAGAGTACGACGTGCTATTCACCCAGCTATCAGTTTATGCTCCGTACCTAGTGGCTACTGAGGAACTGCGAGTCAAGAGATTTGTCTGAGGCTTGCTTACACCACTGTTCCTTGCGATCAGCGCACAGCATTACGAGACGTATGCCGCAGCTGTAGACGCAGCCCTATTAGTCGAGGAGCGCCTTGCCGAGACTTCAGTAGTTCCAGGGCCGAAGAGGGTCCGTACTAACACAGCATCTCAGAGACATCCGTTCAGACGCCGTGATAGACGTTATACCGGTGGCGGATACTCGGGGAGAGGTCAGATATTTTGCTCATATCCCCAGGAGGGTCAGCAGTCATCCCGTGGATGCTTTGGATGTGGTAGTCCTTATCACCGTGTCAGAGATTGTACCGAGGAACGCCAGAGGGAGCCAGTCGTACCGCATGTCACACTTCCACATTCTCCACCCCAGTGGGCGTTACCTGTTGCACCCACAGTTGCTCCGCGTCAGACTCATGCACAGAGAGGCCATGGTCGCGGAGGGTTTTTTCCTAGAGGACGAGGCGGTCGAGGCAGAGGACAGCCAGCCACCGGCAGAGTGCAGCCAGCTGCTAGCAGGGGACCGCCAGTTACAGGTGGAGGACAGGCACGGGTTTTTTCTTTGACGCATCAGGACGCGCAGGCGTCCAATGCGGTGGTCTCAGGTACCTTATCAGTATATACTATTGATGCACACGTATTATTCAATCCCGGATCTATGCACTCATACGTTTCCACACTTTTTGTGCCGAGTTTGGGTAGAGAGTCTGGGTTGCTTGATCAGCAGCTTGTTGTGACCACTCCCGTGGAAGAGTCGTTTGTTGCTAGGCACGTGTTCCGATCCTGTGTTGTCCGTATTGGCGAGAGAGATTTGCCTGTCGACTTGATCCTTCTGGAGATGTTGGACTTCGACATTCTTTTGGGCATGGATTGGTTGGCCACGTGCTATGCGTCTGTGGACTGCCGCGAGAAGACAGTTAGGTTTTGTTTTCCCGACGAGTCGACTTTTGTTGTGCAGGGTGACCGTGATGCCACCCCTCACCTTTTAATTTCTTCTCTTCGCGCTGGACAGCTTCTGAGGAAGGGATGTCAGGGATTCCTAGCCTATGTTGGTGAGATTAGGGCTACGGATGTTCCACTGGACCAGGTTCCGAGTGTATGTGAATTCCCTGACGTATTCCCTGATGAGCTTCCTTGGCTACCGCCTGAGCATGATGTTGTATTCTGTATTGATTTGATTCACGGCACGGGGCCTATTTCTATACCGCCTTATCGGATGGCCCCGGCGGAGCTTAGTGAGTTGAAGAGTCAGTTGTAAGATTTGCTAGAGAAGGGACTTATTCGACCCAGTGTTTTTCCTTGGGGTGCTCCGGTTCTATTTGTCAAGAAGAAGGACGGCAGTTTGCGTTTGTGTATCGACTACCGGCAGCTGAACCGGGCGACCGTGCGGAACAGTTATCTGTTGCCACGCATCGACGACTTGTTCGACCAGCTTCAGGGGGCAGGATATTTTTCGAGGATCGATTTACGATCAGGCTATCATCAGCTGAGAGTTCGACCAGGGGACATTCCGAAGACGGCTTTCCGTACGCGTTATGGCCATTATGAGTTTTTGGTGATGTCGTTTGGACTCACCAATGCGCCAGCAGCTTTCATGGACATGATGAACCGTATATTCAGGCCGTATCTTGACTTGTTCATCATCGTATTCATTGACGATATATTGGTGTATTCCCGGAGCAGAGAGGAGCATGAGCAGCACCTGCGGATTACACTGCAGACCTTGAGGGAGCACCGGCTTTATGCAAAATTCTCAAAGTGCGCATTCTGGCTAGACAACATAGACTTCTTGGGTCATGTGATTACACGGGATGGTATATGTGTAGACCCGAGGAAGGTCGACGCCGTTCGGAGTTGGCCCATACCTACATCCGTTACTGAGATACGCAGCTTTCTAGGACTGGCCGGCTACTACAGGTGATTTGTGCAGGATTTCTCCCGTATTGCTGCACCTTTGACCGGTTTGACCCGGAAGGGGGTTCCTTTCGTTTGGATGGAGGAGTGCGTGTAGGGTTCCTAGGCACACTATAGAGGTCACACAAGGCATCAACCATGCCAATTTAGAATTTTATGGGTGCCGAGAAACCCTAATACGAATCGTTGGCTAGAATTCTAGGTGATAAACGAAACTAGTTAACAACTTAACTAAAAGAATAGAGCTACAACCTTTGTAGATCCGGTTATCCACTTCCTTAGCTCCATGTAGGCATCCTCTCGTTGTCCATCTCGAATCCCGAACTCAAACGTCGGCTTCATCGGAGATTTGGGCGGACTAGGTCGTCGGCTTCGTGCCGAAGATGATCTACGTCGATGCATCACAAGTTCAAGCTCCGACTTCACAAATTTGTGAAACTTGTGAAGAAAACACCCAAAACAACTTGGCAAGAGGTAGAGGGTGAAGAAATAGGAGGTGGGTTCACTTTAGAATTGGATTTCTCACTTTAGAACCCAAGTTGCCATTGATGGCATCAAGTTTTCATTCTTGAAGATGAAGAAGAAGATGAAGCTAGAATTATGATAAGTGTTTTCTTAAAATGAATAATAATTCAATACTTATCATAAGCTAACTATAGTTAAGTGTAGAGAATAGACCATGGTTACTTGGATGAGTTAGGGTTAAGCATGAAGACAAGAATGGTTACAAAAGTCAAAGCTTCATGAAGCTTCAACTTAAAACAAAGAAAGCCACCATTCTCATCATAATCCTTTTCAAATAAATAAATAAATAAATAAATGAATATGCAAAACCCTAATCAACACTTAACCATGGTTTTAATTCTTTACACTTAACAAAATGATCATGTATCATCAAACATGATACAAATATGTGCACAAAAGTATATCACATATACTTCTTGCACATCAAGTGAGAAAATCTATATAAAGTGAACCAATACTAGTTAATGCAATGCAATATATCAAATATATAATTATACATTAAATCATTAAATCAACATTTGATTCAATGATCCGGTCATGTCGCACATAACCGACTAGAATCCAATGTATCGATTTATCGAATCAATGATTCGATAACTAGGTCATATCGAATATAACCAATCGAAACATATATCGCGAGAATGAAATGCGGTATCACATACACGCATTATTCTCGGTCCCGCACATATCTCATATGCGCTCCTATTTCGTTTCGCTTGAGCCAGGAAACCTCTGTGTACGACTCTAAAGACTCGTCAATACGCCGGTAGCAGATGATGATCATATCAAGCACCCACAAGCCGTAAGCGGTCTGCTAAACGTAACGGCCATCCGGGTATTGAGCGATCAGAAGATCGACGAGCTAGCCCGCTCACACTCCTGTGAATCCAACTAGTAACACTTACCGTAGAGTCCGGTCTGTTCGTCTGATATGTCGCAAATCAAGTCTAGGGGTGGTAAACGTCAGACCCTAATAACCGATAAGTCGTGCCGATGTGAGGCTCATAACGGGTCGAGAAACTACTGGTAACACTTACCAGCAAATCTCTGATCAGCCCTGGCCAGGGACTTCCCTGTTACGGCCAATCGAGCACAGCGCAACATCAACCCCCAATACCGGGAGAGACGAAACCCCTCCTATCGCTCATTGCCTCCATGTGACTCGGGACTGTACCCAAAGACCACCGTTTTGCATGCCCTCATGGACGTGGTAAGGTGGAGATCAAAGCACAGTGGGAATCACACAAGACTCTCTGACGATCTCGGGTCTACAGACTAACCTGTACAAGTGTCACCTGAGAACTGCCATCTGACGTGAGGTATAATACCATCTGGGAGTTCTCGGCGAGTCCGTCCAGTGTACCCAGTCTCCACTGAGCACCCGTATACCATCTCTGATGTCAAACACCAATGGATATGGGATCATCCATCGCCCATCTCATGGGTCGAGAAGCGTATACGGTAGTCTACACTGGTATATCGATGCCCTGTCTCGATACACCCACGACTAGGGACCTTGAAGGATGTACTTATGGACTACCATGTCCCTACTAGTATGATCTGCATCATAGTCCAGGCTGTCAAGTACACATCCTAAGGGCTTTACCAACATGTAACTATAAGACAGTTTAAAGAGACTAGTGTACATGTTAAGATAAAGAGTAACCAGATCGCATACTATCATATCGAGCAAGAAAGTCATCTCTATATATGTCCAAGCATCCAATATAATATACATCATCTGTACAATACTGGCCTCTAGGGCATACATACAACTAACAGTGCGAGCACAGTTTCCAGCAGCTACGGACTTGTTTGACTACGGCGCCAGTGTTATCATTGCCTTCAGGATCATGCGGGTTTGTAGTCTATTGTGACGCTTCACGAGTGGGGCTAGGATGCGTATTGATGCAGCATGGCAAGGTGATCACATATGCTTCCCGGCAATTGAAGAAACATGAACAGAACTACCCTACTCACGATTTGGAGATGGCCGCAGTGTTCTTTGCACTTAAGATCTGGCGACATTACCTTTATGGAGAGTCGTTCCAGATATTCACTGATCACAAGAGCCTAAAGTATATATTTCAGCAGCGAGGCCTGAATCTCCGACAGCGCCGTTGGATGGAACTGGTGAAAGACTATGATTGCGAGATCTTGTATCACCCGGGCAAGGCTAATGTAGTAGTGGATGCTTTGAGCAGGAGGCCCGGGGGGAGTCTATCGTGTTTGAGTGTAGTACAGAGGCAGTCGCCAGCAGATTGGTAGATACTATGCGACGGCCGGGTGCAGTTCGAGTTCATATAGATCGGGGGACAGCTTGCGCATGTTCGTGCACGCCCACAGTTGCTTGACCGTATTCATGAGGCACAGCGCAGGGATGACCGTTGCTCAGAGATCGTAGCACAGATTGGACAGGGCAGATTCTCCGAGTTCGTGATCGATGATCAGGGGATATTACGATTTGGGTCTAGACTGTGCATACCAGATGCTGAGGGATTGCGGCACGATATTCTTGAGGAGGCACATCAATCAGTGTACAGTGTCTACCCCGGTTCCACCAAGATGTACCACGATATGAGAGAGGTCTACTGGTAGGACGGAATGAAGAGGGACATCGCAGATTTTGTATCGGATGCCTGACTTGTCACCTAGTCAAGGCCGAGCACAAGAGGCCCGCGGGAGAGCTACAGCCGTTACCCATTCCGGAGTAGAAATGGGAACAGATTTCGATGGATTTCGTTGTGGGTCTACCCAGGACTAGGCGGGGATATGACTCCATTTGGGTGATCGTGGATCGTCTGACGAAAGCGGCTCACTTCCTACAAGTGAAGACGACTTTTGGATTTGCTCAGTACGCCCTGATTTATATCGACGAGATTATGCGACTACATGGGGTTCCGACGTGTATTGTGTTCGACCGAGGCACCCAGTTTACCAGCAGATTATGGCAGAGACTTCAGGAGGCTTTTGGCACTCGTTTGAGTTTCAGCACGGCATTTCATCCACAGACTGACGGACAGTCAGAGCGGACAATTCAGACTCTCGAGGACATGCTCCGAGCTTGCGTTTTAGACTTTGGTGGTAGCTGGGATCATCATTTGCCCTTGATAGAGTTCTCCTACAACAATAGCTTCCAGGTCACTATTCAGATGGCACCTTTCGAGGCTTTGTATGGGAGGTGATGTAGATCGCCTGTCTGTTGGACAGAGCTCAGCGAGAGCAGTATTTTGGGGCTACAGATCGTACAGGAGACGACCGAGAAGATACAGCTGATTCGAGACAGGATGAGGACAGCTCAGAGCAGGCAGAAATCGTATGCTGACAGACGCCGCCGTAGATTAGAGTTCGCAGTTGACGATCACGTTTTCCTGAGAGTCTCTCCGATGAAGGGAGTGATGAGGTTTGGACGGAAGGGGAAGCTTAGCCCCAGATTCATAGGTCCTTTCGAGATCCTCGAGCGTGTCGGCGCAGTAGCGTATCGTTTGGCTCTTCCACCCAGTCTTTCAGATGTTCACCATGTCTTCCACGTATCGATGCTACGCAGATATCTTCATGACCCTTCCCATACGATCCAGCATCCGACAGTACAGCTTGAGCCCGACCTTTCTTTCACCATGCAGCCAGTGGAGATATTGGATTGGCAGGGGAAGAAACTTCGATCTAGGGTCCTGCCGTCGGTGAAGGTTCTTTGGCGCAGCCCGAATGGTGAGGAGATCACTTGGGAGACCGAGGGGTAGATGCGGAAGAAATTCCCTCATCTCTTTGAAGGTACGTGTAGTTATATATTTTAAATTCGGGGACGAATTTTCTTAAGGGGGAAGAATGTAACAACTAGGATTATATTAGTAACTAATTATAATTTAATTAGTGAAATTTTAAATAAAAGTTTACCAAATTGACTTTCAAATATTTGATCAGCATCTGCTTTACCTCAGCCCCAAAACACATCAGAACCAATATCAACAGCATCAGCTGCATCAGCAGCAGCAACACTTTCTTTAACAAACAACCCTTAACTCATTTCAAACACCCAGCAGCTGCACAAGCAACAACAGGAGTTGCAGCAGCAACAACACCACCCAACACACCCTCCACAACAGCAACAAACATAACAACACAACAAGAAAAGTAGCAAGCAACAGCTTCAGCCTTTAAAACAGCTTCAGCCTTTAAAACAGCAACAGCAACTCCAGCCAGCAACAGCAGCACCCCAACAAGCTCCACCTTCTCCTCTTCTTCTCCTTCTCCTTGTTTGTGAGCTTCCTAGTAGGGTATAACATCTAAACTACTTCCTTGTTTGCTTATTTGTGTAGAAATAGCTTCGTTTAGCGATGATCATACGATTTTGTGCTTGTTGGGGTGATTTATGTGAAAGTGTGGTTAAGTGAGATTGGTGTTGGGTAGAGTAGCTTAAGTAAGTGTTGTTAAGGCCAAATTAACCTAGGATAACCCCAGATTACACTGAAATACCTTCAGTTTTCAAATTGTACAAAACTTGACGTTTTTGAGAAAAACATAGCTTTTTGAGATCTGCTGTTACCCATGTAAGTTGAGAATAATATTGAGTGGACCATAGTCTACCGGTGACACCCTGACCCCACCACCAGAGCCTGACCCCACCACTCCAACCCACGGCCGCCGGAATATTCATTCTGGCCGCAAATTGCGGCCAGACCAGGGAGTTAGGAGCTAGGGTTTTTGGTACAGGTGTCTGCTACATTTTGTGGATCCATGGTATATATAGTTTTGTAATATTCTAACCTAGGTAAAATCTGGGACAGTATGTCGTTTTCTGGTAATTTTAGTTTGTGCGATACGCGAGTGGATTCTGTGATTCAGCGTATCGCGGCGTATCGGATCGAGTTCTGGACAAACACACAAGTTCCAGCGTATCGCGCGCGCGTTAATTCGCGACGCGAGTTTCTCATTTCGTTCCGATATCGCGTTTTACGAGATTTTGATTATATTGGGATTCTTGTGTAAATTCCAGGTTCGCAGGCGGGTACGTCAGACGCAGCCAGGAAAAGGAAGCAGGTGGTCGGCTATACTTAGAACGCGACCAGGTGAGTAGATTTAACATCTACGGGGAAATCGCCCGTATGGCGTTAAGCGTCAGGGCGTAATAGGATGTTAGTTTTATGTGTTCATGTATACATACTAAAGTAGCATACCACCATATATATAGAACTGGTAGTATAGAACACTGCACTGTCGCCGTTATATGCTACACTCACACCGTTAGTGATTGCCTTGGCACTCACACTATAGGATTGCTATAAACCACATATTTGATTCTGCTTCATTAACGTTGTCATTACTGCCGCATACTATCATATGGACATTCATACCATGCACACTGTATACGCACTTTCGTAAGTACCTTCATTGATATATCCCTACTTGGGCACATATGGGTGATATGTCTACAGTTGTGCACATGTACATTGCTATATTCACCTTGCATACTTATCCATGCACACATCCATACCGACACACATATTCATATGCTACATACATGGATAATATAGACTTGATTAAAACTAAGGGACCGCAAGCGATATTTTAAAAACTAGATCTTTCAAAAGAATTGTTTTCCCTTTCTTTCACTCTTAGCGTCATACGACATGTTGCATGGATTACGCATTGTATTTGATCATGTGATTTCTGGATTTGGGAACCGGAGTACTAATTTAAGAAGATACGCACAGTTTTAAAAAAAACCGGTTTCCCTTGAGATGATATTTTAGTGCGTCCACCATGAGTTATCTCGGTTCCAGAGAGCTTGTATGAGTATACCCGATTCGAGGAGAGGTATGCACCGATTGCGGGTACATGGTGGACCCGGTACGGTACCCCGGGCCGAGAAGACTCGTATTGCTAGACGGTGAGCCCGGCGGAGGGACTACTACCTACCGGTGATTGGTTAGACCTGGCGATTATCCAGAGGATACCGACCAGAGTCGATAGATGGATACGGGACGACGCGTACTGCCGGGGGCCGAGGGCCGATTCCGCAGAAGGAGCCCGTGGGCAGATCCGATGGACGGACGCCCCATACTGGAGGATTTGCGTGTCAATGCTGGACACGGCTAATTTTATAAGATTTCGGTGCCGATGTTGGGCACTCACGATTGTATGAGATTCACAGGATTTGAGGGCCGATGTGGATGACGGAACCTGAGTTTTACTGGAATTTGGGTTTATTGATGGACACTGGTCATTTTTCCACGTCGATATTCCGTGTAGACACTATTTATTCCCATACTCAGCATTTAGTATTGACATCTCATCCTGTACCTATTTTACTGATATAGTACACATGCTATACATGATTATCGCATACCCTGCTCATGTTATATAGGGTTGTTAGATTCCATATCCGACATGATTATTGCATACCTTGCACATCATATGGAGAGACTTTTAAATTGCATTTTTTGCCTGATGTGAGCATTCAGTTCATCATATAGATGTTATCTGTTGGCATAGGTTAGAGTATCGCCGTACGTGCATACTCGCGATTACCTTTATATGTTATCTACTATTCTCGAGTTGGCAACTCACTCCCGTTGCGCCACAGTGCTTGCAGGTTGCCCTTTGGAGTAGTCGCGGCTGGCTGTTTACCGCACCTTTTGACACATAAACCATTGCTGAGGCGTGTTAGCCCTTTTGCTATTAGGTGGGTTTTGTACGGTATCTGATTACTTTTCATTTGCATCTTGATGTATCTAGTACTCTCCATCTACTTTCATGTTTTGGCATAGAGACTGTTGTGAGGACGATGTATGTTATTTGTACTCTGGTGTCGAGCTCGTTATGAGCCGACTTTATTTATGCAGTTTTACCCTTTATGATATTTGTTTTCACTTTACTGCTCATTCTTCGCTTCGGCGTCGTATATTTTTGTGGTGATTGTTCCGCCGTTGGGCGCGATCCTCCCATTGGGATGCTCTATTTATTTCACATGTTATTTTTACTCACATCTCGTCTTTTACCCGATTTCGAGGCAAATTTTTGGAAAATGAAATGTTGTTAAAATTATTTAAATAATAACTTGAACCAAAAAGGATTTCTACTAAACAACTTCAAGTTTTCTAAATGTTTTAACACTCCAAATTTTCATGGTTTTGTTTTCTGGGTTCGGCTTACTTAGTCATGTTACGCCTGTAGACGTTGTGTGGTTAAGTGCCGGTCACGGGCCGAACTTTGGGTCGTGACACATATCCAGTCTAGGGGTGGTAAACGTCAGAACCCATTAACCGATAATTCGTGTCGATGTAAGGCTCAAAACGGGTCGAGAAACTACTGATAACACATACAAGTAGATCTCCATATCAGCCCTGGTCAGGGACTTCCAGTTATAGCCAATCGAACACAGCGCAACATCAACTCCCAATACCGGGAGACACGAAACCCCTCCTATCGCTCATTGCCTCCATGTGATTCGGGATTGTACCCAAAAGCCACCGTTTTGCACGTTTTCTTGAACGTGGTATGGTGGAAATCAAATCACAGTGGGATCACTCAAGACTCTATGACGATCTCGGGTCTAAAGACTAACCTGTACCAGTGTCACCAGAGAACTGCTATCTAACGTTTGGTATAATACCATCTAGGAGTTCTCGGCGAGTCCGTTCAGTGTACCCAGTCTTCATTGAGCATCCGTATACCTTCTCTGATGTCAAACACCAACGGATATGGGATCATCCATCGCCCATCATATGGGTCGAGAAGCGTATATGCTAGTTCACTCTGGAGTATCGATGCCCTGTCTCGATACACCCTCGACTAGGAACAGTTATAGGATGTACTCTTGGACTACCCTGGCCTCACTAGTATGATCTGCATCATAGTCCCAATAGTCGAGTACATATCCTAAGGGCTATATCAACATGTGAGAGCAAGACAGTAAACCAATACATGTAAACATGTTAAGACAAAGTGAAACCAAATAGCGTACTATCATGTCGAGCAAGAAAGTCCTCTCTATATATATCCAAGCATCCACTATAATACATATCATATATACAACAATGGCTTCTATGGCATATATATAACTAACAGTTGAGGTCCCTGAAATTGACACAACTCGGATCTGCCCATTTTTCTTCTTCACTGGGACTATACATGCGATCCAGTCCGCATATTTCTCTTCTCTTATGAAGCCAGCATCGATAAGTTTCTTGGTTTCCTTGATGACCTTTTCTTCTAGCTCCCTTCTCATTCTTCGGGGAGCTTGTTTGACTGGCTTGACATCTGGGGAAATAGCCAGCTTATGCATGGCTACCTTAGTGGAGAGGCCAGGCATTTCTTTGTGCGTACATAAGAAGCAGTCTGTGAATTCATGCAGCAGGGCTACTATCTGCTCTTTCATTTCCTCTGACAAGAGTGAGCTGATATAGGTTGGCCTTGGATTATTGGGCGTTCCAAAATCAATCTCGGTTAGCTCATCGAAGGTTGCTTGTCCGCCATCTTCAAGCTCTTGAGGAGCTTCTTCTGGCTCGGCTATCTCGTCATCATCATTTGATCTTTCACCGGCTTCACCAACATGGATCATGCAGCATGCCTTGGAATCAGGCTGGATGAAACCTATGCCCCGTCTATCTGGAATTCGACCATCGATGAGTGCTCGGACCTGAGGCGGATGCCATAGCCCTTCATAAAACTTTTCTTCGGACTCCGTTTGATATAACCGTCATCGGAACCTTTTGAAATATTCCCGCATCTCGGGCGCATAGTATCTGGGATTGAGGACGACTATTATACCTCTCTCATAGGGAAGGCACGCGAAGGACAAATCGTCCGGCTGCACAACAGGATTTGACCCATAAAACTGGATGCCCATCTGTCCACTTTTCTCTCAGGAACGTAGAAAGATTTCAGCTGGTCCACGGTAGAGACTGACAATGCATCGTGCTCTTTGCACATCCGCTTCGGCACCTTTGTATGGCTAGGGACCCTTCTACAACTTCGAAGGTCTCTCGTAGCTTCGTTGTTCGAACGATGGCCTGATTTGCACAACTGTTGCAAGGCGGATCCTCTTCTTCTGATTCTTCAGTGTCACTGCCGAAACGAGGGCGGATTTTGCTGTCAGATTGGCCTTCATTCGTCCGTATCGCTACCGAAATGAGGATGAGTTTTACGGAAGGATGGACTTCCAGCGTCGGACTGATCAGTGTCACTGCCAAAACGCGGATGCACATTGGGGTTTCTGCTTTTGAAAGTGATAGCCGGCTCAGAATTGCTTTTGAGTTTCGGGGCTGTTATGTCTTTGGTCAGCTGTGGCTCAGTACTTTGGAGGTTCACAAAGTACCGAGAATCTTCATATCGGACTTCATGCACACCGAAAGGCTGTATGTCTCCGTCAATGCGTCTTTCTTCGCCATTTTTAGTATACTTCATGCATTGATGGAGAGTTGACAGAACGATGCCGTAATCGTGGAGCCACGGCCATCCTAAGAGAATTTTATAAAACGTGTCAGCGCCGATCACGTATATCTTAGCTTCAGTTTGCAGATCCCCAACTTTGATTGGCAAAGATATAGACCCCAGAACTTGCTGGCAGTTTTGATTGAAGCCTTGAATGACAATCCTTTCCTTAGGCAGGTGTCGGACGTCCATTGACAAACTCTTCAGAGTCCGCAAGTTCATGATGTTCACTGAGAATCCCGGATCAATCAATATAATCCGATCTCCGTCGCTGTACCCGGTCACGTAAAGCGGCCGATTATGCTTAGTTGTTCCCAGTAGCAAGTCTTCGTCCTTATACATGACTGCGGCGGCGTGTAGAGCGTAATGGGCTTCTTTCATATTAATTTCCGCAAAGTGAGCCTGATACCGCTCTGAAAGGTTCCTAGGCACACTAGTGAGGTCTCACAAGGCATCGATCATGCCAAATTAAAATTTTAACGGTGCCGAGAAACCCGACTACGGATCGTCGGCTAGAAGTTTAGGCGAAAAAGCTAACTAGTTAACACTTAACTAAGAGATACGGAAATACAACCTTTGTAGATCCGGTCGTCCACCTCCACGGCTCCGAGATGAGGTCCTCTTCGCTGTCCAAATCAAATCCGGGCTCTAGCGTCGGCTTCATCGGAGAATGGACGGGCTAGGTCGTCGACGACGTGCCGAAGATGATCTACGTCGAAGCATCACTAGATCAAGCTCCACCTTCACCAAGTCTTGAAAACTTGTGAAGGAAACACACTCTACTACTTGGCAAGAGGTAGAGGATGGAGAAATAGGAAGTGGGTAGACTTTAGTTTTGGATTTCTCACTCAAATTCATCACTTGCCATTGATGGAGGCAAGCTTTCTTCACTTGAAGAAATGAAGAAGAAGAAGAATATTATGATAAGAATCATTAGAGAAAAAAAAGAAAAAACCATCCTTATCATAATTGTAACTATGGTTATGTGTAGAGAATTGACCAAGGTTAAAGGAATGGTTAGGGTTAAGGTTTCATGAAGCTTCCACTAAACAACAAAAAAAGCCACCATTCTTTTCTCCTTTTTCCATCTATTTTCCAAAATGAATAAATAGATAAATAAATGAGAAAAGGATATAAAACCCTAATCATAAGTTTAACCATGGTTTAATTCTTTACACTTAACCAAGTAAACATGTATCATCAAACATGATACAATAAAATGCACAAAAAGTATATCACATATACAACTTGTACATCCAAGTGAGAAAATCCTTCTAAAGTGAACAGATACTAGTTAATGCAAAGTAATATATCAAATATATATAATTATACATTAAATCATTAAATTAACACTTGATTTAATGATCCGGTCATATCGCATATAACCGACTAATATCAACAGCAACATCTGATCGAATCAACACTTGATCCGATAACCCGGCTATATCGCATATAACCGATCAATGTCACAAATCGCGAGAATCAAATACAGTATCACATACTGGTATCATTCTCGGTCCCGCACATATCTCATATGCGCTCCTATTTCGTTTCGCCTGAGCCAGGAAACCTCTGTGTAGGACTCTAAAGACTCGTCAATACGCCGGCAGCAGATGATGATCATATCAAGCATCCACAAGCCGCAAGCGGTCTGCTAAACGTAACGGCCACCCGGGTATTGAGCGATCTGAAGATCGACGAGCAAGCCCGCTCATACTCCTGTGAATCCAACCAGTAACACAACCGTACAGTCCGGTCTGATCGTCTGATATGTCGCATATCTCGCCTAGGGGTGGTAAACGTCAGACCCCAATAGCTCGATAAGTCGTGTCGATATGAGGTCTATAACAATACGAGAAACTACTGGTAACACTTACCAGTAAATCTCAGCAACCCTGGCCAGGGATTTCCTGTTATAGCCAATCGAACACAGCGCAACATCAACTCCCTATACCGGGAGAGACGAATCCCCTCCTATCGCTCATTGCCTCCATGTGACTCGGGACTGTACCCAAAAACCACCGTTTTGCACGCCCTCTTGGACGTGGTAAGATGGAAATCAAAGCACAGTGGGAGCCACACAAGACTCTATGACGATCTCGGGTCAACAGACTACTCTGTACCAGTGTCACCAGAGAACTGCCATCTGACGTGAGGTATAATACCATCTGGGAGTTCTCGGCGAGTCCGTCCAGTGTACCCAGTCTCTATTGAGCACCCGTATATCATCTCTGATGTTAAACACCAATGGATATGGGATCATCTATCGCCCATCTGTATGGGTCGAGAAGGTACACGCTAGTCTACTCTGGTATACCGATTCCCCGTCTCGATACACCCACGACTAGGGACTTTGAAGGATGTACTTATGGACTACCATGTCCCCACTAGTATGATCCGCATCACAGTCCAGGTAGTCAAGTACACATCCTAAGGGCTTTACCAACATGTAACAGAGAGACAATCAGTATACACGTTAAGGTAAAGAGCAACCAGATAGCATACTATCATGTCGAGCAAGAAAGTCCTCCCTATATATGTCCCAGCATCCACTACAATATACATCCTATGTACAGTAATGGCCTCTAGGGCATACATATAACTAACAATCTCCCACTTGCACTAGGGCCATCTGTAGCAATGGTTGTAGTATCTCATACTCAACCATCCCATAAAAGTCTCTCTCTGGGAACAGGCCTTTGTGAGTGGATCCGCTGTGTTGTCCTCTGAGTCTACTCTCCTAACCTTGATCACCCTGGAGATCAACCATCTCCATGATCAAGTGATACTGCCTTAGAATATGTCTAGATCACTGATGGGACCTGCGTTCCTTGGCATAAGCCACAACTCCATTGTCACATAATGGGAGGAACATAGTTCATCTCATGAACCAATATATACCCAAACAGCCTCTTTGGTAGTATCTTAAGTAGCGATGTATCGTGCCTTTATCGTCTAGTATGTCACGGTATCTAGCTTGGAACTCTTCCAACATACCGTCCCTTTACTCAGGGTAAAGACAATGCATGTGACTGACATTCAGTCGTCTTTATCACCCTGGAACACTTCCAGTGATTCTCCCCAGGGTCGACTGATACCTTCTCACTACAACTAGTGAGAATCCTAACATCCAATTAAATCTATCTCATAGATCTAAAACTCAGGATTTAGGAGGTATCATTTTGATCCTATATGGAGAATCATTGTGATAAGCGGAGATTGATCGAGCGTAGCATAGGAAACTCCTTCCCTATCAAGAGTATGTCATCCACGTACTCTACGAGGATCGTCACCATACTCCCTACTACCTTCTTGTTTATACAAGGTTCATCTACCATTTTGATGATGTCAACTTCTTTGACCGCTTCATCAAAACAGATGTTCCGACTCCGCGATGCCTGCTTTATCCTATAAAGCATCTTGCACACGTTTCCGCTGCTCCCACTGTCTACGAAGCCTTCTGGCTGTGTACTTATAGACACTCTCTTCTAAACTTCATTTAGAAAAGCTGTCATGACACCCAACCACCAGATATCGTAGTCATGGTATGTAGCCGTGGCAAGTAGGATCTGGATGGACTTAAGCATAGCTACTTAGAAAAGGTTTCATCATCATCCATACCTGGTCAATGATGTAGACCTTTAACAAGTCTAGCTTTGAAAGTCTTAGCTTTGAAAGTCTCAACTCTTCCATGTACAACAAGTAATCTTCTCAAGATATACTTGCTCCTGATGGGGATTTAACCCTTCAGATATAGCAACCAAAGTCCATACTTTGTTGGTGTATAAGGATTCCATCTCAGATCGCTAAGCATCCAGCCATTCTTACAGAGTCACACTCCTGATGGCCAGCTCGGAACTAGTTGGGTCATCATCTCATGATGCAATCCTCGCTCCCACTGTCATAGAGAAACCGAAGTATCTCTCAGGTGGGTGAGGAACCCTACTAGATCGGCGGAGAGGCTGAGATTCGTTGGAATCTACTGAATCCTTTGGTTCTACCAAATCATCAGCTGCAGTTTGTATGGCTGGAACATTTCCAGTTCTACATTACAGACCTTGCCTCGAGCTTGTCCGGATTTTGCTTTTATACATAGGCCGGACAACCCCAAATCTTAACTAACTTAAGACATGGGTTCTTCCCATTCCATATCACATATGAAGCGGTAGGCAACTGATTTGATTAGAACCCTATTCAATAGGTATGCAGCTTCTCAAGTGCATAACTCCCAAAAGGAAATAGGTAACTCAGTAGTACTCATCATAGAGCACACCATATCAAATAGGGTGTATCTTCTCCGCCCCAATATACCATCGTCCTATGGTGTATATAGAGGAGTAATGCTGAGAGAGAATCTCATTCTCCTTTAGAATAGTCCAGGAGTTCCATGCACAAGTATTCTCCTCCCTGATCTCATCATAGGACATAATACTTATACCCGTATTTTGGTTCTCTACTTCTAACTTATATTCTGTGAATATCTCAAAAGGTTCAGACTTGTGTTTCAACAGTAACATATGTCTGAATCTTGAGAGATTATCAGAGAATGTAATGAAGTACAAAGAACCATTCTTGGCATGTGTAGACAGGGGACCTACATACATCAACATGTATCATCCCAAGAGTTCACTAACTCTTTCTCTGTTTCCAATAAACGGAGCTATGGTCATCTTATCTTTGTGACATGACTGGCGAGTTTCACAAGATGTAGATTCAAACTGATTTAAATATGCATCTACATGTAACTTCAGCTAGTCGGGTCACATTGATCTGACCTAGTCTACAATACCTTAAGAAGGATCTGTTCATTTCTGAACTTTTCCTCTTATGTGTGTTCCATATACTAAGAACTGTAGTTTGATTTAGAACATCAATGCTTTTAGATAACGTGCCTGAACCGATCAACTTTTGATATAGGAAATGTTCAAAACATTATCCAACAATACAAAATTTTATCATTTCTTTACTTATAAAGAGACTGATATGATTTTGTATATCAGGTTCGGTATCTAATAACATTCGTTCAGAATCAATGTATTGATGATACAGGGTGACAGTGACCAACAGACTTGGCTGCAACACTTGCCCTGTTTTCTGCCTCATGAAACTTATCACCCGTTCTCAGTTCTCTACCTTTCTGTAGCCCTATGTAACAGATTACATATCTGGGATCCTGATCTGGTATCACATACCCAGGACGTAAAGGATACTGAGAAACAGTTCTCTGTAATGAACACACCCGAAGATGATGCATCAGCATGCACTCTCTTCGTTTGGGCGGCACGGGAATTCTGGTAATCCCCAATTTCCTGCTCTGTCTTATAACAATTATAAGTTGGAGCGGGACCAACGTTCCCCAGCTCAGTATAACAAGCGGGTTCGGTCAATAATCCGTATTATTATCTTGATTAAGGCGTGATATGGTCGCTACCTGGAGAGAGAGAAGAAAACACTCAGCGTGCGCTCTGTCAAGAATAGATTGGTTATAATTTTATCTAATCAGGATGGCTCCCACTGCTTTTTATCAAATCTTCCTTCAAACCCTAAAAGGAAAGACTTGCCGGGATTAATTACACACTACAAGTTCGCCAATCTTTCAGCCAGGCCAGTGTCGGTACTTTGAGGGAGGTCCCCCGTGCTTTCGCACGAACCTAATTAATGTAAACCTCGTTTTCCCAGAGGCGTAACCTCGTTAACACCTTTCTAGACACCTACTTGATCGGCTAATTGTAATGTATAAAACTCTCCCAGGAGTAACTCTTACTCGCAGCGGGTATCGGGATCCAACTATCTCATAGAAGGTATGCAATCTCATTGCAAATTTCAACACTTGAAATTCCCGATAATATTTTGCCCCTAACGTCCTATGACCTTGACAAAGGCCAACAAACCATAGGATGCTAGTCAAGTTCAACCCGTCATTTCCTGATTGAATTAAACCAACCCGCACGGCCCTTGACAAAGGCCAACAAGGTCGCACGACTACCCTAACTCAATCTGCATCATATCCATAAGCAGATAAGCACCAGTTAGCTACCGCACACTGCGCCTTGACAAAGGCCAACAAACGCAGCACGAATACTAACTACTACTTATCTGAAATGACGGAGGGCTACGACAGGTTTTTATGAAAACCTATTGCGTAATGAACTTGATATCGTTGTAGGATCGAATGAATTTTGAAATGGAGTGCTTTTGAGGCTTTTCTAGTTTTGCTGAAGGAGTCACTCCCGGTGAAGGGATCGTCGGTCCTTTCCTCGTCGAATGAGGTGCGGGATATATCACATATATCAGTGTGCAAAGCAAAAACTCTTTAAAAGCAATCAAAAGACAAACCGAGTGTGTAGCATCTGCCAGTTATTGCTAAAGGAGTCACTCCCGGTGAAGGGATCTCGGTCCTTTCCTCATCGAATAAGGTGCAGGATATATCATATATACCGCTGTGCAAAGCAAGAACTGTAGCTACCTGTTTTATTTTTGAAATTCGATTCTACAACATCTTAGGTTTCTTTTATTTCATTAATCTCATTAATGAAGTCCCATCATTTAAGTACCTAAACATCACAGATAAATACGACGTACACTTATGCCAGCCGTATTCGCCTCGATGTCCCCTCATGCACCGTTAGGTTAGGTAACTAACGGCAGAGCGGGGCAGGGCTAGCGCGGGTGTAAAACATAAGTAACGTCTATATAATATATCATATATAATATATACTGTATCTATCACAGAACATCACATGATCACATCACAGATATCGCAGCAGAAGAATTATATGAAATATTGGATATACTAGGACGTCCGTGTTTTCAATACGAGCCAGTATAAAACACGGATTCCACGGTCGTGATGAATAGCCAAACCCACACCCCTAGACCCCTACGAGAGCGGCAAGCAACCCTACCAATTCTGGAGTTAGGAGACCCGGACTCGACTCCTTGAGTTGGTCTCCCACTGGACTCCAGAACCCGGTTACTTGTGCTCCCCTCCTTGGGTCTATCCTAGTGCAGAAAAGTAAATAATATACAAACGGTGACAACTTCCGCAACTTGGAAGCGCCCCAATAAAAAGAATATTACATACAAGTTTTTACATGAATGAAAATGAAAAACACTCATCTCACATAAAAACCCCCCGGCTATTCAAACACGACGACCCAATATAACATATCCAGCAACACATAACATCACATGTCATCAACGTAAGTAAATATGCGCATCCCAATTGTCGTTGACATATAGCAACGAAACCGGCGATATCACATATTACACTTACGGTCACAGAAAAGAAAGTGTAAAACTACAACAGTTGGAATCCGCAACCACCTCAGACATCGCATGCCTGACCAAATGAATTCCTTAGACATCGCATGCCTAACAATTATAAACCCCGCATTTTAGTCTCATTATCGAAAACTCTTTTCAATATCAAGTCGGGCAATTCAACAAGATTCCCGACATCCTGATCGAATGCTCGTCGCAAACTTCAGTAGGCGGCCGCACCCCCGACGCCGTCGATGAAGTGCACCAAGGCGGAACACCGCCACCGCGAGCACCCGAACGGATGCTTTCGGCGACGGGGTTCTCCTACAGTCACTTGGTCGGGGCTATGGAGTGAGGCTGTCTATTAAGTTTACCCGGCGAGTATCCGCGTATGCTACGTGATTGCGACGGACTTTTGATCACATCAAAATTCCGTGGCAACCGATCAAGTGAGACTAAACTGCTATGTTTATAACATTCATTCAGTTATCTCATAACTTATTGTGAATTCCAATTATTGTATCACATTCCGGATAAATGGAAAATGCTAAACTTTTCGATCGAACAGTCAAACACCCAAGTTTTCCCGATACAGCTCAACACATGAAACATGTCTAAAAACATTCAATTCGTGCCTCAGTACCAACGGTCCAGCCGTAGAAGGGTCAAGCCAACGCCTCACATGTGGCACGCCGTACTGCCCCAAACCCGAAGGTTCAAAGGGCAGTTCAAGACGGTCACATAATCGAGTTAAGGTTTGTTGTCTTCTAGAGGGTCCATCGCGTTACTTGCACTACTTAGAACGTCGTTAAACTACGGAAAAATCCAACACTTGGAAATTTCCCGACAGGGGAAAAATTGGGTATTTATATCCGGTCGAACCTTTTAACATATTCTAAAAATACCCGGAAGAGCACACCGACAAAAATTAGACAGTTCGATCGAATACACAGAGTCCCCAATACAACCCAGAAAATACAACTCTGGAATAAATATTAAAAACATCCAGAACACACAAGAAACACCAACAGAAACAACTGAAGAAAACACACATCCTAATCACCACATACGGCCGCGGAACCGCCGCAAAAGGGGGGTCAACGCCGCGGTTCCGCGGCCGTACTGTTGAATTAGGTTGTCGTTTTCTCCAGTTTTTCTTAGAATTTCCTGCACATTTCTCTGCATATTTTTAATTCCAAAAAATCCACAATTTACAGAATTGTCCAGAGAGCATTTTTCAAGTCGTGGTTTTGGGTCGATCGGACTTCTAACTCCGTCGGGACTTCGCCTAAGGCTCTAGCTAGGCTCTGATACCACTGAAAGCTTCCTAGGCATACTAGTGAGGTCTCACAAGGCATCAATCATGCCAAATTAAAATTTTAACGGTGCCGAGAAACCCGACTACGGATCGTCGGCTAGAAGTTTAGGCGAAAAAGCTAACTAGTTAACACTTAACTAAGAGATACGGAAATACAACCTTTGTAGATCCGGTCGTCCACCTCCACGGCTCCGAGATGAGTTCCTCTCCGCTGTCCAAATCAAATCCGGGCTCTAGCGTCAGCTTCATCGGAGAATGGACGGGCTAGGTCGTCGACGACGTGCCGAAGATGATCTACGTCGAAGCATCACTAGATCGAGCTCCACCTTCACCAAGTCTTGAAAACTTGTGAAGGAAACACACTCTACTACTTGGCAAGAGGTAGAGGATGGAGAAATAGGAAGTGGGTAGACTTTAGTTTTGGATTTCTCACTCAAATTCATCACTTGCCATTGATGGAGGCAAGCTTTCTTCACTTGAAGAAATGAAGAAGAAGAAGAATATTATGATAAGAATCATTAGAAAAAAAATAAAAAACCATCCTTATCATAATTGTAACTATGGTTATGTGTAGAGAATTGACCAAGGTTAAAGGAATGGTTAGGGTTAAGGTTTCATGAAGCTTCCACTAAACAACAAAAAAAGCCACCATTCTTTTCTCCTTTTTCCATCTATTTTCCAAAATGAATAAATAGATAAATAAATGAGAAAAGGATATAAAACCCTAATCATAAGTTTAACCATGGTTTAATTCTTTACACTTAACCAAGTAAACATGTATCATCAAACATGATACAATAAAATGCACAAAAAGTATATCACATATACAACTTGTACATCCAAGTGAGAAAATCCTTCTAAAGTGAACCGATACTAGTTAATGCAAAGTAATATATCAAATATATATAATTATACATTAAATCATTAAATTAACACTTGATTTAATGATCCGGTCATATCGCATATAACAGACTAATATCAACAGCAACATCTGATCGAATCAACACTTGATCCGATAACCCGGCTATATCGCATATAACCGATCAATGTCACAAATCGCGAGAATCAAATACAGTATCACATACTGGTATCATTCTCGGTCCCGCACATATCTCATATGCGCTCCTATTTCGTTTCGCTTGAGCCAGGAAACCTCTGTGTAGGACTCTAAAGACTCGTCAATACGCCGGCAGCAGATGATGATCATATCAAGCATCCACAAGCCGCAAGCGGTCTGCTAAACGTAACGGCCACCCGGGTATTGAGCGATCTGAGGATCAACGAGCAAGCCCGCTCATACTCCTGTGAATCCAACCAGTAACACTACCGTACAGTCCGGTCTGATCGTCTGATATGTCGCATATCTCGCCTAGGGGTGGTAAACGTCAGACCCCAATAGCTCGATAAGTCGTGTCGATATGAGGTCTATAACAATTCGAGAAACTACTGGTAACACTTACCAGTAAATCTCAGCAACCCTGGCCAGGGATTTCCTGTTATAGCCAATCGAACACAGCGTAACATCAACTCCCTATACCGGGAGAGACGAATCCCCTCCTATCGCTCATTGCCTCCATGTGACTCGGGACTGTACCCAAAAACCACCGTTTTGCACGCCCTCTTGGACGTGGTAAGATGGAAATCAAAGTACAGTGGGAGCCACACAAGACTCTATGACGATCTCGGGTCAACAGACTACTCTGTACCAGTGTCACCAGAGAACTGCCATCTGACGTGAGGTATAATACCATCTGGGAGTTCTCGGCGAGTCCGTCCAGTGTACCCAGTCTCTACTGAGCACCCGTATATCATCTCTGATGTCAAACACCAATGGATATGGGATCATCCATCGCCCATCTGTATGGGTCGAGAAGGTACACGCTAGTCTACTCTGGTATATCGATGCCCCGTCTCGATACACCCACGACTAGGGACTTTGAAGGATGTACTTATGGACTACCATGTCCCCACTAGTATGATCCGCATCACAGTCCAGGTACTCAAGTACACATCCTAAGGGCTTTACCAACATGTAACAGAGAGACAATCAGTATACACGTTAAGGTAAAGAGCAACCAGATAGCATACTATCATGTCGAGCAAGAAAGTCCTCCCTATATATGTCCCAGCATCCACTACAATATACATCCTATGTACAGTAATGGCCTCTAGGGCATACATATAACTAACACGCTCAGGGTTTTGTAGAGAGTGAATGAGAACATCTCTAAGCTCTTTAGATAGGACCAAGGCATCATAGATGGTTAGGAAAGACGGAAGCTTTCGGAGATGAGCTAAGACATTATAGTTCACCAAGGAAGGACTTGAGTTTTCATTACCCGGTTCTCTGCCATCTTCCTCATTAGCCACATGTTTTTCCTTTCTTCTTGGGGCATTGCCCTGATTTAGTGGTAGAGCCCTGCCGCTTCTGAGCTGGATTTGGTTGGCCTTTGTGGCGAGCTCCTCATCCTCTTCAGGAAAACAGAGCTCCTCCTCAGAGTCGCTGCCAAGTTGGATGGCGTAGCCGGTCACTATAGGGATCTCTTCATTGGAGTCCTCTTCTAACTCTTCTAGAATTTTAGCCACTTCTATAGGGGGGAACTCATTCAATTGAATTAGAGTTCTTTCCTTTTGTTCATAGTCTTCGAGTGAATTGATATATTTTTGAATGGTCAATCTCCTTGCAGACTCTTTTTCGCACCGAGCTGCACTTTTCTTCTTCTTGAGCCTTTTGGATTTTGAGCCTGATGGAGCCACATTGGCAGCTGGAATGGTAGGCTTCTTCTGCCCTTCCCATTCCGTCCTAGGCTTTTTCAGAAGTAGCTTTAGCATCTTCTTCGTCTTATTAGATATGTGCTTGTAAGTCCATGCTACCTCTCCCGGTACTTTCGGGAATGCGGAATTTGGTAAAAAACGATTTTTATGGAGGTGGTAACATGGACCTAAAACCCGGATCTTGGTTAAACATCTATCTAACAACATAACTATGAGTTTCTAGCTACTCGGTTAGGGGGTTATACCTTGCTTGTCTTGAACTCCTTCGTCTTCAAGCTCGGATGGTGGTCCGGACCGGCTTCTTCTCGTCGTCTCCGTACGCCGAAGATAGATCCACCTGAAAGCTCCAACCTTTAGCTCCTTCTTCGTTCTTTGAAGAAACTAGTTCACTTGGTTTGCTAAACCTAGTGAACTAGGATGTGTAGAGAAGAATTAGAATAGGATTTTATCTATGGTTCTTGATTCTCAACTCATGAGACAAGAGAACCATAGATTAAAGAGAGGGAGCAAGAGCAAAAGGGTGAGAGCAAAAGGAGAGCTCAAGAACAAGAGAGAGAATGAGCAAGAAAGAATGAGGCTCTCTTTTGTCTTTCACCCTCTCATAATCCAAAGCAATCATAACTCATCATACTAACAAAAGTCTTATGTGATGGTTGAAGCAACCATAACCATATCATTTCATGCACTCACTTTACACAAATGAGCAAGCAAGTAAAAGTCTTTGCCATGAAATGATGGCTATGGTTATCATGATGGTCAACTAGTCAAGCCTAGTCAACCGGTCAACAAAGTCAACAAGTCAACAAAAGTCAACAAGTCAACAAAGTCAACAAAAGTCAACAACCATGTCACCATAATACTTAATTAATATAATAGTTAATTACATATCATATTCTCATTAGGGTTGATCAAAAGGTCAATAGTCAACGGTCAACTGTCAACAACCCTAATGAGAATCCACTGCCTCTGTCTCCCTGTCAACTGTGCATACACACCCGCATCCGCGTTCCGAGGAACACGAATGCAAACTGGATAAATCCAATCCCATAAGGTACACTAGGATCTGGCTTAAACCAAAGCCCGCTAGTGTAAACTGTCCGGACACTGTACGCGCACAAGTGCACGGATGTGACCGAACCCTGTCGCAAAACCATGCGACCTGTCGCAATACCATGCGACCTCTACTCTTTTGCCTAAAGGCGAAAAGCTTTCTGTGTGGGACTCTAAAGACTCGACACTACGCTGGCAGTGGGTTTAACCACAGACCGCAAGCGGCACTAGCTGTGCGTAACGGTCCCGAGGTAATGCCGACAAGAAGACCGACGAGGCGAAACCCATCTGAACTCCTACTGAGCCTGAGTGTGACATTCTCCATACAGTCCGGTCTGTTCGTCTGATACATCGCATGGCGGGCCTAGGGGACGGTAAACGTCAGTCCCCCAATAGCGGTACAAGTCGTGCCGGAGCGAAGCCCAAAACACCTTGAGATAACACTGGAAACCTACCAGTATATCTCGTTTGCCCTGGCCAGGGACTACTCGTGTAATGGCTCTCCTAGACACAGCGCGATGTCAACCCCCAATACCGGGAGAGACGAATCCTGTCTAACCGTCACTGCCTCCAAGTGCTTCGGGACTGCACCCAACCACTACCTGTTTGCACGACTCCTTTGAGCCGTGGTAGGGTAGTAATCAAAGTACAGTGGGAACACACTCGAGGCGGAGTGACAGTGTCAAGTCAGCGGACTAAGCTGTACTCATGTCACCTGGGAACTGATAACTGACGATAGGTATAATACCAACTAGTCAGTTCCCGACGAGTCCTGTCCAGTGTACCCGTAACCTAACGAGCACCCGCATACTATCTCAAGTACGACGTACTGACGGCTGTGGGACAGACCGTCTCCCACACTGGGATGAGAAGCGCATGCGCTGGTCTACTCCGGAGTATCGATGCCCTGTCTCGATAGTCCTGCGACCAGGGACCTGCATAAGGATGTGCTTATAGATTACCCAGCCCCACTAGTGTGACGGCCATCACATCGCTGGTAATCAAGCAAAGATCCTAAGGGCTCCACTAATGTGTATAGGCGATATACAAAATATAAACACATGTACACATTGAAGTAGAAACAAACCAAGTAGCATACTACTATTTTGAGCAAGATTGTATATACAAGGTGAATATCCCAAGCATCCATTAAGTAATATACAAACCAGTATGATACAGTAATGGCCTCTAGGGCATATACACTAACAATCTCCCACTTGCACTAAGGCCATGTACTGGCATATCGAAGACCTATCATCTCGATCAGCCGCTCGAACTGAGTCTGGGGCAGGGCCTTGGTGAATGGATCTGCAGTGTTATCTTCTGAAGCGACTCTCCGAACCTCGATCTCCTGGCGATCCACGATCTCCCTGATCAGGTGATACCGCCTCAAGATGTGCCTGGATCTCTGATGGGACCTGGGTTCCTTCGCTAAAGCTATAGCCCCGTTGTTGTCGCAATACAGAGGTATTGGATCAACAATGGACGGAACCACCTGAAGTTCTTTCAAGAACTTCCTCATCCAGACAGCTTCTTTTGCGGCATCAGATCCAGCGATGTATTCCGCTTCCATCGTCGAGTCTGCAACGGTTTCCTGTTTGGAACTCTTCCAACACACCGCCCCTCCATTGAGGGTAAAGACAAAACCCGACATGGACTTGGAATCATCCTTGTCACTCTGGAAGCTGGAGTCAGCAAAGGCCTCGATCTGGAGGTCTTTTCCGCCATACACCAAGAACATCTCCTTAGTCCTTCTCAGGTACTTGAGAATGTTCTTTACCGCTATCCAGTGTTTCTCCCCAGGGTTTGACTGATACCGGCTTACCACACTCAGTGCATAAGCTACATCCGGTCTGGTACACAACATCGCATACATTATAGAGCCTACCGCAGAAGCGTAGGGTATAATAGACATGCGATCCCTTTCCAAATTAGTCTTGGGAGACATCTCTTTAGAGAGGGTGATCCCGTGACAAGCCGGTAGGTTACCGCGCTTGGAATCTTCCATACTGAATCTTTTCAGCACGGTGTCGATGTACCTGGACTGAGAAAGTCCTAATATCCTCTTGGATCTGTCACGGTAGATCCGGATACCCAGAATGTATGAGGCATCACCCAGGTCTTTCATGGAGAACCTGTGTGACAAGAACCCCTTGACAGATTGTAGCATAGGAATGTCATTTCCTATTAAGAGAATGTCATCCACGTATAAAACGAGGAATACTACAGTTCTCGCTACAAATCTACTATAGATGCATGGTTCATCTGGATTTTTGATAAAGCCAAATTCTTTGACCGTCTCATCAAAGCAGATGTTCCAACTCCGCGACGCCTGCTTTAGTCCATAGATGGACTTAAGCAACTTGCACACCTTTCCGCTGCTCCCACTCTGAATGAAACCCTCTGGTTGGTCCATATAGACACACTCCTCTAAATTTCCATTTAGAAAAGCGGTCTTTACGTCCATTTGCCAGATCTCATAATCGTGGAAGGCAGCAATGGCAAGAAGGATCCAAATGGATTTCAGCATGGCTACTGGAGAAAAGGTTTCGTCATCGTCCAAGCCAGGTCTTTGACGGAAACCTTTTGCTACCAGCCTAGCTTCATAGGTCTCAACCTGTCCATCTACACCAATCTTCCTTTTGAAGATCCACTTGCATCCTACGGGTTTTACCCCGTCTGGAGCAATGTCCAACGTCCATACCTTGTTGGTGTACATGGACTCCATTTCGGTCCGCATTGCATCCAGCCATTTCACTGAGTCAACGCTCTGAACGGCCTGCTGGAAGCTAGTAGGCTCATCATAATCTATGATGCAATCCTCTCTATCCCCGTCTATGAGAAAACCGCAGTATCTCTCGGGCGGATGAGACTGCCTACTACTCCTGCGGAGCGGCGTAGGAATGTCATGTTCTGTTGAACCCTCTGGTTCCACTAACCTTTCAGTAATAGTCTGTGGTTCTGGAATTTCTTCCAGTTCTACTGCGCTCCCACTATTTTCCTTTTCCAAGAACTAGTGTTCTAGAAAGTGGGCATTACGAGAAACAAGGACTTTTTGTTCCTCTGCGTAGTAGAAAAGATACCCCCTGGTGTTCTTTGGGTATCCCACAAACTTGCACAGTACTGAGCGTGCCTCGAGTTTGTCCGCATGCTGCTTTTTGACAAAAGCTGGACATCCCCAGATCTTTAGATATTGAAGATAGGGTTTCTTCCCACTCCACATTTCATATGGGGTGGTAGGCACAGTCTTAGTCGGAACTCGGTTCAAAAGGTATGCAGCTGATTCTAGCGCATACCCCCAGAATGATCGCGGTAACTCAGCGTTACTCATCATGGACCGCACCATATCCAATAGGGTGCGGTTCCGTCTCTCCGATACACCGTTATGTTGCGGGGTGTATGGAGGAGTAAGCTGAGAGAGAATTCCGTTCTCTTTTAAATAGTCCAGGAACTCGGCACTTAAGTATTCTCCACCTCGATCCGATCTTAGAATCTTAATACTTTTGCCGGTCTGTTTCTCTACTTCTGTAGCGTTTTGAAAAATCGTTTCGGTGAAATTTCGGAAAATCGGTAAAATAAAGGGGTTTTCTGTAAAAAAGTCAAAATGCAAATATCTTATTATAAAAATTAAATATACATATTCTAGCTATGAAATTGCTAGTATTTGGTGTTTATTGAGCCACTGGTGAAATTTCAAATTTTCTGAAAAAAATTTATTTTATTATTATTTTAAGCCGGTAAGAAAATACATTAAATTAGCGATAAATACAAATTTAAATGGGCTAATTTTAATCCTTAAAATCATGTTGATTAAAATCTAGTTGTAATATAAATTTTTAGTATTTTATTTCAAGTTTTAATTGATTTATTTTATGGAAAACAAAAATATAGTTATTTTGAACTAAAACTTGCAAATTTGGTATTGTGGGGGGTCTTTTTGCATAGAATTTTTTTGTAAAGTCTCTCACACTCACCCTCACACCCCTTGGCCGGCCCCACACTATTGTAGCAGCCCAAGAATTTTATTTCCCTCTTTTTGACCTTAAATCATGTGAGAAATGGGTTAAAATAAGGTTTTTATATATAGTAAAGTAGGTGGGGGTATTATGGTAATTGGGAGGGGCTTTGACCTTCGAATTTCCACACCAATCACTCACCTCTCCCCACTCCCCTCTTCTGGCCGAAATATTCAGCAGCCCCCCTCATTTTTCCCCCAAGTTTCCACTTCATTTCATCTCCAAAAAACCTCACAAAAATCCATCAAAAATCCCACAAAATCAAAATCCGACTCCTACCCATTTTCCCCCATCTCCTTTAGCATGGATCTTGGTGCAAGGATTTCAAAATGGAGGTCTAGAATTCAAGTTTGATCATGGTTTGTGAGGTATAACTTTGACCCATTATTCATTTTGTTTGATTTAAATTCCTTAATGAAGCTAATTAGGTGTTAAATTGTGGGTTTAATTGAATGTTTGGAAATTCAATTGGGAATTTTGAATTAAAGCTAGGGTTTGAATTAAATTAGGGTCTTTATCATTAGCTTATGATTGTAATGAGGGGATTAACATGTAATTGAATGCAAAATATAATTTGGTTACTAATTGCTAATTTGTTAGTTTAAAAATGGTGATAATTATGCTAAATTGCTAACTAGGTTTAGAAATTAAATAAAAACGTGGGATTAAAATCTAGTTCGGATTTTTAGCACATCATTAAGGTTTCCATGAGTGGTTTAACCATTTAATATATGCAAAACCAAGTTTAATTGTAAAATTATGAATTTTACAATAAAAAGTGTTAAAATTGATATTTTTGCAATCTAGGATTTTGGAAATTATGCAAATTTATGTGATTAAATTATGGAAATGGTTTTTATGACTTATTTAAGTTATTTAATAAGTATTATGGCCGCTAGAATTGTTTAAACATCGAGTTTTGCACTAAAATGGGTAATTTTGCTTGCTAGTTTTTCGGAAAAACGGCTTTTAAAGTGAATTTAGGGTTTTTGTGAGTTTTAACCTAGTTTATATTAAAATTAGTGTGCGTGAATGTGCAAATGAGTGTGATTGGATTTTTCTCGATGGTTTGACGTTTGTACATCGACATCGAGGGTTGGTTTGACTATTCTTGCATGCGTAGGCGATAAGTTTGGACCTATGCGTGATACGCGTGCCGATTTGATTTTCGTATGCCGTTTCGATTTCGAATTTAGTTTTAATGCGATACGGTGCGTTATGATATGTAGGTACCCCATGTGGACTTCGAGACGACCAGCAAGCGCGTGGCGACGTCGGCACCGGCGAGCGAGGACCAGGTGAGTAGATTTATATCTACGGGGAGAAGTCGGGTGGATGGCGTATAGCACCCCCGCAGTTCATGGTGATGTATACGGACACGTATACACATATATATATATATTAGTTATATATTGTTTGAGTTATTGATGATAAATATGGATATTTGGTGTTCTTGGATGATTGAGTGTCACGAAACCCTAGAGTAGCGGTCGCACCACACTTGCACACACCCACCCATACTTGCATACTTTATTCTTTCTTTTGTGCTTATTCGGGAATATATAGCTATGTGTTCACATAGGTATGGGACTGTGTGTTCACATACGGATTTGAGGATAGTACTTGGGATTTATGATGAGTCGATGAGATTTGATTTGAGGCCGTGAGATCGGTGATATAGCGGGGTTCGTATTTAAGATACGACATGACGTTATAGCTGGTCCTTGACGTAGTTTTACACACGTGCATGCATACTTAGGCGATATCGGTATGTACTAGACGTAGATCAGTACCAGATCATAATATTGATAAAGAGGATACCAGGTGAATAGTAGGATGAATGTGATTTTGTCCCGTACCCAGAATTGGAGGATGCCGTACGACGGATTTACGTACGAGCTATATCTTGATGATTGATCCGCACTCTTGACTTGGGATGTCTGATTATAGATATGGTATCGGATATGATATTATTGAGGTGGGATCACCGACTAATATATATACAGGTATGTATATGTATCGACTCAGACGTTAGGCGGTTTCCTTACCTGTAGTCCAGCTTGTTAGCTTAGCCCTTTAGCTTAGTTTAGTTGTTAGATTAGATTCGATTCTTACCTATTTCAAAGCTTACGAATCATGCGTATTTTAAAAGACAGGTCAAGGGATTCTACGGATATTTCAAAAAACGTATCTTTTCTTAAAAACACCGTAGCCCCTATTTTCAAAACCCCATGATTCGTGTTATTTCAAAAGGCACCATTTGTAGGACTTATATTAGATTAGTGCAGATTAGTTATAGTTGCGTCTAGTATTCAGCTCCCGCTCATTTTTACTGTTCGCTCCGCATCGCATACTTATATTATAATTTCTTATTGCATTATTAATATCATGCTGTTAGGACACCAGCACCATTACCGATGACGCGTATGTACCACGTACACTTACTTGCCGGCTCACACACATCTTCATCGGTAATTGACATGTCACGAACACTTTAGAAAATACTATTTCATTTAACATAGGTTGTTAGCTAATAGTTTAGACATGATATTAGTGTACTTGCCTTATATGCTAGTTAGACATTGTAGTTATTGCCTACTACTTCATGCATGTTATTATTCACTGTTGTGTCGCATTCATGGATTCTCATGCCTATATTCACTGTTTACATGCTATTGATGACTTGGATTCGGATTTCATGAGATTTCTTGGATTTGGAGGAAAACCGCAAAAACATAAATAAACCTTTTCTCCCTTTTAAAATAAAAAGTGCGGTTTTCCAATGATGTATGAGTCGTCCACCATGAGTTTGCTGATGGATTTCGAGACCCGATTCGAGAAGTGGAGGAACCGTTTCGGGTACATGGTGGGCCCGGTATGGTACCCCGGGGCAAGAGGAATGTGGTGTTGACGTTGAGCCTGGCTGGGGAGCACTATCTACCGGTGATATTACCCGACACGTCGGATATCCGGAGGATACCGTCGTGGTCTTGAGATGGATGGTAGGGGCCGGTCTGGACTGACGGCGCCCTAGATATTAAGATTGAGACATTGATATTTCGAGACATTGAGATTTATGTTTTGTGTCGATGCTAGACACTGTTGATACTGATTTCATTTATGATACCTCAGTTTAAAAATACAAAGGAAATCTCACTAATTTATGAAAACAGTTCTTCGTTTACATGTATTCTGTTTTCATGCATTCATACCTCATTCATATGATATATTGCTACCTGAGGCACTGACACGGGCACATGAGATTACACTCGGGTTAGATATTTACCCTAGCCTTGTTATAGGCTACGTGTTATTCCTATATTTGAGGACATATTATGATCATTGACCTAGGATTGCGTTATTTATGCGATTTCTGTGCGTAGATGTTTTTCTATTCACGAGTTGGCAACTCACCCCCGTTTTGCCCCAGTTTCTTGCAGGTTTGCCGTACAGGTTTCATTACGGCTTTGCTAGCACTACTTCCATTTCCGGGTGATTTGCTAGTAGGTGGGTTTATTTGTATCGTACCCCCATTATATATCTTGTATATCATTATTCTGTTGTATCTAGAAGTTCCATCAACCAAACATGTATTTATTGAGATAGAGACCGGTGTTGTTTATTCTTTCGACCTTAGAGTCGCTCGTTATATATTTGGTGGTTTTGAGTTTCCTTTTGAGTTTTGATCCTCGCCGTTGGCGTTGTATATTATATTGCTTGTGTGGTTGTGACCGTCGATTGACGAAGAGCTAGCTCCCGCTTGGGGATGCCTTTTTCTTGATTCCGTATACTATTCATGTTGTATCCCGTTTGGGGGCCAGTATTTACAAAGGAGACTCTGCCGAAATTTTCAGTAAAATTTTGATGTTTTAAAAAACCGCATAATTCGGCTTATGCTATTGAAATTACTTGCTTTAAGTTGGTTTTTTCCTGCACTCTACTACTTTTCTTGGTTTGGATTTCTTGGTTTTCTGTTTACTTAGATTACGTACGCCTCGAGACGTTTCGTAGTTTAAGTGCCGGTCATGTTCCATACTTTCGGGACGTGACAAAGTTGGTATCAGAGCGTTAGGTTTTAACCTTCGGAGCGTAGGATGACCCTTGGTTGATGGAATAGGTGACTAAAGTAGAGTGACGTACCGTTGATATGTTCCGCGGCATATTTACGACACGCCACTCCATTTATGAAGCCTTAGGATGTACATTTCCTTGTTCAGTATTATATTCCTTCCTGATCTAGCCTCATCGGTACCAGTTTGGTTTTGCTGCTACGGTTATGGCAGGAAGAGCTACGGCTAGAGTTGCGGTCAGCACAAGCTCGTCACGAACGAGGACTGACCAGGGCATGATTCCGGCGACACACGATTGCGGAGATGTGTCTTTTTACTGTGTTTCCGCGCCACGAGCGTTTGGCGGATCGCCTTTATGAGGTTACTCGGATGTGCTGATCGACACTAGAGGATTGAGCCACTGACAGAGGCCAGCAAGATTTTGATGACCATTGGTATATTACTTACTCATGATGATTGAGACACTGTTCAGCGTGCGGACGAGTGAACCAGTTGTTGCAGCGAACGACGGGATATCGCCCCAGATGTTGGAGCTATTGCGGGATGAGTTGTACTAATAGATGCTAGAAGGTCGCTAGTCATCGAGGATGAATGACTAGGACATGTGGATCGTTCGCCTACCCCGATGCGAGGTCATCAGATAGATTGATTCCAGCTGGAGACGACTTCACGTGGAGACGTTGAGAGTCGACAGAGACGATCGAATGTCAGAAACCTATTATTCCAAGTTTAAAGTAGTCGGAAAGACATGCAGGCAATTCTATGGTCCCTCTAGAAGAATGAAACCTTAACTCAACTTAATGACCGTGTGAAAGCCTTTGAACCTTCGGGTTTGCGGCAGTTCTACGGCGCCATTAGTGAGGCTTGGGTTTGCCCTTCTACGGCTGGACCACCAATGCTGTGGTATGTACTCGATACTATTAAACTGTGCCCAAGAGGTTGAGCTCTTGGGGGATTATAAGGTTTTGACAAATCGATCGGATGGCTCGACTTAATTCGGATGCTAGGTGGTGAGATGCATTTCTTGGGAGACTCCGGATACGAGGATAGCCGTGGGAGCTCAGTCCATGCAGCCACGACGAGACGAGTCCGAAACGGTCGACATTAGAGAAAAGTGAAGAAAGAGGTTCGTACCAGATCTAGATGAGATGACGTTCCACTCCGCCGACATCAGAGATGCGATGCGCATGCCGAGGCATGGTACTTGGATTTACCTTCCAGAAGGAGTCGCGTTGAGTATGCAGCCGTTCCAGAACGAGAACAGATCTAGTAAGGGACGATGACTTCCGGACAGTTCGGCAGAGATGAGATTTGGGAGAGATCTCGATAGGACCTTTCTGGAATAAATTACAAGAAGACCTTGACCCAGGAGTGGTCATTGTTACGCACACCTGGGTGGTCATTGTTACGCACACCAGCAGGCCAGAGTTCATGATCATTGACGAGACGTCCCACTAGTGACCGCGACAGTTGGCCCGAGATTCTTAGAGGATGCGCTTGAGCGGTACTATTCCGCCATTATTGATTTCGATGTTTTGGGTGATTTATTCGCATGATTTGATTTTGATGATTGAGGATTTACGATCTTTGCACAGTGTAGCACTTGATATCGTTTTCGTGCTTTGGTTTCACATGTTTGTGATTTTACGGTTTTAGACATTTGAGTTGATTTTGTGCGTATATACGCACACGTTTTGGTTCCTGCACTCTGTATAGTTTATATATGCTTGCAGTGCAGTGATACGCCTTTTGTGCACTTAGATGCACTGGACTTTGATTTCGATGGTGATGTTCGATATTTGTTTTGTGCACCTTGTGCACCTGACTGGATTTTGCGTATATTCGGCACTTGATATTGGATTTCATGATTTCGTACACGATAGATGCACCTGATTTGGATTTTCGCGCATGTTGGGCGCATGTTTTGAAGTGTGATTTTGGTGCACACCAGATGCACTAAATCGAGATTTTTCGTGCATGTCAGATGCACCTGATTTTGCTGTCAGGCACACATGTTGCCTACGACAGATGTTTCGTGCACACCCGATGCACTTAGATGTTGTTTCTGTGCATATGTATGGCACAAATTTGGATTTTGATTTCCGTGCGCACAAGACACACATAGTATTCATACGCGTATTTTGGGGATTGATTTTTCTTATAGAGCAGTACGTTTTTATGATATTGCTATGTGTTTTCGTACTGAGCAGAACTAGTCAGAGGACAGTACCTGAATATATTTTACATGTATAGTTTCGAGTTATATCACATTGGTTTTGCTTTGGATTTTGTATTGATGTCTTCCCCATGACTCCGATGATTGCGGGATGCTTGACGGAGTTTTGATTTGAGTTATATGCTCATTTTTCATGCGCATGCGCTGCGCTACGATTTGTTTTATGTATTTACAATTTCGGAGCCCCGACGACTTGATGGTTTTGGTTCAGATGTTTTAGTATTTGGGGGGAGTTTTACTTTAAATTCGGGGACCGAATTTTTTTTAAGGGGGGAAGATTGTAGCGTTTTGAAAAATCGTTTCGGTGAAATTTCGGAAAATCGGTAAAATAAGGGGGTTCTCTGTAAAAAAGTCAAAATGCAAATATCTTATTATAAAAATTAAATATACATATTCTAGCTATGAAATTGCTAGTATTTGGTGTTTATTGAGCCACTAGTGAAATTTCAAATTTTCTGAAAAAAATTTATTTTATTATTATTTTAAGCCGGTAAGAAAATACATTAAATTAGCGATAAATACAAATTTAAATGGGCTAATTTTAATCCTTAAAATCATGTTGATTAAAATCTAGTTGTAATATAAATTTTTAGTATTTTATTTCAAGTTTTAATTGATTTATTTTATGGAAACAAAAATATAGTTATTTTGAACTAAAACTTGCAAATTTGGTATTGGGGGGGGGGGGGGGTCTTTTTGCATAGAATTTTTTTGTAAAGTCTCTCACACTCACCCTCACACCCCTTGGCCGGCCCCACACTATTGTAGCAGCCCAAGAATTTTATTTCCCTCTTTTTGACCTTAAATCATGTGAGAAATGGGTTAAAATAAGGTTTTTATATATAGTAAAGTAGGTGGGGGTATTATGGTAATTGGGAGGGGCTTTGACCTTGGAATTTCCACACCAATCACTCACCTCTCCCCACTCCCCTCTTCTGGCCGAAATATTCAGCAGCCCCCCTCATTTTTCCCCTAAGTTTCCACTTCATTTCATCTCTAAAAAACCTCACAAAAATCCATCAAAAATCCCACAAAATCAAAATCCGACTCCTACCCATTTTCCCTCATCTCCTTTAGCATGGATCTTGGTGCAAGGATTTCAAAATGGAGGTCTAGAATTCAAGTTTGATCATGGTTTGTGAGGTATAACTTTGACCCATTATTCATTTTGTTTGATTTAAATTCCTTAATGAAGCTAATTAGGTGTTAAATTGTGGGTTTAATTGAATGTTTGGAAATTCAATTGGGAATTTTGAATTGAAGCTAGGGTTTGAATTAAATTAGGTTCTTTATCATTAGCTTATGATTGTAATGAGGGGATTAACATGTAATTGAATGCAAAATCTAATTTGGTTACTAATTGCTAATTTGGTAGTTTAAAAATGGTGATAATTATGCTAAATTGCTAACTAGGTTTTAGAAATTAAATAAAAACGTGGGATTAAAATCTAGTTAGGATTTTTAGCACATCATTAAGGTTTCCATGAGTGGTTTAACCATTTAATATATGCAAGACCAAGTTTAATTGTAAAATTGTGAATTTTACAATAAAAAGTGTTAAAATTGATATTTTTGCAATCTAGGATTTTGGAAATTATGCAAATTTATGTGATTAAATTATGGAAATGGTTTTATGACTTATTTAAGTTATTTAATAAGTATTATGGCCGCTAGAATTGTTTAAACATCGAGTTTTGCACTAAAATGGGTAATTTTGCTTGCTAGTTTTTCGGAAAAACGGCTTTTAAAGTGAATTTGGGGTTTTTGTGAGTTTTAACCTAGTTTATATTAAAATTAGTGTGCATGAATGTGCAAATGAGTGTGATTGGATTTTTCTCGATGGTTTGACGTTTGTACATCGACATCGAGGGTTGGTTTGACTATTCTTGCATGAGTAGGCGATAAGTTTGGACCTATGCGTGATACGCGTGCCGATTTGATTTTCGTATGCCGTTTCGATTTCGAATTTAGTTTTAATGCGATACGGTGCGTTATGATATGTAGGTACCCCATGTGGACTTCGAGACGACCAGCAAGCGCGTGGCGACGTCGGCACCGGCGAGCGAGGACCAGGTGAGTAGATTTATATCTACGGGGAGAAGTCGGGTGGATGGCGTATAGCACCCCCGCAGTTCATGGTGATGTATACGGACACGTATACACATATATATATATTGGTTATATATTGTTTGAGTTATTGATGATAAATATGGATATTTGGTGTTCTTGGATGATTGAGTGTCGCGAAACCCTAGAGTAGCGGTCGCACCACACTTGCACACACCCACCCATACTTGCATACTTTCTTCTTTCTTTTATGCTTATTCGGGAATATATAGCTATGTGTTCACATAGGTATGGGACTGTGTGTTCACATACGGATTTGAGGATAGTACTTGGGATTTATGATGAGTCGATGAGATTTGATTTGAGGCCGTGAGATCGGTGATATAGCGGCGTCCGTATTTAAGATACGACATGACGTTATAGCGGGTCCTTGACGTAGTTTTACACACGTGCATGCATACTTAGGCGATATCGGTATGTACTAGACGTAGATCAGTACCAGATCATAATATTGATAAAGAGGATACCAGGTGAATAGTAGGATGAATGTGATTTTGACCCGTACCCAGAATTGGAGGATGCCGTACGACGGATTTACGTACGAGCTATATCTTGATGATTGATCCGCACTCTTGACTTGGGATGTCTGATTATAGATATGGTATCGGATAGGATATTATTGAGGCGGGATCACCGACTAATATATATACAGGTATGTATATGTATCGACTCAAACGTTAGGCGGTTTCCTTACCTGTAGTCCAGCTTGTTAGCTTAGCCCTTTAGCTTAGTTTAGTTGTTAGATTAGATTCGATTCTTACCTATTTCAAAGCTTATGAATCATGCGTATTTTAAAAGACAGGTCAAGGGATTCTACGGATATTTCAAAAAACGTATCTTTTCTTAAAAACACCGTAGCCCCTATTTTCAAAACCCCATGATTCGTGTTATTTCAAAAGGCACCATTTGTAGGACTTATATTAGATTAGTGCAGATTAGTTATAGTTGCGTCTAGTATTCAGCTCCCGCTCATTTTTACTGTTCGCTCCGCATCGCATACTTATATTATAATTTCTTATTGCATTATTAATATCATGCTGTTAGGACACCAGCACCATTACCGATGACGCGTATGTACCACGTACACTTACTTGCCGGCTCACACACATCTTCATCGGTAATTGACATGTCACGAACACTTTAGAAAATACTATTTCATTTGACATAGGTTGTTAGCTAATAGTTTAGACATGATATTAGTGTACTTGCCTTATATGCTAGTTAGACATTGTAGTTATTGCCTACTACTTCATGCATGTTATTATTCACTGTTGTGTCGCATTCATGGATTCTCATGCCTATATTCACTGTTTACATGCTATTGATGACTTGGATTCGGATTTCATAAGATTTCTTGGATTTGGAGGAAAACCGCAAAAACATAAATAAACCTTTTCTCCCTTTTAAAATAAAAAGTGCGGTTTTCCCATGATGTATGAGTCGTCCACCATGAGTTTGCTGATGGATTTCGAGACCCGATTCGAGGAGTGGAGGAACCGTTTCGGGTACATGGTGGGCCCGGTATGGTACCCCGGGGCAAGAGGAATGTGGTGTTGACGTTGAGCCTGGCTGGGGAGCACTACCTACCGGTGATATTACCCGACACGTCGGATATCCGGAGGATACCGTCATGGTCTTGAGATGGATGGTAGGGGCCGGTCTGGACTGACGGCGCCCTAGATATTAAGATTGAGACATTGATATTTCGAGACATTGAGATTTATGTTTTGTGTCGATGCTAGACACTGTTGATACTGATTTCATTTATGATACCTCAGTTTAAAAATACAAAGAAAATCTCACTAATTTATGAAAACAGTTCTTCGTTTACATGTATTCTGTTTTCATGCATTCATACCTCATTCATATGATATATTGCTACCTGAGGCACTGACACGGGCACATGAGATTACACTCGGGTTAGATATTTACCCTAGCCTTGTTATAGGCTACGTGTTATTCCTATATTTGAGGACATATTATGATCATTGACCTAGGATTGCGTTATTTATGCGATTTCTGTGCGTAGATGTTTTTCTATTCACGAGTTGGCAACTCACCCCCGTTGTGCCCCAGTTTCTTGCAGGTTTGCCGTACAGGTTTCATTACGGCTTTGCTAGCACTACTTCCATTTCCGGGTGATTTGCTAGTAGGTGGGTTTATTTGTATCGTACCCCCATTATATATCTTGTATATCATTATTCTGTTGTATCTAGAAGTTCCATCAACCAAACATGTATTTATTGAGATAGAGACCGGTGTTGTTTATTCTTTCGACCTTAGAGTCGCTCGTTATATATTTGGTGGTTTTGAGTTTCCTTTTGAGTTTTGATCCTCGCCGTTGGCGTTGTATATTATATTGCTTGTGTGGTTGTGACCGTCGATTGACGAAGAGCTAGCTCCCGCTTGGGGATGCCTTTTTCTTGATTCCGTATACTATTCATGTTGTATCCCGTTTAGGGGCCAGTATTTACAAAGGAGACTCTGCCGAAATTTTCAGTAAAATTTTGATGTTTTAAAAAACCGCATAATTCGGCTTATGCTATTGAAATTACTTGCTTTAAGTTGGTTTTTTCCTGCACTCTACTACTTTTCTTGGTTTGGATTTCTGGGTTTTCGGTTTACTTAGATTACGTACGCCTCGAGACGTTTCGTAGTTTAAGTGCCGGTCATGTTCCGTACTTTCGGGACGTGACAACTTCATTCTTATACTCCTGGAATTTTCCAAAGGCTTCGGACTTATGTTTCATTAAGAAGACATAACCGTACCTTGAGAAGTCATCCGTAAAAGTAATGAAGTAAGAATGGCCGCTTCGCGCATGTGTAGACATTGGACCGCACACGTCACTGTGTACGAGTCCCAAGAGCTCGCTCGCTCTTACTCCATGTCCAGTAAACGGAGTCTTTGTCATCTTTCCTTTGAGACAGGATTGACAAGTGGCATACGACTGATATTCGAACGCATTCAAATACCCTTCTGTATGTAACTTCGTCAACTTATTGATGTGACCCAGTCTACAATGCCACAAGAAAGTCTGATTTATTTCTGGAGACTTTCTTTTGTGTGTATTCTGGACATTGAAAATCTGTGGTTGGTTTAATACGTATATACCATTACTCAATGTACCTGACCCAATCAAAACTTGATTATGGTGAATGTTTACAACATTACTTACAAACGCAAATTCATAACCTTCTTTAGAAACTAAAGATATAGAAATGATATTACAAGTTGCGTTGGGTACAAAAAAGCAATTACGCAAAACCAAAACATGTCCATCTGACATTCCCAGGTGATAGTCCCCCACAGCTTTAGCATCCATGCTAGCTCCGTTCGCAACTCTGAGGGTCATGTCACCTGCCTTCAAAACCCTACGGTTTCTCAACGCCTGCAAAGAATTACAGATATGAGATCCTGATCCGGTATCCAATACCTAGGAAGTAGAGTTTATTGAATGACAGTTTTCAATAACATACACACCTGAAGCTGAAGCTGCAACCTGCTTCAATTCCTGTGTTCTGGCCTTCCAGGCCCTGCAATCATTCTTCCAGTGTCCTTTCTTATGACAATAGAAGCATTCTTCCTTATCCACAAGCTTCCCCGCTATCTTTGTTGCTTTACCTTTTCCCTTCGTATCCGCCTTACTAACACCGCCCCTTGGTTTGGCGGGGGCCTTCTTCTTCTTTCCCTTGGCTTTCGCCTTGGACCTAGAAGAAGATGATCCTCCTACAAACAAAGTGGATGTATCCCTACCTTTCAGTAGGGTGCCCTCTGCGCTCCTCAGCATGTTGAGGAGCTCTGAAAGTTCAACCTCTTTTTCTTGTAAGTTGAAGTTCAGTATAAATTGGGCGTAAGTGGAAGGAAGGGACTGGAGAACTATATCCGTATATAGCTCACTCTCCAATGTGATCCCTAGGTCCGCGAGCTCTTCAATGTAGCCGATCATCTTTAGCACGTGCTCGGCTACTGATGATCCGACGGCCATTCTTGTCGAAAATAACTTCTTCGACGCTTCGTATCTTGCGATACGAGATTGCTCTCCATACAGTTCTTTTGTATGAAGCAATATGGATTCCAAGTCCATATTCTCGTGCCTCCACTGATGTTCGTTGTCCATCGAGGCAAGCACGAGGCACTTGGCCTTCGCTCTATCAATCTCCCAAGTCTTGCGGATTTCCTTATCCGCGACGCTGGAAGTTGGACCAGGGACAGGGGGAGCTTTGGTGGTAAGAAGATACCCCAGCTTGTCGTAAGTGATTGCTATCTTGACATTCCTGAGCCAATCTTTGTAGTTTGGCCCTGTCAGTTTGTTTTTATCTAGGAGTAACTTAAGTCCAGTCATGTTGATTGGTCGCTGCAATTAGGAGAGAGAAGAAGAAACACTCAGCATGATGCTCTTGCAAATTTAGAGTGGTTTTTAGTTTGTCTAAACAGGATGGCTCCCACTGTTTCTCGAATCCCTCCTCAAACCATAAAGGAAGAATTAGTCAGGATCAATCCCACCGTACAATACTTGCTTAACCGTTCAGCCAGGCCGTTGTCGGTACTTCGAGGGAGGTTTTCCAACGCTTTCGCGAAGTTCCTTAATTAAAGAACCTCTTTTCCCTGGGGGCGTAGCCCCGCTAACACCTTTCTAGGCACCTACTAGGTTTATAGCATTGATCGTTAAGTGAGAAATTTCCCGAGGAGTAGCATATACTCACAGTAGGATCGGGATCCAAATATCATTGCGTGACGAAACTGAAGGAATCCTACCAGAATCATCACACTCCAAATGGTATGCAAATCTAGCAAGTTTCAGTACTTATGAAACTCCCGATGTGGATTTTTGCCCCATGCTCTTATGACCTTGGCGTGAGGTCAAAATGTCATAAGTCACATGTCAAGTTCGTCCCATCATTATCCAGGTTAATTTGAACCCACCCGTACATACCCTTGACGTAGGCCAAAATGGCAGTACGACTGTCTCAAACCAACGCATTCTATCTATGCAACAGATAAATATCCGGCAGCTACCAATCACTATGCCTTGGCGTGAGGTCAAAATACATAGCTTGAATACTACCGAATATTTAACTGAAATGATGGAAGGCTACGGATGGTTTTGGCAAAACCGTGAACGTAGTGAACTTGATTTGGTCGATGGAATGAGATAGCTTTTAAATGGAGTGGCTCAAACTCCGTATTTTAAAAGTTTGTTTTGAAAAGAACCGAGTGGTTTTTTGAAAGTGTTCCAACGACTTTAACTTGGTTTATTATCTTGCATTAGTGCTTTTAATGCGTGATATTCTTGCATTAGTTCTTTTAATGCGTCCCATCATTTAATCCTACCATTGCAGAAAACAACCAAAATATGACGTACGCTTATGCCATTCGCATTCGCCACGGGGCCCTGTCATTACCCGTTAGGTTACTTAACTAACGACAGAGCGGGGGCTGGGCTAGCGCGTCTGTAAAACATAAGCAACGCCTAAATAATATCATATATAGATATACTGCAATGATAAACATTTCAGATCACAGATGAATACATTGGATATACTAGGAATCTGTAATTCGTACGAGCCTGTAACGAAAGACAAATTACACGGTCGCGGTGAATAGCCAAAACCCCACCCAAGACCCCTACGGGTGCGGCAAACTACCCGCCAAGTACCCGAAGCGTAGTAACCTTCCTCATCTCCATGAGTAGGCCACTCGACACTTCGGCATACCCGGTAGTTTGTGCACCCCCTCTATGGGTCTATCCTAGGAGCAAAAACAGTAAAAAGAAATTATACAATGACGGCAACAACCCCGACCCGGTTGTGCGGCCATACAAATAATTATTACATCAATTTACAAATTTACATGAATTGAAAGAAAAGAAAACTCTCGTCTCACAACCCCCGGCTATTCACCCGCGACAATCCAACATATTCATATCCACATTCCAGCAACATTACAGATCACAGATTCGTATAACCCCCACTAATCGACATATAGCGATTAGTAGACGTTCAATACAAATATCACATTACAGAAAAACCCGTTAGCTAAAGTCTTTTAGAAGTTCGATCAAAAATACGGATTTTCAGGACCCCAAAGTAAATTTTTCGTTCTGGAAAATCTGGGTTGAAAATATATATTCCAAAAATCCCAAAATACCCCCAGAATAACACTGCACCAAAGATTGACCTCGGCCGAGTCAACTCGGCCGCGGATCCGCGGCGGGAGCGTGCTCCCGCCGCATTTCCGCGGCGCTTTGACTCGATCGTGGGTCCATCTTTGGTGGTTATTCACACAAAAGCCTGAGCCGATTTTAGGTGTTAAAATAATCAATTTTTGAACAGTAAAAAAATCGACAGAACCTGCAAATTTTCGGGGTTCGTTTTCAGGACTTTTTCTTTGATCGATCTTCTAGTTACTTGCTAACAAGTTAGATAGAGTTTAACTAGGCTCTGATACCACTGTAAGTCCATGCTACCTCTCCCGGTACTTTCGGGAATGCGGAATTTGGTAAAAAACGATTTTTACGGAGGTGGTAACATGGACCTAAAACCCGGATCTTGGTTAAACATCTATCTAACAACCTAACTATGAGTTTCTAGCTACTCGGTTAGGGGGTTATACCTTGCTTGTCTTGAACTCCTTCGTCTTCAAGCTCGGATGGTGGTCCGGACCGGCTTCTTCTCGTCGTCTCCGTACGCCGAAGATAGATCCACCTGAAAGCTCCAACCTTTAGCTCCTTCTTCGTTCTTTGAAGAAACTAGTTCACTTGGTTTGCTAAACCTAGTGAACTAGGATGAGTAGAGAAGAATTAGAATGGGATTTTATCTATGGTTCTTGATTCTCAACTCATGAGACAAGAGAACCATAGATTAAAGAGAGGGAGCAAGAGCAAAAGGGTAAGAGCAAAAGGAGAGCTCAAGAACAAGAGAGAGAATGAGCAAGAAAGAATGAGGCTCTCTTTTGTCTTTCACCCTCTCATAATCCAAAGCAATCATAACTCATCATACTAACAAAAGTCTTATGTGATGGTTGAAGCAACCATAACCATATCATTTCATGCACTCATTTTACACAAATGAGCAAGCAAGTAAAAGTCTTTGCCATGAAATGATGGCTATGGTTATCATGATGGTCAACTAGTCAAGCCTAGTCAACCGGTCAACAAAGTCAACAAGTCAACAAAAGTCAACAAGTCAACAAAGTCAACAAAAGTCAACAACCATATCACCATAATACTTAATTAATATAATAGTTAATCACATATCATATTCTCATTAGGGTTGATCAAAAGGTCAATAGTCAACGGTCAACTGTCAACAACCCTAATGAGAATCCACTGCCTCTGTCTCCCTGTCAACTGTGCATACACACCCGCATCCGCGTTCCGAGGAACACGAATGCAAACTGGATAAATCCAATCCCATAAGGTACACTAGGATCTGGCTTAAATCAAAGCCCGCTAGTGTAAACTGTCCGGACACTGTACGCGCACAAGTGCACGGATGTGACCGAACCCTGTCGCAAAACCATGCGACCTGTCGCAATACCATGCGACCTCTACTCTTTTGCCTAAAGGCGAAAAGCTTTCTGTGTGGGACTCTAAAGACTCGACACTACGCTGGCAGTGGGTTTAACCACAGACCGCAAGCGGCACTAGCTGTGCGTAACGGCCCCCAGGTAATGCCGACAAGAAGACCGACGAGGCGAAACCCATCTGAACTCCTACTGAGCCTGAGTGTGACATTCTCCGTACAGTCCGGTCTGTTCGTCTGATAAATCGCATGGCGGGCCTAGGGGGCGGTAAACGTCAGTCCCCCAATAGCGGTACAAGTCGTGCCGGAGCGAAGCCCAAAACACCCTGAGATAACACTGGAAACCTACCAGTATATCTCGTTTGCCCTGGCTAGGGACTACTCGTGTAATGGCTCTCCTAGACACAGCGCGATGTCAACCCCCAATACCGGGAGAGACGAATCCTGTCTAACCGTCACTGCCTCCAAGTGCTTCGGGACTGCACCCAACCACTACCTGTTTGCACGACTCCTTTGAGCCGTGGTAGGGTAGTGATCAAAGTACAGTGGGAACACACTCGAGGCGGAGTGACAGTGTCAAGTCAGCGGACTAAGCTGTACTCATGTCACCTGGGAACTGATAACTGACGATAGGTATAATACCAACTAGTCAGTTCCCGACGAGTCCTGTCCAGTGTACCCGTAACCTAACGAGCACCCGCATACTATCTCAAGTACGACGTACTGACGGCTGTGGGACAGACCATCTCCCACACTGGGATGAGAAGCGCATGCGCTGGTCTACTCCGGAGTATCGATGCCCTGTCTCGATAGTCCTGCGACCAGGGACCTGCATAAGGATGTGCTTATAGATTACCCAGCCCCACTAGTGTGACGGCCATAACATCGCTGGTAATCAAGCAAAGATCCTAAGGGCTCCACTAATGTGTATAGGCGATATACAAAATATAAACACATGTACACATTGAAGTAGAAACAAACCAAGTAGCATACTACTATTTTGAGCAAGATTGTATATACAAGGTGAATATCCCAAGCATCCATTAAGTAATATACATACCAGTATGATACAGTAATGGCCTCTAGGGTATATACACTAACAGTGCTTACTCCAAGGAGGTTGCGGTGAGTCGGTTTCATTTCTTAGGGTAGCGGGTTCGGCTGTCTGCTCCCATAAGGCTTCATCTTCTGTCTGTATAAATTTGGTGGTTGCAACTTGATTGTTCACCAACACACTTTTGGACAGCTCGATCTCTCCAGCTTTGTACTGCTTCTCGACCCAGTCTTTGAAGATGTAGCAATCCTCGATTGCATGACTCAGTACTCGGTGGTATGAGCAATATAGAGGATTGTCGGTCATATTTGCTTCATGAGGTCTTTTCGACTCCGGCAATTGTAGAACGTTGTTCATGGCATCTTTGAATATCTTTCGGACCTTGTCCCTCCTGAAAGAGTAAACCTTGTTCTTTTTCTCCTCTAGAGAAGGCCCTTCTCCTCCCAGCACTGGCATTCGAGACCGGTTGGTTTTGGATTCTCCTGCCCTTCGCTTTTCTTCATTCTTAGACGCACTGAGGACATCGGTATTGTTGGAATTCCCGCTTCTATGATTTTCGTCCCTCTTGCTTTTCCAAGTTTTGTCTTTCTGAGAGTCTGGGGTAGACTCTTGCTTCAAGTGTTCCAGCATTTCTACTTTCTTGGTTAGCGCTTAAATGTCTTGAGGCCTGCTGTACATAAGAACGGGACCATCCAATTGCTGAGATTCCCAATGAGGAGGCTGACGAACTGGTCCTGCTCCAGAGGCGGTTCGCACTTGACCGTGAGATTACGCCATAGGGCGATAAAGTCGGTGTTTCTTTCATTCTTCCCCGGCTTGGTCCTCACAAGGTCAGCAATGAAGATTTTATCACTCATGAACCTTTGCCGAAACAGAGACTCCATTTGGGCAAAGGTAATGACGGACCCATCTGGTATACTCGCGTACCAGTCGAAAGAGACACCGGTCAGGCTGTTGACAAACTGACGAAGAATGAGCACATCATTGCCACATGTATTTCCGCATGATGCTTTAAAGTGGGCGACGTGTTGATTTGCATTTCCTGTCCCGTCAAATCTTCCGAACTTAGGAATGACGTAGCCGCTCGGGAACTCGATTAGATCGTACTGGGTGTGATATGGCCGCCCACTACTGCTAATTTCTTTCTGAGCATCAGCTTCGTCCACCAATGTTTTATCCTTGCTGGTGACCAAATCCATTATCCGATCTTGTGTTAGCAAGATAATGCTATCTGGGGCCAAGGCGTCCCCAAAAGCGGAATGTAGCTGGCTTTCGTGCGGCTCGACCAATCATGGACCCAAAGGGACAGGCATCGGCCTCTTTGGATTGTCATCATCCAGCTCATGAGTAGCGACATATGCTTGATTGGGAGGCGCTCGAGCAATTTGAGCCGTAAGCTGCATCACAACGTTCGTTAGGTCGTCAATTTTTGAATAGAGCATAGCCATCTCTTTATCTTTGCTCCTGAGCTATTTTCGAAGCTCTTGAAGCAGCTCTTGCTCCGCGGTCCTGGGGCGGAAAGTCAGCTTTTCCTCGCTGTCCGAGATTGACTCTACATGGAGTGAGGGGTCTTTCTGCCTCTCAGCCTCATCGATAGGGTTTTCATCATCCAGCGGAGGCGGTTGTTCTTAGGAAGCGGCAACCACATTCAAGCCAGATTGGGCTTGGGATGTGGTGGCCCCATCCTTGCTTTTGCTGCGAAAGTTGTTGCTGGGGTGCCCGCCCGCTCGCCATATAGACCGTATGGATAACATATCCAGCCATCTTTTTATTATCGGCGACTGATTTCACGGATCACTGTCTTGACCCTCTTGTTTTGGTAACAGGCAGTCGACTGAAGGCGGTTGGCCTGGCCGGATTCTTGAATGGTGGTGACGCTTCTTTTTTAGTTTTGCCCCACTGTTTTCGCGCGGCACAGAGTGCCTGATAGACTCTTGAAGAGACAGTCTCATACTTTCTCTGTTGGGGCTAGGACACGTCTCTTTGTAGCAACGTTCGGTCTGCCGTCTTCTTAATTCTGGCGATCATGGCGTTTTTCTGAACCCACTTCAGAGGTTTGAATGAATTGCTGAATTTTACGATCCACTCAGCCGTCGTCACAGGATGACTCTGCTCTTGGAATCTCACAAGATTCCACTTGGCTGGAGTCCTGGCCCTCTTGTTGGCTTGATACCTGAGCCGCTTTTGTCTCAGCCTTTCTGTTTTGAGTACTTGGCTAGTTATGGCTCTTCGGGAAGCTGCCGTAGAGCGGGCGATGGAGGAATTTGGAGATACGCTTGATTGTGCATTTGTTGGAGTCATCGCCCGAGCTCGTCCGCAACATTTGATGTTGCCCTTTCTACCGGAAGTCTTCCCCCCAGATAGAGCACCAGAGAGTCTTTCAAACACCGTCTCAAGTTTCGGTCGTGGTGCCTTAGTGAACACAATATTCGGCCTCTTCCACTTGAGACCGCCTTAGCCACCTGTTTTGCCTGGATATCTGCCAGATGAGCGCTTCCGGCACGGCAGATGATGACGGAACCAAACTGGCGGGGCAGTTCCTCCCACTGTAGACCGATGCTTGCAGGGAGAACCACACGAGCATTGGTCTTGACCACGTACGGAATCGGGGTCGCATCAGAAGCTGGATCCATCTTTGGAGACATTGTCGCTGAAAGTTGATTGCTGCATAAAAGGAACATTACTTCAGTAAAAACTGCAGGGTTACCTATGACGGCAGCAAGGTTTCGGGAGGCATCATCCATGCCAAATTCAAAAATTTGCCGTTCTAGCTAACCTTAACTAACAATCGTTTTCTAGAAATCGACGGAATATAATGAAAACAACTTTGCAAAAGGAAAGTGAACAAGGAGTACAACCTTTGTAGACCGGTCCTTCACTTCTAAAGCTCCGTGTTGATGTCCCTTCGCTGCGATCATCGATCGCCCGAACTCTCGTATGGGTTCTCAAGGAGAAATGAACAATCTTGCTCGTAGTTTTCGAGGTCGAAGATGATCTACGTCGAGGAGACTCAAACTCAAGCTAACCGTTCACTAGGTCAAGAACTTTTTGAAGAGAACACCCTATACTACCCAAGCAAGTGTGTAGGATGATGAAGTAGGAAGTGGGCTCACTTTAGATTTTATTTTCTCACAATATTTCTTCATGTTTCATGGAGCTAGTAAGCTTCAAGAAGGAAGGAGATGAAGAAAGCAACCATGAAAAAATGAAGAATGAAAACTAATGAGGTGAGAATAGAAACCATGGGTGAGTTAGTGTCATATTGTAACCATTGTAGAGACTAAACCATGGCTAAATAAAATGGTTAGGTTAATAATATCTTTAGTGAGACAAAACAAGTGGACTTTGTCAAAGATGCTTCAAGCTTCTCCAAGCTTCCAAGAATGATAAAATTCTCACTAATTTTGAATTATTAAGATAAATAAAAACCTTCATATTTTAATTATCATGGTGTAAGTCAAACACACACCCATGCTTGCATGTATCATCAAGCATGATACAAACTATGTACATAAGTATATATCACATAAACACTTAATGCACAAATCAAGTGAGAAAAGAAATCTTAAGTGACCTAATGCTAGTTAATGTAAATTAATATATCAAATATATAATTATACATTAGATTATCAAATCAACACTTGATTTAATAATCTGACTATATCATAAATAACTGACTAATATCATGTGTATCAATTTATCGAATCAACACTTGATTCGATAACCCGGCTATATCATATATAACTGATCGATACGAATAAAACGCGAGAACAAAATACGGTATCTCATACACGTATTAATCTCGGTCCCGAACATTTCACATATGTGCTCATATCCCATTTCGCTTGAGCCAGGAAACCTCTGTGTAGGACTCTAAAGACTCGTCAATACACTGGCAGTAGGTGATTATCATATCAAACACCCACAGGCCGCAAGCGGTCTGCTAAACGTAATGGCCACCCGGGTATTGAGCGATCAGAAGATCAAAAAGCAAGCCTGCTCACACTCCTCAGAATCCAATCAGTAACACTACCGTACAGTCCGGTCTCTTCGTCTGATATGTCGCATATCTCGTATAGGGGTGGTAAACGTCAGACCCGGTAACTCGATAAGTCGTGCCGATATGAGGCTCATAACGGGTCAAGAAACTACAAATAACACTTACCAGTATATCACTAAAGTAGCCTTGGCCAGGGACTTCCTGTTATAGCCAATCGTGCACAGCGCAACATCAACCCTCAATACCGGGGGAGACGACTCCCCTCCAATCGCTCATTGCCTCCATGTGACTCGGGACTGTACCCAAAAACAACCGTTTTGCACGTCCTCTTGAATGTGGTAAGGTGGAAATCAAAGCACAGTAGGAATCACACAAGACTCTATGACGATCTCGGGTCGACAGACTAACCTGTACCAGTGTCACCAGAGAACTCCCATCTGACGTGAGGTATAATACCATCTGGGAGTTCTCTGCGAGTACGTCAAGTGTACCCAGTCTCCACTGAGCACCCGTATACCATCTCTGATGTCAAACACCAATGGATATGGGATCATCCATCGCCCATCTACATGGGTCGAGATGCTTCACGCAAGTCTACTCTGGTATATCGATGCCCCGTCTCGATACACCCATGACTAGGGACATTAAAGGATGTACTTACCGACTACCTTTGTCCCATTAGTATGATCTGCATCATAATCTAGATAGTTAAGTACGCATCCTAAGTGCTTTACCAACATGTAACAGAGAGACAATCAGTATACAAGTTAAGATAAAGAGTAACCAGATAGCATACTATCATGTCGAGCAAGAAAGTCCTTCCTATATATGTCAAATCATCCGCTACAATATACATCTCATGTATAGTAATGGCCTCTAGGGCATAGATATAACTAACAATCTCCTACTTGCACTAGGTCCATCATATAGCAGTGGTTGTAGTATCTCATACTCAAACATCCCATAAAAGTCTCTTTTTGGGAAAAGGCCTTCATGAGTGGATCGCCGTGTTGTCCTCTGAGTCTACACTCCTGACCTCGATCCCCTGGAGATCAACCATCTCCATGATCAGGTGATGCTTCCTTAGAATATGTCTGGGTCACTAATGGGACCCGGGTTCCTAGGCATAAGCCATAACTCAATTGTCACACAATGGTAGGAACTAAGTTCATTTCATGAACTAATATACACCCAGACTGCCTCTTTGGTAGCATCTTAGGTAGCGATGTATCCAGCCTTTATCGTCTAGTTTGCCACAGTATATAGCTTGGAGCTCTTCCAACATACCGTCCCTCCAATGAGGGTAAAGACAATGCCTGCGACCTTACCACCCTGGAATCTATCCAGTGATTCTCCCTAGGATCGATTGATACCATCTCACTACACCTAGTGAGAATCCTAAAATACACTTAGATCTATCTCATAGATCCAAAACAGAGGATTTAGGAGGTATCACCTTGATCATATATGGAGAATCAATGTGATAAGAGGAGATTGACCGAGTGTAGCATAGGAAACTCCTTTCCTATCAAGAGTATGACATCCACGTACAATACGAGGAAGACCACTATACTCTCTACTACCTTTTTGTATATACAAGGTTCATCTACCATTTTGATGAAGTTAAACGCTTTGACTACCACATCAAAACAGATGTTCCAACTCCGCGATGCCTGCTTTAACTCGTAAAGCATCTTGGACACGTTCCCGCTGCTCCTACTGTCATAGAGAAAACCGAAGTATTTCTCAGGCGGATGAGAAATCCTACCAGATCGGCGGAAAGGCTGAGATTCGTTGCGAGCATTGAATCCTCTGGTTTTACCAAATCGTCAGCTGTAGTTTGTATAGCTGGAACTCCTTCCAGTTCTACCTCATAACCACAAATTTCATTCAAAATAAATACCTTTTCTAAAAAGGTGGTATGCCGAGAAATAAAACACCTTTTGTTCCTCGGTGTGGTAGACGATATTCCGTTGCGAATGCTTGGGATATCTAACAAACACCCACATAACTGACTTTGCCTCGAGTTTGTCCGGATTTTGCTTTTGACATAGGCCGGACTACCCCAAATCTTAACTTACTTAAGAGATGGGCTCTTCCCATACCATATCATATATGGAGTGGTAGGCACCTAATTTTGTTGGAAACCAATTCAATACGTATGCAGCTTCATCAAGCGCATAACCCCAAAAGAAAATAGGCAACTCAGTAGTACTCATCATAGAGAGCACCATATCGAATAGGGTGTGATTTCTCCACCCCGATACACCGACGTACTGTGGTGTATACGGAGGAGTAATGCTGAGAGAGAATCTCAGTCTTCTTTAGAATAGTCCAGGAATTCCGTGCTCAAGTATTCTCCTTCCTGATCAAATCAAAGGACATAATACTTATACCTGTTTTGGTTCTCTACTTCTGACTTATATTCTTTGAATTTTTCAAAGGCTTCAGACTTGTGTTTCATCAGGAACACATGTCTGAATCCTAAGAGATCATCAGTGAATGTAATGAAGTACAAAGAACCAGTCCTGGCATGTGTAGACAGGGGACCACATACATCATCATCTAGCAGTCCCAAGAGTTACTAACTCTTTCTCGGTTTCTAATAAATGGAGCTTTAGTCAGCTTATCTTTGTGACATGACTGGTAAGTTTCACAAGATGTAAATTAAAATCGGTTTAAATATGAATCTAAATGTAACTTGGCTAGTCGGGTCGCATTGATGTGACCTTGTCTACAATACCTCAAGAAAGATTCGTGCATTTCTGAACTCATCCTCTTGTGTGTGTTCTGTACGTTAAGAACTGTGGTTTGATTTAGAATGTATATGCTTTTAGATAACGTGCCTTAACCGATCAACTCTTGATATAGGAAATGTTCAAAACATTATCCAACAATAGAAAATTATATCCTTCTTTACTAAATAAAGAAACTGATATGACGTTGTATATCAGGTTCGGTATCTAATAACATTCGTTCGGAATTAATGTGTTTGGTAATACATGGTGATAACTGCCAACACTTTGGCTGCAACAATCGCACCGTTTCCAACTCTTGAAACTTATCACCTATTCTCAGTTTTCTATCTATCTGTAGCCCATGTAACAGATTACATATGTGGGATTCTGATCCGATATCTCATACCTAGGACGTAGAGGATACTGAGAAACAGTCCTTTATAATGAACACACCCGAAAAAGATGCATCTGCATGCACATTATTCGTTTGGGCGGCACGGGAATCCTGGTAATCCTTTATTTCTTACTCGGTCTTATAACAATTATAAGGTAGAGAGGGACCAACGTTTCCTAGCACAGTATAACAAGCGGGTTTGGTCAATACATCCATATTATTATCTTGATTAAGGCGTGACATGGTCGCTACCTGGAGGGAGGGAGAAGAAAACACTCAGCGTATGCTCTTGCAATATTAGATTGGTTATTATTTTATCTAATCAAAATGGCTCCCACTGTTTTTTTATCAAATCTTCCTTCAAACCCTAAAAGGAAAGACTGGCCGGGATTAATTACATCCTACAAGTTCGCCAATCTTTCAGCCAGGCCAGTGCCGGTACTTTGAGGGTGGTTCCCCGCGCTTTCGCACGGACCTAATTAAAATAAACCTCGTTTTCCCAGGGGCATACGCCGTTGACACCTACTTGATCGGCTAATTGTAAAGTGCTAAACTATCCCAGGAGTAACTCTTACTCGCAGTGGGTATCGGGATCCAACTATCTAATAGAAGTATACAATCTCATTGTAAATTTCAACACTTGAAATTCCCTATAATTTTGCCCCTAACCTCCTATGACCTTGACAAAGGACAACAAACCATAAGATTCTAGTCGAGTTCAACCCGTCATTTCCTGATTGAATTAAACCCACCCGCACGACCCTTGACAAAGGCCAACAAGGTCGCATGACTACCCAAACTCAATCGCATCATATGCTTATGCAGATAAGCAGTAATCAGCTACCGCACACTACGCCTTGACAAAGGCCAACAAACGCAGCACGAATACTAACTATTACTTATCTGAAATGACGGAGGGCTACGACAGGTTTTTAAGAAAACCTTTTGCATAATGAACTTGATATCGTTGTAGAATCGAGTGATTTTGAAAAGGAGTGTTTTTTAGACTTTTACTAGTTTTGCTAATGAGGTCACCACCAGTGAAGGGATCTCGGCCCTTTTCTTATCGAATAAGGTGTAGGATATTTCACAAATACCACTGTGCAAAGCAAAAACTATAAAAGAAACCAAAAGACAAACAGAGTTTGTAGCATCTGCTAGTTTCGTTAAAGAGGACACTCCCGGTGATGGGATCTCGGCTCTTTCCTCATCGAATAAGGTGCTGGATATTCTACAAGGAATACCGCTATGCAAAGCAAGAACTAGAGCTACCGGTTTTTAAAAAAAGTTTCTACAACATCTTTAGGTTTCTTTTATTTCATTAATCTCATTAATGAAGTCCCATCATTTTAAGTTACCTAAACATCACAGATAAATACAACGTACGCTTATGTCATTCGCATTCGCCTCGATTTCCCCTCGTGCACCGTTAGGTTAGGTAACTAATGGCAGAGCGGGGCGGTGCTAGCGCGGGTGTAAAACATAAGCAACGTCTATATAATATATCACATATATTATATCCAGTATTTATCACAACATATATCAAAAGATCACATCACAGATTTCGCAGCAGAAAACAACTATGAAATATTGGACATACTAGGATTTCCGGATTTTATTGTATGCCTGTATAAAACACGGATTCCACGGTCATGATGAATAGCCAATCCCACACCCCTAAACCCTACGAGAGCGGCATGTAACCCTACCGATTCTAGAGTTAGGAGACCCGGTCTCGACTCCTCGAGATGGACTTCTACTGGACTCTAGAACCCGGTTACTTGTGCTCCCCTCCTTGGGTCCAACCTAATGAGGAAAAGTAAATAATATACAATGGTGACATCATCCTCAACCAGGAAGTGCCCCAATAAAAGAATATTACATAGAATAAATTTACATGAATGAAAATGAAGAAACTCTCATCTCACATAAAACCCCCGGCTATTCAAAACACGACGATCTAATATAACATATCACAGCAATACATAACATCACATGTCATCAACGTAAGTAAATATGCGTATCCCAATTGTCGTCGACATATAGAACCGAAACCGGCAATACACCACATATTACACATACAGTCGCAGAAAAGAAAGTGAAAAACTACAACTGTTGGAATCCGCAACCACCTTAGACATCACATGCCTAACCAAATGAATTCCTTAGACATCGCATGCCCAACAATTATAAACCCCGCATTTTAGTCTCGATCTCGAAAACACTTATCAATATCTAGTCCGGCAATTCAACAAGATTCCCGACATCCTGATCGAATGCTCGTCGAAGTGCACTAAGGAGGAACACCGTTGCCGCGAGCACCCGAACGGATGCTTTTGGCGACGGGGTTCTCCTACAGTCACTTGGTTAGGGTGTACAAATCTATTAAGTTTACACCGAGAGTATCCGCGTACGCTACGTGATTGCGACGAAATTTTGATCACATCAAAATCTCGTTGCAACCGATCAAAAGAGATTAAACTGCTAGATTTATAAAATTCAAACTAGTTATCTCATAACTACATTTGTAAATTCCAAATAATGTATCCCATTATATAATATCCGGACGACGTTAAAATTTTCGATCGATTCATCAAAGTCCCACAATTTCACGACAGCTCAACACTTGAGCTCAGTTTTAATAATACTCAGAAGATGCCACAGTATCTATGAATCAGCCGTAGAAGGGTCAAACCAACGCCTCACATGTGATAATGCTGAACTACCACAAACCCTAGGGTTTAGTGGCGGTTCTGACGACCACATAATCGAGTTAAGGTTGCGTTCTTCTAGAGGGTCCACAGAATAACTTGCATGTATTTCCGAAAACGTTAAACTTGGGAAAATGGGTTTTTAACATTCAATCGAACTTTTTATCTTCATCTAGACAACATGCGAATAACCTGAAACATTGTTAAAACTACGAATACGAAACACTCCGAATTGGTTATAGTGTAAGATTACATCACATGCAAAATTAGCAACAACAAACAACAACTGAAACATCAAAACCAAGTCACTGGAACACAAAAAAAAATTCGAGGGGAGGGCTCGGATTTGGCCGAGATGGGGGGGTAGGGGCCGGCCAAAAATTCATAGATTTTCCTGAAATTTTCATGGTGTTCTTGTTATATCTCATACATCATTCTGTACTTGTTTAAAAAAAAATTTGAACAACTTTTAAAAACGACAGATACTTCAATTTCTCGTTTCAAGTTTCGGAGTATTTCGGTTTTGTAATCCTAACAAAATCCGTCTAAATTTCTAGCATGGCTCTTATACCAATGCAGGATTACCTATGACGGAAGCAAGGTTTCGGGAGGCATCGTCGATGCCAAATTCAAAAATTTGCAGTTCTAGCAAACCCTAACTAAGAATCGTTTACTAGAAATCGACGGAATATAATGCAAACAACTTTGCAAAAGGAAAGTGAACAAGGAATACAACCTTTGTAGACTGGTCCTTCACTTATAAATCTCCTTGTTGACGTCCCTTCACTGCGATTATCGATCTCCCAAACTCTAGTATGGCTTCCCACGGTGAAATGAATAAGCTTGCTCGTAGTCTTCGAGGCCGAAGATGATCTACGTCGAGGAGACTCAAACTCAAGCTAACCCTTCACTAAGTCAAGAACTTTATGAAGAAAACACCGTATACTACCCAAGCAAGTGTGTAGGATGATGAAGTAGGAAATGGTCTCACTTTAGATTTTATTTTCTCACAATATTTCTGTAAGTCTACGTTAGCGCCCCGGCAGTCTACAGACGCCAAATGCGGAATAAAACTTTTAAACTTGGCGCTATCGTATACTTTAACCCGGATCTACCATTATTGCTAAACTAACAATCTACAAAGAGGGAAGAAGGGTTGTACCGAACGATCCGAGTCCTTCGTTCTTCAACCATCATCCCACGCTCCGTTGCGGCTGCTCCGATCTCGTCGATCTCCGATCTCCTCCGTCGAAGTGGCACCACATGATCGGTTCTTTAAACGGGCTCCCGCCTCTGACTCGAGGCAACTCGGTCGTCAAGTTTGCTAAAAGAGACGACCAAGATTGATGTAGAGAAAGAGTAGATGACTTTGTCTCGTTCCGTCCAAAGCTATGGACGGACGGTTAATGAAGTTGCCGTGGAAATCGGGTGATGGAATGAAATGAACTGTAAATTCCATACACCCCAAACTTTCTATCATAATCCTTTTCCAATGAATCAAGTGTGTGAATGAGAGAGAGAGAGGAGGCTATATATATCAAAGGAGGGAGGTGAGTGTAGGAGGGATCAAGTGGTGACCATATCCTTCATAGTTATCATAACCATTAAGAAAGAATGAATCATTTAAATGTAACCAATAAGAACAAACCTAGTCATCTTTGCATTAATGACACCATTAATGCAACCAATGAAAACTTAACACCAAGTAGCCTAGTCACCACATCTAGAATATTCTAGAACACTGACTCACCTCATCTGTAGAAAAGATAAATCCGTCTTTAACAGAATGTTAAAAGACGGCTGATAGAAAACTGGAAACTGGCAACTTCCAAAAGTGATCCTGAAACGAATTTCAGGACAACCCCGAAACTGTATAAATATACCCGCATTTATATTACGACCGAATACAAATGCAACTGAGACAAAGATATTATACCTACTCAATATAATACTCGGATCCGGCTTAAACCAAAGCCGACCAGTATTATCTGCCCGAAAAATAACACGTGCGTAAACGCACGTGCATTTTCCGAACCCTGCCATAAAACCATACGGCCTCTACAACGTTTCGCCCGAACTTGGGAAACTGCCTGTGGGGGACTCTAATGACTCGTCAGCACCCTGGCAGTGGGTTTAACCACAAACCGTCAGCGGCACTAGCAATGCGTAACGGCTGCCCACGGACTGACCTCAAGGGTGGCCGAGGAGCGAACTCAAGGGAGACCGATGAGCGAACTCCTCCGAAAATCCTACTGAGCCTAACAGTGACAATGTATATACAGTCCGGTCCGTTCGTCAATGAGTATCGCATATCCGCCTAGGGGGCTAGTAACGTCAGACCCCCAGAAGCAGTATAAGTCGTGTCGGAGTGAAGCCCAATTACACCCTGAGATACTACTGGAGTACCTACCAGTAAATCTCTTGCCATGGCCATGGACTTTGTGTAATGGCTCTCCTAGACACAGCACGATCTCGCCCCCAATACCGGGAGAGACGAATCCCCTGCCGATCCGCTCACGTGCCTCCATATGGCTCGGGACTGTACCCAAAAGCTACCTGTTTGCACGACTCCTTTGAGCCGTGGTAGGGTAGAAATCAAAGCACAGTGGGAACTCACACGAGACAAATGACGACCTCAGGTCGATGAACTAACCTGTACACATGTCACCAGGGAACTGCTATCTGACGGTAGATATAATACTAACTAGTAGATTCCCGGCGAGTCCTGTCCGGTGTACTCATAACCCAATGAGCACCTGTATACATCTTAGGTGATCCAACTGTCACCAGTGGCTTGTGAGACCGGCCACCGCCCCTTGTCGGGGTCTCGACTGTACACACTAGTCTACTCCGGAGTATCGATGCCCTGTCTCGAAACTTCTACGACTAGGGACCACAATTAAGGATATGCATATAAACTACCCAACTCTCACGTATATGATCGCCCTCATACAGTTGGTAGTAAAGCAAGATCCTAAGGGCTCTATCAAAGTGTAACATGCAATCAGTCACCTGAACATGAACACGACTGATAAAGGCAAACCAGATAGCATACTATCATTTCGAGTAAGACTGTCCTACCGGGATAGGTCCTCCGCAATCATTGCAATCACGTACCTGCGATCCAATAATTGACTATGAGGGCACTATCTCCAACAATCTCCCACTTGCACTCAAGGCTAATATTGCGATGTCGACTACTCACAGCCCGTGTGAAACCGAACATCCAACTCCTCTACTAATCAGTTTCACAAAGCCCGTTTGTAAAACTATTGTGTTCGAGAAAATAGCCTCAGTGAGTGGATCCGCCTAGAAGTTTCTTTCTGTATCTCTCATAATCTCAAGTTCGCGGAGAAAACCATCTCCCGAATTGAGTAGTACCTGTCTTAGAATATGTCTGGATATCTGATGGGACCTTAGTTCATAAATGAACACCATATCCAAACTTCTTAGACTGTATCGATCACTGAACCTAATCAGTATCGGGCACTATGCCACCCACAGTATCCTTTGGACCACCTGTCCATAATACTGTCTCTCGTCAGAGGGAAAACTAAAACTCTGACAATCACTCTGTCATCCATGTCACCTTTGAAGCATGGAATGATAACCGTCTCCCGAAAGAGGCTGCCGTTATCAAATCCGTAGAACATGTACTAGTGTTCTAAAACTGCTTCCTTATGTTTCTCCAGGATTGGATTAATACAAACTTATTGCATCTAGTGCAAAAACAACATTTGGTGCGGTACTTGACATCTCATGATTGACTCAATTGCCTAAGCAAGTGATCTGCCAATCATGCACATCCCTCTCCCCTTTAGTCTATACGACACCTTTAGAGAGGGTGACTCCATCACCTGCAGGTACTCTACCATGCTAGGAGTCAACTATTCTAAAAACCATTAGAATATCTGTCAAAGTACCCATATTGGGAAACCACCCAAATCTAGATCTAAAACCATAGATCCAGAAACCAGAATGTCTAATATTATATCCATGTCTTGTCTGGAGAAACAACTGTGTGACGACCACAGTACAACCGATTGTAGTATAGGAATTTTGCTTCCCACTCTGTGTATGTCATCCTGATACCATGACATCACACCCTACTGCCTTCTTAACAGATCCATCCCCTATCCTGATTGAAGTCAAACCCATGACTGTCACATTAAAATTAGATGATCTATCTCCGCTATAACTGCTCAAGTCTATAAATAGATATAAGCATCTTGCCCACTATGCTTCCGCTGCTCCCACTGACTACGACAACCCTCCTACCGGGTCTCATATCCTGGAACAACAGTAGTGTCAAGTCTGGGTAGATAAGAACCTCCCTGTCACCGTCCTTGAGGCTACCGAAGTACCTCTCGGGTGTCTGAGGTTACCTACCAAATCTGCGGAGTGGCTATTGGAATGTCAAACCTGATTGAATGTATAGGTCCTATTAAATTTTCCGTAATCGTTCGCGGTTCTGGAATCACTTCCAGTTCTACCATACTCCCACTACTGTTTTCTGAAAAAGATCCATTTTACTAAAACTGTGGCGAGTCAAGAACAATATCACTATTGATCTTCCAAATGGTAGAATATCAACCCTCGTCATAGCCAGGGTCAACCCACAAAACAGCCATTACAGAAACGTGCCCTGAGTTATCCAGAGTCTGGTTTTAAGCATAAGCTGGACAACTCCCCATACCTTAATTTCTTTTAAGGTACGATCCATTCTATATCCAATACAGAAACTTTGGCACTTATTTAATTGGAACCATATTCAAACCATGCAGCTGTCTCCAGTGCATATCAACTTAATGGAAAGAGGCTATTCAGCATTACTCAACTTAGGAAACCATCCAATTATGAGTAACCTGAAAAAGAAACACGTTTCTCAAAACCATCACTATCATCTGAATACCAATCACAAGAATCTACATCTTCGATCTCTTTGAAGAATCCCGATACTTGTGACACCTGGTTCTCCACTTTATTCTTATACCCACAACTTCTCAAAACTTAGACCTTGTATTTCTACGAAACACTCGTCTAAATACTAGAGAAGTTATAAGTAAACAGAACAAAGTACGAGGACCTACCCCTTTGTCCTGAAGGACACTTGGACAACATACAATACTCTGTATAAGTCCGCTGAGTTAAACAACTCAAAACCTGTGCGTCGTAGGTAGAAAACTGTACCCTGGCGATTTCCTCAAATATCACCAATTACAACGAATTCCGATATAATGAGGATGATCACCTAATTCCCAATATCTTACTCCCACTCATCATCTGTAAAACCATACAGATATGAAAATGAAACCTGGTAAATACATACCCTTGGAGTAAGTATCTAATCGGGAAAACAGTTTTTCTTTAACAATGCACTGAAACATGAAAATGTTTCGTAGGGGTATCCTGGTATTCATAGCAATGCCTCTTCCATAATCCAATTCATGACTTCAACCGTATATCTCTTTGCCATCTCTCCAAATCCCCTTTATTTGTCTTTAGTCGTTACCTTCTGTACACCATCGTTAGGCTAAATGGTTTTCTTCCTTCCCTACCGTTCGGCACCAGCCTATGGTTTGGAAGAAGACTATCCAGTAAGCATAATAGGTGTACCCTCCTAAACCAAGGAGTACTCGCAACTGAGAGAAGGTGATGATAAAAGACAACTGAATAATACCTTATTCTTTTAAAGGTGAAATAGGAGTGGCGATGAAGTACGCGGTTTTGGTCGTGAATGATATCAGTCGCAATTTACTTTGCCCTCTTTCTAATCCTTTTATTTTGTCTTTACATATTACCTTCTGCACACCCTACTTAGGCTAATTGGTTTTCTTCATTCCCTACCTTTCGGCACCAGCCTATGGTTTGGAATAAGACTATCCAATAAGCGTAATAGGTGTACTCTCCTAAACCAAGGAGCTCTCGCAACCTAAGAGAAGGTGATAATAAAAGACAACTGAATAAACCAATTCTATTTCTCCTGAACCTGGATCCATCCCCGAAGAAGTCCCTTCGAGTTCGTATATAACCATACGATGGATCTATCCAATGGAAGTGGATATCCGTAGTAATACGGGTGTTCTGAGAAATTCAAAGGGTAAAAGAAGGAGTGGCAATGACTTATGCAACTCAGACAATCCAAAAGCCAGTATTTTAAGAAGGTTCGGTCAACCTGGTCACTGAGTCATAGTCTAGGGTCGGTCAAAGGTCGCTGCCAAAGAGAGAGAGAGAAAAGAAACACTCTGCGTGCACTCTAACCTAGATCAGAATGGTCATCACTTTATCTAATCCGGAAACCTCCCACTGTCCTGTCAAATTCTCCTCCAAACCTAAAGAAGAATCAATCGGGATCATCCGAAGAGTAAACCAACTCATCAGTGGGAATCGGGATCCAACTCTCATCGCATGTTAACGTGATGGAATGCATCCACGTTATTCATACTCCAGAAGGTATGCGCATACTTGGCAAGTTTCAGTTTCTTTAGAAACTCCCGATATCTTTTTCTTGCCCCATGCTCTTATAACCTTGGCGTTGGTCAAAATGTCATAAGTCACATGCCAAGTTCTACCCGTCACTATCTTGTCAATTTGAACCCACCCGCACATGCCCTTGACGTTGGCCAAAATGGCAGAACGACTGTCCCAAACTAACTCATCTATCTATGCAACAATTGAATACCCAGCAGCTACCAAACACTATGCCTTGGCGTTGGTCAAAATACATAGCTTGAATACTACTGAATACCCAAAAGAAGTGACGGAGGGCTACGACTGGTTTTTGGCGAAAAACCTTTAGCGTAGTGAACTTGATATCGCTGAAGGAACCTGATAGCTTGTTTTTTTAAAATATAGTGGCGAAAACCTTTTGCTAAAGAGGTCACTCCCGGTAAAGGGATCTCGGCTCTTTCCTCGTGGAATGAGGTGCAGGATATTCCACTGAATACCGCTATGCAAAGCAACTTGTAATCGACTATAGTAAAGTTATTACCCTGACGCAAACTTCTGTCCAAGGGGTCTTTCCCGGTGAAAGGATATCAGCCCTTGCCTCGTCGAATGAGGTGCTGGATATTCACACCGAATACCGCTATGCATAACAAAAGGAAACGTCTTTGCAATAACACTTTTTAAATTGTTCCAACAACTCAACAGGTTTGTTTTACTTTGCATTGATCAGAATCAATGCAGTCCCATCAATCAATCACACCAGAAAAGAACGAAAATAAAATGTACGTATATGCCATCCGCATTCGTCACTGGGTCCCGTCATCACCCGTTAGGTTACTTAACTAACGACAGAGCGGGGACTGGACTAGCGCGGGTGTAAAACATATACAACATCTAATAGTATATAAACCAATATACATAATCGCTCCAGGCGTGATAATATGCAACATTACAGAAAAGTAATAAGCATCACAAAACAATACAGATATCTGGGATCCCCGAGTTTCACAGAGCCGCTGCTGAAACTCGACGTTCCTCTGTCGTGTGGATAGCCTGTGCAATGAAACCTAGACCCCTACGGGTGCGGCAAGTTACCCGCCAAAACTTGAAGCGAGGCAGTCCCCACAGCATAGTGAATGGAACACCCGGCACTTCACAGAATCCGGTAATCTTGGGCACCCCTCCTTGGGTCAACCTGTACCCCCTACGAGTGCGGCGAATAGTCTGCCAATTCTGAAGTGGGGCCCCTCTGCCTCTCAAAGCCATGAGATGCGGACCCGTTGCTTTCCTGAACCCGGCTATCCGTGCACTCCGTCGCGGGGTAAAACCTAGTACAGAAATGAAAAATAGTACAATAGGTACATCGACCGCAACCTGGTCGTGCCCCAAAAGAATATTATACAACAGGCAGTGACGGCTATCCACATGTTGGACGCTCGCCCCGCAATATCAAATGTACAAATAAACTCAAACTGTACTACCATTGCACACTGCTATCCACCACGACAAATCCGCAACAATACAGCACAACACAGAACATCAACGCGAATGTCACGTTCGCAAACCCGTCTAAAAGAACTATAGCAATTAAACGCGGTTTACCGATCAAATGACATTCCCGGTCGGAGATATAATGTAAGCACTGTAAACTAACGTGTTTAAATTTCGATCGACCAAAGACGAAATATTAAAAAGTGGGCCCCACAGCTTACTGGTGAACAGTAACAAAACCTGGGCCAAAAAATAAATATACCAAAAATCACAAAATCCAGTCAAGAACCCACTGAAAAAAAATTGGAGCACGTGCTCCTCACATGGCCGCGGAAGCGCGGTCAAACCATGGGTTTGACCGCCCTTCCGCGGCAACTTGGAGGATTCACGTCTCCAAATTTCGTCGTGGGTCTTAGAATTCTCTGCTCTGATTTTTAAGATATCCAGAAAGCAATTTTGAGATCGTTTAAATTTAACAGAAACTGTCAAGTAAGGAAAATGATATTTTTGGCAGTTTTCGATTTTCGGTCGGATCGATGTTTTAAACGCGTTAGCACAAGTTAGTATAGCAAAATGGTTAGGCTCTGATACCACTGTAAGTCTACGTTAGCGCCCCGGCAGTCTACAGACGCCAAATGCGGAATAAAACTTTTAAACTTGGCGCTATCGTATACTTTAACCCGGATCTACCATTATTGCTAAACTAACAATCTACAAAGAGGGAAGAAGGGTTGTACCGAACGATCCGAGTCCTTCGTTCTTCAACCATCATCCCACGCTCCGTTGCGGCTGCTCCGATCTCGTCGATCTCCGATCTCCTCCGTCGAAGTGGCACAACATGATCGGTTCTTTAAACGGGCTCCCGCCTCTGACTCGAGGCAACTCGGTCGTCAAGTTTGCTAAAAGAGACGACCAAGATTGATGTAGAGAAAGAGTAGATGACTTTGTCTCGTTCCGTCCAAAGCTATGGACGGACGGTTAATGAAGTTGCCATGGAAATCGGGTGATGGAATGAAATGAACTGTAAATTCCATACACCCCAAACTTTCTATCATAATCCTTTTCCAATGAATCAAGTGTGTGAATGAGAGAGAGAGAGGAGGCTATATATATCAAAGGAGGGAGGTGAGTGTAGGAGGGATCAAGTGGTGACCATATCCTTCATAGTTATCATAACCATTAAGAAAGAATGAATCATTTAAATGTAACCAATAAGAACAAACCTAGTCATCTTTGCATTAATGACACCATTAATGCAACCAATGAAAACTTAACACCAAGTAGCCTAGTCACCACATCTAGAATATTCTAGAACACTGACTCACCTCATCTGTAGAAAAGATAAATCCGTCTTTAACAGAATGTTAAAAGACGGCTGATAGAAAACTGGAAACTGGCAACTTCCAAAAGTGATCCTGAAACGAATTTCAGGACAACCCCGAAACTGTATAAATATACCCGCATTTATATTACGACCGAATACAAATGCAACTGAGACAAAGATATTATACCTACTCAATATAATACTCGGATCCGGCTTAAACCAAAGCCGACCAGTATTATCTGCCCGAAAAATAACACGTGCGTAAACGCACGTGCATTTTCCGAACCCTGCCATAAAACCATACGGCCTCTACAACGTTTCGCCCGAACTTGGGAAACTGCCTGTGGGGGACTCTAATGACTCGTCAGCACCCTGGCAGTGGGTTTAACCACAAACCGTCAGCGGCACTAGCAATGCGTAACGGCTGCCCACGGACTGACCTCAAGGGTGGCCGAGGAGCGAACTCAAGGGAGACCGATGAGCGAACTCCTCCGAAAACCCTACTGAGCCTAACAGTGACAATGTATATACAGTCCGGTCCGTTCGTCAATGAGTATCGCATATCCGCCTAGGGGGCTAGTAACGTCAGACCCCCAGAAGCAGTATAAGTCATGTCGGAGTGAAGCCCAATTACACCCTGAGATACTACTGGAGTACCTACCAGTAAATCTCTTGCCATGGCCATGGACTTTGTGTAATGGCTCTCCTAGACACAGCACGATCTCGCCCCCAATACCGGGAGAGACGAATCCCCTGCCGATTCGCTCACGTGCCTCCATATGGCTCGGGACTGTACCCAAAAGCTACCTGTTTGCACGACTCCTTTGAGCCGTGGTAGGGTAGAAATCAAAGCACAGTGGGAACTCACACGAGACAAATGACGACCTCAGGTCGATGAACTAACCTGTACACATGTCACCAGGGAACTGCTATCTGACGGTAGATATAATACTAACTAGCAGATTCCCGGCGAGTCCTGTCCGGTGTACTCATAACCCAATGAGCACCTGTATACATCTTAGGTGATCCAACTGTCACCAGTGGCTTGTGAGACCGGCCACCGCCCCTTGTCGGGGTCTCGACTGTACACACTAGTCTACTCCGGAGTATCGATGCCCTGTCTCGAAACTCCCACGACTAGGGACCACAATTAAGGATATGCATATAAACTACCCAACTCTCACGTATATGATCGCCCTCATACAGTTGGTAGTAAAGCAAGATCCTAAGGGCTCTATCAAAGTGTAACATGCAATCAGTCACCTGAACATGAACACGACTGATAAAGGCAAACCAGATAGCATACTATCATTTCGAGTAAGACTGTCCTACCGGGATAGGTCCTCCGCAATCATTGCAATCACGTACCTGCGATCCAATAATTGACTATGAGGGCACTATCTCCAACAATTTCTTCATGTTTCATGGAGCTAATAAGCTTCAAGAAGGAAGGAGATGAAGAAAGCAACCAGGAAAAAATGAAGAATGAAAACTAATGAGGTGAGAATATCAACCATGGGTGAGTTAGTGTCATATACTAACCATTGTAGAGACTAAACCATGGCTAATTAAAATGGTTAGGTTAATAAATATCTTAAGCGAGACAAAACAAGTGGACTTTGTCAAAAATGCTTCAAGCTTCTCCAAGCTTCCAAGCATGAAAAAATTCTCACTAATTTTGAATTATTAAGATAAATAAAAATCTTCATATTTAATTGTCAAGGTGTAAGTCACACACACACCCATGCTTGCATGTATCATCAACCATGATACAAACTATGCACATAAGTATATATAACATATACACTTAATGCACAAATCAAGTGAGAAAAGAAATCTTAAGTGAGCTAATACTAGTTAACGTAAATTAATATATCAAATATATAATTATTCATTAAATTATCAAAACAACACTTGATTTAATAATCCGGCTATATCACATATAACCGACTAATATCATGTGTATCAATTTATCTAATCAACACTTGATTCAATAACCCGGCTATATCACATATAACCGATCGATAGGAATAAACCGCGAGAATCAAATACGGTATCTCATACACATATTAATCTCGGTCCCACATATATCACATATGTGTTCCTACTCCGTTTCGCTTGAGCCTGGAAACCTCTGTGTAGAACTCTAAAGACCCGTCAATATGCCGGCAGTAGGTAATGATCATATCAAACACCCACAAGCTGTAAGTGGTATGCTAAACGTAACGACCACCCGGGTATTAAGCGATCAGAAGATCAACAAGCAATCCTGCTCACACTCCTCTGAATCCAATCAGTAACACTACCGTACAGTCCGGTCTCTTCGTCTGATATCTCACATATCTCATCTAGGGGTGGTAAACGTCAGAACCCAGTAACTCTATAAGGCGTGCCGATATGAGGGTCAAAACGGGTCGAAAAACTACTGATAACACTTACCATTATATCTCTAAAGCAGCCATTTCCAGGGACTTCCTCTTATATCCAATCGTGCATAGCGCCATATCAACCCCCAATACCGGGAGAGACGAATCCCCTCCTATCGCTCATTGCCTCCATGTCACTCGGGACTGCACCCAAAAAACACCGTTTTGCACGTCCTCTTGAACGTAGTAAGGTGGAAATCAAAGCATAGTAGGAATCACACAAGACTCTATGACGATCTCGGGTCGACAGACTAGCCTGTACCAATATCACCAGAGAACTGCCATCTGACGTGAGGTATAATACTATCTGGGAGTTCTCGGCAAGTCCGTCCAGTGTACCCAGTCTCCACTGAGCACCCGTATACCATCTCTGATGTCAAACACCAATGGATATAGGATAATCCATCGCTTATCTACATGGGTCGAGAAGCTACACCCTAGTCTACTCGGGTATATCGATGCCCCGTCTCGATACACCTATGACTAGGGACATTAAAGGATGTACTTACCGACTACTTTTGTCCCACTAGTATGATCCGCATCATGATCTAGGTAGTCAAGTACGCATCCTAAGGGCTTTACCAACATGTAACAGAGAGACAATCAGTATACATGTTAAGATAAAGAGTAACGAGATAGCATACTATCATGTCGAGTAAGAAAGTCCTCCCTATATATGTCCAAGCATCCATTAAAATATACATCTCATGTATAGTAATGGTCTCTAGGGCATACATATAACTAACACAAACATCGGTGTATATGTTAAATGAGTTTGCATGAACGCTTGACCGGAGATATAGGAGGAGAGAAAGGTCCCACCGGGCGTGCCAGAATTTGTTGGTTGTTTTTTCATCACACCATTGAGATGAGAATATGCGCGCGCTTATCAGGCGCATTACAGATTCCCCCTGCCTAGGGTAAGCTGGGGTTTATTGATTGTGGGAATCCGAATCTCCGGCAGTCGCAGACTAAGCTGCCGTTAATTACCACTCGCCTTTGGATCGAGGGAACCTCCGATTAACGGGTCATGAAAACTCAATGTGCAGTATTGTGTTTTGAAGGGGTTTTGGATATATCGGGGGCCCCGCAGAGTTTTTATGGGGATCCCGCTATCCGGTTAGCGGGCTGGGGGTCAAGGGGGCGAGCAGCCCCCTTACGGGGTGCGGGGCGGTGCCCAGTTAGAAATTTTTTCTAACGGGGGAGATATTTTTAGTGTGGAGTGCATGTAAAATGAGGGGGAAATAGCCTCCAAAGGACGCGTGAGCGCCAGCGCTTGGGCGCTTGGGAGCTGGCGCTCACGCTTTGGGCGCTAGCGCCTCACATGCCCGGCACATAGGCGCTAACGCCTCACGTGCCCGGCACGTGGGAGCTCGGGCGCTAGTGCTTTGGGCGCTAGGGCACTAGCGTTTTGGGCGCTTGCGCCTCACGTGCCTGGCATATGGGCGCTCGGGCGCTAGCGCTTTTGGCTCTAGCGCCCCACGTGCCTGGCATATGGACGCTCGGGCGCTAGCGGTTTAGGCGCTAGCTCTTTATGCGCTAGCGCCTCATGTGCCCGGCACATCGGCGCTCGGGCGCTATCGCTTTGGGCCCTTGAGCGCTAGAGCTTTGGGTGCTAGCGCCTCACGTTCCCGGCACATTGGCGCTCATGCGCTAGTGCTTTGGGCGCTAGCGCCTCAAGTGCCCAGCACATGGGCGCTCGGGCGCTGGCGCTTTGGGCGCGAGCGCCTAACGTGCCCGGTGTAAGGTTACTAGGCACTCTCATAAGGTTCTACAAGGCATCAACCATGCCCAAATTAAAATTTAGACGTGCCGAACAACCCTAACCAAGATCTTATACTAGAGATTAGGTGAAACAAATAGCAAGTAAACAACTTTGCTTCTAAGAGTTAGGGATTACAACCTTTGTAGTCCATTCCGTCACTTCTAAAGCTCCATGTTGAGGTCCCTTCCCTGCGATCATCGAGTATCCGGACTCTAGAGAGGCTCCACAAAAGAAAGATGCAAGCTTGCTTCCGATCTTCGATAACTATGATGATCTATCTTGAAGAAACTCAAATCCAAGCTCTTGCTTTGCTAATCAAGTATTAGCAAAGCAAACACCCTAATCTAAGTGGCAAGAATAGATGAGGATGATGAAGTAGGAATTTAGCTCTCTTCTTTTTTTCAATTTTTCACTCATTTTCATCACTTATGAAAAAGCTAGAAAGCTTTTTCAAGCAAGAAGAAGAAGAAGAAGATCAAAATCCTTTTGTGATGAATAATGAAAACTCAAGTGGGGTTAGAAATGCAACCATGGGTTAAGTATGAAGAATTAACCCATGTAGAGAAGCAACTATGGTTAAAAGGTTAGGTTGGCTTAAGGAAATATCTATGCAAAATATCAAAATCAAAGTCAAAACTTCAAGAAGCTTCTTGAAAGCTTAACCCTAATCCAAACCCTAACCACATTTATTCTCCACAAAACATGTTGCATTTATAACCCTAACATTTAACAATATTATATATCACATATTCAATATTTATTGTAACAAAATAAAATAATACAATTAACTTATATCACATATATATCAATGTATTACCCGAGTGAGAAAAAGAATCTTTAAGTGTGCTTATATTAGTTAATGTAATTTAATATAGCAAATATATAATTATACATTAAATTATCGAATCAACACTTGATCCGATAATCCGGCTATTTCACAAATATCCGACTAATATAATCTGTATCAGTTCATCGAATCAACACTTGATCCGATGACCCAGCTATATCACATATACCCAACCGATATCACATATCGCGAGAATCTAATACGGTATCATATACTCGTATTGTTCTCGGTCCTGCACATATCATATATGTGCTCCTACTCCGTTTTGCCTGAGCAAGGAAACCTCTGTGTAGGACTCTGAAGAATCGTCAATATGCTGGCAGTAGGTGATGATCATATCAAACACCCACAGGCTGCAAGAGGTATACTAAACGTAACAGCCACCCAGGTATTGAGCGATTAGAAGATCAACAAGCAAACCAGTACATTCTCCTGCGAATCCATTCAGTAACACTCCCGTACAGTCCGGTCTCTTCGTCTGATATGTCGCATATCTCGCCTAGGGATGGTAAACGTCAGACCCAAGTAGCTTGATATGTCGTGTCGATATGAGGTCTATAACAGTTCGAGAATTTACTGATAACACTTACCAGTAAATCTCAGCAATCCTGGCCAGGGATTTCCAGTTATAGCCAATCGAACACGGTGCAACATCAACTCCCTATAACGGGAGAGACGAAACCCCTCCTATCGCTCATTGCCTCCATGTGATTCGGGACTGAACCCAAAAGCCATCTTTTTGCACGCCCTCTTGGACATGGTATGATGGAAATCAAAGCACAGTAGGAATCACACAAGACTCTATGACGATCTCGGGTCTACAAACTAACCCGTACCAGTGTCACCAGAGAACTGCCATCTGACATGAGGTACAATACCATCTGGGAGTTCTCGGCGAGTCCGTCCAGTGTACCCTGTCTCCACTGAGCATCCGTATACTTTCTCTGATGTCAAACACCAATGGATATGGGATCATCCATCACCCATCATATGGGTCAAGAAGCACATACGCTAGTCTACTTTGGAGTATGGATGCCCTGTCTCGGTACTCCCACGACTAGGAACATTTGAAGGATGTACTTGGCGACTACACTGTCCCCACTAGTATGATCTGAATCATAGTCCTGGTAGTCATGTACTCATCGTAAGGTCTTTATCAACTTGTAACATAGAGACAAGCAAAGTACATGTTAAGATAAAGAGTAACCAGATAGTATACTATCATGTCGAGCGAGAAAGTCCTCCCTATATATGTCCAAGCATCCACTACAATATACAACATATGTACAGTAATGGCCTCTAGAGCATACATATAACTAACAATCTCCTACTTTCACTAGGGCCATCTGTTGTGGTATCGCATACCCAACAATGAGCTGTGGTTGAAGTATCTCATACTCAACCATCCCATAAAAAGTCTCTACTGGGAAATAGGCCTTTGTGTGTGGATCCGCGCTGTTGTCCTCTGTGTCTACTCTCCTAACCTCGATCTCCCTGGAGATCAACCATCTTCATGATCAGGTGATAGTGCCAAAGAATTATATCTAGATTTCAGATGGGACGGGGATTCCTTGGCATAAGCCACAACTCTATTGTCACACAATGGCAGGAACGAAGTTCCTCTCATGAACTAAAATATATCCAGACTGCCTCTTTGGTAGAATCCTTGGTAACGATGTATCTTTCCTTTAATCGTCTAGTAAGTTACGATATCTAGCTTGGAACTCTTCCAACATACCATCCCTCCACTGAGGGTAAAGACAATGACTGCGACTGACATTCAGTCGTCCTTATCACCCTGGAACCTTTCCAGTGGTTCTCCCCAGGATCAATTGATACCATATCACTACAACTAGTGAGATTCCTAACATCCAATTGGATCTATCTCATAGATCCATAACCCAGGATTTAAGAGGTATCACCTTGATCCTATAGAGAATCTTTGTGATAAGAGGAGATTGACCGAGCGTAGCATAGGAAACTCCTTCCCTATCAAGAGTATGTCATCCACGTACAATACGAGGATCACTACCATACTCCCTACTACCTTTTGGTATATACAAGGTTCATCTATCATTTTGATGAAGTCAAATTCTTTGACTACTACATCAAAACAGACGTTCTAACTCCGCGATGCCTGATTTATCACATAAAAGATCTTGCACACGTTTCCGCTGCTCCCACTGTCTACGATGTCCTCTGGCTGTGTATTTATAGACGCTCTCTTCCAAATCAACATTTAGAAAAGCAGTCATGACACCCAACCGACACATATCGTAGTCATAGTATGTAGCCGTGGCAAGTTGGATCTGGATGGACTTAAGCATAGCTTTGAAAGTCTCAACTTTTCCATGTACACCAAGTAATCTTCTCAAGATATAGTTGCTCCTGATGGGGATTTAACCCTTCTGATAAAGCAACCAAAATCCATACTTTGTTGGTGTATAAGGATTCCATCTCAGATCACAAAGCATCCAGCCATTCTTACAGAGTCACACTCTTGATGGCCTGCTCGAAACTAGTTGGGTCATCTGTAAGTCCATGTCACGCACCCCATGAACTTGTGGGGAGGCGGAATATATGAAAAATGATTATCAAAGCTTCGTAACACGGACTTGCGCGCATGAATCGTATCTAAACCGTTACTAGAAAACTACGAGAGGTTTAACTACTCGGATTCAAAGTTATATACCTCACGTTACTTGTCCTTCGGGTTTTCATCGCTGTCCTCCACTCCTCGTAGGCTCCTTGGAACATCGGCACCTCAACGGCCTCCTCGAGTCAAAGACGATCCACCCGAGAGCTCCTTCTCCAAGCTTGATCTCTAACTTGAGATAACTAGGTTGCTCAAAGTGCTAATCTAAGCTACCTAGGGGATATAGAGTGATGTTATGGATGTATTAGTCTAGCTAACCATTGATCTCAACTCACGAGAGGTTAGGGTTAGCGTTTCAAGAATGAGAGAGCTTAAGGAGAGAGAAGGTGATAATAAAAATGATATTGAAAATGAACTCATTAGAATATAACAACCCTAAAAATTTATCAAATAAATAATATAAATGATTAATCATTATGGTTGATGCATTCACCTTGTGTGATTTATCACATGAGTCATAAGCTCAATAAATGAAGCATTAACTCTAAGGATGAACCACACAAATGAGTTATTAAGCAATAAATGCTTATGCCACCTTAACCCCCAAGTCACCATGCTTCTAGAAGCTTCCCGAAAAATTACGAGAACGCCCCACCAATCCGTGAACACACGGAAAAACTTTTGTAACGCTTCGAAAATCGTTTAAGCAGTTTTTCGGTAATCGGCTAAATTTGCAGTCTTTTCCGTAAAAAGTCAAAATAGGTATTTTTCATTATAGACCTAATTATACAAAATTTAGATAAGATGTTACAATAAATTGGTCACTAAAATGTTACTTAAAATTTTCTAGTTAATTAAAAAAATTTCCTTAATTAATTATTTTTAATATTATTTTAAGCTTTTAAAAATACATTAAATTAGTGATAAATACAAATTTAATTAGATAAATTACACACTTAGGAACCATTATAAACTAAAATATAGTAGTAACAAAAATTTTACCAAAACATTCCAAGAATTGTGGTTTTATAGTGTAAAAAAATGCATTAAAATGGGTTTTTTTGTAAAAAGTTGATGTAACATTCATTAATTGAGCTTGTGAATGACATTTTGTGTAGAATTTTCCACACTTCTCCTCATTTCTCCTTTCCACTTTTGCTCTGGCCGAGCTCTACTCCAGCAGCCCCTATTTTCCCCCTCATTTCTTGCTTCAAAAATCATGATAAAATCAACAAAAATCCACAAAAATTCACACTTTTCATCACTAATTCAAACCTAAACCCTATTCCATCCCTTCTCAAGCCCAAATTGGTCTAAGACAAGGAGAAAAGAGGCATCTTTAGAGGCTAATTGCAAGAGGATCATAACTTGGGAGGTATAAATCCTAAACTAGTTGTTAAATTTGTAGTTTAAATAAGCTAGATTAGTATTTTAAAGTGATAATTTCATTGTAATGGTTGGTTTTTGAAAATTCAAGAGAGGTGGAGATGCCCTAATTAGGGTTTGTTGTAGGATAAGTGGGTTTAAGTTAGGGTAGTGGTTATCTAGTTGGTTAGAATGGATGGTTGTGCGATGTAGCGATCGCTACACCGTTAAATCGCGACAATTTCATCGATATTTCTATGCTAATTGCTTACTAGTTTTCTAAAATTTTAGGAGGTGATTTAATTGTGTTATTTTGGCGATATAATTAGCATCTCATACGTCTATTAGTGTGCACGAATGCGGGGTTTTGTCTAGTCGGGTTTTAGTTTTGACGATTTCCCCGTAACGGCGATTTTAGTTAAGGTTTTAGCGATTTTCGTGCGTTTTCCGCGCACTGAGTGCACGTTGTGATTAATTCGAGAGTGTCAATCTTTTCAATTTATGAGTTGGGTCATTTCATGAACCTGTAATCTTATATTGTATGTTATGCAATTCTAGGATCGGTCGCGAAAACATCGGACGCGGCGCGCAAAGGCAAGGCGGTGGTCGGATCGGATTAGCGAGGCATTCAGGTGAGTAGATGTATTCATCTATGGGAAAATCGTCTGGATGGCGCGAGGTGCCCCGTAGTTAGGATTAATATATTTATTGCAAGATTTGCATTGTTAGTTAGCTAACCCCCCCTCATTCACATTGCATACCCTTATAGATAATCGTCTGCTAGATTGCATGATATTCATATAGACATGTGCGATATCACTTCGTAGGACACCAACACCATTACCATTGGCTCCTGTTGCATGCCCACTATTCATGTGACACACACGCCTTTGGTAATTGCCATGCCACGTGCACCATAGAACCTGTTTAGCTTAGTATCGCCACTTGTATTATACACGATATATGAAATTGCATAGGATGTATATATACCTCGCATCATCATTATACTTACATAGATTTCTAGCCACAAATCACATCGTATACCATGATATCATAGACATTTATCATATACAACATATTGGGTATTATGGTTTTCTTGAGGATTTCAGTATTTCTGCGATTTCTGGATTTTGGGGAAAATCCAGAGAATTTAAGAAAAGCTTATAGTTATCATTTTTTAAAACAAAACAAAGGTGTGGTTTTCTCGTGATGTATGTGTCGTCCACCATGAGTTTTCATGTTTTCTGTTGGATTTCAAGACTCGATTCGAGGAGTGGATGAACCGTCTCGGGTACATGGTGGGCCCGGTATGATACCCCGGGGTAAGAAAATCGAGTTGTAGACGATGAGCCTGGCAGGGGAAGACTACCTACCGGTGATGTCTGGCGCGGCGGATATCCGGAGGATACCGACCGTTGTCGTGAGATTTGATGTTATGGGCCAATCCGGACTGACGGAGCCCGATGTATTGAGACATTGATACAGTTAGACATTGAGACAGATGTGTTTTCATATTTGGTGTCGATGCTTGACATGGGTTTCAAATGATTTCTTGATGGTATTTAGCTATTATACAGATATTCTTTTTCTAAAGTTAAGAATGCAGAACACATAGCATTTAAAACACTTAAAGATTTAGTATTGACATTGCATACATGTGCATGCATACTAGAGGTATTACATCACATCTGGGCATACATGCTGTGACGCATTTGCGTGCATTCTTACGATAGCCTTACTAGATGTTATATTCTACTCACGAGCTGGCAACTCACCCCCATTGTGCCACAGTGTCTTGCAGGTCGGACTTATCAGCCTAGTAGCAGTGGCTTATCTTATCAGTGACTTCTTTTGCTCAGACTCGGGACATTTCTCATAGGTGGGTTGCGAGAGCCCTATTATCTCTTTTTGTACTATTTTTGTATCTAGTATTCTCCATCTACCACTTTTTATTTGTATATTCGACCTAGTGATGAGACTAAGAGATTTGTGTATATGTGGTTTCTTTTGGTCGAGCTCACTTGAGCCGACATTGTGTTTTCTTGTATTTTGCATTTCTTTATGCTCTTTTCTTGAGATTACATATATATATTGCGTGTGGTTGTGATCCGCCCTGGGCGAAGAGTTAGCTCCCGCTTGGGGATGCCATTTTGTGATTACAGGTTATATATCTTGTTCTACCTATTTTGGGGGATAGAATATACAAAGGAGACTGCCGAAATTTTCGGAAATTTTTGATGTTTTTTTAAAAGGGGTTCAATGTAACTTAATTGATTTCAAGTTGTTTTCATGAAAGGTTTTCCTTCTCTCTTTTGATTTTGGTTTAGATTTTTCTGGGCTTTGGCTGACTTAGGTTACGTTACGCCTTTAGACGTCTCGTAATCAAAGTGCCAGTCACGTTCCGTACTTTCGGGTCGCGACAAAGTTGGTATCAGAGCGTAGGTTTTACCTTTCTGAGTGTAGGACGACCTTGGTAGATGGAGTAGGTGACTTAAGCAGAGTGACGTAGCATGGGTATGATCCGCGGCATACTTACGATACGCTACTCCGCCTAAGTGACCTTAGGATATAATTGCTTGTATTTCCTTTCATGATTCCTTGCATTCTTTGATTCAATTGCAATGTTCTTATCGGTCCTGTTTTCTTATTCCATCTTTGATGCCGCCAAAGACTACGAGAGCTCAGCGGGCTGCCGCTAGGGATGAGATTCGAGCGGGCTCGTCTGAGGCGAGGATCGAGCGGGATCATACGCCTACCCCTCAGGGTCATATTGATCCGCCTTATCCAGACCGTATTGCAAGATTAGAGGCCGGCATGCATGAGTTGCGACAGATGATGGGATCTTTAGTTGAGTCCAGTCGGGCACAGAGGTCCGAGGACGTTCCTTCCACCGCACAGACCACGATAGTACCTGCTGCACAGATGGTCACTTCTTCTACTACTGCGACTATCCCTGTTTCACTACAGGAGTTCATGAGATTGAGACCTCCAGCTTTTACCGGTACGGATGCAACAGAGGACCCACTGACATTTCTTGATAGGATGGCTCAGATTTGTCGTTCGTTGAGGTGTTCTGATGATAGATTGGTGGAGTTCGCGAGTTTTCGTCTGGAGGGTGCTGCCCAGACATGGTACGATTCAGTAGAGAGAGGCCGAGCTGCAGGTCTACCTTCTATGACCTGGGATGAGTTTACAGCTGCATTTCTTGCCCGTTTTCATCCGGAGAGTGTCCGAGATACTCGAGCCCGTAGTTTTGAGTCTCTGCGCAAGACTCTTGGGATGACGGTGTCGGAGTATGATATACAGTTTACCCAGTTGTATCGATATGCTCCGTACCTAGTAGAAACAGAAGAGAAGAGAATAAAGAGGTTTGTGCAAGGGCTTGATACACAGCTATTCCTTGCCATCGGCACCCAGCACTTTGATACATACGCAGCCGCGATGGATGCAGCCTTACTTTTGGGGGAGCGTATTTCTGAGACTCTGGTCGTTTCTGGGCCGAAGAGGATCCGTACTGATACGCCAGCTCAGCGGCAGATGGATAGACACCGCGATAGATTATTTCCGGGAGATGGTGGAGGCAGAGGATTGAGACGAGGTCAGTTATTTGGTTCATATCCACAGACCCAGCAGTCGTCGCCAGGATGTTTTCGGTGTGGGAGTCAGTACCACCGTGTCAGAGACTGTACCATGGGACGCCAGGGCGCGGCGACAGTCCCGCATGTGACCTTACCACCCTCACCACCTCCTCAGAGAGCTTTACTTCCTACTCCTGATGATGCTCCACGCCAGCCAGATGCTCCTAGAGGTCGTGGGCATGGCAGTCCGGTTCAGAGAGGACGAGGCGACAGAGGCAGAGGCAGAGGCCAAGGTAGAGGCAGAGGACAGCCAGCTACTAGTGGTGGACAGGCCCGAGTGTTCGCGTTGACTCCTCAGGATGCACAGGCATCCAATGCCGTCGTGACAGGTACTCTGCCAGTATGTTCTTTTGATGCACGAGTATTATTTGATCCAGGCTCCATACATTCATATGTATCCACGTACTTTCCACCGAGGTTGGGCCGAGAGTCTTCTCCGTTAGATCAGCCGCTTGTCGTTATTACACTGGTAGGCGAGTCGTTTGTTGCCTGTTTCGTGTACCGATCATGTTCCGTTCGTATCGGGGAGAGAGATTCTTCAGTTGATTTGATTCTCGTCGATATGCTAGACTTTGACGTTCTTCTTGGTATGGACTGGCTAGCCACCTGTTATGCATCCGTGGACTGCCGTGAGAAAGCAGCCAGATTCAGTTTTCCTGGTGAGCCGGTTCTGGTTATTCAGGGAGATCGTAGCGCTACCCTTTCCAGCTTGATTTCTTCTCTTCGTGCCGGTTAGCTCTTAAGGAAAGGGTGTCAGGGATTCTTAGCTTATGTTTGTGATACTAGCTCCACAGAGGTTCCGTTGGACCAGGTCCCTGTTGTGAGAGAGTTTCCTGATGTATTCCCTGACGAACTGCCTTGTCTGCCACCAGAGCGTGAGATTGAGTTCTGCATCGACTTGATCCCCGGCACGGGGCCTATCTCTATACCGCCTTATCGGATGGCCCCGGCGGAGCTAAGAGAGCTGAAGGATCAGTTACAGGACTTGCTGGACAAAGGGCTTATCCGACCGAGTGTGTCACCTTGGGGTGCTCCCAGCTTGTTTGTTAAGAAGAAGGACGGAAGTATGCGTTTATGCATTGATTATCGTCAGCTTAATCGGGTTACTGTGCGGAACAGATATCCCCTACCCCGCATTGATGACTTATTCGATCAGCTCCAGGGTGCAGGGTTTTTCTCGAAGGTTGATTTACGGTCAGGTTATCACCAGTTGCGGGTTCAGAAGGAGGATATTCCGAAGACCGCTTTCAGTACTCGATATGGTCATTATGAGTTCTTGGTGATGTCGTTCGGGCTCACCAATGCCCCGGCAGCATTTATGGACTTGATGAACCGTGTATTCAGGCCGTATCTCGATCAGTTCATCATTGTGTTCATTGACGACATCATGGTTTATTCTCGGAGCCGGGAGGAGCATGAGCAGCACTTGCGTATCACATTGCAGACCTTGAGGGAGCATCAGCTGTTCGCCAAATTTTCCAAGTGCGCATTCTGGTTAGACAGTGTCGACTTCTTGGGTCATGTGGTGACGAGAGATGGTATTTGTGTGGATCCGAAGAAGATCGAGGCAGTTCAGCATTGGCCTAGACCGGTATCTGTTACAGAGGTTCGCAGCTTTCTAGGTCTGGCCTGCTATTATCGACGTTTTGTCCAGGATTTCTCCCGCATTGCTGCACCATTGACCGGGTTGACCCGGAAGGGGGTTCCTTTCGATTGGACCCAGGCATGTGAGGATAGTTTCCAGCAGTTGAAGACTCGTCTGACTACTGCACCAGTGTTAGCATTGCCTTCAGGATCAGGCGGGTTCGTGGTATATTGTGATGCTTCTCGAGTAGGGCTGGGCTGTGTATTGATGCAGCACAACAGAGTTATCGCGTATGCTTCTCGGAAGCTGAGGAAACACGACCAGAACTACCCCACTCATGATTTAGAGATGGCTGCAGTGGTATTTGCACTTAAGATTTGGAGACATTACCTATACGGTGAGTCGTGCCAGATATTCACTGACCAGAAGAGTTTGAAGTATATCTTTCTGCAGCGAGATCTGAATCTGAGACAGCGCCGTTGGATGGAGTTGGTGAAGGATTATGACTGCGAGATTCTATACCATCCAGGCAAGGCGAATGTCGTTGCAGATGCTTTGAGTAGGAGGCCCGGAGGTAGCTTATCTTGTTTGAGCGCAGTACAGATGCAGTCGACGGCGGATTGGCAGGTTTTATGTGATAGCAGAGTGCAGTTCGAGTTTACTCCTACAGGGGGACAGCTAGCCCATTTCAGAGCATGCCCACAGTTACTTGACCGTATCCGCGAGGCACAGTCCGGCGATGCCCATATTTTAGAGATTATTGAGCAGATTTGGCAGGGCAGAGTTTCTGAGTTCGTGATTGACGATCAGGGCATACTTTGATTTGGGACTCGACTGTGCGTACCAGATTCTAAGGGACTGACGCGCGATATCCTCGAGGAGGCACATTGATCGGTATACAGTGTTCATCCAGGTTCCACCAAGATGTACCATGATTTGAGAGAGGTTTACTGGTGGGACGGGATGAAGTAGGATGTTACAGACTTTGTGTCGAGATGCCTGACTTGTCAGCAAGTCAAGGCCGAGCACCAGTGACCAGCCGGTGAGTTACAGCCTTTGCCCATCCCTGAGTGGAAGTGGAAGAAGGTCTCCATGGACTTCATTGTGGGTCTACCCAGGACCAGTCGAGGGTATGACTCTATTTGGGTGATTGTGGATCGACTGACGAAAGCGGCTCACTTCCTGCCAGTGAAGACCACTTTTGGATTTTCTCAGTACGCCCAGGTTTATATTGATGAGATCGTGCGACTGCATAGCGTTCCGACTTGCATCGTGTCCGACCGGGGCACCCAGTTTACCAGCCGATTATGGCAGAAACTTCAGGATGCTTTGGGCACCCGATTGAGTTTTAGCACAGCCTTTCATCCGTAGACTGACGGTCAGTCGGAGCGTACCATTCAGACTCTTGAGGACATGCTCAGAGCTTGTGGTTTAGATTTCGGTGGTAGCTGGGATCTTCATTTGCCTTTGATCGAGTTCTCCTACAATAATAGCTTCCAGGAGACGATTCAGATGGCACCTTTCGAGGCTTTATACAGGAGGAGATGTCGATCGCCTGTGTGTTGGACAGAGCTAAGGGAGAGTAGTATTTTGGGCCCGCAGATTGTACAGGAGACGACCGAGAAGATACAGCTGATTCGGGACAGGATGAGAGCGGCACAGAGTAGGCAGAAATCATATGCTGACAGGCGCCGTCGCCGACTCGAGTTCGCTGTTGGCGATCATGTTTTCCTGAAGGTCTCTCCGATGAAGGGTGTGATGAGATTTGGGTGGAAAGGGAAGCTTAGTCCTAGATATGTTGGTCCCTTCGAGATCCTAGAGCGTGTTGGTCCAGTCACTTATCGGTTAGCTTTTCCGCCCAGCTTCCCCAATGTTCACCCCGTGTTCCATGTTTCGATGCTCCGGAAGTACCTTCATGATCCTTCCCATGCGATTCAGCACCAGACGATCCAGCTAGAGCGTGATCTTTCATTCACCGAGCAGCTGGTGGTCATTTTGGATCGGCAGATGAAAAAATTGAGGTCGAAGGTTATACCGTCCGTCAAGGTCCATTGGCGTGGCCCGAACAGCGAGGAGGTCACCTCGGAGACCGAGGTCGAGATGAGGAAGATATATCCCCATCTTTTTGAAGGTACGCGTAGTTAAATTCTAAATTCGAGGACCGAATTTCTTTAAGGGGGGAAGATTGTAACGCTTCAAAAATCGTTTAAGCAGTTTTTCGGTAATCGGCTAAATTTACTGTCTTTTCCGTAAAAAGTCAAGTATTTTTCATTATAGACCTAATTGTACAAAATTTAGATAAGATGTTACTATAAATTGGTCACTAAAATGTTACTTAAAATTTTCTAGTTAATTAAAAAAAATTCCTTAATTAATTATTTTTAATATTATTTTAAGCTTTTAAAAATACATTAAATTAGTGATAAATACAAATTTAATTAGATAAATTACACACATAGGAACCATTATAAACTAAAATATAGTAGTAACAAAAATTTTACCAAAACTTTCCAAGAATTGTGGTTTTATGGTGTAAAAAATGCATTAAAATGGGTTTTTTTGTAAAAAGTTGATGTAACATTCATTAATTGAGCTTGTGAATGACATTTTGTGTAGAATTTTCCACACTTCTCCTCATTCTCCTTTCCTCTTTTGCTCTGGCCGAGCTCTACTCAAGCAGCCCCTCTTTTCCCCCTCATTTCTTGCTTCAAAAATCATGATAAAATCAACAAAAATCCACAAAAATTCACACTTTTTTTCACTAATTCAAACCTAAACCCTATTCCATCCCTTCTATTAGTGTATATGCCCTAGAGGCCAATATTGTATCATACTAGATTGTATATTACTTAATGGAAGCTTGGGATATTCACAGTTAGATATACAGTCTTGCTAAAAATGGTAGTATGCTACTTGGTTTGTGTCTACTTTAATATGTGCATATGTCTCTTGTAACGTATCACTTATACATATTAGTAGAGCCCATAGGATCTTTGCTTGATTACCAGCGTCGTGATGGCAATCACACTAGTGGGGGCTGGGTAGTCTGTAAGCAACATCCTATACAGGTGCCTGGTCGTTGGATTATCGAGATAGGGCATCGATATTCCGGAGTAGACTAAGTGTATACGCTTCTCATCCCAGTTGGGGAGATGGTCTGTCCCACAGCCATCAGCACGTCGTACTAGAGATAGTATACAGGTGCTCGTTAGGTTACGGGTACACCGAACAGGACTCACCGAGGAACTGATTGGTTGGTATTATACCCATCGTCAGTTATCAGTTCCCAGGTGACATGAGTACAGCATAGTCCGCAGACTTGACACTGCTACTTATCCTCGAGTGTGTCCCACTGTTCTTAGATTGTTACCCTACCACGGCTCAAAGGAGTCGTGCAAACAGGTAGCAGTTGGGTGCAGTCCCGAGCACTTGGAGGCAGTGGCGGTTAGATAGGATTCGTCTCTCCCGGTATTGGGAGTTGATATCGCACTGTGTCAGAGAGCCATTACGCAAAGTCCCTGGCCAGGGAAAGCGAGATATACTGGTAGGTTCCAGTAGCTTCTCAGGGCGTAATGGGCTTCGCTCCGACACGACTTATACAGCTATTAGGGGACTGACGCCTGCCGCCCCCTAGGCTTGATATGCGATAGTCTTAGACGAACAGACCGGACTGTACGGAGATTGTCACATCAGGCTCAGTGGGAGTTCGGATGATTTACCTCATCGGCCTTCTTATCGACAACTACCTGGGGACCGTTACGTACAGCTAGTGCAGCTTGCGGTCTGTGGTTAAACCCACTGCCAGCGTAGTAGTCGAGTCTCTAGAGTCCCACACAGAGAGTTTCCTACTCCAGGCGAAACGATATAGAGGTCGTATGGTTTTACGACAAGGGTTCGGACGCATACGTGCGTTTACGCGCGTACGACTTTCGGACAGTTTTTACCAGTCGGCTTTGGTTTAAGCCAGTTACTGGTATCCGGTTATTGGATTTTTACAGTCTAAAGTTTTTCCGTATTTTTGCGGAATGGAGGGGCGTTCTCGTATTTGTACGAGAAGCTTCTAGAAGATGGTGACTAAGGAGGGTTATGTGTCATATACATTGAATGAGTTATATGAGTCATGAGGGTGATTCATTCATCTCATTAATGCACATTTATTGCTTAATGACTCATGCTAATGAATCACCACTTGATATTTTATGAAGCATGATTATTCATCACTCTTTATTCTTTTCTTCTTATTAGAAAATGCTTCATATATATTATGATACTCATAACTTTATTCATTGATCATTCTCACATTCTCTCTCCTCAAGCTCTCCATCTTCAAAGACTAATCCTCCCTTCTCATGAGTTGAGTACAAGGGTTAGTAAGACTAATCAATCCATAACCATCACTCTATTTCATCCTAGCTTCTTTGATTAGCAATCCAAGAAGGTTAGTTGCCTCAAGTTTAGAGGTTTAGCTTGGAGTTTTGCTCTCGGGTGGATCGTCTACTACCTAGAGAAGGCCGAGGAGAACAAGGAGATCGTAAAGACGAAGGAGTTGGTTCATTAGGTATAATCCCTAAACACAGTAGTTTAGAAACACTTTGTGTTTGGTTATTTATAGTTTAGCTTCGATTCAAGCGGTTAGTCGATGTTCGTTCACTAAACCAGTTCGTTTTTGAAATTTCCGCCTCTCCACAAGTATTGGGGTGTAGTACATCGACTTACAGTGGTATCAGAGCCTCGCTAAACAATAAATAACTTAATTGCAAATTTGTACGAATTTCGAACGGAAAAACGAAGACGGAAAACCCTAAAACTGTCAAGTTTCTGTCGAGTTTAAAATGAAGTCCAAAAATTTTTCAGGTAAGTTCAGAGAGCTTGAAAAGTCACCAGAAGAACACACAAAAAATTTGGTGCCCTGAATCGTCTACGGAGCCGCGGATCCGGGGCGCATAGCACTGTTGCCGCCGCGGATCCGCCGCCGTTTGGACGATTCAGGGACCCATTTTTATTGTGGTGGTTCTCTGTGTTATTTGGGATTTTCTGGAATATTTTAATTTTGCTCAGGTTTCCAGTTTACAGAGCAGTTTTTGGAGCAATATTAAAGATGTTTAATCGATCGAAATTGTATAGTATTTGCATATTGGATTATATCTGTGATTGATAAATGTGTTCGTAAACCTCCCCTAACTGCTAGTATGTCGGTTGGCAGGGGGTTGCACATTTTTGTACTGGTTATATCTGTTTGTGCATATGAACTGTAATTGGACTGTTGTGGTGTATAGCCGGGGTTTTGCAATGGGTTATTATTTAATTCATTTGTTGTAAATGTAATTTGTTGTAATATTATTTTGCGGGGCACATCCAGGTTGCGGTTGTAGCCACCGTTGTATTATTTCTTTTTACTGTTTTTGCTCCTAGGATTGACCCAAGGTGGGGTACACAAACTGCCGGGCGGGTAGTTTGCCGTACCCGTAGGGGTCGAGGGTGGGGTAACGGCTATTCATCACAACTGTGTAATCTGTCTTTTCTTGCAGGCTCAAAAGAAATACAGATTGCTTGCAAATCCAATATTGTTTATCTGTGTTCTGGAATGTATATCATTGCGTCAGACGAATGTAAAATATCTATATATATGATAGCTATTTAGACGTCACTTATGTTTTACACCCGCGCTAGCCCAGCCCCCGCTCTGTCGTTAGTTAAGTAACCTAACGGGTGATGACGGGACCCCGTGGCGAATGCGGATGGCATAAGAGGACGTTGTATTTTCGTTGTTTTCTGCAATGATAGGTTAATGATGGGACGCATTATCTATAATGCAAAGAAAATAAACCAAAGTTTAAATCGTTGGAACAAATTTAAAAGAAACCACTCGGTTATTTTAAAAGAGCAGAATTTTTTAATTGCGGAGCTTTAACCACTCCTTTTAAAAAGTATCAGGTTCCTTCGATTATATCAAGTTCACTACGTTTACGGTTTTGCCAAAACCATTCGTAGCCCTCCGTCATTTCATATAGATAGTCAATAGTATTCAAGCTGTGTTTGTTGACTAAAGTCAAGGCACAGTGTTTGGTAGCTGTTGGATATTTATATGTTGTATAGATAGATGCGTTGGTTTGGGACAGTCGTATTACCTTGTTGACTAAAGTCAAGGGTATGTGCGGGTGGGTTCAAATTAACCTGGACAATGACGGGTAGAACTTGACATGTGACTTATGATTTGTTGACTAAAGTCAAGGTCATAAGAGCATGGGGCAAAAATCCACATCGGGAATTTCTAAAGAAACTGAAATTTGCAGAGAGTGCATACCATTTTGGAGTTTGATGAATGTTGGTAGGATTCCTTCAACATTATCTACGATGATATTTTGGATCCCGATCCTACTGTGAGTACATGCTACTTATCAGGAGATTCGTCACTTAACGATCAATGCTATAAACCAAGTAGGTGCCAAGAAAGGTGTCAGCGGGGTTACGCCCCCAGAGAAAAGAGGTTATTTAATTAAGGAACTTCGTGAAAGCGTTGGAAAACCTCCCTCGAAGTATCGACACTGGCCTGGCTGAACGGTTAAGCAAGTATTGTACGGTGAGAATTGTCCTGGCTAATTCTTCTTTTATGGTTAGAGGAGGGATTTGAGAAACAGTGGGAGCCATCCTATTTAGATAAATTAAACCACTCTAAACTTGCAAGAGCATCATGCTAATAGTATCTTCTTCTCTCTCTCTTAAATTGCAGCGACCCTATGACCACACATAGGTTACATCTAGATAATAATTTGACTGAATCTGACTTATATGACTGGCAAAAGTCTGTCCAGATGTCCATTGCCTATGACAAGCTGGACCACCCTATTGAGGGAAATTCCTATTGCTATAGGATTGGGCATTGGCAGAGTGATTACAGGGCTTTAGAAGCCAGTAGCCAGGATACAAAACATGTTGTGGCTTCGACTTCGGGTGTGTTTATGATAGAAAACTGTATGTCAGTTAACCCTACTTCCTGGGTATTGGATACCGGATCAGGAACTCACATCTGTAATTCATTACAGGCTCTGAGAAATCGTAGGGTTATCGGGATAGGTGATATGACCCTCACAGTTGCTAACGGAATGAGCATGGACGCTGAATCCGTAGGGGAATATCATCTTGGAATGACAACTGGGCAGATATTGATTCTACGTAACTGTTTTTATGTACCAGGTACGACTTGTAATATCATATCCGTACCCTTACTTTCTAAGGAAGGATATGATTTTGCTTTTACAAGAGATGTGGTTCACATCCACCTAAATCAAGATTTGATTGGGTCAGGTACATTAGAAAACGGAATATATGTATTGAATCAATCTCAGATTTTCAGTGTCCAGAACACACTTAAAAGAAAGTCTCCGGAATTAAATCAGGCTTTCTTATGGCATTGTAGACTAGGTCACATCAATGAGAGAAGGTTGACTAAGTTACATAGAGAAGGATATTTGAATCCATTCGAATATCAATCTTATGCTACTTGTGAATCTTGTCTCATAGGAAAGATGGCAAAGGCTCCGTTTACTGGACACGGAGTAAGAGCGAGCGAGCTCTTGGGACTCGTACACAGTGATGTGTGCGGTCCAATGTCTACACATGCGCGAAGTGGTTATTCTTACTTCATTACTTTTACGGATGATTTCTCTAGGTATGGATATATCTTCTTAATGAAACATAAATCCGAGGCCTTCGAAAAATTCCAAGAATACAAGAATGAAGTAGAAAAACAAACAGGCAAGAGTATAAAAACACTGAGATCTGATCGAGGTGGTGAATACTTAAGTGCCGAGTTCCTGGGTTACTTAAAAGAGAATGGAATTCTCTCTCAGCTTACTCCTCCGTACACACCACAACATAACGGTGTATCGGAAAGGTGGAATCGAACCATATTGGATATGGTTCGTTCCATGATGAGTAACGCTGAGTTACCGCGATCATTCTGGGGATATGCGCTAGAATCAGCGGCATATCTTTTGAACCGAGTTCCAACCAAGACTGTGCCTACCACACCATATCAGATGTGGAGTGGGAAGAAACCTAGTCTTAAGTATCTTAAGACATGGGGATGTCCAGCTTTTGTAAAGAAGCAGCATGCGGACAAGCTTGAGGCACGCTCAGTACAGTGTAAGTTTGTGGGTTATCCAAAGAACTCCATGGGATATTGTTTCTATTACGCAGAGGAACAAAAGGTTTTTGTTTCTCAACATGCCCGCTTCTTGGAAACTGAGTTTTTAGAAAATCAGAAGAGTGGGAGCGCAATAGAATTGGAGGAGATTCCAGAACCACAAACTATTACTGAAACCTTGGTAGAACCAGAGGGTTCAGGAGAACAGGACATCCCGACGCCACTCCGCAGGAGTAGTAGGCAATCTCATCCGCCCGAGAGATACTACGGTTTTCTCATAGACGTGGATAGAGAGGATTGCACTATTGACTATGATGAGCCTACTAGCTTCCAGCAAGCCATTCAGAGCGGTGACTCGGTAAAATGGCTAGATGCAATGCGGAACGAAATGGAGTCCATGTACACCAACAAAGTATGGACTTTGGACATTGCTCCAGATGGGGTAAAACCCGTAGGATGCAAATGGATCTTCAAAAAGAAGATTGGTGTAGATAGACAGGTTGAAACCTATAAGGCTAGACTTGTTGCAAAGGGTTTCCGTCAAAGACCTGGTTTGGACTATGACGAAACCTTTTCTCCAGTGGCTATGCTTAAATCTATTCGGGTCCTTCTTGCTATTGCTGCCTTCCACGATTATGAAATCTGGCAGATGGACGTAAAGACGGCCTTTCTAAATGGTAATTTAGAAGAGAGCGTCTATATGGATCAGCCAGAAGGATTCATTCAGAGTGGGAGCAGTGGTAAAGTATGCAAGTTGCTTAAGTCCATTTATGGACTAAAGCAGGCATCACGGAGTTGGAACATCTGTTTTGATGATACTGTCAAAGAATTTGACTTTATCAAAAATCCAGATGAACCATGCATATACAGTAAGATTGTAGGGAGAGCTGTAGTATTTCTCGTCTTGTACGTGGATGACATTCTCCTAATAGGAAATGATATTCCTATGTTACAGTCAGTCAAAAGATTCTTGTCACATAAATTCTCCATGAAAGACTTGGGTGATGCCACCTACATTCTGGGGATCCGGATCCATCGTGATAGATCAAAGAGGATATTGGGACTTTCACAGTCCAGGTACATAGACACCATAGTGAAGAGATTCAGTATGGAAGATTCTAAGCGCGGTAACCTACCGGCTTGTCACGGAATCACCCTCTCCAAAGATATGTCTCCCAAGACTGATTTGGAAAGGGATCGCATGTCAATTATACCCTACGCTTCTGCGGTATGCTCTATAATGTATGCGTTGTTATGTACCAGACCAGATGTAGCATACGCATTGAGCGTAGTAAGCCGGTATCAAGCAAACCCAGGGGAGAATCACTGGATAGCAGTAAAGAACATTCTCAAGTACCTGAGGATGACTAAGGAGATGTTCTTGGTATATGGCGGAAAAGACCTTCAGATGGAGGCCTTTGCCGACTCCGGCTTCCAGAGTGACAAAGATGACTCCAAGTCCATGTCGGGTTATGTCTTTACCCTCAATGGAGGGGCGGTCTGTTGGAAGAGTTCCAAACAGGAGACCGTTGCTGACTCAACGATGGAAGCAGAGTACATAGCTGCTTGCGATGCCGCAAAAGAAGCAGTCTGGATGAAGAAGTTCCTCACAGAACTTCAGGTGGTTCCTACCAGTGTTGATCCAATACCTCTGTATTGTGACAACAACGGCGCTATTGCTTTAGCGAAGGAACCCAGGTCCCATCAGAATTCCAGACACATCTTAAGGCGGTATCACCTGATCAGGGAGATCATAGATCGCCGGGAGATCGAGGTGAAGAGAGTAAAGACGGAGGATAACATTGCTGATCCATTCACAAAGGCCATTCCTCAGACGCAGTTCGAGAGGCTATTCGAGATGATAGGTCTACGATATGCCAACTCATGGCCCTAGTGCAAGTGGGAGATTGTTAGTGTATATGCCCTAGAGGCCATTATTGTATCATACTAGATTGTATATTACTTAATGGAAGCTTGGGATATTCACAGTTAGATATACAGTCTTGCTAAAAATGGTAGTATGCTACTTGGTTTGTGTCTACTTTAATATGTGCATATGTCTCTTGTAACGTATCACTTATACATATTAGTAGAGCCCATAGGATCTTTGCTTGATTACCAGCGTCGTGATGGCAATCACACTAGTGGGGGCTGGGTAGTCTGTAAGCAACATCCTATACAGGTCCCTGGTCGTTGGATTATCGAGATAGGGCATCGATATTCCGGAGTAGACTAAGTGTATACGCTTCTCATCCCAGTTGGGGAGATGGTCTGTCCCACAGCCATCAGCACGTCGTACTAGAGATAGTATACAGGTGCTCGTTAGGTTACGGGTACACTGGACAGGACTCACCGAAGAACTGATTGGTTGGTATTATACCCATCGTCAGTTATCAGTTCCCAGGTGACATGAGTACAGCATAGTCCGCAGACTTGACACTGCTACTTAGCCTCGAGTGTGTCCCACTGTTCTTAGATTGTTACCCTACCACGGCTCAAAGGAGTCGTGCAAACAGGTAGCAGTTGGGTGCAGTCCCGAGCACTTGGAGGCAGTGGCGGTTAGATAGGATTCGTCTTTCCCGGTATTGGGAGTTGATATCGCACTGTGTCAGAAAGCCATTACGCAAAGTCCCTGGCCAGGGCAAGCGAGATATACTGGTAGGTTCCAGTAGCTTCTCAGGGCGTAATGGGCTTCGCTCCGACACGACTTATACAGCTATTAGGGGACTGACGCCTGCCGCCCCCTAGGCTTGATATGCAATAGTCTTGGACGAACAGACCGTACTGTACGGAGATTGTCACATCAGGCTCAGTGGGAGTTCGGATGATTTACCTCATCGGCCTTCTTATCGACAACTACCTAGGGACCGTTACGTACAGCTAGTGCCGCTTGCGGTCTGTGGTTAAACCCACTGCCAGCGTAGTAGTCGAGTCTCTAGAGTCCCACACAGAGAGTTTCCTACTCCAGGCGAAACGATATAGAGGTCGTATGGTTTTACGACAAGGGTTCGGACGCATACGTGCGTTTACGCGCGTACGACTTTCGGACAGTTTTTACCAGTCGACTTTGGTTTAAGCCAGTTACTGGTATCCGGTTATTGGATTTTTATAGTCTAAAGTTTTTCCGTATTTTTGCGGAATGGAGGGGCGTTCTCGTATTTGTACGAGAAGCTTCTAGAAGATGGTGACTAAGGAGGGTTATGTGTCCTATACATTGAATGAGTTATATGAGTCATGAGGGTGATTCATTCATGTCATTAATGCACATTTATTGCTTAATGACTCATGCTAATGAATCACCACTTGATATTTTATGAAGCATGATTATTCATCACTCTTTATTCTTTTCTTCTTATTAGAAAATGCTTCATATATATTATGATACTCATAACTTTATTCATTGATCATTCTCACATTCTCTCTCCTCAAGCTCTCCATCTTCAAAGACTAATCCTCCCTTCTCATGAGTTGAGTACAAGGGTTAGTAAGACTAATCAATCCATAACCATCACTCTATTTCATCCTAGCTTCTTTGATTAGAAATCCAAGAAGGTTAGTTGCCTCAAGTTTAGAGGTTTAGCTTGGAGTTTTGCTCTCCGGTGGATCGTCTACTACCTAGAGAAGGCCGAGGAGAACAAGGAGATCGTAAAGACGAAGGAGTTGGTTCATTAGGTATAATCCCTAAACACAGTAGTTTAGAAACACTTTGTGTTTGGTTATTTATAGTTTAGCTTCGATTCAAGCGGTTAGTCGATGTTCGTTCACTAAACCAGTTCGTTTTTGAAATTTCCGCCTCCCCACAAGTATTGGGGTGTAGTACATCGACTTACACCTTCTCATGCCCAAATTGGTCTAAGACAAGGAGAAAAGAGGCATCTTTAGAGGCTAATTGCAAGAGGATCATAACTTGGGAGGTATAAATCCTAAACTAGTTGTTAAATTTGTAGTTTAAATAAGCTAGATTAGTATTTTAAAGTGTTAATTTCTTTGTAATGGTTGGTTTTTGAAAATTCAAGAGAGGTGGAGATGCCCTAATTAGGGTTTGTTGTAGGATAAGTGGGTTTAAGTTAGGGTAGTGGTTATCTAGTTGGTTAGAATGGATGGTTGTGCGATGTAGAGATCGCTACACCGTTAAATCGCGACAATTTCATCGATATTTCTATGCTAATTGCTTACTAGTTTTCTAAAATTTTAGGAGGTAATCTAATTGTGTTATTTTGGCGATATAATTAGCATCTCATACGTCTATTAGTGTGCACGAATGCGTGGTTTTGTCTAGTCGGGTTTTAGTTTTGACGATTGCCCCGAAACGGCGATTTTAGTTATGGTTTTAGCGATTTTCGTGCGTTTTCCGCGCACTGAGTGCACGTTGTGATTAATTCGAGAGTGTCGATCTTTTCATTTTATGAGTTGGGTCATTTCATGAACCTGTAATCTTATATTGTATATTATGCAATTCTAGGATCGGTCGCAAAAACATCGGATGCGGCGCGCAAAGGCAAGGCGGTGGTCGGATCGGATTAGCGAGGCATTCAGGTGAGTAGATGTATTCATCTATGGGGAAATCGTCTGGATGGCGCGAGATGCCCCGTAGTTAGGATTAATTTATTTATTGCAAGATTTGCATTGTTAGTAAGCTAACCCCCCCCATTCACATTGCATACCCTTATAGATAATCGTCTGCTAGATTGCATGATATTCATATACACATGTGCGATATCACTTCGTAGGACACGAACACCATTACCATTGGCTCCTGTTGCATGCGCACTATTCATGTGACACACACGCCTTTGGTAATTGCCATGCCACGTGCACCATAGAACCTGTTTAGCTTAGTATCGCCACTTGTATTATACACGATATATGAAATCGCATAGCATGTATATATACGTCGCATCATCATTATACTTACATAGATTTCTAGCCACAAATCACATCGTATACCATGATATCATAGACATTTATCATATACAACATATTGGGTATTATGGTTTTCTTGAGGATTTCAGTATTTCTGCGATTTCTGGATTTTGGGGAAAACCGCAAGAATTTAAGAAAAGCTTATAGTTATCATTTTTTAAAACAAGACAAAGGTGCGGTTTTCTCGTGATGTATGTGTCGTCCACCATGAGTTTTCATGTTTTCTGTTGGATTTCGAGACCGGATTCGAGGACTGGATGAACCGTCTCGGGTACATGGTGGGCCCGGTATGGTACCCCGGGGAAAGAAGATCGAGTTGTAGACGATGAGCCCGGCAGGGGAAGACTACCTACCGGTGATGTCTGGCGCGGCAGATATCCGGAGGATACCGACCGTTGTCGTGAGATTTGATGTTATGGGCCGATCCGGACTGACGGAGCACGATGTATTAAGACATTGATACAGTGAGACATTGAGACAGATGTGTTTTCATATTTGGTGTCGATGCTTGACACGAGTTTCAGATGAATTCTTGATGGTATTTAGCTATTATACAGATATTCTTTTTCTAAAGTTAAGAATGCAGAACACATAGCATTTAAAACACTTAAAGATTTAGTATTGACATTGCATACATGTGCATGCATATTAGAGGTATTACATCACATCTGGGCATACATGCTGTGACGCATTTGCATGCATTCTTACGATAGCCTTGCTAGATGTTATATTCTACTCACGAGCTGGCAACTCACCCCCGTTGTGCCACAGTGTCTTGCAGGTCGGACTTATCAGCCTAGTAGCAGTGGCTTATCTTATCAGTGACTTCTTTTGCTCAGACTCGTGACATTTCTCGTAGGTGGGTTGCGAGAGCCCTATTATCTCTTTTTGTACTATTTTTGTATCTAGTATTCTCCATCTACCACTTCTTATTTGTTTATTCGACCTAGTGATGAGACTGAGAGATTTGTGTATATGTGGTTTCTTTTGGTCGAGCTCACTTGAGCCGACGTTGTGTTTTCTTGTATTTTGCATTTCTTTATGCTCTTTTCTTGAGATTACATATATATATTGCGTGTGGTTGTGATCCGCCTTGGGCAAAGAGCTAGCTCCCGCTTGGGGATGCCATTTTGTGATTACAGGTTATATATCTTGTTGTACCCATTTTGGGGGATAGAATTTACAAAGGAGACTCTGCCGAAATTTTCGGAAATTTTTGATGTTTTTTTAAAAGGGGTTCAATGCAACTTAATTGATTTCAAGTTGTTTTCATGAAAGGTTTTCCTTCACTCTCTTTTGATTTTGGTTTAGATTTTTCTGGGCTTTGGCTGACTTAGGTTACGTTACGCCTTTAGACGTCTCGTAATCTAAGTGCCAGTCACGTTCCGTACTTTCGGGTCGTGACAACTTTAGACTGTATAAATCCAATAACCTGATACTAGAATCTGGCTTAAACCAAAGCCGGCTAGTAAAAACTGTCCGAACGTCGTACGTGCGTTTAAACACGTATGCGTCCGAAGCCTTGTCGTAAAACCATACGACCTCTATATCATTTTTCCTGTAGCAGGGAAACTCTTTGTGTGGGACTCTAAAGAGTCGACATTACGCTGGCAGTGGGTTTAAGCACAGACCGCAAGCGGCACTAGCTGTACGTAATGGTCCCCAGGTAGATGTCGTTAAGAAGGCCGATGAGGAAACCCATCCGAACTCCTACTGAGCCAGATGTGACAATTTCCGTACAGTCCGGTCTGTTCGTCAAAGACTATCGCATATCGAGCCTAGGGGGCGGCAAGCGTCAGTCCCCAAATAGCAGTAACAGCCGTGTCGGAGTGTAGCCCATTACACCCTGAGAAACTACTGGAACCTACCAGTAAATCTCGCTTGCCCTAGCCAGGGAATTTGCGTAATAGCTCTTTGACACAGCGCGATACCAACTCCCAATACCGGGAGAGACGAATCCTGTGTAACCGCCACTGCCTCCAAGTGCTCAGAACTGCACCCAACTGCTACCTGTTTGCACGACTCCATTGAGCCGTGGTAGGGTAGCAATCTAAGAACAGTGGGACACACTCGAGGCGAAGTAGCAGTGTCAAGTCTGCGGACTATGCTGTACTCATTTCACCTGGGAACTGTTAACTGACGACGGGTATAATACCAACCAACAGTTCCCCTGCGAGTCATGTCCGGTGTACCCGTAACCTAACAAGCACCTGTATACTATCTCCAGTACGACGTACTGATGGCTGTGGGATAGACCATCTCCCCAACTGGGATGAGAAGCGTACACAAGAGTCTACTCTAGAGTATCGATGCCCTGTCTCGATAATCCTATGACTAGGGACGATTATAGGATATTGCTTATAGACTACCCAGCCCCTACTAGTGTGACTGCCATCACAACGCTGGTAATCAAGCAATGATCCTATTGGCTCTACTAATATGTATAAGTGATACGTTACAAGAAACATATGCACATATTAAAGTAGACAAAAACCAAGTAACATACTACCATTTTTAGCAAGACTGTATATACAACTGTGAATATCCCAAGCTTCCATTAAGTAATATATAACCTAGTATGATACAATAATGGCCCCTAGGGCATATACACTAACATCATCATCTCATGATGCAATCCTCGCTCCCACTGTCATAGAGAAACCGAAGTATCTCTCAGGTGGGTGAGGAACCCTACTAGATCGGCGGAGAGGCTGAGGTTCATTGGCTACTATTGAATCCTTTGGTTCTTCCAAATCATCAGCTGCAGTTTATCTAGCTGGATCTCTTTCCAGTTCTACCTCATGACCACTAATTTGTTCACAAGAAATTCCCTTTCACAAAGATGGCATGCTGAGAAACAAAAACATCTTTTGTTCCCCAGTTTGGTAGAAGATATTCTCTTGCGAATGCTTGAGATATCCAACAAACTTCCACAGAACTGACCTTGTCTCGAGCTTGTCTAGATTATGCTTTTAGACATAGGCCGGACAACCCCAAATCTTAATTTACTTAAGATATGGGCTTTTCCCATACCATATCACATTTGGAGTGGTAGGCAACTGATTTGATTGGAACCCTATTCAATAGGTATGCAGCTTCTCAAGTGCATAACTCCCTAAAGGAAATAGGAAACTCAGTAGTACGCATCATAGAGCGCACCATATCTAATAGGGTGTGATTGCTCTGCCCCGATACACCGACGTGCTGTGGTGTATACGGAGGAGTAATGCTGAGAGAGAATCTCATTCTCCTTTAGAATAGTCCAGGAATCCCGTGCTCAAGTATTCTCCTCCCTGATCACATCAAAGGACATAATACTTATATCCGTATTGGTTCTCTACTTCTAACTCATATTCATTGAATTTCTCAAAAGGTTCAGACTTGTGTTTCAACAGAAACACATGTGCGAATCTTGATAGACCATCAGTGAATATAATGAAGTATAAAGAACTGGTCCTGGCATGTATAAACAGGGGACCTTACATACATCATCATGTATCATTCCCAAGAGTTTACTAACTCTTTCTCTGTTTCCAATAAACAGAGCTGTGGTCATCTTATCTTTGTGATATGACCGGCAAGTTTCACAAGATGTAAATTCAAACTAATTTAAATATACATCTCAATGTAACTTCAGCTAGTCAGGTCACATTTATATGACCTAGTCTATAATACCTCAAGAAGGATCCGTTCATTTCTGAACTTTTCCTCTTGTGTGTGTTCTGTACGTTAAGAACTGTAGTTTGATTTAGAACGTCTATGCTTTTAGATAACGTGCCTGAACCGATCAACTTTTATATAGGAAATGTTCAAAACATTATCCAACAATACAAAATTATATCCTTCTTTATTAAATAAAGAGACTGATATGATGTTGTATATCAGATTCGGTATCTAATAACATTTGTTCATAATCAATGTATTCTGGTAATACAGGTGATAACTGCCAACAGACATGGCTGCAACACTTTCACTGTTTCCAACTCTTGAAACTTATCACCCATTTTCAGTCCTCTAGCTATCTGTAGCCCATGTAACAGATTACATATGTGGGATCCTGATCCGGTATCACATACCCAGGACGTAAATGATACTGAGAAATAGTTCTCGGTAATGAACACACCCGAAGAAGATCCATCAGCATGTACTTTCTTCGTTTGGGCGGCACGGGATTCTGGTAATCCCCTATTTCCTGCTCGGTCTTATAACATTTATAAGTTGGAGCGGGACCGACGTTCCCTAGCACAGTATAACAAGCGGGTTTGGTCAATACATCCGTATTATTTTCTTGATTAAGGCGTGACATGGTCGCTACCTGGAGAGAGAGAGAGAGAAGAAAACACTCAGCGTGCGCTTTTACAAGATTAGATTGGTTATCAATTTATCTAATCAGGATGGCTCCCACTGTTTTAGTCAAATCTTTCTTCAAACCCTAAAAGGAAAGACTAGCTGGGATTAATTACACGCTACAAGTTCGCCAATCTTACGGCCAGGCCAGTGTCGGTACTTTGAAGGAGATTCCCCGTGCTTTCGCACGGACCTAATTAAAATAAACCTCGTTTTCCCAGGGGCGTAACCCCATTGACACCTTTCTAGACACCTACTTGATCGGCTAATTGTAATGTGTAAAACTCTCCCAGGGGTAACTCTTACTCGCAGCGGGTATCGGGATCCAACTATCTCATAGAAGGTATGCAATCTCATTGCAAATTTCAACACTTGAAATTCCTAATAATATTTTACCCCTAACCTCCTATGACCTTGACAAAGGCCAACAAACCATAGGATGCTAGTCAAGTTCAACCCGTCATTTCCTGATTGAATTAAACCCACCCGCACGACCCATGACAAAGGCCAACAAGGTCGCATGACTACCCTAACTCAATCGCATCATATGCTTATACAGATAAGCAGTAATCAGCTACCGCACACTACGCCTTGACAAAGGCCAACAAACGCAGCACGATTACTAACTATTACTTATCTGAAATGACGGAGGGCTACGACAGGTTTTTAAGAAAACCCTTTGCGTAATGAACTTGATATCGTCGTAGAATCGAGTGATTTTAAATGGAGTGCTTTTGAGGATTTTCTAGTTTCGCTAAAGAGGTCACTCCCGGTGAAGGGATCTCGGCTCTTTCCTTATCGAATATGGTGTAGGATATTTCACAAATACCACTATGCAAAGCAAAAACTATAGAAGCAATCAAAAGACAAACCGAGTGTATAGTATCTGATAGTTTCGCTAAAGAGGTCACTCCCGGTGAAGAGATCTCGGCCCTTTCCTTATCGAATAAGGTGTTGGATATTCTGCAAGGAATACCGCTATGCAAAGCAAAAACTAGAGCTACCAGTTTTTTTTAAACAAGTTTCTACAGCATATTTAGGTTTCTTTTATTTCATTAATCTCATTAATGAAGTCCCATTTTAATTATGCTTCACAAGCATCACATTTGAAACGAAATCTGCAATATAACATATATCTCATATATATAATATAAACATTCGTCTCAGACAGTAATATGATCTCATCACAGAATATTGCAGCAGAAGAACATATATGAAATATTGGATATACTAGGAGGTCCATGTTTTAATACGATCATGTATAAAACACGGATTCCATGGTCGCGATGAATAGCCAAACCAACATCCTTAGACCCCTACGAGAGCGGCAAGTAAGCCTGCCAGTTCTAGAGTTAGGAGACCCGGTTTCCACTCCTCGAGATGGTCTCCCACTGGACCCTGAACCCGGTTACTTGTGCTTCCCACCTTGGGTCTATCCTAATGCGGAAAAGTAAATAATATACAATGGTGACATCATCCTCATCCCGGAAGTGCCCCAATAATAGAATATTACATACAATGAATTTTACATGAATGAAAATAAAAACCCGCATCTCACATAAAACACCCGGCTATTCAAAACACGACGATCCAATACAACATATCACAGCAACACATAATATCTCATATCATTAACGTAAGCAAGTATGCGTATCCCGATTGTCGTTGATGTATAGCAACGAAACCGGCGATACGCCACATACTACGCTTACGGTCACAGAAAAGAAGGTGTAAAACTACAATAGTTGGAATCCGCAACCTCCTTAGACATCTCATGCCTAACCAAATGAATTCTTTAGACATCGCAGGCCTAACAATTATAAACCCGGCATTTTAGTCTCAATATCGAAAACTTTTTTCAATATCAAGTCGGGCAATTCAACAAGATTCCCGACATCCTGATCGAATGCTCGTCGCAAACTTTAGTAGACAGCCGTACCCCCAGATGCCGTCGACGAAGTGCACTAAGGCGGGACACCGCTGCCGCGAGAACCCGAACTGATGCTTTTGGCGACGGGGTTCTCCTACAGTCACTTGGTCGGGGCTATGGGGCATGGCTATCTATTAAGTTTACCCGGCGAGTATCCGCGTACGCTACGTGATTGCGATAGACTTTTGATCACATTAAAATCCCGTGGCAACCGATCAAATGAGACTAAACTGCTAGATTTATAACATTCAAATTAGTTATCTCATAACTACTTGTGGATTCCAAATATTGTATCACATTCAAGATAAATATACAATGTTAAACTTTCCGATCGAATAAACAAACACCCAAGATTTCCCAAATTGCTCAACACTTGAGCGGAGTTCAAAAAGTATCTATCACATGCCACAGTACCAATGGTCCAGCCGTAGAAGCGTCAAACCAACGCCTCACAAGTGGCAACACCGTACTGCCCCAAACCTTAAGGTTTAGAGGCGGTTCAGACGGTCACATAATCGAGTTAAGGTTTGTGTTTTTCTAGAGGGTCCACAGATACGCTTCCATGATTTTTTGAAAGTTTCAAACTCAAGAAAAAATCAAACACCTGAAAATTTTCCGACAGGGGAAAAAGTGATTTATTGATATCCGGTCGAACTTTTTAAGACGTTCCAAATTATCCGGAAAAAACATAAACGAAGTTAAACTTTCCGATCGAATCAACGAATACAAAAGATCTTCAGAAAACTCAACACTTGAGTAAAATTAAAAATTCCCAGAAGCATGAAAAAGTACCCAAGAATCATACCTTGAAGTATGAGCCCCTGAGTCCTCATGATGGCCGCGGAACCGCCGCCAAACCAATGGTTTGGCCGCAGTTCCGCGCTCCCATAATGGAGTTGGGGCTTCGTACTTCACAGTAATTCTTAGAATTCCCTGCTTATTTTTCTGAGTAGTTTTAATATGGAAAAATCAACAATTTTAAAAATTTCCAGAGAATGGGTAAATCGCGACGTTTCAGGGTTCGATTGGACTTTAAACTTCGTCTAGATTTCGTCTAAAGCTCTAGCTTGGCTCTTATACCACTGTAGGGTTACTAGGCACTCTCACACGGTTCTACAAGGCATCAACCATGCCCGAATTAAAATTTAGACGTGCCGAACAACCCTAACCATGATCTTAGACTAGAGATTAGGTGAAACAAATAGCAAGTAAAGAACTTTACTTCTAAGAGTTAGAGATTACAACCTTTATAGTCCGTTCCTTCACTTCTAAAGCTCCGTGTTGAGGTTCTTTCGCTTCGATCATCGAGTATCCGGACTCTAGAGAGGCTCCACAAAAGAAAGATGCAAGCTCGCTTCCGATCTTCGATAACTAAAATGATCTACCTTGAAGAAACTCAAACCCAAGCTCTTGCTTTGCTAATCAAGTATTAGCAAAGTAAACACCGTAATCTAAGTGGCAAGAATAAATGAGAATGATGAAGTAGGAATTTTGCTCTCATTTGTTTTCAATTTCTCACTCATTTTCGTCACTAATGAAAAAGCTAGAAAGCTGTTTCAAGCAAGAGGAAGAAGAAGAAGATTAAAATCCTTTTGTGATGAATAATGAAAACTCAAGTGAGGTTAGAAATGCAACTATGGGTTAAGTATGAAGACTTAACCCATGTAGAGAAACAACTATGGTTAAAGGATTGGGTTGGGTTAAGGAAATATCTATGCAGAATATCAAGGTCAAAGTCAAAGCGTCAAGAAGCTTCTTGAAGGCTTCATGAAAGCTTAACCCTAATCCAAAACCTAACCACATTTATTCTCCACAAAACATGTTGCATTTATAACCCTAACATTTTACAATATTATATATCATATATACAATATTTATTGTAACAAAATAAAATAATACAATTAACATATATCACATATATATCAATGTATTAACCGAGTGAGAAAAAGAATCTTTAAGTGAGCTTATATTATTTAATGTAATTTAATATATCAAATATATAATTATACATTAAATTATCGAATCAACACTTGATCCGATAATCTGGCTATTTCATAAATAACCGACTAATATAATCTGTATCAGTTCATCGAATCAACACTTGATCCGATGTCCCGGCTATATCATATATACCCGGCCGATATCACATATCGCGAGAATCTAATACGGTATCACATACTTGTTGTTCTTGGTCCCGCACATATCACATATGTGCTCCTACTCCATTTTTCCTGAGCAAGGAAACCTCTGTGTAGGACTCTAAAGAATCGTCAATACGCCGGCAGTAGGTGATGATCATATCAAACACCCACAAGCTGCAAACGGTCAGCTAAACGTAACAGCCACCCAGGTATTGAGCGATCAGAAGATCAACAAGCAAGCCTGTACATTCTCCTGCGAATCCATTCAGTAACTCTCCCATACAGTCCGGTCTCTTCGTCTGATATGTCGCATATCTCGCCTAGTGATGGTAAACGTCAGACCCCAGTAGCTCGATAAGTCGTGTCGATATGAGGTCCATAACAGTTCGAGAAACTACTGATAACACTTACCAGTAACTCTCAGCAACCCTGGCCAGGGATTTCCAGTTTTAGCCAATTGAACACAGCGCAACATCAACTCTCTATACCGGGAGAGACGAAACCCCTCCTATCGCTCATTGCTTCCATGTGATTCGGGACTGTACCCAAAAGCCACCTTTTTGCACGCCCTCTTGGACGTGGTATGATGGAAATCAAAGCATAGTGGGAATCACACAAGGCTCTATGACGATCTCGGGTCTACAGACTAACCTGTACCAGTGTCACCAGAGAACTACAATCTGACGTGAGGTACAATACCATCTGGGAGTTCTCGGCGAGTCCGTCCAGTGTACCCAGTCTCCACTGAGCACCCATATACCTTCTGTTGGATATAGTGCAATCAAAGTCAATTATTGGATCGCAGGTACGTGATTGCAATGATTGCGGAGGACCTATACCGGTAGGACAGTCTTACTCGAGATGATAGTATGCTATCTGGTTTGCCTTTATCAGTCGTGTATAGGATCAGGTGACTGATCATGATTACACTTTGATAGAGCCCTTAGGATCTTGCTTGACTACCAACAGTATGAGGGTGATCATATAAGTGAGAGTTGGGTGGTCTATAAGCATATCCTTAATAGTGGTCCCTAGTCGTGGGAGTTTCGAGACAGGGCATCGATACTCCGGAGTAGACTAGTGTATACAGTCGAGACCCCGTCGAGGGGCGGTGGCCGGTCTTACAAGCCACTGGTGTCAGTTGGATCACCTAAGATGTATACAGGTGCTTATTGGGTTATGAGTACACCGGACAGATCGCCGGGAATCTGCTAGTTGGTATTATACATATCGTCATATAGCAGTTCCCTGGTGACATGTATACAGGTTAGTTCATCGACCTGAGGTCGTCATTTGTCTTGTGTGAGTTCCCACTGTGCTTTGATTTCTACCCTACCACGGCCCAAAGGAGTCATGCAAACAGGAAGTTTTTGGGTACAGTCCCGAGCCACATGGAGGCACGTGAGCGGATCGGCAGGGGATTTGTCTCTCCCGGCATTGGGGGTGGAGGTCGCGCTGTGTCTAGGAAAGCCATAACACCATGTCCTTGGCCAAGGCAGGTGAGATTTACTGGTAGGTACTACAGTAGTATCTCAGGGTGTTCAGGGCTTGTCTCCGACACGACTTATACAGCTATTGGGGGTCTAACGTCACTAGCCCCCTAGGACGGATATGCGATACTCATAGACGAACGGACCGGACTGTATATACATTGTCACTGTTAGGCTCAGTAGGGTTTCTGGATGAGTTCGCTCATCAGCCTCCCTTGAGGTCAGTACATGGGCAGCCGTTACGCATAGCTAGTGCCGCTGATGACTTATGGTTAAACCCACTGCTATGGTACTGACGAGTCATTAGAGTCCCCCACAGATAGTTTCCCAAGTTCGGGCGAAACGTTGTAGAGGCCGTATGGTTTTATGGCAGGGTTCGGAAATTGCACGTGCGTTTACGCACGTGTTATTTTTCGGGCAGATAATACTGGTGGGCTTTGGTCTAAGCCGGATCCATGTATTATACAGAGTAGATATAATATCTTTGTCTCAGTTGCATTTGTATTCGGTCGTAATACAAATGCGGGTATATTTATACAGTTACGGGGTTATCCTGAAATTCGTTTCGGGATCACTTTTGGAAGTTGCCAGTTTCCAGTTTTCTATCAGCCGTATTTAACATTCGGTTAAATGCGGATTTATCTTTTCTTGGGTGAGTCATGGTTCTAGAAGTTTCTAGAAGATGAGAGGAAGCTTCTTGGAAGGTGACTATGTTAGTGATTCGTTGTTAGCATTAAATTAGAGATGAGGTGTATTAGTGACTCATGTTTTAGTTTTAATGTTTCTTGTTTACCTAAGGATATTTTCTCTTGATCTTTTATCCTATGGTTACCTCCTTGCTCCTACACTCACCTCCCCCCTCTACATAAGTGGCCGGCCCCCTCTTGGATGCACACTTGGATTTTTTCACACTCATTTGATTAGAAAAAGATGATAGATTTCGGTGTATGGAATTTCACAGCTCATTTCATTCCATCACCCGATTCCAGTGGCAACTTCGTTAACCGTTCGTCCATGGCTTTGGACGAAGCGAGACAAAGTCTTCTACTCATTCTCTACATCAATCTTGGTCGTCTCTTTTGGCAAACTTGACAACCGAGTTGCCTCGAGTCAGAGGCGGGAGCCCGTTTAAAGATCCGATGACGTGGTGCACCTGGACGAGGAGATCGGAGCATCCGCAACGGAGCGTGGGATGATGGTTAAAGAACGAAGGACTCGGATCGTTCGGTAAAACTTTGTTCCCTCTTTGTAGATTGTTAGTTTAGCGTTAATGGCAGATCCGGGTTAAAGTATGCGATAGCGCCAGTTATAAAAGTTTTTTGTTCCGCATTTGGCGTCTGAAAGACGGCCGGGGCGCTACCGTAGACTTACATGGTATCAGAGCCACGCCATTAAGCTTTACTAACTTGTGCTAACGCGTTTAAAAGATCGATCGAACCGGATATCGAAAACCGCAAAATTCAAAATTCACAGTTTCTGTTGATTTTTAAAGGGTTCCAAAAATTATTCTACATATCACAGAAAGTTGTGCAGGGTATTAGAAGCACACCGTACAAATTTGGGTACGTGATTCGACAAGAACGCCGCGGAATCGCAGTCAAACCTACGGTTTGACCGCGCATCCGCGGCCAGTCTGTGAGATCGTGGTCCCAAATTTCTACAGTGGCTTCTTGTATGGAAATTGGGGTTTTTAGTATATATCTTTTGGGCCCAGATTTTGTTACTGTTCAACAGATGTTCGTGGGGCCTACTTCGTGATATTTAGTCGATCGAAATTTAAACATGTTAGTTTACAGTGCTTACATTATATCTCCGACCGGGAATGTTATTTGATCGGTAAACCGCGTCTGATTGCTATAGTTCTTTTAGACGGGTTTGCGAACGTGACATTCGCGTTGATGTTCTGTGTTGTGCTGTGATGTTGCGGATTTGTCGTGGTGGATAGCAGTGTGCAATGGTAGTGCAGTTTGAGTTTATTTGTACATTTGATATTGCGGGACGAGCGTCCAACATGTGGACTGCCGTCACTGCCTGTTGTATAATATTCTTTTGGGGCACGATCAGGTTGTGGTCGATGTACCTGTTGTACTATTTTTCCATTTCTGTACTAGGTTTTACCCCACGACGGAGTGCACGGATAGCCGGGTTCTGGAGGGCAACGGGTCCGCATCTTATGGCTTTGAGAGGCAGAGGGGCCCCACTCTAGAATTGGCAGACTATTCGCCGCACTCGTAGGGGGTACAGGTTGACCCAAGAAGGGGTGCTCAAGCTACCGGATTCCGTGAAGTGCTGGGTGGTCCATTCACTATGCTGTAGGGGGCAGCCTCGCTTCAGGTTTTGGCGGGTAACTTCCCGCACCCGTAGGGGTCTAGGTTTCATTGCACAGGCTATCCACACGACAGGGGAACGTCGGGTTTCAGCAGCGGCTCTGTGAAACCCGGGGATCCCAGATTATCTGTATTGTTCTGTGATGCTTATTACTTTTCTGTAATGTTGCATATTATGACGCGTGGAGCGATTATTGTATATTGGTTTATATACTATTAGATGTTGTATTTGTTTTACACCCGCGCTAGTTCAGTCCCCGCTCTGTCGTTAGTTAAGTTACCTAACGGGTGATGACGGGACCCAGTGACGAATGCGGATGGCATATACGTACATTTTATTTTCGTTCTTTTCTGGTGTGATTAATTGATGGGATTGCTTTGATTCTGATCAATGCAAAGTAAAACAAACCTGTTTGGATGTTTTTGGAACAAATTTAAAAAAGTGTTATTACAAAGATGTTTCCTTTTGTTATGCATAGTGGTATTCGGTTGGAATATCCTGCACCTCATTCGACGGGGCAAGGGCCGATATCCCTTCACCGGGACAGACCCCTTGGGCAGAAGTTTGCGTCAGGGTAATAACTTCACTACAGTCGATTACATGTTGCTTTGCATTGCGGTATTCAGTGGAATGTCCTGCACCTCATTCCACGAGGAAATAGCTGAGATCCCTTCACCGGGAGTGACCTCTTTAGCAAAGGTTTTCGCCACTATACTTTTATAAAAATCTATCAGGTTCCTTCAACGAGATCAAGTTTATTACGTTAATAGTTTTTCGCCAAAAACCAGCCGTAGCCCTCCGTCATTTCATATGAATGGTCAGTAGTATTCGAGCTATGTTGGTCTGGCCCTTAGTTAGGACATAGTGATTGGTAGCTGCTGGAGTGTTCATATGTTGCATAGATAGATGTGTTGGTTTGGGACAGTCGTACAGCCTTGTTGGCCCTTAGTCAAGGGCGAGTACGGGTGGGTTCAAATTAACAAGATAATGATGGGAAGAACTTGACATGCGACTTATGATGGGTTGGCCCTTAGTCACGGTCATAAGAGCATGGGGTAAAAATCACATCGGGAGTTTCTAAAGAAACTGAAACTTGCCAGGCATGCGCATACCTTCTGGAGTGTGATAACGCGAGTGGATTCCGTCACGTTATCATGCGATGAGAGTTGGATCACGATTCCCACTGATGAGTTGGTTTACTCTTCAGGTGATCCCGATTGATTCTTCTTTTAGGTTTTGAGGAGAATTTGACAGTACAGTGGGAGGTTTCCGGATTAGATAAAGTGATAACCATTCTGATCTAGGTTAGAGTGCACGCAGAGTGTTTCTTTTCTCTCTCTCTTTGGCAGCGACCTTTGACCAACCCTAGACTATGACTCAGTGACCAAGTTGACCGAACCTTCTTCTAATACTGGCTTTTGGATTGTCTGTGTTGCATAAGTAATTGCCACTCCTTCTTTTACCCTTTGCATTTCTCAGAACACCCCGTATTATTACGGACATCCACTTCCATTAGATAGATCCATCGTATGGTTATATACGAACTCGGAGGGACTTCTTCGAGGATGGATCAAGGTTCAGGAGAAATAGAATTGGTTTATTCAGTTGTCTTTTATTATCACCTTCTCTCAGGTTGCGAGGGCTCCTTGGTTTAGGAGAGTACACCTATTATGCTTATTGGATAGTCTTCTTCCAAACCATAGGCAGGTGCCGAAAGGTAGGGAATGAAGAAAACCAATTAGCCTAAGTAGGGTGTACAGAAGGTAATATGTAAAGACAAAATAAAGGGATTAGAAAGAGGGCAAAGTAAGTTGCGACTGTTATCATTCATGACAAAACCACGTACTTCATCGCCACTCCTATTTCACCTTTAAAAAGAATAAGGTATTATTCAGTTGTCTTTTATCATCACCTTCTCTCTGTTGTGAGTACTCCTTGGTTTAGGAGGGTACACCTATTATGCTTACTGGATAGTCTTCTTCCAAACCATAGGCTGGTGTCGAACGGTAGGGAAGGAAGAAAACCATTTTGCCTAACGATGGTGTACAGAAGGTAACGACTAAAGACAAATAAAGGGATTTGGAGAGATGGCAAAGAAATATACGGTTAGAGTCATGAATTGGATTATGGAAGAGGCATTACTATGAAAACCAGTATACGCCGATGAAACATTTTCATGTTTCAGTGCATTTTTTAATGGAAAACTGTTTTCCCGATTAGATACTTACTCCAGGGTGTGTATTCACCAGGTTTCATTCTCATATCTGTATGGTTTTACAGATGATGAGTGGGAGGATGTTATTGGGAATTAGGTGATCATCCTCATTATATCGGAATTCGTTGTAATTGGTGATATTTGAGGAAATCGCCAGGGTATAGTTTTCAACCTACGACGCACAGGCTTTGAGTTATTCAACTCAGCAGACTTATACAGAGTATTGTATGTTGTCCAGTGTCCATCAGGACAAAGGGGTAGGTCCTCGTACTATGTTCTGTTTACTTATGACTTCTCTAGTTTTTAGACAAGTGTTTCGTAGAAATACAAGGTCTAAGTTTTGAGAAATTGTGGGTATAAGAATAAAGTAGAGAACCAAATGTCGCAAGTATCGGGATTCTTCAGAGAGATCGAAGATGTAGATACTTGTGATTGGTATTCAGATGATAGTAAAAAGTTTTGAGGAACTTGTTTCTCTTTCTGGTTACTCATAATTGGATGGATTCCTAAGTTGAGTAATGCCAATTAGCCTCTCTCCATTAAAGTTGATATGCACTGGAGACAGCTGCATGATTAGAATCTGGTTCCAATTAAATAAGTGCCAAAGTTTCTATATTTATAGAATGGTTCGTATCTTGACGATGTTAAGCTACGGGGAGTTGTCCGGCTTATGCTTAAAACCAGATTCTGGATAACTCAGGGCACGTTTCTGTAATGGCTGTTTGTGGGTTGGCCCAGGCTATGTCGAGGGTTGATTTTCTACCATTTGGAAGATCAATAGTGATATTGTTCTTGACTCGCCACAGTTTTGGTAAAAATGGATTTTTTCAGAAAACAGTATTGGGAGTATGGTAGAACTGGAAGTGATTCCAGAACCGCAAACGATTACGGAAAATTTAATAGGACCTAAAGATTCATTCAGATTTTACATTCCATTAGCCACTCCGCAGATATGGTGGGTAACCTCAGACACCCGAGAGGTACTCCGGTAGCCTCAAGGACGGTGACAGGCAGGTTTTTATCTACTCAGACTTGACACTACTGTTGTTCCAGGCTATGAGACCCGGTAGGAGGGTTGTTGTGGTCAGTGGGAGCAGCAGAAGCATAGTGGGCAAGTAGCTTATGTCTATTTATAGACTAGATCAGTTATAGCGGAGATTGATCATCTAATTTTGATGTGACAGTCATAGGTTTGACTTCATCAGAATAGGGGATGGATCTGTTAAGAAGGTAGTAGGGTGTGATGTCTTGGTTTTTGGATGACATACACAAAGTAGGAAGTAAAATTCCTATACTACGATCGGTTGTACTTTGGTCGTCACACAATTGTTTCTCCAGACAGGATATGGATATAATATTTGACATTCTGGTTTCTAGATCTATGGTTTTAGATCTGGATTTGGGTAGTTTCCCAATGTGGGTACTTTGACAGTATTCTAATGGTTTTTAGAATTGATGACTCCTGGCATGGTGGTGTACCTGCAGGTGTTGGAGTTACCCTCTCTAAAGGTGTCTTACAGACTAAAGGGGAGAGGGATGCGCAAGATTGGCAGATCACTTGCTTAGACAACTGAGTCAATCATGAGATGTCAAGTACCACACCAGATGTTGTTTTTGCACTAGATGCAATAAGTTTGTATTAATCCAATCCTGGAGAAACATAAGGAAGCAGTTTTAGAACATAAGTGAATGTTCTACGGATTTGATGACGACAGCCTCCTTCGGGAGACGGTTATCATTCCAGGCTTCAAAGGTGACATGGATGACATAGTGATTGTCAGAGTTATAGTTTTCCCTCTGACGAAGTGGGAAGTATTATGGACAGGTGGTCCAAGAGGATACTGTGGGAGGCAAGGTGCTGGGTACTGATTAGGTTCAGTTATCGATACAGTCTAAGAAGTTTGGAATTGGAGTTCATTTATGAACTAGGTCCCATCAGATATCCAGACAAATTCTAAGACGGGTATTACTCAATTCGGGAGATGGCATTCTCTGCGAACTTGAGATTAAGAGAGACATAGAAAGAAACATCCTGGCGGATCCACTCACCAAGGCTATTTCTCGAACACAATAGTTTTACAAACGGGCTTTGTGAAACTGATTAGTAGAGGAGTTGGTGTTTGTTTCACACGGGCTGTGAGTACGCAACATCGCAATAATTAGCCTTAAGTGCAAGTGGGAGATTGTTGGATATAGTGCCCTCAAAGTCAATTATTGGATCGCAGGTACGTGATTGCAATGATTGCGGAGGACCTATACCGGTAGGACAGTCTTACTCGAGATGATAGTATGCTATCTGGTTTTCCTTTATCAGTCGTGTATAGGTTCAGGTGACTGATCACGATTACACTTTTATAGATCCTTTAGGATCTTGCTTGACTACCAATAGTATGTGGGCGATCATATAAGTGAGAGTTGGGTGGTCTATAAGCATATCCTTAATAGTGGTCCCTAGTCGTGGGAGTTTCGAGGTAGGGCTTCGATACTCCGGAGTAGACTAGTGTATACAGTCGAGATCCCGACGAGGGGCAGTGGCCGGTCTCACAAGCCACTGGTGTCAGTTGGATCACCTAAGATGTATACAGGTGCTCATTGGGTTATGAGTACACCGGACAGGACTCGCCTGGAATCTGCTAGTTGGTATTATACATATCGTCAGATTGCAGTTCCCTGGTGACAAGTGTACAGGTTAGTTCATCGACCTGAGGTCGTCATTTGTCTCGTGTGAGTTCCCACTGTGCTTTGATTTCTACCCTACCACGGCTCAAAGGAGTCGTGCAAACAGGTAGTTTTTGGGTACAGTCCCGAGCCACATGGAGGCACGTGAGCGGATCGGCAGGGGATTCGTCTCTCCCGGTATTGGGGGTGGAGGTCGCGCTGTGTCTAGGAAAGCCATTACACCAAGTCCTTGGCCAAGGCAGGTGAGATTTACTGGTAGGTACTCCAGTAGTATCTCAGGGTGTTCAGGGCTTGTCTCCGACATGACTTATACAGCTATTGGGGGTCTGACGTCACTAGCCCCTAGGCCGGATATGCGATACTCATAGAAGAACGGACCGGACTGTATATACATTGTCACTGTTAGGCTCAGTCGGGTTTCTGGATGAGTTCGCTCATCAGCCTCCCTTTAGGTCAGTACATGGGAAGCTGTTACGCATAGCTAGTGCCGCTGATGACTTGTGGTTAAACCCACTGCCAGGGTACTGACGAGTCATTAGAGTCCCCCACAGATAGTTTCCCAAGTTCGGGCGAAACGTTGTAGAGGCCGTATGGTTTTATGGCAGGGTTCGGAAATTGCACGTGCGTTGACGCACGTGTTATTTTTCGGGCAGATAATACTGGTGGGCTTTGGTTTAAGCCGGATCCATGTATTATACAGAGTATATATAATATCTTTGTCTCAGTTGCATTTGTATTCGGTCGTAATACAAATGCGGGTATATTTATACAGTTACGGGGTTATCCTGAAATTCGTTTCGGGATCAATTTTGGAAGTTGTCAGTTTCCAGTTTTTTATCAGCCGTATTTAAAATTCGGTTAAATGCGGATTTATCTTTTCTTGGGTGAGTCATGATTCTAGAAGTTTCTAGAAGATGAAAGGAAGCTTCTTGGAAGGTGACTATGTTAGTGATTCATTGTTAGCATTAAATGAGAGATGAGGTGTATTAGTGACTCATGCTTTGGTTTTAATGTTTCTTGTCTCCCTAAGGATATTTTCTCTTGATCTTTTATCATATGGTTACCTCCTTTCTCCTACACTCACCTCCCCCCTCTACATAAGTGGCCGACCCCCTCTTGGATGCCCACTTGGATTTTTACACACTCATTTGATTAGAAAAAGATGATAGATTTCGGTGTATGGAATTTAACAGCTCATTTCATTCCATCACCCGATTCCAGTGGCAACTTTATTAACCGTTCGTCCATGGCTTTGGACGAAGCGAAACAAAGTCTTCTACTCATTCTCTACATCAAACTTGGTCGTCTCTTTTGGCAAACTTGACGACCGAGTTGCCTCGAGTCAGAGGCGGGAGCCCGTTTAAAGATCCGATGACGTGGTGCCACCTGGATGAGGTGATCGGAGATCGACGAGATCGGAGCAGCCGCAACGGAGCGTGGGATGATGGTTAAAGAACGAAGGACTCGGATCTTTCGGTATAACCTTTCTTCCCTCTTTGTAGATTGTTAGTTTAGCGTTAATGGCAGATCCGGGTTAAAGTATGCGATAGCGCCAGTTATAAAAGTTTTTTGTTCCGCATTTGGCGTCTGAAAGACGGCCGGGGCGCTACCGTAGACTTACACCTTCTCTGATGTCAAACACCAATGGATATGGGATCATCCATCGCCCATCATATGGGTCAAGAAGCGCATACTCAAGTCTACTCTGGAGTATGGGTGCCCTGTCTCGGTACTCCCACGAGTAGGAACATTTTAAGGATGTACGTGGCGACTACACCGTCCTCACTAGTTTGATCCGCATCATAGTCCTGGTAGTCAAGTACTCATCCTAAGGGCTTTATCAACATGTAAAATAGAGACAATCAGAGTACATGTTAAGATAAAGAGTAACCAGATAGCATAATATCATATTGAGCAAGAATGTCCTCCATATATATGTCCAAGCATCCACTACAATATACAACGTATGTACAGTAATGGCCTCTAGGGCATACATATAACTAACACCCGGCACATGGGCACTCGGGCGCTAACGCTTTAGGAGCAAGCGCCTCACGTGCCCGGCTGTAACGTTTTAGAAATCTTTATACGAATTTGTCTGTTTTAGGGTTAAATTATCGGTATATCCGTTTTGACCTGACGGTATTCAAACGACCATATAGACTTGCCGGCACTTAGTTTAGCTAAAATAAAGCTAGTACGCAAGCTTTGGGTGTATATGGGACGTTTTGGTTCAATTTGAATTTTTCCCAGTTTTAATGTTATTTTAATGCGGTATTCATAATTTTGGGAAATTTCTCTTTAGCGGTCTTTTCTCCAAGTTTTTTTTGTGTAACCAAATCCATATGTATCTAGATATTTATGTGGAAGTTAGGTTTATTGGTTTAAAGAAAAAAAAGAAAAAGAAAAGAAGAGGTGCATGCATATGTATTTGTGTGTGTGTGAATGCAATTAATTGCATTTAATGTTGGAAATTGCTAGGAAACCCTCACAAAAACTCTCCCTTATCCCTCTTGGCCGAAATCCCTTCATTCTCTACTGTCCTTGAGCTCTTCTCTCTCATTTTTCTTCAATCTTAACTCAAAAATTCCAAATATATCACAAAAACACCACAAGGTCTTGTTTTTGCCTTTTTGGACCACTTGGAGCTAGGGAAAGCTAGGAGCTTATGAGAAAAATTGTTAGGTATAACCCCTATAATGTTAAATTAGAGTTTTTATGTTGTTTTGCTCGTAGGTTGTAGCGTAGAACGCTTTTTATATCGATTAGTGCAATATCGGGTTTTTAGTGTCTTTTTAGAGCTTTTAATACCTGCTGTGACCTGGAGTTTTTAGTGTTTGACCAAACAAAATTTTAGAGATGTACTAGTGAACCTGAGACACTACCTGAGAGACGGGGATCACCTCACCGGCCGGGGCCGGCGACCCCTAAGGCGCGATCTGGCGACGCCGGCTAAGTAGGAGAGGGTGGGGGTTGGTCTTCTGTGGGTAGTTGTCTGCTGTTGGTTAGGTGTGTTTGGTACTGTTTACTTTTTTAGTAAATTCAGTATGGAAAATCTGGGATCGATTACCTAAAATCTAGTGTTTTGAGTCCGCGTGATACGTGTTGCGACATGAGTCGTGATTTTGCGCTGATGGTGTACTCTGATTGGTTTTGAGGTATCGCAACGCGCGTTAGCCACTAGACATGCACTCGCGAGTTAGTTTAGTGTGTTGGTACATTTTTGAATACGTAGTTTTGCGTTATATTGATCGATTCTGAGTTGTTCGCATTATTTCTTGTGTTTGTGAAATTATAGCGTCGCAAGTGGGGACTTCGGACGCTGCGAACAAGGGGAAGTAGGTGGTCGGATTTTATTAGCTGGAGACCATTGGTGAGTAGATTTAACATCTACGGGGAAATCGCCCGTATGGCGCTAAGCGTCGGGGATAGATATGATGTGATATTAGCCGTATGTTTATGTGCTTATATAGAGATATTGAATGATTGTCATTGCATATAGCTACTTGTTGTGCCGAAACTGTATCTTTTGTACACTGCACTATTATTGACAGTCCATGTTGCACGAGCACCAATGATATGCTACACACACACTATCAGTAATTGCCATGATACGCACAACACAAATGCTCATTTATATACCTTGCTATTGGTTAGCGACTTTGAAACAGTTATACTTGTGCGACAGCGCATATGACATATAGTATACCTATATACCTACATGCTTATATATATATATATATATGCCATACTATACCTACATGCTCGCACATATACTTTGCTATTGTTACATGATCAGTTTTATAACATATATATCGGCGGAATGGGACGCTGTATATATATGTGTTTTGGATTTGGATTTTGGGAACCACGAGATATATTTAATGATTTGATGCTTTTAAATAGCGTAATTTTCCCGTGATATGCTCATATTGGTGTTTTATGTTGCATATGTTGTTTTAAATGTACTTACGCATTTGAGATATGTTTTCATGCGATATGGGAATTTCAAGTGTCGATGTTAGGCACTTATATTCCGAGAGATATATGGATTTTGACAGACCGATACGTGGAACACAAGTGTTGAGATGGGATATTTGGGTTTCGAGGAACGTATGGGTATCAGAAAGACCGATACATGGAACACAAGTGTCGAAGTGGGATACTTGGGTTTCGAGGAACGTATGGATACGCGTATTTACGTGTCGATGTTAGGCACTGGTTTTCATGATGTTTTAGAGTGTCGATGTTTGACACTCAGGTTCCATGAGACGTACTGGATTTAAGGGCCGATCTGAGGGTCGATCTGAGTATTTTAGGATTTGAGGTGTTGTTGAGTTACACCGTGTTTTTCCATGTATGATTTGTTCATGAGATTATTTACTATCCCGCACTCAGTATTCAGTTGATATGCATTGATTCATGTAGATATAGTACCCTGGTGGTGTACCCTGATCATGATAGTTGCATATTCATATTGTCATACTCATGCTACCAGCTTACATGTTATTGATCATTGCTGTTAGTGCATACTAGCGATTTCAGTATGATGTTATTTACTATTCACGAGTTGGCAACTCAGCCCCGTTGTGCCACAGTGTTTTCCAGGACTTTCCCTCAGAGTAGTCGCGGCAGGGCGTCCTATCATCACTACTTTTGCGGATACCGCTACGTTAGGCAGTGAGGCCTGTGCTTTTAGGTGGGTTTGCGGTTATCTGTCTGTATATTGTATATCTTTTGTTTGGATCTAGTATTCTCCATCTACCAATGTTTGTATATGTCTTAGAGACGACTTGTGAGGACTCTGTGTTGTATATTTGGTGACTTTGGGTGCCGAGCTCGTGGGAGCCGGTTATGTTGGAAAGTTTTACCTCCTTATGCAGTTTCCTTTGATATTTCTTCGCTTCGGCGTCGTATACTTGTTGTGGTGTTTGTCTCCACCGTTGGGCATGATTTTGCTCCCATTTGGGATGCTTTTTATATTATCTGTGTTATACCGTTTTCGGTGCTAGTTTTACAAAGGAGGTGCTGCCGAAATTTTCAAGAAAGAAAACTAGAGTTAGAGATTTTACTTGTGATTTTCTAAATGTTTTAAACTATGTTTTCTCCGTTGATCCAGTTTATGGTGGTTTAGATTTCTGGGTTTTCGTCTTTCTTGAGTTGCGTACGCCTTTAGACGTTACGTAGTTCAAGTGCCGGTTATGGGCCAAACTTGTTAGTGTATATGCTCTAGAGGCCATTACTGTATCATACTAGTTTGTATATTACTTAATGGAAGCTTGGGATATTCACAGTTGTATATACAATCTTGCTCAAAATGGTAGTATGCTACTTGATTTGTTTCTACTTTAATGTGTACATGTGTTTCTTTTAGCATATTATCTATACACATTAGTAGAGCCCTTAGGATCTTTGCTTGATTACCAGCGTTGTGATGGCAGTCACACTCGTGGGGGATGGGTAATCTACAAGCACATCCTTATACACGTCCCTAGTCGTGGGATTATCGAGACAGGGCATCGATACTCCGGAGTAGACTAGCGTATGCGCTTCTCATCCCAGTGCGGGAGGCGGACTGTCCCACAGCCGTCAGTACGTCGTACTTGAGATAGTATGCGGGTGCTCGTTAGGCTACGAGTACACTGGACAGGACTCGTTGGGAACTGATGGTTGGTATTATACCTATCGTCAGTTATCAGTTCCCAGGTGACATGAGTACAGCTTAGTCCGCTGACTTGACACTGTCACTTCGCCTCAAGTGTGTTCCCACTGTACTTTGACTACTACCCTACCACGGCTCAAAGGAGTCGTGCAAACAGGTAGTAGTTGGGTGCAGTCCCGAAGCACTTGGAGGCAGTGACGGTTAGAAAGGATTCATGGTATTGGGGGTTGACATCGCGCTGTGTCTAGGAGAGCCATTACACGAGTAGTCCCTGGCCAGGGCAAGCGAGATATACTGGTAGGTTTTCCAGTGTTATCTCAGGGTGTTCTGGGCTTCACTCCGACACGACTTGTACCGCTATTAGGGGACTGATGTTTACCGCCCCCTAGGCCCGCCATGCGATGTATCAGACGAACAGGCCGGACTGTACGGAGACTGTCACATTCAGGCTCAGTAGGAGTTCAGATGGGGTTCACCTCGTCAGTCTTCTTATCGGCATCTACCTGGGGACCGTTTCGTACAGCTAGTGCCGCTTGCGGTCTATGGTTAAACCCACTGCCAGCGTAGTGTCGAGTCTTTAGAGTCCCACACAGAGGGCTATTCGCCTTTGGGCAAAACAGAGTAGAGGTCGCATGGTTTTGCGACAGGGTTCGTTCTCATCCGCGCACTTGTGCATATTTGGAGTCCGGACGGATATTACTAGCGGGCTCTGATTTGAGCCAGATCCTAGTATATGTTTTGGGGTTAGTTTTATCTCTTAGTATTCATGTTCCTCGGAACACGAATGCGGGTGTGTATCTACAGATGATTGAGGCAGAGGAAGAGGATTTTCATTAGGGTTTCGGAACGGGTGTGTCTGCGCAGTTGACTGTCGTCTTTTTCCAAACCCTGATGAATTTGTGAATTATAAATTAATAATATTAATTAAATGAAAATGTGTCATGGTTGGGTTTGTTGACTTGTTGACCAAGGTTGACTTGTTGACCATGGTTGAAACATTGACTATCATCATTACACATCAAAGATGCTCTTTGATTCTAGCAAAACCATTTAATGTGAAATGATAATAGTCTTATCAAACCTTCCATCAACTTTTCATTTAGATTAATTTTATTAATTTGATAATTCACTAGATATTGTTATGGTTGTAAAAAACCATTTCATTCTATCATAACCATTCTCTCTCCTCTTTTCTTCTTCCTCCTCCTCTAGTTCAAGGAGATCCATTCTCATGTGTTGAGAAACCTCTCTTTGAGATAAAATACTCTAAACCACTCTCTACTCACTCTAGGGTTGAAGGTCTAGCATGCCAAAGACCTTAGTTCTCTCAAAGTTCGAGAAAGGAGCCTAAGGTTGAACCCTCAGGTGGATCCATCTTTGACGAAAGAAGGCGACGAGAAAAGCACCACCCAACCTCTACAAAGAGTTCAAGAAGAAGGAGTTCAAGTGAGGTATAACATCTTTTCCCAGTAGCTAACTCTCTTTAGCTTGGTAGCTAGTTTTGTTTAGAAAAGATCCCGACTTTTGTTAGTCTATGTTGCCTAGTGCGCTAAAAATTTGATTTTTATACCGTTTCCGCCTCCCCGCAAGAACCGGGGTTGGCAACATGGACTTACAGTGGTATCAGAGCCTAACTAAACATAAACTAGCTTGGTAGTAAACTGTATAGAAGTTCGATCGGAAAAATCGCAAAACTACGACAAGCAAAACCCTAAGTTTCTGTTAAAATTTTTTCTGCTCTAAAAATAAAAAGTCATACTCCAAAAATCATCTCAGGGTTTTGTGAAGAAGCCCACCAAAAACGGTCGAGTGATCCCTTCAAAGCGCGGCGGTTCCGCGGCAAAAGTATACCCATTGCCGCGGAACTGTAGGGTTCCTAGGCACACTAGTGAGGTCTCACAAGGCATCAACCATGCCAATTTCAAATTTTACGGTGCCGAGAAACCCTAGACTTGATCGTTGGCTAGAAGTTTAGGCGACAAAAGAAACTAGTTTACAACTAAACTAAAAGAACGGAAATACAACCTTTGTAGATCCGTTTCTCCACCTCCATAGCTCCATGATGATGTCCTCTCCGCTGTCCAAATCGAACCATGACTCTAGCATCGGCTTCATCGGAGAAAAAGCGGGCTAGGTCATCGACGACGATGCCGAAGATGATCTACGTCGAGGCATCACAAGATCAAGCTCCACCTTCACCAAGCCATGAAAACTTGTGAAGGAAACACCCTATACTACTTGGCAAGAGGTAGAGGATGAAGAAATAGGAAGTGGGTTCACTTTAGAATTGGATTTCTCACTCATTTCATCAATTCACCATTGATGAAGTCAAGCTTTCTTCATTGAAGAAGATGAAGAAGAAGAAGAAAGAATATCATAAGTATTTTCAAAATAGAAAATAATATGAATACTTATCATATCCTAACCCTAGTTAAGTGTAGAGAATAGACCATGGTTTGTTTAAATGGTTAGGGTTAAGCATGAAGACAAAATGGTTACAAAGTCAAACCTTCATGAAGATTCAACTACAAACAAAGAAAGCCACCATTTTCTCTTTATTCTTTCCAAAATAAATAAATAAATAAATAATAAAGAAAAGCAAAACCCTAATCATTAACTTAACAATGGTTTAATCTTTACACTTAACCAAGTTAACATGTATCATCAAACATGATACAATCAAGTGCACAAAAGTATATCACATTTACAACTTGTGAACTTCTAGTGAGAAAATCCATTTAAGTGAACCTATATTAGTTAATGTAAAGTGATATATCAAATATATAATTATACATTAAATCATTAAATCAACACTTGATTTAACGACCCGGTCATATCGCATATAACCGACTAATATCAATAGTAACAACTTATCGAATCAACACTTGATCCGATAACCCGGCTATAACGCATATAACCGATCAATGTTACAAATCGCGAGAATCGAATATAGTATCACATACTGGTATCATTCTCGGTCCTGCACATATCTCTTATGCGCTCCTATTTCGTTTCGCTTGAGCCAGGAAACCTCTGTGTAGGACTCTAAAGACTCGTCAATACGCCGGCAGCAGGTGATGATCATATCAAGCACCCACAAGCCGCAAGTGGTCTGCTAAACGTAACGGCCACCCGGGTATTGAGCGATCAGAAGATCGACGAGCAAGCCCGCTCACACTCCTGTGAATCCAACCAGTAACACTTACCGTACAGTCCGGTCTGATCGTCTGATATGTCGCATATCTTTCCTAGGGGTGGTAAACGTCAGACCCCAATAGCTCGATAAGTCGTGTCGATATGAGGTCTATAACAGTTCGAGAAACTACTGGTAACACTTACCAGTAAATCTCAGCAACCCTGGCCAGGGATTTCCGGTTATAGCCAATCGAACACAGCGCAACATCAACTCCCTATACCGGGAGAGACGAATCCCCTCCTATCGCTCATTGCCTCCATGTGACTCGGGACTGTACCCAAAAACCACCGTTTTGCACGCCCTCTTGGATGTGGTAAGATGGAAATCAAAGCACAGTGGGAACCACACAAGACTCTATGACGATCTCGGGTCAACAGACTACTCTGTACCAGTGTCACCAGAGAACTGCCATCTGACGTGAGGTATAATACCATCTGGGAGTTCTCGGCGAGTCCGTCCAGTGTACCCAGTCTCCACTGAGCACCCGTATATCATCTCTGATGTCAAACACCAATGGATATAGGATCATCCATCGCCCATCTGTATGGGTCGAGAAGGCATACGCTAGTCTACTCTGGTATATCGATGCCCCGTCTCGATATACCCACGACTAGGGACTTTGAAGGATGTACTTATGGACTACCATGTCCCCACTAGTATGATCCGCATCATAGTCCAGGTAGTCAAGTACACATCCTAAGGTCTTTACCAACATGTAACAGAGAGACAATCAGTGTACACGTTAAGGTAAAGAGCAACCAGATAGCATACTATCATGTCGAGCAAGAAAGTCCTCCCTATATATGTCCCAGCATCCACTGCAATATACATCCTATGTATAGCAATGGCCTCTAGGGCATACTTATAACTAACAATCTCCCACTTGCACTAGGGCCATCTGATAGCAGTGGTTGCAGTATCTCATACTCAACCATCCCATAAAAGTCTCTCTCTAGGAAAATGCCTTTGTGAGTGGATCCGCCGTGTTGTCCTCTGAGTCTACTCTCCTAACCTCGATCACCCTGGAGATCAACCATCTCCATGATCAGGTGATACTGCCTTACAATATGTCTGGATCACTGACGGGACGGACGTTCCTTGGCATAAGCCACAATTCTATTGTCACACAATGGGAGGAACTAAGTTCATCTCAGGAACAAATATACATCCAGACTGCCTCTTTGGTAGCATCTTAAGTAGCGATGTATCGAGCCTTTATCGTCTAGTATGCCACGGTATCTAGCTTGGAACTCTTCCAACATATCGTCCCTTTACTGAGGGTAAAGACAATGCCTGCGACTGACTTTCAGTCGTCCTTAACACCCTGGAACCCTACCAGTGATTCTCCCCAGGATCGGTTGATACCATCTCACTACAACTAGTGAGAATCCTAACATCCAATTAGATCTATCTCATAGATCCAAAACCCAGTATTTTAGGAGGTATCACTTTGATCCTTTATGGAGAATCATTGTGATAAGCGGAGATTGACCGAGCGTAGCATAGGAAACTCCTTCCCTATCAAGAGCATGTCATCCACGTACTCTACGAGGATTGTCACTATACTCCCTACTACCTTTTTGTTTATACAAGGTTCATCTACCATTTTGATGATGTCAAACTCTTTGACTAACACATCAAAACAGATGTTCCAACTCCGCGATACCTGCTTTATCCTATAAAGCATCTTGTACACGTTTCCGCTGCTCCCACCGTCTACGAAGCCCTCTGGCTGTGTACTTATAGACATTCTCTTCTAAAACATCATTTAGAAAAGCAGTCATGGCACCCAACCGCCAGATATCGTAGTCATGGTATGTAGCCGTGGCAAGTAGGATCTGGATGGACTTAAGCATAGCCACTTGAAAAGGTTTCATCATAATCCACGCCTGGTCGATGACGAAAAGCTTTAGCAAGTCTAGCTTTGAAAGTCTCAACTTTTCCATCTACACCAAGTAATCTTCTCAAGATATACTTGCTCCTGATGGGGATTTAACCCTTCAGATATAGCAACCAAAGTCCATACTTTGTTGGTGTATAAGGATTCCATCTCAGGTCGCTAAGCATCCAGCCATTCTTACAGAGTCTTACTCCTGATGGCCAGCTTGAAACTAGTTGGGTCATCATCTCATGATGCAATCCCCGCTCCCACTATCATAGAGTTACCGAAGTATCTCTTAGGCGGGTGAGGAACCCTACTAGATCGGCGGAGAGGCTGAGGTTCGTTGGTCTCTACTGAATCCTTTGGTTCTATCAAATCATCAGCTGCAGTTTGTATAGCTGGAACATTTCCAGTTCTATATAACAGATCTTGCCTCAAGCTTGTCCGGATTTTGCTTTTAGACATAGCCCGGACAACCCCAAATCTTAACTAACTTAAGATATGGGCTCTTCCCTTTCCATATCACATAGGAAGTGGTAGGCAACTGATTTGATTCGAACCCTATTCAATAGGTATGCAGCTTCTCAAGTGCATAACTTCCAAAAAGGAAATAGGTAACTCAGTAGTACTCATCATAGAGCACACCTTATCATATAGGGTGTGATTGCTCCATCCCGATATACCATCGTGCTATGGTGTATATAGAGGAGTAATGCTGAGAGAGAATCTCATTCTCCTTCTACTTTTAGAATAGTCCAGGATTTCCGTGCTCAAGTATTCTCCTCCTTGATCACATCAAAGAACAAAATACTTATACCCGTTTTGGTTCTCTACTTCTAACTTATATTCTGTGAATATCTCAAAAGGTTCGGACTTGTGTTTCAACAGGAACATATGTCTGAATTTAAAGAGATCATCAGAGAATGTAATAAAGTACAAAAAACCGGTCTTGGCATATGTAGACAGGGGACCTTGCATACATCAACATGTATCATCCCAAGAGTTTACTAAATCTTTCTCTGTTTCCAGTAAATAGAGCTATGGTCATCGTATCCTTGTAACATGACTGGCAAGTTTCATAAGATGTAAATTCAAACAGATTTTAAATATGCATCTAAATGTAACTTCAGCTTGTCAGGTCGCATTGATATGACCTAGTCTACAATGCCTCAAGAAGGATTCGTTCATTTCTGAACTCTTCCTCTTGTGTGTGTTCCGTCTACTAAAGAACTGTAGTTTGATTTAGAACATCAATGCTTTTAGATAACGTGCCTGATCCGATCAACTTTTGATATAGGAAGTGTTCAAAACATCATCCAACTATACAAAATTTTATCATTTTACTAATAAAGAGATAGATATGATTTTGTATATCAGGTTCGGGATCTAATAACATTCGTTCAGAATCAATGTATTTGTAATACAGGGTGACAGTGACCAACAGACTTGGCTGGAACACTTGCCCCGTTTTCTGCCTCATGAAACTTATCACCCGTTCTCAGTTCTCTACCAAGCTGTAGCCCTATGTAACAGATTACATATCTGGGATCCTGATCTGGTATCATATACCCAGGACGCAGAGGATACTGAGAAATAGTTCTTTGTAACGAACACACCCGAAGATGATGCATCAGCATGCACTCTCTTCGTTTGGGCGGCATGGGAATTCTGGTAATCCCCAATTTCCTGCTCTGTCTTATAACAATTATAAGTTGGAGCGGGACCAACGTTCCCCACCTCAGTATAACAAGCGGGTTCGGTCAATAATCCGTAATATTATCTTGATTAAGGCGTGATATGGTTGCTACCAGGAGAGAAAGAGAAGAAAATGTTAGTTATATGTATGCCCTAGAGGCCATTACTGTACATTGGATGTATATTGTAGTGGATGCTGGGACATATATAGGGAGGACTTTCTTGCTCGACATAATAGTATGCTATCTGGTTACTCTTTACCTTAACGTGTACATTGATTGTCTCTCTGTTACATGTTGGTAAAGCCCTTAGGATGCGTACTTGACTACCTGGACTATGATGCGGATCATACTAGTGGGGACATGGTAGTCCATAAGTACATCCTTCAAGGTCCCTAGTCGTAGGTGTATCGAGACGGGGCATCGATATACCAGAGTAGACTAGCGTATACCTTCTCGACCCATACAGATGGGCGATGGATGATCCCATATCCATTGGTGTTTGATATCAGAGATGATATACGGGTGCTCAGTGGAGACTGGGTACACTGGACGGACTTGCCGAGAACTCCCAGATGGTATTATACCTTACGTCAGATGGTAGTTCTCTGGTGACACTGGTACAGAGTAGTCAGTTGACCCGAGATCGTCATAGAGTCTTATGTGGTTCCCACTGTGCTTTGATTTCCACCTTACCACGTCCAAGAGGGCGTGCAAAACGGTGGTTTTTGGGTACAGTCCCGAATCACATGAAGGCAATGAGCGATAGGAGGGGATTCGTCTCTCCCGGTATAGGGAGTTGATGTTGCGCTGTGTTCGATTGGCTATAACCGGAAATCCCTGGCCAGGGTTGCTGAGATTTACTGGTAAGTGTTACCTCTAGTTTCTCGAACTGTTATAGACCTCATATCGACACGACTTATCAAGCTATTGGGGTCTGACGTTTACCACCCCTAGGCAAGATATGCGACATATCAGACGATCAGACCGGACTGTATGGTAAGTGTTACTGGTTGGATTCACTGGAGTGTGAGCGGGCTTGCTCGTCGATCTTCTGATCGCTCAATACCCGGGTGGCCGTTACGTTTAGCAGACCGCTTGCGGCTTGTGGGTGTTTGATATGATCATCATCTGCTGCCGGCGTATTGACGAGTCTTTAGAGTCCTACACAGAGGTTTCCTGGCTCAAGCGAAATGAAATAGGAGCGCATATGAGATATGTGCGGGACCGAGAATGATACCAATATGTGATACTGTATTCGATTCTCGCGATATGTGACATTGATCGGTTATATGCGATATAGCCGGGTTATCGGATCAAGTGTTGATTCGATAAGTTGTTACTGTTGATATTAGTCGGTTATATATACGATATGACCGGATCATTGAATCAAGTGTTGATTTAATGATTTAATGCATAATTATATATATTTGATATATATTACTTTGCATTAACTAGTATCGGTTCACTTAAGATAGATTTTCTCACTCGGATGTGCACATTGTATATGTGATATATTTTGTGCACTTGATTGTATCATGTTTGATGATGCATGTTAACTTGGTCAAGTGTAAAGATTAAACCATGGTTAGTTAATGGTTAGGGTTTTCATTTATTCTTTCATTTATCTTTTAATTTGGATTAAAAGAAATGAAAAGAGAAAAGAAAAACAAAAGGGTTTCTTTCATGAAGCTTGTTGAAGCTTCATGAAGCTTTGACCAAAGAAACCGTTTTGTCTTCATCTCATTAACCCTAACCATTCATTTAACTATAATTAGCTCTCTACACTTTACCATGGTTACAATTATGATAAGAATTCATTTTCCTTTCTATTTTTAAATAACTTGTCATAATATCATCTTCTTCTTCTTCATCTTCTTGAAAGAAGAAAACCTTGGACCATCAATGGTGATTGATGAAAAAGAGTGAGAAATCCAATTCTAAAGTGAACCCACTTCCTATTTCTTCATCCTCTACCTCTTGCCAAGTAGTAGAGTGTGTTTTCTTCACAAGTTTCATGACTTGGTGAAGTGGGAGCTTGATCTTGTGATGCTTCGACGTAGATCATCTTCGGCACGAAACCGACGACCTTGCCCGCCCATTTCTCCGATGAAGCCGACGCTAGAGCCCGGATTTTGATTTGGACAGCGGAGAGGACTTCATCACAGAGCCGTGGAGGTGGAGGACCGGATCTGCAAAGGTTGTATTTCCGTACTCTTAGTTAAAGTAGTTAACTAGTTGCTTTGTCGCCTAAACTTCTAGCCAACGATCCGTATTAGGGTTTCTCCGCACCCATAAAATTTGAAATTGGCATGGTTGATGCCTTGTGAGACCTCATTAGAGTGCCTAGGAACCCTACAGTGGTATCAGAGCTACTAGGCATTGGATGTCGACCTATGGGGGGTTCTCACTGTGTGACAGTGTGGCGAAGCATAGGCTCTTACCCCCAGGGTGTCCCGAGACCGGAAGGTGTTCCGGCGGGTTGTAGTCCTCGCGAGGGGGCATGCGTAAAAAGTAGCGGCTGAAGGACCCATTGGTGCCACGGCGACTCCATTGGATGGGGTGGCTGCCTGACCTACAGTGGTATCAGAGCCTAGCTAGATCCTTAGGCGATGCGTAGACGGAGTTAGAAGTCCGATTAAACCGAAACCCTAACACAAATTTGCTCTCTGGACTTTTTCCAAAAATTGGGTTTTTTCCAGATTAAAAATAAGCAGAAAATTCAGCAGGAAATTCTAAGAATTACGGTGCAAAAATTACCTAATGATCTGTCTAAAGTGCGGCGGAACCGCAGCATTAGCGTGCTAATGCGGTGCTTCCGCGGCCATTTTGTCTCTTCTCACATTGAATTTTGCACAGTAATTCCTATTTTGCAGTGCTGGTTTTCCTGGGATATTTTTTTTTTCTGAACTCAAGAGTTGAGTTTTCTGGGTTGTATTGGGGACTCGGTGTTTCGATCGGATTGTCTAATTTTGTCTATGTGGCTTTCCGGATATTTTAGAATATGTTAAAAAGTTCGACCGGATAAAAATACCCAACTTTTCCCCTGTCGGAAAATTTCCAAGTGTTGGATCTTTCCGTAGTTTAATGACGTTCTAAGTAGTGCAAGTAACGCGATGGTCCCTCTAGAAGACAACAAACCTTAACTCGATTATGTGACCGTCTTGAACTGCCCTTTGAACCTTAGGGTTTGGGGCAGTACGACGTGCCACATGTGAGGCGTTGGCTTGACCCTTCTACGGCTGGACCGTTGGTACTGAGGCACGAACTGAATGTTTTTAGACTTGTTTCATGTGTTGATCTGTATCGGGAAAACTTGGGTGTTTGAATGTTCGATCGGAAAGTTTAACATTTTCTAATTATCTGGAATGTGATACAATAATTGGAATTCACAATAAGTTATGAGATAACTGAATGAATGTTATAAACATAGCAGTTTAGTCTCACATGATCGGTTGCCACGGAATTTTGATGTGATCAAAAGTCCGTCGCAATCACGTAGCGTACGCGAATACTCGCCGGGTAAACTTAATAGACAGCCTCGCTCCATAGCCCCGACCAAGTGACTGTAGGAGAACCCCGTCGCCGAAAGAATCCGTTCGGGTGCTCACGGCAGCGGTGTTCCGCCTTGGTGCACTTCGTCGACGGCGTCAGGGGGTGCGGCCGCCTACTAAAGTTTGCGACGAGCATTCGATCAGGATGTCGGGAATCTTGTTGAATTGCCCGACTTGATATTGAAAAGTGTATTCGATTTTGAGACTAAAATGCGGGGTTTATGATTGTTAGGCATGCGATGTCTAAGTATTTCATTTGATTAGGCATGCGATGTCTAAAGAGGTTGCGGATTCCAACAGTTGTAGTTTTACACTTTCTTTTCTGTGACCGTAAGTGTAATATGTGATATCGCCGGTTTCGTTGCTATATGTCAACGACAATTGGGATGCGCATATTTACTTACGTTGATGACATGTGATGTTATGTGTTGCTGGATATGTTATATTGGATCGTCGTGTTTGAATAGCCTGGGGTTTTTATGTGAGATGAGTGTTTTTCTTTTTCATTCATGTAAAAACTTGTATGTAATATTCTTTTATTGGGGCACTTCCAGGTTGCGGAAGTTGTCACCTTTTGTATATTATTTACTTTTCCGCACTAGGATAGACCCAAGGAGGAGAGCACAAGTAACCGGGTTCTGGAGTCCAGTGGGAGACCAACTCGAGGAGTCGAGTCCGGGTCTCCTAACTCTAGAATTGGTAGGGTTGCTTGCCGCTCTCGTAGGGGTCTAGGGGTGTGGGTTTGGCTATTCATCGCGACCGTGGAATCCGTGTTTTATACTGTCTCGTATTGAAAACACGGACGTCCTAGTATATCCAATATTTCATATGATTCTTCTGCTGCGATATCTGTGATGTGATCATGTGATATGTTCTGTGATGGATACTGTATATAGTATATATGATATATTATATAGATGTTACTTATGCTTTACACCCGCGCTAGCCCTGCCCCGCTCTGCCGTTAGTTACCTAACCTAACGGTGCATGAGGGGACATCGTGGCGAATGCGGATGGCATAAGTGTACGTCGTATTTATCTGTGATGTTTAGGTACTTAAATGATGGGACTTCATTAATGTGATTAATGAAATAAAAGAAACCTAAGATGTTGTAGAATCGAATTTCAAAATAAAACAGGTAGCTACAGTTCTTGCTTCGCACAGCGGTGTATATGATATATCCTGTACCTTATTCGATAAGGAAAGGACCGAGATCCCTTCACCGGGAGTGACTCCTTTAGCAATAACTGGCAGATGCTACATACTCGGTTTGTCTTTTGATTGCTTTTAAAAGTTTTTGCTTTGCACAGTGATATATGTGATATATCCCGCACCTCATTCAACGAGGAAAGGACCGACGATCCCTTCACCGGGAGTGACTCCTTTAGCAAAACTAGAAAAGCCTCAAAAACACTCCATTTTAAAATCATTTGATTCTACAACGATATCAAGTTCATTACGCAATAGGTTTTCAGAAAAACCTGTCGTAGCCCTCCGTCATTTCAGATAAGTAGTAGTTAGTATTCGTGCTGCGTTTGTTGGCCTTTGTCAAGGCGCAGTGTGCGGTAGCTAAGTGGTGCTTATCTGCTTATGCATATGATGCAGATTGGATTAGGGTAGTCGTGCGACCTTGTGAGAACACTCAGCGTGCGCTCTTGCAAGAATAGATTGGTTATTATTTTATCTAATCAGGATGGCTCCCACTGTTTTTATCAAATCTTCTTTCAAACCCTAAAAGGAAAGACTAGCCGGGATTAATTACACACTACAAGTTCGCCAATCTTTCAGCCAGGCCAGTGTCGGTACTTTGAGGGAGGTCCCCCGTGCTTTCGCACGAACCTAATTAATGTAACCTCGTTTTCCCAGAGGCATAACCTCGTTGACACCTTTCTAGACACCTACTTGATCGGCTAATTGTAATGTATAAAACACTCCCAGATGTAACAATTACTCGCAGCGGGTATCGGGATCCAACTATCTCATAGAAGGTATGCAATCTCATTGCAAATTTCAACACTTGAAATTCCCGATAATACTTTTGCCCCTAGCGTGCTATGACCTTGACGAAAGCCTACAAACCACAGCCCGCTAGTCAAGTTCAACCCGTACATTTCTTGACTGAATTAAACCCACCCGCACGACCCTTGACGAAAGCCAACAAAGCCGTACGACTACCCAAATCCAGTCGCATCATATGCAGCAGATAAACAGCACATAGCTACCGCACACTACACCTTGACGAAAGCCAACAAATGTAGCACGAATACTATATGTAACTTATCTGAAATGACGGAGGGCTACAACAGGTTTTTCTGAAAACCTATTGCGTAATGAACTTGATATCGTTGTAGAATCAAATAATTTTAAAATGGAGTGTTTTTTGAGGCTTTTCTATTTTTGCTAAAGGAGTCACTCCCGGTGAAGGGATCGTCGGTCCTTTCCTCGTCGAATGAGGTGCGGGATATATCATATATATCACTGTGCAAAGCAAAAACTCTTAAAAGCAATCAAAAGACAAACCGAGTGTGTAGCATCTGCCAGTTATTGCTAAAGGAGTCACTCCCGGTGAAGGGATCTCGGTCCTTTCCTAATCGAATAAGGTGCAGGATATATAACATATACCGCTGTGCAAAGCAAGAACTGTAGCTACCCTTTTATTTTTGAAATTCGATTCTACAACATCTTATGTTTCTTTTATTTCATTAATCACATTAATGAAGTCCCATCATTTAAGTACCTAAACATCACAGATAAATACGACGTACACTTATGCCATCCGCATTCGCCTCGATGTCCCCTCGTGCACCGTTAGGTTAGGTAACTAACGGCAGAGCAGGGCAGGGCTAGCGCGGGTGTAAAACATAAGTAACATCTATATAATATATCATATATACTATATACAGTATCTATCACAGAACATCACATGATCACATCACAGATATCGCAGCAGAAGAATCATATGAAATATTGGATAACCTAGGACGTCCGTGTTTTCAATACGAGCCTGTATAAAACACGGATTCCACGGTCGTGATTAATAGCCAATCCCACACCCCTAGACCCCTACGAGAGCGGCAAGCAACCCTACCAATTCTAGAGTTAGGAGACCCGGACTCGACTCCTCGAGTTGGTCTCCCACTGGACTCCAGAACCCGGTTACTTGTGCTCCCCTCCTTGGGTCTATCCTAGTGCGGAAAAGCAAATAATATACAAAGGGTGACATCTTCCGCTACCTGGAAGTGCCCTAATAAAAGAATATTACATACAGATTTTTACATGAATGAAAATGAAAAACACTCATCTCACATAAAAAACCCCCGGCTATTCAAACACGACGATCCAATATAACATATCCAGCAACACATAACATCACATGTCATCAAAGTAAGTAAATATGCGCATCCCAATTGTCGTTGACATATAGCAACGAAACCAGCGATATCGCATATTACACTTACGGTCACAGAAAAGAAAGTATAAAACTACAACAGTTGAAATCCGCAACCTGCATAGACATCGCATGCCTAATCAAATGAATTCCTTAGACGTCTCATGCCTAACAATTATAAACCCCGCATTTTAGTCTCATTAACGAAAACACTTTTCAATATCAAGTCGGGCAATTCAACAAGATTCCCGACAGCCTGATCGAATGCTCGTCGCAAACTTTAGTAGGCTGCCGCACCCCTGACGCCGTCGACGAAGTGCACCAAGGCGGAACACCGCTGCCGCGAGCACCCGAACGGATGCTTTCGGCGACGGGGTTCTCCTACAGTCACTTGGTCGGGGCTATGGAGTGAGGCTGTCTATTAAGTTTACCCGGCGAGTATCCGCGTACGCTACGTGATTGCGACGGACTTTTGATCATATCAAAATTCCGTGGCAACCGATCAAGTGAGACTAAACCGCTAGATTTATAACATTCATTCAGTTATCTCATAACATCTTGTGAATTCCAATTATTGTATCCCATTCCAGATAAATAGAAAATGTTAAAATTTCCGATCGAACATTCGAACACCCAAGTTTTCCCGAAACAGATCAACACATGAAACAAGTTCAAAGACATTGACTTCATGCCTCAGTACCAACGGTCCTGCCGTAGAAGGGTCAAGCCAACGCCTCACATGTGGCACGCCGTACTGCCCCAAACCCTAAGGTTCAAAGGGCAGTTCAAGACGGTCACATAATCGAGTTAAGGTTTGTTGTCTTCTAGAGGGACCATCGCGTTACTTGCACTACTCAGAACGTCCTTAAACCACAGAAAAATCCAACACTTGGATATTTTCCGGCAGGGGAAAGATTGGGTATTTACATCCGGTCGAACTTTTTAACATATTCCAAAATATCCGGAAAGCCACATAGACAAAGTCTGATAATCCGATCGAATCTGCGAACTCCCAAAACACCCCAGAAAATTCAACTCTTGAATAAATATTAAAAATTCCCATAAAACTCAGCATTTAAATAAAGAAGTTACTGTGCAAAAATGGTTGACTGAAGAGACTAAATGGGCGCGGAACCGCCGCAATAGGCGGGTAATGCCGCGGATCCGCCGCGCTTTAGACAGATCATTAGGTAATTTTTGCACCGTAATTCTTAGAATTTCCTGCTGAATTTTTTAAGGATTTTTAATTTGGAAAAAACCATTTTTTCAGAAAAAGTCCAGAGAGGGTTAAAAGTTAGGGTTTCGGGGTTCGATCGGGTTTCTAATATCGTCTACGAATCGCCTAAGGCTCTAGCTAGGCTCTGATACCACTGTAGGGTTCCTAGGCACACTAGTGAGGTCTCACAAGGCATCAACCATGCCAATTTCAAATTTTACGGTGCCGAGAAACCCTAGACTAGATCGTTGGCTAGAAGTTTAGGCGACAAAAGAAACTAGTTTACAACTAAACTAAAAGAACGGAAATACAACCTTTGTAGATCCATTTCTCCACCTCCATAGCTCCATGATGAAGTCCTCTCTGCTGTCCAAATCGAACCATGACTCTAGCATCGGCTTCATCGGAGAAAAAGCGGGCTAGGTCATCGACGACGATGCCGAAGATGATCTACGTCGAGGCATCACAAGATCAAGCTCCACCTTCACCAAGCCATGAAAACTTGTGAAGGAAACACCCTATACTACTTGGCAAGAGGTAGAGGATGAAGAAATAGGAAGTGGGTTCACTTTAGAATTGGATTTCTCACTCATTTCATCAATTCACCATTGATGAAGTCAAGCTTTCTTCATTGAAGAAGATGAAGAAGAAGAAGAAAGAATATCATAAGTATTTTCAAAATAGAAAATAATATGAATACTTATCATATCCTAACCCTAGTTAAGTGTAGAGAATAGACCATGGTTTGTTTAAATGGTTAGGGTTAAGCATGAAGACAAAATGGTTACAAAGTCAAACCTTCATGAAGATTCAACTACAAACAAAGAAAGCCACCATTTTCTCTTTATTCTTTCCAAAATAAATAAATAAATAAATAAGAAAGAAAAGCAAAACCCTAATCATTAACTTAACAATGGTTTAATCTTTACACTTAACCAAGTTAACATGTATCATCAAACATGATACAATCAAGTGCACAAAAGTATATCACATATACAACTTGTGAACCTATATTAGTTAATGTAAAGTAATATATCAAATATATAATTATACATTAAATCATTAAATCAACACTTGATTTAACGACCCGGTCATATCGCATATAACCGACTAATATCAATAGTAACAACTTATCGAATCAACACTTGATCCGATAACCCGGCTATAACGCATATAACCGATCAATGTTACAAATCGCGAGAATCGAATATAGTATCACATACTGGTATCATTCTCGGTCCCGCACATATCTTATATGCGCTCCTATTTCGTTTCGCTTGAGCCAGGAAACCTCTGTGTAGGACTCTAAAGACTCGTCAATACGCCGGCAGCAGGTGATGATCATATCAAGCACCCACAAGCCGCAAGCGGTCTGCTAAACGTAACGGCCACCCGGGTATTGAGCGATCAGAAGATCGACGAGCAAGCCCGCTCACACTCCTGTGAATCCAACCAGTAACACTTACCGTACAGTCCGGTCTGATCGTCTGATATGTCGCATATCTTGCCTAGGGGTGGTAAACGTCAGACCCCAATAGCTCGATAAGTCGTGTCGATATGAGGTCTATAACAGTTCGAGAAACTACTGGTAACACTTACCAGTAAATCTCAGCAACCCTGGCCAGGGATTTCCGGTTATAGCCAATTGAACACAGCGCAACATCAACTCCCTATATCGGGAGAGACGAATCCCCTCCTATCGCTCATTGCCTCCATGTGACTCGGGACTGTACCCAAAAACCACCGTTTTGCATGCCCTCTTGCACGTGGTAAGATGGAAATCAAAGCACAGTGGGAACCACACAAGACTCTATGACGATCTCGGGTCAACAGACTACTCTGTACCAGTGTCACCAGAGAACTACCATCTGACGTGAGGTATAATATCATCTGGGAGTTCTCGGCGAGTCCGTCCAGTGTACCCAGTCTCCACTGAGCACCCGTATATCATCTCTGATGTTAAACACCAATGGATATGGGATCATCCATCGCCCATCTGTATGGGTCGAGAAGGCATACGCTAGTCTACTCTGGTATATCGATGCCCCGTCTCGATATACCCACGACTAGGGACATTAAAGGATGTACTTATGGACTACCATGTCCCCACTAGTATGATCCGCATCATAGTCCAGGTAGTCAAGTACACATCCTAAGGGCTTTACCAACATGTAACAGAGAGACAATCAGTGTACACGTTAAGGTAAAGAGCAACCAAATAGCATACTATCATGTTGAGCAAGAAAGTCCTCCCTATATATGTCCCAGCATCCACTGCAATATACATCCTATGTATAGCAATGGCCTCTAGGCCATACATATAACTAACAGGAACCGCGGCCGTTTTGACTCGGTTCATGACCGAGTTTGGTGCAGTGTTCTTAGGTTGTGGTTTTGGGATTTTTAAGATGGTTTATTTCAGCCCAGATTTTCCAGAAATGAAATTTGTATTTGGGGGCCTATAAATCCGTATTTTTGATCGAACTTCACTATACTTTGACTAATCGGTTATATCTGTGATGTTTATATGTATTGAACATCGGCTAATCGCTATATGTCGATTTGTGGGGGTTATACATATCTGTGATCTGTGTTTGATGATGGTATGTGTATTTGAATGCGTTGGATTGTCGCGGGTGAATAGCCGGGATGGATGTGAGATGAGTGTTTCTTTTTCTTTCATTCATGTAATATGTAAATTGATGTAATATTATTTGTTTGGCCGCACAACCGGGTCGGGGTTGTAGCCGTCATTGTATAATTCTTTTTACTGTTTTTGCTCCTAGGATAGACCCATGGAGGGTGTGCACAAACTACCGGGTATCTCGAGGTGCCGAGTGGCCTACTCATGGAGTTGAGGGAGGTTGCTGCGCTTCGGGTACTTGGCGGGTAGTTTGCCGCACCCGTAGGGGTCTTGGATGGGGTATTGGCTATTCACCGCGACCGTGTAATCCGCTTTTCGTTGCAGGCTCGAATGGATTGCGGATTCCTAGTATATCTAATGTATTCATCTGTGATCTATAATGTCTATCATTGCTATATATTTATATATAATAACTATTTAGGCGTTGCTTATGTTTTACAGCCGCGCTAGCCCAGCCCCTGCTCTGTCATTAGTTAAGTAACCTAACGGGTGATGACGGGGCCCCGTGGCGAATGCGAATGGCATAAGCGTACGTCATATTTTGGTTGTTTTCTGCAATGGTAGGATTAAATGATGGGACGCATTAAAAGAACTAATGCAAGAAAATAAACCAAGCAAAAGTCGATTGGAACACTTTGAAAACCACTCGGTTCTTTTCAAAACTAAACTTTTAAATGCGGAGCTTGAACCACTCCTTTTGAAAGCTATCTCGTTCCATCGATTATATCAAGTTCACTACGTTCACGGTTTCGCCAAAACCATTCGTAGCCCTCCATCATTTCAGTTAAATATTCGGTAGTATTCAAGCTATGTATTTTGACCTCACGCCAAGGCATAGTGATTGGTAGCTGCCTGATATTTATCTGTTGCATAGATAGAATGCGTTGATTTGAGACAGTTGTACTGCCATTTTGGCCTACGTTAAGGGTAGGTACGGGTGGGTTCAAATTAACCTGGATAATGATGGGTAGAACTTGACATGTGACATTTTGACCTCACGCCAAGGTCATAAGAGATGGGGCAAAAACCACATCGGGAGTTTCATAAGTACTGAAACTTGCTAGCGTTACATACCATTTGGAGTGTGATGATTCTGGTAGGATTCCTTCAGTTTTGTCACGCGATGATATTTGGATCCCGATCCTACTGTGAGTATATGCTACTCCTCGGGAAATTTCTCACTAAACGATCAATGCTATAAACCTAGTAGGTGTCTAGAAAGGTGTTAGCGGGGCTTCGCCCCCAGGGAAAAGAGGTTCTTAAATTAAGGAACTTCGCGAAAGCGTTGGAAAACCTCCCTCGAAGTACCGACACTGGCCTGGTTGAACGGTTAAGCAAGTATTGTACGGTGGGATTGATCCCGACTAATTCATCCTTTATGGTTTGAGGAGGGATTCGAGAGACAGTGGGGGCCATACTGTTTAGACAAACTAAAAACCACTCTAAACTTACAAGAGCATCATGCTGAGTGTTTCTTTTCTCTCTCCTAATTGCAGCGACTATTCAAGATGACCGGACTTAAGTTATTACTAGATAAAAACATACTGACAGGGCCAAACTACAAAGATTGGCTCAGGAATGTCAAGATGGCAATCACTTATGACAAGTTGGGGTATCTTCTTACCACCAAAGCTCCCCCTGTCCCAGGTCCCAAAACCAGCGTCGTAGATAAGGAAATCTATAAGACCTGGGAACTAGACTGCGCAAAGGCCAAGTGCCTCGTGCTTGCCTCGATGGACAACGAACATCAGAGGAGGCATGAGAATATGGACCTTGAATCCATATTTCTCCATACAAAAGAACTGTATGGAGAGCAATCTCGTATCGCAAGATACGAAGTGTCGAAGAAGCTATTTTGGGCAAGATTGGCCGTCGGATCATCGGTAGCGGAACACGTGCTTAAGATGATTGGCTACATTGAGGAGCTCGCGGACCTTGGGACCACGTTGGAGAATGAACTCTATACGGACTTGATTCTCCAGTCCCTTCCTTCCACTTACGCCCAGTTCATCCTATACTTCAACATGCAAGGAAAGGAGGTTGAACTTCCCGAGCTTCTGAACAAGTTGAGGACTTTTGAGGGCACCCTACAAAAGGGTAGGGAGACATCCACTTTGTTTGTAGGAGGATCTTCCTCTTCTAAGTCCAAGGCGAAAGCCAAGGGAAAGAAGAAGAAAGCCCCCGCCAAACCAAGAGGCGGTGTCAGTAAAGTGGATACGAAGGGAAAGGCAAAAGCAACAAAGATAGCAGGGAAGCTTGTGGGGAAAGAAGAGTGCTTTTACTGTCACAAGAGTGGACACTGGAAAAAGGATTGCAGGGCTTGGAAAGCCAGGACACGGGATCTGAAGCAGGTTACGGCTTCAGCTTCAGGTGTGTATGTTATTGAAAACTGTCTATCAATAAACTCTACTTCCTGGGTATTGGATACCGGATCAGGATCTCATATCTGTAATTCTTTGCAGGCGTTGAGAAAGCGTAGGTTTTTGAAAGCAGGTGACTTGACCCTCAGAGTTGCAAACGGAGCTAGAATGGATGCTGAGGCCGTGGGGGACTATCACCTGGGTTTGTCAGATGGACATTTTTTGGTTTTGCGTGGTTGTTATTTTGTACCAAATGCAACTTGTAATATCATTTCTGTATCTTTATTATCTAAAGAAGGTTATGAATTTGCATTTGTAAGTAATGTTGTGAACATTCACCTTAATCAAGTTCTGATTGGGTCAGGTACATTAAGCAACGGTATATACGTATTAAACCAACCACAGATTTTCAACGTCCAGAATACACACAAAAGAAAGTCTCCTGATATCAATCAGGCTTTCTTATGGCATTGTAGACTAGGTCACATCAATGAGAGAAGGTTGACTAAGTTACATACAGAAGGATATTTGGATCCGTTCGAGTGTCAATCTTATGCAACTTGTCAATCCTGTCTCAAAGGAAAGATGACAAAGACTCCGTTCACTGGACACGGGGTAAGAGTGAGCGAGCTCTTGGGACTCGTACACAGCGACGTGTACGGTCCAATGTCTACGCATGCACGAAGCGGCTATTCTTACTTCATTACTTTTACGGATGATTTTTCAAGGTTCGGACATGTCTTCTTAATGAAACATAAATCTGAAGCCTTTGAAAAATTCCAGGAATACAATAATGAAGTAGAAAAACAAACAGGCAAAAGTATCAAGACACTAAGATCTGATCGAGGTGGTGAATACTTGAGTGCCGAGTTCCTGAATTACTTAAAAGAGAATGGAATTCTCTCTCAGCTTACTCCTCCATACACTCTGCAACATAACGGTGTATCGGAGAGACGGAACCGAACCCTATTGGATATGGTAAGGTCCATGATGAGTAACCCTGAGTTACCGCGATCATTCTGGGGATATGCGCTAGAATCAGCTGCATACCTTTTGAACCGAGTTCCAACTAAGACTGTGCCTACCACACCATATGAATTATGGAGTAGGAAGAAATTTTACCTTCAATACCTGAAGATCTGGGGATGTCCAGCTTTTGTCAAAAAGCAGCATGCGGACAAACTCGAGGCACGCTCGGTATTGTGCAAGTTTGTGGGATACCCAAAGAAATCCAGGGGGTATCTTTTCTATTACGCAGAGGAACAAAAAGTCCTTGTTTCTCGTAATGCCCATTTTCTGGAACATCAGTTCTTGGAAAAGGAAATAAGTGGGAGCGCAATAGAACTGGAAGAAATTCCAGAACCACAAGCTATTACTGAAAGCTTAGTAGAACCAGAGGGTTCGAAAGATCAGGACATTCCCACGCCGCTCCGCAGGAGTAGTAGGCAGTCTCATCCGCCCGAGAGATACTACGGTTTTCTCATTGACGGGGATAGAGAGGATTGCATCATAGACTTTGATGAGCCTACTAGCTTCCAGCAAGCCATTCAGAGCGTCGACTCGGTAAAATGACTGGATGCAATGCGGACCGAAATGGAGTCCATGTACACCAACAAAGTATGGACGTTGGACATTGCTCCAGATGGGGTAAAACCCGTAGGATGCAAGTGGATCTTCAAAAGGAAGATTTGTGTAGATGGACAGGTTGAGACCTATAAAGCTAGACTGGTAGCAAAGGGTTTTCGTCAGCGACCTGGTTTGGACTATGACGAAATCTTTTCTCCAGTAGCTATGCTGAAATCCATTCGGATCCTTCTTGCCAATGCTGCCTTCCACGATTATGAGATTTGGCAGATGGACGTAAAGACATCTTTTCTAAATGGACATTTAGAGGAGTGTGTCTATATGGATCAGCCAGAGGGTTTCATTCAGAGTGGGAGCAGCGGTTGTTAGTTGTATGTATGCCCTAGAGGCCAGTATTGTACAGATGATGTATATTATATTGGATGCTTGGACATATATAGAGATGACTTTCTTGCTCGATATAATAGTATGCTATCTGGTTACTCTTTATCTTAACATGTACACTTGTCTCTTTAAACTGTCTTATGGTTACATGTTGGTAAAGCCCTTAGGATGTGTACTTGACTACCTGGACTATGATGCAGATCATACTAGTGGGGACATGGTAGTCCATAAGTACATCCTTCAAGGTCCCTAGTCGTGGGTGTATCGAGACAGGGCATCGATATACCAGAGTATACTAGCGTATACGCTTCTCGACCCATGAGATGGGCGATGGATAATCCCATATCCATTGGTGTTTGACATCAGAGATGGTATACGGGTGCTCAGTGGAGACTGGGTACACTGGACGGACTCGCCGAGAACTCCCAGATGGTATTATACCTCACGTCAGATGGCAGTTCTCAGGTGACACTTATACAGGTTAGTCTGTAGACCCGAGATCGTCATAGAGTCATGTGTGATTCCTACTGTGCTTTGATCTCCACCTTACCACGTCCATGAGGGCGTGCAAAACGGTGGTCTTTGGGTACAGTCCCGAGTCACATGGAGGCAATGAGCGATAGGAGGGGTTTCGTCTCTCTCGGTATTGGGGGTTGATGTTGCGCAGTGCTCGATTGGCCGTAACAGGGAAGTCCCTGGCCAGGGCTGATCAGAGATTTGCTGGTAAGTGTTACCAGTAGTTTCTCGACCCGTTATGAGCCTCACATCGGCACGACTTATCGGTTATTGGGGTCTGACGTTTACCACCCCTAGACTTGATATGCGACATATTAGACGAACAGACCGGACTGTACGGTAAGTGTTACTGGTTGGATTCACAGGAGTGTGAGCGGGCTAGCTCGTCGATCTTCTGATCGCTCAATACCCAGATGGCCGTTACGTTTAGCAGACCGCTTGCGGCTTTTGGGTGCTTGATATGATCATCATCTGCTACCGGCGTATTGACGAGTCTTTAGAGTCCTACACAGAGGTTTCCTGGCTCAAGCGAAACGAAATAGGAGCGCATATGAGATATGTGCAGGACCGAGAATAATGCGTGTATGTGATACCGCATTTCATTCTCGCGATATATGTTTCGATTGCTTGTATTCGATATGACCTAGTTATCGAATCGTTGATTCGATAAATCGATACATTGGATTCTAGTCGGTTATGTGCGACATGACCGAATCATTGAATCAAATGTTGATTTAATGATTTAATGTATAATTATATATTTGATATATTGCATTGCATTAACTAGTATTGGTTCACTTTATATGGATTTCTCACTTGATGTGCAAGAAGTATATGTGATATACTTTTGTGCACATATTTGTATCATGTTTGATGATACTTGATCATTTTGTTAAGTGTAAAGAATTAAAACCATGGTTAAGTGTTGATTAGGGTTTTGCATATTCATTTATTTATTTATTCATTTATTTGAAAAGGATTATGATGAGAATGGTGGCTTTCTTTGTTTTAAGTTGAAGCTTCATGAAGCTTTGACTTTTGTAACCATTCTTGTCTTCATGCTTAACCCTAACTCATCCAAGTAACCATGGTCTATTCTCTACACTTAACTATAGTTAGCTTATGGTAAGTATTGAATTATTATTCATTTTAACTAAACACTTATCATAATTCTAGCTTCATCTTCTTCTTCATCTTCAAAAGAAAAAGCTTGATGCCATTAATGGCAACTTGAGTTCCAAAGTGAGAAATCCAATTCTAAAGTGAACCCACCTCCTATTTCTTCACCCTCTACCTCTTGCCAAGTTGTTTTGGGTGTTTTCTTCACAAGTTTCACAAATTTGTGAAGTCGGAGCTTGAACTTGTGATGCCTCGACGTAGATCATCTTCGGCACGAAGCCGACGACCTAGTCCGCCCAAATCTCCGATGAAGCCGACGTATGAGTTCGGGATTCGAGATGGACAGCGAGAGGATGCCTACATGGAGCTAAGGAAGTGGATAACCGGATCTACAAAGGTTGTAGCTCTCTTCTTTTAGTTAAGTTGTTAACTAGATTCACATATCGCCTAAACTTCTAGTCAACGATCCGTATTAGGGTTTCTCGGCACCCATAATTTTTGAAATTGGCATGATTGATGCCTTGTGAGACCTCTTGAGAGTGCCTAGGAACCCTACAGTGGTATCGGAGCCTAGCTAGAGCCTTTGGCGAAGTCTAAACGTCGTTTGAAACCCGAACGAACCTGAAACCCTAAAACCCAAGTGCTCTCTGGACTTTTTCTAAAAACTGGGATTTTTCAAGATTAAAAATGCTTTAAAAATTCAGCAGGGAATTCTAAGAATTACGGTGCAAATTTTTTCAAATGAACAGTATATTGTGCGGCGGAACCGCGGCATAAGCATGGCTTCTGCGGCGGTTCCGCGGCCTAATGATGACGTCAGCCCTCCTCCTTTGCACAGTAATTCATCATTTAAGCTGCTGAGTTTTATGGGTATTTTTAATATTTATTCCAGAGATGAATTTTCTGGGGTGTTTTAGAGCTTCGATGTTTCGATCGGATTATCAAATTTCGTCTTTGTGTATTTCCGGATGACTTTAGAATATGTTAAAAAGTTCGACCGGATATAAATACCCAATTTTTCCCCTGCCGGAAAATATCCAAGTGTTGTATTTTTGTGTGGTTTAAGGACGTTCTAAGTAGTGCAAGTAATGCGATGGTCCCTCTAGAAGACAACAAACCTTAACTCGATTATGTGACCGTCTTGAACTGCCCTTTGAACCTCCGGGTTTGGGGCAGTACGGCGTGCCACATGTGAGGCGTTGGCTTGACCCTTCTACGGCTGGACCGTTGGTACTGAGGCATGAAGTGAATGTCTTTGAACCTATTTCATGTGTTGAGCTGTATTGGGAAAACTTGGGTATTCGACTGTTCGATCGGAAAGTTTAACATTTTCTGTTTATCTGGAATGTGATACAATAATTGGAATTCACAAACAGTTATGAGATAACTGAATGAATGTTATAAATCTAGCGGTTTAGTTTCACTTGATATTGAAAAGAGTTTTCGATAATGAGACTAAAATGTGGGGTTTATAACTGTTAGGCATGTGATGTCTAAGTATTTCATTTGATTAGGCATGTGATGTCCAAAGAGGTTGCGGATTCCAACTGTTGTAGTTTTACACTTTCTTTTCTGTGACCGTAAGTGTAGTATGTTCATATCGCCGGTTTCGTTGCTATACGTCAACGACAATTGGGGTATGCATACTTACTTACGTTGATGACATGTGATGTTATGTGTTGCTGGATATGTTATATTGGATCGTCGTGTTTGAATAGCCGGGGGTTTTTATGTGAGATGAGTGTTTTTCATTTTCATTCATGTAAAAACTTGTATGTAATATTCTTTTATTTGGGACACTTCTAGGTAGCGGAAGTTGTCACCTTTTGTATATTATTTACTTTTCCGCATTAGGATAGACCCAAGGAGGGGAGCATAAGTAACCGGGTTCTGGGGTCCAGTGGGAGACCAACTCGAGGAGTCGAGTCCGGGTCTCCTAACCCTAGAATTGGCAGGGTTGCTTGCCGCTCTCGTAGGGGTCTAGGGGTGTGGGATTGGCTATTCATCACGACCGTGGAATCCGTGTTTTATACTGGCTCGTATTGATAACACGGACGTCCTAGTATATCCAATATTTCATATGATATTTTCTGCTGCTTTATCTGTGATGTGATCATGTGATGTTCTATGATAGATACACTATATAGTATATATGATATATTATATAGACGTTACTTATGTTTTACACCCGCGCTAGCCCTGCCCTGCTCTGTCGTTAGTTACCTAACCTAACGGTGCACGAGGGGACATCGAGGCGAATGCGGATGGCATAAGTGTACGTCGTATTTATCTGTGATGTTTAGGTACATAAATGATGGGACTTCATTAATGTGATTAATGAAAGAAAAGAAACCTAAGATGTTGTAGAATCAAATTTTAAATAAAACAGGTAGCTACAGTTCTTGCTTTGCACAGCGGTATATGTGATATATCCTGCACCTTATTCGATGAGGAAAGGACCGAGATCCCTTCACCGGGAGTGACTCCTTTAGCAATAACTGACAGATGCTACACACTCGGTTTGTTTTTGATTGCTTCTATAGTTTCTGCTTTGCACAGTGATATATATGATATATCCCGCACCTCATTCGACGAGGAAAGGGCTGACGATCCCTTCACCGGGAGTGACCCCTTTAGCAAAACTAGAAAAGCCTCAAAATCGCTCCATTTCAAAAACTTCATTTGATTCTACAACGATATCAAGTTCATTACGCTCATGGTTTTCTGAAAACCTGCGTAGCCCTCCGTCATTTCAGATAAGTACTACTTAGTATTCGTGCTACGGTAGTTTGGCATTCGTCAAGGCGTAGCGTACGGTAGCTAACTAGTATTTATCTGCTTATGCATATGATGCAGATTGGATTAGGGTATTCGTACGGCGTTGTTTGGCATTCGTCAAGGGTCGTGCGGGTGGGTTTAATTCAATCAAGAAATGTACGGGTTGAACTTGACTAGTGGACTATGGGTTGTTTGGCATTCGTCAAGGTCATAGAATACTAGGGGCAAAATATTATCGGGAATTTCAAGTGTTGAAATTTGCAATGAGATTGCATACCTTCTATGAGATAGTTGGATCCCGATACCCACTGTGAGTAAGAGTTACTCCTGGGAGAGTTTTACACATTACAATTAGCCGATCAAGTAGGTGTCTAGAAAGGTGTTAACGAGGTTACGCCTCTGGGAAAATGAGGTTTACATTAATTAGGTTCGTGCGAAAGCACGGGGGACCTCCCTCAAAGTACCGACACTGGCCTGGCTGAAAGATTGGCGAACTTATAGTGTGTAATTAATCCCTGCTAGTCTTTCCTTTTAGGGTTTGAAGAAAGATTTGATAAAAAGCAGTGGGAGCCATCCTGATTAGATAAGATAATAACCAATCTGATCTTGCACGAGCTTACGCTAAAGTGTTTTCTTCTCTCTCTCTCCAGGTAGCGACCATTTCATGCCCTAATGAAGATAATAATATGGATGTATTGACCGAACCCGCATGTTATACTGTGCAGGGGAACGTTGGACCCGTTCTATCTTACAAGTGTTATAAGAATGAACAGGAAACAGGAGAATATCTGGATTCTGTCACCGCCCAAACGGAGAACATGCATGTTGATGCATCATCTTCGGGTGTGTTTGTCATTGAGAACTGTTTCTCAGTTCACCCTACGTCCTGGGTATTAGATACCGGATCAGGATCCCACATATGTAAGATGTTACATGGGCTACGAAAAGGTAGAGAACTGGGAAAGGGTGATCATTCCGTTCAAGTTGGGAATGGGGCAAATGTTGCAGCCAAAGCAGTTGGCGAATATCACCTTGTATTACCAAGTGGTGATACACTGATTCTGAATGAGTGCTATTATATACCGAACATGATGTGCAACATTATATCAGTTTCTTTATTGAGTAAAGAAGGATATAATTTTGTAGTACAGGATAATGTTATTGTAAGTCTACGTTAACGCCCCGGCAGTCTACAGACGCCAATTGCGGAATAAAACTTTTTAACTTGGCGCTATCGTATGCTTTAACCCGGATCTGCCATTATTGCTAAACTAACAAACAGTAAAGAGTATAGAAATGTTGTACCGACTGATCCGAGTCCTCCGGTCTTCATCTCCACTCCGATCTCCTCGCGGGATCTCCGTCTGTCTCCTCCTCGTCGGAAAGGGCACCACATCGCCTGTAGCTTTTACGGGCTCCCACCTCAATACCGAGGCAACTCGGGCGCGAAGCTGGCGAATCGACGCGTCCAAGATTTGCTGTAGGAAGTGTAGTGTAGAGGCTACTTGTCTCTTTGGGGTTTGTTGCCTTTGGATGGAGGAATGAATGTTGAACTTTGGAGGGAAATGAAGCAACCATTTTTGCAAGCCAAATGAGATGAACAAAATGAAGCACAAAATGAATCTCTCAATTTTTCTCTCCTCCTCATCAAGTGGCCGGCCATTACTTGGTGGAAAATGGTGGAGGGAATAACAATATGAAGTAAGAAGGGAGGTGAGTGTAGGAGTGAAGCAAAGGTGACCATATACAAACATGAACCATGCTTATACCTTTTTCAAACCATACCCATTTATGTCATAAGTCAAAGCAAGTCATGGTGCAAAGAAAAGAAAGCCATCATAATCAATGGTTTTGCAAGAAACCCCCTCCACAAAGATTATTTGCACAATTGCAAATAACCCCCTCCATCGGAAAAGTCCGGCCGGGAAAGAACAAAGGAAAACCGGCCGGAACGGAATGCAAACTGGCAACTCCAGAAAACTGGTCCCGTAATTAATTACAGGAAAACCCCGACACTGTGCATACACACCCACATCTGTATTCCGTCCGGATACAAATGCAAAGAGACAAAATCTACACTGTACTAAACTAGGACCGGCTTAAACCAAAGCCGGCTAGTAATATCCGTTCGATCCTGATCCGTGCAATACCGCACGTATCTGATCGAACCCTGCCATATAACTATACGGCTACTAGTACAAACCGTCCGATCCTGATCCGTGCAATACCGCACGTATCTGATCGGACCCTGCCATATCTCCATACGGCCTCTACAGCGTTTCGCCCGAAAACTGAGTAACTGAAAAGGTGGTAGACTCCAAAGACTCGTCAATACTATGGCTGTGGATTTAACCACTAGCACGTCAGAGGTATAAGCCAATACGTAACGGGCCACCAGCTATTAACTAAAAGGGACGTCGATGAGCGAACTCATCCTGACACCCTACTGAGCCTGTCAGTGACAATATCCGTACAGTCCGGTCCGTTCGTCTATGAGCATCGCATGGCGGGCCTAGGGGGTTGGTAAAAGTCAGACCCCCAAAAGCGGTACAAGTCGTGTCGGAGTGTAGCCCAGAACACCCTGAGATACTACTGGAATACCTACCAGTAAATCTCCTGCCTTGGCCAAGGACTTCGTGTAATGGCTCTCCTAGACACAGCGCGACCTCACTCCCAATACCGGGAGAGACGAAACCCCCGAAGATCCGCTCACTGCCTCCATGTGGCTCGGGACTGTACCCAACTAAAACCTGTTTGCACGACTCCTTTGAGCCGTGGTAGGGTAGTAATCAAAGCACAGTGGGAACTCACACGAGAAAAATGACGATCCCCAGGTCGATGAACTAACCTGTACACATGTCACCTGGGAACTGCTATCTGACGTCAGGTATAAGACCAACTAGCATGTTCCCGGCGAGTCCTGTCCAGTGTACTCATAACCCAATGAGCACCTGTATACATCTTAGGTGATCCAACTGACACCAGTGGCTTGTGAGACCGGCCACCGCCCCTCGTCGGGGTCTCGACTGTATACACTAGTCTACTCTGGAGAATCGATGCCCTGTCTCGAAACTCCCACGACTAGGGACCTTTTAAGGATGTGCTTGTAGACTCCAGCTCTCACTTATATGATCGCCCTCATACTGCCGGTAGTCAAGCAAGAATCCCAGGGGCTCTATCAACGTGCAATAGCGACATGTCATGTCACCTAAAGCAGTACACGATGATAAAGGTAAACCTGATAGCATACTATCATCTCGAGTAAGACTGTTCTACCGGGATAGGTCCTCCCTCAATCATTGCAATCACGTGCCTGTGATCCAATAATTGACTCTGAGGGCACTATCTCCAACAATCTCCCACTTGCACTCAAGGCTAATTATTGCGATGTCGCATACTCACAGCCCGTGTGATACCGAACACCCAACTCCTCTACTAGTCAGTCGCACAAAACCTGTTTGCGAAACTATTGCGTTCGAGGAATAGCCTCAGTGAGTGGATCCGCTCTGAAGTTTCTTTCTATATCTCTCTATATCTCAAGTTCGCGGAGAATGCCATCTCCCGAAATGAGCAATACCTGTCTTAGAGTGTCTGGATGTCTGATGGGACCGAGTTCATAAATGAACTCCAAATCCAAACTTCTTAGACTGTATCGTCAACTGAACTTAATCAGTATCCTGCGCCAAGCCTCCCTCAGTATTGCCTTGGATCACCTGTCCAAAATACTGCCCCTCGTCAGAAGGAAAACTGTAACTCTGACAACCTCCTTGTCGTCCAGGTCACCTTGGAAGCCTGGAATGATAACTGTTTCCCGAATAGGGCTTTCGTTATCATATCCCTAGAACAGCCACTTATGTTCTAAAACTGCTTCCGACTGTTCCTCCAGGATTGGATCAATATCAACTTATTGCATCTAGTGCAAGAACAACATCTGGTGTGGCACTTGACATCTCATGATTGACTCAATTGCCTAAGCAAGTGATCTGCCAATCATGCACATCCCTCTCTCTACTTTAGTCTATAAGACACCTTTAGAGAGGGTGACTCCATTACCTGCAGGTACACTACCGTGCCAGGAGTCGTCCATTCTAAATACTCTTAGAATGCTGTCAAAGTACCCTGATTGGGAAACCACCCAAATCTAGATCCAAAACCATAGATCTAGTAACCAGTATGTCTGATATTGTGTCCAAGTTCCTTGTGGAAAAACCACTGTGTGACGACCAAAGAATAACCGATTGTAGTATAGGAGTTTCTTTTCCTACTTTGTGTATGTCATCCAAAACCCGGATATCACACCCTACTACCTTCTCAACAGATCCATCCCCTATTCTGATGACGTCAAACCCATGACAGTCACATCAGAATTAGATGATCTATCTCCGCTATATCTGCTTTAGTCTATAAACAGACATAAGCCTGATGTCCACCAATGCTTCCGCTGCTCCCACTGACTACGACAACCCTCTGGCAGAGTCATATAGACGTGCACTTCTAAAGCTAGTTTAGAACGACGCTATACTCATCCTCCTGCCGGGTCTCGCAGCCTGGAACAACAACAATGGCAAGTGTGGGTAAACAAGAACTTCCCTGTCACCGTCCTTGAGGCTACCGGAGTACCTCTCGGGTGCCTGAAGTTACCCACCTTTTCTGCGGAGTGGCCAATGGAATGTCAAATCAGATTGAATCTTTAGGTTCCTTATCAAATCTCCAGTAATCGTTTGCGGTTCTGGAATCGCTTCCAGTTCTACCATACTCCCACTGCTGTTTTCTGAAAAATAACCATTTCTTTTAAAATGTGGCGAGTTAAGAACAATATCACTATTGATCTTCCAGATGGTAGAAAGTCAACCCTCGTCATAGCCTGGGTCAACCCACAAACAGCCATTACAGAAACGTGCCTTGAGTTATCCAGAGTCTGGTTTTAATCATAAGCCGGACAACTCCCCGTACCTTAACAATGTTAAGATATGAACTGTACTATATCCAATATAGAACCAGAGGCACTGATTTAATTGAACCAGATTCAAATCATGCAGCTGTCTCCAGTGCATGTCAACTAAATGGAGAGAGGCCGATCAGCGTTACTCAACTTAGGAATGCTTCCAATTATGAGTAATCTGAAAGAGAAGCAATTTCTCTTTATCATTACTATCAACTGAATACCATGCACAAGTATATACATCTTCGATCACTTTGAAGAATCCCGATACTTGCTATACCTGGTTCTCTACTCTATTCAAATACCTATAACTCCTCAAAACTTAGACCCTGTGTTTCTACGAAACACATGTTTAAGAACTAGAGAAGTTAAAAGTAAACAGAATATAATATGAGGACCAAACCCTCTGTCCCAATGGACACTGGACAACATACAATACTCTGTATAAGTCCGCTGAGTCTAACAACTCTTTCACTGTGTGTCGTAGGTTGAAAACTGTACTTATGGTTAAGAAGAATTACACCGCTGTTTAATGCTCCTTACCTAACCATCCACTGATATAGGTAAATGTCATCGACATAATATCAAAAAGGTATATCTCACTCTATTCAAATAGACGTACAGATATATCAATTTGAAATTGGTGCATAACAGCGGATATTCAAAACCAAACATTTGCCGACCGGCAAACAGCTCAGGTGATTTCCTCAAATATCACCGATTACAACGAATCCCGATATAATGAGGATGATCACCCAATTCCCAATAACTTACTCCCACTCATCATCTGTAAAACCATACAGATGTGAGAATCATACCTGGTAAATACATACCCTGGAGCAAGTGTCTAATCGGGAAATCAGTTTTCATTTAACAGTACACAGTGAACTGAAACATTGAAATGTTTCGATGGGGTATCCTGGTATTCTTAGTAATGCCTCTACCATTATCCAGATTCACAACTATAACCGTATAATTCTTTGCCACCTCTCTAAATCCCTTTATATGTCCTTAGTCATTACCTTCTGCACACCCCTTAGGCCAAATGGTTTTCTTCCTTCCCTACCGTTCGGCACCAGCCTATGGTTTGGAAGAAGACTATCCAATAAGCTTAATGGGTGTACTGTCCTAGTCCTAGGAGCACTCGCAATGCGAGAGAAGGTGAAGATAAAAGACAACCGAATAAACCTTATTCCTATTTCTCCTGGACCAGAATCCATCCCCGAACTGGAACAAGTTCCTTTCGAGTTCGTATATAACCATACGATGGAGTACCCAATAAACTGTGGATCTTCGTAGTGATACGGAGTGTCCTGGAGAAATACAAAGGTGATGTGGGAGTGGTAACGAAATATTTGGTTTGGTCGTGAATATCTGTTGCAATTTACTTTGCCCTCTTACTAATCCCTTGCTTTGTCTGAACTTAATACCTTCTGCACACCATCGTTATGCTAATTGGTTTTCTTCATTCCCTACCGGTCGGCACCAGCCTAAGGTTTGGAAGAAGACAATCCAATTTGCGTAATAGGTGTACTACCCCTAAACTAAGGAGTACTCGCAACCTGAGAGAGGGTAAAAGGAAAAGACAACTGAATAATCCTATCCGTTTTCTCCAGAACCGGAAACCATCCTCGAATCCCTTCGAGTTCGTATCTAACCATACGATGGTTTTGTCCAATGGAAGTGGACGTTCGTAGTAATACGGGGTGTCCTGGAGGAAAGGGTAAAAGTAGGAGTGGCAATGAGGTCTGCAACTCTGACAATCCAAAAGCCGGTGTTTAAGAAGGTTCGGTCAACTTGGTCACTGAGTCATAGTCTTAGGGTCGGGTCAATGGTCGCTGCCAAAGAGAGAGAGAAAAGAAACACTCAGCGTGCACTCTAACCTAGATCAGAATGGTTACCAATTTATCTAATCTGGAAACCTCCCACTGTACCTCAAATTCTCCTCCAAACCTGAAAGAAGAATTAGTCGGGGTCACCCGAGGAGTAAACTAACTCATCAGTGGGAATCGGGATCCAACTCTCATCGCATCATAACGTGACGGAATCCGCTCACGGTATCATACTCCAGAAGGTATGCGCATATCTGGCAAGTTTCAGTACTTTTGAAACTCCCGATGTAATTTCTGCCCCATGCTCTTATGACCTTGGCGTGAGGTCAAAATATCATAAGTCACATGTCAAGTTCTGCCCGTCATTATCCAGGTTAATCTGAACCCACCCGTACATACCCTTGACGTAGGCCAAAATAGTAGTACGACTGTCCCAAACCAACGCATCTATCTATGCAACAGATAAATACCCGGCAGCTACCAATCACTATGCCTTGGCGTGAGGTCAAAATACATAGCTTGAATACTACCGAATATTTAACTGAAATGACGGAGGGCTACGAATGGTTTCTGGCGAAAACCTTTAACGTAATGAACTTGATATCGTCGAAGGAACGGATAGCTTTTAAAAATATAGTGACGAAAACCGTTGCTAAAGAGGTCACTCCCGGTGAAGGGATCTCGGCTCTTTCCCCGTAGAATGAGGTGCAGGATATTCCAAATGAATACCACGATGCAAAGCAAAAGTAATCGGCTATAGTGAAGTTAATGCCCTGACGCAAACTTTTTGTCCAAGGGGTCACTCCCGGTGAAGGGATCTCGGCCCTTGCCTCGTCGACTGAGGAGCAGGATATTCCAAATGAATACCACGATGCAAAACAAAAGTGAACGTCCTTGCAATAACAGCTTTTTGAAAAGTGTTCCAACAACATCAGAATAGGTTTGTTTAACTTGCATTGATCCGAATCAACGCAGTCCCATCAATTGATCACACCACAAAGAACGAAAATATACTGACGTACGTATATGCCATCCGCATTCGCCACTGGGTCCCGTCATCACTCGTTAGGTTAGCTTACTAACGACAGAGCGGGGACTGGACTAGCGCGGATGAAAAACATATACAACATCTACTAATATATATACCAATATATAGTATTTCGCTCAAGGCGTGAATAAAATGCAACATCACAGAAATGTACAGCATCACAGAACAATACAGATATCTGGGATCCCCGGGTTTCACAGAGCCACTACTGAAACCCGACGTTCCCTTGGTCGTGTGGATAGCCTGTGCAATGAAAACCTAGACCCCTACGGGCGCGGCAAGTCACCCGCCAAAACCTGAAGCGAGGCAGCCCCCTTCAGTGCCGTGAATGGACCACCCAGCACTTCACGGAATCCGGCAACTTGGGCACCCCTCCTGGGTCAACCTGTACCCCCTACGAGTGCGGCGAATAGCCCGCCAATTCCAGACTGAAGCCCCTCCGTCTCAATGCCCTGAGATGCGGGCCCGTTGCCTTCTAGAACCCGGCTATCCGTGCACCCCTCCGCGGGGTAACCCTAGTACAGAAAGTAAAATATACATACACCGGGTACATCGACCGCAACCAGGTCGTGCCCCAAAAGAATAATACAAACTGGCAGTGACGGCAGTCCACATGTCGGACGCTCGCCCCGCAATATCAAATGTACATAATACAACAACACTGTACTAGCATTGCATCCAGGCTATCCCCCACGACCGATCCGCAACATCACAGCAAATACATAGAACATCAACGTGAAAATCACGTTCGCAAATCCGTCTAACCGGGCTATAGCAGTTAGACCGGATTTACCGATCGAGTGACATTCACGGTCGCAGATATAATGTAAATACTGTGAAAACTAACGTGTTTAAATTTCGATCGACAAAATATCAAGAAGTGGGCCCCACGACTTACTGGTGAACAGTAACAAAATCTGGGCAAAAATGATATATATCAAAAACCCCAAAAACCCACTTAGAACAACCTGACAAAATTTGGGAGCACGTGCTCCCCACGTGGCCGCGGTTGCGCGGCCAAACCATGGGTTTGGCCGCGCTTCCGCGGCAGTTTGGGGGGATCACGACCCCAAATTTTGTCGGGTGTCTTAAATGTTCCTGCTATGATTTTTAAGACATCCAGAAATAATTTTTGAGACCGTTTAAAAACAACAGAAACTGTCGGCTTGGATTTTTGTAGTTTTCGATTTCCGGTCGGATCGAAGTTTTACACGCGTTAGCACAAGTTAGCATAGCAAAATGGTGAGGCTCTGATACCACTGTAAGTCTACGTTAACGCCCCGGCAGTCTACAGACGCCAATTGCGGAATAAAACTTTTTAACTTGGCGCTATCGTATGCTTTAACCCGGATCTGCCATTATTGCTAAACTAACAAACAGTAAAGAGTATAGAAATGTTGTACCGACTGATCCGAGTCCTCCGGTCTTCATCTCCACTCCGATCTCCTCGCGGGATCTCCGTCTGTCTCCTCCTCGTCGGAAAGGGCACCACATCGCCTGTAGCTTTTACGGGCTCCCACCTCAATACCGAGGCAACTCGGGCGCGAAGCTGGCGAATCGACGCGTCCAAGATTTGCTGTAGGAAGTGTAGTGTAGAGGCTACTTGTCTCTTTGGGGTTTGTTGCCTTTGGATGGAGGAATGAATGTTGAACTTTGGAGGGAAATGAAGCAACCATTTTTGCAAGCCAAATGAGATGAACAAAATGAAGCACAAAATGAATCTCTCAATTTTTCTCTCCTCCTCATCAAGTGGCCGGCCATTACTTGGTGGAAAATGGTGGAGGGAATAACAATATGAAGTAAGAAGGGAGGTGAGTGTAGGAGTGAAGCAAAGGTGACCATATACAAACATGAACCATGCTTATACCTTTTTCAAACCATACCCATTTATGTCATAAGTCAAAGCAAGTCATGGTGCAAAGAAAAGAAAGCCATCATAATCAATGGTTTTGCAAGAAACCCCCTCCACAAAGATTATTTGCACAATTGCAAATAACCCCCTCCATCGGAAAAGTCCGGCCGGGAAAGAACAAAGGAAAACCGGCCGGAACGGAATGCAAACTGGCAACTCCAGAAAACTGGTCCCGTAATTAATTACAGGAAAACCCCGACACTGTGCATACACACCCACATCTGTATTCCGTCCGGATACAAATGCAAAGAGACAAAATCTACACTGTACTAAACTAGGACCGGCTTAAACCAAAGCCGGCTAGTAATATCCGTTCGATCCTGATCCGTGCAATACCGCACGTATCTGATCGAACCCTGCCATATAACTATACGGCTACTAGTACAAACCGTCCGATCCTGATCCGTGCAATACCGCACGTATCTGATCGGACCCTGCCATATCTCCATACGGCCTCTACAGCGTTTCGCCCGAAAACTGAGTAACTGAAAAGGTGGTAGACTCCAAAGACTCGTCAATACTATGGCTGTGGATTTAACCACTAGCACGTCAGAGGTATAAGCCAATACGTAACGGGCCACCAGCTATTAACTAAAAGGGACGTCGATGAGCGAACTCATCCTGACACCCTACTGAGCCTGTCAGTGACAATATCCGTACAGTCCGGTCCGTTCGTCTATGAGCATCGCATGGCGGGCCTAGGGGGTTGGTAAAAGTCAGACCCCCAAAAGCGGTACAAGTCGTGTCGGAGTGTAGCCCAGAACACCCTGAGATACTACTGGAATACCTACCAGTAAATCTCCTGCCTTGGCCAAGGACTTCGTGTAATGGCTCTCCTAGACACAGCGCGACCTCACTCCCAATACCGGGAGAGACGAAACCCCCGAAGATCCGCTCACTGCCTCCATGTGGCTCGGGACTGTACCCAACTAAAACCTGTTTGCACGACTCCTTTGAGCCGTGGTAGGGTAGTAATCAAAGCACAGTGGGAACTCACACGAGAAAAATGACGATCCCCAGGTCGATGAACTAACCTGTACACATGTCACCTGGGAACTGCTATCTGACGTCAGGTATAAGACCAACTAGCATGTTCCCGGCGAGTCCTGTCCAGTGTACTCATAACCCAATGAGCACCTGTATACATCTTAGGTGATCCAACTGACACCAGTGGCTTGTGAGACCGGCCACCGCCCCTCGTCGGGGTCTCGACTGTATACACTAGTCTACTCTGGAGAATCGATGCCCTGTCTCGAAACTCCCACGACTAGGGACCTTTTAAGGATGTGCTTGTAGACTCCAGCTCTCACTTATATGATCGCCCTCATACTGCCGGTAGTCAAGCAAGAATCCCAGGGGCTCTATCAACGTGCAATAGCGACATGTCATGTCACCTAAAGCAGTACACGATGATAAAGGTAAACCTGATAGCATACTATCATCTCGAGTAAGACTGTTCTACCGGGATAGGTCCTCCCTCAATCATTGCAATCACGTGCCTGTGATCCAATAATTGACTCTGAGGGCACTATCTCCAACAGTTATGAACATATTCCTAGATCAAAAGTTGATTGCATCAGGCTCGTTACATAATGGCATATTCATTCTAAATCAAAATACAGTCCTCAATATACAAAACACACACAAGAGGAAAAGTTCAGAAATGAACGAATCCTACTTGTGGCATTATAGACTTGGTCATATCAATGCGACACGACTGGCTAAGTTACATAAGGATGGTTATTTGAATCCGTTCGAATTATCATCTTATGATACTTGCCATTCATGTCTCAAAGGAAAAATGACCAAAGCTCCGTTTAGTGGACACGGAGAAAGAGTTACTGAACTCTTAGGACTGGTACATAGTGATGTATGTGTAGGGTTCCTAGGCACTTCCAAGAGGTCTCACAAGGCATCAACCATGCCAATTTCAAATTTAAACGGTGCCGAGAAACCCTAGAACGGATCGTTGGCTAGATTTCTAGGCGAAAAGTAAACTAGTTAACACTTAACTATAAGAATACGGAAATACAACCTTTGTAGATCCGGTGCTCCACCTCCACGGCTCCGCAATGAAGCCCTCTCCGCTGTCCAAATCGAACCATGACTCTCACGGTGGTTTCATCGGAGAAAAGACCGGGCTAGGTCGTCGACAACGTACCGAAGATGATCTACGTCGAAGCATCACTAGATCAAGCTCCACTCTAATTCATCAATCACCATTGATGAAGCAAGCTTTTTCTTCATTGAAGAAGAAGAAGAAGATCAAGAAAGAATTATGATAAGTTAATTAAAAAGAAAAGAAAAAGGATACTTATCATAATAATAACCATGGTAAAGTGTAGAGACTAAACTAAGGTTAAATGAAGTGGTTAGGGTTAAGCATGAGACAAAAATGGTCACAAAGTCAAAAGTTCAAGAAGCTTCAACTAGAATACAAAATTAGCAACCATTTTCTTTTTATGCTTATCATATTCCAAAATGAATCAATAAATAAGATAAAAGAATAAAACAAAACCCTAACCATTATCATGTAACCATGGTTTGATCTTTACACAAAAACCCTAGCATAACATGTATCATCAAACATGATACAATCAAGTGCACAAAAAGTATATCACATATACAATGTGCACACTCGAGTGAGAATATCCATCTTAAGTAAACCGATACTTGTTGATGCAAACTAATATATCAAATATATAATTATGCATTAAATCATTAAATCAACACTTGATTTAACGATCCGGTCATATCGCATATAACCGACTAGTATCCTATGTATCGGCTTATCGAATCAATACTTGATTCGATAACTAGGTTATATCGCATACAACCATTCGATACATTCATCGCGAGAATAGAATACGGTATCACATACAAGCATTATTCTCGGTCCCGCACATATCTCATATGCGCTCCTATTTCGTTTCGCTTGAGCCAGGAAACCTCTGTGTAGGACTCTAAAGACTCGTCAATACGCCGGCAGCAGGTGATGATCATATCAAACACCCACAAGCCGCAAGCGGTCTGCTAAACGTAACGGTGACCCGGTTATTGAGCGATCTGAAGATCGACGAGCAAGCCCGCTCACACTCCAGTGAATCCAACCAGAAACACTACCGTACAGTCCGGTCTGATCGTCTGATATGTCGCATATCTCGCCTAGGGGTGGTAAACGTCAGACCCCAATAGTTCGATAAGTCGTGTCGATATGAGGTCTATAACAATTCGAGAAACTACTGGTAACACTTACCAGTAAATCTCAGCAACCTTGGCCAAGGATTTCCTGTTATAGCCAATCGAGCACAGCGCAACATCAACTCCCTATACCGGGAGAGACGAATCCCCTCCTATCGCTCATTGCCTCCATGTGACTCGGGACTGTACCCAAAAACCACCGTTTTGCATGCCCTCTTGGACGTGGTAAGGTGGAAATCAAAGCACAGTGGGAACCACACAAGACTCTATGACGATCTCGGGTCAACAGACTACTCTGTACCAGTGTCACCAGAGAACTGCCATCTGACGTAAGGTATAATACCATCTGGGAGTTCTCGGCGAGTCCGTCCAGTGTACCCAGTCTCTACTGAGCACCCGTATATCATCTCTGATGTCAAACACCAATGGATATGTGATCATCCATCGCCTATCTGTATGGGTCGAGAAGGTACACGCTAGTCTACTCTGGTATATCGATGCCCCGTCTCGATACACCCACGACTAGGGACTTTGAAGGATGTACTTATGGACTACCATGTCCCCACTAGTATGATCCGCATCATAGTCCAGGTAGTCAAGTACACATCCTAAGGGCTTTAACAACTTGTAATAGAGAGACAATCAGTATACACGTTAAGGTAAAGAGCAACCAGATAGCATACTATCATGTCGAGCAAGAAAGTCCTCCCTATATATGTCCCAGCATCCACTACAATATACATCCTATGTATAGTAATGGCCTCTAAGGCATACATATAACTAACAGTATGCGGTCCCATGTCTACCCATGCCAGGAACGGTTCTTCCTACTTCATTACATTCACTGACGATCTCTCTAGATACGGGCATGTGTTCCTATTGAAACACAAGTCTGAAGCTTTTGAGAAATTCGGAGAATATAAGCAAGAAGTAGAGAACCAAACGGGCAAAAGTATTAAGATCCTTCGATCTGATCGAGGAGGAGAATACTTGAGCAATGAGTTCCAAGATTATCTAAAAGAGAATGGGATTCTCTCTCAGCTTACTCCACCTTATACACCACAGCACAACGGTGTATCGGAACGAAGGAATCGCACCCTATTAGATATGGTGCGTTCAATGATGAGTACAGCTGAGCTACCTATTTCCTTCTGGGGGTATGCGCTTGAGACAGCCATACACCTATTGAATATGGTTCCTACCAAATCAGTGCCTACCACTCCATATGAGATATGGAAAGGGAAGAGACCATCTCTTAAGTATGTTAAGATATGGGGTTGTCCAGCCTATGTCAAAAGACAAAATCCGGACAAACTCGAGGCAAGATCAGTCTTATGTAAGTTTGTAGGATATCCCAAAAATTCATAAGGGTATATCTTCTACCACCCCGAGGAACAAAAGGTGTTTGTTTCTCGACATGCCACTTTCTTAGAAAAAGGTTTTCTTATGAAACAGATTAGTGGCATTGAGGTAGAACTGGAAGAGGTTCCAGCAACACAAACTATAACTGAAGATTTAGTAGAACCAGAGGATTCAATAGTACCCGACGAACCCAGCCTCTCCGCCGATCTAGCAGGGTTTCTCGTCCACCTGAGAGATACTACGGTTTTCTCATTGACGGTGGAAGCGAGGATTGCATCATGGAGGATGATGACCCAACTAGCTTCGAGCAGGCCATCACGAGTAGGGACTCAGTGAAATGGCTGGATGCTATGCGGTCCGAGATGGAATCCATGTACACCAACAAAGTATGGACTTTGGACGTTGCTCCTGAAGGGGTAAAACCCATTGGGAGCAAGTGGATCTTCAAGAAGAAACTTGGTGTAGATGGGAAAGTGGAGACTTTCAAAGCTAGACTTGTAGCAAAGGGTTTTCGTCAAAGACCAGGTGTGGACTATGACGAGACCTTTTCTCCAGTGGCTATGCTTAAATCCATCCGGATCATGCTTGCCATCGCTGCATATCATGATTACGAAATCTGGCAAATGGATGTTAAGACCGCCTTTCTAAACGCTGATTTAGAAGAGTGCGTGTACATGACTCAGCCAGAGGGCTTCGTAGACAGTGGGAGCAGCGGGAAGGTGTGCAAGCTGCTTAAATCCATTTATGGATTAAAGCAAGCATCGCGGAGTTGGAACATCTGCTTTGACGTCGTTATCAAAGAGTTTGATTTCGTCAAAAACCCAGATGAACCTTGTATTTACAAGAAGGTGGCAGAGAGTAAGGTTGTCTTCCTCGTATTGTACGTGGACGACATACTCTTGATAGGAAATGATATTCCTATGCTGCAATCGGTCAAGCTCTTGTTATCACAAAGATTCTCAATGAAAGATCTTGGTGATGCCTCCTGCATATTGGGAATTAGGATCTATAGAGATAGATCCAAACGGATTTTGGGATTGTCCCAATCCAGGTACATTGACACCATACTAAAGAGGTTTAGTATGGAAGAATCCAAGCGTGGGAACATGTCCACGATCTCTGGAGTCACTCTCTCCAAAGAGATGTCTCCCAAGACTGATTTGGAGAGAGCTCGCATGCAAGGGATACCCTATGCTTCGGCTGTAGGCTCTATCATGTACGCGATGCTGTGTACCAGACCCGATGTAGCATACTCACTAAGTGTAGTGAGAAGGTATCAAGCTGATCCTGGAGAGAGTCACTGGACAGCTGTGAAGAGCATTCTCAAGTACTTACGAAGGACTAAAGAGATGCTCTTGGTGTATGGTAACGGAGAACTCCAAGTGGAGTCCTTTACCGATTCGAGCTTCCAGAGTGATAAGGACGACTCTAAGTCGCAGTCGGGATTTGTCTTTACCCTTCACGGAGGGCGGTTAATGTTGGAGATAGTGCCCTCAGAGTCAATTATTAGGTCACAGGTACGTGATTGTAATGATTGAGGGAGGACCTATCCCGGTAGGACAGTCTTACTCGAGATGATAGTATGCTATCTGGTTTACCTTTATCATCGTGTACTGCTTTAGGTGACCTGACACGTCGCTATTACACGTTGATAGAGCCCCTAGGATTCTTGCTTGACCACCAGCAGTATGAGGGCGATCATATAAGTGGGAGCTGGGGGTCTACAAGCATATCCTTAAAAGGTCCCTAGTCGTGGGAGTTTCGAGACCGGGCATCGATACTCCATTAGTAGACTAGTATATACAGTCGAGACCCCGACGAGGGGCGGTGGCCGGTCTCACAAGCCACTGGTGTCAGTTGGATCACCTAAGATGTATACAGGTGCTCATTGGGTTATGAGTACACCGGACAGGACTCGCCGGGAACATGCTAGTTGGTCATATACCAGACGTCAGATGGCAGTTCCCTGGTGACATGTGTGCAGGTTAGTTCATCGACCTGGGGATCGTCATTTGTCTCGTGTGAGTTCCCACTGTACTTTGATTACTACCCTACCACGGCTCAAAGGAGTCGTGCAAACAGGTTTTAGTTGGGTACAGTCCCGAGCCACATGGAGGCAGTGAGCGTATCTTCAGGGGTTCGTCTCTCCCGGTATTGGGGGTGAGGTCGTGCTGTGTCTAGGAGAGCCATTACACAAAGTCCTTGGCCAAGGCAAGGAGATTTACTGGTAGGTATTCCATTAGTATCTCAGGGTGTTCTGGGCTACATTCCGACACGACTTGTACCGCTTTTGGGGGTCTGACTTTTACCAACCCCCTAGGCCCGCCATGCGATACTCATAGACGAACGGACCGGACTGCACGGATATTGTCACTGACAGGCTCAGTAGGGTTGTCAGGCTGAGTTCACTCACAGACGTCCCTTTTAGTCAATAGCTGGTGGCCCGTCACGTATTGGCTTATACCTCTGACGTGCTAGTGGTTAAATCCACAGCCATAGTATTGACGAGTCTTTAGAGTCCACCACACTTTTAGTTACTCAAGTTTCGGGCGAAACGCTATAGAGGCCGTATGGAGATATGGCAGGGTCCGATCAGATACGTGCGGTATTGCACGGATCAGGATCGGACGGTTTGTACTAGTAGCCGTATAGGTATATGGCAGGGTTCGATCAGATACGTGCGGTATTGCACGGATCAGGATCGAACGGATATTACTAGCCGGCTTTGGTTTAAGCCGGTCCTAGTTTAGTACAGTGCAGATTTTGTCTCTTTGCATTTGTATCCGGACGGAATACAGATGCGGGTGTGTATGCACAGTATCGGGGTTTTCCTGTAATTTATTACGGGACCAGTTTTCTGGAGTTGCCAGTTTGCATTCCGTTCCGGCCGGTTTTTCTTTGTTCTTTCCCGGCCGGACTTTTCCGATGGAGGGGGTAATTTGCAGTTTTGCAAATTACATTTGTGGAGGGGGTTTATTGCTAAAAGAATGATTATGATATCTATCATTATCTTTTCCACCATGCTTTTGTTCTTATTGTGACATGAAAGGGTATGGTTTGAAAAAGGTATAAGCATGGTGTATGTTTGTTTGTGGTCACCTCTTATTTTGCTCCTACACTCACCTCCCTTCTTGCTTCATATTGATTTTCCTCCACCATTATTCTCACTTGATGGAAGAAGTTTTTCCATGGTTGAGTGAGAAGAAGAAAAGAGAAGGAGAGAGCTTCATCTTTGAGAGTGTTTTTCATTCTTGATCTCTTTTCATGCCAAGAAAAATGCAAGCACCATTTTTCTTATCTTGTTTCCTCCATCATCTACAAATGGCAACAAACCCCAAAGTGAGACATGCACTCTACACTACACTTCCTACAGCAAATCTTGGACGCGTCGATTCGCCAGCTTCGCGCCCGAGTTGCCTCGGTATTGAGGTGGGAGCCCGTAAAAGCTACAGGCGATGTGGTACCCTTTCCGACGAGGAGGAGACGGACGGAGATCCCGCGAGGAGATCGGAGTGGAGATGAAGACCGGAGGACTCGGATCAGTCGGTACATCTCTTCCCTCTCTTCTTGTTAGCTTAGATTTGTTAATGGTTATGATCCGGAGTTTAGTGCGCGGTGGTGCCGGTTTGCAAAGTCCGCAAATAAAATTAAAGTTTATCACCGCTTCCGCATTCCGGCGTCGGATTGACGGCCGGGGCGCCGCCGTGCACTTACAGTGGTATCAGAGACTCGCCATTAACTTAGTCTAGCTTTGTGTAATGTGTTTGCATTTCCGATCGATCAAAAAGTCCAAAAACCCGTATTTTGTCGCATCAGTTTTCTGTTGGAAATTTTTAGTGTTGAAAAATTTTTCAGGTTGTAAAATATTGATGTACTAAAAATTATAAGATCACTGTTCAAATTCGATGCACTGATCTTCTGACCAGACCGCGGAAGGGCGGCCAAAACCCACCTGTGGCCGCGCTTCCGCGGCAACATTAAGGAATCAGTGGGTTGGGTTTATACACTGGGCTTCTGGGGATATTTTAGGGTTTCTGGAATATTAAAATTGGGCCCATATTTTCTGTGGTTGCTACAGTTTTGTTTGGGGGCCCACTTGTTAATGTTTGATCAATCGGAAAATTTTAAACACATTTTTCACAGTATTTACATTATATCTGCGACCGTGAATGTCACTCGATCGGTAAATCCCGTCTAACTGCTATAGCCCGGTTAGACGGATTTGCGAACGTGACTTTCACGTTGATGTTCTATGTTTATGCTGTGATGTTGCGGATCGGTCGTGGGGATAGCCTGGATGCAATGCTAGTTCAGTTTTGTTGTATTATGTACATTTGATATTGCGGGGCGAGCGTCCGACATGTGGACTGCCGTCACTGCCTGTTTGTATTATTATTTTGGGGCACGACCTGGTTGCGGTCGATGTACCCGGTGTATGTATATTTTACTTTCTGTACTAGGGTTACCCCGCGGAGGGGTGCACGGATAGCCGGGTTCTAGAGGGCAACGGGCCCGCATCTCAGGGCATTGAGATGGAGGGGCTTCAGTCTGGAATTGGCGGGCTATTCGCCGCACTCGTAGGGGGTACAGGTTGACCCAGGAGGGGTGCCCAAGTTACCGGATTCCGTGAAGTGCTGGGTGGTCCATTCACGGTGCTGAAGGGGGCTGCCTCGCTTCAGGTTTTGGCGGGTGACTTGCCGCGCCCGTAGGGGTCTAGGTTTTCATTGCACAGGCTATCCACACGACCAGGGGAACGTCGGGTTTCAGTAGTGGCTCTGTGAAACCCGGGGATCCCAGATATCTGTATTGTTCTGTGATGCTGTACATTTCTGTGATGTTGCATTTTATTCACGCCTTGAGCGAAATACTATATATTGGTATATATATTAGTAGATGTTGTATATGTTTTTCATCCGCGCTAGTCCAGTCCCCGCTCTGCCGTTAGTAAGCTAACCTAACGGGTGATGACGGGACCCAGTGGCGAATGCGGATGGCATATACGTACGTCAGTATATTTTCGTTCTTTGTGGTGTGATCAATTGATGGGACTGCGTTGATTCGGATCAATGCATGTTAAACAAACCTAATTTGATGTTGTTGGAACACTTTTCAAAAAGCTGTTATTGCAAGGACGTTCATTTCTGTTTTGCATCGTGGTATTCATTTGGAATATCCTGCTCCTCAGTCGACGAGGCAAAGGCCGAGATCCCTTCACCGGGAGTGACCCCTTGGACAGAAGTTTGCGTCAGGGCATTAACTTCACTATAGCCGATTACTTTTGCTTTGCATCGTGGTATTCATTTGGAATATCCTGCACCCCATTCTACGGGGAAAGAGCCGAGATCCCTTCACCGGGAGTGACCTCTTTAGTAAAGGTTTTCGTCACTATATTTTCTAAAAAGCTATCCGTTCCTTCAACGATATCAAGTTCACTACGTTAAAGGTTTTCGCCAGAAACCATTCGTAGCCCTCCGTCGTTTCATATGGGTAGTCAATAGTATTCAAGCTGTGTTTGTTGGCCTTAGTCAAGGCACAGTGTTTGGTAGCTATTGGGTATTCATATGCTACATAGATAGATGCGTTGGTTTGGGACAGTCGTATAGCCTTGTTGGCCTTAGTCAAGGGCTTGTACGGGTGGGTTCAAATCAACCTGGACAATGACGGATAGAACTTGACATGTGACTTATGATTTGTTGGCCTTAGTCAAGGTCATAAGAGCATGGGGCAGAAATCTACATCGGGAGTTTCAAAAGAACTGAAACTTGCCAGATATGCGCATACCTTCTGGAGTGTGATACCGTGAGCGGATTCCGTCACGTTATCATACGATGAGAGTTGGATCCCGATTCCCACTGATGAGTTGGTTTACTCCTCGGGTGACCCCGACTAATTCTTCTTTCAGGTTTGGAGGAGAGTTTGAGGTACAGTGGGAGGTTTCCAGATTAGATAAATTGGTAACCATTCTGATCTAGGATAGAGTGCACGCTGAGTGTTTCTTTTCTCTCTCTCTCTGGCAGCGACCATTGACCTGACCCTAAGACTATGACTCAGAGACTAAGTTAACCGAACCTTCTTTACACTGGCTTTTGGATTGTCAGAGTTGCAGACCTCATTGCCACTCCTACTTTTACCCTTTTCTCTAGGACACCCCGTATTACTACGAACATCCACTTCCATTGGACAAAACCATGGTATGGTTAGATACGAACTCGAAGGAATTCGAGGATGGTTTCCGGTTCTGGAGAAAACGGATAGGATTATTCAGTTGTCTTTTCTTTTCACCCTCTCTCACGTTGCGAGTACTCCTTGGTTTAGGAGTAGTACACCTATTGTGCAAATTGGATAGTCTTCTTCCAAACCATAGGCTGGTGCCGACCGGTAGGGAATGAAGAAAACAAATTAGCCTAAACGGTGTACAGAAGGTATTGAGTTAAGACAAAGAAAGGGATTAGTAAGAGGGCAAAGTAAGTTGCGACTGCTATTCACGACCAAACCAAGTATTTCTTCGCCAATCCTAAATCACCTTTGTATTTCTCCAGGACACTCCGTATCACTACGAAGATCCCATTTTATTGGATAATCCATCGTATGGTTATATACGAACTCGAAAGGAACTTGTTCCAGTTCGGGGATGGATCCTGGTTCAGGAGAAATAGGAATAAAGTACATTCAGGTGTCTTTTATCTTCACCTTCTCTCGCGTTGCGAGTGTTCCTAGGATTAGGACAGTACACCCTTTATGCTTTTTGGATAGTCTTCTTCCAAACCATAGGCTGGTGCCGAACGGTAGGGAAGGAAGAAAACCAATTGGCCTAAAGGGGTGTGCAGAAGATAATGACCAAAGACATATAAAGGGATTTGGAGAGGTGGCAAAGAGATATACGGTTATAGTTGTGAATCTGGAAGAGGCATTACTAGGAATACCAAGATACCCCAACGAAACATTTCAATGTTTCAGTTCAACTATGTACTGTTAAAAGAAAACTGATTTCCCGATTAGATACTTACTCCAGGGTATGTATTTACCATGTATGATTCTCACATCTGTATGGTTTTACAGATGATGAGTGGGAGTAGGTTATTGGGAATTGGGTGATCATCCTCATTATATCATGATTCGTTGTAATCGGTGATATCTGAGGAGATCACCTGGGCTGTTTGCCGGTCGGCAAATATTTGGTTTTGAATATCTGCTGTTGTGCACCAATTTCAAATTGATATATCTGTACGTCTATTTTCATAGAGTGAGATATACCTTTTTGATATTATGTCGATGACATTTACCTATATCAGTGGATGGTTAGGTAAGGAGCATTAAACAGCGGTGTAATTCTTCTTAGCCATAAGTACAGTTTTCAACCTACGACACACAGAGAAAGAGTTGTTAGACTCGGCGGACTTATACAGAGTATTGTATGTTGTCCAGTGTCCATTAGGACAGAGGGGTTGGTCCTCATACTATATTCTGTTTACTTTTAACTTCTCTAGTTCTTAGACATGTGTTTCGTAGAAATACAGGTTCTAAGTTTTGAGGAGTTATAGGTATTTGAATAGAGTAGAGAACCAGGTGTAGCAAGTATCGGGATTCTTCAAGGTGATCGAAGATGTAGATACTTGTGTATGGTATTCAGTTGATAGTAATGATAAAGAGAAATTGCTTCTCTTTCAGGTTACTCATAATTGGAAGCATTCCTAAGTTGAGTAACGCTGATCGGCCTCCTTCCATTTAGTTGACATGCACTGGAGATAGCTGCATGATTTGAATCTGGTTCAATTAAATCAGTGCCTCTGGTTCTATATTGGATATAGTGCAGTTCATATCTTAACATTCTTAAGGTACGGGGAGTTGTCCGGCTTATGATTAAAACCAGACTCTGGATAACTCAAGGCACGTTTCTGTAATGGCTGTTTGTGGGTTGACCCAGGCTATGACGAGGGTTGACTTTCTACCATAAGAAAGATCAATAGTGATATTGTTCTTGACTCGCCACAGTTTTAAAAAGAAATGGTTATTTTTCAGAAAACAGTAGTGGGAGTATGGTAGAACTGGAAGTGATTCCAGAACCGCAAACGATTACTGAAGATTTGATAAGGAACCTAAAGATTCAATCTGGATTGACATTCCATTGGCCACTCCGCAGATAAGGTGGGTAACTTCAGCCACCCGAGAGGTACTACGGTAGCCTCAAGGACGGTGACAGGGAAGTTCTTGTTTACCCACAATTACCATTGCTGTTGTTCCAGGCTGCGAGACCCGGTGGGAGGATGAGTATAGCATCGTTCTAAACTAGTTTTAGAAGTGTACGTCTATATGACTCTGCCAGAGGGTTGTCGTAGTCAGTGGGAGCAGCGGAAGCATTGGTGGACAGGTAGCTTATGTCTATTTATAGACTGAAGCACCAGTAGCGGAGATAGATCATCTATTTCTGACGTGACAGTCATGGGTTTGACTTCATCAGAATAGGGGATGGATCTGTTGAGAAGGTAGTAGAGTGTGATGTCATGGTATTTGGATGACATACACATAGTAGGAAAGGAAACTCCTATACTACAGTCGGTTATACTTTGGTCGTCACACAGTTGTTTCTCCACAAAGGAAATGGATTTTATATCCGAGATACTGGTTACTAGATCTATAGTTTTAGATCTAGATTTGGGTGGTTTCCCAATCAGGGTACTTAACAGCATTCTAAGAGTATTTAGGATGGGCGACTCCTGGCACGGTAGTGTACCTGCAGGTAATGGAGTCACCCTCTACAAAGGTGTCTTACAGACTAAAGGGGAGAGGGACGTGCATGATTGGCAGATCACTTGCTTAGGCAATTGAGTCAATCATGAGATGTCAAGTACCACACCAGATGTTGTTCTTGCACTAGATGCAATAAGTTGACATTAATCCAATCCTGGAGAAACAGTCGGAGGCAGTTTTAGAACATAAGTGGATGTTCTAGGGATATGATAACGACAGCCTCATTCAGGAGACGGTTATCGTTCCAGGCTTCCAAGGTGACATGGACGACAAGGAGGTTATCAGAGTTATAGTTTTCCCTCTGACGAGGGGCAGTATTTTGGACAGGTGATCCAAGGCAATACTGAGGGAGGCATGGCGCGCAGGATACTGATTAAGTTCAGTTGACGATACAGTCTAAGAAGTTTGGATTTGGAGTTTATTTATGAGCTATGTCCCATCAGACATCCAGACACATTCTAAGACAGGTATTGCTCATTTCGGGAGATGGGTTTCTCCGCGAACATGAGATATAGAGAGACATGGAAAGAAACAACAAAGCGGATCCACTCACTGAGGCTATTCCTCGAACGCAATAGTTTCGCAAACGAGCTTTGTGAGACTGACTAGTAGAGGAGTTGGGTGTTCGGTATCACACGGGCTGTGAGTATGCGACATCGCAATAATTAGCCTTGAGTGCAAGTGGGAGATTGTTGGAGATAGTGCCCTCAGAGTCAATTATTAGGTCACAGGTACGTGATTGTAATGATTGAGGGAGGACCTATCCCGGTAGGACAGTCTTACTCGAGATGATAGTATGCTATCTGGTTTACCTTTATCATCGTGTACTGATTTAGGTGACCTGACACGTCGCTATTACACGTTGATAGAGCCCCTAGGATTCTTGCTTGACCACCAGCAGTATGAGGGCGATCATATAAGTGGGAGCTGGGGGTCTACAAGCATATCCTTAAAAGGTCCCTAGTCGTGGGAGTTTCGAGACCGGGCATCGATACTCCATTAGTAGACTAGTGTATACAGTCGAGACCCCGACGAGGGGCGGTGGCCGGTCTCACAAGCCACTGGTGTCAGTTGGATCACCTAAGATGTATACAGGTGCTCATTGGGTTATGAGTACACCGGACGGGACTCGCCGGGAACATGCTAGTTGGTCATATACCAGACGTCAGATGGCAGTTCCCTGGTGACATGTGTGCAGGTTAGTTCATCGACCTGGGGATCGTCATTTGTCTCGTGTGAGTTCCCACTGTACTTTGATTACTACCCTACCACGGCTCAAAGGAGTCGTGCAAACAGGTTTTAGTTGGGTACAGTCCCGAGCCACATGGAGGCAGTGAGCGTATCTTCAGGGGTTCGTCTCTCCCGGTATTGGGGGTGAGGTCGTGCTGTGTCTAGGAGAGCCATTACACAAAGTCCTTGGCCAAGGCAAGGAGATTTACTGGTAGGTATTCCAGTAGTATCTCAGGGTGTTCTGGGCTACACTCCGACACGACTTGTACCGCTTTTGGGGGTCTGACTTTTACCAACCCCCTTGGCCCGCCATGCGATACTCATAGACGAACGGACCGGACTGCACGGATATTGTCACTGACAGGCTCAGTAGGGTTGTCAGGCTGAGTTCACTCACAGACGTCCCTTTTAGTCAATAGCTGGTGGCCCGTCACGTATTGGCTTATACCTCTGACGTGCTAGTGGTTAAATCCACAGCCATAGTATTGACGAGTCTTTAGAGTCCACCACACTTTCAGTTACTCAAGTTTCGGGCGAAACGCTGTAGAGGCCGTATGGAGATATGGCAGGGTCCGATCAGATACGTGCGGTATTGCACGGATCAGGATCGGTCGGTTTGTACTAGTAGCCGTATAGGTATATGGCAGGGTTCGATCAGATACGTGCGGTATTGCACGGATCAGGATCGAACGGATATTACTAGCCGGCTTTGGTTTAAGCCGGTCCTAGTTTAGTACAGTGCAGATTTTGTCTCTTTGCATTTGTATCCGGACGGAATACAGATGCGGGTGTGTATGCACAGTATCGGGGTTTTCCTGTAATTTATTACGGGACCAGTTTTCTGGAGTTGCCAGTTTGCATTCCGTTCCGGCCGGTTTTTCTTTGTTCTTTCCCGGCCGGACTTTTCCGATGGAGGGGGTAATTTGCAGTTTTGCAAATTACATTTGTGGAGGGGGTTTATTGCTAAAAGAATGATTATGATATCTATCATTATCTTTTCCACCATGCTTTTGTTTTTATTGTGACATGAAAGGGTATGGTTTGAAAAAGGTATAAGCATGGTGTATGTTTGTTTGTGGTCACCTCTTATTTTGCTCCTACACTCACCTCCCTTCTTGCTTCATATTGATTTTCCTCCACCATTATTCTCACTTGATGGAAGAAGTTTTTCCATGGTTGAGTGAGAAGAAGAAAAGAGAAGGAGAGAGCTTCATCTTTGAGAGTGTTTTTCATTCTTGATCTCTTTTCATGCCAAGAAAAATGCAAGCACCATTTTTCTTATCTTGTTTCCTCCATCATCTACAAATGGCAACAAACCCCAAAGTGAGACATGCACTCTACACTACACTTCCTACAGCAAATCTTGGACGCGTCGATTCGCCAGCTTCGCGCCCGAGTTGCCTCGGTATTGAGGTGGGAGCCCGTAAAAGCTACAGGCGATGTGGTGCCCTTTCCGACGAGGAGGAGACGGACGGAGATCCCGCGAGGAGATCGGAGTGGAGATGAAGACCGGAGGACTCGGATCAGTCGGTACATCTCTTCCCTCTCTTCTTGTTAGCTTAGATTTGTTAATGGTTACGATCCGGAGTTTAGTGCGCGGTGGTGCCGGTTTGCAAAGTCCGCAAATAAAATTAAAGTTTATCACCGCTTCCGCATTCCGGCGTCGGATTGACGGCCGGGGCGCCGCCGTGCACTTACAGTTAGCTGGAAGAGTTCCAAGCAGGAAACCGTGGCAGACTCGACGATGGAGGCTGAATACATCGCTGCCAACGATGCTGCCAAAGAGGCTGTCTGGATCAAGAAGTTCATTACTGAACTTGGAGTGGTTCCATCCATTGAGCATCCAATACCTTTGTATTGCGATAACAACGGAGAGGTGGCTTTGGCCAAGGAACCCAAGTCCCATCAGCGATCCAGGCATATTCTGAGGCGGTATCACCTGATCCGGGAGATAGTTGATCGCCGGGAGATCGAGGTCAGGAGGGTTGACACGAAGAACAACACGGAGGATCCACTCACAAAGGTCATTCCCCAGATACAGTTTGAGAGACTCTTCGGGATGCTCGGTATGCGATACTACAGCAGCTGGCCCAAGTGCAAGTGGGAGATTGTTAGTTGTATGTATGCCCTAGAGGCCAGTATTGTACAGATGATGTATATTATATTGGATGCTTGGACATATATAGAGATGACTTTTTTTCTCGATATGATAGTATGCTATCTGGTTACTCTTTATCTTAACATGTACACTTGTCTCTTTAAACTGTCTTATGGTTACATGTTGGTAAAGCCCTTAGGATGTGTACTTGACTACCTGGACTATGATGCAGATCATACTAGTGGGGACATGGTAGTCCATAAGTACATCCTTCAAGGTCCCTAGTCATGGGTGTATCGAGACGGGGCATCGATATACCAGATTAGACTAGCGTATACGCTTCTCGACCCATGAGATGGGCGATGGATGATCCCATATCCATTGGTGTTTGACATCAGAGATGGTATACGGGTGCTCAGTGGAGACTGGGTACACTGTACGGACTCGCCGAGAACTCCCAGATGGTATTATACCTCACGTCAGATGGCAGTTCTCAGGTGACACTTGTACAGGTTAGTCTGTAGACCCAAGATCGTCATAGAGTCTTGTGTGATTCCCGCTGTGCTTTGATCTCCACCTTACCACGTCCATGAGGGCGTGCAAAACGGTGGTCTTTGGGTACAGTCCCGAGTCACATGGAGGCAATGAGCGATAGGAGGGGTTTCGTCTCTCCCGGTATTGGGGGTTGATGTTGCGCAGTGCTCGATTGGCCGTAACAGGGAAGTCCCTGGCCAGGGCTGATCAGAGATTTGCTGGTAAGTGTTACCAGTAGTTTCTTGACCCGTTATGAGCCTCACATCGGCACGACTTATCGGTTATTGGGGTTTGACGTTTACCACCCCTAGACTTGATATGCGACATATCAGACGAACAGACCGGACTGTACGGTAAGTGTTACTGGTTGGATTCACAGGAGTGTGAGCGGGCTAGCTCGTCGATCTTCTGATCGCTCAATACCCGGATGGCCGTTACGTTTAGCAGACCGCTTGCGGCTTGTGGGTGCTTGATATGATCATCATCTGCTACCGGCGTATTGACGAGTCTTTAGAGTCCTACACAGAGGTTTCCTGGCTCAAGCGAAACGAAATAGGAGCGCATATGAGATATGTGCAGGACCGAGAATAATGCGTGTATGTGATACCGCATTTCATTCTCGCGATATATGTTTCGATTGCTTGTATTCGATATGACCTAGTTATCGAATCGTTGATTCGATAAATCGATACATTGGATTCTAGTCGGTTATGTGCGACATGACCGGATCATTGAATCAAATGTTGATTTAATGATTTAATGTATAATTATATATTTGATATATTGCATTGCATTAACTAGTATTGGTTCACTTTATATGGATTTTCTCACTTGATGTGCAAGAAGTATATGTGATATACTTTTGTGCACATATTTGTATCATGTTTGATGATACTTGATCATTTTGTTAGGTGTAAAGAATTAAAACCATGGTTAAGTGTTGATTAGGGTTTTGCATATTCATTTATTTATTTATTTGAAAAGGATTATGATGAGAATGGTGGCTTTCTTTGTTTTAAGTTGAAGCTTCATGAAGCTTTGACTTTTGTAACCATTCTTGTCTTCATGCTTAACCCTAACTCATCCAAGTAACCATGGTCTATTCTCTACACTTAACTATAGTTAGCTTATGGTAAGTATTGAATTATTATTCATTTTAACTAAACACTTATCATAATTCTAGCTTCATCTTCTTCTTCATCTTCAAAAGAAAAGGCTTGATACCATTAATGCCAACTTGAGTTCCAAAGTAAGAAATCCAATTCTAAAGTGAACCCACCTCCTATTTCTTCACACTCTACCTCTTGCCAAGTTGTTTTGGGTGTTTTCTTCACAAGTTTCACAAATTTGTGAAGTCGGAGCTTGAACTTGTGATGCCTCGACGTAGATCATCTTCGACACGAAGCCGACGACCTAGTCCGCCCAAATCTCCGATGAAGCCGACGTATGAGTTCGGGATTCGAGATGGACAGCGAGAGGATGCCTACATGGAGCTAAGGAAGTGGATAACCGGATCTACAAAGGTTGTAGCTCTCTTCTTTTAGTTAAGTTGTTAACTAGATTCACATATCGCCTAAACTTCTAGTCAACGATCCGTATTAGGGTTTCTCGGCACCCATAATTTTTGAAATTGGCATGATTGATGCCTTGTGAGACCTCTTGAGAGTGCCTAGGAACCCTACAGCGGAAAGGTGTGCAAGTTGCTTAAGTCCATTTATGGACTAAAGCAGGCATCGCGGAGTTGGAACATCTGTTTTGATGAGACGGTCAAGGAATTTGGCTTTATCAAAAATCCAGATGAACCATGCATCTATTGTAGATTTGTAGCGAGAACTGTAGTATTCCTCGTTTTATACGTGGATGACATTCTCTTAATAGGAAATGACATTCCTATGCTACAATCTGTCAAGGGGTTCTTGTCACACAGGTTCTCCATGAAAGACCTGGGTGATGCCTCATACATTCTGGGTATCCGGATCTACCGTGACAGATCCAAGAGGATATTAGGACTTTCACAGTCCTGGTACATCGACACCATACTGAAGAGATTCAGTATGGAAGATTCCAAGCGCGGTAATCTACCGGCTTGTCACGGGATCACCCTCTCCAAAGAGATGTCTCCCAAGACTGATTTGGAGAGGGATCGCATGTCTATTATACCCTACGCTTCTGCGGTAGGCTCTGTAATGTATGCGATGTTGTGTACCAGACCGGATGTGGCTTATGCACTGAGTGTGGTAAGCAGGTATCAGTCAAACCCTGGGGAGAAACATTGGATAGCAGTAAAGAACATTCTCAAGTACCTGAGAAGGACTAAGGAGATGTTCATGGTGTATGGCGGAAAAGACCTGCAGATTGAGGCCTTTGCTGACTCCAGCTTCCAGAGTGACAAGGATGATTCCAAGTCCATGTCGGGTTTTGTCTTTACCCTCAATGGAGGGGCGGTGTGTTGGAAGAGCTCCAAACAGGAAACCGTTGCTGACTCGACTATGGAAGCGGAATACATCGCTGCATCTGATGCAGCAAAAGAAGCTGTCTGGATGAGGAAGTTCTTGAGAGAACTTCAGGTGGTTCCGTCCATTATTGACCCAATACCTCTGTATTGCGACAACAACGGGGCTATAGCTTTAGCGAAGGAACCCAGGCCCCATTAGAAATCCAGACACATCTTAAGGCGGTATCACCTGATCAGGGAGATCGTGGATCGCCAGGAGATCGAGGTTCGGAGGGTTGCTTCAGAAGATAACACAGCAGATCCATTCACCAAGGCCTTGCCCCAGACTCAGTTCGAGCGGCTGATCGAGATGATAGGTCTTCGATACGCCAGTACATGGCCTTAGTGCAAGTGGAAGATTGTTAGTGTATATGCCCTAGAGGCCATTACTGTATCATACTAGTTTGTATATTACTTGATGGAAGCTTGGGATATTCACAGTTGTATATACAATCTTGCTCGAAATGGTAGTATGCTACTTGGTTTGTCTCCGCTTTAATATGTGCATGTGTTTCTTTTAGCATATCGCTGATATACATATTAGTAGAGCCCTTAGGATCTTTGCTTGATTACCAGCGTTGTGATGGCGCTCAAACTCGTGGGAGCTGGGTGATCTATAAGCACATCCTTATACAGGTCCCTAGTCGTTGGACTATCGAGACAGGGCATCGATACTCCGGAGTAGACTAGCGTATGCGCTTCTCATCCTATTGTGGGAGACGGTCTGTCCCACAGCCGTCAGTACGTCGTACTTGAGATAGTATGCGGGTGCTCGTTAGGTTACGAGTACACTGGACAGGACTCGTCGGGGATTGTTGGTTGGTATTATACCTATCGTCAGTTATCAGTTCCTAGGTGACATGAGTACAGCTTAGTCCGTTGACTTAACACTGTCACTTCGCCTCGAGTGTGTTCCCACTGCACTTTGATTACTACCCTACCACGGCTCAAAGGAGTCGTGCAAACAGGTAGTTTTTGGGTGCAGTCCCGAAGCACTTAGAGGCAGTGACGGTTAGACAGGATTCGTCTCTCCCGGTATTGGGGGTTGACATCGCGCTGTGTCCAGGAGAGCCATTACACGAGTAGTCCCTGGCCAGGGCAAGCGAGTTATACTGGTAGGTTTCCAGTGTTATCTCAGGGTGTTCTGGGCTACACTCCGACACGACTTGTACCGCTATTAGGGGACTGACGTTCACCGCCCCCCTAGGCCCGCCATGCGATGTATCAGACGAACAGACCGGACTGTACGGAGATTGTCACATACAGGCTCAGTAGGAGTTCAGATAGGGTTCACCTCGTCAGTCTTCTTATCAACATCTACCTGGGGACCGTTACGTACAGTTAGTGCCGCTTGCGGTCTGTGGTTAAACCCACTGCCATCGTAGTGTCGAGTCTTTAGAGTCCCACACAGAGAGCTATTCGCCTTTAGGCAAAATGAGTAGAGGTCGCATGGTTTTGCGACAGGGTTCGTTCACATCCGCGCACTTGTGCACGTTAGCTGTCCGGACAGCTTATACTAGCGGGCTTTGGTTTAAGCCGGATCCTAGTATATGATTTGGGATTGGTTTTTCTCATTGTATTCGTGTTCCTCGGATCACGAATACGGGTGCGTATGCACAGTTGCTTGAGACAGAGGGAGAGGACTTTGATTAGGGTTAATGACTACTGTCATTTGTATTAACCCTAATGATTATGTGTGTATTATTGTTAATTGATATTAGTTTAATAATTGTGCATGGTTATGGTTGTTGACCATTTGACCCACCTTGACTTGTTGACCTTGTTGACACTTTGACCATCATCATTTCATTTGGAAGATGCTCTTTGATCCTTGCAATTTGCATTAAAAATGAAATGATAATGGTCATGTCTTGATTAACCATGACAATTATCTAGCTAATTATTTAATTACAATAATTCACACATATATGTGAGAATGGTTCATTTTATTTCTCATTCGATTATTCACATTCTCTCTCTTGTTCTTCCTCTCCCTCAAGCTCTCCCCTCTCATGTGTTGAGAAACACTTGAGCTTGAGAAAAACCCTCTCTTGATAATCTCTACTCTCATCTAGGGTTCAAGGATTAGCACTTCTTGCACCCTAGTTACTTCTAGCTTGGAGTTGAAGCCAAAGGTCGAGGCTTTCGGGTGGATCTTTCTTCGACGTGAGAAGACGACTAAGGTGACCTCCTTCCACCACTCCAAGGAGCAAGGAGAGAAGGACATAAAGCCCAAGGTATAACCTTTCTAGCACTTAGCTAGTTTCTCGTTAGCTTTAGCTTGTTTTTGTTTAGCAAAGATCCTTCATAGTCTAGTCCATGTTGCCTAAGCTCATAAATATTCGATTTTTATTCCGTTTTCCGCCTCCCCGCAAGTACCGGGGTGGGCAACGTAGACTTACAGTTAGTGATGAGCCTACTAGCTTCCAGCAAGCCATTCAGAGCGTTGACTCGGTAAAATGGCTGGATGCAATGCGGACCGAAATAGAGTCCATGTACACCAACAAGGTATGGACGTTGGACATTGCTCCAGATGGGGTAAAACCCGTAGGATGCAAGTGAATCTTCAAAAGGAAGATTGGTGTAGATGGACAGGTTGAGACCTATAAGGCTAGACTTGTTGCAAAAGGTTTTCGTCAAAGACCTGGTTTGGACTATGATGAAACCTTTTCTCCAGTGGCTATGCTGAAATCCATTCGGATCCTTCTTTCCATTGCCGCTTTCCACGATTATGAGATTTGGCAGATGGACGTAAATGTAGGGATCCTAGGCACCCTAGTGAGGTCTCACAAGGCATCGAACATGCCAATTTCAAATTTTACGGTGCCTACAAACCCTAAACAACGGACCGTTTGCTAGATTTCTAGGCGAAAAAGCTAACTAGTTAACAATTAACTAAGAGATACGGAAATACAACCTTTGTAGATCCGGTGCTCCACCTCCACGGCTCCGCAACGAGGTCCTCTCCGCTGTCCAAATCAAATCCGGGCTCTAGAGTCGGCTTCGTCGGAGAAAAAGGGAGCTAGGTCGTCGATGTCCATGCCGAAGATGATCTACGTCGAGGCATCGCTAGATCAAGCTCACAACTTCACCAAGTCAAGAAACATGTGAAGTAAACACACTCTACTACTTGGCAAGAGGTAGAGGATGAAGAAATAGGAAGTGGGTAGACTTTAGGTTTGGATTTCTCACTCATTTCCATCAATCACCATTGATGGAGCTTGCTTTTTCTTCATGAAAGAAGATGAAGAAGAAGAAGAATATTGTGATAAGCATAATTGAAAAAGAAAAGAAAATGAATTCTTATCATAATGTTAACTAGAGTCAAGTGTAGAGAATGAATCATGGTTAGTGGGAATGGTTAGGGTTAAGGATGAGATAAGAATGGTTGACTTTATCAAAGCTTCATGAAGCTTCAACTAAAGAACAAATAAAGCCACCATTCTTTTTCTCTTTTCCATTTATTTTCCAAAATGTATAAACAAATAAATAAATGAATAAATAAGTAATGGAAAATATAACACTAACCACTCTCACAACCATGGTTTAATCTTCACACAAAACACAAGTTAGCATGCATCATCAAACATGATACATACAAGTGCACAAAAATATATCACATATACAATGTGCACAATCCAAGTGAGAAAATCCGTTTAAAGTGAACCAATACTAGTTAGTGCAAAGTAACATATCAAATATATAATTATGCATTAAATCATTAAATCAACACTTGATTCAATGATCCGGTCATGTCGCACACAACCGACTAGTATTCAATGTATCGGCTTATCGAATCAACGCTTGAATCGATAACTAGGTTATATCGCATACATCCTTTCCGATACATTCATCGCGAGAATGGAATGCGGCATCACATACACGTATTATTCTCGGTCCCGCACATATCTCATATGCGCTCCTATTTCGTTTCGCTTGAGCCAGGAAACCTCTGTGTAGGACTCTAAAGACTCGTCAATACGCCGGCAGCAGGTGATGATCATATCAAGCACCCACAAGCCGCAAGCGGTCTGCTAAACGTAACGGCCACCCGGGTATTGAGCGATCTGAAGATCGACGAGCAAGCCCGCTCACACTCCAGTGAATCCAACCAGTAACACTACCGTACAGTCCGGTCTGATCGTCTGATATGTCGCATATCTCGCCTAGGGGTGGTAAACGTCAGACCCCAATAGCTCAATAAGTCGTGTCGATATGAGGTCTATAACTGTTCGAGAAACTACTGGTAACACTTACCAGTAAATCTCAGCAACCCTGGCCAGGGATTTCCTGTTATAGCCAATCGAACACAGCGCAACATCAACCCCCTATACCGGGAGAGACGAATCCCCTCCTATCGCTCATTGCCTCCATGTGACTCGGGACTGTACCCAAAAACCACCGTTTTGCACGCCCTCTTGGACGTGGTAAGATGGAAATCAAAGCACAGTGGGAACCACACAAGACTCTATGACGATCTCGGGTCAACAGACTACTCTGTACCAGTGTCACCAGAGAACTGCCATCTGACGTGAGGTATAATACCATCTAGGAGTTCTCGGCGAGTCCGTCCAGTGTACCCAGTCTTCACTGAGCACCCGTATATCATCTCTGATGTCAAACACCAATGGATATGGGATCATCCATCGCCCATCTGTATGGGTCGAGAAGGTATACGCTAGTCTACTCTGGTATATCGATGCCCCGTCTCGATACACCCACGACTAGGGACTTTGAAGGATGTACTTATGGACTACCATGTCCCCACTAGTATGATCCGCATCACAGTCCAGGTAGTCAAGTACACATCCTAAGGGCTTTACCAACATGTAACAGAGAGACAATCAGTATACACGTTAAGGTAAAGGTCAACCAGATAGCATACTATCATGTCGAGCAAGAAAGTCCTCCCTATATACGTCCCAGCATCCACTACAATATACATCCTATGTACAGTAATGGCCTCTAGGGCATACATATAACTAACAATCTCCCACTTGCACTAGGGCCATCTGTAGCAGTGGTCGTAGTATCTCATACTCAACCATCCCATGAAAGTCTCTCTCTGGGAATAGGCCTTCGTGAGTGGATCCGCTGCGTTATCCTCTAAGTCTGCTCTCCTAACCTCGATCTCCCTGGAGATCAACCATCTCCATGATCAAGTGATACTGCCTTAGAATATGTCTGGATCACTGATGGGACGGACGTTCCTTGGCATAAGCCACAACTCCATTGTCACACAATGGGAGGAACTAAGTTCATCTCATGAACCAATATACACCCAGACTGCCTCTTTGGTAGCATCTTAAGTAGCGATGTATCCAGCCTTTATCGTCTAGTATGCCACGGTATCTAGCTTGGAACTCTTCCAACATACCGTCCCTTTACTGAGGGTAAAGGCAATGCCTGCGACTGACATTCAGTCGTCTTTATCACACAGGAACCCTTCCAGCGATTCTCCTCAGGATCGATTGACACCATCTCACTACATCTAGTGAGTATCCTAACATCCATTTAGATCTATCTCATAGATCCAAAATCCAGGATTTAGTAGGTATCACTTTAATCCTATATGGAGAATCTTTGTGATAAGCGGAGATTGACCGAGCGTAGCATAGGAAACTCCTTTCTTATCAAGAGTATGTCATCCACGTACTCTCCGAGGATTACCACCATACTCCCTACTACCTTTTTGTTTATACAAGGTTCATCTACCATTTTGATGATGTCAAACTGTTTGACTAATTCATCAAAACAGATGTTCCAACTCCGCGATGCCTGCTTTATCCTATAAAGCATCTTGCACACGTTTCCGCTGCTCCCACTGTTTACGAAGCCCTCTGGCAGTGTACTTATAAACGCTCTCTTCTAAATCATCATTTAGAAAAGCAGTCAAGACACCCAACTACCAGATATCGCAGTCATGGTATGTAGCCGTGGCAAGTAGGATCTGGATGGACTTAAGCATAGTCACTTGAAAAGGTTTCATCATGATCCACGCCTGGTCGATGACGAAAAGCTTTAACAAGTCTAGCTTTGAAAGTCTCAACTTTTCCATCTACACCAAGTAATCTTCTCAAGATATACTTGCTCCTGATGGGGATTTAACCCTTCAGATATTGCAACCAAAGTCCATACTTTGTTGGTGTACATGGAATCCATCTCAGATCGCTAAGCATCCAGCCATTCTTACAGAGTCTTACTCCTGATGGCCAGCTCGAAACTAGTTGGGTCATCATCTCATGATGCATTCCTCGCTCCCACTGTCATAGAGAAACCGAAGTATCTCTCAGGTGGGTGAGGAACCCTACTAGATCGGTGGAGAGGCTGAGGTTCGTTGGTATCTACTGAATCCCTTGGTTCTATCAAATCATCAGCTGCAGTTTGTATAGCTGGAACATTTCCAGTTGTACATAACAGACCTTGCCTCGAGCTTGTCCGGATTATGCTTTTAGACATAGCCCGGACAACCCCAAATCTTAACTAACTTAAGAAATGGGCTCTTCCCATTCCATATCACATATGAAGCGGTAGGCTTCTGATTTGATTAGAACCTTTTTCAATAGGTATGCAGCTTCTCAAGTGCATAACACCCAAAAGGAAATAGGTAGCTCAGTATTACTCATCATAGAGCACACCTTATCACATAGGGTGTAATTGCTCCACCCCGATATACCATCGTGCTATGGTGTATTCGGAGGAGTAATGCTGAGAGAGAATCTCATTCTCCTTTAGAATAGTTCAGGAATTCCGTGCTCTAGTATTCTCCTCCCTGATCACATCAAATGACATAATACTTGTACCCGTATTTTGGTTCTCTACTTCTAACTTATATTCTGTGAATATCTGAAAAGGTTCAGACTTGTGTTTCAACAGGAACATATGTCTGAATCTTGAGAGATTATCAGAGAACGTAATGAAGTATAAAGAACCGGTCCTGGCATGTGTAGACTGGGGACCTACATACATCATCATGTATCATCCCAAGAGTTCACTAACTCTTTCTCTGTTTCCAATAAACAGAGCTGGTGTCATTATATCTTTGTGACATGACTCGCAAGTTTCATAAGATGTAAATTCAAACTGATTTAAATATGCATCTATATGTAACTTCAGCTAGTCGGGTCACATTGATCTGACCTAGTCTACAATACCTTAAGAAGGATCCGTTCATTTCTGAACTCTTCCTCTTATGTGTGTTCCGTATACTAAGAACTGTAGTTTGATTTAGAACAGCAATGCTTTTAGATAACGTGCCTGAACCGATCAACTTTTGATATAGGAAATGTTCAAAACATTATCCAACAATACAAAATTTTATCATTTCTTTACTAATAAAGAGATAGATATGATTTTGTATATCAGGTTCGGTATCTAACAACATTCGTTCAGAATCAATGTATTGGTATACAGGGTGACAGTGACCAACAGACTTGGCTGCAACTCTTGCCCCGTTTTCTGCCTCATGAAACTTATCACCCGTTCTCAGTTCTCTACCTATCTGTAGCCCTATGTAACAGATTACATATCTGGGATCCTGATCTGGTATCACATACCCAGGACGTAGAGAATACAGAGAAACAGTTCTTTGTAACGAACACACCCGAAGATGATGCATCAGCATGCACTCTCTTCGTTTGGGCGGCACGGGAATTCTGGTAATCCCCAATTTCCTGCTCTGTCTTATAACAATTATAAGTTGGAGCGGGACCAACGTTCCCCAGCTCAGTATAACAAGCGGGTTCGGTCAATAATCCGTTTTATTATCTTGATTAAGGCGTGATATGGTCGCTACCAGGAGAGAGAGAGAAGAAAACACTCAGCGTGCGCTCTTGCAAGAATAGATTGGTTTTTATTTTATCTAATCAGGATGGCTCCCACTGCTTTTTATCAAATCTTCCTTCAAACCCTAAAAGGAAAGACTAGCCGGGATTAATTACACACTACAAGTTCGTCAATCTTTCAGCCAGGCCAGTGTCGGTACTTTGAGGGAGGTCCCCCGTGCTTTCGCACGAACCTAATTAATGTAAACCTCGTTTTCCCAGAGGCGTAACCTCGTTAACACCTTTCTAGACACCTACTTGATCGGCTAATTGCAATATGTAAAACTCTCCCAGGAGTAACTCTTACTCGCAGCGGGTATCGGGATCCAACTATCTCATAGAAGGTATGCAATCTCATTGCAAATTTCAACACTTGAAATTCCCTATAATATTTTGCCCCTAACGTGCTATGACCTTGACGAAAGCCAACAAACCATAGCCCGCTAGTCAAGTTCAACCCGTACATTTCTTGATCGAATTAAACCCACCCGCACGACCCTTGACGAAAGCCAACAAAGCCGCACGACTACCCTAATCCAATCGCATCGTATGCTAGCAGATAAGCAGCATATAGCTACCGCACACTGCACTTTGACGAAAGCCAACAAATGCAGCACGAATACAATATACAACTTATCTGAAATGACGGAGGGCTACGACAGGTTTTTCTGAAAACCTATTGCGTAATGAACTTGATATCGTTGTAGGATCGAATGAATTTTAAAATGGAGTGCTTTTGAGGCTTTTCTAGTTTTGCTAAAGGAGTCACTCCCGGTGAAGGGATCGTCGGTCCTTTCCTCGTCGAATGAGGTGCGGGATATATCATATATATCACTGTGCAAAGCAAAAACACTTAAAAGCAATCAAAATACAAACCGAGTGTGTAGCATCTGCCAGTTATTGCTAAAGGAGTCACTCCCGGTAAAGGGATCTCGGTCCTTTCCTCATCGAATAAGGTGCAGGATATATCTCGTATACCGCTATGCAAAGCAAGAACTGTAGCTACCTGTTTTATTTTGAAATTCGATTCTACAACATCTTAGGTTTCTTTTATTTCATTAATCACATTAATGAAGTCCCATCATTTAAGTACCTAAACATCACAGATAAATACGACGTACACTTATGCCATCCGCATTCGCCTCGATGCCCCCTCGTGCACCGTTAGGTTAGGTAACTAACGGCAGAGCGGGGCAGGGCTAGCGCGGGTGTAAAACATAAGTAACGTTTATATAATATATCATATATACTATATACTGTATCTATCAGAGAACATCACATGATCACATCACAGATATGGCAGCAGAAGAAACATATGAAATATTGGATATACTAGGACGTCCGTGTTTTCAATACGAGCCAGTATAAAACACAGATTCCATGGTCGTGATGAATAGCCAAACCCACACCCCTAGACCCCTACGAGAGCGGCAAGCAACCCTACCAATTCTGGAGTTAGGAGACCCGGACTCGACTCCTCGAGTTGGTCTCCCACTTAACTCCAGAACCCGGTTACTTGTGCTCCCCTCCTTGGGTCTATCCTAGTGCGGAAAAGTAAATAATATACAAGAGGTGACAACTGTTGCGCCACGGCAGCGCCCCGGCCGTCTTACTCGAGGCCAAATTGCGGAATCAAAAATTTTCCTTACGCGGAAACCGGCGCTACCGCGGACAAAGAAAACCCGGATCGTTTACCATTAACCGATACTAGCTAACAAGAGATGGGAAGAAAAGTATACCGAGTGATCCGAGTCCTCCGGTCTTCTCTTCATCATCCCGATCTCCCGCGGAAAGTCTTGGCTCCACATCGTCGCCTCCTCGCCGGAAAGGGCACCACATCGCCTTCGTCTTTTACGGGCTCCCACCTCAATACCGAGGCAACTCGAGCATGAAGCCGGCAACTCGACATGCTCAAGATATGCTGTAGAATGTGGTGTAGAACGTCTATGTCTCTTTTGGGGTTTGGTGTTGCCTTGATGGAGGAATGAGGTTAAGGAAAAATGGTGCTTACATTTTTCCAAAACAAGAAGAAATGAGATGAAGAAATTTGTGTCATGCCAAAAATGAAATTTTCTCTCATCTCCTCACAAGAGTGGCCGGCCAAAATCAAGTAGGAAATTGGTGGGAGGAAAAACAAAGGGAGGTGAGTGTAGGATCAAAAAATGGTGACCACATCCAAGGTCAAAGAAACATACACCATACTTCATATCAAATCACACCATACTCATTTCAAATCACATTAAAGAAAGTAATGGATGAAAGAGAACAAAGATATCATAATCAATCTTTATGCATATAAAACCTCCACAAAGTGTTATTTGCAAACTTGCAAATAACCCCCTCCATCGGAAAAGTCCGGCCGGGAAAGAACAAGGAAAACCGGCCGGAACGGAATGCAAACTGGCAACTCCAGAAAACTGGTCCCGTAATAAATTACAGGAAAAACCCCGACACTGTGCATACACACCCGCATCTGTATTCCGACCGGATACAAATGCAAAGAGACAAAATCTACACTGTACTAAACTAGGACCGGCTTAAGCCAAAGCCGGCTAGTTAAATCCGTTCGATCCTGATCCGTGCAATACCGCACGTATCAGATCAAACCCTGCCATATACCTATACGGCTACTAGTACAAACCGTCCGATCCTGATCCGTGCAATACCGCATGTATCTGATCGGACCCTGCCATATCTCCATACGGTCTCTACAGCGTTTCGCCCGAAAGCTGAGTAACTAAAAGTGTGGTGGACTCTAAAGACTCGTCAATACTATGGCTGTGGATTTAACCACTAGCACGTCAGAGGTATAAGCCAATACGTGACGGGCCACCAACTATTGACCAAAAGGGACGTCGATGAGGAAGCTCACCCCGACACCCAACTGAGCCTGTCAGTGACAATATCCGTACAGTCCGGTCCGTTCGTCTATGAGCATCGCATGTCGGGCCTAGGGGGTTGGAAAAAGTCAGACCCCCAAAGGCGGTACAAGTCGTGTCGGAGTGTAGCCCAGAACGCCCTGAGATACTACTGGAATACCTACCAGTAAATCTCCTGCCTCGGCCTAGGGCTTTGCGTAATGGCTCTCCTAGACACAGCGCGACCTCACCCCCAATACCGGGAGAGACGAAACCCCTGCAGATCCGCTCACTGCCTCCATGTGGCTCGGGACTGTACCCAACTAAAACCTGTTTGCACGACTTCTTTGAGCCGTGCTAGGGTAGTAATCAAAGCACAGTGGGAACTCACACGAGACAAATGACGATCTCAGGTCGATGAACTAACCTGTACACATGTCACCAGGGAACTGCTATCTGACATTTGGTACAAGACCAACTAGCAGGTTCCCGGCGAGTCCTGTCCGGTGTACTCATAACCCAATGAGCACCTGTATACATCTTAGGTGAACCAACTGACACCAGTGGCTTGTGAGACCGGCCACCGCCCCTCGTCGGGGTCTCGACTGTATACACTAGTCTACTAATGGAGTATCGATGCCCTGTCTCGAAACTCCTACGACTAGGGACCTTTTAAGGATGTGCTTATAGACTACCAGCTCCCACGTATATGATCGCCATCATACTGCCGGTAGTCAAGCAAGAATCCTAGGGGCTCTATCAACGTGTAATAGCGACATGTCAGGTCACCTAAAGCAGTACACGATGATAAAGATAAACCAGATAGCATACTATCATCTCGAGTAAGACTGTCCTACCGGGATAGGTCCTACCTCAATCATTGCAATCACGTGCCTGTGATCCAATAATTGACTCTGAGGGCACTATCTCCAACAATCTCCCACTTGCACTCAAGGCTAATTATTGCGATGTCGCATACTCACAGCCCGTGTGATACCGAACACCCAACTCCTCTACTAGTCAGTTTCACAAAGCTCGTTTGCGAAACTATTGCGTTCGAGGAACAGCCTCAGTGAGTGGATCCGCTGTGATGTTTCTTTCTATGTCTCTCTATATCTCAAGTTCGCGGAGAAAACCAGCTCCCGAAATGAGCAATACCTGTCTTAGAATGTCTGGATGTCTGATGGGACCTAGCTCATAAATGAACTCCAAATCCAAACTTCTTAGACTGTATCATCCACTGAACTTAATCAGTATCCTGCGCCATGCCTCCCTCAGTATTGCCTTGGACCACCTGTCCAAAATACTGCCCCTCGTCAGAAAGAGAACTATAACTCTGACAACCTCCTTGTCGTCCATGTCACCTTGGAAGCCTGGAATGATAACTGTCTCCCAAATGAGGCTGTCGTTATCATATCCCTAGAACATCCACTTATGTTCTAAAACTGCTTCCGACTGTTTCTCCAGGATTGGATCAATGTCAACTTATTGCATGTAGTGCAAGAACAACATCTGGTGTGGTACTTGACATCTCATGATTGACTCAATTGCCTAAGCAAGTGATCTGCCAATCATGAGTATCCCTCTCCCCTTTAGTTTATAAGACACCTTTAGAGAGGGTGACTCCATCAACTGCAGGTGCACTACCGTGTCAGGAGTCGTCCATTCTAAATACTCATAGAATGCTGTCAAGGTACCCAGATTGGGAAACCACCCAAACCATAGATCTAGTAACCAGTATGTCTGACATAATATCCAAGTCCCTTGTGGAGAAACCACTGTGTGACGACCAAAGTATAACCGATCGTAGTATAGGAATATCACTTCCTACTACCTTCTCAACAGATCCACCCCTTATTCTGATGACGTCAAACCTATGACTGTCACATCAGAAATAGATGATCTATCTCCGCTACATCTGCTTTAGTCTATAAATAGACATAAGCCTGATGTCCACCAATGCTTCCGCTGCTCCCACTGACTACGACAACCCTCTGGCAGAGTCATATAGACGTGCACTTCTAAAGCTAGTTTAGAACGACGCTATACTCATCCTCCCACCGGGTCTCGCAGCCTGGAACAACAACAATGGCAAGTGTGGGTAAACAAGAACTTCCCTGTCACCGTCCTTGAGGCTACCGGAGTACCTCTCGGGTGCCTGAAGTTACCCACCGTATCTGCGGAGTGGCCAATGGAATGTCAAATCAGATTGAATCTTTAGGTTCCTTATCAAATCTTCAGTAATCGTTTGTGGTTCTGGAATTACTTCCAGTTCTACCATACTCCCACTACTGTGGCGAGTCTAGAACAATATTTCTACTGTTCATCCAGATGGTAGAAAATCAACCCTCGTCATAGCCTGGGTCAACCCACAAACAGCCATTACAGAAACGTGCCTTGAGTTGTCCAGTGTCTGGTTTTAATCATAAGCCGGACAACTCCCCGTACCTTAACAACGTTAAGATATGAACTGTTCTATATCCAATATAGAAACAGAGGCACTGATTCAATTGAACCAGATTCAAATCATGCATCTATCTCCAGTGCATGTCAACTAAATGGAAGGAGGTCGATCAGCGTTACTCAACTTAGGAATGCTTCCAATTATGAGTAACCTGAAAGAGAAGCAATCTGTCTTCATCATTACTATCAACTGAATACCATACACAAGTATCTACATCTTCGATCTCTTTGAAGAATCCCGATACTTGCTACACCTGGTCCTCTACTCTATTCAAATACCTATAACTCCTCAAAACTTAGACCCTGTGTTTCCACGAAACACCTGTCTAAAAACTAGAGAAGTCATAAGTAAACCGAATATAGTACGAGGACCTACCCCTCTGTCCTGATGGACCCTGGACAACATACAATACTCTGTATAAGTCCGCTGAGTCTGACAACTCTTTCACTGTGCGTCGCAGGTTGAAAACTGTACTTATGGTTAAGAAGAATTACACCGCTGTTTAATGCTCCTTACCTAACCACCCACTGATACAGGTAAATGTCATCGACATAATATCAAAAAGTATATCTCACTCTATGAAAATAGACGTACAGATATATCAATTTGAAATTGGTGCACAACAGCGGATATTCAAAACCAAATATTTGCCGACCGGCAAACAACCCAGGTGACTTCCTCAAATATCACCGATTACAACGAATCCCAATATTATGAGGATGGTCACCTAATTCCCAATAACTTACTCCCACTCATCATCTGTAAAACCATACAGATATGAGAATCCAACCTGGTAAATACATACCCTGGAGCAAATGTCTAATCGGGAAATCAGTTTTCTATTAACAGTACACAGTGAAAATGAAACATCGAAATGTCTCGTTGGGGTATCCTGGTATTCTTAGTAATGCCTCTTCCATTATCCAGATTCACAACCGTAACAGTATAATTCTTTGCCACCTTTCCAAATCCCTTTATATGTCTTTAGTCATTACCTTCTGTACACCGCTTTAGGCCAAATGGTTTTCTTCCTTCCCTACCGTTTGGCACCAGCCTATGGTTTGGAAGAAGACTATCCAAAAAGCATAAAGGGTGTACTGTCCTAATCCTAGGAGCACTCGAAATACGAGAGAAGGTGAAGATAAAAGACACCTGAATGTACTTTATTCCTATTTCTCCTGAACCAGGATCCATCCCCGAACTGGAACAAGTTCCTTTCGAGTTCGTATATAACCATACGATGGAGTATCCAATAAACTGTGGATCTTCGTAGTGATACGGAGTGTCCTGGAGAAATACAAAGGTGATTTAGGATTGGCGAAGAAAAACTTGGTTTGGTCGTGAATATCAGTCGCATTTTACTCTGCCCTCTTACTAATCCCTTGCTTTGTCTTAATCTTAATACCTTCTGCACACCATCGTTATGCTAATTGGTTTCCTTCATTCCCTACCGGTCGGCACCAGCCTAAGGTTTGGAAGAAGACTATCCAATTTGCGTAATAGGTGTACTACTCCTAAACCAAGGAGTACTCGCAACCTGAGAGAAGGTGAAAAGAGAAGACAACTGAATAGTCCTATCCGTTTTCTCCAGAACCAGAAACCATCGTCGAAGTCCTTCGAGTTCGTATCTAACCATACGATGGTTTTGTCCAATGGAAGTGGACGTTCGTAGTAATACGGGGTGTCCTGGAGAAAAGGGTAAAAGTAGGAGTGGCAATGAGGTCTGCAACTCTGACAATCCAAAAGCCAGTGTTAAGAAGGTTCGGTCAACTTGGTCACTGAGTCATAGTCCAGGGTCGGGTCAATGGTCGCTGCCAAAGAGAGAGAGAAAAGAAACACTCAGCGTGCACTCTATCCTAGATCAGAATGGTTATCACTTTAACTAATCTGGAAACCTCCCACTGTACCTCAAATTCTCCTCCAAACCTGAAAGAAGAACTAGTCGGGGTCACCCGAGGAGTAAACTAACTCATCAGTGGGAATCGGGATCCAACTATCATCGCATGATAACTTGACGGAATCCACTCAAGTCACCACACTCCAGAAGGTATGCGCATGCCTGGCAAGTTTCAGTTCTTTTGAAACTCCCGATAAGATTTTTACCCCAAGCGGTTTATGACCTTGACTAGGTCAACAAACCATAAACCGCCAGTCAAGGTCAACCCGTCATTTTTCTGGATTGCATTAAACCCACCCGTACGTGCCCTTGACTAGGTCAACAAGGCCGCACGACTGTCTTAACCAATCCCACTTATGCAACAAACAAGTACCACTTAGCTACCGAACACTACGTCTTGACTAGGTCAACAAACGCAGCACGAATACCAAATAATACCTGTAGGAAATGACGGAGGGCTACGAATGGTTTTTGGCGAAAAACCTTTAACGTAATGAACTTGATATCGTTGAAGGAACTGCACAACTTTTTATAAAATATAGTGACGAAAACCTTTACTAAAGAGGTCACTCCCGGTGAAGGGATCTCGGCTCTTTCCCCATAGAATGAGGTGCAGGATATTCCAACTGAATACCACGATGCAAAGCAAAAGTAATCGGCTATAGTGAAGTTAATGCCCTGACGCAAACTTCTCTCCAAGGGGTCACTCCCGGTGAAGGGATCTCGGCCCTTGCCTCGTCGACTGAGGAGCAGGATATTCCAAATGAATACCACGATGCAAAACAAAAGTGAACGTCCTTGCAATAACAGCTTTTTTTTTTTTTAAAAAGTGTTCCAACAACATCAGAAAAGGTTTGTTTATCTTGCATTGATCCGAATCAACGCAGTCCCATCAATTAATCACACCACAAAGAACGAAAATATACTGACGTACGTATATACCATCCGCATTCGCCACTGGGTCCCGTCATCACCCGTTAGGTTACTTAACTAACGACAGAGCGGGGACTGGACTAGCGCGGATGTAAAACATATACAACATCTACTAATATATATACCAATATATAGTATTTCGCTCAAGGCGTGAATAAAATGCAACATCACAGAAATGTACAGCATCACAGAACAATACAGATATCTGGAAGCCCCGGGTTTCACAGAGCCGCTGCTGAAACCCGACGTTCCCCTGGTCGTGTGGATAGCCTGTGCAATGAAATCCTATACCCCCTACGAGTGCGGCGAATAGCCAGCCAATCCTGGAGTGAAGCCCCCTCCGTCCCAATGCCATGAGATGCGGGCTTGTTGCCTTCTAGAACCCGGCTATCCGTGCACCCCTCCGCGGGGTAACCCTAGTACAGAAAGTAAAATATACATACACCGGGTACATCGACCGCAACCAGGTCGTGCCCCAAAAGAATAATACAAACAGGCAGTGACGGCTGTCCACATGTCGGACGCTCGCCCCGCAATATCAAATGTACATAATACAACAAAACTGTACTAGTATTGCATCCAGGCTATCCCCACGACCGATCCGCAACATCACAGCATAAACATAGAACATCAACGTGAAAATCACGTTCGCAAATCCGTCTAACCGGGGTATAGCAGCTAGACCGGATTTACCGATCGAGTGACATTCACGGTCGCAGATATAATGTAAATACTGTGAAATAATGTGTTTAAAATTTTCCGATTGACCAAAAATTAACAAGTGGGCCCCCAATCAAAACTGTAGCACTCACAGAAAACATGGGCCCAATTTTAATATTCCAAAACCCCTAATTTAAGCCCATAAGCCCACTGCAAAAAAATAATCGTACGAGCTCACAATCCTGCGGCGGAAGGGCGGCCAAAATAGGGTTATGGCCGCGCTTCCGCGGCCGTACGGAGTGATCACTTTACCAAAATTTTGCAGTATTCTTAGAACTCCCTGAACATCATTCTGAGACCACCGGAAAAATTTTTGGACTTCAAAAAATTTCGACAGAAACTGATGTGCAATAAAAATACGGTTTTTGGAAATTTCGGTCGATCGGAAACGCAAACACATCAAACGAAGCTAGGTAAGGTTAATGGCGTGGCTCTGATACCATGTTGCGCCACGGCAGCGCCCCGGCCGTCTTACTCGAGGCCAAATTGCGGAATCAAAAATTTTCCTTACTCGGAAACCGGCGCTACCGCGGACAAAGAAAACCCGGATCGTTTACCATTAACCGATACTAGCTAACAAGAGATGGGAAGAAAAGTATACCGAGTGATCCGAGTCCTCCGGTCTTCTCTTCATCATCCCGATCTCCCGCGGAAAGTCTTGGCTCCACATCGTCGCCTCCTCGCCGGAAAGGGCACCACATCGCCTTCGTCTTTTACGGGCTCCCGCCTCAATACCGAGGCAACTCGAGCATGAAGCCGGCAACTCGACATGCTCAAGATATGCTGTAGAATGTGGTGTAGAACGTCTATGTCTCTTTTGGGGTTTGGTGTTGCCTTGATGGAGGAATGAGGTTAAGGAAAAATGGTGCTTACATTTTTCCAAAACAAGAAGAAATGAGATGAAGAAATTTGTGTCATGCCAAAAATGAAATTTTCTCTCATCTCCTCACAAGAGTGGCCGGCCAAAATCAAGTAGGAAATTGGTGGGAGGAAAAACAAAGGGAGGTGAGTGTAGGATCAAAAAATGGTGACCACATCCAAGGTCAAAGAAACATACACCATACTTCATATCAAATCACACCATACTCATTTCAAATCACATTAAAGCAAGTAATGGATGAAAGAGAACAAAGATATCATAATCAATCTTTATGCATATAAAACCTCCACAAAGTGTTATTTGCAAACTTGCAAATAACCCCCTCCATCGGAAAAGTCCGGCCGGGAAAGAACAAGGAAAACCGGCCGGAACGGAATGCAAACTGGCAACTCCAGAAAACTGGTCCCCTAATAAATTACAGGAAAAACCCTGACACTGTGCATACACACCCGCATCTGTATTCCGACCGGATACAAATGCAAAGAGACAAAATCTACACTGTACTAAACTCGGACCGGCTTAAGCCAAAGCCGGCTAGTTAAATCCGTTCGATCCTGATCCGTGCAATACCGCACGTATCAGATCAAACCCTGCCATATACCTATACGGCTACTAGTACAAACCGTCCGATCCTGATCCGTGCAATACCGCATGTATCTGATCGGACCCTGCCATATCTCCATACGGTCTCTACAGCGTTTCGCCCGAAAGCTGAGTAACTAAAAGTGTGGTGGACTCTAAAGACTCGTCAATACTATGGCTGTGGATTTAACCACTAGCACGTCAGAGGTATAAGCCAATACGTGACGGGCCACCAACTATTGACCAAAAGGGACGTCGATGAGGAAGCTCACCCCGACACCCAACTGAGCCTGTCAGTGACAATATCCGTACAGTCCGGTCCGTTCGTCTATGAGCATCGCATGTCGGGCCTAGGGGGTTGGAAAAAGTCAGACCCCCAAAGGCGGTACAAGTCGTGTCGGAGTGTAGCCCAGAACGCCCTGAGATACTACTGGAATACCTACCAGTAAATCTCCTGCCTCGGCCGAGGGCTTTGCGTAATGGCTCTCCTAGACACAGCGCGACCTCACCCCCAATACCGGGAGAGACGAAACCCCTGCAGATCCGCTCACTGCCTCCATGTGGCTCGGGACTGTACCCAACTAAAACCTGTTTGCACGACTCCTTTGAGCCGTGCTAGGGTAGTAATCAAAGCACAGTGGGAACTCACACGAGACAAATGACGATCTCAGGTCGATGAACTAACCTGTACACATGTCACCAGGGAACTGCTATCTGACATCTGGTACAAGACCAACTAGCAGGTTCCCGGCGAGTCCTGTCCGGTGTACTCATAACCCAATGAGCACCTGTATACATCTTAGGTGAACCAACTGACACCAGTGGCTTGTGAGACCGGCCACCGCCCCTCGTCGGGGTCTCGACTGTATACACTAGTCTACTAATGGAGTATCGATGCCCTGTCTCGAAACTCCTACGACTAGGGACCTTTTAAGGATGTGCTTATAGACTACCAGCTCCCACGTATATGATCGCCATCATACTGCCGGTAGTCAAGCAAGAATCCTAGGGGCTCTATCAACGTGTAATAGCGACATGTCACGTCACCTAAAGCAGTACACGATGATAAAGATAAACCAGATAGCATACTATCATCTCGAGTAAGACTGTCCTACCGGGATAGGTCCTACCTCAATCAATGCAATCACGTGCCTGTGATCCAATAATTGACTCTGAGGGCACTATCTGCAACAACAACTTCCGCTACCTGGAAGTGCCCCAATAAAAGAATATTACATACAAGTTTTTACATGAATGAAAATGAAAAACACTCATCTCACATAAAAACCCCCCGGCTATTCAAACACGACGATCCAATATAACATATCCAGCAACACATAACATCACATGTCATCAACGTAAGTAAATATGCGCATCCCAATTGTCGTTGACATATAGCAACGAAACCGGCGATATCACATATTACACTTACGGTCACAGAAAAGAAAGTGAAAAACTACAACAGTTGGAATCCGCAACCACCTCAGACATCACATGCCTGACCAAATGAATTACTTAGACATCACATGCCTAACAATTATTAACACCGCATTTTAGTCTCAAAATCGAAAACTCTTTTCAATACCAAGTCGGGCAATTCAACAAGATTCCCGACATCCTGATCGAATGCTCGTCGCAAACTTCAGTAGGCGGCCGCACCCCCGATACCGTCGACGAAGTGCACCAAGGCGGAACACCGCTGCCGCGAGCACCCAGACGGATGCTTTCGGCGACGGGGTTCTCCTACAGTCACTTGGTCGGGGCTATGAGGTGTAGCTGTCTATTAAGTTTATCCGGCGAGTATCCGCGTACGCTACGTGATTGCGACGGACTTTTGATCACATCAAAATTCCGTGGCAACCGATCAAGTGAGACTAAACTGCTATGTTTATAACATTCATTCAGTTATCACATAACTTTTGCGAATTCCAATTATTATATCCCATCCCAGATAAATAGAAAATGTTAAACTTTCCGATCGAACAATCGAACACCCAAGTTTTCCCAATACAGATCAACACATGAAATAAGTCTAACAACATTCAGTTCGTACCTCAGTACCAACGGTCCAGCCGTACAAGGGTCAAGCCAACGCCTCACATGTGGCACGCCGTACTGCCCCAAACCCGAAGGTTCAAAGGGCAGTTCAAGACGGTCACATAATCGAGTTAAGGTTTGTTGTCTTCTAGAGGGACCATCGCGTTACTTGCACTACTTAGAACGTCGTTAAACTACGGAAAAATCCAACACTTGGAAATTTCCCGACAGGGGAAAAATTGGGTATTTATATCCGGTCGAACTTTTTAACATATTCTAAAATTTATCCGGAAAGCCAAATAGACAAAATTTGATACCCCGATCGAAACACCGAATCCCCAAAACAATTGCAGAAAATTCAACTCTTGAATCAATATTAAAAATTCCCAGAAAACTCAGCAGAATTTATCAGGAGTTACTGTGCAAACAAAGTGGGCTGATGTCACCAAGTGGCCGCTGATCAGCCGCAGAAGCCATGCTTCTGCCGCTGATCCGCCGCGAAAAATACTGTTCACCAGAAACTTTTTGCACCGTAATTCTTATTTTTCCCTGCTGAATTTTTTAGCAATTTTTAATTTGGAAAAATCCACTGTTTTCAAAAAAGTACAGAGAGCATATTTTGGGTTTCGGTTTTGGGTCGTTCGGACTTCAAATTCCGTCTATGCTTCGCCTAAGGCTCTAGCTAGGCTCTGATACCACTGTAGGGATCCTGGGCACCCTAGTGAGGTCTCACAAGGCATCAAACATGCCAATTTCAAATTTTACGGTGCCTACAAACCCTAAACAACGGACCGTTTGCTAGATTTCTAGGCGAAAAAGCTAACTAGTTAACAATTAACTAAGAGATACGGAAATACAACCTTTGTAGATCCGGTGCTCCACCTCCACGGCTCCGCAACGAGGTCCTCTCCGCTGTCCAAATCAAATCCGGGCTCTAGAGTCGGCTTCGTCGGAGAAAAAGGGAGCTAGGTCGTCGATGTCCATGCCGAAGATGATCTACGTCGAGGCATCGCTAGATCAAGCTCACAACTTCACCAAGTCAAGAAACTTGTGAAGTGAACACACTCTACTACTTGGCAAGAGGTAGAGGATGAAGAAATAGGAAGTGGGTAGACTTTAGTTTTGGATTTCTCACTCATTTCCATCAATCACCATTGATGGAGCTTGCTTTTTCTTCATGAAAGAAGATGAAGAAGAAGAAGAATATTGTGATAAGCATAATTAAAAAAGAAAAGAAAATGAATTCTTATCATAATGTTAACTAGAGTCAAGTGTAGAGAATGAATCATGGTTAGTGGGAATGCTTAGGGTTAAGGATGAGATAAGAATGGTTGACTTTATCAAAGCTTCATGAAGCTTCAACTAAAGAACAAATAAAGCCACCATTCTTTTTCTCTTTTCCATTTATTTTCCAAAATGTATAAACAAATAAATAAATGAATAAATAAGTAATGGAAAATAAAACCCTAACCACTCTCACAACCATGGTTTCATCTTCACACAAAACACAAGTTAGCATGCATCATCAAACATGATACATACAAGTGCACAAAAATATATCACATATACAATGTGCACAATCCAAGTGAGAAAATCCGTTTAAAGTGAACCAATACTAGTTAGTGCAAAGTAACATATCAAATATATAATTATGCATTAAATCATTAAATCAACACATGATTCAATGATCCGGTCATGTCGCACACAACCGACTAGTATTCAATGTATCGGCTTATCGAATCAACGCTTGAATCGATAACTAGGTTATATCGCATACATCCTTTCCGATACATTCATCGCGAGAATGGAATGCGGCATCACATACACGTATTATTCTCGGTCTCGCACATATCTCATATGCGCTCCTATTTCGTTTCGCTTGAGCCAGGAAACCTCTGTGTAGGACTCTAAAGACTCGTCAATACGCCGGCAGCAGGTGATGATCATATCAAGCACCCACAAGCCGCAAGCGGTCTGCTAAACGTAACGGCCACCCGGGTATTGAGCGATCTGAAGATCGACGAGCAAGCCTGCTCACACTCCAGTGAATCCAACCAGTAACACTACCGTACAGTCCGGTCTGATCGTCTGATATGTCGCATATCTCGCCTAGGGGTGGTAAACGTCAGACCCCAATAGCTCAATAAGTCGTGTCGATATGAGGTCTATAACTGTTCGAGAAACTACTGGTAACACTTACCAGAAAATCTCAGCAACCCTGGCCAGGGATTTCCTGTTATAGCCAATCGAACACAGCGCAACATCAACCCCCTATACCGGGAGAGACGAATCCCCTCCTATCGCTCATTGCCTCCATGTGACTCGGGACTGTACCCAAAAACCACCGTTTTGCACGCCCCCTTGGACGTGGTAAGATGGAAATCAAAGCACAGTGGGAACCACACAAGACTCTATGACGATCTCGGGTCAACAGACTACTCTGTACCAGTGTCACCAGAGAACTGCCATCTGACGTGAGGTATAATACCATCTGGGAGTTCTCGGCGAGTCCGTCCAGTGTACCCAGTCTTCACTGAGCACCCGTATATCATCTCTGATGTCAATCACCAATGGATATGGGATCATCCATCGCCCATCTGTATGGGTCGAGAAGGTATACGCTAGTCTACTCTGGTATATCGATGCCCCGTCTCGATACACCCACGACTAGGGACTTTGAAGGATGTACTTATGGACTACCATGTCCCCACTAGTATGATCCGCATCACAGTCCAGGTAGTCAAGTACACATCCTAAGGGCTTTACCAACATGTAACAGAGAGACAATCAGTATACACGTTAAGGTAAAGGTCAACCAGATAGCATACTATCATGTCGAGCAAGAAAGTCCTCCCTATATACGTCCCAGCATCCACTACAATATACATCCTATATAAAGTAATGGCCTCTAGGGCATACATATAACTAACAGTAAAGACCGCTTTTCTAAATGGAAATTTTGAGGAGTGCGTCTATATGGACCAGCCAGAGGGTTTCATTCAGAGTGGGAGCAGCGGAAAGGTGTGCAAGTTGCTTAAGTCCATCTATGGACTAAAGCAGGCATCGCGGAGTTGGAACATCTGTTTTGATGAGACGGTCAAAGAATTTGGCTTTATCAAAAATCCAGATGAACCATGCATCTATAATAGATTTGTAGCAAGAACTGTCGTATTCCTCGTTTTGTACGTGGATGACATTCTGTTGATAGGAAATGACATTCCTATGCTACAATCTGTCAAGGGGTTCTTGTCACACAGGTTCTCCATGAAAGACCTGGGTGATGCCTCCTACATTCTGGGGATCCGGATCTATCGTGATAGATCCAAAAGGATATTAGGACTTTCGCAGTCCAGGTACATCGACACCATACTGAAAAGATTCAGTATGGAAGATTCCAAGCGCGGTAATCTACCGGCTTGTCATGGGATCACCCTCTCCAAAGAGATGTCTCCCAAGACTGATTTGGAAAGGGATCGCATGTCTATTATACCCTACGCTTCTGCGGTAGGCTCTATAATGTATGTGATGTTGTGTACCAGACCAGATGTAGCTTATGCACTGAGTGTAGTATGCAGGTATCAGTCAAACCCTGGGGAGAAACACTGGATAGCGGTAAAGAACATTCTCAAGTACCTGAGAAGGACTAAGGAGATGTTCTTGGTGTATGGCAAAAAAAACTTCCAGATCGAGGCCTTTGCTGACTCCAGCTTCCAGAGTGACAAGAATGATTCCAAGTCCATGTCGGGCTTTGTCTTTACCCTCAATGGAGGGGCAGTGTGTTGAAAGAGTTCCAAACAGGAAACCGTTGCAGACTCGACTATGGAAGCGGAATACATCGCTGCATCTGATGCCGCAAAAGAAGCCATCTGGATGAGGAAGTTCTTGAAAGAACTTCAGGTGGTTCCGTCCATTGTTGATCCAATACCTCTGTATTGCGACAACAACGGGGCTATAGCTTTAGCGAAGGAACCCAGGTCCCATCAGAAATCCAGACACATCTTGAGGCGGTATCACCTGATCAGGGAGATCGTGGATCGCCAGGAGATCGAGGTTCGGTGGGTTGCTTCAGAAGATAACACTGCAGATCCATTCACCAAGGCCTTGCCCCAGACTCAGTTCGAGCGGCTGATCGAGATGATAGGTCTTCGATACGCCAGTACATGGCCTTAGTGTAAGTGTGAGATTGTTAGTGTATATGCCCTAGAGGCCATTACTGTATCATACTAGTTTGTATATTACTTAATGGAAGCCTGGGATATTCAAAGTTGTATATACAATCTTGCTCAAAATGGTAGTATGCTACTTGGTTTGTTTCTACTTTAATGTGTACATGTGTTTCTTTTAGCATATTATCTATACACATTAGTAGAGCCCTTAGGATCTTTGCTTGATTACCAGCGTTGTGATGGTAGTCACACTCGTAGGGGCTGGGTAATCTACAAGCACATCCTTATATACATCCCTAGTCATGGGATTATCGAGACAGGGCATCGATACTCTGGAGTAGACTAGCGTATGCGCTTCTCATCCCAGTGCGGGAGGCGGTCTGTCCCACAGCCGTCAGTACGTCGTACTTGAGATAGTATGCGGGTGCTCGTTAGGCTACGAGTACACTGGACAGGACTCGTTGGGAACTGATGGTTGGTATTATACCTATCATCAGTTATCAGTTCCCAGGTGACATGAGTACAGCTTTGTCCGCTGACTTGACACTGTCACTTCGCCTCAAGTGTGTTCCCACTGTACTTTGACTACTACTCTACCACGGCTCAAAGGAGTCGTGCAAACAGGTAGTAGTTGGGTGCGGTCCCGAGGCACTTGGAGGCAGGGACGGTTAGACAGGATTCGTCTCTCCCGGTATTGAGGGCTGACATCGCGCTGTGTCTAGGAGAGCCGTTACACGAGTAGTCCCTGGCAAGGGCAAGCGAGATATAGTGGTAGGTTTCCAGTGTTATCTCAGGGTGTTCTGGGCTTCACTCCGACACGACTTGTACCGCTATTAGGGGACTGACGTTTACCGCCCCCCTTGGCCCGCCATGCGATCTATCAGACGAACAGACCGGACTGTACGGATACTGTCGCATTCAGGCTCAGTAGGAGTTCAGATGGGGTTCACCTCGTCAGTCTTCTTATCGGCATCTACCTGGGGACCGTTACGTACAGCTAGTGCCGCTTGTGGTCTGTGGTTAAACCCACTGCCAGCGTAGTGTCGAGTCTTTAGAGTCCCACACAGAGGGCTATTCGCCTTTGGGCAAAACAGAGTAGAGGTCGCATGGTTTTGCGACAGGGTTCGTTCTCATCCGCGCACTTATGCACGTTTGGAGTCCGGACGGATATTACTAGCGGGCTCTGGTTTGAGCCAGATCCTAGTATATGTTTTGGGGTTAGTTTTATCTCTTAGTATTCATGTTCCTCGGAACACGAATACGGGTGTGTATGCACAGATGATTGAGGCGGAGGAAGAGGATTTTCATTAGGGTTTCGGAACGGGTGTGTATGCACAGTTGACAGTCGTCTTTTTCCAAACCCTAATGAATTTGTGAATTATCAATTAATAATATTAATTAAATGAAAATGTGTCATGGTTGGGTTTGTTGACTTGTTGACCAAGGTTGACTTGTTGACCATGGTTGAAACATTGACTATCATCATTACACATCAAAGATGCTCTTTGATTCTAGCAAAACCATTTAATGCGAAATGATAATAGTCTTATAAAACCTTCCATCAACTTTTCATTTAGATTAATTTTATTAATTTGATAATTCACTAGATATTGTTATGGTTGTAAAAAACCATTTCATTCTGTCATAACCACTCTCTCTCCTCTCTTCTTCTTCCTCCTCCTCTAGTTCAAGGAGATCCATTCTCATGTGTTGAGAAACCTCTCCTTGAGATAAAATACTCTAAACCACTCTCTACTCACTCTAGGGTTGAAGGTCTAGCAAGCCAAAGACCTTAGTTCTCTCAAAGTTCGAGAAAGGAGCCCAAGGTTGAACCCTCAGGTGGATCCATCTTTGACGAAAGAAGGTGACGAAGAAAGCACCACCCAACCTCTACAAAGAGTTCAAGAAGAAGGAGTTCAAGTGAGGTATAACATATTTTCTGAGTAGCTAACTCTCTTTAGCTTGGTAGCTAGTTTTGTTTAGAAAAGATCCCGACTTTTGTTAGTCCATGTTGCCTAGTGTGCTAAAATTTTGATTTTTATACCGTTTCCGCCTCCCCGCAAGAACCGGGGTTGGCAACGTGGACTTAAAAAACTTGGGTCGTGACAAAGTTGGTATCAGAGCGTTAGGTTTTACCTTTCGGAGTGTAGGATAACCTTGGTATGATGGAGTAGGTAGCTTAAGCAGAGTGACGTAGCGTGTGTATATTCCGCTGCATACTTACGACACGGTACTCCACCTAAGTGACCTTAGGACTTATTGATTGATATTCCTTCCGTGATTGATATACATCTTTGTGATTCAATTTCCATTTCCTTATTGAATCTTGTTTAAATTTCCAGCCTATAGGCCGCCGAAGACTACGAGTGCACAGAGAGCGGACGCGAGGGCCGTGCAGGGTTACTAGACACTCTAATAAGGATCTACAAGGCATCAACCATGCCAAAATCAAAAATTTTCAAGTGCTGAATAACCCAAGAAAGATCGTGGACTAGAGATTAGGCGAAAACTATGAGCGAGTAAATAACTTTACTTCTAAAAGAGCGGGAATACAACCTTTGTAGACCGGTCCTTTACTTCAATAGCTCCGTGTAGAAGTCCCCTTCGCTGCGATCGAAAACTCCGGACTTTAGAGAGGCTCCACGAAGACACGAACATGCTTGCTTCGATGATTTTGAGGCCGAAGATGATCTACGTCGGGGAGACACTAACTCAAGCTATTCCTTCATTAGGTCAAGAACTTTGTGAAGAGAACACCCTCTACTAAATAGCAAATTGTAGAGGATGATGAAATAGGAAGGTTGCTCACTTTAGAATTGATTTTCTCAAACTCCATTGAAGCTAGAAAGCTTTTTTTGAATGAAGAAGAAGAAGAAGTCTAATGAATAAATCATCCAATTGAAAACTTATCCAATGAATTATTGCACCATGGTTGAGTTAAGCCCTCATGCTTAACTCATGTAGAGAATTACCCAAGGTATGAGGTTAAGGGTTGGGTTAACTAATATCCTAAGGAATGACAAAAGAGTTGACTTTGTCAATGTTTCTTCAAGCTTCAAGAAGCTTGATAACTTTGACCAAAGTCTCTTCTCTTTTGTTATTTGTTAGGAAATAAGCAAACCCTAATTTAACTTTGATTTGGTTTAAGTCTCATACACCCAACTTGTATGTATCATCAAGCATGATACAAACATGTACACTTGCATATATCACATATAAACAATGTGCACAATCTAGTGAGAAAATAAATCATAAGTGAGCTAATACCAGTTAATGTAATATAATATATCAAATATATAATTATACATTAAATTATTAAATCAATTCTTGATTTAATAATCCGGCTAATATCATGTGTAACAACTTATCGAATCAACACTTGATCCGATAACCCGGCTATATTGCATACAACCGATCAATGTCACTAATCGTGAGAATAGAATACGGTATCTCATATCGTATTAATCTCGGTCCCACACATATCACATATGTGCTCCTACTCCGTTTCTCTTGATCAAGAAAACCCCTGTGTAGGACTCTAAAGACTCGTCAATACGCCGGTAGTAGGTGATGATCATATCAAACACCCACAAGCCGCAAGTGGTCTGCTAAACGTAACGGCCACCCGAGTATTGAGCGATCAGAAGATCAACAAGCAAGCCTACTAGTACTCCTGCGAATCCAATCAGTAACACAACCATACAGTCCGGCCTCTTGGTCTGATATGTCGCATATCTCGTCTAAGGGTGGTAAACGTCAGACCCCAGTAACTCGATAAGTCATGTCGATATGAGGCTCATAACGGGTCGAGAAACTATTGGTAAAACTTACCAGTAAATCTCTAAAGCAGCCTTGGCCAATGACTTCCTGTTATAGCCAATCAAGCACAGCGCAACATCAACTCCCTATACCGGGAGAGACGAAACCCCTCCTATCGCTCATTGCCTCCATGTGATTCGGGACTGTACCCAAAAGCTAACGTTTTGCACGCCCTCTTGGACGTGGTATGATGGAAATCAAAGCACGGTGGGAATCACACAAGACTCTATGACGATCTCGGGTCTACAGACTAACCTGTACCAGTGTCACCAGAGAACGGCCATCTGACGTTAGGTATAATACCATCTAGGAGTTCTCGGTGAGTCCGTCCAGTGTACCCAGTCTCCACTAAGCACCCGTATACTATCTCTGATGTCAAACACCAATGGATATGGGATCATCCATCGCCCATCTGCATGGGTCGAGAAGCATACGCTAGTCTACTCTGGTATATCGATGCCCTGTCTCGATAGACCTACGACTAGGAACATTTGAAGGATGTACTTAGCGACTACACTGTCCCCACTAGTATGCTCTGCATCATAGTCCTGGTAGTCAAGTACTCATCCTAAGGGCTTTATCAACATGTAACATAGAGACTATTAGAGTACATGTTAAGATAAAGAGCAACCAGATAGCGTACTATCATGTCGAGCAAGAAAGTCCTCCATATATTTGTCTAAGCATCCACTACAATATACATCATATGTACAATAATGGCCTCTAGGGCATACATATAACTATCAATCTCCCACATGCACTAGGGCCGTCTGTTGTAGTATCTCATACCCAACAATCAGCAGTCGTTGGCGTATCTCATACTCAACCATCCAATAAAAGTCTCTACTGGGAATCAGGCCTTTCTGAGTGGATCCGCGCTGTTGTCCTCTGTGTCTACTCTCCTAACCTCGATCTTCCTTGAGATCAACCATCTCCATGATCAGGTGATACTGCCTAAGAATTATATCTGGATTTCTGATGGGACGGGGGTTCCTTGGCATAGGCCACAACTCCATTGTCAAACAATGGTAGGAACGAAGTTCATCTTATGAACTTATATATATCCAGACTGCCTCTTTGGTAGCATCCTTGGTAACGATCTATCTTGCCTTTAATCGTCTAGTAAGTCACGGTATCTAGCTTGGAACTCTTCCAACATACCGTCCCTCCACTGAGGGTAAAGACAATGCTTGTGGCTGACATTCAGTCGTCCTTACCATCCTGGATCTTATCCAGTGATTCTCCCCACGATTGATTGATACCATCTCACTACAACTAGTGAGTATCCAAACATCCAATCAGATCTATCTCATAGATCCAAAACCCAGGATTTAGGAGGCATCACTTTGATCCTATGTGGAGAATTCTTGTGATAAACGGAGATTGACCGAGCGTAGCATAGGAAACTCCTTCCCTATCAAGAGTATGTCATCCACGTACTCTATGAGGATCACAACCATGCTCCCTACTACCTTTTTGTATATACTAGGTTCATCTACCATTTTGATGAAGTCAAACTCTTTGACTACCACATCAAAACAGACGTTCCAACTCCGCGATGCTTGTTTTATTACATAAAACACCTTGCACACGTTTCTGCTGCTCCCACTATCTACGAAGCCCTCTGGCTGTGTACTTACAGACGCACTCTTCCAAATCATCATTTAGAAAAGCAGTCATGACACCCAACCGCCAGATATCGTAGTTATGGTATGTAGCCGTGGCAAGTAGGATCTGGATGGACTTAAGCATAGACACTAGAAAAGGTTTCATCATTATCCATACCTGGTCGATGATAAAAACCTTTTGCAATAAGCCTTAGCTTTGAAAGTCTCAACTTTTCCATCTACACCAAGTAATCTTCTCAAGATATACTTGCTCCTGATGGGAATTTAACCCTTCAGATAAAGCAACCAAAGTCCATAATTTGTTGGTGTATAAGGATTCCATCTCAGATCGCTAAGCATCCAGCCATTCTTACAGAGTCCCACTCCTGATGGCCTGCTCAAAACTAGTTGGGTCATCATCTCATGATGAAATCCTCGCTCCCACTGTCATAGAGAAACCGAAGTATCTCTCAGGTGGGTGAGGAACTGTTAGTTATATGTATGCCCTAGAGGCCATTACTGTACATTGGATGTATATTGTAGTGGATGCTGGGACATATATAGGTAGGAATTTCTTGCTCGACATGATAGTACGCTATCTGGTTGCACTTTATCTTAACATGTATACTTTCTGTCTCTCTGATTACATGTTGATAAAGCCCTTAGGATGTATACTTGACTTCCAGGACTGTGATGCAGATCATACTAGTGGGGCCTGGATAGTCCATGAGTACATCCTTGAAATGTTCCTAGTCGAGGGAATATCGAGACGGGGCATCGATATTCCAGAGTAGACTAGCGTATATCTTCTCGACCCATGCGATGGGCGATGGATGATCCCATATCCATTGGTGTTTGACATCGGAGATGGTATGCGGGTGCTCGGTGGAGACTGGGTACACTGAACGGACTCGCCGAGAACTCCCAGATGGTATTATACTTCACGTCAGATGGCAGTTCTCTGGTGACACTGGTACAGCTTAGTCTGATGACCCGAGATCGTCATAGAGTCTTGTGTGTCTCCCACTGTGCTTTGATTTCCACCCTACCACGGCTCTACTGAGGCGTGCAAATAGGTGGTTTTTGGGTACAGTCCCGATTCACATGGAGGCAATGAGCGATAGGAGGGGATTCGTCTCTCCCGGTATTGGGGGTTGATGTTGTGCTATGCTCGACTGGCCATAACAGGAAATCCCTGGCCAGGGTTGCTGTGATATACTGGTAAGAGTTATCAGTAGTTTCACGAATGTTATGGACCTCAAGTCGGCATGACTTATCGAGCTATTGGGGTCTGACGTTTACCACCCCTAGGCGAGATATGCGACATATCAGACGAACAGACCGGACCGTACGGTAAGTGTTACTGGTTGGATTCGCAGGAGTCTGAGCGGGCTTGCTCGTCGATCTTCTGATCGCCCAATACCCGGGTGGCCGTTACGTTTAGCAGACCGCTTGCGGCTTGTGGGTGTTTGATATGATCATCATCTGCTGCCGGCGTATTGACGAGTCTTTAGAGTCCTACACAGAGGTTTCCTAGTTCAAGCGAAACGAAATAGGAGCGCATATGAGATATGTGCTGGACCGAGAATAATTCGTGTATGTGATACCGTATTTCATTCTCGCGACGAATGTATCGATTGGTTATATGCGATATAACCTAGTTATCGAATCAAGGATTGATTCGATAAGCCGATACATTGGATACTAGCCGGTTATATTCGACATGACCGGATCATTGAATCAAGTGTTGATTTAATGATTTAATGTATAATTATATATTTGATATATTGCTTTGCATTAACTAGTATCGGTTCACTTTAAATGGATTCACTCACTTAGTTTGTGCACATTGCATATGTGATATATTTTGTGCACATGATTGTATCATGTTTGATGATACATGCAAGCTAGGGTTAGTGTAAAGAATTTGACAATGGTTAAGATTAAGATTAGGGTTTTCTTTTTCTTATTTATTAATTTATTTATTTTAGAAAAAGAAAATGATAAAGAAAATGAAATGGTGGCTTATTTTGTTTGTAGTTGAAGTTTCTTGAAACTTTGACTAAGTAACCATTTTGTCTTCTTTCTTAACCCTAACTCTTCAAATTAACCTTAGTCAATTCTCTACAGCTAACTAAGGTTAATGATATGATAAGTATTATATTTTCTTTTCTTTTTAATAAGGTTATCATATCATCTTCTTCTTCTTCATCTTCTTTCTCCATGAAAAAAGCTTGCTACATCAATGGTGATTGATGAAAAAGTGTGTGAAATCCAAATCCAAAGTCAACCCAACTCCTATTTCTTCATCCTCTACCTCTTTCCAAGTAGTATAGGGTGTTTCCTTCACAAGTTTTCCCGACTTGGTGAAGTTGGAGCTTGTTCTTGCGATGCCTCGACGTAGATCATCTTCGGCATCGAACCGACGATCAAGCCCGCTCATTCTTCGACGAAGCCGACGCTAGAGCCCGGGAGTTCACTTGGACAGCGGAGGCACTTCGTTGCGGAGCTATGGAGGTGGACAAACGGATCTACAAAGGTTGTATTTCCGTTATCTTATAGTTTAGTTGTAAACTAGCTTGCTTGCTTTGCCTATACTTCTAGCCAACGATCCGTTCTAGGTTTCCTCGGCACCGTAATTTTTATAAATAGGCATGTTTGATCACTTGTGAGACTTCACTAGAGTGCCTAGGAGCCCTACAGTGGTATCAGAGCCTAGCTAGAGCCTTAGGCGAAGTCCCGACGGAATCAGAAGTCCGATCGACCCAAAACCCCGACTAAGAATATGCTCTCTGTACATTTTCTAATTTCGAGGATTTTTCCAAATTAAAAATATTCAGAAAAATCAGCAGGAACATATAAGACAAACTGTGAAATTCGTGGTCCTGATTCCACAATATAGGCGCGGATCCGCGGCCCTACAGTAGGATGACGCGGCGGATCCGCGGCTATTTTGTCGCGATGTGCATATTGTTTTGCACAGTAACTCTTAGTTGTCTGTGCTGGTTTTCCTGGGGATTTTTAATAATTTTTCCAGAGTTGCATTTTCTGAGTTGTATTGGGAACTTGGTGTATTCGATCGGACTATCTTATTTTGTCGGTGTGCGTTTCCGGATAAATTTTAGAATATGTTAAAAGGTTCGACCGGATATAAATACCCACTTTTTCCCCTGCCGGGAAATTTCCAATTGTTGGATTTTTCCGTAGTTTAACGACGTTCTAAGTAGTGCAAGTAATGCGATGGACCCTCTAGAAGACAACAAACCTTAACTCGATTATGTGACCGTCTTGAACTGCCCTTTGAACCTTCGGGTTTGGGGCAGTACGGCGTGCCACATGTGAGGCGTTGGTTTGACCCTTCTACGGCTGGACCGTTGCTACTGAGGCACGAACTGAATGTTGTTAAACTTATTTCATGTGTTGAGCTATATCGGGAAAACTTGGGTGTTCGATTGTTCGATCAAAAAGTTTAGCATTTTCTATTTATCCGGAATGTGATACAATAATTGGAATTCACAAATTGTTATGAGATAACGGAATGAATATTATAAACGTAGCAGTTTAGTCTCACTTGATCGGTTGCCACGGAATTTTGATGTGATCAAAAGTCCGTAGCAATCACGTAGCGTACGCGAATACTCGCCGGGTAAACTTAATAGACAGCCTCACTCCATAGCCCCGACCAAGTGACTGTAGGAGAACCCCGTCGCCGAAAGCATCCGTTCGGGTGCTCGCGGCAGCGGTGTTCTGCCTTGGTGCACTTTGTCGTCGGCGTCGGGGGTGCGGCCGCCTACAAAAGTTTGCGACGAGCATTCGATCAGAATGTCGGGAATCCTGTTGAATTACCCGACTTGATATTGAAAAGAGTTTTCGATTTTGAGACTAAAATGCGGGGTTTATAATTGTTAGGCATGCGATGTCTAAATAATTCATTTGGTCAGGCATGCGATGCCTGAGGAGGTTGCGGATTCCAACTGTTGTAGTTTTACACTTTCTTTTCTGTGACCGTAAGTGTAATATGTGATGTCGCCGGTTTCGTTGCTATATGTCAACGACAATTGGGATGCGCATATTTACTTACGTTGATGACATGTGATGTTATGTGTTGCTGGATATGTTATATTGGATCGTCGTGTTTGAATAGTCGGGGGGTTTTTATGTGAGATGAGTGTTTTTTCATTTTCATTCATGTAAAAACTTGTATGTAATATTCTTTTATTGGGGCGCTTCCAGGTTGCGGAAGTAGTCACCTTTTGTATATTATTTACTTTTCTGCACTAGGATAGACCCAAGGAGGAGAGCACAAGTAACCGGGTTCTGGGGTCCAGTGGGAGACCAACTCGAGGAGTCGAGTCCGAGTCTCCTAACCCTAGAATTGGCAGGGTTGCTTACCACTCTCGTAGGGGTCTAGGGGTGTGGGATTGGCTATTCATCACGACCGTGGAATCCGGGTTTTATACTGGCTCGTATCGAAAACACGGACGTCCTAGTATATCCAATATTTCATATGTTTCTTCTGCTGTGATTTATCTGTGATCATGTGATGTTCTGTGACAGGTATTATATAGTATATATGATATATTATATAGACGTTGCTTATGTTTTACACCCGCGCTAGCCCTGCCTCGCTCTGGCGTTAGTTACCTAACCTAACGGTGCAGACGGGACATCGAGGCGAATGCGGATGGCATAAGCGTACGTTATATTTATCTGTGATGGTTAGGTGGAATTAATTGATGGGATATTCATTAATGAGATTAATGAAAGAAAATAAACCTAATTGATGTTGTGGAATCGAATTTCAAAATAAAAACAGGTAGCTACAGTTCTTGCTTTGGATCGCGGTGTTCATTATAGAACATCCTGCACCTTATTCGATAGGGAAAGGACCGAGATCCCTTCACCGGGAGTGACTCCTTTAGCAATAACTGGCAGATGCTACACACTCGGTTTGTTTTTGATCGCTTCTATAGTTTCTGCTTTGCACAGTGATATATATGATATATCCCGCACCTCATTCGACGAGGAAAGGGCCGACGATCCCTTCACCGGGAGTGACCCCTTTAGCAAAACTAGAAAAGCCTCAAAAACATTCCATTTAAAAACCATTTGATTCCGCAACGAGATCAAGTTCAAAGCGTTAAAGGTTTTCACAAAAACCAGCCGCAACCCTCCGTCATTTTAGGAAGTAGAGTACTTAGTATTCGTGCTGTGTTTGTTGACCATAGTCAAGGCACAGTGTACGGTAGCTAAGTGATGTCTTCCTACACAGCATATGATGCGATTAGTTAGGACAGTCATGTGGCTTTGTTGACCTTAGCCAAGGGTCATGTGGGTGGGTCTAATTAATCACGAAATGACGGGTAGAACTTGACTAGTGCCTATGATTTGTTGACCTTAGCCAAGGTCATAGGTGCTAGGGGTAAAAACCATTATCGGGAGTTTCAAGTGTTGAAATTTGCAATGAGATTGCATAACTTCTATGTGATAGTTGGATCCCGATACCCACTGCGAGTAATTGTTACTCCTGGGAGAGTTTTGCACTTTGCAATTAGCCGATCAAGTAGATGTCTAGAAAGGTGTCAACGGGGTTACGCCTCTGGGAAAACGAGGTTTGCTGTAATTAGGTCCGTGCGAAAGCACGGGGAACCTCCCTTAAAGTACCGACACTGGCCTGGCTGAAAGATTGGCGAACTTGTAGAGTGTAATTAATCCCGGCTAGTCGTTCCTTTTAAGGTTTGAAGGAAGATTTGATAAAAACAGTGGGAGCCATCCTGATTAGATAAAATATATAACCAATCTGATCTTGCAAGAGCGCACGCAGAGTGTTTTCTTCTCTCTCTCTCCAGGTAGCGACCATATCACGTCTTAATCAAGATAATAATACGGAAAATTGACCGAACCTGCTTGTTATACTGAGCTGGGGAACGTTGGTCCCGCTCCAACTTATAATTGTTATAAGACAGAGCAGGAAATTGGGGAATACCAGAATTCATATGCCGCCCAAACGAAGAAAGTGCATATGATGCATCTCCTTCGGGTGTGTTCATTACAAAGAACTGTTTCTCAGTATCCTCTGCATCCAGGGTATATGATACCGGATCAGGATCCCAGATATGTAATCTGTTACATAGGGCTACAAAAAGGTAGAAAAACTGAGAACGGGTGATAAGTTTCATGAGACAGAAAACGGGGCAAGTGTTGCAGCCAAGTCTGTTGGTCACTCTCACCCTGTATTACGAATACATTGATTCTGAAAAAATGCTATTAGATACCGAACCTGATATACAAAATCATATCAGTCTCTTTATTTCTAAAGAAAGGATATAATTTTGTATTGATGGATAATGTTTTGAACATTTCCTATATCAAAAGTTGATCGGCTCAGGCACGTTATCTAAAAGCATTGACGTTCTAAATCAAACTACAGTTCCTCGTATACAGAACACACACAAGAGGAAGAGTTCAGAAATGAACGAATCATTCTTGAGGCATTGCAGACTAGGTCATATCAATGCGACCCGACTGGCTGAAGTTACATTTTAGATGCATATTTAAATCAGTTTGAATTTACATCTTATGAAACTTGCCAGTCATGTCACAAAGATTAGATGACCATAGCTCCGTTTACTAGAAACAGAGAAAGAGTTAGTAAACTCTTGGGTCTGATACATGATGATGTATGTAAAGTCTCCTGTCTACACATGCCAGGACTGGTTCTTTATACTTCATTATATTCTCTGATAATCTCTTAAGATTCAGTCATATGTTCCTGTTGAAACATAAGTCCGAACCTTTTGAGGCATTCACAGAATATAAGTTAGAAGTAGAGAACCAATAACCGGGTATAAGTATTATGTCCTATGATGAGATCAGGGAGGAGAATACTTGTGCATGGCATTCCTGGACCATTCTAAAGGAGAATGAGATTCTCTCTCCGTACTACTCCTCTGATTACACCACAGCACAACGGTGTATCAGGGCGGAGCAATCACACCCTATATGATATGGTGTGCTCTATGATGAGTATTACTGAGTGACCTATTTCCTTTTGGGGTGTTATGCACTTGAGAAGCTGCATACCTATTGAATTGGGTTCGAATCAAATCAGTGCCTACCGCTTCATATATGATATGGAAAGGAAGAGCCCATATCTTAAGTTGGTTAAGATTTGGGGTTGTCCGGGATATGTCTAAAAGCAAAATCCGGACAAGCTCAAGGCAAGGTCTGTTATGTAGAACTGGAAAGGTTCCAGCTATACAAACTACAGCAGATGATTTGATAGAACCAAGGGATTCAGTAGATTCCAACGAACCTCAGCCTCTCCGCCGATCTAGTAGGATTCCTCATCCGCCTGAAAGATACCTCGGTTTCTCGATGACAGTGGGAGCAAGGATTGCATCATGAGATGATGACCCAACTAGTTTCGAGCAGGCCATCGAGAGCAGAGACTCTGTAAGAATGGCTAGATGCTTAGCGATCTGAGATGGAATCCATGTACACCAGCAAAGTATGGACTTTAGCTGCTATATCTGAAGGGTTAAATCCCCATCAGGAGCAAGTATATCTTGAGAAGATTACTTGGTATAGATGGAAAGGTTGAGACTTTCAAAGCTAGACTTGTTAAAGGTTTTCGTCATCGACCAGGCGTGGATAATGATGAAACCTTTTTCCAGTAGCTATGCTTAAGTCTATCCAGATCCTACTTACCACGGCTACATACCATGACTACGATATCTGGCGGTTGGGTGCCATGACTGCTTTTCTAATACTGATTTAGAAGAGAACGTCTATAAGAACACAGCCAGAGGTCTTCGTAAACAGTGCGAGCAGCGGAAACGTGTGCAAGTTGCTTTACATAATGAAGCAGGCATCGCGGAGTTGGAACGTCTGTTTTGATGTGATAATCAAAGTGTTTGACTTCATCAAAATGGTAGACGAACCTTGTATATATAAAAGGGTAGTAGAGAGTAAGGTGGTCATCTTCGTATTGTAGGGAGACAACATACTCTTGATAGGAAAAGAGTTTCCTATACTACGATCGGTCAATCTCCTATTATCACTAGGATTCCCTAAATAGGATCAAAGTGATACCTCCTAAATCCTGAGTTTTCATCTATGAGATAGATGTAATTGGATGTTAGGATTCTCACTAGATGTAGTGAGATGGTATCAATCGATCCTGGGGAGAATCACTGGAAGTGTTCCAGGGTAATAAAGACGACTGAATGTCAGTCACAGGCACTGTCTTTACCCTCAGTAAAGGGACGGTATGTTGGAAGAGTTCCAAGCTCGATACCGTGGCAATCTAGACGATAAAGGCTGGTAACATCGCTATTAAAGATACTACCAAAGAGGAAGTTTGGGTGTATATTGGTTCATAAGATGAACTAGGTTCCTGCCATTATATGACAATGGAAGCGTGGCTTCGACCCTGGAACCCTGGTCCCATGAGTGACCCAGACATATTCTGAGGCAGCATCACCTGATCATGGAGATAGTTAATCTCCAGGGTGATCGAGGTTAGGAGAGTAGACTCAGAGGACAACACGGCGGATCCACTCACGAAGGCCTTTTCCCAAAGAGAGACTTTTATGGGATGGTTGAGTATGTGATACTGCAACCACTGCTACAGATGGCCCTAGTGCAAGTGGGAGATTGTTAGTTATATGTATGCCCTAGAGGCCATTACTGTACATTGGATGTATATTGTAGTGGATGCTGGGACATATATAGGTAGGACTTTCTTGCTCGACATGATAGTACGCTATCTGGTTGCACTTTATCTTAACATGTATACTTTCTGTCTCTCTGATTACATGTTGATAAAGCCCTTAGGATGTATACTTGACTTCCAGGACTGTGATGCAGATCATACTAGTAGGGCCTGGATAGTCCATGAGTACATCCTTGAAATGTTCCTAGTCGAGGGAATATCGAGACGGGGCATCGATATTCCAGAGTAGACTAGCGTATATCTTCTCGACCCATGCGATGGGCGATGGATGATCCCATATCCATTGGTGTTTGACATCGGAGATGGTATGCGGGTGCTCGGTGGAGACTGGGTACACTGAACGGACTCGCCGAGAACTCCCAGATGGTATTATACCTCACGTCAGATAGCAGTTCTCTGGTGACACTGGTACAGCTTAGTCTGATGACCCGAGATCGTCATAGAGTCTTGTGTGTCTCCCACTGTGCTTTGATTTCCACCCTACCACGGATCTACTGAGTCGTGCAAACAGGTGGTTTTTGGGTACAGTCCCGATTCACATGGAGGCAATGAGCGATAGGAGGGGATTCGTTTCTCCCGGTATTGGGGGTTGATGTTGTGCTATGCTCGACTGGCCATAACAGGAAATCCCTGGCCAGGGTTGCTGTGATATACTGGTAAGAGTTATCAGTAGTTTCACGAATGTTATGGACCTCAAGTCGGCATGACTTATCGAGCTATTGGGGTCTGACGTTTACCATCCCTAGGCGAGATATGCGACATATCACACGAACAGACCGGACCGTACGGTAAGTGTTACTGGTTGGATTCGCAGGAGTCTGAGCGGGCTTGCTCGTCGATCTTCTGATCGCTCAATACCTGGGTGGCCGTTACGTTTAGCAGACCGCTTGCGGCTTGTGTGTGTTTGATATGATCATCATCTGCTGCCGGCGTATTGACGAGTCTTTAGAGTCCTACACAGAGGTTTCCTAGTTCAAGCGAAACAAAATAGGAGCGCATATGAGATATGTGCGGGACCGCGAATAATTCGTGTATGTGATACCGTATTTCATTCTCGCGACGAATGTATCGATTGGTTATATGCGATATAACCTAGTTATCGAATCAAGGATTGATTCGATAAGCCGATACATTGGATACTAGCCGGTTATATTCGACATGACCGGATCATTGAATCAAGTGTTGATTTAATGATTTAATGTATAATTATATATTTGATATATTGCTTTGCATTAACTAGTATCGGTTCACTTTAAATGGATTCACTCACTTAGTTTGTGCACATTGCATATGTGATATATTTTGTGCACATGATTGTATCATGTTTGATGATACATGCAAGCTAGGGTTAGTGTAAAGAATTTGACCATGGTTAAGATTAAGATTAGGGTTTTCTTTTTCTTATTTATTAATTTATTTATTTTGGAAAAAGAAAATGATAAAGAAAATGAAATGGTGGCTTATTTTGTTTGTAGTTGAAGTTTCTTGAAACTTTGACTAAGTAACCATTTTGTCTTCTTTCTTAACCCTAACTCTTCAAATTAACCTTAGTCAATTCTCTACACCTAACTAAGGTTAATGATATGATAAGTATTATATTTTATTTTCTTTTTAATAAGGTTATCATATCATCTTCTTCTTCTTCATCTTCTTTCTCCATGAAAAAAGCTTGCTACATCAATGGTGATTGATGAAAAAGTGTGTGAAATCCAAATCCAAAGTCAACCCAACTCCTATTTCTTCATCCTCTACCTCTTGCCAAGTAGTATAGGGTGTTTCCTTCATAAGTTTTCCCGACTTGGTGAAGTTGGAGCTTGTTCTTGCGATGCCTCGACGTAGATCATCTTCGGCATCGAACCGACGATCAAGCCCGCTCATTCTTCGACGAAGCCGACGCTAGAGCCCGGGAGTTCACTTGGACAGCGGAGGCACTTCGTTGCGGAGCTATGGAGGTGGACAAACGGATCTACAAAGGTTGTATTTCCGTTATCTTATAGTTTAGTTGTAAACTAGCTTGCTTGCTTTGCCTATACTTCTAGCCAACGATCCGTTCTAGGTTTCCTCGGCACCGTAATTTTTATAAATTGGCATGTTTGATCACTTGTGAGACTTCACTAGAGTGCCTAGGATCCCTACAGGAACCCTACTAGATCGGCGGAGAGGCTGAGGTTCGTTGGTTACTATTGAATCCTTCGGTTCTACCAAATCATCAGATGCAGTTTGTATAGCTGGAACTCTTTCCAGTTCTATCTCATGACCACTAATTTCTTCACAAGAAATTCCCTTTCACAAAGGTGGCATGCTAAGAAACAAAACATCTTTTGTTCCTCGGTTAGGTAAAAGATATTCCCTTGCGTATGCTTGGGATATCCAATAAACTTGCATAGATCTGACTTTGCCTCGAGCTTGTCCGGATTTTGCTTTTTAGACATAGGCCGGATAACCCCAAATCTTAACAAACTTAAGATATAGGCTCTTTCCATTCCATATCACATATGAAGTGGTAGGCAACTGATTTGATTTGAACCCTATTCAATAGGTATGCAACTTCATAAGTCCATAACTCCCAAAAGGAAATAGGAACCTCAGCAGTACTCATCATAGAGCACACCATATCATATAGGGTGCTATTGCTCCGCCCCGATATACCATCGTGCTATGGTGTATTCGGAGGAGTAATGCTGAGAGAGAATCTCATTCTCCTTTAGAATAGTCCAGGAATTCCGTGCTCTCATATTCTCCTCCTTGATCTCATCAAAAGGACATAATACATATACCCGTTTTTGGTTCTCTACTTCTAACTTATATTCTGTGAATATCTCAAAAGTTTCGGGGATGTGTTTCAACAGGAACACATGTGCGAATCTTGAGAGATAAACAGTGAATGTAATGAAGTATAGAGAACCGGTCTTGTCATGTATAGACAGGGGACCTTGCATACATCATCATGTATCAATCCCAAGAGTTCATTAACTCTTTCTCTGTTTCTAATAAACAGAGCTGTGGTCATCTTATCTTTGTGGCATGACCGGCAAGTTTCACAAGATGTAAATTCAAACTAATTTAAATATGCATCTAAATGTAACTTCAACTAGTCGGGTCGCATTGATATGACCTAGTCTACAATACATCAAGAAGGATTTGTTCATTTCTGAACTCTTCCTCTTGTGTGTGTTCTGTATACTAAGAACTGTAGTTTGATTTAGAACGTAAATGCATTTAGATAACGTGCCTGAACCGATCAACTCTTGATATAGGAAATGTTCAAAACTTTATCCAACAATACAAAATTATATCCTTCCTTATCTAAATAAAGAGACTGATATGATTTTGTATACCAGGTTCGGTATCTAATAACATTCGTTCAGAATCAATGTATTCTGGTAATACAGGGTGATAACTGCCAACAAACTTGGCTGCAACACTTGCACCATTTCTATCTCATGAAATTTATCATCCGATCTCAGTTTTCTACCTATCTGTAGCCCTATGTAACAGATTACATATGCGGGATCCTGATCCGGTATCTCATACCCAGGACGTAAAGGATACTGAGAAACAGTTTTCTGTAATGAACACACCCGAAGAAGATGCATCAGCATGAACTTTCTTCGTTTGGGCGGCACGGGAATTCTGGTAATCCCCTATATCCTGCTCTGTCTTATAACAATTATAAGTTGGAGTGGGACCAACGTTCCCCAGCGCAGTATAACAAGCGGGTTTGGTCAATACATCCGTATTATTATCTTGATTAAGGCGTGATATGGTCGCTACCTGGAGAGAGAGAGAAGAAAGCACTCAGCGTATGCTCTTGCAAGATTAGATTGGTTATCTAATATATCTAATCAGGATGTCTCCCACTGTTTTAGTCAAATCTTCCTTCAAACCCTAAAAGAAAAGACTAGCCGGGATTAATTACACGCTACAAGTTCGCCAATCTTTCAGCCAGGCTAGTGTTGGTACTTTGAGGGAGGTCCCCCGTGCTTTCGCACGAACCTAATTAAAATAAACCTCATTTTCCCAGGGGCATAACCCCGTTAACACTTTTCTAGACACCTTGATCGGCTAATTGTAATGTGTAAAACTCTCCCAGGAGTAACTCTTACTCGCAGTGGGTATCGGGATCCAACTATCTCATAGAAAGTATGCAATCTCATTGCAAATTTCAACACTTGAAATTCCCAATAATATTTTACCCCTAGTCTCCTATGACCTTGACAAAGGCCAACAAACCATAGGCTGCTATTCAAGTTCAACCCGTCATTTCTTGATTGAATTAAACCCACCCGCACGGCCCTTGACAAAGGCCAACAAAGTCGCACGACTACCCTAATCCAATCTGCATCATATGCATAAGCAGATAAGTACTATTCAGCTACCGTACACTACGCCTTGACAAAGGCCAACAAACGCAGCACGAATACTAAACAGTCCTTATCTGAAATGACGGACGGCTACGACAGGTTTTTAAGAAAACCCTTTGCGTAATGAACTTGATATCGTTGTAGAATCGAGTGATTTTAAATGGAGTATTTTTTAGGCTTTTCTTGTTTTGCTAAAGGGGTCACTCCCGGTGAAGGGATCGTCGGCCCTTTCCTCATCGAATAACGTGCAGGATATTTCACAAATACCACTATGCAAAGCAAGAACTATAGAAGCAATCAAAAGACAAACCGAGTATGCAGCATTTGCTAGTTTTGCTAAAGAAGTCACTCCCGGTGAAGGGATCTCAGCTCTTTTCTTATCGAATAAGGTGCTGGATGTTCTACAAGGAACACCGCTATGCAAAGCAAGAACTAGAGCTACCAGTTTTTAAACAAGTTTCTACAACATCTTAGGTTTCTTTTATTTCATTAATCTCATTAATGAAGTCCAATTTTATTATGCTTCACAAGCATCAGATATGAAACGAAATCAACAATATATAACATATATCTCATATATATAATATAAACATTCGTCTCAGGCAGTAATATGATTTCATCACAGAACATTGCAACAGAAGAACATATATGAAATATTGGATATACTAGGATGTCCATGTTTTCAATACGAGCCTGTATAAAACACGGATTCCACGGTCGCGATGAATAGCCAAACCCACATCCCTAGACCCATGCGAGAGTGGCAAGCAACACTGCCAATTCTAGGGTTAGGAGACCCGGTCTCGACTCCTCGAGATGGTCTCCTACTGGACCCTAGAACCCGATGTAAGTGCACGGCGGCACCCCGGCCGTCAATCCGACGCCGGAATGCGGAAGAGATGGTTTTCTTTAACTTTTTATACCGGCACCACCGCGCTCTAAAAACCCGGATCGGGCCATTAATCTAGTCCTAGCTATCTAGAGAAGGGGGTAGAGAGATATACCGAGCGATCCGTGTCCTTCGGTCTTCTCGTCGTCGTCCCGATCTCCCCGCGGAATCTCCAGTCTCCACCAAGTCGCCGGAAGGGCACCACGTCGCCGGCTTCTTTTACAGGCTCCCACCTCTGGACCGAGGCAACTCGGGCATGAAGCTGGCGAGTCGACGTGCCCAAGATTTGCTGTAGAATGAAGTGTAGAACTCTATGTGTCTCTAGGGGTTCAGGATGTTACCATTTGGTGGAGGAAATGAACTTGTGGAACTTTGTGATGAACTTGGGGATTTTTGCATGCTTGAGAGAACCAAAAATCCCCCACAAAAATATGGGCAGCTCCCTCCCACTATGTGGCCGGCCATGCATGGTGCAGGGAAGAGAGTGAGAGAGGGTGTGTATGTGTGAGAGAGTGAGCCAACCAATCAAGCAAGAGAGAGAAAGGGTGATGATAATAAACAATGATCACAAACTAAAACCCACACTCAACCATCACTCATTAAGCATGATGACTCCAAAAGTAAACCATGATGAAGTCAAGAAGTCAATGGAGGCTAAACCATCATGACACAACAAAATGCAAATAACACCCTCCACATTGCTTATTTGCACAAATGCAAATAAGCCCTCCTCCACCAAACATCAGCCAATGAAAGATACAAAGAAATATGGGTGAAACGGAAAAACAAACTGGCAACTCCAAAAACTGATCCCGTAATAAATTACAGGAAAACCCTGATACTGTGTATACACACCCGCATCTGTATTCCGACCGAATACAAATGCAATGAGACAAAATCTACACTGTACAATACTAATATCCGGCTTTAACCAAAGCCTGCTAGTATTATCCGTCTGATCCTGATCCGTGCAATACCGCACGTATCTGATTGAACCCTGCCATATCTCCATACGGCCTTTACAGCGTTTCGCCCGAAAACTTGAGCAACTGAATGTGGGGGACTCTAAAGACTCGTCAATACTATGGCTGTGGCTTTAACCACTAGCACGTCAGAGGTATTAGCCATACGTGACGGGCTACCAGCTATTGACCAAAAGGGACGTCGAAGAGCGAACTCATCCTGACACCCTACTGAGCCTGTCAGTGACAATATCCGTACAGTCTGGTCTGTTCGTCTATGAACATCACATGGCGGGCCTAGGGGGTTGGTAAAAGTCAGACCCCCAAAAGCGGTACAAGTCGTGTCGGAGATCAGCCCAGAACACCCTGAGATACTACTGGAATACCTACCAGTAAATCTCCTGCCTTGGCCAAGGACTTCGTGTAATGGCTCTCCTAGACACAACGCGACCTCACCCCCAATACCAGGAGAGACGAACCCCTGCAGATCCGCTCACTGCCTCTATGTGGCTCGGGACTGTACCCAACTAAAACATGTTTGTACGTCTCCTTTGAGCGTGGTAGGGTAGCAATCAAAGTACAGTAGGAACTCACACGAGACAAATGACGATCTCAGGTCGATGAACTAAGATGTACACATGTCACCAGGGAACTGCTTTCTGACGTCAGGTATAAGACCAACTAGCATGTTCCCGGCGAGTCCTGTCCGGTGTACTCATAACACAATGAGCACCTGTATACATCTTAGGTGAACCAACTGACACCAGTGGCTTGTGAGACCGGCCACCGCCCCTCGTCGAGGTCTCGACTGTATACACTAGTCTACTCTGGAGTATCGATGCCCTGTCTCGAAACTCCTACGACTAGGGACCATTTAAGGATTTGCTTATAGACTCCAGCTCCCACGTATATGATCGCCCTCATACTGCTGGTAGTCAAGTAAGGATCCTAGGGGCTCTATCAACGTACAATAGCGACTCGTAAGGTCACCTAAAGCAGTACACGATGATAAAGATAAACCAGATAACATACTATCATCTTGAGTAAGACTGTCCTACCGGGATAGGTCCTCCCTCAATCATTGCAATCACGTGCCTGTGATCCAATTATTGACTCTGAGGGCACTATCTCCAACAATCTCCCACTTGCACTCAAGGCTAAATATTGCGATGTCGCATACTCACAGCCCGTGTATTACCGAACACCCAACTCGTCTACTAGTCAGTCTCACAAAGCTCGTTTGCGAAACTATTGCGTTCGAGGAATAGCCTCAGTGAGTGGATCCGCCTTGAAGTTTCTTTCTATGTCTCTCTTAATCTCAAGTTCGCGGAGAAACCCATCTCCCGAAAAGAGCAATAGCTGTCTTAGAATGTGTCTGGATGTCTGATGGGACCTAGCTCATAAATGAACTCCAAATCTAAACTTCTTAGACTGTATCGTCAACTGAATTTAATCAGTATCCTGCGCCATGTCTCCCTCAGTATTTCCTTGGACCACCTGTCCAAAAACTGCACCTCGTCAGAAGGAAAACTAGAACTCTGACAACCTCCATGTCATCCAGGTCACCTTGGAAGCCTGGAATGATAACTGTCTCCCGAATGAGGCTGTCGTCAACATATCCCTAGAACATCCACTTATGTTCTAAAACTGCATCCGACTGTTTCTTCAGGATTGGATCAATATTAACTTATTGCATCCACTGCAAAAACAACATCTGGTGTGGTACTTGACATCTCATGATTGACTCAATTGCCAAAGCAAGTGATCAGCCAATCATGCACATCCCTCTCCCCTTTAGTCTGTAAGACACCTTTAGAGAGGGTGACTCCATCACCTGCAGGTACACTACCGTGCCAGGAGTCGTCCATTCTAAATACTCTTAGAATGCTGTCTAAGTTCCCTGATTGGGAAACCACCCAAATCTAGATCTAAAACCATAGATCTAGTAACCAGTATGTCTGATATAATGTCCAAGTCCCATGTGGAGAAACCACTGTGTGACGACCAAAATATAACCGATCATAGTATAGGAATATCACTTCCTACTCTTTGTATGTCGTCCAAATACCAGGACACCACAACCTACTACCTTCTTAACAGATCCATCCCATATTCTGATGAAGTCAAACCTATGACTGTCACATCAGAAATAGATGATCTATCTCCGCTACATCTGCTTTAGTCTATAAATAAACATAAGCCACCTGTCCACCAATGCTTCCGCTGCTCCCACTGACTATGAAAACCCTCTGGCAGAGTCATATAGACGTACACTTCTAAAGCCAGTTTAGAACGACGCTATACTCATCCTCCTGCCGGGTCTCACAGTCTGGAACAACAGCAATGGCAAGTCTGGGTAAACAAGAACCTCCCTGCCACCGTCCTTGTGGCTACCGAAGTACCTCTCGGGTGCCTGAGGTTACCCACTTTATCTACGGAGTGGCCAATGGAATGTCAAACCAGATTGAATCTTTAGGTTCCTATCAAATCTTCAGTAATCGTTTGTGGTTCTGGATTCACTTCCAGTTCTACCATACTCCCACTACTGTTTTCTGAAAAAATCCATTTTTATTAAAACTGTGGCGAGTCTAGAACAATATCACTATTGATCTTCCAGATGGTAGAAAGTCAACCCTCGTCATAGCCTGGGTCAACCCACAAACAGCCATTACAGAAACGTGCCTTGAGTTATCCAGTGTCTGGTTTTAAGCATAAGCCGGACAACTCCCCGTACCTTAACAACGTTAAGATATGAACTGTTCTATATCCAATATAGAACCAGAGGCGCTGATTTAATTGAACCAGATTCAAATCATGCTGTTGTCTCCAGTGCATGTCAAACAAATGGAAGGAGGCCGATCAGCGTTACTCAACTTAGGAATGCTTCCAATTATGAGTAACCTGAAAAAGAAGCAGGTTCTCTTAATCACTACTATCAACTGAATACCATACACAAGTATCTACATCTTCGATCACTTTGATGAATCCCGATACTTGCAACACCTGGTTCTCTACTTTATTCAAATACCTATAACTTCTCAAAATCCGGACCCTGTGTTTCCACGAAACACCTGTCTAAAAACTAGAGAAGTCATAAGTAAACCGAATATAGTACGAGGACCAACCCCTCTGTCCTAATGGACACTGGACAACATACAATGCTCTGCATAAGTCCCTTGAGTCTGATAACTCAATCCCTATGTTTCGTGGGTTGAAAACTGTACTTATGGTTAAAAAGAATTACACCGTTGTTCAATGCTCCGTACCTAATCATCCACTGATATAGGTAAATGTCATGGACATAATTTCAAAAAGGTAAATCTCACTCTATAAAAATAGACGTACAAATATATCAATTTGAAATTGGTGCATAACAACGGATATTCAAAACCCAATATTTGTTGTCCGGCAAACAACCCAGGTGACTTCCTCAAATATCACCGATTACAACGAGTCCCGATATAATGAGGATGATCACCCAATTCCCAATAACTTACTCCCACTCATCATCTGTAAAACCATACAGATATGAGAATCATATCTGGTAAATACATACCCTGGAGTAAGTATCTAATCGGGAAATCAGTTTTCCTTTAACAGTACACAGTGAAACTGAAACATTGAAATATTTCGAAGGGGTATCCTGGTATTCCTAGTAATGCCTCTTCCATTATCCAGATTCACAACTGTAACCGTATAATTCATTGCCACCTCTCCAAATCCCTTTATATGTCTTCAGTCATTACCTTCTGCACACCCCTTTAGGCCAAATGGTTTTCTTCCTTCCCTACCGTTCGACACCAGCCTATGGTTTGGAAGAAGACTATCCAATAAGCATAATGGGTGTACTGTCCTAATCCTAGGAACACTCGCAATGCGAGAGAAGGTGAAGATAAAAGACAACCGAATAAAGCTTATTCCTATTTCTCCTGAACCAGAATCCATCCCTGAACTGGAACAAGTTCCTTTCGAGTTCGTATATAACCATACGATGGAGTATCCAATAAACTGTGGATCTTCGTAGTGATACAGAGCGTTCTGGAGAAATACAAAGGTGATTTAGGATTGGCGAATAAATACTTGGTTTGGTCGTGAATAGCAGTCGCAATTTACTTTGCCCTCTTACTAATCCATTGATATGTCTTTACTTAATACCTTCTGTACACCATCGTTATGCTAATTGGTTTTCTTCATTCCCCACCGGTCGGCAGCAGCCTAAGGTTTGGAAGAAGACTATCCAATTTGCGTAATATCCACGGTCGAGCTACTATACTAGAAACTCCTGTCAGTGATTGCTGAAACATCTGGGCTAATCATACTCTTCCTCTCCCGGTGCGAAAGAAGTTGGTTTCGTAGTTCCTTGCGACCTAATGAGCAGATTCAACCTGTCTGCTTGCTTGCCTGCTTCCTCTCAATCGCCGAGTCCTCTAAGAATGGAGCATTATGTCTTCGACAATTTTTGCAATCACTCGAAGGAGATGGGTGTTCACCCCAAAGTGTTCCCGGACTGCATGCATACATCCGTAAGTAACTTAGTGCAACGAAATCGACTTCCGGGAAGCGAAAAAAAACCCGGCCTCCGTTCCACTCGTTCGACCGCCTCTCCGTTCCGCTTCGCTTCACTCGTTGAACTCACGTCTTCACGGGGGCGGTTATTGAACCTAACGAGTTCTACGCTAGCTTCACTGACGAGATTGTTTAGTGCAGGTGTACTATCTCCTAAACCAAGGAGTACTCGCAACCTGAGAGAAGGTAAAAGGAAAAGACAACTGAATAGTCCTATTCGTTTTCTCCAGAACCGGAAACCATCCTCGAATAAATTCCTTCGAGTTCGTATATAACCATACGATGGTTTTGTCTAATGGAAGTGGACGTTCGTAATAATACGGGGTGTCCTGGGGAAAAGGGTAAAAGTAGGAGTGGCAATGAGGTTTGCAACTCTGACAATCCAAAAGCCAGTGTTTAAGAAGGTTCGGTCAACTTGGTCACTGAGTCATAGTCTAGGGTCAGGTCAATGGTCGCTGCCAAAGAGAGAGAGAAAAGAAACACTCAGCATGCACTCTAACCTAGATCAGAATGGTTACCAATTTATCTAATCAGGAAACCTCCCACTGTACCGTCAAATTCTCCTCCAAACCTGAAAGAAGAATTAGTCGGGATCACCCGAGGAGTAAACCAACTCATCAGTGGGAATCGGGATCCAACTATCATCGCATGATAACGTGACGGAATCCGCTCATGCCATCACACTCCAGAAGGTATGCGCATATCTGGCAAGTTTCAGTTTCTTTAGAAACTCCCGATGTGATTTTTACCCCATGCTCTTATAACCTTGACTTTGGCCAACAAATCATAAGTCACATGTCAAGTTCAACCCGTCATTCTCCAGGTTAATTTGAGCCCACCCGCACAAGCCCTTGACTTTGGCCAACAAGGCTATACGACTGCCCCAAACCAACGCATCTATCTATGCTGCACATGAATACCCAATAGCAACCAATCACTATGCCTTGACTTTGGCCAACAAACATAGCTTGAATACTAATTGACTATCCATGTGAAACGACGGAGGGCTACGAATGGTTTCTGGCGAAAACCTTTAACGTAATGAACTTGATATCGTTGAAGGAACCGGATAGCTTTTAAAATATAGTGACGAAAACCTTTGCTAAAAAGGTCACTCCCGGTGAAGGGATCTCGGCTCTTTCCCCGTAGAATGAGGTGCAGGATATTCCAACTGAATACCACGATGCAAAGCAAAAGTAATCGGCTGTAGTGAAGTTATTGTCCTGACGCAAACTTCTGTCTAAGGGGTCACTCCCGGTGAAGGGATCTTGGCCCTTGCCTCGTCGACTGAGGTGCTGAATATTCATAACCGAATACCACTGTGCAAAACAAAAGTGAACGTCCTTGCAATAACAGCTTTTTGAAAAGTGTTCCAACAACACCAGAAAAGGTTTCTTTTTAACTTGCATTGATCCGAATCAACGCAGTCCCATCAATTGATCACACCACAAAGAACAAAAATAATGACGTACGTATATGCCATCCGCATTCGCCACTGGGTCCCGTCATTACCCGTTAGGTTAGTTAAATAACGACAGAGTGGGGAATGGACTAGCGCGGATGCAAAACATATACAACATCTACTAGTATATATATAAATATATAATATTCTTGTTGGATATATGTATGCCCTAGAGGCCATTATGTGATAGTGGATGTATCTATACATGTATATATATATTCAGTTTGCATTCTTGCTCGACATGATAGTATGCTATCTGGTTCTTCTTTATCTGACATGTTTATTTGATCATGCTTTTATTCATTCATACATGCTGATAAAGCCCTGAGGATATCGGCTTGACTACTCTGATTATGATAGGAGATCATACTAGTGGGACATCTGTAGTCTATAAGCATATCCTGGAACGTCCCTAGTCGTAGGTATATCGAGATGGGGCATCGATATACCAGAGTAGACTAGCGTATATGATACTAGACCCATACGATGGGCGATGGATGTTCCCACATTCATCGATGTTTGACATCAAGATCATACACGGGTGCTCAGTGGTGACTGGGTACACTGGACGGACTCGCCGAGAACTCCTATATGGAATTATATCTATCGTCGGATAGCAGTTCTCAGGTGACACTGGTACAGGTTAGTCTGTAGACCCGAGATCGTCATAGAGCCTTGTGTGTTCTCCCACTGTACTTTGATTGCCACCCTACCACGGCTCTACTGAGTCGTGCAAACAGGTAGCCGTTGGGTACAGTCCCGAGACACACGAAGGCAATGAGCGATAGGAGGGGTTTCGTCTCTCCCGGTATTGGGAGTTGATGCTGTGCTGTGCTCGACTGGTTATAACAGCAAGTCCCTGGCCAGGGCTGCTGAGATTTGCTGATAAGTGTTATCAGTAGTTTCTCGATCTGTTATAGACCATTCACCGACGCGACTTATTGAGTTATTGGGATCGACGTGACCATCCCTAGGCTCGATATGCAGCATATCTGACGAAGAGACCGGACTGTACGGTAGTGTTGCCGGATGGCTCGACGGGAGTTGTAGCAGGTTCGCTTGTTGTCTTCTGATCGTTCAATACCCGGGTGGCCGTTACGTTTAGCTGACCTCTTGCGGCTTGAGGGCACTTGATATGATCATTACCCTCTGCCGGCGTATTGACGAGTCTTAGAGTCCCACAGAGGAGTTACCCAGTCCAGGCGAAACGTTGTGGTGCGCATATGCGATATGCGCATGCACCCGATTGAAATGTGCGTATATGATACCGAACATTGATCGGGTGAACTGCTTTTGGTGGGGTCATATGAGATATGACCGGATTGATAAATCAAGTGTTGATTTATCATTTAACCATTAGTTTTCTCACTCAAAACCTTTCTAGGGTTTGATGGATGTATGCATGCATGCATGTGTTTCTATTTTTCTTTTCTAGTTTCATGCACATGAAGATGTGCATACATGTACACATACATACATCAAACCATCATGGTTGATTATATATGGAAATGGTGGCAATATAAGCCTCACACCATAGATTAAACAATGGATAATTATTTAATTTTGGTTTTAAAAGAAAATGAAAAGGAAAGGATAATTATGCTAGTTTCTACATGCTTCTTTTAACCTAACCATTCTCACCCACCACTAAACCATGGTTATCTTTTCCTTTATCATTCTAAACCCAAGTTAAATTAATCATCTATTATTTAATCATGGTTGGAGTCAAGAAGGAATAAATATATATAGTGATATTCATTTCTTTTTCTTCTTAACAAAAGGGTTATCTTTTTATCTCTTGATAATATTAGCCACCATTTTCATCCTTCTTCATCTTCTCCTCTCTAGTTTTTTCTAGTGAGAAAAACACAATCAAAGAAAGGTTTTTGAAGTGAGATCCAAAGCCACAACAACATTCTACACAAGCTTAGCCGTTTCGTTTAGAGTGTTATCTTCGGTTTGACGAAGTAGCGAGCTTGGACGGATATCTCCGCGGTGGATCATCGTGGACACAAGGGGAGTTCAAGAGGACCTCGTTTCAACACCAAAGAGCCTAAGGAGCGAAGCAAAAACGGGAGCTGCAAAGGTTGTAGCCTTCAAACCCTAACTTTTGTTAGCTTTAAGTTTAGTAAACCCTAATTTTCTAGGATCTATCCTTTGCATGTTAGTTTAGCACCTTAAAAATTAAAACTTTGGGTCATGTGATGCTTCAAAACTCTTCATTGGGTGCTATACTAACCTTACAATTCTTTCAAGGCGTGATAAAATACAACATCACAGAAATGTTATAAGCATCACAGAACAATACAGATATCTGGGATCCCCGGGTTTCACAGAGCCACTACTGAAACCCGACGTTCTCCTGGTCGTGTGGATAGCCTGTGCAATGAAATCCTAGACCCCTACGGGCGCGGCAAATTACCCGCCAAAACCTGAAGCGAGGCAGCCCCCTTCAGCAACGTGAATGGACCACCCAGCACTTCACGGAATCCGGTAACTTGGGCACCCCTCCTGGGTCAACCTGTACCCCCTACGAGTGCGGCGAACAGCCCGCCAATTCTAGAGTAAAGCCCCCTCCGTCTCAATGCCATGAGATGCGGGCCCGTTTCCCTCTAGAACCCGGCTATCCGTGCACCCCTCCGCGGGGTAATCCTAGTACAGAAAGTAAAATATACATACAACGGGTACATCGACCTCGACCTGGTCGTGTCCCAAAAGAATAATACAAATAGGCAGTGACGGCAGTCCACATGTCGGACGCTCGCTCCGCAATATCAAATGTACATAACACAACAATGAGAGAGCGTAGGGTTTTGAAGGCAGGTGATATGACCCTCAGAGTTGCAAACAGAACTAGCATGGATGCTGAGGCCGTGGGGGACTATCACCTAGGAATGTCAGATGGACATGTTTTGGTTTTACGTAATTGTTATTTTTTACCCAATGCAACTTGTAATATCATTTCTGTATTTAATATCTAAAGAAGGTTATGAATTTGCTATTGTAAGTAATGTTGTAAACATTCACCTTAATCAAGTTCTGATTGGGTCAGGTACATTAAGCAATGGTATATACGTATTAAACCAACCACAGATTTTCATTGTCCAGAATACACACAAAAGAAAGTCTACGGAAACAAATCAGGCTTTCTTATGGCATTGTAGACTGGGTCACATCAATGAGAGAAGGTTGATGAAGTTACATACAGAAGGATATTTGGATCCGTTCGAATATCAATCATATGCAACTTGTCAATCTTGTCTCAAAGGAAAGATGACGAAGACTCCATTCACTGGACATGGAGTAAGAGCGAGCGAGCTCTTGGGACTCGTACACAGCGACGTGTGTGGTCCAATGTCTACGCATGCACGAAGCGGTTATTCTTACTTCATTACTTTTACGGATGACTTTTCAAGGTACGGATATGTCTTCTTAATGAAACATAAATCTGATGCCTTTGGAAAATTCCAGGAATATAATAATGAAGTAGAAAAACAAACAGGAAAAAGTATCAAGACACTGAGATCTGATCGAGGTGGTGAATACTTGAGTACCGAGTTCCTGGATTACTTAAAAGAGAAAGGAATTCTTTCTCAGCTTACTCCTCCATACAATCTGCACAATAATGGTGTATCGGAGAGACGGAACCGAAACCTATTGGATATGGTACGTTCCATGATGAGTAACGCTGAGTTACCGCGATCATTCTGGGGATATGCACTAGAATCAGCTGCATACCTTTTGAACCGAGTTCCAACTAAGACTGTGCCTACTACACCATATCAGATGTGGCGTGGGAAGAAACCCTATCTTAATCACATTAAGACATGGGGATGTCCAGCTTTTGTCAAAAAGCAGCATGCGGACAAACTCGAGGCACGCTCAGTACAGTGCAAGTTTATGGGATATCCAAAGAACTCCAAGGGATATTTCTTCTATTGCGAAGAGGAACAAAAGGTTTTTGTTTCTCGTCATGCCCACTTTTGGAAACTGAGTTTTTGGAAAATCAGATAAGTGGGAGCGCAATAGAACTGGAAGAAATTCCAGAACCACGAGCTATTACTGAATGCTTCGTAGAACCAGAGGGTTCGAAAGATCAGGAAATTCCTGTGCCGCTCCGCAGAAGTAGTAAGCAGTCTCATCCGCCCGAGAGATACTACAGTTTTCTCATAGACGGGGATAGAGAGGATTGCATCATTGATAGTGATGAGCCGACTAGCTTCCAGCAGACATTCAGAGTGTTGACTCTGTAAAATGGATGGATGCAATGCGGACCGAAATGGAGTCCATGTACACCAACAAAGTATGGACGTTGGACATTGCTCCAGATGGGGTAAAACCCGTAGGATGCAAGTGGATCTTCAAAAGGAAGATTGGTGTATATGGACAGGTTGAGACCTATAAGGCTAGACTTGTTGCAAAGGGTTTTCATCAAAGACCTGGTTTAGACTATGACGAAACCTTTTCTCCAGTGGCTATGCTGAAATCCATTCGGATCCTTCTTGCCATTGCTGCCTTCCACGATTATGAGATTTGGCAGATGGACGTAAAGAAAGCTTTTCTAAATGGAAATTTAGAGGAGTGTATCTATATGGACCAGCCAGAGGGTTTCATTCAGAGTGGGAGCAGCGGAAAGGTGTGCAAGTTGCTTAAGTCCATCTATGGACTAAAGCAGGCATCGCGGAGTTGGAACATCTGTTTTGATGAGACGGTCAAAGAATTTAGCTTTATCAAAAATCTAGATGAACCATGCATCTATAGTAGATTTGTAGCAAGAACTGTAGTATTCATCGTTTTATACGTGGATGACATTCTCTTGATAGGAAATGACATTTCTATGCTACAATCTGTCAAAGGTTTCTTGTCATACAGGTTCTCCATGAAAGACCTGGGTGATGCCTCTTACATTCTGGGGATCCGGATCTATCGTGACAGATCCAAGAGGATATTAGGACTTTCACAGTCCGGGTACATCGACACCATACTGAAAAGATTCGGTATGGAAGATTCCAAGCAAGGTAATCTACCGGCTTGTCACGGGATCACCCTCTCCAAAGAGATGTCTCCTAAGACTGATTTGGAAAGGGATCGCATGTCTATTATACCCTACGCTTCTGCGGTAGGCTCTATAATGTATGCGATGTTGTGCACCAGACCGGATGTAGCTTATGCACCGAGTGTGGTAAGCCGGTATCAGTCAAACCCTGGGGAGAAACACTGGATAGCGGTAAAGAACATTCTCAAGTACCAGAGAAGGACTAAGGAGATGTTCTTAGTGTATGGCGGAAATGACCACCAGATCGAGGCCTTTGCTGACTCCAGTTTCCAGAGTGACAAGGATGATTCCAAGTTTATGTCGGGTTACGTCTTTACCCTCTATGGACGGGCGGTGTGTTGGAAGAGTTCCAAACTGGAAATCGTTGCTGACTCAACGATGGAAGCGGAATATATCGCTGCTGCAGATGCCGCAAAAGAAGCCGTCTGGATAAGGAAGTTCCTGGCAGAACATCAGGTGGTTCCGTCCATTGTTGATCCAGTACCACTGTATTGCGACAACAACGGGGCTATAGCTTTAGCGAAGGAACCCAGGTCCCATCAGAAGTCCAGACACATCTTGAGGCGGTATCACCTGATCAGGGAGATCGTGGGTCGCCAGGAGATCGAGGTTCGGAGAGTGGCTACGGAAGATAACACTGCTGATCCAATCATGAAGGCCTTGCCCCAGACTCAGTTCGAGCGGCTGATCGAGATGATAGGTCTTCAATACGCCAGTACATGGCCTTAGTGCAAGTGGGAGATTGTTAGTGTATATGCCCTAGAGGCCATTACTGTATCATACTAGTTTGTATATTACTTAATGAAAGCTTGGGATATTCACCTTGTGTAGACAATCTTTCTCAAAATAGTAGTATGCTAATTGGTTTGTTTCTACTTTAATGTGTGCATGTGTTTCTTATAGCATATCGCCTTTACACATTAGTGGAGCCCTTAGGATCTTTGCTTGATTACCAGCGTTGTGATGGCAGTCACACTCGTGGGGGATGGGTAATCCACAAGCATATCCTTATGCAGGTCCCTAGTCGTAGGACTATCGAGACAGGGCATCGATACTCCGGAGTAGACTACCGTATGCGCTTCTCATCCCAGCTTGGGAGACGGTCTGTCCTACAGCCGTCAGTACGTCGTATTTGAAATAGTTTGCGGGTGCTCGTTAGGTTACGAGTACACTGGACAGGACTCATCAGGAACTGTTGGTTAGTATTATAACTATCGTCAGTTATCAGTTCTCAGGTGACATGAGTATAGCTTAGTCCGTTGACTTGACACTGTCACTTCGCCTCGAGTGTGTTCCCACTGTTCTTAGATTGCTACCCTACCACGGCTCAAAGGAGTCGTGCAAACAGGTAGCAGTTGGGTGCAGTCCTGAAGCACTTGGAGGGAGTGACGGTTAGATAGGATTCGTCTCTCCCGGTATATGGTGGTTGATATCGTGCTGTGTCTAGGAGAGCCATTACACAAAGTCCCTGGCCAGGGCAAGCGAGATATACTGGTAGGTTTCCAGTGTTATCTCAGGGTGTTCTGGGCTACACTCCAACACGACCTGTACCGCTATTAGGGGACTGAAGTTTACCGCCCCCCTAGGCCCGCCATGCGATACTCTCAAACGAACAGACCGGACTGTACGGAGATTGTCACATTCAGGCTTAGTAGAAGTTCAGATGGGTTGAACTCGTCAGTCTTCTTATCGGCATCTACCTGGGGACCGTTACGTACAGCTAGTGCCGCTTGCGGTCTGTGGTTAAACCCACTGCCAGCGTAGTGTCGAGTCTTTAGAGTCCCACACAGAGGGTAATTCTCCTTTAGGCAAAACGAGTAGAGGTCGCATGGTTTTGCGACGGGGTTCGTTCACATCCGCACACTTGTGCACGTTTGATGTCCGGACAGCTTATACTAGCGGGCTTTGGTTCGAGCAAGATCCTAGTATATGTTTTGGGATTGGTTTTATCTCATTGTATTCGTGTTCCTGGAAACACGGATACGGGTATGTATGCACAGTTGACTGAGGCAGAGGCAGAGGACTTTCATTAGGGTTGATGACCGTTGTCCTTTTCTTAACCCTAATTTTATATGTGAAATATGATTATTAATATTAATTAATTATAATTGTTTTATGGTTAGGGTTGTTGACCATTTGACTATGGTTGACATGTTGACCTATGTTGACATATTGACCATCATCATTTCATATGAAAGATGCTATTTGATTCTTGCAAAATTCATTAATGTGAAATGATAATGGTCATTTAAAGTTAACCATCACAATTATATTTTGATTAATTATTTAATTATCATAATTCACATATATGTGAGAAGGTTGATATTATCTTCTCATTCTATCATTCTCATTCTCTCTCATTCTCTTCCTCTCTCTGAAAGCTCTCCCTCTCATGAGTTGAGAACCATTAATCTTTGAGATAAAACCATCAAAATTACACTCTACTCTTTCTAAGGTTCTAGGTTTAGCACACCAAGCACCATAGTTACTTCTAGTTTGAGGTAGGAGCCAAAGGTAGAGGCCCTCGGGTGGATCTTTCTTCGGCAAGAGAAGGCGACGAGGACAACCCGTTCATCCCACTCCAAGGAGCAAGAAGAGAAGGACTTCAAGACTTAGGTATAACCCTTTAACCGAGTAGCTAACTCTCTTAGCTTGTTTGTTAGTTTATGTTTAGCAAAGATCCTCCTTTTCACAGTCCATGTTTGTCACGACCCGAAAGTACGGAACATGACCGGCACTTAAACTACGAACGTCTCGAGGCGTACGTGATCTAAGTAAACCGAAAACCCAGAAATCCAAACCAAGAAAAGTAGTAGAGTGCAGGAAAAACCAACTTAAAGCAAGTAATTTCAATAGCATAAGCCGAATTATGCGGTTTTTTAAAACATCAAAATTTTACTGAAAATTTCGGCAGAGTCTCCTTTGTAAATACCGGCCCCCAAACGGGATACAACATGAATAGTATACGAAATCAAGAAAAAGGCATCCCCAAGCGGGAGCTAGCTCTTCGTCAATCGACGGTCACAACCACACAAGCAATATAATATACAACGCCAACGGCGAGAATCAAAACTCAAAAGGAAACTCAAAACCACCAAATATATAACGAGCGACTCTAAGGTCGAAAGAATAAACAACACTGGTCTCTATCTCAATAAATACATGTTTGGTTAATGGAACTTCTAGATACAACAGAATAATAATATACAAGATATAATGATGGGTAAGATACAAATAACCCACCTACTAGCAAGCCACCCGGAAATGGAAATAGTGCCAGCAAAGCCGTAATGAAACCTGTACTGCAAAACCTGCAAGAAACTGGGGCACAACGGGGGTGAGTTGCCAACTCGTGAATAGAAAAACATCTACGCACAGAAATCGCATAAATAACGCAATCCTAGGTCAATGATCATAATATGTCCTCAAATACAGGAATAACACGTAGCCTATAACAAGGCTAGGGTAAATATCTAACCCGAGTGTAATCTCATGTGCCCGTGTCAGTGCCTCAGGTAGCAATATATCATATGAATAAGGTATGAATGCATGAAAACAGAATACATGTAAATGAAGAACTGTTTTCATAAATTAGTGAGATTTCCTTTGTATTTTTAAACTGAGGTATCATAAATGAAATCAGTATCAACAGTGTCTATCATCGACACAAAACATAAATCTCAATGTCTCGAAATATCAATGTCTCAATCTCAATATCTAGGGCGCCGTCAGTCCAGACCGGCCCCTACCATCCATCTCAAGACCACGACGGTATCCTCCGGATATCCGACGTGTCGGGTAATATCACCGGTAGGTAGTGCTCCCCAGCCAGGCTCAACGTCAACACCACATTCCTCTTGCCCCAGGGTACCATACCGGGCCCACCATGTACCCGAAACGGTTACTCCACTCCTCGAATCGGGTCTCGAAATCCATCAGCAAACTCATGGTGGACGACTCATACATCATGGGAAAACCGCACTTTTTATTTTAAAAGGGAGAAAAGGTTTATTTATGTTTTTGCGGTTTTCCTCCAAATCCAAGAAATCTCATGAAATCCGAATCCAAGTCATCAATAGCATGTAAACAGTGAATATAGGCATGAGAATCCATGAATGCGACACAACAGTGAATAATAACATGCATGAAGTAGTAGGCAATAACTACAATGTCTAACTAGCATATAAGGCAAGTACACTAATATCATGTCTAAACTATTAGCTAACAACCTATGTCAAATGAAATAGTATTTTCTAAAGTGTTCGTGACATGTCAATTACCGATGAAGATGTGTGTGAGCCGGCAAGTAAGTGTACGTGGTACATACGCGTCATCGGTAATGGTGCTGGTGTCCTAGCAGCATGATATTAATAATGCAATAAGAAATTATAATATAAGTATGCGATGCGGAGCGAACAGTAAAAATGAGCGGGAGCTGAATACTAGACGCAACTATAACTAATCTGCACTAATCTAATATAAGTCCTACAAATGGTGCCTTTTGAAATAACACGAATCATGGGGTTTTGAAAATAGGGGCTACGGTGTTTTTAAGAAAAGATACGTTTTTTGAAATATCCGTAGAATCCCTTGACCTGTCTTTTAAAATACGCATGATTCGTAAGCTTTGAAATAGGTAAGAATCGAATCTAATCTAACAACTAAACTAAGCTAAAGGGCTAAGCTAACAAGCTGGACTACAGGTAAGGAAACCGCCTAACGTCTGAGTCGATACATATACATACCTGTATATATATTAGTCGGTGATCCCGCCTCAATAATATCATATCCGATACCATATCTATAATCAGACATCCCAAGTCAAGAGTGCGGATCAATCATCAAGATATAGCTCATACGTAAATCCGTCGTACGGCATCCTCCAATTCTGGGTACGGGTCAAATCACATTCATCATACTATTCACCTGTTATCCTCTTTATCAATATTATGATCTGGTACTGATCTACGTCTAGTACAATACTGATATCGCCTAAGTATGCATGCACGTGTGTAAAAACTACGTCAAGGACCCGCTACAACGTCATGTCGTATCTCAAATACGAACCCCGCTATATCACCGATCTCACGGCCTCAAATCAAATCTCATCGACTCAGCTCAATCCCAAGTATCATCCTCAATCCGTATGTGAACACATAGTCCCATACCCATGTGAACACATAACTATAAAGAATCCCATGAGCACATATCAATAGGAATGTATGCAAGTATGTATGTGTGTATGTGTGTGTGTAACACTACCCTAGGGTTCGCAACACTAAAGTAATCCAACACACCAATATCCATCCTAAGCATCGTTATTAATCCCAAATAACATATAATAATTGTTGGTGTGTATACGCATCCGTATACACCACCACGGACTGCGGGGGTGCTATACGCCATCCACCCGACTTCTCCCCGTAGATATAAATCTACTCACCTGGTCCTCGCTAGCCGGTGCCGACGTCGCCACGCGCTTGCTTGTCGTCTCGAAGTCCACATGGGGGTACCTACATATCATAACGTACCATATCGCATTAAAACTAAATTCGAAATCGAAACGGCATACGAAAATCAAATCGGCACGCGTATCACGCATAGGTCCAAACCTATCGCCTACGCATGCAAGAATAGTCAAACCAACCCTCGATGTCGATGTACAAACGTCAAACCATCGAGAAAAATCCAATCACACTCATTTGCACATTCCCGCATACTAATTTTAATATAAACTAGGTTAAAACTCACAAAAACCCCAAATTCACTTTAAAAGCCGTTTTTCCGAAAAACTAGCAAGCAAAATTACCCGTTTTAGTGCAAAACTCGATGTTTAAACAATTCTAGCGGCCATAATACTTATTAAATAACTTAAATAAGTCATAAAAACCATTTCCATAATTTAATCACATAAATTTGCATAATTTCCAAAATCCTAGATTGCAAAAATATCAATTTTAACACTTTTTATTGTAAAATTCACAATTTTACAATTAAACTTGGTTTTGCATATATTAAATGGTTAAACCACTCATGGAAACCTTAATGATGTGCTAAAAATCCTAACTAGATTTTAATCCCACGTTTTTATTTAATTTCTAAAACCTAGTTAGCAATTTAGCATAATTATCACCATTTTTAAACTAGCAAATTAGCAACTAGTAACCAAATTAGATTTTTCATTCAATTACATGTTAATCCCCTCATTACAATCATAAGCTAATGATAAAGAACCTAATTTAATTCAAACCCTAGCTTCAATTCAAAATTCCCAATTGAATTTCCAAACATTCAATTAAACCCACAATTTAACACCTAATTAGCTTCATTAAGGAATTTAAATCAAAAAAAATGAATAATGGGTCAAAAGTTATACCTCATAAACCATGATCAAACTTGAATTCTAGACCTTCATTTTGAAATCCTTGCACCAAGATCCATGCTAAAGGAGATGAGGGAAAATGGGTAGGAGGTGGATTTTGATTTGGATTTTTGCTTGATTTTTTGTGGATTTTTCAAGCATTTTTGAAGAACTTTTTTTAAAGAGGAGGAGATGAAGAATGAAGGGCTGTTGGGGTTCAGATTTTGGCCAGAAAATGAGTGGGGGAGGAGAGAGAGGGAGGTGGAGAAAATGGGAAGAAAGTCAAAGTCAATTCAAGGTCAAAGTCTAACTAATTTATCCATTTTCTTTTCTTTTCTTTTATTTCTTTTCCTTTGAAATTCAAGTGGGGAAAAAAATGGGGGCTGCTGAATTTAGCTAAGGGGAGAAGTAAGAAGGGGTGTGTGGGTGTGGGCACGGGTGTAGGGTGATGAAAAATGATAAATACAATACCCCAAACATCCATTTACGCTAAAAAAAACCCTTTTTTCTTCAATAATTTCTAAACCGTTTTGGCAAATGATTTCGTTCCAAAAACCACATGATAAATTTTTATTTAAAGTTTTATGATGCACAAAATTTGTTTCAACTCATTCCAATTTGTAATTTTCCCTAATTAAATGTATTAGTGACGGCTTAAAATAATAATAAAATAATATTTTTTTCAGAAAATTTGAAATTTCACCAGCGGCTCAATAAACACCAAATAATAGCAATTACATAGCTAGAATATGTATATTTAATTTTTATAATAAGATATTTGTATTTTGGCTTTTTACAGAAAACCCCTTTATTTTACCGATTTTTCGAAATTTCACCGAAACGATTTTCAAAACGCTACAATCTTCCCCCCTTAAAGAAATTCGGTCCCCGAATTTAAATTCAAACTTCCCCAAATACTAAAACATCTAAGAAAAACCATCAAGTCGTCGGGGCTCCGAAACTGTAAATACATAAAACAAATCGTAGCGCAGTGCATGCGCTTGAAAAAAAAATGAGTATATAACTCAAATCAATACTCCATCAAGCATCCCGCAATCATCGGAGTCGTGGGGAAGAAATCAATGCCAAATCCAAAGCAAAACCAATATGATATAACTCGAAACTATACATGTAACTATCGAATCTATATCTGTAAGTATCTGAAGGAAATGCATGCAAAATATATTCAGGTACTGTCCTCTGACTAAACCCGCTCAGTACGAAAACACATAGCAATATCATAAAAACGTACTGCTCTATAAGAAATCAATCCCAAAATATGCACATGAATATTACGTGCGTCTGGTGCGCACGGAAATCAAAATCCATGAATGTGCCATACATGCGCACAGAAACAACATCTAAGTGCATCGGGTGTGCACGAAACATCTGTTGTAGGCAACATGTGTGCCTGACAGCAAAATCAGGTGCATCTGACATGCACGAAAAAAATCTCGATTTAGTGCATCTGGTGCGCACCAAAATCACCCTTCAAAACATGCGCCCAACATGCGCGAAAATCCAAATCAGGTGCATCCATCGTGCACGAAATCATGAAATACAATATCAAGCGTCGAACATGCGCAAAATCCAATCAGGTGCATAAGGTGCACAAAACAAATATCGAGTATCACAATCAAAATCGAAGTCCAGTGCATCTAAGTGCACAAAAGGCGTATCACTGCACTGCAAGCATATATAAACTATACCGAGTGTAGGAACGAAATCGTTGTTAGTGTATATGCCCTAGAGGCCATTACTGTATCATACTGGTTTGTATATTACTTAATGGATGCTTGGGATATTCACCTTGTATATACAATCTTGCTCAAAATAGTAGTATGCTACTTGGTTTGTTTCTACTTCAATGTGTACATGTGTTTATTTTTGTATATCGCCTATACACATTAGTAAAGCCCTTAGGATCTTTGCTTGATTACCAGCGATGTGATGGCCATCACACTAGTGGGGCTGGGTAATCTATAAGCACATCCTTATGCAGGTCCCTGGTCGCAGGACTATCGAGACAGGGCATCGATACTCCGGAGTAGACCAGCGCATGCGCTTCTCATCCCAGTGTGGGAGACGGTCTGTCCCACAGCCGTCAGTATGTCGTACTTGAGATAGTATGCGGGTGCTCGTTAGGTTACGGGTACACTGGACAGGACTCGTCGGGAACTGACTAGTTGGTATTATACCTATCGTCAGTTATCAGTTCCCAGGTGACATGAGTACAGCTTAGTCCGCTGACTTGACACTGTCACTTCGCCTCGAGTGTGTTCCCACTGTACTTTGATCACTACCCTACCACGGCTCAAAGGAGTCGTGCAAACAGGTAGTGGTTGGGTGCAGTCCCGAAGCACTTGGAGGCAGTGACGGTTAGACAGGATTCGTCTCTCCCGGTATTGGGGGTTGACATCGCGCTGTGTCTAGGAGAGCCATTACACGAGTAATCCCTGGCCAGGGCAAACGAGATATACTGGTAGGTTTCCAGTGTTATCTCAGGGTGTTTTGGGCTTCGCTCCGGCACGACTTGTACCGCAATTGGGGGACTGACGTTTACCGCCCCCTAGGCCCGCCATGCGATGTATCAGACGAACAGACCGGACTGTACGGAGAATGTCACACTCAGGCTCAGTAGGAGTTCAGATGGGTTTCGCCTCGTCGGTCTTCTTGTCGGCACTACCTGGGGACCGTTACGCACAGCTAGTGCCGCTTGCGGTCTGTGGTTAAACCCACTGCCAGCGTAGTGTCGAGTCTTTAGAGTCCCACACAGAAAGCTTTTCGCCTTTAGGCAAAAGAGTAGAGGTCGCATGGTATTGCGACAGGTCGCATGGTTTTGCGACAGGGTTCGGTCACATCCGTGCACTTGTGCACGTATAGTGTCCGGACAGTTTACACTAGCGGGCTTTGGTTTAAGCCAGATCCTAGTGTACCTTTTGGGATTGGATTTATCCAGTGTGCATTCGTGTTCCTCGGAACGCGGATGCGGGTGTGTATGCACAGTTGACAGGGAGGCAGAGGCAGCGGAATCTCATTAGGGTTGTTGACAGTTGACCGTTGACTATTTGACTTTTTGCTCAACCCTAATGAGAATATGATATGCGATTAACTATTATATTAATTAAGTATTATGGTAATATGGTTGTTGACTTTTGTTGACTTGTTGACTTTGTTGACTTGTTGACTTTTGTTGACTTATTGACTTTGTTGACCGGTTGACTAGGCTTGACTAGTTGACCATCATGATAACCATAGCCATCATTTCATGGCAAAGACTTTTTCTTGCTTGCTCATTTGTGTAAAATGAGTGCATGAAATGATATGGTTATGGTTGCTTCAAACCATCACATAAGACTTTTGTTAGTATGATGAGTTATGATTGCTTTGGATTATGAGAGGGTGAAAGACAAAAGAGAGCCTCATTCTTTCTTGCTCATTCTCTCTCTTGTTCTTGAGCTCTCCTTTTGCTCTCACCCTCTTGCTCTTTTTCCCTCTCTTTAATCTATGGTTCTCTTGTCTCATGAGTTGAGAATCAAGAACCATAGATAAAATCCCACACAAAGTATTCTCTACTCATTCTAGTTCACTAGGTTTAGCAAACCAAGTGAACTAGTTTCTTCAAAGAACGAAGAAGGAGCTAAAGGTTGGAGCTTTCAGGTGGATCTATCTTCGGCGTACGGAGACGACGAGAAGAAGCCATTCCGGACCACCATCGGAGCTTGAAGACGAAGGAGTTCAAGACAAGCAAGGTATAACCCCCTAACCGAGTAGCTAGAAACTCGTAGTTAGGTTGCTAGATAGATGTTTAACCAAGATCCGGGTTATAGGTCCATGTTACCACCTCCGTAAAAATTGTTTTTTACCAAATTCCGCATTCCCGAAAGTACCGGGAGAGGTAGCATGGACTTACAGTGGTATCAGAGCCTAGTTAAACTCTATCTAACATGTTAGCAAGTAACTAGAAGATCGATCAACGAAAAAGTCCTGAAACGAACCCCGGAATTTTAAACTTTCTGTCGATTTTAAAATTGCTGGAAAACATTTTTGAAATACACCTAAAATCGACTCAGGCTTTTTTAAAGAAACTGCAAAATTTTGGGCCCCTGACTCGATCAAAGCGCCGCGTTTCCGCGGCGGGAGCACGCTCCCGCCGCGGAAACGCGGCCGAGTTGACTCGGTCAGGGGTTTTCTTTTTTGCAGTTTACTAGTGGGGGTATTTTGGGATTTTTGGTATATATATTTTCAACCCAGATTTTCCAGAACGAAAATTTTACTTTGGGGTCCCGAAAATCCGTATTTTTGATCGAACTTCTAAAAGACTTAAGCTAACGGGTTTTCTGTAATGTGATATTTGTATTGAACGTCTACTAATCGCTATATGTCGATTAGTGGGGGTTATACAAATCTGTGATCTGTAATGTTGCTGGAATGTGGATATGAATATGTTGGATTGTCGCGGGTGAATAGCCGGGGGTTGTGAGACGAGAGTTTTCTTTTCTTTCAATTCATGTAAATTTGTAAATTGATGTAATAATTATTTGTATGGCCGCACAACCGGGTCGGGGTTGTAGCCGTCATTGTATAATTTCTTTTTACTGTTTTTGCTCCTAGGATAGACCCATGGAGGGGGTGCACAAACTACCGGGTATGCCGAAGTGTCGAGTGGCCTACTCATGGAGATGAGGGAGGTTACTACGCTTCGGGTACTTGGCGGGTAGTTTGCCGCACCCGTAGGGGTCTTGGGTGGGGTATTTGGCTATTCACCGCGACCGTGTAATCTGTTTGTCGTTACAGGCTCGTGCGAATTACAGATTCCTAGTATATCCAATGTATTCATCTGTGATCTGAAATGTTTATCATTGCAGTATATCTATATATGATATTATTTAGGCGTTGCTTATGTTTTACAGACGCGCTACCCCAGCCCCCGCTCTGTCGTTAGTTAAGTAACCTAACGGGTAATGACGGGGCCCCGTGGCAAATGCGAATGGCATAAGCGTACGTCATATTTTGGTTGTTTTCTGCAATGGTAGGATTAAATGATGGGACGCATTAAAAGAACTAATGCAAGAATATCACGCATTAAAAGAACTAATGCAAGATAATAAACCATGTTAAAGTCGTTGGAACACTTTCGAAAAACCACTCGGTTCTTTTCAAAACAACTTTTAAATGCGGAGCTTGATCCACTCCTTTTAAAAGCTATCTCGTTCCATCGACCAAATCAAGTTCACTACGTTCACGGTTTTGCCAAAACCATCCGTAGCCCTCCGTCGTTTCACATGAATAGTCAATAGTATTCAAGCTGTGTTTGTTGGCCAAAGTCAAGGCACAGTGATTGGTAGCTATTGGGTATTCATGTGCAGCATAGATAGATGCGTTGGTTTGGAACAGTCGTATTGCCTTGTTGGCCAAAGTCAAGGGTAGGTGCGGGTGGATTCAAATTAACCTGGAGAACGACGGGCAAAACTTGACATGTGACTTATGATTTGTTGGCCAAAGTCAAGATCATAAGAGCATGGGGCAAAAATCCACATCGGGAGTTTCATAAGTACTGAAACTTGCTAGATTTGCATACCATTTGGAGTGTGATGATTCTGGTAGGATTCCTTCAGTTTCGTCACGCGATGATATTTGGATCCCGATCCTACTGTGAGTATATGCTACTCCTCGGGAAATTTCTCACTTAACGATCAATGCTATAAACCTAGTAGGTGCCTAGAAAGGTGTTAGCGGGGCTACGCCCCCAGGGAAAAGAGGTTCTTTAATTAAGGAACTTCGCGAAAGCGTTGGAAAACCTCCCTCGAAGTACCGACACCGGCCTGGCTGAACGGTTAAGCAAGTATTGTACGGTGGGATTGATCCTGACTAATTCTTCCTTTATGGTTTGAGGAGGGATTCGAGAAACAGTGGGAGCCATCCTGTTTAGACAAACTAAAAACCACTCTAAACTTGCAAGAGCATCATGCTGAGTGTTTCTTCTTCTCTCTCCTAATTGCAGCGACCAATCAACATGACTGGACTTAAGTTACTCCTAGATAAAAACAAACTGACAGGGCCAAACTACAAAGATTGGCTCAGGAATGTAAAGATAGCAATCACTTACGACAAGCTGGGGTATCTTCTTACCACCAAAGCTCCCCCTGTCCCTGGTCCAACTTCCAGCGTCGCGGATAAGGAAATCCGCAAGACTTGGGAGATTGATAGCGCGAAGGCAAAATGCCTCCTGCTTGCCTCGATGGACAACGAACATCAGAGGAGGCACGAGAATATGGACATGGAATCCATATTGCTTCATACAAAAGAACTGTATGGAGAGCAATCTCGTATCGCAAGATACGAAGCGTCGAAAAAGTTATTTTCGACAAGAATGGCCGTCGGATCATCTGTAGCCGAGTACGTGCTAAAGATGATCGGCTACATTGAGGAGCTCGCAGACCTAGGGATCACATTGGAGAGTGAGCTATATACGGATATAGTTCTCCAGTCCCTTCCTTCCACTTACGCCCAGTTTATACTGAACTTCAACTTACAAGAAAAAGAGGTTGAACTTTCAGAGCTCCTCAACATGCTGAGAAGCGCAGAGGGCACCCTACAGAAAGGTAGGGATACATCCACTTTGTTTGTAGGAGGATCATCTTCTTCTAGGTCCAAGGCGAAAGCCAAGGGAAAGAAGATGAAGGCCCCCGCCAAACCAAGGGGCGGTGTTAGTAAAGTGGATACGAAGGGAAAAGGTAAAGCAACAAAGATAGCGGGGAAGCTTGTGGATAAGGAAGAATGCTTCTATTGTCATAAGAAAGGACACTGGAAGAATGATTGCAGGGCCTGGAAGGCCAGAACACAGGAATTGAAGCAGGTTGCAGCTTCAGCTTCAGGTGTGTATGTTATTGAAAACTGTCTTTCAATAAACTCTACTTCCTGGGTATTGGATACCGGATCAGGATCTCATATCTGTAATTCTTTGCAGGCGTTGAGAAACCGTAGGGTTTTGAAGGCAGGTGACATGACCCTCAGAGTTGCGAACGGAGCTAGCATGGATGTTAAAGCCGTGGGGGACTATCACCTAGGAATGTCAGATGGACATGTTTTGGTTTTGCGTAATTGCTTTTTTGTACCCAACGCAACTTGTAATATCATTTCTGTATCTTTAGTTTCTAAAGAAGGTTATGAATTTGCGTTTGTAAGTAATGTTGTAAACATTCACCTTAATCAAGTTTTGATTGGGTCAGGTATATTGAGTAATGGTATATACGTATTGAACCAACCACAGATTTTCAATGTCCAGAATACACACAAAAGAAAGTCTCCAGAAATAAATCAGACTTTCTTGTGGCATTGTAGACTGGGTCACATCAATGAGAGAAGGTTGACTAAGTTACATACAGAGGGATATTTGAATGCGTTCGAATATCAATCGTATGCCACTTGTCAATCTTGTCTCAAAGTAAAGATGACAAAGACTCCGTTTACTGGACATGGAGTAAGAGCGAGCGAGCTCTTGGGACTCGTACACAGTGACGTGTGCGGTCCAATGTCTACACATGCGCGAAGCGGCCATTCTTACTTCATTACTTTTACGGATGACTTCTCAAGGTACGGTTATGTCTTCTTAATGAAACATAAGTCCGAAGCCTTTGGAAAATTCCAGGAGTATAAGAATGAAGTAGAGAAACAGACCGGCAAAAGTATTAAGATTCTAAGATCGGATCGAGGTGGAGAATACTTAAGTGCCGAGTTCCTGGACTATTTAAAAGAGAACGGAATTCTCTCTCAGCTTACTCCTCCATACACCCCGCAACATAACGGTGTATCGGAGAGACAGAACCGCACCCTATTGGATATGGTGCGGTCCATGATGAGTAACGCTGAGTTACCGCGATCATTCTGGGGGTATGCGCTAGAATCAGCTGCATACCTTTTGAACCGAGTTCCGACTAAGACCGTGCCTACTACACCATATGAGATGTGGTGTGGGAAGAGACCCTATCTTAAGCACATTAAGACATGGGGATGTCCAGCTTTTGTCAAAAAGCAGCATACGGACAAGCTCGAGGCACGCTCGGTGCAGTGCAAGTTTGTGGGGTATCCGAAGAACTCCAAAGGATATTTCTTCTACGGTGAAGAGGAACAAAAAGTTCTTGTTTCTCGTCATTCCTACTTCTTGGAAACTGAGTTTTTGGAAACCCAGATAAGTGGGAGCACAGTAGAACTGGAAGAAATTCCAGAACCACGGACTATTACTGAAAGTTTAGTGGAACCAGAGGGTTCGGAAGAACAGGACATTCCTACGCCGCTCCGCAGGAGTAGTAGGCAGACTCATCCGCCCGAGAGATACTACGGTTTTCTCATAGACGGGGATAGAGAGGATTGCATCATAAATTATGATGAGCCTACTAGCTTCCAGCAGGCCGTTCAGAGCGTTGACTCAGTGAAATGGCTGGATGTAATGCGGACCGAAATGGAGTCCATGTACACCAACAAGGTATGGACGTTGGACATTGCTCCAGACGGGGTAAAACCCGTAGGATGCAAGTGGATCTTCAAAAGGAAGATTGGTGTAGATGGACAGGTTGAGACCTATAAAGCTAGGCTGGTAGCAAAAGGTTTCCGTCAAAGACCTGGCTTGGACTACGACGAAACCTTTTCTCCAGTAGCCATGCTGAAATCCATTCGGATCCTTCTTGCCATTGCTGCCTTCCACGATTATGAGATCTGGCAAATGGACGTAAAGACAGCTTTTCTAAATGGAAATTTAGAGGAGTGTGTCTATATGGACCAGCCAGAGGGTTTCATTCAGAGTGGGAGCAGCGGAAAGGTGTGCAAGTTGCTTAAGTCCATTTATGGACTAAAGCAGGCATCGCGGAGTTGGAACATCTGCTTTGATGAGACGGTCAAAGAATTTGGCTTTATCAAAAATCCAGATGAACCATGCATCTATAGTAGATGTGTAGCGAGAACTGTAGTATTCCTCGTTTTATACGTGGATGACATTCTCTTAATAGGAAATGACATTCCTATGCTACAATCTGTCAAGGGGTTCTTGTCACACAGGTTCTCCATGAAAGACCTGGGTGATGCCTCATACATTCTGGGTTTCCGGATCTACCGTGACAGATCCAAGAGGATATTAGGACTTTCTCAGTCCAGGTACATCGACACCGTGCTGAAAAGATTCAGTATGGAAGATTCCAAGCGCGGTAACCTGCCGGCTTGTCACGGGATCACCCTCTCTAAAGAGATGTCTCCCAAGACTAATTTGGAGAGGGATCGCATGTCTATTATACCCTACGCTTCTGCGGTAGGCTCTATAATGTATGCGATGTTGTGTACCAGACCGGATGTAGCTTATGCACTGAGTGTGGTAAGCCGGTATCAGTCAAACCCTGGGGAGAAACACTGGATAGCGGTAAAGAACATTCTCAAGTACCTGAGAAGGACTAAGGAGATGTTCTTGGTGTATGGCGGAAAAGACCTCCAGATCGAGGCCTTTGCTGACTCCAGCTTCCAGAGTGACAAGGATGATTCCAAGTCCATGTCGGGTTTTGTCTTTACCCTCAATGGAGGGGCGGTGTGTTGGAAGAGTTCCAAACAGGAAACCGTTGCAGACTCGACGATGGAAGTGGAATACATCGCTGCATCTGATGCCGCAAAAGAAGCTGTCTGGATGAGGAAGTTCTTGAAAGAACTTCAGGTGGTTCCGTCCATTGTTGATCCAATACCTCTGTATTGCGACAACAACGGGGCTATAGCTTTAGAGAAGGAACCCAGGTCCCATCAGAGATCCAGGCACATCTTGTGGCGGTATCACCTGATCAGGGAGATCGTGGATCGCCAGGAGATCGAGGTTCGGAGAGTCGCTTCAGAAGATAACACTACAGATCCATTCACCAAGGCCCTGCCCCAGACTCAGTTCGAGCGGCTGATCGAGATGATAGGTCTTCGATACGCCAGTATATGGCCTTAGTGCAAGTGGGAGATTGTTAGTGTATATGCCCTAGAGGCCATTACTGTATCATACTGGTTTGTATATTACTTAATGGATGCTTGGGATATTCACCTTGTATATACAATCTTGCTCAAAATAGTAGTATGCTACTTGGTTTGTTTCTACTTCAATGTGTACATGTGTTTATATTTTGTATATCGCCTATACACATTAGTGGAGCCCTTAGGATCTTTGCTTGATTACCAGCGATGTGATGGCCGTCACACTAGTGGGGCTGGGTAATCTATAAGCACATCCTTATGCAGGTCTCTGGTCGCAGGACTATCGAGACAGGGCATCGATACTCCGGAGTAGACCAGCGCATGCGCTTCTCATCCCAGTGTGGGAGACGGTCTGTCCCACAGCCGTCAGTACGTCGTACTTGAGATAGTATGCTGGTGCTCGTTAGGTTACGGGTACACTGGACAGGACTCGTCGGGAACTGACTAGTTGGTATTATACCTATCGTCAGTTATCAGTTCCCAGGTGACATGAGTACAGCTTAGTCCGCTGACTTGACACTGTCACTTCGCCTCGAGTGTGTTCCCACTGTACTTTGATCACTACCCTACCACGGCTCAAAGGAGTCGTGCAAACAGGTAGTGATTGGGTGCAGTCCCGAAGCACTTGGAGGCAGTGACGGTTAGACAGGATTCGTCTCTCCCGGTATTGGGGGTTGACATCGCGCTGTGTCTAGGAGAGCCATTACACGAGTAGTCCCTGGCCAGGGCAAACGAGATATACTGGTAGGTTTCCAGTGTTATCTCAGGGTGTTTTGGGCTTCGCTCCGGCACGACTTGTACCGCTATTGGGGGACTGACGTTTACCGCCCCCTAGGCCCGCCATGCGATGTATCAGACGAACAGACCGGACTGTACGGAGAATGTCACACTCAGGCTCAGTAGGAGTTCAGATGGGTTTCGCCTCGTCGGTCTTCTTGTCGGCACTACCTGGGGACCGTTACGCACAGCTAGTGCCGCTTGCGGTCTGTGGTTAAACCCACTGCCAGCGTAGTGTCGAGTCTTTAGAGTCCCACACAGAAAGCTTTTCGCCTTTAGGCAAAAGAGTAGAGGTCGCATGGTATTGCGACAGGTCGCATGGTTTTGCGACAGGGTTCGGTCACATCCGTGCACTTGTGCACGTATAGTGTCCGGACAGTTTACACTAGCGGGCTTTGGTTTAAGCCAGATCCTAGTGTACCTTTTGGGATTGGATTTATCCAGTGTGCATTCATGTTCCTCGGAACGCGGATGCGGGTGTGTATGCACAGTTGACAGGGAGGCAGAAGCATCGGATTCTCATTAGGGTTGTTGACAGTTGACCGTTGACTATTTGACTTTTTGCTCAACCCTAATGAGAATATGATATGTGATTAACTATTATATTAATTAAGTATTATGGTGATATGGTTGTTGACTTTGTTGACTTGTTGACTTTTGTTGACTTGTTGACTTTGTTGACTTGTTGACTTTTGTTGACTTGTTGACTTTGTTGACCGGTTGACTAGGCTTGACTAGTTGACCATCATGATAACCATAGCCATCATTTCATGGCAAAGACTTTTTCTTGCTTGCTCATTTGTGTAAAATGAGTGCATGAAATGATATGGTTATGGTTGCTTCAAACCATCACATAAGACTTTTGTTAGTATGATGAGTTATGATTGCTTTGGATTATTAGAGGGTGAAAGACAAAAGAGAGCCTCATTCTTTCTTGCTCATTCTCTCTCTTGTTCTTGAGCTCTCCTTTTGCTCTCACCCTCTTGCTCTTTTTCCCTCTCTTTAATCTATGGTTCTCTTGTCTCATGAGTTGAGAATCAAGAACCATAGATAAAATCCCACACAAAGTATTCTCTACTCATTCTAGTTCACTAGGTTTAGCAAACCAAGTGAACTAGTTTCTTCAAAGAACGAAGAAGGAGCTAAAGGTTGGAGCTTTCAGGTGGATCTATCTTCGGCGTACGGAGACGACGAGAAGAAGCCATTCCGGACCACCATCGGAGCTTGAAGACGAAGGAGTTCAAGACAAGCAAGGTATAACCCCCTAACCGAGTAGCTAGAAACTCGTAGTTAGGTTGCTAGATAGATGTTTAACCAAGATCCGGGTTATAGGTCCATGTTACCACCTCCGTAAAAATTGTTTTTTACCAAATTCCGCATTCCCGAAAGTACCGGGAGAGGTAGCATGGACTTACAATCGTGTGCATGCATACGCACAAAACCAACTCAACTGTTTAAAACCGTAAAATCACAAACATGTGAAACTAAAGAACGAAAACGATATCAAGTGCAACACTGTGCAAAGATCGTAAATCCTCAATCATCAAAATCAAATCATACGAATAAATCACCCAAAACATCGTAATCAATAATGGCGGAACAGTACCGCTCAAGTGCATTCTCTAAGAATCTCGGCCAACTGTCGCGGTCACTAGTGGGACGTCTTGTCGATGATCATGAACTCTGTCCTGCTGGTGTGCGTAACCATGACCACTCCTGGGCCAAGGTCTTCACTGTGAATTACCAATCTTTCGGTCCATCGGCTCATCAGCCTGTCAGGTGTGCTAACGGGGACGATTCCGTTCTGGCACTTCTCTGGTCATCTCTTGGTCAATCATCGCGACCACTCGTAAGACAGCGTATTACTGGCGTCGGCCTCTAGCTCTCTGAATGTATGTGACACATCTGATCCTGGGTGCAAGTATCATTGCAGCAGTGTCCTGGAAGGAATCCTGCTCATGGTCTCTTCCATGTCTCGCCTCTGCCAACTGTCCGGAAGTCATCGTCCTTTCCTATATCTGCATCTTGCTCAAAAATGGCTGCATACCCATCGCGACTCCTTCTGGAAGGTATATCCAGTACTCTGCCTCGGCATGCGTATCGCATCTCTGATGTCGGCGGAGTGGAACGTCGTCTTATCCAGATCTTGTACGGACCTCTTTACTCCACTTTCTCTAATGTCGACTGCTTCGGAATCGTCTCATCATGGCTACATGGACTGAGCTCCAACGGCTATCCTCGTATCGGGAGTCTCCCAAGAAATGCATCTCACCACCTAGCATCCGAATTAAGTCGAGCCATCCGACCGAGTCGTCAAATCTCATAATCCCCCAAGAGCTCAACCTCTTGGGCACAGTTTAATAGTATCGAGTACATACCACAGCATCGGTGGTCCAGCCGTAGAAGGGCAAACCCAAGCCTCACTAATGACGCCGTAGAACTGCCGCAAACCCGAAGGTTCAAAGTCTTTCACACGGTCATTAAGTCGAGTTAGGGTTTCATTCTTCTAGAGGGACCATAGAATTGCCTGCATGTCTTTCCGACTACTTTAAACTTGGAATAATAGGTTTCTGACATTCGATCGTCTCTGTCGACTCTCAACGTCTCCGCGTGAAGTCGTCTCCAGCTGGAATCAATCTATCTGATAACCTCGCATCGGGGTAGGCGAACGATCCACATGTCCTAGTCATTCATCCTCGATGACTAGCGACCTTCTAGCATCTATTAGTACAACTCGTCCCGCAATAGCTCCAACATATTGGGCGATATCTCGTCACTCGCAGCAACAACTAGCTCACTCGTCTGCACGCTGAACAGTGCCTCAATCATCATGAGTAAGCAACACACCAACGGTCATCAAGATCTGGCTGGCCTCTATCATTGGCTCAATCCTCTAGTGTCGATCAGCATATCCAAGTAACCTTATAAAGGCGATCCGCCAAACGCTAGTGGCGTGGAAACACAGTAAAAAGACACATCTCCGCAATCGTGTGTCACCGGAATCATGACCTGGTCAGTCCTCGTTCGCGACGAGCTTGTGCTGACCGCAACTCTAGCCGTAGCTCTCCCTGCCTGTAACCGTAGCAGCAAAACCAAACTGGTACCGACGAGGCTAGATCGGGAAGGAATATAATACTGAACAAGGAAATGTACATCCTAAGGCTTCATAAGTGGAGTGGCGTGTCGTAAATATGCCGCGGAACATACCAACGGTACGTCACTCTACTTTAGTCACCTATTCCATCAACCAAGGGTCATCCTACGCTCCGAAGGTAAAACCTAACGCTCTGATACCAACTTTGTCACGACCCGAAAGTACGGAACATGACCGGCACTTAAACTACGAACGTCTCGAGGCGTACGTGATCTAAGTAAACCGAAAACCCAGAAATCCAAACCAAGAAAAGTAGTAGAGTGCAGGAAAAACCAACCTAAAGCAAGTAATTTCAATAGCATAAGCTGAATTATGCGGTTTTTTAAAACATCAAAATTTTACTGAAAATTTCGGCAGAGTCTCCTTTGTAAATACTAGCCCCCAAACGGGATACAACATGAATAGTATACGAAATCAAGAAAAAGGCATCCCCAAGAGGGAGCTAGCTCTTCGTCAATCGACGGTCACAACCACACAAGCAATATAATATACAACGCCAACGGCGAGGATCAAAACTCAAAAGGAAACTCAAAACCACCGAATATATAACGAGCGACTCTAAGGTCGAAAGAATAAACAACACTGGTCTCTATCTCAATAAATACATGTTTGGTTGATGGAACTTCTAGATACAACAGAATAATAATATACAAGATATAATGATGGGTAAGATACAAATAACCCACCTACTAGCAAGCCACCCGGAAATGGAAATAGTGCCAGCAAAGCCGTAATGAAACCTGTACTGCAAAACCAGCAAGAAACTGGGGCACAACGGGGGTGAGTTGCCAACTCGTGAATAGAAAAACATCTACGCACAGAAATCGCATAAATAACGCAATCCTAGGTCAATGATCATAATATGTTCTCAAATACAGGAATAACACGTAGCCTATAACAAGGCTAGGGTAAATATCTAACCCGAGTGTAATCTCATGTGCCCGTGTCAGTGCCTCAGGTAGCAATATATCATATGAATAAGGTATGAATGCATGAAAACAGAATACATGTAAATGAAGAACTGTTTTCATAAATTAGTGAGATTTCCTTTGTATTTTTAAACTGAGGTATCATAAATGAAATCAGTATCAACAGTGTCTAGCATCGACACAAAACATAAATCTCAATATCTCGAAATATCAATGTCTCAATCTCAATATCTAGGGCGCCGTCAGTCCAGACCGGCCCCTACCATCCATCTCAAGACCACGACGGTATCCTCCGGATATCCGACGTGTCGGGTAATATCACCGGTAGGTAGTGCTCCCCAGCCAGGCTCAACGTCAACACCACATTCCTCTTGCCCCGGGGTACCATACCGGGCCCACCATGTACCCGAAACGGTTACTCCACTCCTCGAATCGGGTCTCGAAATCCATCAGCAAACTCATGGTGGACGACTCATACATCATGGGAAAACCGCACTTTTTATTTTAAAAGGGAGAAAAGGTTTATTTATGTTTTTGCGGTTTTCCTCCAAATCCAAGAAATCTCATGAAATCCGAATCCAAGTCATCAATAGCATGTAAACAGTGAATATAGCCATGAGAATCCATGAATGCGACACAACAGTGAATAATAACATGCATGAAGTAGTAGGCAATAACTACAATGTCTAACTAGCATATAAGGCAAGTACACTAATATCATGTCTAAACTATTAGCTAACAACCTATGTCAAATGAAATAGAATTTTCTAAAGTGTTCGTGACATGTCAATTACCGATGAAGATGTGTGTGAGCCGGCAAGTAAGTGTACGTGGTACATACGCGTCATCGGTAATGGTGCTGGTGTCCTAGCAGCATGATATTAATAATGCAATAAGAAATTATAATATAAGTATGCGATGCGGAGCGAACAGTAAAAATGAGCGGGAGCTGAATACTAGACGCAACTATAACTAATCTGCACTAATCTAATATAAGTCCTACAAATGGTGCCTTTTGAAATAACACGAATCATGGGGTTTTGAAAATAGGGGCTACGGTGTTTTTAAGAAAAGATACGTTTTTTGAAATATCCGTAGAATCCCTTGACCAGTCTTTTAAAATACGCATGATTCGTAAGCTTTGAAATAGGTAAGAATCGAATCTAATCTAACAACTAAACTAAGCTAAAGGGCTAAGCTAACAAGCTGGACTACAGGTAAGGAAACCGCCTAACGTCTGAGTCGATACATATACATACCTGTATATATATTAGTCGGTGATCCCGCCTCAATAATATCATATCCGATACCATATCTATAATCAGACATCCCAAGTCAAGAGTGCGGATCAATCATCAAGATATAGCTCGTACGTAAATCCGTCGTACGGCATCCTCCAATTCTGGGTACGGGTCAAAATCACATTCATCATACTATTCACCTGTTATCCTCTTTATCAATATTATGATCTGGTACTGATCTACGTCTAGTACAATACTGATATCGCCTAAGTATGCATGCACGTGTGTAAAAACTACGTCAAGGACCCGCTACAACGTCATGTCGTATCTCAAATACGAACCCCGCTATATCACCGATCTCACGGCCTCAAATCAAATCTCATCGACTCAGCTCAATCCCAAGTATCATCCTCAATCCGTATGTGAACACACAGTCCCATACCCATGTGAACACATAACTATAAAGAATCCCATGAGCACATATCAATAGGAATGTATGCAAGTATGTATGTGTGTATGTGTGTGTGTAACACTACCCTAGGGTTCGCAACACTAAAGTAATCCAACACACCAATATCCATCCTAAGCATCGTTATTAATCCCAAATAACATATAATAATTGTTGGTGTGTATACGCATCCGTATACACCACCACGGACTGCGGGGGTGCTATACGCCATCCACCCGACTTCTCCCCGTAGATATAAATCTACTCACCTGGTCCTCGCTAGCCGGTGCCGACGTCGCCACGCGCTTGCTTGTCGTCTCGAAGTCCACATGGGGGTACCTACATATCATAACGTACCATATCGCATTAAAACTAAATTCGAAATCGAAACGGCATACGAAAATCAAATCGGCACGCGTATCACGCATAGGTCCAAACCTATCGCCTACGCATGCAAGAATAGTCAAACCAACCCTCGATGTCGATGTACAAACGTCAAACCATCGAGAAAAATCCAATCACACTCATTTGCACATTCCCGCATACTAATTTTAATATAAACTAGGTTAAAACTCACAAAAACCCCAAATTCACTTTAAAAGCCGTTTTTCCGAAAAACTAGCAAGCAAAATTACCCGTTTTAGTGCAAAACTCGATATTTAAACAATTCTAGCGGCCATAATACTTATTAAATAACTTAAATAAGTCATAAAAACCATTTCCTTAATTTAATCACATAAATTTGCATAATTTCCAAAATCCTAGATTGCAAAAATATCAATTTTAACACTTTTTATTGTAAAATTCACAATTTTACAATCAAACTTGGTTTTGCATATATTAAATGGTTAAACCACTCATTGAAACCTTAATGATGTGCTAAAAATCCTAACTAGATTTTAATCCCACGTTTTTATTTAATTTCTAAAACCTAGTTAGCAATTTAGCATAATTATCACCATTTTTAAACTAACAAATTAGCAACTAGTAACCAAATTAGATTTTGCATTCAATTACATGTTAATCCCCTCATTACAATCATAAGCTAATGATAAAGAACCTAATTTAATTCAAACCCTAGCTTCAATTCAAAATTCCCAATTGAATTTCCAAACATTCAATTAAACCCACAATTTAACACCTAATTAGCTTCATTAAGGAATTTAAATCAAAAAAAATGAATAATGGGTCAAAAGTTATACCTCACAAACCATGATCAAACTTGAATTCTAGACCTCCATTTTGAAATCCTTGCACCAAGATCCATGCTAAAGGAGATGAGGGAAAATGGGTAGGAGGTGGATTTTGATTTTGATTTTTGCTTGATTTTTTGTGGATTTTTCAAGCATTTTTGAAGAACTTTTTTAAAGAGGAGGAGATGAAGAATGAAGGGCTGTTGGGGTTCATATTTTGGCCAGAAAATGAGTGGGGGAGGAGACAGAGGGAGGTGGAGAAAAATGGGAAGAAAGTCAAAGTCAATTCAAGGTCAAAGTCTAACTAATTTATCCATTTTCTTTTCTTTTCTTTCATTTCTTTTCCTTTGAAATTCAAGTGGGGAAAAAAATGGGGGCTGCTGAATTTAGCTAAGGGGAGAAGTAAGTGGGGGTGTGTGGGTGTGGGCACGGGTGTGGGGTGATGAAAAATGATAAATACAATACCCCAAACATCCATTTACGCTAAAAAAAAGCCTTTTTTCTTCAATAATTTCTAAACCGTTTTGGCAAATGATTTCGTTCCAAAAACCACATGATAAATTTTTATTTAAAGTTTTATGATGCACAAAATTTTTTTCAACTCATTCCAATTTGTAATTTTCCCTAATTAAATGTATTAGTGACGGCTTAAAATAATAATAAAATAATATTTTTTTCAGAAAATTTGAAATTTCACCAGCGGCTCAATAAACACCAAATAATAGCAATTACATAGCTAGAATATGTATATTTAATTTTTATAATAAGATATTTGTATTTTGACTTTTTACAGAAAACTCCTTTATTTTACCGATTTTTCGAAATTTCACCGAAACGATTTTCAAAACGCTACAATGTTGCCTAGAGTTATAAAAATCGATTTTTTATACCGTTTCCGCCTCCCCGTAAGCACCGGGGTGGGCAACGTGGACTTACATAAACAAATGAATTCCTTAGACATCGCATGCCTAACAATTATAAACCCCGCATTTTAGTCTCAATATCGAAAACTCTTTTCAATATCAAGTCGGGCAATTCAACAAGATTCCCGACATCCAGATCGAATGCTCATGGAAAACTTTAGTAGACGGTCGCACCCCCAGATGCCGTCGACGAAGTGCACTAAGGCGGAACACCGCTACCGTGAGCACCCGAACGGATGCTTTTGGCGACGGGGTTCTCCTACAGTCACTTGGTCGGGGCTATTGGGCGTGGCTGTCTATTAAGTTTACCCGGCGAGTATCCGCGTACGCTACGTGATTGCGACGGACTTTTGATCATATCAAAATCCCGTGGCAACCGATCATCTGAGACTAAACTGCTATGTTTATAACATTCAAATTAGTTATCTCATAACTATTAGTGGATTCCAAATATTGTATCAAATTCAAGATAAATAGACAATGTTAAACTTTCCGATCGAATAATCAAACAACCAAGTTTTCCCCAAATAGTTCTCAACACTTGAAATTAGTTTAAAAACATCCATCACATGCCTCGGTACCAATGGTCCAGCCGTAGAAGTGTCAAGCCAACGCCTCACATGTGGCACGCCGTACTGCCACAAACCCTAAGGTTTAGAGGCAGTTCAAGACGATCACATAATCGAGTTAAGGTTTGTTGTCTTCTAGAGGGTCTACCGTGTTACTTGCACGACTTAGAGCGTTCTTAAAATACGGAAAAATCCAACACTTGGAAATTTTCCTGCAAGGGAAAAAGTGAGTTATTGATATCCGTTCGAACTTTTTAACACGTTCTAAAATTACCCGGACAAACAAAACAAAGTTAAATAATCTGATCGAATCAACGAGTCCCCAATAAAACCCAGAAAACTCAACTCTTGAGTATAATGAAAAATTCCCAGAAGAATCATGTAACAGCTATGGTTATTACTGTGCAAACAGTGATTTATGAAGATACTTTTTGGCCGCGGAACCGCCGCCAATGCCATGGTACGGCCGCAGTTCCGCGGCGCTTTGATGGAATTAGGAGCATGTGCTGCACAGTAATTCTAGAATTTACCTGCTGATTTTTTTGAGCAATTATAATTCACTAAAAATCACAATTTCAGAAAATTTCCAGAGAGGGGTCAAAACTAGGGTTTCGGGGTTCGATCGAACTTTAAACTTCGTCTAGACTTCTCCTAAAGCTCTAGCTTGGCTCTGATACCACTGCAGGGTTACTAGACACTGTAATAAGGTTCTACAAGACATCAACCATGCCAAAATCAAAATTTACTTTGTAAGAGAGCGGGAATACAACCTTTGTAGACCGGTCCTTCACTTCAATAGCTCCATGTAGAAGTCCCCTTCGCTGCGATCGAAAACTCCGGACTCTAGAGAGGCTCCACGAAGAAACGAACATGCTTGCTTCGATGATTTCGAGGCCGAAGATGATCTACATCGGGGAGACACTAACTCAAGCTATTCCTTTACTAGGTCAAGAACATTGTGAAGAGAACACCCACTACTAAATGGCAAGTAGTAGAGGATGATGAAGTAGGAAGGTTGCTCACTTTAGAATTGATTTTCTCATACTTTTTCTCAAACTCTATTGAAGCTAGAAAGCTTTTTTTGAATGAAGAAGAAGAAGAAGTTTAATGAATAATTCATCCAAATGAAAACTTATCCAATAAATTATTGCACCAAGGTCGAGTTAAGCCCTCATGCTTAACTCATGTAGAGAATTAACCAAGGTATGAGGTTAAGGGTTGGGTTAACAAATATCCTAAGGAATGACAAAAGAGTTGACTTTGTCAATGTTTCTTCAAGCTTCATGAAGCTTCATAACTTTGACCAAAGTCTCTTCTCTTTTGTTATTTGTTAGGAAATAAGCAAACCCTAATTTAACCATTATTTGGTTTAAGTCTCATTGTCACGACCCGCAAGGTACGGAACGCGACCGGCATTTAAGTTACGAAACGTCTCAAGGCGTCCGTAAATAAGTAAGCCGAAACCCAGAATACAAAACCCAATTAAGAATTTGAGTGATTGAAAACCAATTTATTTAAAACATTTTTCGCCATTAATCCACATCAAGTCCATTTTTAAAATATCCTTCCTCTTTCCAAAATTCCTGCAGAATTTCCTTTGTAAACCAGGCACCAAACGGGCGCAAAACCGAAATATAAATAAATAACATGAATATGGCATCTCCAAGCGGGAGCTAGCTCTTCGCCTCAAGGCGGTCACAAATCCCACGCAATGTAAAACAACAATATACATAAATAAGTATGAAGCATGGGTAAAATAACATGTCGACTCAAGTGAGCTCGACCGCAAATAACATATCATAAAATCCCCAAGTCTCACAACCTCGTCTCTAGGTCAATATACAGTAATCCAAATAACTGGTATAGCTGAAATAGTAGTAGTAGCAGTGGCAGCAGTAGATGGAGTACTTTAGATACAATGAGCATATATAAGGTGGTACAAAATGATAGCAACCCACCTATGACCAAAAACCTCGAGTCCAGGAAAAAAGGGCAAAATGAGCAAAAGTGTCCGCCGCTACAGTGCTGACGGAACGGACCTGCAGAAAAGCTGTGGCACAACGGGGGTGAGTTGCCAGCTCGTGAGTAATAAATAACATTTACTAAGGCTATCGTATGCATGCACACAAGTATCCTAGCATCCCTAAAACAGGTATGTATGCATAATCAGGGTTCTAATCAGTATGTCACATGGGTGCAATAACAGGTATGTATGCCACATGAGTCAACTCAGGATCTCATCATGAAGGTATAAAAATTGTTCCTTCATTTGTTTTGAAAACTTCTTTTAAACATCAGCATAATATCTATGAAATCAATAAAATCCGTGTCCAGCAAGGACACCTCAAATCTGTCTAAATCTCATATATCCATGTCAAGCATCTCTAGCCTCAGCCATCCGGCTGATCCATGTCAAATATCCATATCACAATCTAGCGGCCACGGTCGGTATCCTCTGGATATCCGCCGTGCCAAATGAAGTCACCGGTAGGTAATCCGTCCCCTGCCAGGCTTAACGCCATCTCCTGCGATCTTCTTACCCCGGGGTACCGTACCGGGCACACCATGTACCCGAGACGGTTCATCCACCTCCTCGAAACGGGTCTAGAAAACCACAGCAAACTCATGGTGGACGACACTTTACATCACTAGAAAACCGCAACTTTTATATTTAAAAGATCGTAAGTTTTGGAAATCTTGCGGCTTTCCCCATCCAGAAATATCATAAATCTCATGAAATCATCATGGGTGCATATGTCAATGATAATGAATGCATAAGGTATCAATTTGCAATGTATGATTTATACTAAGCATGAGCAAGAGAATTAATGCATTTCCATGAGAATAGCAATTCTTATGATTTCATTTTAAATATTTATTGTAATAGCACAATTCTAAGTAATTAACATGTTTCAGATTTGCAGTTATCTAGTGTTGTGACATGGCAATTATCAAGGTGTGTGTCCACATGAATAGTGCTCGTGCTACATATAAAAACCTGGTAATGGTGCATGTGTCCTACAAATGAGTTTGCATATATGGGTATAACATATTGATCTAATTGCAGCAATTATCATGCCAGTATTATTATTCTAATGTCACAAGTGATTATCCAGTTTACTATTTTCCCGTTTACTAAATCTATCGGGCGACTTGCGCCATCCAAACGATCGTCCCCCGTAGATGTTAAATCTACTCACCCGTAGTCCTGTGTTCGGTATGTCCGACCACCTTCTTCTCTTTCTCCGCTGCGCTCGAAGTCCCTGCCGGTGAACCTAGAATTTACAAAAGTCACCATATAAGGAAAAATCCTGTAAAATACGATATATCGATAAAAAGGATATGCGTGAGTGAAACTAAAACGCGCGTGCTCACGGCACGTCACGACGCGCACAAACCCACCAGAACCTACACCGACGAGCTATGTCACGCAGTGCGCCACAGAACCACGCGTATCACACGCGTGTCGCACGAGACTTAAAACTTCAGAAACACGTTATTAGCTCCAGATTTTGCCTCTGGACCAAACTTAAAAAGTTACATATGCCAACAGACCAAGCTACTCAGCAGAGCCCCACACCCAAAATCCCAACACCCCACCCCCTACTCTGGCCGCAAATTGCGGCCAGATTGAATAAACCGGCGGCCTCCAATGTGAGGTGGGTCCCCGTGCTTTGTGTGTGTGTTGCTAGTCTCACTATGCTACAGCCTCCTCAATTTTTACCTGAGTGGATCGGGTCAAAAGCAGATTTCTGAAAGGCTAAAAAGTCGCTAAAACTGTTAATTTACACCAAGTCGGATAAATCGGGTATTTTTGTGAAATCTGGAACCAAACTTGGGTTTTCTAGTCTCAACAGCACCTAATAGGGCTACTCTAACCATCACAACCATTACTTAGCCAAAATTCTCATAATTCATCCAAAATTACCACTAAAGCATGCAATAAACACCAACTAAGCTAGATGACCACAATTTTAGCAATTTAGAGTCGGGTTAAGAGGGTTATACCTCAAAAGACCCTGGATGAAGGAGAAGAGAGGAAGTAGAAGAGTGTGTGCTGTTGCTACAGCTCCTGGTGCTGCAAAACTTGACTGGAAATGAGCTGTGATGGGCAGCAGAGGCTGATCTTTAACTGGCTGAAGCTGATGCTGTTTCAGTTGCTTTGTTTTGGAGCTGAAATGTTGTTGTTGTTGTTTGTTGCAGTGGCAAGGGTTGAGGTAATGTTAAGGGAAGGGTTGTGTGTTGTGGGGGAGGTGTTATGTAAAGAGTTGGGGCTAATGTAACAGCTGTTGCTGCTGAAAATGTGTTGCTGCTGTTATAGGCTGATGAAGTTGATGTGAGTGTTGTTGTAGCTGAAACGTGTTTTTGTGAGTGTTGTTGTGGTGTGGTGTGTGGTGTGGTGTTTTGTGTTGAAGCTATGGGCTGGTGTGATGCTATGGGCTGGTATGGGGTTGATGCTGCTGCTGTTTTTATGGAGTTAGGTGGCTGTTGCAGCAGTTATAGCTGACTTTGTGGCTGAAATTGGGCAGAAATTGGACAGATGCAATGATGGTGCTGCTGTTGATGTAGTTACGGCTGAGCTATAGGGTTATAGGTGTTGCTGAAGCTGACTTTTGGTGGCTGAAAAGATGTGATATGGCTGATTTTTTTCTTTGAGCTGATTTGATGTTGGTCAAGGGTTGAAATGTGCTGATGTGTGGGGCTGAAATGAGCTGTTTTGGTAAACTTTTTACCAAAAGACCCCACATTAACACGCAACTACTACTAAATACAGACTCAGGTGTTACAGTCTTCCCCCTTAAGAAAATTCGTCCCCGAATTTTAAAATATGCAACTATGCGCACCTTCAAAAAGATGAGGGGATTTCATCCGCATCTCTCCCTCGGCCTCCCAAGTGATCTCCTCACCATTCGGGCTGCGCCGAAGAACCTTCACCGACGGCAGGACTTTTGAACGAAGTTTCTTCACCTGCCGATCTAATATCTCAACTGGCTGTACGGTGTACGAATGGTCGGGCTCAAGCTGAACGGTCTGATGCTGAATTGTGTAGGAAGGGTCATGAAGATATCTGCTTAGCATTGACACGTGGAAGACGGGGTGAACATCTGAAAAGCTGGGTGGAAGCGCCAAACGATATGCAACTGCGCCGATGCGCTCGAGGATCTCGAAGGGACCTACGAATCTTGGGCTAAGCTTTCCCTTTCGCCCAAATCGCATTACGCCCTTCATCGGAGAGACCCTCAGAAAGACATGATCGCTAACCGCGAACTCTAATTTGCGACGGCGCCTGTCTGCATACGATTTCTGCGTGCTCTGAGCTGCTCTCATCCGGTCTCGAATCAACTGCACTTTCTCGGTCGTCTCCTGCACGACCTGCGGCCCAAAAATACTGCTCTCGCTCAGCTCAGTCCAACAGACGGGCGATCTGCAACTCCTCCCATACAATGCCTCGAAAGGTGCCATCTGAATAGTATCCTGGAAGCTATTGTTGTAGGAGAACTCCGCTAAAGGTAAATGACGATCCCAGCTACCTCAGAAGTCTAAAACACACGCTCGAAGCATGTCCTCGAGAGTCTTAATGGTCCGCTCTGACTATCCGTCGGTCTGCGGATGAAATGCTGTGCTGAAACTCAAACGAGTGCCCAATGCCTCCTGAAGTCTCTGCCATAGTTGGCTGGTAAACTGGGTGCCTCGATCTGACACGATACAAGTCGGTACGCCATGCAACCGCACGATCTCGTCGATGTAAAGCTGGGCATACTGAGCGAAGCTGAAAGTGGTCTTCACCGGCAGGAAGTGAGCCGCTTTCGTCAGTCGATCCACGATCACCCAAATGGAGTCGTACCCTCGACTGGTCCTGGGTAGACCCACAACAAAGTCCATCAAAATCTGCTCCCATTTCCACTCTGGAATGGGTAAAGGCTGCAACTCTCCTGCTGGCTTCTGGTGCTCGGCCTTGACTTGCTGACAAGTCAGGCATCTTGATACGAAGTCGGTGACATCCCTCTTCATCCCGTCCTACCAATAGACATCTCTCAAATCATGGTACATCTTGGTGGAACCTGGATGAACGCTGTATGTAGATCTATGTGCCTCGTCAAGAATCTCACGCCGCAGCCCCTCGGAATCTGGTACGCACAATCGAGTCCCAAATCATAGTACTCCCTGATCGTCGATCATGAACTCGGAATCTCTGCCCTGCCTAATCTGCTCCATGATCTCTGAGAGTCGGTCATCACTGGGTTGTGCCTCTCGAATATGGTCAATTAACTGCGGACGTGCATGAACATGCGCAAGCTGTCCCCTTATCGGAGTGAACTCGAACTTAATTTGGCTGTCGCATAAAGTCTGCCAATCTGCTGACGACTGCCTCTGCACTGCGCATATATAAGATAGACTACCCCCGGGCCTCCTGTTCAGAGCATCCGCTACTACATTTGCCTTGCCCGGGTGGTATAAGATCTCACAGTCGTAATCTTTTACCAGCTCCATCCAACGACGCAGTCTCAGATTCAGGTCTCGTTGCTGAAATATATATTTTAAGCTCTTGTGGTCAGTGAATATTTGGCACGACTCGCCGTATAGGTAATGTCGCCAGATCTTAAGTGCAAAGACCACTGCAGCCATCTCCAAATCGTGAGTGGGGTAGTTCTGTTCATGTTTCTTCAATTGCAGCGAAGCATACGATCACCCTGTCATGCTACATCAATACACATCCTAGCCCCACCCGTGAAGCGTCATAATAAACCACGAATCCGCCTGATCCTGAAGGCAATGATAATACCGGTGCCGTAGTCAAACAGGTCCGTAGCTGCTGAAAACTGTGCTCGCACTCCTCCGTCCAAACGAAAGGAACTCCCTTCCGGGTCAAACCGGTCAAAGGTGCAGCAATACGGGAGAAATCCTGTACAAATCGCCTGTAGTAGCCCGCCAGGCCTAGAAAACTACGGATCTCCGTAACCGATGTCGGTCTGGGCCACTGCTGGACGGCCTCGATCTTCTTCGGGTCCACACATATGCCGTCTCTCGTAATCACGTGACCCAAGAATCCGACGCTGTCCAACCAGAATGCACACTTGGAAAATTTTGCGAAAAGCTGGTACTCCCTCAAGGTCTGCAAAGTAATCCGCAAATGCTGCTCGTGCTCCTCTCGGCTCCGGGAATACACCAAAACATCATCGATGAACACTATGATGAACAAGTCGAGATACGGCCTGAATGTACGGTTCATCAAATCCATGAACGCAGCTGGGGCGTTGGTGAGTCCGAACGACATCACCAGAAATTCAAAGTGGCCATAGCGTGTACGGAAGGCAGTCTTCGGTACATCCTCCTGTCGGACTCGCAGCTGATGGTATCCCGATCGCAAGTCGATCCTAGAAAAATAACCCGCACCTTGAAGCTGGTCGAACAAATCATCAATGCGTGGCAACGGATATCTGTTCCGTACGGTAACCTTGTTCAGCTGGCGGTAGTCGATACATAAGCGTAAACTTCCGTCCTTCTTGACAAACAGGACCGGAAAACCCCATGGAGAAACGCTAGGTCGAATAAGGCCCTTATCTAACAAATCTTGTAGCTGAACCTTCAATTCACTAAGTTCCGCCGGGGCCATCCGATAAGGCGGTATAGAAATAGGCCCCGAGCCGGGAATCAAATCAATACAGAACTCGACATCGCGCTCAGGCGGCAGTCCAGGAAGGTCATCAGGGAACTCACAAACAACCGGGGCAAGGTCCAACGGAACATCTGTAGCTCTAGTATCACTGACATAAGCCAAGAATCCCTGACATCCCTTTCTCAACTGCTGAACAGCGCGAAGAGAAGAAATCAACATGTGAGGGGTGGCACCACGGTCCCCTTTCACAACAAAAACCAACTCACCGGGAAAACAAAATCTAACTGTCTTCTCGCGGCGGTCCACCGACACATAGCACGTGGCTAACCAATCCATGCCCAAAAGGACGTCGAAGTCCAACATCTCAAGAAGGATCAAGTCGACAAGAAGCTCTCGCTCGCCAATACGGACGGTACAGGATCGGAACACGTGCCAAGCAACAAATGACTCTCCCACAGGAGTGGTCACAACAAGCGGCTGATCTAACGACGAAGACTCACGACCCATCATCAGTGCAAAGTGTGAAGAGACATACGAATGTGTAGAACCTGGGTCGAATAATACCCGAGCATCGAAAGAACAAACTGGCAAGGTACCTGTCACAACGGCGTTGGATGCCTGCGCATCCTACTGTGTCAAAGCGAACACTCGGGCCTGTCCTCCACCGATAGCGGGCTGTCCTTGGCCTCGACCTCTGCCTGCTCATCCTCTCTGGATCGGTCCGCCGCGTCCACGGCCTCTGGTTGCACCTAGCTGGCATGGAGCATTGCTTGTGGCAGGAAGTAAAGCTCTCTGAGGAGGCGGCGGTGATGGTGGTAGGGTCACATGCGGAACTGTCGCTGCTCCCTGTCGTCTCGTTGGACAATCTCTAATACGATGGTGCAGATTCCCGCACCCATAACATCCTGGCTATGACTGTTGTCCCTGTGTGTATGAACCATACAGCTGACCGCGTCCAAACCCTCTGCCGGCCCTATCTCTCGGAAGGAATCTGGCATGCTGCCTCTGATCTGGCGTGCCAGTACGAATCCTCTTTTGCCCGGTAACAGCCGAAGTTACTGAAATACGTGCCTCCATCCGCAATGCCGTATCCATAGCCGCTGAATAAGTGTCGAATTGCTGGGCGCCAATGGCAAGATATAGTTGGGCATCAAGTCCCTGTATGAACTTCTTCACCCTCTTCGCTTCGGTATCCACCAGATACGGAGCATAACGGGACAACTGTGTAAACTGGACGTCATACTCAGACACCGTCATCCCTGGTGTCTTGATCAAGGTCTCAAAACTACGAGCTCTGGTGTCACGAACGCTTTCCGGAAGGAAACGGGCTAGAAAAACTGCTGTGAACTCGGTCCAGGTCATGGACGGTAGACCTGGAGCTCGACCTCTCAGAACCGACTCCCACCATATCTGTGCGAGGCCCTCTAGTCGGAAACTCGCCATCTCTACCCATCGGTCATCAGAACACCTCAGCGAGCGGCAGATTCAGGCCAAACTATCAAGGAACGTCTGCGGGTCCTCTGCTACATCGGTACCCGTGAAGACTGGAGGTCTCAGCCTCATGAACTCCTTTAGCGAAACCGGAATGGTCACGGTGGTAGTAGTAGGAGAAGGTATCATAGTTGTCTGGAATGTAGTGGGTACGTCCTCCAGCCTCGGTACACGACTGGCCGCAACGAAGGATCCCACCATCTGACGTAGCTCCTGCATACTCCCCATCATCTGTCGCTGCTCCTCCATACCAGTCTCCAGCCTATCCATACGGCCTGGGGAAGGCAGATCAGTTTGTCCCTGCGGTGTAGGCATACTACCGTGCTCAGTCCTAGTCTCGGACGAGCCAGCTCGAACCTCGTTTCGGGCGGCCGCCCTCTGCATTCTGGTAGTCTTTAGCGGCATAGTAGCTGGTACAGGAATAGGAAAATAAGATCGGTGCAATAAGATCGTAGGATACAGGGAATTGAAGAAGGAATTTCAAGCAAGTATATCCTAAAGACACCTAGACGGAGTACCGCATCGCAAGTAAGCCGCGGACATACGTACGCTACGCTACTCTGCTTAAGTCACTTACTCCATCTACTAAGGGTCATCCTACACTCGGAAAGGTGAAACCTATCGCTCTGATGCCAACTTTGTCATGACCCGCAAGGTACGGAACGCGACCGGCACTGAAGTTACGAAACGTCTCAAGGCGTCCGTAAATAAGTATGCCGAAGCCCAAAATACAAAACCCAATTAAGAATTTGAGTGAAGGAAAACCAATTTATTTAAAACATTTTTCGCCATTAATCCACATCAAGTCCCTTTTTAAAATATCCTTCCTCTTTCCAAAATTCCTGCAGAATTTCCTTGGTAAACCAGGCCCCAAACGGGCGCAAAACCGAAATATAAATAAATAACATGAATATGACATCCCCAAGCGGGAGCTAGCTCTTCGCCTCAAGGTGGTCACAAATCCCACGCAATGTAAAACAACAATATACATAAATAAGAATGAAGCATGGGTAAAATAACATGTCGACTCAAGTGAGCTCGACCCCAAATAACATAACATAAAATCCCCAAGTCTCACAACCTCGTCTCTAGGTCAATATACAGTAATCCAAATAACTGGTACAGCTGAAATAGTAGTAGTAGCAGTGGCAGCAGTAGATGGAGTACTCTAGATACAATGAGCATATATAAGGTGGTACAAAATGATAACAACCCAACTATGAGCAAAAACCTCGAGTCCAGGCAAAAAGGGCAAAATGAGCAAAAGTGTCCGCCGCTACAGTGCTGACGGAACGGACCTGCAGAAAAGCTGGGGCACAACGGGGGTGAGTTGCCAGCTCGTGAGTAATAAATAACATTTACTAAGGCTATCGTATGCATGCACACAAGTATCCTAGCATCCCTAAAACAGGTATGGCTATATGTACTAGCAGGTATGTATACATCATCAGGGTTCTAACCAGTATGTCACATGGGTGCAATAACAGGTATGTATGCCACATGAGTCAACTCAGGATCTCATCATGAAGGTATAAAAATTGTTCCTTCATTTATTTTGAAAACTTCTTTTAAACATCAGCATAATATCCATGAAATCAATAAAATCCGTGTCCAGCAACGACACCTCAAACCTGTCTAAATCTCATATATCCATGTCAAGCATCTCTGGCCTCAGCCATCCGGCTAATCCATGTCAAATATCCATATCTCAATCTAGCGGCCACAGTCGGTATCCTCTGTATATCCGCCGTGCCAAATGAAGTCACCGGTAGGTAATCCGTCCCCTGCCAGGCTTAACGCCATCTCCTGCGATCTTCTTGCCCCGGGGTACCGTACCGGGCCTACCATGTACCCGAGACGGTTCATCCACCTTCTCGAAACGGGTCTAGAAAACCACAGCAAACTCATGGTGGACGACACTTTACATCACTAGAAAACCGCAACTTTTATATTTAAAAGATCGTAAGTTTTGGAAATCTTGCGGCTTTCCCCGAAATCCAGAAATATCATAAATCTCATGAAATCATCATGGGTGCATATGTCAATGATAATGAATGCATAAGGTATCAATTTGCAATGTATGATTTATACTAAGTATGAGCAAGTGAATTAATGCATTTGCACGAGAATAGCAATTCTTATGATTTCATTTTAAATATTTATTGCAATAGCACAATTCTAAGCAATTAACATGTTTCAGATTTGCAGTTATCTAGTGTTGTGACATGGCAATTACCAGGGTGTGTGTCCACATGAATAGTGCTCGTGCTACATATAAAAACCTGGTAATGGTGCATGTGTCCTACAAATGAGTTTGCATATATGGGTATAACATATTGATCTAATTGCAGAAATTATCATGCCAGTATTATTATTCTAATGTCACAAGTGATTATCCAGTTTACTATTTTCCCGTTTACTAAATCTATCGGGCGACTTGCGCCATCCAAACGATCGTCCCCCATAGATGTTAAATCTACTCACCCATGGTCCCGTGTTAGGTATGTCCGACCACCTGCTTCCCTTTCTCCGCTTCGCTCGAAGTCCCTGCCCGCGAACCTAGAATTTATAAAAGTCACCATATAAGGAAAAATCCTGCAAAATACGATATATCGATAAAAAGGATACGCGTGCGTGAAACTAAAACGCGCGTGCTCACGGCACGTCGCGACACGCACAAACCCACCAGAACCTACACCGACGCGCTGTGTGGTGCAGTGCGCCACAGAACCACGCGTATCACGCGCGTGTCGCACGAGACTTAAAACATCGGAAACACGTTATTAGCTCCAGATTTTGCCTCTGGACCAAACTTAAAAAGTTACATATACCAACAGACCAAGCTACTCAGCAGAGCCCCACACCCAAAATCCCAACACCCCACCCCCTACTCTGGCCGCAAATTGCGGCCAGATTGAATAAACCGGCGGCCTCCAATGTGAGGTGGGTCCCCGTGCTTTGTGTGTGTGTCTCTGCTAGTCTCACTATGCTACAGTCTCCTCAATTTTTACCTGAGTGAATCGTGTCAAAAGCAGATTTCAGAAAGGCTAAAATGTCGCTAAAACTGCTAATTTACGCCAAGTCGGATAAATCGGGTATTTTTGTGAAATCTGGAACCAAACTTGGGTGTTCTAGTCTCAACAGCACCTAAAAGGGCTACTCTAACCATCACAACCATTACTTAGCCAAAATTCTCTTAATTCACCCAAAATTACCACTAAAGCATGCAATAAACACCAACTAAGCTAGATGACCACAATTTTAGCAATTTAGAGTCGGGTTAAGGGGGTTATACCTTAAAAGACCCTAGATGAAGGAGAAGAGAGGAAGTAGAAGAGTGTGTGCTGTTGCTACTGTAGGGTTCCTAGGCATCCTAATGAGGTCTGACAAGGCATCAACCATGCCAATTTCAAAAAATCTAGGTGCCGAGAAACCCTAATACGGATTGTTGGCTAAAGTTTAGGCGAAACTAGAAACTAGTTAACAACTTAACTATAAAGAATACGGAAAGACAACCTTTGTAGATCCGGTGCTCCACCTCCATAGCTCCACAACGAAGTCCCCTCGCTGTCCAAATGAGTTCCCGGGCTCTAGCGTCGGCTTCGTCGGAGAATGGGCAAGCTAGGTCGTCGATGTCCATGCCGAAGATGATCTACGTCGAGGCATCGCTAGATCAAGCTCCAACTTCACCAAGTCTTGAAAACTTGTGAAGGAAACACACTCTACTACTTGGCAAGAGGTAGAGGATGAAGAAATAGGAAGTGGGTTCCATTTAGAATTGGATTTCTCACTCATTTTCACATTCCACCATTGTTGGTAGAAAGCTTTCTTCAAGGTTGAAGATGAAGAAGAAGAAGATAATGATATGATAAGTTATTTAAAATTGGAAAAGAAATGAATACTTATCATATTAGAACCATGGTTAGGTGTAGAGAATCAATCATGGTTAAAAGAAATGGTTAGGGTTAAGCATGAGACAAAATTGGTGACAAAGTCAAACATTCATGAAAGTTCATGAAAGAATAAAAGAAAGCCACCAATTCTTCTTATGCAAAATAATTTCCAAAAAGGAATAAATGAATAATTTAAGAAAATAAAACCCTAATCATTTAGTTAACCATGGTTTAATTCTTTGCACTTAACCAAGTAGGCATGCATCATCAACCATGATACAAACAAGTGCACAAAATCATATCGCATATGCAATGCGCACATCCGAGTGAGAAAATCCATTCAAAGTGAACCGATACTAGTTAATGCAAAGTAATATATCAAATATATATAATTATACATTAAATCATTAAATCAACACTTGATTCAATGATCCGGTCATGTCGCACATAACCGACTGGTATCCAATGTATCGACTTATCGAATCAACCCTCGATTCGATAACTAGGTTATATCGCATTTAACCATTCGACACATTCATCGCGAGAATGAAATACGGTATCACATACACGCATTATTCTCGGTCCCGCACATATCTCATATGCGCTCCTATTTCGTTTCGCTTGAGCCAGGAAACCTCTGTGTAGGACTCTAAAGACTCGTCAATACGCCGGAAGCAGGTGATGATCATATCAAACACCCACAAGCCGCAAGCGGTCTGCTAAACGTAACGGCCACCCGGGTATTGAGCGATCTGAAGATCGACGAGCAAGCCCGCTCACACTCCAGTGAATCCAACCAGTAACACTACCGTACAGTCCGGTCTGATCGTCTGATATGTCGCATATCTCGCCTAGGGGTGGTAAACGTCAGACCCCAATAGCTCGATAAGTCGTGTCGATATGAGGTCTATAACAATTCGAGAAACTACTGGTAACACTTACCAGTAAATCTCAGCAACCCTGGACAGGGATTTCCTGTTATAGCCAATCGAACACAGCGCAACATCAACTCCCTATACCGGGAGAGACGAATCCCCTCCTATCGCTCATTGCCTCCATGTGACTCGGGAATGTACCCAAAAACCACCGTTTTGCACGCCCTCTTGGACGTGGTAAGATGGAAATCAAAGCACCGTGGGAACCACACAAGACTCTTTGACGATCTCGGGTCAACAGACTACTCTGTACCAGTGTCACCAGAGAACTGCCATCTGACGTGAGGTATAATACCATCTGGGAGTTCTCGGCGAGTCCGTCCAGTGTACCCAGTCTCTACTGAGCACCCGTATATCATCTCTGATGTCAAACACCAATGGATATGGGATCATCCATCGCCCATCTGTATGGGTCGAGAAGGTACACGCTAGTCTACTCTGGTATATCGATGCCCCGTCTCGATACACCCTCGACTAGGGACTTTGAAGGATGTACTTATGGACTACCATGTCCCCACTAGTATGATCCGCATCAAAGTCCAGGTAGTCAAGTACACATCCTAAGGGCTTTACCAACATGTAACAGAGAGACAATCAGCATACACGTTAAGGTAAAGAGTAACCAGATAGCATACTATCATGTCGAGCAAGAAAGTCCTCCCTATATATGTCCCAGCATCCACTACAATAAACATCCTATGTACATTAATGGCCTCTAGGGCATACATATAACTAACAGCTACAGCTCCTGGTGCTGCAAAACTTGACTGGAAATGAGCTGTGATGGGCAGCAGAGGCTGATCTTTAACTGGCTGAAGCTGATGCTGTTTCAGTTGCTTTGTTTTGGAGCTGAAATGTTGTTGTTGTTGTTTGTTGCAGTGGCAAGGGTTGAGGTAATGTTAAGGGAAGGGTTGTGTGTTGTGGGGGAGGTGTTATGTAAAGAGTTGGGGCTGATGTAACAGCTGTTGCTGCTGAAAATGTGTTGCTGCTGTTATAGGCTGATGAAGTTGATGTGAGTGTTGTTGTAGCTGAAACGTGTTGTTGTGAGTGTTGTTGTGGTGTGGTGTGTGGTGTTTTGTGTTGAAGCTATGGGCTGGTGTGATGCTATAGGCTGGTATGGGGTTGATGCTGCTACTGTTTTTATGGAGTTAGGTGGCTGTTGCAGCAGCTATAGCTGACTTTGTGGCTGAAATTGGGCAGAAATTGGACAGATGCAATGATGGTGCTGCTGTTGATGTAGTTACGGCTGAGCTATGGGGTTATAGGTGTTGTTGAAGCTGACTTTTGGTGGCTGAAAAGATGTGATATGGTTGATTTTTTTCTTTGGGCTGATTTGATGTTGGTCAAGGGTTGAAATGTGCTGATGTGTGGGGCTGAAATGAGCTGTTTTGGTAAACTTTTTACCAAAAGACCCCACATTAACACGCAACTACTACTAAAAACGGACGCCGGGGATGACGGTGTCAGAGTATGATGTACTGTTTACCGAGCTGTCAGTGTATGCTCCGTACCTGGTGGCGACTGAAGAGATGAGGGTGAAAAGGTTTGTTCGAGGCCTGCTTACCCAGTTGTTCCTAGCCATCAGCATTCAGCATTACGACACATATGCGGCAGCGTTGGATGCAGCCCTATTGGTTGCAGAGCGTCTTTCTGAGTCGTCAGTTACTCCGGAACCGAAGAGGGTTCATATGGGTGATCCGACAGCGAGGCGGGCGTTCAGACGTCGTGACAGTTCCCGTTCAGATAGTGGAGGTTCGGGACGAGGTCGGCTTTTTAGCTCTTACCCTCAGGAGGGTCGGCAGTTAGTATCTGGATGTTACCGGTGCGGGAGTATGGGTCATCGGGTTCGAGTTTTTGTTGAGCCACGTATAAGCGAGGAAGCTGTACCGCAGGTTACCTTACCACCTTCTCCACCTCAGAGGGTGTTGCCTATTATGCCGGTTGTTGTTCCGCGTTAGACTCTTATGCAGAGAGGTCGGGGTCGCGGTGGTTTTGTACCGAGAGGGCGGGGTGTTAGAGGCGGAGGTCAGCCAGTTGCCGGTAGAGGGCAGGCTCGGGTGTTTGCCTTGACTCACCAGGACGCTCAGGCGTCCAATGCTGTGGTTTCAGGTACCCTTTCTGTATGTTCTTTTGATGCACATATTCTTTTTGATCCGGGATCTACGCATTCGTATGTTTCTACGCACTTCGTGCCGAGGTTAGGCCGGGAGTCTTGTTGGCTAGATCAGCCGGTGGTTGTGGCTACTCCTGTGGGAGAGTCGTTTGTTGCACAACACATGTATAGCTCGTGTGCTGTCCGTTTAGGAGACAGAGTTTTGCCCGTCGACTTGATCCTTCTAGAGATGTTGGACTTCGACGTTCTGTTGGGCATGTACTGGCTAACTACTTGCTATGCGTCCGTGGACTGCCGCGAGAAGACAGTTAGATTTTTTTTCCTGGAGAGTCAGTGTTTATTCTGCAGGGGGACCGTGGTGCCGTCCCTCACAGTTTGATTTCTGTTATGTGCGCTAGTCGGTTGTTGAGGAGGGGATGTCGGGGATTCTTGGCTTCCATTCATGATACCGGAGCTGCAGTGGAGTCGTTGGACCGGGTTTCTACCGTGCGAGAGTTTTCCGATGTCTTTCCCGATGAGTTACCTGGGTTGCCGCTAGAGCGCGATATTGAGTTTTGCATTGATCTGATTCCTGGTACGGAGCCTATTTCTATACCACCTTATCGGATGGCTCCGGCAGAGCTTAGAGAGCTTAAAGATCAATTGCAAGAGTTGCTTGATTTGGGACTTGTGCGTCCGAGTGTTTCGCCGTGGGGAGCTCCTGTTCTGTTCGTCAAGAAAAAGGACGGCAGTTTGAGGCTATGTGTGGATTATCGTCGGTTGAACCGAGTTATGATGCGGAACAGGTATCCTTTATCCCGCATTGACGATTTATTTGATCAGCTCCAGGGTGCGAAACATTTTTCAAAGATTGATTTACGTTCAGGTTATCATCAGTTGCGGGTCCGAAAGGATGACATTCCGAAGACTGCTTTTCGTACGCGCTATGGGCATTATGAGTTTTTGGTGATGTCGTTCGGACTCACCAATGCGCTAGCAGCGTTCATGGATATGATGAACCGGATTTTCAGGACGTTCCTCGACCAGTTTATTATTGTGTTTATTGATGACATACTGGTCTACTCTAGGAGTCGTGAGGAGCATGAGCAGCACTTGAGGATTACTTTGCAGATATTCAGAGAGCACCAGCTGTATGCTAAATTCTTAAAGTGCGCATTTTGGCTTGATAGAGTTGACTTCCTGGGTTATGTGGTGACTGGTGATGGTATTCTTGTGGACCCGAGGAAGATCGAGTTTGTACAGCTTTGGCCCAGACCTGTATCGGTGACTGATGTCCGCAGCTTTTTGGGCCTAGCTGGTTATTATCGCCGTTTTGTGCAGGATTTCTCGAGTATCGGTGCAACGCTGAGGGGACTGACCCGGAAGGGAGTTCCTTTTCTTTGGACTGATGCGTGCGAGCAGAGTTTTCAACAGTTGAAGACTCGGTTGACGACAGCACCAGTTCTTACTTTACCTTCTGGATCGGGCGGCTATGTTGTGTATTGTGATGCTTCTCGCGTGGGACTCGGCTGTGTTTTGATGCAGCATGATAGGGTGATTGCGTATGCTTCTAGGCAGTTGAAGAAGCACGAGCAGAATTACCCCACTTATGATCTTGAGATGGCCGCGGTAGTCATTGCGTTGAAGATTTGGAGACACTACTTGTACGGAGAGTCGTGTCAGATCTTCACGGATCACAAGAGCTTGAAGTATATTTTCCAGCAGCGGGATCTGAACCTGAGACAACGCCGATGGATGCAACTAGTTGTAGCGCCTTGAAAATTCGTTTTGGTGTTTTCCTGAAAATCGGTGAAAATCCGGTATTTTTCCGAAAACCGACTTTCTCGTAATTTTGCAGTTTAGGACTAATTATACCTAAAATGCATAGGTAATTGCTTGTTTTTAGTAGCTAATGAGTTACTTATGAAATTTTGGTCATTTAAAAATTTTACCCTATTTTTCAATTTTTTAATATTATTTTAAGCCGGTAAGAAAATACATTAAATTAGCAATAAATACAAATTTAAATGGGCTAAAATTAAGCTTTAAAATCATGTTAATTAAAATCTAGTTGTAACATAAATTTTTAGTAATTTATTTTAAGTTTTAACTAATTTTTATTATGGAAAACGAAATTTATTTAATTTAAGCTTAAACTTGCAATTTTGGACTTGTAGGGGGTCTTTTTGCATAAAAAAATTTTTGTGCACTCCCTCCACTTTTCCCTCACCCTAGGCCGGCCATTTCCAGCAGCTCATGGGGAAAAAATTCCATGCTCCTTTGACTTTGTATATTGTGTGGAAATGAGGGTTTTTTTTAAAGGTTTTTGAATTGTTAATTGGGTATGGTCTTTTGTGGGTTGGTAGGAGTTGACCTAGACTTTTCCCACACCCCACACTACTCCCCTCTCCCTCATTTCTGGACAGAAACCAGCAGCTCCCCCCTTCATTTTTCCTCTCTCTTTTGTTCACAAATTCATCTCAAAAATCAACAAAATCAACAAATTTCTTCACAATTTCAAAGCAAAACCATATTCCATCTCTTCTCCAACCTAATTTGGTTCAAATCGAGGTGAAAGGAGGTGTCTTGGGAGGCTTGAGCAATCTTAGGATTGATCTTTTGAGATATAATTTCTAATCAAATGGTTAAATTATAGCTTAAGTGTGCTAAACTAGAACCTTGAAATTTGTTTAGTGTTAAATTTAGTGTTAGTTTCATTCTAGATTTTTTTTTAAAAAGTTCATGGTTGAAATTAAACTAGGGTTTTTAGAAACCATTATTTAGTTAATTAAAGCTAATTAGCTATCTAGTTGTTTGCTAATCTAGGTTAATGAGGTTACTTTATTTGTGTGGGCTTCAAATTAGTGTTAATTTGGTATTGTCATGTTTAGTTTTGGATTGAAATTGCTAATTATGAAAATCAAGAAAGGTTTTGTTTATGGAAATTAGGTTTTTAAGCATAGTTAATGGTTTAAAATTAGTGTAATGGCTAGCTAGTGGGTTAGTTTGGATTGTTGTGTTGGATTGTGTTAACTTTGTCGCCAATTGTCGATGTTTGCATCAAATTTGCAAACTTCTAGCTTACTAGGTTTTTATTATATTATTGTGGCGAATTAATTGCGATATCTAGATTATATTGTTGGCATATCCTATGACATTTAGGATGTGTGAGTGCGGATTTTTGAGTAATCGGGTTTTAGTTTTGCCGGGCGACCAAATCGGCGATTTTTGTAGATTTTTGCGTTTTTCGCGTGTGTTCCGCGCACTTTGTGCACGTTGTACCTAGCTTGTGAACGTTAGTATTTTCGCTTGGGTTTTGCGTCGTTCTTGTATGTAACCTTATGGTTGGTATTGATGTAAATTCCAGGTTCGGTCGCAGAGACGTCAGACGTGGCACGAAAGGGGAAAGCGGTGATTGGACGTGACTAGATAGGGATTTCGGTGAGTAGATGTAACATCTACGGGGGACTATCGTTGGATGGCGCAAGTCGCCCGATAGTTTTAGTAACTTAAAAAGATTCTTAGTAATGTTATTAATTAGGGGTGTAATACTTGTATGATTATTTGCTACATTCATGCCCTATATTGACATACATATACGAAACCATTTTATAGGACACCTGCACCATTGCCAGGGTTTTTATATGCAGCACGAGCACTATTCATGCTTACACACACACCCTGGTAATTGCCATGCCACCACACTAGATAACCTTTAAATTGAAACCTTTTACTATAATTGATACTTAAACTCGCGCTATTGCTTTAATTCCTTAAAATGAAATCATAGGATTGTTATTCATGTGCATGTGCTTCATCATATTATTTGTTCATGCCTAATCTATTAATCACACATCGCAACTTGATTATTGATACCATATGCATTCATTATCATTGACATATGCACTTATGAGGATTTCTTGAGATTTTATGATATTTCTGGATTTCGGGGGAAAGCCGCAAAATTTCTAAACTTATTATATTTTTAAAATATGTAAATTGCAGTTTTCTAGTGATGTAAGTGTCGTCCACCATGAGTTTGCTGTGGTTTTCAAGATCCGTGTCGAGGAGTGGAGGAACCGTCAGGGGTATATGGTGGGCCCGGTATGGTACCCCGGGGCAAGATGAATGTGGTGTTGACGTTGAGCCTGGCAGGGGACGGATTACCTACCGGTGACTGTTTGGCACGGCGGATATCCAGAGGATACCGACCGTGGCCGCGAGATGATGAGATTTTGATATTGAGCTGGGTCAGCCGGATGGCTGAGGCCAGAGATACTATGACATGGATATATGAGATTTGTGATAGTTTTGAGGTGTCGTTGCTGGACACAGGTTCTGGTTGATTCTATTGGTATTGTGCTGGTATTTCAAAAGAGATTCTTAAAGGGAAAAACATGATTTCTTATACTTACACATTCAGATCACGAGTTGATTCGCATTGCATTCATACCTGCTAGTATATTCATATTGCATACATACTTGCCATTATGTCCTGCCTTACCTGTATTTGAGATGCTAGGATGCTTATGTACATGCTTTCGATAGCCTGTGTAGATGTTATTTATTACTCACGAGTTAGCAACTCACCCCCGTTGTGCCACAGCCTTTTGCAGGTCCGCTCCGTCAGTACAGTAGCGGCGGGCGCACCTGCCTCTTTTGCCTCTTTTGCCTGGACTCGAGCTTTTGCTCTTAGGTGGGTTATATTATTATTTTTGCACCACCTTGTATATTCTTTGTATCTAGAGTACTCCATCTACTGTATCTACCAGCATTATTGTATATTGACCTAGAGATGAGACTGTGAGATTTGTGGACTTTTTATACTGTATTTTGGGGTCGAGCTCACTTGAGTCGACATGCTGTTTTCTCATGCTCTTTATGATTATTTTGCATGTTGTTGTTTTATATTGCGTGGGATTTGTGACCGCCTTGTGGCGAAGAGCTAGCTCCCGCTTGGGGATGCCATATTGTTGGATTCATATATATTCTTGTTGTACCCATTTTGGGGGCCAGTATTTACAAAGGAGACTCTGCCGAAATTTTCGGAAAAATTGGTACTGTTTTTAAAAAGGGTTTTACATGACTTATTTGATAAACTCGCTTTCAATTGATTGAGTTTTCTTCACTCTTTTGCTTATTTGGTTTTGGTTTTCTGGGCTTTGGCTTACTTATTTTACGGACGTCTTGAGACGTTTCGTAACCTAAGTGCCAGTCACGTTCCGTACCCTGCGGGTCGTGACAAAGTTGGTATCAGAGCGTTAGGTTTTACCTTTTTGAGTGTAGGATGACCCTTGGTAGATGGAGTAAGTGACTTAAGTAGGGTAACGTAGCGTGTGTATGTCCGCGGCATACTTGCGATACGGTACTCCGCCTAAGTGACTTTAGGATATACTTGCTTGAAAATTCCTTCTTCAATTCCGTGTATCCTATGATCCTATTGCACTGTTCTTACTATCCGTTTTCCTGTAACAGCCACTATGCCGCCGAAGGCTACGAGGGCACAGAGGGCTGCCGCTAGAGACGAGATTCGAGCTGGCTCGTCCGAGACTAGGACTGAGCAGGGTGGTATGCCTACGCCGCAGGGACAGACCGATCCACCTTCCCCAGGCCGTATGGATAGGCTCGAGACAGGTATGGAGGAGTTGCGACAGATGATGGGGAGTATGAAGGAGCTACGTAGGATCCCTAGTTGCAGCCAGTCGTACACCGAGGCCGGATGACGTACCTACTACATCACAGATGACCATGATACCTGCTCCTACTACTACCACCGTGGCCATTCCGGTTTCACTACAGGATTTCATGAGGCTGAGACCTCCAGTATTCACCGGCACCGAGGCAGCGGAGGACCCACAGACGTTCCTGGACAGTTTAGCCAGGATCTGCCGTTCGCTGAGATGTTCGGATGATCGATGGGTAGAGCTTGCGAGTTTCCGACTAGAGGGTCTCACGCAGACATGGTGGGAGTCAGTCTTGAGAGGTCGAGCTGCAGGTCTACCGCCTATGACTTGGGTCGAGTTTACAGCGGTCTTTCTAGCTCGTTTCCTTCCAGAGAGCGTTCGTGACGCCAGAGCTCGTAGCTTCGAGGCCTTAGTCAAGACACCTGGGATGACGGTGTCTGAGTATGACATCCAGTTTACACAGTTATCTCGATATGCTCAGTATTTGGTGGATACCGAAGAGAAGATGGTGAAGAGGTTCGTACAGGGACTTGATGCCCAGCTATATCTTGCCATTGGCGCCCAGCACTACGACACTTATTCAGCTGCTATGGATACGGCATTGCGGATGGAGGCACGCATATCACAGACTACGGCCGTTTCTGGGCCGAAGAGGATTCGCATCGATGTACCGTCTCAGAGGCAGCGCGCCAGATTTTTTCCGAGATATAGGCCTGGCAGAGGATTTGGACGGGGACAGTTATATGGTTCTTATCCCCAGGGACAGCAGCCGTCGCCAGGGTGTTTTGGGTGCGGGAGTCCGCACCATCTTGTCAGAGACTGTCCGGCGAGACGACAGGGAGCGGCGACCGTTCCGCATGTGACCCTACCACCATCACCACCCCCTCCTCAGAGAGCCATACTTCCTACCACAGGCAATGCTCCACGCCAGTTAGGTGCACCCAGAGGCCGTGGACGCGGCGGTCCTGTTCAGAGAGGACGAGGAGGCAGAGGCCGAGGTCGAGATCAGCCCGCTATCGGTGGAGGACAGGCCCGAGTATTTGCTTTGACACCGCAGGATGCACAGGCATCCAATGCCGTTGTGACAGGTACCTTGCCAGTTTGCTCTTTCGACGCATGGGTATTATTTGACCCAGGTTCCACACATTCGTACGTCTCTACACACCTTGCACCGATGTTGGGCCGTGAGTCGTCGTCGTTAGATCATCCGCTTGTTGTTGTTACTCCGGTAGGCGAGTCGTTTGTCGCTCGTTTTGTATTTCGTTTGTGTTCCGTTCGTATCGGGGAGAGGGATTCATCGGTTGATTTGATTCTCCTCGATATGTTGGACTTTGATGTGCTTATGGGCATGGATTGGCTAGCCACTTGTTATGCTTCGGTGGACTGCCATGAGAAGGCAGTCATATTTAGCTTTCCGGGAGAGCCAGTCCTTGTTATTCAGGGAGACCGCAGCGTCACCCTTCCCAGCTTGATTTCGTCTCTTCGCGCTGGTCAGCTCTTGCGGAAGGGATGTCAGGGATTCTTAGCGTATATTTGCGATACTCGAGCTGCAGAGGTTCCGTTGGACCGGGTCCCGGTTGTTTGTGAGTTCCTTGATGAGCTACTTGGGCTACCACCTGAGCGCGATGTTGAGTTCTGCATTGATTTGATTCCCGGCTCGGGGCCTATTTCTATACCGCCTTATCGGATGGCCCCGGCAGAGCTTCGAGAGCTGAAGGATCAGTTGCAGGAATTGTTAGATAAGGGGATTATTCGACCTAGTGTTTCTCCGTGGGGTGCTCCGGTCCTGTTTGTCAAGAAGAAGAATGGATGTTTGCGCTTATGTATCGACTACCGCCAGCTGAAAAAGAACAGATATCCGTTGCCCCGCATTGATGATTTGTTTGACCAGCTCCAGGGCGCGGGTTACTTTTCGAGGATCGACTTACGATCAGGATACCACCAGCTGCGAGTTCGACAGGAGGATATACCGAGGACAGCTTTCCGCACGCGCTACGGCCACTATGAGTTTTTGGTGATGTCGTTCGGACTCACCAACGCCCCAGCAGCATTCATGGATTTCATGAACCGTACATTCAGGCCGTATCTTGACTTGTTCATCATCGTGTTTATCGACGATATCTTGGTGTACTCCCGGAGCAGAGAGGAGCACGAGCAGCACTTGCGGATTACGTTACAGACTCTGAGGGAGCACCAGCTGTTTTCAAAGTTCTCCAAGTGTGCATTCTGGCTGGACAGCGTCGGATTCTTGGGTCACATGGTTACGAGAGACGGCATATGTGTGGACCCGAAGAAGATTGAGGCTGTTCAGCAGTGGCCCCGACCTACATCGGTTACTGAGATCCGTAGTTTTCTAGGCCTGGCGGGCTACTACAGGCGTTTTGTTCAGGACTTCTCCCGTATAGCTGCACCTTTGACCGGTTTGACCCGGAAGGGAGTTCCTTTTGTTTGGACAGAGGAGTGCGAGCGCAGTTTTCAGCAGCTACGGACTTGTTTGACTACGGCGCCGGTATTATCTTTGCCTTCGGGATCAGGAGGATTTGTGGTCTACTGTGATGCTTCACGAGTGGGATTAGGATGCGTATTGATGCAGCATGGCCGGGTGATCGCTTATTCTTCTCGGCAGTTGAAGAAGCACGAACAGAACTACCCTACTCATGATTTGGAGATGGCTGCAGTGGTCTTTGCACTGAAGATTTGGCGACATTACCTATACGGTGAGTCGTGTCAGATATTCACTGATCACAAGAGCTTAAAGTACATATTTCAGCAGCGAGACCTGAACCTCAGACAGCGTCGTTGGATGGAGTTGGTGAAAGACTACGACTGCGAGATCTTATATCACCCAGGCAAGGCGAATGTGGTGGCAGATGCGTTGAGTAGGAGGCCCGGGGGTAGTCTATCCTTTTTGCGCGCAGTGCAGAGGCAGTCGTCAGCAGATTGGCAGATTTTATGCGACAGCCGAATTGAGTTCGAGTTCACTCAGACAGGGGGACAGCTCGTGCATGTTCGTGCACGCCCACAGTTGCTTGACCGTATATATGAGGCACAGCACAGAGACGACCGTTGCTCAGAGATCATGGCACAGATGGGACAGGGCAGATTTTCCGAGTTCGTGATTGATGATCAGGGGATTTTACGATATGGATCTAGACTGTGCGTACCAAATGCTGATGGATTGCGGCGCGACATTCTTGAAGAGGCACACCGATCAGTGTATAGTGTCCACCCCGGTTCCACCAAGATGTACCATGATATGAGAGAGACCTACTGGTGGGACGGGATGAAGAGGGACATTGCGGAGTTTGTATCGAGATGCCTGACTTGCCAGCAAGTCAAGGCCGAGCACCAGAGGCCCGCAGGAGAGCTACAGCCGTTACCCATTCCGGAGTGGAAATGGGAGCAGATTTCGATGGATTTCGTTGTGGGTCTATCCAGGACCAGTCGAGGGTATGACTCCATCTGGGTGATCGTAGATCGATTGACGAAAGCGGCTCACTTCCTGCCAGTGAAGACGACTTTCTGCTTCGCTCAGTATGCTCAGCTCTACATTGACGAGATCATGCGACTACATGGCGTACTGACTTGTATCGTATCAGATCGAGGCACTCAGTTTACCAGCCGACTATGGCAGAGACACCAGGAGGCTTTGGGCACTCGTTTGAGCTTCAGCACAGCATTTCATCCGCAGACCGACGGACAGTCAGAGCTGACCATTCAGACTCTCGAGGACATGCTCAGAGCGTGCGTTTTAGACTTCGGCGGTAGCTGGGATCGTCATTTACCTCTAGTGGAGTTCTCCTACAACAACAGCTTCCAGGATACTATTCAGATGGCACTTTTTGAGGCATTGTATGGGAGGAGATGCAGATCGCCCGTCTGTTGGACAGAGCTCAGCGAGAGCAGCTTTTTGGGGCCGCAGCTTGTTGAGGAGACGACATCGAAGATACAGTTGATCCGAGACTGGATGAGAGCGGCTTAGAGCAGGCAGAAATCCTATGCGGACAGGCGCCGTCGCAGATTAGAGTTCGTAGTTGGCGACCATGTTTTTCTGAGGGTCTCTCCGATGAAGGGCGTGATGCGTTTTGGGCGAAAGGGGAAGCTTAGCCCTAGATTCGTAGGTCCCTTCGAGATCCTCGAGCGTGTCGGCGCTGTTGCATATCGTTTGGCTCTTCCACCCAGCTTTCCCGATGTTCACCCCGTCTTCCATGTTTCGATGCTCCGCAAGTACCTCCACGACCCTTCGCATGCGATTCAGCACCCGACAGTTCAGCTAGAGCGCGACCTTTCTTTTGCAGAGCAGCCGGTGGCCATCCTGGATCGGCAGGTGAAGAAGTTGAGATCGAAGATTATACCAACCGTCAAGGTCCTTTGGCATAGCCCGAGCAGTGAGGAGGTTACCTGGGAGACCGAAGGCGAGATGCGGAAGAAATTCCCCCATCTCTTTGAAGGTACGCATAGTTATATTTTTAAATTCGGGGACCGAATTTCTTTAAGGGGGAAGATTGTAGCGCCTTGAAAATTCGTTTTGGTGTTTTCCTGAAAATCGGTGAAAATTCGGTATTTTTCCGAAAACCGTCTTTCTCGTTATTTTCCAGTTTAGGACTAATTATACCTAAAATGGATAGGTAATTGCTTGTTTTTAGTAGCTAATGAGTTACTTATGAAATTTTGGTCATTTAAAAATTTTTCCCTATTTTTCAATTTTTTAATATTATTTTAAGCCGGTAAGAAAATACATTAAATTAGCGATAAATACAAATTTAAATGGGCTAAAATTAAGATTTAAAATCATGTTAATTAAAATCTAGTTGTAACATAAATTTTTATTAATTTATTTTAAGTTTTAACTAATTTTTATTATGGAAAACGAAATTTATTGAATTTAAGCTTAAACTTGCAATTTTGGACTTTTAGGGGGTCTTTTTGCATAAAATTTTTTTTGTGCACTCCCTCTCACTTTTCCCTCACCCTAGGCCGGCCATTTCCAGCAGCTCATGGGAAAAAAATTCCATGCTCCTTTGACTTTGTATATTGTGTGGAAATGAGGGTTTTTTTTAAAGGTTTTTGAATTGTTAATTGGGTATGGTCTTTTGTGGGTTGGTAGGAGTTGACCTAGACTTTTCCCACACCCCACACCACTCCCCTCTCCCTCATTTCTGGCCAGAAACCAGCAGCTCCCCCCCCTTCATTTTTCCTCTCTCTTTTGTTCACAAATTCATCTCAAAAATCAACAAAATCAACAAATTTCTTCACAATTTCGAAGCAAAACCATATTCCATCTCTTCTCCAACCTAATTTGGTTCAAATCGAGGTGAAAGGAGGTGTCTTGGGAGGCTTGAGCAATCTTAGGATTGATCTTTTGAGGTATAATTTCTAATCAAATGGTTAAATTATAGCTTAAGTGTGCTAAACTAGAACCTTGAAATTTGTTTAGTGTTAAATTTAGTGTTAGTTTCATTCTAGATTTTTTAAAAAAAAGTTCATGGTTGAAATTAAACTAGGGTTTTTAGAAACCATTATTTAGTTAATTAAAGCTAATTAGCTATCTAGTTGTTTGCTAATCTAGGTTAATGAGGTTACTTTATTTGTGTGGGCTTCAAATTAGTGTTAATTTGGTATTGTCATGTTTAGTTTTGGATTGAAATTGCTAATTATGAAAATCAAGAAAGATTTTGTTTATGGAAATTAGGTTTTTAAGCATAGTTAATGGTTTAAAATTAGTGTAATGTCTAGCTAGTGGGTTAGTTTGGATTGTTGTGTTGGATTGTGTTAACTTTGTCGCTAATTGTCGATGTTTGCACCAAATTTGCAAACTTCTAGCTTACTAGGTTTTTATTATATTATTGTGGCGAATTAATTGCAATATCTAGATTATATTGTTGGCATATCCTATGACATTTAGGATGTGTGAGTGCGGATTTTTGAGTAATCGGGTTTTAGTTTTGCCGGGCGACCAAATCGGCGATTTTTGTAGATTTTTGCGTTTTTCGCGTGTGTTCCGCGCACTTTGTGCACGTTGTACCTAGCTTGTGAACGTTAGTATTTTCGCTTGGGTTTTACGTCGTTCTTGTATGTAACCTTATGGTTGGTATTGATGTAAATTCCAGGTTCGGTCGCGGAGCCGTCAGACGCGGCATGAAAGGGGAAAGCGGTGATTGGACGTGACTAGCTAGGGATTTCGGTGAGTAGATGTAACATCTACGGGGGACTATCGTTGGATGGCGCAAGTCGCCCGATAGTTTTAGTAACTTAAAAAGATTCTTAGTAATGTTAGTAATTAGGGGTGTAATACTTGTATGATTATTTGCTACATTCATGCCCTATATTGAAATACATATACGAAACCATTTTATAGGACACCTGCACCATTGCCAGGGTTTTTATATGCAGCACGAGCACTATTCATGCTTACACACACACCCTGGTAATTGCCATGCCACCACACTAGATAACCTTTAAATTGAAACCTTTTACTATAATTGATACTTAAACTCGCGCTATTGCTTTAATTCCTTAAAATGAAATCGTAGGATTGCTATTCATATGCATGTGCTTCATCATATTATTTGTTCATGCCTAATCTATTAATCACACATCGCAACTTGATTATTGATACCATATGCATTCATTATCATTGACATATGCACTTATGTGGATTTCTTGAGATTTTATGATATTTCTGGATTTCGGGGGAAAGCCGCAAAATTTCTAAACTTATTATATTTTTAAATATGTAAATTGCGGTTTTCTAGTGATGTAAGTGTCGTCCACCAAGAGTTTGCTGTGGTTTTCGAGATCCGTGTCGAGGAGTGGAGGAACCGTCACGGGTACATGGTGGGCCCGGTATGGCACCCCGGGGCAAGATGAATGTGGTGTTGACGTTGAGCCTGGCAGGGGACGGATTACCTACCGGTGACTGTTTGGCACGGCGGATATCCAGAGGATACCGACCGTGGCCGCGAGATGATGAGATTTTGATATTGAGCTGGGTCAGCCGGATGGCTGAGGCCAGAGATACTATGACATGGATATATGAGATTTGTGATAGTTTTGAGGTGTCGTTGCTGGACACAGGTTCTGGTTGATTCTATTGGTATTGTCCTGGTATTCAAAAGAGATTCTTAAAGGGAAAAACATGATTTCTTATACTTACACATTCAGATCACGAGTTGATTCGCATTGCATTCATACCTGCTAGTATATTCATATTGCATACATACTTGCCATTATGTCCTGCCTTACCTGTATTTGAGATGCTGGGATGCTTGTGTACATGCTTTCGATAGCCTGTGTAGATGTTATTTATTACTCACGAGTTGGCAACTCACCCCCGTTGTGCCACAGCCTTTTGCAGGTCCGCTCCGTCAGTACAGTAGCGGCGGGCGCACCTGCCTCTTTTGCCTCTTTTGCCTCGACTCGAGGTTTTGCTCTTAGGTGGGTTATATTATTATTTTTGCACCACCTTGTATATTCTTTGTATCTAGAGTACTCCATCTACTGTATCTAACAGCATTATTGTATATTGACCTAGAGATGAGACTGTGAGATTTGTGGACTTTTTATGCTGTATTTTGGGGTCGAGCTCACTTGAGTCGACATGCTGTTTTCTCATGCTCTTTATGATTATTTTGCATGTTGTTGTTTTATATTGCGTGGGATTTATGACCGCCTTGTGGCGAAGAGCTAGCTCCCGCTTGGGGATGCCATATTGTTGGATTCATATATATTCTTGTTGTACCCATTTTGGGGGCCAGTATTTACAAAGGAGACTCTGCCGAAATTTTCGGAAAAATTGGTATTGTTTTTAAAAAGGGTTTTACATGACTTATTTGATAAACTCGCTTTCAATTGATTGGGTTTTCTTCACTCTTTTGCTTATTTGGCTTTGGTTTTCTGGGCTTTGGCTTACTTATTTTACGGACGTCTTGAGACGTTTCGTAACCTAAGTGCCAGTCACGTTCCGTACCCTGCGGGTCGTGACACTAGTTAAGGACTATGATTGTAAGATCCTTTATCACCCGGGAAAGGCGAATGTGGTAGCTGATGCTTTGAGTCGTAGGCCCGGGGGTAGCTTGTCGCAGTTGAGCGTAGTTCAGCGTCAGTCTTCTGCAGATTGGCAGCTCTTGTGTGATACTAGAGTGTAGTTCATGTTTTCTTCCGCTGGGGAACAGTTTGCTCATGTCCGCGCCCGTCTATTACTATTTGATCGTATCCATGAGGCGCAACCCAGTGATGCCCGTTTGTCCAAGATTCTTGAGCTTGTTCGACAGAGTATAGTTTCGGAGTTCATGATTGATGACCAGGGTGTGCTAAGATGCGGGACTCGCTTGTGTGTACCAGATGCTGATGGGTTGAGACACGAGATCCTAGAGAAGGCACATCAGTCGGCCTTTAGCGTTCATCCAGGTTTCACCAAGATGTACCGTGATTTGAGAGACTTTTACTCGTGGGAAGTGATGAAATGCGATATTTCGGACTTCGTTTCGAGGTGCCTGACTTGTCAGCAAGTCAAGGCTGAGCATCAGAGACCGGCTGGAGAGTTACAGCCTTTACCCATTACGGAGTGGAAATGGGAGCAGATTTCCATGGACTTCATTGTGGATCTACCCAGGACCAGTAGAGGGTATGATTCCATTTGGGTGATTGTTGACCGGTTGACGAAAGTGGCTCACTTCCTTCCAGTGAAGACCACTTTCGGTTATGCTCAGTATGCGCAGTGGTACATAGATAAGATTGTGCGTTTGCACGGTGTTCCCACATGCATAGTATCCGACAGAGGCACCCAGTTTACTAGCCGTCTATGGCAGAAGCTTCAAGAAGCTTTGGGTACCCGGTTGAGTTTTAGCACCGCTTTTCATCCGCAGACCGATGGTCAGTCGGAGCGGACTATTCAGACTCTAGAGGATATGCTCCGTGCATGTGTGCTTAATTTTGGTGGCAGTTAGGATCGTCACATGCCGTTGATTGAGTTCCTCTACAACAACAGCTTTCAGGAGACTATTCAGATGGCACCTTTTGAGGCTTTATATGGTAGGAAGTGTCGATCGCCAGTCTGTTTGACCGAGCTTAGTGAGAGTCTAGTTTTGGGACCCCAGCTAGTTCAAGATACTACGGAGAAGATCCAGCTGATTCAAGACAGGATGAGAGCAGCCGAGTGCAGGCAGAAGTCTTATGCCGACCGTCGTCGTCGCAGAATTGAGTTCGCAGTGGGAGATCATGTATTCCTGAGGATTTCTCTGATGAAGGGCATTATGCAATTTGGGAAGAGGGGGAAGCTCAGTCCCAGATTTGTAGGTCCTTTCGAGATCCTTGAGCGAGTGGGTTCCGTTGCTTACCGTTTGGCGCTCCCGCTTAGTTTTCCGGATGTGCACCCCGTTTTCCATGTGTCGATGCTTCGTAGATACCTTCATGATCCTTCTCACATGATTCAGCACGAGACCATTCATCTTGAGCGCGATCTTTCGTTCACAAAGCAGCCGGTAGTTATTTTGGATCGGCAGGTGAAGAAACTTCAGTCAAGGGTCTTACCGTCTGTGAAGGTTCTATGGCGTAGCCCTACTAGTGAGGAGATCACTTGGGAGGCCGAGAGCGAGATGCGGAAGAAATTCCCTCATCTCTTTGAAGGTACGCTTAGTATGAAATTTTAATTCGGGGACCGAATTTCTATAAGGGGGGAGATTGTAACGTTTTAGAAATCGTTATACGAATTTGTCCGTTTTAGGGTTAAATTGTCGGTATTTTCCATTTTATCCCGACGGTATTCAAACGACCATATAGACTTGTCGGCACCTAGTTTAGCTAAAATAAAGCTAGTACGCAATCTTTGGGGGTATATGGGACGTTTTGGTTCAATTTGAATTTTTCCCAATTTTAATGTTATTTTAATGCGGTATTCACATTTGGGAAATTTCTCTTTAGCGGTCTTTTCTCCAAGTTTTACTTGTGTAACCAAACCCACATGTATCTAGATATTTGTGTGGAGGTTAGGTTTATTGGTTTAAATAAAAAAAATAAAAGAAAAGAAGAGGTGCATGCATATGTATTTATGTGTGTGTGAATGCAATTAATTGCATTTAATGTTGGAAATTGCTAGGAAACCCTCACAAAAACTCTCCCTTATCCCTCTTGGCCAAAATCCCTTCATTCTCTACTGCCCTTGAGCTCTTCTCTCTCATTTTTATTCAATCTTAACTCAAAAATTCCAAATATTTCACAAAAACACCACAATGTCTTGTTTTTGCCTTCTTGGATCACTTGGAGCTAAGGAAAGCTAGGAGCTTGTGAGCAAAGTTGTTAGGTATAACCCCTATACTGTTAAATTAGATTTTTTATGTTGTTTTGCTCGTTGGTTATAGCGTAGAACGCTTTTTATATCAATTAGTGCAATATCGGGTTTTTAGTGTCTTTTTAGAGCTTTTAATACCTGCTGTGACCTGGACTTTTTAGTGTTTAACCAAAAAAATTTTTAGAGATGTACTAGTGAACCTGAGACACCACCGGAGAGACGGGGATCACCTCACCGGCCGGAGCCGGCGACCCCTAAGGCGCGATCCGGCGACGCCGGCTAAGTAGGAGAGGGTGGGGGTTAGTCTTCTGTGGGTAGTTGTCTGCTGTTGGTTAGGTGTGTTGGTACTGTTTACTTTTTTATTAAATTCGGTATGGAAAATCTGGGATCGATTACCTAAAATCTAGTGTTTTGCGTCCGCGTGATACGTGTTGCGACACGAGTCGTGAGTTTGCGCTGCTGGTGTACTCAGATTGGTTTTGAGGTATCGCAACGCACGTTAACCACTAGACATGCACTCGCGAGTTAGTTTAGTGTGTTGGTACGTTATTGAATACGTAGTTTTGCGTTATATTGATCGATTCTGAGTTGTTCGCATTATTTCTTGTGTTTGTGAAATTATAGCGTCGCAAGCGGGGACTTCGGACGCTGGGAACAAGGAGAAGCAGGTGGTCGGATTTTCATAGCTGGAGACCATTGGTAAGTAGATTTAACATCTACGGGGAAGTTGCCCGTATGGCGCTAAGCGTCGGGGCTAGATATGATGTGATATTAGCCGTATGTTTATGTGCTTATATAGAGATATTGCATGATTGTCATTGTATATAGCTACTTGTTGTGCCGATACTGTATCTTTTGTTCACTGCACTATTATTGACAGTCCATGTTGCACGAGCACCAATAATATGCTACACACACACTGTCGGTAATTGCCATGATACGCACAACACAAATGCTCATTTATAAACCTTGCTATTGGTTAGCGACTTTGAAACAGTTATACTTGTGCGACAGCGCATATGACATATAGCATACCTGTATACCTACATGCTTATATATATATGCCATATTATACCTATATGCTCGCACATATACTTTGCTATTGTTACATGATCAGTTTTATAACATATATATCGGTGGAATGGGACGCTGTATATATATGTGTTTTGGATTTGGATTTTAGGAACCGCGAGATATATATAATGATTTGAAGCTTTTAAATAGCGGACTTTTCCCGTGATATGTTCATATTGGTGTTTTATGTTGCATATGTTATTTTACGTGGATTTACGCATTTGAGATATGTTTTCATGCGATATGGGAATTTCAAGTTGTTGGATATATATGCCCTAGAGGCCTACATTGTATAGGATGCTTGGGATATGTATGTACATGACAATCTTGCTTGATATGATAGTACGCTATTTGGTTTGACTTTGTCTTAACGTATAATATATTTTACTTGGTATTTATATATATATGTTGATAAAGCCCATAGGGTGTTTGTCTGACTACCGGCGTTGTGATGGCAGTCATACTAGTGGGAGCTGGATAGTCAATAGGCACACCCTTAGATGTCCCTGGTCGCAGGAGTATAGAGATTGGGCATCGATACTCCGGAGTAGACTAGTGTATACATATCTAGACCCTGACGAGGGGCAATGGATTGGTCCCGCAACTATTGGTGGTGTTCACCTAAGATTGTATACAGATGCTCACTGGGTGTGAGTACACCGGACAGGACTCGCCGAGAACTGACTGGATGGTATTATACCTAACGTCAGATAGCAGTTCTCAGGTGACATGTGTGCAGATAGTCCATTGACTTAAGGTCATCATTTGTCTCGTATGAGTTCCCACTGTGCTTTGATTATTACCCTACCACGGCTCAAAGGAGTCGTGCAAACAGGTTTTAGTTGGGCACAGTCCCGAGCCATATGGAGGCAGTGAGTGACTGTTAGGGATTCGTCTCTCCCGGTATAGGGAGTTGATATCGCACGGTGATCGGTTGGTCATTACCATAAGTCCCTGGCCAGGGCTGATTAAGAATTACTGATAGGATTGATCAGTAGATTCTCGGATGGTGATAGAGCCATACCGACACGACTTGTACGGTTATTAGGGGTCTGACGTCCACCACCTCCCTAGACCGTACATGTGATACTCTCAGACGAACAGACCGGACTGCGCGGATATTGTCACAGACAGGCTCAGTAGGATTTCAGATGGGTTACCTCATCAGCTTTCTTATCGACAACTACCTGGGGACCGTTACGTACAGCTAGTGCCGCTTGCGGTCTGTGGTTAAACCCACTGCCAGCGTAGTAGTCGAGTCTTTAGAGTCCCACACAGAGATTTCCCAAACCCAGGCGAAAAGATATAGAGGTCGTATGGTTTTACGACAAAGGCTCGGACGCATACGTGTTTGAACGCACGTGCGACATTCGGACAGTTTTTACTAGCCGGCTTTGGTTTAAGCCAGATTCTAGTATCAGGTTATTGGATTTATACAGTCTAAAGTTTTTCCGTGTTTTCACGGATGAGAGGGGCGTTCTCGTAATTTTCCGAGAAGCTTCTAGAAGGATGTGACATAAAGAGAGAGGTGGCATTTTCATTTAATGTTTAAGTGACTCATTGTGAGTGATTCATCATATCATTAATGCATCATTAATTGCTTAATGACTCACATGATGAATCACCCACTTGATTAAATGAAACATGATGAATATTCACTTATTATTCATTTCTTTTAAATTCATTATGTTTCATATATATCAAGTGAGAAGCTTTATTCATTATAATATTATCATTATCTTCTTCTCACTCTCTCTCTTCAAGTTCTCTCCTTCACCAAATCCTAATCCTACCCCTCATGAGTTAAGAACAAGGATTAGGAAAGACTAATTACTCCATAACCTATCTCTACATCATCTTAGCTACTCTATTTAGCAACTAGAGAAACTAAGTAACCTCAAGTTTAGAGGTTATAGCTTGGATTAGGGTTCTCGGGTGGGTCGTCTATCACGGGAGAAAGCCGAAGAGGACGTGGAGATCCAAAGAGGCCGTAGACAACTTCAAGACGAAGGACTAGAACCGTTTGGTATAATCTCTTCGCATAGTAGATTAAAACTCTAAAGCTTTTGTTAAAACTTGTATAGCAAACGATTCGTACGGCTAATCGATGTTTGATCATAGAACTTGATTGTTATTCATATTTCCGCCTCCCCACAAGTATTGGGGTGTTGAACATCGACTTACAGTGGTATCAGAGCCTAGCTAAACAAGTTTTAACTTTATTGCAAATTTGTACGAATTTCATACGGAAAAACGAAGCCGGAAAACCCCAAAAACATCAAGTTTCTGTCGAAATTCAAATGAAGTTCAAAAATTTTTCAGGCATGTTCAGAAAGCTTGTAATGAAACCAGAAGAACACCCAAGAAAATTGGGGTCATGATTCGACCAAACGGCCGTGGATCCGCGGCGGCTCCCATAGGCGCCGCCGATTTCGCGAATCATGAACCCAAATTTCTTGGGTGGGTTCTCTGTAAAATTTGGGATTTTCTGGAAAATTTAATATTTGCTCAGGTTTCAGTTTTACAGAGCAGTTTTTGGAGCAATATTAAAGATGTTTAATCGATCGATATTGTACAGTATTTGCATGTTGGATTATATCTGTGATTGTATAATGTGTTCGTAAACCTCCCCTAACTGCTAGTATGTCAGTTGGCAGGGGGTTTCACATTTCTGAAATGGATTTTAACTGTTTGTGCATATAAACTGTATTGGACTGTTGTGGTGATTAGCCGGGTTTTGTGATGGGTTATTGTATTAATTCATTTGATGTAAATGTAATTTGTTGTAATATTATTTTGCGGGGCACTTCCAGGTTGCGGTTGTAGCCACCGTTGTATTATTTCATTTTACTGTTTTTGCTCCTAGAACAGACCCAAGGTGGGGTGCACAAACTGCCGGGCGGGTAGTTTGCCGCACCCGTAGGGTTCGTGGGTGGGGTAATGGCTATTCATCACAACTGTGTAATCTGTCTTTTCTTGCAGGCTCAAAAGAAATACAGATTGCTTGCAAATCCAATATTGTTTATCTGTGTTCTGGAATGTATATCATTGCGTCAGACGAATGTAAAATATCTATATATATGATAGCTATTTAGACGTCACTTATGTTTTACACCCGCGCTAGCCCAGCCCCCGCTCTGTCGTTAGTTAAGTAACCTAACGGGTGATGACGGGACCCCGTGGCGAATGCGGATGGCATAAGAGGACGTCATATTTTCGTTGTTATCTGTAATGATAGGTTAATGATGGGAAGCATTATTATTAATGCAAAGAAAATAAAACCTAAACTGAATCGTTGGAACAATTTCTAAAAACCACTCGGTTTTCTTGAAAAAGCAAATTTTAAATGCGGAGCTTAAACCACTCCTTTTAATAAAAGCTATCTTAGTTCCTTCGATCAAATCAAGTTCATTACGTTAACGGTTTTTTGCCAAAAACCAGCCGTAACCCTCCGTCGTTTCAGATAGACAGCACATCGTATTCATGCTATGCTTGTTGGCCTACGTCAAGGCATAGTGTATGGTAGCAGTGTGTGTGCCCATTTGTTGCATAGATAGATGCATTAGTTTAATACAGACGTACACCTTGTTGGCCTACGTCAAGGGCTTGTACGATGTATTTAAATTGATCAGGACAACGACGGGTAGAACTTGACTTGCGTCTTATGACTTGTTGGCCTACGTCAAGGTCTATAAGAGCTTGGGGTAAAAATCACATCGGGAGTTTCAAACATAAAGGAAACTTGCTGATTTAGCTTACCTTCTGGATTGTGGTGACTAGAGTGGCTTCCATCTAGGGCATCATGCAATGATAGTTGGATCCCGATCCCACTGATGAGTAGGATTACTCTCGGGAATTTCTCTCACTTAACAATCAATGCTATCAACCAAGTAGGTGCCTAGAAAGGTGTTAGAGGGGCTACGCCTCCAGGGAAAAGAGGTTCTTTAATTAAGGAACTTCGCGAAAGCGTTGGAAAACCTCCCTCGAAGTACCAACACCAGCCTGGCTAAAAGGTTAAGCAAGTATTGTGACGTGTGATTAAATCCTGACTAGTTCTTCTTTTAGGTTTTGAAGAAGGATTTGAGGAAACAGTGGGAGCCATCCTGTTTAGATAAATTAATAAACCAATCTAAACTTGCAAGAGCATATGCTAAGTGTTTTCTTTTCTCTCTCTCTGGCAGCTACCATGACTGGACTAAAACTATTACTCGAAAAGAATATACTAACCGGGCAGAACTATAAAGACTGGCTAAGAAACGTCAATATTGCGCTGACTTATGACAAAGTTGCATATGTTACCACCGCTGTTCCTCCCCTTATCCCAGGACCAGATTCCTCAGTTGCGGACAAGGAAGTTCGTAAAACCTGGGATCTAGACTGTGAGCGAGCTAAGTGTATCGTGCTGGCGTCCATGAATAATGAACTCCAGAAACAGCACGAGAGTATGGATATTGCATCCATATTCCTCCATTGCAAGGAATTGTATGGTGAACACTCCCGTATCGCGAGGTACGAAACCTCAAGGAAACTCTTCCAGATGAGGTTAGCTCCAGGATCGCCTGTTGGAGAGCTCGTCCTCAAAATGATCACCCTCATTGAGGAACTCGCAAACCTGGGATGCGTGCTAGAGAATGATTTGTATATCGACTTGATTTTGCAGTCCCTTCCCCACACCTTCTCTCAGTTCGTGCTGAACTTCAACATGCACGAAATGGAAGCGGATCTTCCAAAGCTCCTCAATATGTTGAGGGTAGCAGAGACCTCCTTGAAAAAGGAGAAGACCCCCGTTCAGTATGTTGGCCAATCATCTTCTTCTAAATCTAAAGCGAAAGCAAAAGGGAAGAAGAAGATGAAAGCCACCAAACCGAAGGGTGGGGTCAAGAAGGTGCAGGGAACGAAAAAGGCAGGAAGGGTGAAGGCAGAAAAGAACGAATGCTTCTATTGTCACAAGCAGGGGCACTGGAAGAAGGATTGTCAGGCCTTCAAAGCCAAGGACATGAAGCAAGCAGTTGCTTCTACTTCAGGTGTGTTCGTAATCGAAAATTGTCTTTCAGTAAACTCTACTTCATGGGTACTTGATACCGGTTCTGGTTCTCACATCTGTAATTCTTTGCAGGATCTGAGAAATAGTAGAGTACTGGGGGCAGGTGATATGACTCTCCGGATGGGCAATGGAATGCATGTAGATGCAGTTGCAATAGGGGAATATCACCTAGGGTTGAATAGTGGAAACATTTTGGTATTGTATAACTGTTTTTGTATTCCCAGTATGTTGTGTAATATTATATCAGTGTCTTTATTGTCTAATAAAGGATATAATTTTGTGCTTGAAAGAAATGTCATGAACATTCTCCTAAATCAAGAACTGATTCGGTTTGGCACACTGGAAAACGGCATATACATACTTAATCAACCACAAATTTTCAATATTCAAAACACGCGTAAAAGAAAGGCTCCAGATTCGAATCAAGCCTTCCTATGGCATTGTAGACTTGGTCATATAAATGAAACAAGGTTGACTAAGTTACATAAAGATGGATATCTAGATTCGTTTGAATATTCATCATATGCAACTTGTCAATCATGTATCAAAGGAAAAATGACCAAATCTCCGTTCACCGGACACGGAGAAAGAGCCACCGAACTCTTGGGACTAGTACACAGTGATGTATGTGGTCCGATGTCTATACATGCACGAAGTGGTCACTCCTACTTCATCACTTTTACTGATGACTTCTCTAGGTATGGACATGTGTTCTTAATAAAGCATAAATCCGAGGCTTTTGAGAAGTTTAAGGAGTATAAAAATGAAGTAGAGAAACAAACTGGTAAAAGCATCAAGACACTTCGATCTGATCGAGGTGGAGAATACTTAAGTACCAGTTTCCTTGAATAATTGAAAGCAAATGGAATACTCTCTCAGCTTACTCCACCTTATACACCTCAGCATAATGGTGTATCAGAAAGAAGGAATCGCACGCTATTAGATATGGTGCGATCAATGATGAGTAGTGCTGAGTTGCCACTTTCCTTCTGGGGATTTGCTCTAGAATCAGCCGCATATCTATTAAATAGAGTTCCAACTAAGTCTGTACCTACCACTCCATATGAAATGTGGTGTGGGAAGAGACCATATCTCAAGTATATAAAGATATGGGGGTGTCCGGTATATGTTAAAAAGCATAATCCGGACAAGCTCGAGGCACGATCGGTTTTGTGCAAGTTTGTAGGATACCCCAAGCATTCAAGGGGGTACATGGTCTACCACACTGAAGAACAAAAGGTGTTTGTCGCTCGTCACATTGTCTTCTTAGAAAGCGAATTTCTTGCAAAAGAAATCAGTGGGAGCGCGGTAGAACTGGAAGAAATTCCAGAACCTCAAGCTGTAACCGAGGACTTAGAAGAATCTCAGATTTCAATAGAACATGACGAACCAACGCCACTCCGCAGATCTAGTAGGCTTTCTCATCCTCCTGAAAGATACTATGGTTTTCTTCTTAATGGGGATCGAGAGGATTGCATCATCGATGATGATGAGCCTACTAGTTTCCAGCAGGCTATCACAAGTAGCGACTCAGTAAAGTGGCTGGATGCAATGAGATCCGAAATGGAATCCATGTATACCAATAAAGTATGGACTTTAGAAGTTGCTCCTCCTGGGGTAAAACCAGTTGGGTGCAAATGGATCTTCAAAAAGAAGATTGGTACATTTGGACAAGTGGAAACGTACAAAGCTAGACTAGTAGCAAAAGGTTTTCGTCAAAGACCAGGATTGGACTATGATGAAACTTTTTCGCCAGTAGCTATGATTAAATCCATTCGGATCATGCTTGCCATTGCTGCCTTCCATGACTATAAAATCTGGCAAATGGATGTAAAAACAGCTTTTCTAAATGGACATCTAGAAGAGAGTGTTTACAAGGATCAACCAGAAGGTTTCTTAGACAGTGGGAGCAGCGGAAGAGTGTGCAAATTGCTTAAATCCATTTATAGGTTAAAGCAAGCATCGCGGAGTTGGAACATCTGTTTTGATGAAACAGTCAAGGAATTTGACTTTATCAAAAATATAGATGAACCATGTGTTTATAGGAAGATTGTAGAAGGAGCAGTAGTCTTCCTCGTTTTGTACGTCGACGACATACTACTGATAGGGAATGATATCCCTATACTACAATCAGTAAAGCTCTTCTTATCACAGAAATTCTCTATGAAAGACTTGGGAGATGCATCATACATTCTGGGCATTAAGATCTATCGAGATAGATCTAATAGAATATTGGGACTTTCACAGTCCAGGTATATAGACACTATACTAAAGAGATTTAGTATGGAAGATTCCAAGCGCGGCAATATGCCCGCTTGTCATGGAATCACCCTCTCCAAAGAGATGTCTCCAAAGACTGATGAAGAGAGGGCTCGCATGGGCATTATACCCTACGCTTCGGCGGTAGGATCAATAATGTATGCGATGTTATGTACCAGACCAGATGTAGCTTACGCACTTAGTGTGGTAAGCAGGTATCAATCGGACCCAGGTGAGAAACATTGGATAGCGGTGAAGAACATTCTCAAGTATCTGAGAAGGACTAAGGAGATGTTCTTGATTTACGGCAATAAGGACCTCCAGGTAGAGGCTTTTACCGACTCCGTCTTCCAAAGTGACAAGGATGATTCTAAATCTATTTCGGGTTTTGTGTTTACCCTCAATGGAGGAGCGGTAAGTTGGAAGAGTTCCAAACAAGATACCGTCGCAGACTCAACTATGGAGGCTGAGTATATAGCTGCTAGTGAAGCCGCAAAAGAGGCTGTCTGGATAAGGAAGTTCATTTCTGAACTTCAGGTGGTTCCGTCCATTGCCAATCCAATACCTTTGTATTGCGATAACAATGGCGCTGTAGCTTTAGCGAAGGAACCAAGGTCCCATCAGAAATCCAGGCATATCTTAAGGCGGTTTCACCTGATCAGGGAGATCGTGGATCGTCGGGAGATCGAGATACGGAGAGTAGACACAAAAGACAACACGGCAGATCCATTCACCAAGGCCATTCCTCAAGTACAGTTCGAGAGGCTTTTTGAGATGTTGGGCATGCGGTACGCAAGCAACTGGATCTGGTAGAGACAGTGGGTACTCATTGCGCCAATTAAAGCCCTTAGTGCAAGTGGGAGATTGTTGGATATATATGCCCTAGAGGCCTACATTGTATAGGATGCTTGGGATATGTATGTACATGACAATCTTGCTTGATATGATAGTACGCTATTTGGTTTGACTTTGTCTTAACGTATAATATATTTTACTTGGTATTTATATATATATGTTGATAAAGCCCATAGGGTGTTTGTCTGACTACCGGCGTTGTGATGGCAGTCATACTAGTGGGAGCTGGATAGTCAATAGGCACACCCTTAGATGTCCCTGGTCGCAGGAGTATAGAGATTGGGCATCGAAACTCCGGAGTAGACTAGTGTATACATATCTAGACCCTGACGAGGGGCAATGGATTGGTCCCGCAACCATTGGTGGTGTTCACCTAAGATTGTATACAGATGCTCACTGGGTGTGAGTACACCGGACAGGACTCGCCGAGAACTGACTGGATGGTATTATACCTAACGTCAGATAGCAGTTCTCAGGTGACATGTGTGCAGATAGTCCGTTGACTTAAGGTCATCATTTGTCTCGTTTGAGTTCCCACTGTGCTTTGATTATTACCCTACCACGGCTCAAAGGAGTCGTGCAAACAGGTTTTAGTTGGGCACAGTCCCGAGCCATATGGAGGCAGTGAGTGACTGTTAGGGATTCGTCTCTCCCGGTATAGGGAGTTGATATCGTACGGTGATCGGTTGGTCATTACCATAAGTCCCTGGCCAGGGCTGATTGAGAATTACTAATAGGATTGATCAGTAGATTCTCGGATGGTGATAGAGCCATACCGACACGACTTGTACGGTTATTAGGGGTCTGACGTCCACCACCTCCCTAGACCGTACATGTGATACTCTCAGACGAACAGACCGGACTGCGCGGATATTGTCACAGACAGGCTCAGTAGGATTTCAGATGGGTTACCTCATCAGCTTTCTTATCGACAACTACGTGGGGACCGTTACGTACAGCTAGTGCCGCTTGCGGTCTGTGGTTAAACCCACTGCCAGCGTAGTAGTCGAGTCTTTAGAGTCCCACACAGAGATTTCCCAAACCCAGGCGAAAAGATATAGAGGTCGTATGGTTTTACGACAAAGGTTCGGACGCATACGTGTTTGAACGCACGTGCGACATTCGGACAGTTTTTACTAGCCGCTTTGGTTTAAGCCAGATTCTAGTATCAGGTTATTGGATTTATACAGTCTAAAGTTTTTTCGTGTTTTCACGGATGAGAGGGGCGTTCTCGTAATTTTCCGAGAAGCTTCTAGAAGGATGTGACATAAAGAGAGAGGTGGCATTTTCATTTAATGTTTAAGTGACTCATTGTGAGTGATTCATCATATCATTAATGCATCATTAATTGCTTAATGACTCACATGATGAATCACCCACTTGATTAAATGAAACATGATGAATATTCACTTATTATTCATTTCTTTTAAATTCATTATGTTTCATATATATCAAGTGAGAAGCTTTATTCATTATAATATTATCATTATCTTCTTCTCACTCTCTCTCTTCAAGTTCTCTCTCCTTCACCAAATCCTAATCCTACCCCTCATGAGTTGAGAACAAGGATTAGGAAAGACTAATTACTCCATAACCTATCTCTACATCATCTTAGCTACTCTATTTAGCAACTAGAGAAACTAAGTAACCTCAAGTTTAGAGGTTATAGCTTGGATTAGGGTTCTCGGGTGGATCGTCTATCACGGGAGAAAGCCGAAGAGGACGTGGAGATCCAAAGAGACCGTAGACAACATCAAGACGAAGGACTAGAACCGTTTGGTATAATCTCTTCGCATAGTAGATTAAAACTCTAAAGCTTTTGTTAAAACTTGTATAGCAAACGATTCGTACGGCTAATCGATGTTTGATCATAGAACTTGATTGTTATTCATATTTCCGCCTCCCCACAAGTATTGGGGTGTTGAACATCGACTTACACAAGTGTCTATGTTAGGCACTTATATTCCGAGAGATATATGTATTTTGACAGACCGATACGTGAAACACAAGTGTCGAGATGGGATATTTGGATTTCGAGGAACGTATGGATATCAGAAAGACCGATACATGGAACATAAGTGTCAAAGTGGGATACTTGGGTTTCGAGGAACGTATGGATACGAGTATTTACATGTCGATATTAGGCACTGGTTTTCATGATGTTTTAGAGTGTCGATGTTTGACACTCAGGTTCCATGAGACGTACAGGATTTGAGGGCCGATCTGAGGGCCGATCTGAGTATTTTGGGATTTGAGGTGTTGTTGAGTTACATCGTGTTTTTCTATCCTTATGATTTTTGCATGAGATTATTTACTATCCCGCACTCAATATTCAGTTGATATGCAATGATTCATGTAAATATAGTACCCTGGTGGTGTACCCTGATCATGATAGTTGCATATTCATATTGTCATACTCATGCTACCAGCTTACATGTTATTGAACATTGCTGTTAGTGCATACTTGCGATTTCAGTATGATGTTATTTACTATTCATGAGTTGGCAACTCACCCCCATTGTGCCACAGTGTTTTGCAGGACTTTCCCTCAGAGTAGTCGCGGCAGGGCCTCTTATCATCACTACTTTTGCTGATACCGCTACGTTAGGCAGTGAGGCTTTTGCTTTTAGGTGGGTTTGCGGTTATCTGTCTGTATATTGTATATCTTTTGTTTGGATCTAGTATTCTCCATCTACCACTGTTTGTATATGTCTTAGAGACGACTTGTGAGGACTCTGTGTTCCATATTTGGTGACTTTGGGTGTCGTGCTCGTGGGAGCCTGTTATGTTGGAAAGTTTTACCTCCTTATGCAGTTTCCTTTGATATTTCTTCGCTTCGGTGTCGTATACTTGTTGTGGTTTTTGTCTCCACCGTTGGGCGTGATTTTACTCCCATTTGGGATGCTTTTTATATTATCTGTGTTATACCGTTTTCGGGGGTAGTTTTACAAAGGAGGTGCAGCCGAAATTTTCAAGAAAGAAAACTTGAGTTAGAGATTTTACTTGTGATTTTCTAAATGTTTTAAACTATGTTTTCTCCGTTGATCCAGTTTGGGTGGTTTAGATTTCTGGGTTTTCGGCTTGCTTGAGTTGCGTACGCCTGTAGACGTTACATAGTTCAATTGCCGGTTACGGGCCAAACTTGGGTCGTGACACCGGTACGTGGACGCTTGAGCACTGGGCGCTAGCAAAAGAAAGGGATTTTTTACCCCCGGGAATAGGAGTTAAACTCCAAAAGAGGATTTTGAGCGGAGTTAAACTCCAAAAGATCTGGATTAGGAGTTAAACTTCATTGAGGATTTGGGTCTTAGAGTTGAACTCCCTAAAAATATTTAGAGGTTCTTTTCTCTTATGCCTTGGATCTTTCCCAAATGGGATCTTTGGAGATGGGTCTCCTCCTCCTCTTCTGTTGGCCGGATCTTGGAGAACAAGAGGGGTGAGATTTTAAATATTTCTCCTTTTTAAGATCTGATGGAATATCCAAGCTCCCGTTTGTGGGTTTTGTGGTGAAAAACTATTTAGTTTTGGAAAAGAAAAAGTAAAACTCCTGATTTATCCCAAAAGAAAGAAGAAGGTTTAGAACCTTGAGGAAGGAGAAGGAGGCAGAGGCCTTAGAGATTTTTTTAGAGAGAGAAAAAGATCCTGAGATGTTTTCATTATCTTTGCCTTTATAGGCTATACACTTTACACATAGCACCTTAGGCTTTATAAAATGGCATTTTGCCCATCCCATGCCTCATGTGCTATTTCTTTTTACACGTAAACCATGGGCTTTAGAAAAATTTGGTTTTATGCCCATTTTCCTTACATTTTTTCATAGAAATAAAAAAGGAAATACACCAAAAATTATTTATTACAAAATTTTTATTTTGGCATGGGGGGAGGCCGGCCGCTCTATGTTCGGGCTCGCCCCGGGCATTGGCCCACCTGACTTGGGCTTGGGCCCACTTGGCTTGGGGTTGACTTTGATTTTGACTTGGTCAACCGGAGTGTAAATTTTGACCCCAACAATGTGTAAGTGCATGGTGCTCCTTTCCGTGACTACTACGGCTTTGCGGAAACAAAAATTTTAAAAAACTTGAGCACTACACACTTGAAACCCTTGAATATAAGTCCAAACACTAAATTAAACAACACTTACTAGAGTTTTAACTACTAGATTAATGTAACAAACTTTATAGACGGTCCTTTGGTTCTTGAAAGGTTCACTCCTTGAGCTCATAGGGTCGATGGAACGAGCTCTCAAAGTCGAACAATCACGTCAAAGACGATCCACCCGAGGATACCGATCCAAGCGATTGCTTCACCGAAGCAACTAAAGATGGAGTCTTGCTAGGACATGATGCTTAGAGGGTGTAGTTTATAAACAAGATGCTCTCTTTTCTTTTCTCAAAACTCAAGAAGATAAGTGAAGAAGAAGATGAAGAAAGACGACAACTAGAGAAAAATATCAACAGTTGATAAAAACTATCATTATCTTCTCACACTCTTTCACTTATCTCTTCATGCTAGAAACAAAACAAGTAGGTAAGGTAGTGACTCACTAGTGTGAGTGACAAGCCCACACACTTCTCCATTCTTCCATGAAGAAATAAGAGAGAGAGTGTAGCCACCTCACTAGGTACACATATACATACACTTATATAAAAATATAAATGCATGTATATAAACAAGTATACCAAACCCGTATTTATAATAAATACGTATACCGTATTTCTACCAAAATATAAATATCGTATTTTACCGAAAATACAAAATACAAGTATTCATATTTAGAAAGAAATACATGTATTTGTATCAGAGCACAAATACCCATATTTATAAAAATACACGTAATCGTATAAATACCGTATTCGTGTTAAAATACAAATACCTAAAAGAGAGCAATATAATACTTGTATCAAAACTGGCTGTCTTTCAATCCTGCTATTACTACTAAATAGACTAATTAAAGTACGTGTATAAATACACGGGTTCAATCGAACATCCAGGCGTATCGAAATACGCAAACTACACCATTTCGCGAGAACCGGGAAAAACTCTGCATGGACTCTAAAGACTCGACAATAATCTGTCAGTGGGTTTAACCACAAGCACGTCAGTGGCACTAGCTGTACGTAACGGCTACCCAGGTATCTGTCAAAAGGGAGATCGGTAAAATAACTCATCTGAAAACCCTACTGATCCTATAGGTGGCATTCTCCATATAATCTGGTCTGTTCGTCTAAGAGTATCGCATATCGGGTCTAGGGAGATGGTAAACGTCAAACCTCTAATAGTGCGACAAGTAATGTCGGTGTGGAACCCAATACAACCTGAGAAACTACTGGTGTACCACTAGTAAATCTCACTTGCCCTAGCCAGGGATCTTTAGTATTAGCCAATTGTACACAGTACGATATCAACTCCCAATACAGGAAGAGACGAATCCCTTATGTCACGACCCAGAAAAGGCACGTGACTGGCACTTGAATCATGTGAAGTCTATAGGACCCCACGAAATTTAAGTAAGCCAAAAGCCCAGAAATTTAAACCTTTAGGGAAAATAGTGGAGGTGAAGTTTTGAAATAAGGTTAAATGAAATCAGGTTGTTTTGTAAAGACATAGGTAATATAATATAAAACCAATGTTTTTCAGCTATCATGAAAACATGTTTCGTCATTGAAAATTTTAGCAGCACATTCTTTGTAAATTTTAACCCGAAAACGGTACAAGAATATATAATAAAGGCATCCCCAGGCGTGAGCTAGCCCCTTCGCCAAATGGCGGAAACAACCACGCAAGTAAAGAAAATATACAACGCTGAAAGCGAGGATCAAAACTCAGAAAGAAAGTAAAGAAAACAGGCATCATTAGAAAAACCAGAAAACAATAACATATACATGAGCATGACTCTAAGGCCGAAAGAATAATACAATAATGGTTTCTAAGTCTACTAAATATATATAGTTTGGTTGATGGAGCTTTTGACTAGATACAATTGAAATATAAAGTACAACAATGACGGTGGTAATGATGCAATGTATCCCACCTACCAAATCATTCACCCGAAAGAAAGTGGTGTGCCAGCGAAACCGCTACGGAACCTATATGGCTAAACCTGCGAGAAACTGTGGCACAACGGGATTAAGTTGCCAACTCGTGAGTAGAAGACATCACCGAGTAGAAATCGCATGTATCAAGATCTCATAGGTCATACGGTACTATAATACTAGAATAATAATGATACGATAACATCGAGTAGCTGTAAAGGTAGTTTTATGAGCATATGTGAATTGTCAGAACTCGTGTCCATGTCACAAGGTAACTATATGTCATGTATAGTATGTATGAATGCATCATCAAATGGGTGTGTCCAGCATCGACACACAAAATCATCAGAAAATCTTAGTGCCCAACATCGACACTCAAAACATCATGAAAACCTTGTCCATCAATGACACATCATACTCATATCTCGGGCTTCGTCAGTCCGGATCGGCCCAAATCTTCTGATCACATGACTACGGTCGGAATCCTCCGGATCTCCACCGCGTCAAATATCACCGGTAGGTAATGCTCCCCAGCCGGCCTCATCCCCTACATCACGAGCTTCTTGCCCCGAGGTACCTTACTGGGTCCACCATGTACCCGCAGACGGTTCATCCAACTCCTCGAATTGGGTCTCAAAAACCAAACTCAGAATCGACAAAACATCATGGTTGACACGAAATATCAAATCAAGGGAAAACCGCATTTCTTCTTTTTAAAAGAAGGAGCTTAAGTTTTCAAATTTGCGTGCGGTTCCCAAATCCAGAAATCTCATGAAATACCGAAATCTCATAATTATGAATCAATAAGAATAAATTGAATATCGACATACAGCCCCTCAACAGTACATAGCAGAATAAGTATATGAATCCGTGCAACATCTAAGTAAGGAATGCAGTGTCTAAACAAGCATATGAGAGCAAGAATACTAATAAGATATTTATACTACCAGCTAGCAGGTTATACTAGTGAAGTAACGTTTTCTAATGTGTACGTGGCATGGCAAATACCGATGATGATGTGTGTGAGCCGGAAAGCAAGTGTACGTATAACATGCACATCATCGGTAATGGTGTGAGGGTCCTGGTAGTCGATATCATAACAACTAATGAAAACACATGAATATATCTACAATGCAATGAGAACAGTAAGAGTACAATAGGAAGTAAATATTTAAAGAAACAACATAGTACACTATATATTTGTATACGAGCCATACAGTTATAGTATTTAAAATAGCATGAATCGTTGTTTTTAGAAAAGTAGGGGCTACGGTGTTTTGAAGAATGAATACCATTTTAAAAATCCATAGCATCCCTTGGTTGCCCATTTTAAAATACCCACGATTCGCTAATTTTACAAATAGGTATGACTCAACTATAATCTAACATCTACTTAATAATTAAGAAACTAACTAAAAGCTAAACTAAAACCTGGGTCAAAGTAATGGAAGACTATACATATCCGAGTCGATATATGTAGTAGTCGGCGATCCAGCCTCATATCATCACGTATGCTAATGTCTATCGTACGGCATCCTCGAGTCAAGATTGCGGATCAATCATCATATATACCTCGTACGGTAATATCCATCTTACGGCATCCTCAAAATCAAGGGTATGAGTCAAATATCATATATATATATATATCATCATTCATACGGTATCATGCATCGTACAATATCAATATCACGGGTACAGATCTAAAGTCTCGTACAATCTATCATTTCATCAAGTCACATGTTATCGCATGTTTTGTATATATCCCCAACGATCCTTTAATATATCATATTGTGTACGGTGTATGGACTCAATCACATATCAACCTCATGACATCATGCCCGATCATATCGACTCATATCCAATCAACATCTCATATCCTCATCTTATACGTATATGTATACTATAACTATATATATATATATATATATCAACACATCCATATATATATTCATATATATATATATATACACCCATATCATAACACGAGTGTGTGTGTGAGTGTGTGTGCGCAACAATATAAATTAACGGGTCTCGACTATAGAAAATAGACCAAGGGTAAACACTACCAACAAGTATGCCTATTCTAACCTAGAGTCTTCTAGAGCCCTACCTGCTAAGTATCTGTATCTCACATTAAAACATATATAATAATATACGCATCCTTATCTACGAATTGCGGGGGTGCTATACGCCATCCACCCGACTTCCCCCGTAGATTTGCATCTACTCACCTCGATCCTCGCTTGCCGAATTCGATGACGCCTTTCTCTTCCTCATAGTCCCGAAGTCTACACGGGGGTACCTACAGTTCCTAAGCACATCGTATCATAAAACAAGACTCAAATTCAAGAAATTCTGATACGGCACATGAAACACACATAGGTTGAAACCAATGGTCCACGCATGCAAAAAAACCAAACAACTCTCGCCATCGACGTACGAACGTCAATCGACCGAGATAAAACACAATTACGAAAACTCAAGTTATTAAAACTGCAAAACGAAAACAACAACTCAAGAAAATACTCCCAGATTTTCCTCGGGTGAGAATTGAGACATTTAGCATATAGTATATGTTAAGTTAACAGACAATGGAGCCATGGACCAAGCCCGAGACAATTTGCCCATGCCCAGGCCGAAAATTGAAGCCAAAAATGGAATTATTTGCGGCCTCAGTGAAGAGTTAGGGGCTCGGGTCTCAGATGTAACTTCTAGGTCGCCTTCACGTTTCACTATGATCGCTAAATATTTTTCAGGGTTCACTTGTTGCAGCAGATCCTATAATATCATCACAATTCCCACAAAATCCAATATTGGCAAATTCTAAGTTCGTGGTTTGGGAGTTAAGTCTCAGGTTTTGTCCGTAATTCTAACACTACAGGGGTTGTAGTTACTAATTACACCTCAAATACATCCTCACAACTCAAGATAAGCCCTAACCCTCATCTTGAAATTCTGAAAGTTCACTAAACCACATCGGTGAAATTCTAAACTATGATAGGATATATGAAATACCAAAACTTAACTAAAAGGGTAGGAATTATACCACATTTAGCAACTTAAGAATTTTCTTGAGTTGCTCAACGTCTTCAATGTTCAAACTTGATGCCTCCATAGGGTTGGTTGTAGGGTTATGATCATTTTTTTGTGAAGGTGACATGGTAGTTTGAGGTGGCCATGGGTGGTAGATGAGTTGTAGGCTGGAGGATGAAAGAGATGAAGAAGAATGAAGAAGAGAAATGAAGTGAAGAAAATAATAAGACGTTGGCTCAAGACTAGAACTTTCTCTTCCTTTCTATCCCTCTTGTCCCCTCAAACATGACACAAGTCACCTCACCCTCTCTCTCTCTCTCTTTATTTTTCCTTTTTCTTTTCTCTTTACTTAAAAACAAAACAAAGGAAAACAATCCAAGTAGATTAAAATTGAAGCATGGTTCAAAATATGTAATATTGTTTTTTTCTGCAACATGTTAAGTTGCATACTATGCATAAATAAGATTAATGCAAATTTAGTGAAATACTAATCGAGTATAGTAAACAACCCATTTACAAATAATTGTATAATAATTCATAAAATGCCCAAATCATATAAATACCTTCAAATCAATAATTCTTATTAATTTCCCAATTATTTTTCAAATTATCGGTCTATAATTATACCTTTTCATTAAAACTAATCTCCATACTTTTAAAATATCCCTAATAATAATTTTTTAATTATTTAAAATCCCAAAAATAATATTTTATTTTCTGAAATGTTACAATCTTCCCCCCTTAAATATATTCGGTCCCCAAATTTAAATTTAAATCTCCCCCAAATACTAAAACATTTCAACAAAGCAATCAAGTCGTCGGGGCTCTGAGTCATAAATACTTAAAACATAACATAGCGCAATACATATGCAATGAGAACGAGTGTAAAACTCAAATCAAAACTCCATCAACCATCACACAATCATCGGAGTTATGGCGAAAAATACAATGTTAAAATCCAATATGAAAACCAGCATGATATACTCAAAACAGTAACATGTATATAGTACGCATCGTTGTAGGAAAAATATGGGAACTATAGCTCTTTTGAAAATCCCTTCCGTAAATGACGATGCATGCATAAATACTCTGGTGCTGTCCTCAGACTAGTCCAGCTCGGTCGCTAAACCATAGTACATATCATAAAACATGATGCTGGAAATGAAACCAATCTCAATAAAGTATACAAAATTGCCACGTGCGTCTAGTGCACACGGAATTCGAAATCAAATACAGGTGCCATACATGTGCAAAGAAACAAAATCAAAGTGCAACAGTTGTGCACGAAAACATATATCGAGTGCAACGGGTGTGCACGACAACAATAACAGGTGTATCTGATATGCACGAAGAATCTCGATTTAGTGCATCTGGTGTGCACAAAATCACATCTAATGCGCTAAATGTATGCAATAATCTCAATCAAGTGCACAAGGTGCTCGAAAACATAATCCCGTACACTAGGGTGCACAAAAATGAATATCGAATAGCAAAATTGAAATCAACGGTATACGATATACACCTAATCAAATCAAGTATACCGTGGTATGTAAACTCATAAATATATGCATCTACTTACACAAAACCATATCAATACTGAACACTCGTGTAACTATACCGAATGCATAAGTCAAAATCATGTGCACATTGCATGCATGAAATCAAAATCAATATCTCAGAATGCATAGAAATCAAAATCAAGTGCAGTGGGTATGCGCAAAACGAAAATCAGTACAACTGATACATGAGAATACAAATCAAGTGCAACTGCGGTGCACCTAGAAAATATCAATCATAACACGAGTCGTCGAAATACCGAAAATCTAGAACAAAGGAGATGTGATATCCGAATCACCAAATCGCAAAATCATAAATACTGTTGTCGATGTGCCCCTCCTTCAATGTCGAAGGGTATCGGTGCATCCAAAGCTAGCAGAGCAAGTATCTACTTGCCTCATGTTCACGGTCTGACGCCTTCTGCCCTTAGATTCTCATCTCTCTCTATGGATTACCATTTATATGCCCTCTTGGCTTGACAACCCGATTCGGGGTAGTGATAGAAACAGTCCCGTTCTGGCGCTTCTCTGAAGATCTCCTGACCAATTACATGGCCACTCATAACGTATCTCGTCGATGATAGCAAACTCTGGCCCCTAGAGTGCGTGTAATACGACCGATCCTGGGTCTAAGTCTCCTCATATAGTATTCCAGAAGGTTCCTGTCCGGGTCTCTCCCAAATCTCATCTCTGCAGGACTGCTCAAAAGTTGGCATTCTATGCTAAATCCGTTTTGTTTTTTCCGGGACAGTTGCATTCTTTTCAAGACTTTTCTCTGGAATTATGGCTGCATTTTACGCCTCTGCATGCGTATCAAATCTCTAATGTCAACGGACATCAAGATCTCGTACGAACCGCTTGTTGGAGATAGTGCCCTCAGAGTCAATTATTAGGTCACAGGTACGGGATTGCAATGATTGATGGAGGACCTATCCCGGTAGGACAGTCTTACTCGAGATGATAGTATGCTATCTGGTTTACCTTTATCATCGTGTACTGTTTTAAGTGACCTGACACGTCGCTATTACACGTTGATAGAGCCCCTAGGATTCTTGCTTGACCACCAGCAGTATGAGGGCGATCATATAAGTGGGAGCTGGGGGTCTATAAGCATATCCTTAAAAGGTCCCTAGTCATGAGAGTTTCGAGACAGGGCATCGATTCTCCATAGTAGACTAGTGTATACAGTCGAGACCCCGACGAGGGGCGGTGGCCGGTCTCACAAGCCACTGGTGTCAGTTGGATCACCTAAGATGTATATAGGTGCACATTGGGTTATGAGTACACCGGACAGGACTCGCCGGGAACATGCTAGTTGGTCATATACCAGACGTCAGATGGCAGTTCCCTGGTGACATGTGTGCAGGTTAGTTCATCGACCTGGGGATCGTCATTCGTCTCGTGTGAGTTCCCACTGTACTTTGATTACTACCCTACCACGGCTCAAAGGAGTCGTGCAAACAGGTTTTAGTTGGGTACAGTCCCGAGCCACATGGAGGCAGTGAGCGTATCTTCAGGGGTTCGTCTCTCCCGGTATTGGGGGTGAGGTCGTGCTGTGTCTAGGAGAGCCATTACACGAAGCCCTCGGCCGAGGCAAGGAGATTTACTGGTAGGTATTCCAGTAGTATCTCAGGGAGTTCTGGGCTACACTCCGACACGACTTGTACCGCTTTTGGGGGTCTGAATTTTACCAACCCCCTAGGCCCGCCATGCGATGCTCATAGACGAACGGACCGGACTGTACGGATATTGTCACTGACAGACTCAGTAGGGTGTCAGGCTGAGTTCGCTCACAGACGTCCCTTTTGGTCAATACCTGGTAGCCCGTTATGTATTGGCTTATACCTCTAACGTGCTAGTGGTTAAATCCACAACCAAGGTGTTGATGAGTCTTTAGAGTCCCCCATATTCAGTTACTCAGCTTTCGGGCGAAAGGTTGTAGGGGCCGTATGGAGATATGGCAAGGTCCGATCAGATACGTGCGGTATTGCACGGATCAGGATCGGACAGTTTGTACTAGAGGCCGTATGGATATATGGCAGGGTTCGATCGGATACGTGCGGTATTGCACTGATCAGGATCGAACGGATATTACTAGCCGTCTTTGGTTTAAGCCGGATCCTAGTATAGTACAGTGTAGACTTTGTCTCATTGCATTTGTATTTCGGTCGAAATACAGATGCGGGTGTGTATGCACAGTATCGGGGTTTTCCTGTAATTTATTACGGGACCAGTTTTCTGGGGTTGCCAGTTTGCTTTCCGTTTCGGCCAATATCCATTGTTTCGTTCATTGGCCGAAGATTGGTGGAGGAGGGCTTATTTGCATTGTTGCAAATAAGTGTTTGTGGAGGGGTTCTTTGCTTATTGTTGTATCATGATAGCCTCTCATTGACCTTGACTTCTAGCTTCATGATAGCTTGACTTTTAGTGGTCATGATGGTTGTTGATGGTTGGAGTTGTGTGTGGTTTTGCTTATGATCATATTCTTTCATGATTTGTTTTTAATGCCTTGCATTATTGTTCAAGCCACTCACTCCCTCATATTTTCCTATCTCATTCTCTCCCTCACTCACTTGAGATGGCCGGCCAAAGCATTAGGGGCTGTCCAAATTTTTGCATGTGGGATTTTTGCTCTTTTGCTTTTGTAAAATCCCACAAGTCCCTCCACATTGTTCTCATATCATTTCCTCCACCAAAAGGCAATTCCTACAACCCCAAAGTGAGACTTGAGGACTACATATTCTACAGCGAATCTTGGGCACGTCGAGTAGCCGGCTTCGTGCCCGAGTTGCCTCGGCATTGAGGTGGGAGCCCGTAAAAGAAGTAGGCGATGTGGTGCACTTCCGGCGACGAGGAGGAGACGGCACATTCCGCAGGAGATCGGGACGACGACGAGAAGACCGGAGGACTCGGATCTGTCGGTATATCTCTCTTCCCTTTCTTGTTGATAGCTAGGACTAATTAATGGTTCGATCCGGGTATTAGTGCGCGGCGGTTTGCCAGTTCAAGTAAAATTAAAGTTTATCACCGCTTCCGCATTTGGCCGTCGGATTGACGGCCGGGGTGCCGCCGTGCACTTACAGTGGTATCAGAGCCTCGCCATTAACTTAGTCTAGCTTGGTTTAATGTGTTTTACATTTCCGATCGACCAAAATTCCAAAAACCATATTTTGATCACATCAGTTTTCTGTTGGAAATTTTTGGTGTCGAAAAATTTTTCAGGTTGTATAAAATTGATGTACTGGAAATTATAAGGATACTGTAGAAATTCGACACTGTGATTCACCAATGGGAGCGCGGAACCGCGGCCAAACCCCCCTTTGGGCCGCGGTTCCGCCGCACAATGGAGTGATCACTGTATCCAATTTCTACAGTTCCTTTCTGGGGTTAAAATTGGGGTTTTGGAATATTAATTTTGGGCCCAGAATTTCTTGATGTGCTACAGTAGTACTTGGGGGCCCACTTGTTAAAGTTTGATCGATCGGATATTTTAAACACATTATTTCACAGTATTTACATTATATCTGCGACCGTGAATGTCACTTGATCGGTAAATCCGGTCTAACTGCTATAGCCCGGTTAGACGGATTTGCGAACATGATTTTCACGTTGATGTTCTGTTTTTGCTGTGATGTTGCGGATCGGTCGTGGGGGATAGCCTGGATGCAATGCTAGTACAGTTCTGTTGTATTATGTACATTTGATATTGCGGGACGAGCGTCCGACATGTGGACTGCCGTCACTGCCTGTTTGTATTATTATTTTGGGGCACGGCCAGGTTGCGGTCGATGTACCCGTTGTCTCTATATTTTACTTTCTGTACTAAGGTTACCCCGCGGAGGGGTGCACGGATAGCCGGGTTCTAGAGGGCAACAAGCCCGCATCTCATGGCATTGAGACGGAGGGGGCTTCACTCTAGAATTGGCGGGCTATTCGCCGCACTCGTAGGGGGTATAGGTTGACCCAGGAGGGGTGCCCAAGTTACCGGATTCCGTGAAGTGCTGGGTGGTCCATTCACGGAGCTGAAGGGGGCTGCCTCGCTTCAGGTTTTGGCGGGTGACTTGCCGCGCCCGTAGGGGTCTAGGATTCCATTGCACAGGCTATCCACACGACCAGGGGAACGTCGGGTTTCAGCGGCTCTGTGAAACTCGGGGATCCCAGATATCTGTATTGTTTCTGTGATGCTGTACATTTTCTGTGATGTTGCATTTCTTTTCACGCCTTGAGCAAAATATAATATATTGGTATATATATTAGTAGATGTTGTATATGTTTTACATCCGCGCTAGTCCAGTCCCCGCTCTGTCGTTAGTTAGCTAACCTAACGGGTAATGACGGGACCCAGTGGCGAATGCGGATGGCATATACGTACATCAGTATATTTTCGTTCTTTTTGGTGTGATCAATTGATGGGACTGCGTTGATTCGGATCAATGCAAGTTAAAAACAAACCAAATCTGATGTTGTTGGAACACTTTTCAAAAAGCTGTTATTGCAAGGACGTTCACTTTTGTTTTGCATCGTGGTATTCAGTTGGAATATCCTGCTCCTCAGTCGACGAGGCAAGGGCCGAGATCCCTTCACCGGGAGTGACCCCTTGGACAGAAGTTTGCGTCAGGGCAATGACTTCACTATAGCCGATTACTTTTGCTTTGCACCGTGGTATTCAGTTGGAATATCCTGCACCCCATTCTACGGGGAAAGAGCCGAGATCCCTTCACCGGGAGTGACCTCTTTAGCAACGGTTTTCGTCACTATATTTTTAAAAAGCTATCCGTTCCTTCGACGATATCAAGTTCTTTACGTTAAAGGTTTTCGCCAGAAACCATTCGTAGCCCTCCGTCGTTTCAGACGGGTAGCACGTAGTATTCATGCTATGTTTGTTGGCCTTCGTCAAGGCATAGTGTATGGTAGCTGCTTGTTGCCTTTCTGCAGCATAGATAGATGCGTTGGTTTGGGACAGTCGTATAGCCTTGTTGGCCTTCGTCAAGGGCTTGTGCGGGTGGGTTCAAATCAACCTGGAGAATGACGGGTAGAACTTGACATGTGACTTATGATTTGTTGGCCTTCGTCAAGGTCATAAGAGCATAGGGCAGAAATCACATCGGGAGTTTCAAAAGAACTGAAACTTGCCAGATATGCGCATACCTTCTGGAGTGTGACACCGTGAGCGGATTCCGTCACGTTATCATGCGATGAGAGTTGGATCCCGATTCCCACTGATGAGTTAGTTTACTCCTCGGGTGACCCCGACTAATTCTTCTTTCAGGTTTGGAGGAGAATTTGAGGTACAGTGGGAGGTTTCCAGATTAGATAAATTGGTAACCATTCTGATCTAGGTTAGAGTGCACGCTGAGTGTTTCTTTTCTCTCTCTCTCTTTGGCAGCGACCATTGACCCGACCCTAAGACTATGACTCAGTGACCAAGTTGACCGAACCTTCTTGACACCGGCTTTTGGATTGTCAGAGTTGCAAACCTCATTGCCACTCCCACTTTTGCCCTTTTCTCCAGGACACCCCGTATCATTACGAACGTCCACTTCCATTGGACAAAACCATCGTATGGTTAGATACGAACTCGAAGGAATTTATTCGAGGATGGTTTCAGGTTCTGGAGGAAACGGATAGGATTATTCAGTTGTCTTTTCCTTTTACCCTCTCTCAGGTTACGAGTACTCCTTGGTTTAGGGGTAGTACACCTATTACGCAAATTGGATTGTCTTCTTCCAAACCTTAGGCTGGTGCCGACCGGTAGGGAATGAAGAAAACCAATTAGCATAACGATGGTGTGCAGAAGGTATTAAGTTCAGACAAAGCAAGGGATTAGTAAGAGGGCAAAGTAAATTGCAACAGATATTCACGACCAAACCAAGTATTCCTTCGCCAATCCTAAATCACCTTTGTATTTCTCCAGGACACTCCGTATCACTACGAAGATCCACAGTTTATTGGATACTCCATCGTATGGTTATATACGAACTCGAAAGGAACTTGTTCCAGTTCGGGGATGGATTCTGGTTCAGGAGAAATAGGAATAAGGTTTATTCGGTTGTCTTTTATCCTCACCTTCTCTCGCATTGCGGGTGCTCCTAGGATTAGGACAGTACACCCATTATGCTTATTGGATAGTCTTCTTCCAAACCATAGGCTGGTGCCGAACGGTAGGGAAGGAAGAAAACCATTTAGCCTAAAGGGGTGTGCAGAAGGTAATGACTAAAGACATATGAAGGGATTTGGAGAGGTGGCAAAGAACTATACGGTTACAGTCGTGAATCTGGAAGAGGCATTACTAGGAATACCGGGATACCCCATCGAAACATTTCGATGTTTCAGTCTCACTATGTACTGTTAAAGGAAGACTGATTTCCCAGTTAGACACTTGCTCCAGGGTATGTATTTACCAGGTACGATTCTCACATCTGTATGGTTTTACAGATGATGAGTGGGAGTAAGTTATTGGGAATTGGGTGATCATCCTCATTATATCGGGATTCGTTGTAATCGGTGATATTTGAGGAAATCACCTGGGCTGTTTGCCGGTCGGCAAATATTTGGTTTTGAATATCCGCTGTTATGCACCAATTTCAAATCGATATATCTGTATGTCTATTTTCATAGAGTGAGATATACCCTTTTGAAATTATGTCTGTGACATTTACCTATATCAGTGGATGGTTAGGTAAGGAGCATTAAACAGCGGTGTAATTCTTCTTAACCATAAGTACAGTTTTCAACCTACGACACACAGTGAATGAGTTGTCAAACTCAAGGGACTTATACAGAGTATTGTATGTTGTCCAGGGTCCATCAGGACAGAGGGGTTGGTCCTCGTACTATATTCAGTTTACTTATGACTTCTCTAGTTTTTAGACAGGTGTTTCGTGGAAACACAGGGTCCGAATTTGGAGAAGTTATAGGTATTTGAATAGAGTAGAGAACCAGGTGTAGCAAGTATCGGGATTCTTCAAAGAGATCGAAGATGTAGATACTTGTGTATGGTATTCAGTCGATAGTAATGATAAAGAGATCTTGCTTCTCTTTCAGGTTACTCATAATTGGAAGCATTCCTAAGTTGAGTAACGCTGATCAGGCCTCCTTTCATTTAGTTTACATGCACTGGAGACAGTTGCATGATTTGGATCTGGTTCAGTTAAATCAGTGCCTCTGGTCCTATATGGGATATAGAACAGTTCATATCTTAACGATGTTAAGGTACGGGGAGTTGTCCGGCTTATGATTAAAACCAGACACTGGACAACTCAAGGCACATTTCTGTAATGGCTGTTTGTGGGTTGACCCAGGCTATGACGAGGGTTGATTTTCTACCATCTGGATGAACAATAGCAATATTGTTCTAGACTCGCCACAGTTTTATTAAAAATGGATTTTTTCAGAAAACAGTAGTGGGAGTATGGTAGAACTGGAGGTGATTCCAGAACCACGAACGATTACTGAAGATTTGACAAGGAACCTAAAGATTCAATCTGGATTGACATTCCATTAGCCACTCCGCAGATACGGTGGGTAACTTCAGGCACCCGAGAGGTACTACGGTAGCCTCAAGGACGGTGACAGGGAAGTTCTTGTTTACCCACAATTACTATTGCTGTTGTTTCAGGCTGCGAGACCCGGCGGGAAGATGAGTATAGCGTCGTTCTGAACTCGCTTTAGAAGTGTACGTGTATATGACTCTGCCAGAGGGTTGTCGTAGTCAGTGGGAGCAACGGAAGCATTGGTGGACAGGTAGCTTATGTCTATTTATAGACTAAAGCAGATATAGCGGAGATAGATCATCTATTTCTGACGTGACAGTCATAGTTTTGACTTCATCAGAATAGGGGATGGATCTGTTGAGAAGGTAGTAGGGTGTGATATCCTGGTATTTGGATGACATACACATAGTAGGAAAAGAAACTCCTATACTACAATCGGTTATACTTTGGTCGTCACACAGTGGTTTCTCCATAAAGGAAATGGATTTTATATCAGACATACTGGTTACTAGATCTATGGTTTTAGATCTAGATTTGGGTAGTCTCCCAATCTGGGTACTTAGACAGCATTCTAAGGGTATTTAGAAGGGATGACTCCTGGCACGGTAGTGTACCTGCAGGTAATGGAGTCACCCTCTCTAAAGGTGTCTTATAGACTAAAGTAGAGAGGGATGTGCATGATTGGCAGATCACTTGCTTAGGCAATTGAGTCAATCATGAGATGTCAAGTACCACACCAGATGTTGTTCTTGCACTAGATGCAATAAGTTGACATTAATCCAATCCTGGAGAAACAGTCGGAAGCAGTTTTAGAACATAAGTGGATGTTCTAGGGATATGATAACGACAGCCTCATTCGGGAGACAGTTATCATTCCAGGCTTCCAAGGTGACATGGACGACAAGGAGGTTGTCAGAGTTATAGTTCTCCTTCTGACGAAGGGCAGTATTTTGGACAGGTGGTCCAAGGAAATACTGAGGGTGGCATGGCGCAGGATACTGATTAAGTTCAGTTGACGATACAGTCTAAGGAGTTTGGATTTGGAGTTCATTTATGAGCTAAATCCCATCAGACATCCAGACACATCCTAAGACAGGTATTGCTCATTTCGGGAGATGGCTTTCTCCGCGAACATGAGATTTAGAGAGACATAGAAAGAAACATCAAGGAGGATCCACTCACTGAGGCTATTCCTCGAACGCAATAGTTTCGCAAACGAGCTTTGTGAGACTGATTAGTAGAGGAGTTGGGTGTTCGGTATCACACGGGCTGTGAGTATGCGACATCGCAATAATTGGCCTTGAGTGCAAGTGGGAGATTGTTGGAGATAGTGCCCTCAGAGTCAATAATTAGGTCACAGGTACATGATTGCAATGATTGATGGAAGACCTATCCCGGTAGGACAGTCTTACTCGAGATGATAGTATGCTATCTGGTTTACCTTTATCATCGTGTACTGTTTTAAGTGACCTGACACGTCGCTATTACACGTTGATAGAGCCCCTAGGATTCTTGCTTGACCACCAGCAGTATGAGGGCGATCATATAAGTGGGAGCTGGGGGTCTATAAGCATATCCTTAAAAGGTCTCTAGTCGTGAGAGTTTCGAGACAGGGCATCGATTCTCCATAGTAGACTAGTGTATACAGTCGAGACCCCGACGAGGGGCGGTGGCCGGTCTCACAACCCACTGGTGTCAGTTGGATCACCTAAGATGTATATAGGTGCTCATTGGGTTATGAGTACACCGGACAGGACTCGCCAGGAACATGCTAGTTGGTCATATACCAGACGTCAGATGGCAGTTCCCTGGTGACATGTGTGCAGGTTAGTTCATCGACCTGGGGATCGTCATTCGTCTCGTGTGAGTTCCCACTGTACTTTGATTACAACCCTACCACGGCTAAAAGGAGTCGTGCAAACAGGTTTTAGTTGGGTACAGTCCCGAGCCACATGGAGGCAGTGAGCGTATCTTCAGGGGTTCGTCTCTCCCGGTATTGGGGGTGAGGTCGTGCTGTGTCTAGGAGAGCCATTACACGAAGCCCTCGGCCGAGGCAAGGAGATTTACTGGTAGGTATTCCAGTAGTATCTCAGGGTGTTCTGGGCTACACTCCGACACGACTTGTACCGCTTTTGGGGGTCTGACTTTTACCAACCCCCTAGGCCCGCCATGCGATGCTCATAGACGAACGGACCGGACTGTACGGATATTGTCACTGACAGGCTCAGTAGGGTGTCAGGCTGAGTTCGCTCACAGACGTCCCTTTTGGTCAATACCTGGTAGCCCGTTATGTATTGGCTTATACCTCTAACGTGCTAGTGGTTAAATCCACAACCAAGGTGTTGATGAGTCTTTAGAGTCCCCCATATTCAGTTACTCAGCTTTCGGGCGAAAGGTTGTAGAGGCCGTATGGAGATATGGCAAGGTCCGATCAGATACGTGCGGTATTGCACGGATCAGGATCGGACAGTTTGTACTAGAGGCCGTATGGATATATGGCAGGGTTCGATCGGATACGTGCGGTATTGCACTGATCAGGATCGAACGGATATTACTAGCCGGCTTTGGTTTAAGCCGGATCCTAGTATAGTACAGTGTAGACTTTGTCTCATTGCATTTGTATTTCGGTCGAAATACAGATGCGGGTGTGTATGCACAGTATCGGGGTTTTCCTGTAATTTATTACGGGACCAGTTTTCTGGGGTTGCCAGTTTGCTTTCCGTTTCGGCCAATTTCCATTGTTTCGTTCATTGGCCGAAGATTGGTGGAGGAGGGCTTATTTGCATTGTTGCAAATAAGTGTTTGTGGAGGGGTTCTTTGCTTATTGTTGTATCATGATAGCCTCTCATTGACCTTGACTTCTAGCTTCATGATAGCTTGACTTTTAGTGGTCATGATGGTTGTTGATGGTTGGAGTTGTGTGTGGTTTTGCTTATGATCATATTCTTTCATGATTTGTTTTTAATGCCTTGCATTATTGTTCAAGCCACTCACTCCCTCATATTTTCCTATCTCATTCTCTCCCTCACTCACTTGAGATGGCCGGCCAAAGCATTAGGGGCTGTCCAAATTTTTGCATGTGGGATTTTTGCTCTTTTGCTTTTGTAAAATCCCACAAGTCCCTCCACATTGTTCTCATATCATTTCCTCCACCAAAAGGCAATTCCTACAACCCCAAAGTGAGACTTGAGGACTACATATTCTACAGCGAATCTTGGGCACGTCGAGTAGCCGGCTTCGTGCCCGAGTTGCCTCGGCATTGAGGTGGGAGCCCGTAAAAGAAGTAGGCGATGTGGTGCACTTCCGGCGACGAGGAGGAGACGGCACATTCCGCAGGAGATCGGGACGACGACGAGAAGACCGGAGGACTCGGATCTGTCGGTATATCTCTCTTCCCTTTCTTGTTGATAGCTAGGACTAATTAATGGTTCGATCCGGGTATTAGTGCGCGGTGGTTTTCCAGTTCAAGTAAAATTAAAGTTTATCACCGCTTCCGCATTTGGCCGTCGGATTGACGGCCGGGGCGCCGCCGTGCACTTACACCGCTTATTCCGCTTCCCCTCGGCAAGGACTAATTGGAATCATCTTTTCGTAGCTGTGTAGATGGCGCTCCATTGGCTGTAATCGTATTTAGAGTATCTTTTTCCGAAGATAAGAACTCGGTATTTCTAATATCCTGTAGTAAGCATCTGGCCAAAATGCCTTCAGGAACTCGTCCAATTCATCAGAGTGATGAGCTTACGCTCGTCCTGTCTCGATCAACTCACCATATGCCTGTGTGAGGGCTTCTTCTAGCTGATATTAATCAATTGATGACCTCCAATCGAAGCATCTAAACGAACAAACCGTCCTAGTCATTTATCCAAAGGTGACTAGCAATCTTCTATTACATCTTCGCATGTAAAATCCTGCTGCATTAGCTTTTGAAGTCAAGGGCGGATACGCTATCAAATTCAACAACAACTGGATCATCTGTCTGCACGGTAGATAACGCCTCAATACTTTGGAGTAGATGGTACATCAACATTCCTTACATTCTGGCTGGCCTCTAGCAGTGGCCCGATCATCTGGTGTTGATCTGATCGTTCGTGTCAACGAGAAATCTTAGTAAAAACAATACATCAAAACGCTCGTGTCAACGGAAAACATAGTAACACAATATATCAAAAGCATTTATGTGTCATCGGAATATATCCTGGTCAGTCCTTATTCATGACGAGCTCGCTCTGACCGCATCTCTAGCCGCAGCTCTCTCTGCTCGTGTATCCATGGTAACGGAAACTACAATCCGATATCGATGAGGATAGATCATAGGAACGAATAGAAATATGGTTCCAAAGAAATGTACATCCTAAGGCTTCTTAAGCGGAGTAACGTATCATAAATATGCCGCGGAACATACACACGGTAAGTCACTCTACTTAAGTCACCTACTCCATCAACTAAGGTCAACATACACGAATATAGTTCGGGTCTAATACCCCGTCGGCCAAGTCTACGTTCCGTAAGGTCAAGCTTAGGTTACGAATATATATATATATATATATATATACGCCCTAGACTCCGCATAGTCAAACCTAGACTCGGACCAAGGTTAAACCTAACGCTCTGATACCAACTTTGTCACGACACAGAAAAGGCATGTGATTGGTACTTAAATCATATAATGTCTATAGGACCCCACTAAATTCAAGTAAGCCAAAAGCCCAGAAATCTAAATCTTTAGGGAAAATAGTAGAGGTGAAGTTTTGAAATAAGGCTTAATGAAATCAGATTCTTTTGTAAAGACACGGGTAATATAATATAAGAACAATATTTTGTAGCTATCTTGAAAACATGTTTCGTCATTGAAAATTTTGGCAGCACCTCCTTTGTAAATTTTAACATGAAAAAGATACATGAATATTTAAAAAAGTCATCCCTAGGTGGGAGCTATCCCTTCGCCAAATAGTGGAAACAACCACACAAGTATAGAAAATATACAACGCCGAAAGAGAGGAAAAAAACTCAGAAAGAAAGTAAAGAAAACAGGCATCATCAAGAAAACCAGAAAACAATAACATATATATGAGCGTGACTCTAAGTCCGAAAGAATAATATAATAATGGTTTCTAAGTCTGCTAAATATACATAGTATGGTTGATGGTGCTTTTGACTAGATACAACTGAAATATAAAGTACAACAACGACAGTGGTCATGATGCAATGTATCCCACCTTCCAAAGCAATCACCCGAAAGAAAGTGGTGTGCCAGCAAAACCACTACGGAACCTATATGGCTAAAGCTGGGAGAAACTGTGGCACAACGGGGGTGAGTTGCCAAATCGTGAGTAGAAGAAATTACCGAGTAGATATTGCATGAATGACGATCTCCTAGGTCATACGGTACTATAATACTAGAATAATAATGATACAATAACATCGAGTAGCAGTAAAGGTAGTACTATGAGCATATGTGAAATGTCGGAACTCGTGTCTGTGTCACAAGGTAACTATATGTCATGTATAGTATGTATGAATGCATCATCAAATGGGTGTGTCCAGCATCGACATACAAAATCATCAGAAAATCTGAGTGCCCAACATCGACACTCGAAACATCATGAAAACTATGCCCATCAGGGACACATCATCCTCGTATCTCGGGCTCCGTCAGTCCAGATCGGCCCAAATCATCTGATCACACGACTACGGTCCGTATACTCCGGATCTCCGCCGCGTCAAATATCACCGGTAAGTAATGCTCTCCAGCAGGGCTCATCGTCATCATCTCGAGCTTCTTACCCCGGGGTACCTTACCGGGTCCACCATGTACCTGCAGACGGTTCATCATACTCCTCGAATCGCATCTTGAAAACCAAACTCAGAACCGAGAAAACATCATGGTGGACACGAAATATCATATCAAGGGAAAATTGCATTTCTTCTTGTTAAAAAAAGGAGCATATGTTTTCAAATTTGCGTGTGGTTCCCAAATCGAGAAATCTCATGAAATATCGAAATCTTATAATTATGAATCAATGAGAATAAAATGAATATCGGCATACAGCCCCTCAACAGTATATAGCAGAATAAGTATATGAATGCGTGCAAGATCTAAGTATGGAATGCTGTGTCTAAACAAGCATATGAGAGCAAGCATACTAATAAGATATTTATACTACCAGCTAGCAGGTTATACCAGTGAAGTAACATTTTCTAATGTGTACGTGGCATGACAATTACCGATGATGATGTGTGTAAGCCGGAAAGCAAGTGTACGTGCAACATACGCATCATCGGTAATGGTGCGGGTGTCCTAGCAGTCGATATCATAACAACTAATGAAAACACATAAAAATATCTATAATGCAATGAGAACAGTAAGAGTACAACAGGAAGTAAATATTTAAACCAACAGCATAATACACTATATATCTATATATGAGCCATACAGTTATAGTATTTAAAATAGCATGAATCGTTGTTTTTAGAAAAGTAGGGGCTACGGTATCTTGAAGAATGAATACCATTTTAAAAATTCGTAGCATCCCTTGGTTGCCCATTTAAAAATACCCACGATTCGCTAGTTTTGAAAATAGGTATGACTCGACTATAATCTAACATCTACTTAATAATTAAGAAACTATCTAGAAGATAAACTAAAACCTGGGTCAAAGTAGTGGAAGACTATACATATCCAAGTCGATATAAAAAGTAGTCGGCGATCCAGCTACATATCATCACGTACGCTAATGTCTATCGTACGGAATCCTAGAGTCAAGAGTGTGGATCAATCATCATATATACCTCGTACGGTAATATCCATCTTACGGCATCCTCAAAATCGTGGGTACGGGTCAAATATCATATATATATCATCATTCATACGGTATCATCTATCATACTATATCAATATCACGGGTACAGATCTAAAGTCTCATACAATCTATCATTTCATCAAGTCACATGTTATCTCATGTTTTGTATATATTGCCCAACGCTCCTTTAATATATCATATCGTGTACGGTGTCTCGACTCAATCACATATCAACCTCACAGCATCATGCCCGATCATATCGACTCATATCCATTCAACATCTTATATCCTCATCTTATACGTATATGTATACTATATATATATATATATATATATCAATGCATCCATATACATATATACATATACACCTATATCATAACACGTGTGTGTGTGTGTGTGAGTGTGTGTGCAACAATATAAACTAACGGGTCTCGACTATAGAAAATAGACTAAGGGTAAACACTATCTAAAAGTATGCCTATTCTAACCTAGAGTCTTCTAGAGCCCTACATGCTAATTATCCGTGTCACGACCCAAAAGAGCATCTGATTGGCCCTCGAACCATATGAAGTCTATAGGACTCCATCTGATCCATGTAAGCCAAAAGCCCAGATATCTAAAACCATTTTTAAGAGTAATTAAAGAAAAATGGTTTAAAGAAGTGAAGAAAAACATGTTTGAAGTCAAGGTTTTTTAAATAACTAAGCCGAATTTGCATTTTTAAAACGTAAAGTCTTTTCTAAAATTTTCGGCGGAGTTTTTTTTGTAAATACTGGCCCCGAACGGGGTACAACAAGAACAATATATATACAATGATAAAAGGCATCCCCAAGCGGGAGCTAGCTATTCTTCAATCGACGGTCACAACCATACAAGCAATATAATATACAACGCCGAATGGCGAGGATCAAAACTCACAATAACATGAAAACCGTCATACTGCTACAAGCGACTCTAAGATCGAAATAATACATCATTAGTATCTAAGTCTGAAACAATATACAAGTTTTGGTTGATGGAATTCTAGATACAAAGGAATAATACAAGTACAATGGTGGTTCTGATGCAAAGAACCCACCTACCAAAAGCAATTCACCCGCAAAGGAAGCAGTATGCCAGAAATGCCGCTATGGAACCTGTACGGCAAAACCTGCAAGAACTGTGGCACAACGGGGGTGAGTTGCCAACTCGTGAATAGAAAATATCTACAAGCAGAAATCAAATGCATGACATAATCCTAGGTCAATACAATCAGATATATAAACCTCAAAGAATGAGCCTGAAGCATGATAAGGTAGCAATGTAACATCTAATCGTGTATGTAGTGCCATGTACTCGTGCCAGTGCCTCAGGTAATAACATGTCATACATATAAGGTATGTCTGCATGAAGTAAATATGATGAAATATCAAAATGAATATCAACACACATATATTAGCGTCCCATTCCACTAATATTGGTGTAAGGGTATATATAACAGCGCCCTCATACCCTGTTATATATACAAATGAAGTATGATCAATGTAGTCAAAGTCTGTATGTAATCAATGTCTATATATATGTGGATCCTGTCCACCTGTCACCCAATGACAATAAGCATCATACATGCAAATATGAGGATATAATCAAAATCATGGAGATCATCATGAAAGCTGTGCCTAGCATCGGCACGTAAATCCTCGTCCATATGGATTTCCGTCTGCGGTATCGGCCCTCGGCCCTGGCAGCACGGGTCAGCCCATGTCCATCTCTCAACTCCGGTCGGTATCCTCCAAATATCCGCCGAGCTCAAATACAATCACCGGTAGGTAGTAGTCCCTCTGCCAAGCTCATCGTATACTATACAGCGAAACCGTTCTCACCCCGGGGTACCATACCGGGTCCACCATGTACCTGCAAGCGGCCTCATCCGCCTCCTCGAATCGGGTTTCACATATCTCTCTCAGCACCGAGAAAACACATGGTGGATGCACTGAAATATCATATCAAGGGTAACCGGGTTTTTAAAACAATTATATATTCTCTTTTGAAATACCCACGGTTCCCAAATCCAGAAATATCATGGAAACAACATATCTCAATGCGTATAATCAAAACATGATGTATGCGACATGTAAAGAAAGGTAAGCATATCGGTAAGTCATGCAACATGGAATAGTAATGTGCACATGTCGAGGGAAACCGCTCTTTTTAAAATGAATCAGTTTTGAAGAATATCTTGCGGAACCCAAATCTCTAATCAAGTCAGAATCATCTCTATATGTGTACAGGTATAAGTGTACAATATTCCAAGCAAGAATCATATCATGAATGCAACAGTACTACAGTGTAGTGGCATGGCAATTATCGATGATGAAGTGTGTGAGCCGGCAAATAGTGTACGTTGAACATGCGCATCATCGGTAATGGTGCTGGTGTCCTAACAGCATGATGGCAATATAGCAATAAGCACAAGTAATATGATGCAAATAACATAAATATACGCAATAGCGAAGAATCTACATCAATATGTAAGTGTCAAGCAGTGGTGCCATTTTAAATAAGAAGAATCGGGGTTTTGGTAGAATAAGGGTTACGTTGTTTTTAAGAATAGATACGTCTTTTGAAAATACCCGTCGAATCCCTTTACTTGTCTTTAAGATTATCCCGATTCGTTAGTTTTGAAATAGGTATGACTCGGGTCTAGTCTAACATCTACTAAGCCAAGTCCATCAGGAGGGGTATGGAAACCACCTAAATCTGAGTCGATATATATAAATAATATAATACTCGGTGATCACGCCTCAATAGTATCGCGTACGATACAGTATATCATCTGACATCCTCGAGTCATGAATGCGGATCTATCATCAATATAAAGCTCGTACGGTAAATCGTCGTACGACATCCCAATAGCTGGGTACGGGTCAATATCACAATCAGCTCATCAATTATTTGGTATCATCATCATCATATCACATAATCTGAAGTACTGATCTAAGTCTAGTACAACCGATACCATCTATCACTGCGTGTGTAAACACACGTCCAAAGGCCCGCTAGATTTCACATGTCGTATCATAAATACGAATCACATCACATTACCGATCTCACGGCACAATGCCCAATATCATCGAACACAGCGCATGTATAATGAATATGCAAGGGTGTACGTGTAGGTGTAAATCTATTCTTGGGTTCGCTACTATGAACTACACTAGGTTACTTCTAACCCTAAACTATCCATAATACACCTAACACAATAACCACGACACACTATAACTATCATATATATAATATATAAACTACGGACTGCGGGGGTGCTATACGCCATCCACCCGACTTCCCCCTTTAGATATAATCTACTCACCTTGCTTCTCGTGTGCCGATGCCGATGTCGCCATCTTTAACTTCAACGCCTCAACATCACGTAGGGTACCTACAAAGATACACAATCGCAAAAACACATGAAAATCATGTCTGAAACTAAAACGGCATAAGCTACGCCCATAAGTACAAACCTAAAGCCTCGCGTGCAAACACAACCAATAACCCTTTGCCGTCGACGTTCAAACGCCACCCGACAGAAATGAATCACCAAACACCAAAATCCATGCTAAAATAAGTCATAAATCATGCGCCAACTCAAGAAAACTAACCCAGATTTTACCCCAAATGGAATCAGACAAAACTGCACATACCAGGGGTCAAGTTTACAGGGTACAAGGCTACAGAACAAAAACGAGGCGATTCCCTCCTGCTCTGGCCGCAAATTGCGGCCAGGAGGAATTTATCTGCGGCCAGAACATGGTGGTTGCGGCTAGGGCTTTGGGTGTTGGTTTCTATTTTCCTGCACATTCCACTGCCAACTCAAAATTATTTTTAGACGTCTCGGGTGATAGCAGATTCCCAAAAACAGTGACAAATTTGCAGTTTTCCCCGATATCGATTCCGTAAATCCATATTCTGGGTTCATGTTCCAGGTATTGTCCAATACAACATCAGAACAGGGGTTCTAAGATCACTACAAGCCTCAATTTCACCTTTGATTTCAGATTTACTCTAAACCCTAAGTAGAAATCTCCAAAGTCTACAAACAACACAATATCGATATGAAACTAGCATAGATGCACAAGGAAATTGAAATACTACTCTAGGGTGCAGAAATTACCTTCTTTGGCAACTCAAGAAAATTCTTGAGTTGCTCAAAGTCCTCAAGATCCACTCTTTCTTAGTCCAATGCGATCCTCTAGTGCTTGTGAGCATGTTTTGTGAAGAGGAAATGGGGTTTCGGGGTTGGATTCAAGATGTTTTTGGGGATTGAAGAGGAGGGAAGTGAGAAGAGGAGCAAGAGCAGCAGCAGCTCTCATGGAGAAGGAGAGAGAAATGAGGTGATGAAATGATGGGGGAGGCATGGTTCAATGAAAGTTGACCTATTCTACCCTCTCTCTCTCTCTCATAATCATGATACCTTTATCTTTTCTTTTCTTTATCTTTTCCTTCTCACCCAATGGCAAACCCTAAGCAACCATACCCCAAAACATGTAACAAGTGTAACAAGTGTGGAAAAATGATATGTACACATTTTTGCACAAAAATGCCAAAAAACCGATTAGCGATTTTTAATCGCGATTAGCCCTAAATTAGCATATAACTAATCATAAAAACATAAAAATGACATAATTCCATAAAATACCCTATTTTAGAATTTTCCATAATTTTCCCAAAATTTTTCCTATTTATTTGTATTTAATAATACGGAGATATTAAAATATTCAATAAAATAATATTAAATTATAAAAAATCCTAAAAAATATTATTTTATTTTTTTGAAATGTTACAATCTTCCCCCCTTAAATAAATTCGGTCCTCGAATTTAAATTTAAACCCCCAAGTACTAAAACATTTCGGTAAAAATCCAAATTATCGGGGTTCCGAAAACATCAATACATAGCGAATATCATAAAAGAAATATACTGCTCTATAAGAAATCAATCCCCAAAAATGTATATAAGAATACCCCGTGCGTCTGGTGCGCATGGAAATCAAATCCATATATGTGCCATACATGGGCACAAAACAACATCTAGGTGCAACGGGTGTGCACGAAACATCTGTCATAGGCAACGTGTGTGCCTGACAGCAAAATCAGGTGCATATGACATGCACGAAGAATCCCTATTTAGTGCATCTGGCGTGCACCAAAATCATATATCAAAACGCTAAAGGTTCTTGAAAACTATGCTGGAAGTGTAAATCAAATCACTGCATAAGATAAGCGTGAAATCACAATCAATACCTCAAATGTAATAACTATGCATAAAATATAAATACCCAGCAGGTGCATAAAACAAATATCATGAAACTCAGTCATCAAAACTAAATCATGCAAATAGAATGCCCAAAATACCAAAATCCAAGATGACGGATACGTGATAACCGAATCACAAATCATAAATACCGTCGTCGGTAGTTCCTCCTTCAAGGTCGAGAAGGTGTCGGTGCATCCAATGCTAGCAGCGCAAGATATCTACTTGCCTCTTGCTCACGGTCTGGCGTCCTCTGTGTCTAGGTGCTTATCTTCTCTGCGGATTACCTATCTCGCAATCAATCGGCTCATCAGCCCTGTCAGGTGTGCTAACGGGAACGATTCCGTTCTGGCACTTCTCTGGTCATCTCTTGGTCAGTCATCACGACTACTCGTAAAGCGGCATATCACCGGCGTCGGCCTCTGGCTCTCTGAATGCATATCAAACATCTGATCTTGGGTGCAAACATCATTGCAGCAGTGTCCTGGAAGGAATCCTGCTCAAGGTCTCTTCCGATCTTGCCTATGCCGAACTGTACGGAGGCTGGTACTCTTGCATAATCTCTTCTCGCTCGATGGACATCTGCGTCCTCAGCATAGCATTCCCTCAGAAATTGGTTGCATCCCAACGCCACTGTAAGCATATCAGGTCTCCGATCTCGATGGAAAGTAATGACAGCTCGTCAGCATCTCGCACGAACCTCTTGTCCACTTATATGTATTACCGTCCACTTCGACGTCACGTCTCTATCTGCGCACTGCATCGTTCTCGGCTATGGTCCATCCAAAGTCTCTCGCATATCTCTTTTCTGCCGAATTGCCCGGAAGTCACCGTCCAATGCTGAAGCTAACTCTTATTCCGGAACAGCTGCATACTCATCGTACCTTTTTCTGGAAGATATATCCATAACAATCCATCTGCGTGCGTATCGCATCTCTGATGTCAGCGGAAGGGAACGTCATCTCGTCGAAATCTCTAGCGAACTCTTTACTTCACTCTGCTTCAATGTCGACTGATTCAGACTCGTCTCATCGTGGCTGCATGGACTGTGCTCCAACGGCTATACTCGTATCTGGAGTCCCCCAAGCAAAGCATCCCATCACATGATATCCGAATGATGTCGAATCATTCGATCGACTCGTCAGAACCTCATAATCCCCCAAGAGATCAACATCTTGAGTACAGTTTAATAGTATCGAGTACATGCCACAGCGTCGGTGGTCCAGCCGTAGAAGGGCAAACCTAAGCCTCACTAATGGTGCCGCGGAACTGCCGCAAACCCTAAGGTTCAAAGGCTTTCATACCGTCATTAAGTCGAGTTAGGGTTTCATTATTCTAGAGGGTCCATGGAATCGCCTGCATGTCTTTCCGTATACTTTAAACTTTAAAAAATGGGCTCCTGACATTCGATCGTCTCTATCGACTCTCAACGAACCGGCGTGAAGTCGTCTCTAGCTGGAATCAATCTATCTGATGACCTCGCATGGGGATAAGCGAACGAACCACATGTCCTAGTCATTCATCCTCGGGTGACTAACTACTCACTATCATCACTCTAAGTATATACTCATGCTGCAGTAGCTCCAATCATCTGGGTGATATCTCGTCGTTTGCAGCAACAACTGGCTCATTCGTCTGTACGCTGAACAGCGCCTTAATCATCCTGAATAAGCGATATATCAATGTTCATCACACCCTGGCTGGCCTCTAGCAGTAGCCTGATCCTCTGGTACCAATCGACACGTCCGAGAAATCCCGTAAAGCGATCTGACAAACGCTCATGGCGCGAAAACACAATAGAACGACGCCTCTATATGCAATCGTAAGTCTCTGGAATCATGCCCTGGTCAGTCCTCGTCCACGATGGGATCATGCTGACGCAACTCGAGCCGTAGCTCACTCTGCCCGTGCAATCGTGGTAGAAAATCATAACCAAAATCGGTGAGGATAGATCATAGGAATGAATATAATACTGTGCAAGGAAATGTACATCCTAAGGCTCCTTAAGCGGAGTAGCGTATCGTTAGTATGCCACGGAACATACAAACGGTACGTCACTCTACTGAAGTCACCTAATCCATCAACCAAGGGTCATCCTACGCGACGAAAGTTCGGTTCTAATACCCCCTCGACTAAGACTAAGTTCCGTACGGTCAAGCCTAAGTCCCGTATATATAGACGCCCTAGGCTCCACATAGTCAAACTTAGACTCGAACCAAGGTCAACCTAGCGCTCTGATACCAACGTTGTTACGACCCAAAAGAGCACGCGACTGGCCCTTGAACTATATGAAGTCTATAGGACTCCATCTGATTCAAGTAAGCCAAAAGCCTAGAAATCTAAAACCATTTTTAAGAGTAATTAATGAAAACTAGTTTAAAGAAGTGAAGAAAAACATGTTTGAATTCAAGGTTTTTTAAATAACTAAGCCGAATATGCATTTTAAAAAGTTAAAGTCTTTTCTAAAAATTTCGGCGGAGTTTCTTTTGTAAATACTGGCCCCGAACGGGGTACAACAAGAACAATATATATACAATGATAAAAGGCATCCCCAAGCGGGAGCTAACTCTTCGTCAATCGACGGTCACAACCAAACAAGCACTATAATATACAACGCCGAATGGCGAGGATCAAAACTCACAATAACATGAAAACCATCATACTGCTACACGCGACTCTAAGGTCGAAATAATACATCACTAGTATCTAAGTCTGAAACAATATACAAGTTTTAGTTGATGGAATTCTAGATACAAAGGAATAATACAAGTATAATTGTGGTTCTGATGCAAAGAACCCACCTACTAAAAGCAATTCACCCGCAAAGGAAGCAGTGTGCCAGAAATGCCGCTATGGAACCTGTAAGGCAAAACCTGCAAGAACTGTGGCACAACGGGGGTGAGTTGCCAACTCGTGAATAGAAAATATCTACAAGCAGAAATCAAATGCATGACATAATCCTAGGTCAATACAATCAGATAAATAAACCTCAAAGAATGAGCCTGAAGCATGATAAGGTGGTAATGTAACATCTAATCGTGTATGTAGTGCCAAGTACTCGTGCCAGTACCTCAGGTAATAACATGTCATACATATAAGGTATGTCTGCATGAAGTAAATATGATGAAATATCAAAATGAATATCAACACACATATATTAGCGTCCCATTCCACTAATATTGGTGTAAGGGTATATATAACAGCGCCCTCATACCCTGTTATATATACAAATGAAGTGTGATCAATGTAGTCAAAGTCTGTATATATGTGGATCCAGTCCACCAGTCATCCAATGACAATAAGCATCATACATGCAAATATGAGGATATAATCAAAATCATGGAAATCATCATGAAACCTGTGCCTAGCATCTGCACGTAAATCCTCGTCCATATGGGGCTCCGTCTCGGTATCGGCCCTCGGCCCCAGAAGCACGGGTCAGCCCATGTCCATCTCTCAACTCCGGTCGGTATCCTCACCGGTAGGTAGTAGTCTCTTTGCCAGGCTCACCGTCTACTATACAGCGAAACCGTTCTCGCCCCGGGGTACCATACCGGGTCCACCATGTACCCGCAATCAGCCTCATCCGCCTCCTCGAATCGGGTTTCACATGTCGCTCTCAGCACCGAGAAAACACATGGTGGACGCACTGAAATATCATATCAAGGGTAACCGGGTTTTTAAAACAATTATATATTCACTTTTGAAATACCCACGGTTCCCAAATCCAGAAATATCATGGAAACAACATATCTCAATGCGTATAATCAAAACATGATGTATGGGACATGTAAAGAAAGGTAAGCATATCGGTATGTCATGCAACATGGAATAGTAATGTGCACATGTCGAGGAAAACCGCTCTTTTTAAAATGAATCAGTTTTGAAGAATATCTTGCGGTTCCCAAATCTCTAATCAAGTCAGAATCATCTCTGTATGTGTACAGGTATAAGTGTACAACATGCCATGCAAGAATCATATCATGAATGCAACAGTACTACAGTGTAGTGGCATGGCAATTATCGATGATGAAGTGTGTGAGCCGACAAATAGTGTACGTGGAACATACGCATCATCGATAATGGTGCTGGTGTCCTAACAGCATGATGGTAATATAGCAATAAGCATAAGTAATACGATGCAAATAATATAAATATGCGCAATAGCGAAGAATCTACATCAATATGTAAGTGTCAAGCAGTGGTGCCATTTTAAATAAGACGAATCGGGGTTTTAGTAGAATAAAGGTTACGGTGTTTTTAAGAATAGATACTTCTTTTGAAAATACCTGTCAAATCCCATTACTTGTCTTTAAGATAATCCCGATTCGTTAGTTTTGAAATATGTATGACTCGGGTCTACTCTAACATCTACTAAGCCAAGTCCATCAGGAGGGGTATGGAGACCACCTAAATCTGAGTCGATATATATAAATAATATAATAGTCGGTGATCCCGCCTCAAAAGTATCGTGTACGATATAGTATATCATCTGACATCCTTGAGTCATGAGTGCGGATCTATCATCAAGATAAAGCTCGTACGGTAAATCTTCGTACGGCATCCCAATAGCTGGGTACGGGTCAATATCACAATCAGCTCATCAATTATTTGGTATCATCATCATCATATCACATAATCTGAGGTACTGATCTAAGTCTAGTACAACCGATACCATCTATCACTGCGTGTGTAAACACACGTCCAAAGGCCCGCTAGAGATCACATGTCGTATCCTAAATACGAATCACATCACATGACCGATCTCACGGCACAATGCCCAATATCATCGAAGACAGCGCAAGTATAATGAATATGCAAGGGTGTATGTGTAGGTGTAAATCTATTCTTGGGTTCGGGACTATGAACTACACTAGGTTACTTCTAACCCTAAACTATCCATAATACACCTAACACAATAACCATGACACACTATAACTATCTTATATATAGTATATCAACTACGGACTGCGGGGGTGCTATACGCCATCCACCCGACTTCCCCCTGTAGATATAATCCACTCACCTTGCTTCTCGTGTGCCGATGCCGATGTCGCCATCTTTAACTTCAACGCCTCAACATCACCTAGGGTACCTAAAAAGATACACAATCGCAAAAACACATGAAAATCTTGTCGGAAACCAAAACGGCATACGCTACGCACATAGGTACAAACCTATAGCCTCGCGTGCAAACACAACCAATAACGCTTTGCCGTTGATGTTCAAACGCCACCCGACAGAATTGAATCACCAAACACCAAAATCCATGCTAAAACAAGCCGTAAATTATGCTCCAACTCAAGAAAACTAACCCAGATTTTACCCCAAATAGAATCAGACAAAACTGCACATACCAGGGGTCAAGTTTACAGGGTACAAGGCTACAGAACAAAAACGAGGCGATTCCCTCCTGTTCTGGCCGCAAATTGCGGCCAGGAGGAATTTATCTGCGGCCAGAACATGGTGGTTGGGGCTAGGGCTTTGGGTGATGGTTTCTATTTGCCTGCACATCCCACTGCCAACTCAAAATTATTTTTAGACGTCTCGGGTGATAGCAGATTCCTAAAAACAGTGACAGATTTGCAGTTTTCCCCGATATCGATTCCTTAAATCCGTATTCTGGGTTCATGTTCCAGGTATTATCCAATACAACATCACAACAAGGGTTCTAAGACCAGTACAAGCCTCAATTTCACCTTTGATTTCAGATTCACACTAAACCCGAAGTAGAAATCTCCAAAGTCCACAAACAACACAATATCGATATGAAACTAGCATAGATGCTCAAGGAAATTGAAATACTACTCTAGGGTGCAGAAATTACCTTCTTTGGCAACTCAAGAAAATTCTTGAGTTGCTCAAAGTCCTCAAGATCCACTCTTTCTTAGTCCAATGCGATCCTCTCGACCTTGTGAGCATGTTTTGTGAAGAGAAAATGGGGTTTCGAGGTTGGATTCAAGATGTTTTTGGGGATTGAAGAAGAGGGAAGTGAGAAGAGGAGCAGGAGCAGCAGCAACTCTCATGGAGAAGGAGAGAGAAATGAGGTGATGAAATGATGGGGGAGGCATAGTTCAATGAAAGTTGACCTATTCTACCATCTCTTTCTCTCATAATCATGATACCTTTATCTTTTCTTTTCTTTTTCTTTTCCTTCTCACCCAATGGCAAACCCTAAGCAACCTTACCCTAAAACATGTAACAAGTGTAACAAGTGTGGAAAAATGATATGTGCACATTTTTGCACAAAAATGCCAAAAAACCGATTAGCGATTAGCACTAAATTAGCATATAACTAATCAAAAAAACTTTAAAATGACATAATTCCATAAAATACCCTATTTAAGAATTTTCCAAAATTTTTCCCATTTATTTGAATTTAATAATACCGAGATATTAAAATATTCAATAAAATAATATTAAATTATAAAAATTCCCCAAAAATAATATTTTATTTTTTTGAAATGTTACAATCCGCATCTCACATTAACATATATATAATAATATACACATCCTAATCTACGAATTGCGGGGGTGCTATACGCCATCCACCCGACTTCCACCGTAGATATACATCTACTCACCTCGATCCTCGATTGCTGAAGTCGATGACGCCTTGCTCTTCCTCGTTGTCCCGAAGTCCGCGCGGGGGTACCTATAGTTCCCAAGCACATCGTATCGTAAAACAAGACTCAAATTCAAGAAATGCCGATACGGCACACGAAACACACATAGGTTGAAACCTATGGTCCACGCATGCAAAAACAACCAAACAACTCTCTCCATCGACGTACGAACATCAATCGACCGAGATAAAACACAATTACGAAAACTCAAGTTATTAAAACTGTAAAACGAAAATAGCACCTCAAGAAAACACTCCCAGATTTGTCTCAGGTGAGAATTGGGACATTTAGCATATATGATAGGTCAAGTTAATAGACAATGGAACCATTGACCCAGCACAAGACAAGTTGCCCATGCCCAGGCCGCAAATTGCGGCCAAAATGGAATTATTTGTGGCCTCAGTGAAGAGTTAGGGGCTTGGGTCTTAGATGTAACTTCTAGGTGGCCTGAACATCTGACTGTGATCGCTAAATATTTTTCAGGGTTCACTAGTTGCAGCAGATCCTATAATATCATCACAATTCCCAAAAAATCAAATATCGGCAAATTCTAAGTTCATGGTTTGGGAGTTAAGTCTCAGGTTTTGTCCATAATTCTAACACTACAGGGGTTGTTGTAACATTTTAAAAAAATAAAATATTATTTTTAGGAATTTTTGTAATTAAATAATAAATATTGAATATTTTAATAAGGCTGTATAATTAAATACCGATAAATTAGGGGAAAATTTGGAAAATTATGGAAATTACTAAAAAGAGGGTGTTTTATGTGAATTATGCAAATTATAAGTTTTTATGATTAATTATACTCTATTTAGTGCTAATAGCGACTAAATATCGCTAATCGCGCATTAAGCTTGTTTTGTGCAAAACATGCACATGTTTTTTTTGCACTTGTTACATTTTTCTATCATGCTTTCTTCTTTTTATCATGCATGGTTATAAATTAAAGAGAAGAAAAGAATAGGAAAAGAAAAGAAAAGAAAAGGGATGTGAATAAAGAAGTAAGGTAAGGGCAAGTGAGAGAGTGAGAGGTGAGGGGTCTCCCATTGACCAAGACCCTTGTTTTCATTCTCATATTCATCATTCTCTCTTCTCCTCTCACTTGGACTGCTGCCCTCTTCATTCCCCCATCTCAAAACCCCCAGAACTCTATGAAAAATTCATCAAAACCTCATCCCCACATAACAAAAAATGTGCATGAGCTCACTAGCTACTCTTTGGACCAAGAAAGCTTGCATTTTGGACACTTAGGGCAACTCAAGAAAATTCTTGATTTTCCAAATGAGGTATTCTCTTAACCATTAGCCTAGTATTTCCATTGCTTTTACATCCATGTTTGTTTAGAACTGATTTGGTGTCGTTTAGTGAGATTTGGAAATTTCTAGTTAGGGTTTATGGAATTCTTGAGTTGTGATGTGTAATTGAGCTTAGTAGAGGCCACACAAACCCCCTAGTGCTAGAATTCAGACCCAAACCAGAGACTAGAACCCCGGAATACGAACTTAGAAACCCGATATTGGAGGAATTATGGATTCTGCGAGTGTAAAATGAAATCTGCTATCACCCGGAGCCTCTGAAAATTATTTAACAAACAAAGAGAGATGCGTAGGTGATTTAGAGCATACCCTAAAGACCCCAGCCCCTGACTCCACCCTTTGGCCGCGAAAATATTCTTTCTGGCCACAATTTGCAGCCAGACCTGGGTCAATGTGTCTCGTGTTTGTTCTGTGGTTCCTTCATTTGTAAACTAGACCCTTGGCATATGCAAAATTGGATGATTTGACCTAGGGGAAAATCTCAAGAGTTGCTGTTTTGATTCGGGGTTTCGGTTTACGTATTTTGAATACTAGATTTTTTTGGTTTGTGTGGTATTCGATCACTTGACGTTTGTACGTCGAAATCGAGTGTTATTTAGTTGTTTTGAAAGCGTAGTCCATAGGTTCTAACCTATAGGCTTTTAGCGTGTCGTTTTGGTTTTGAATTGGGTTTTAATGCGACACGATACGTTATGATGTGTAGGTACCCCACGAAGACATCGAGACGACAAACAAACGCGTGGCGATGTCAGCAACGGAAAGCGAAAAGCAAGGTGGGTAGATTATATCTATGGGGGATGTCGGGTGGATGGCGTATAGCACCCCCGCTGTTCGATGTATAGTATGCTATATATATACTATATATATGATATCTTTTAGGTGTGACATGGATATTCAAGATATGTTTACGTGTTCAATGGTTAGATTAGGGTTTTTAGAAGTGAACTAGTATAGCTTCTTAGTTGCGAACCCTCGAATAGGTTTACAGCCACACGCACACACATGCTTACTTTATTATACTTGTGCGTATATAGGGATACGTATATATATACACACACACACATAAGTATGGGATGATATATATATATACACGTATACCTACACTTGAATGATGAGGATAGTGGATGATATTTGGATATGAGTCGATGAGTTTGGGCCTGGTGCCGTGAGATCGATGATATGATGTGGTTCATATTATGAGATACGACATGAGATTTTAGCGGGCCTTTGGACGTGTGTTTTACACAGGCATTTATATTTATATAGATAGTATCAGTTGTACTTGACTTAGATCAGTACCCCAGTTCATGAGATATGATGATAAGGATACCAGATAAATGATGAGATGAATGTGATATTTGACCCGTACCCAGATAGGGATGCCGTACGACGGATTTACCGTACGAGATAACTGTCATGATAGATCTGCACATGACTCGAGGATGTCATATGATATATTGTATCGTACGCGGTACTATTGAGGCGAGATCACCGACTATTATATATGTATATATATATCGACTCAGATTTAGGTGGTTTCCATACCCTTTCGATTAGCATGTTAGTTAGATCTGTAGTTTTCCTAGTAGATGTTAGACTAGACCCGAGTCATTCCTATTTCAAAAACTACCGAATCGTGAGTATTTTAAAGACAGGCCAAGGGATTCTACGGATATTTTCAAAAGGCGTATCTTTCTTAAAAACACCATAGCTCTTATTTTTCTAAACACCACGATTCGTGTTATTTCAAATGGCAAAACTATATGACATATATATATATATATACATATATTGATGTAGATTCTTCACTGTTGCGTTTATTATTCAATTTCTTCATATTCATGCTATTCGCATCTCATTGCATGTGTAAATGTGTTTATTGTTATATTAAACCCATGATGTCAGGCCACCAGCACCATTATCGATGATGCGTATGTTCCACGTACACCTGCTTGCCGGCTCACACACTTCATCATCGATAATTTCCATGTCACTACACAGTAGGATTGTTGCATCAGGATATGACTCCTTGTATGACATATTGGCACACAGGCATATTGTATACTCATACTTTCGTATATATCTACTTGTACATCTACATTGGCACACAGGCATATTGTACACTCATACTTGCGTATATACCTACTTGTACATCTATATTGGCACACAGGCTTATTGTACACTAATACTTGCATATATACCTACTTGTACATCTATATTGGCGCACAAACATATTGTACAGTCATACTTGCGTATATACCTACTTGTACATCTATATTGGCGCACAGACATATTGTACACTCATACTTGCGTACACACATATTGTACACCCATACTTGCATACATACGTATTTACACATACATAGATGATTCTGGCTTTATTTTGGAGATTTGGGAACCGCAAGATATATTTTAAAACTGGATTCATTTAAAAGAGAGGTTTTCCCCTCGATGTGTGCATATTACTGTTTTATGTTGCATGATATACAGATATGCTTACATTTCTATCATATGTCGCATATATCCTGCTTTATGATTTTACGCATTGAGATATGCCATTTTTATGAGATTTCTGCATTTGAGAACCGTGGTCATTTTAAAAGAAGGTATGCATTGTTTAAAATCCTGGTTTCTCTTGATATGATATTTCAGTGCGTGCAACATGCGTTTTCTCGGTTCTGAGACATGTGACATGTGAAACCCGATTCGAGGAGCTGGATGAGGCCGATTGCGGGTACATGGTGGACCCGTTATGGTACCCCAGGGCAAGAAAGGGATGCTCTGTATACAGACGGTGAGCCTGGCAGAGGGACTACTACCTACCGGTGATTGTATTTGAGCTCAGCGGATACCCGGAGGATACCGATCGGAGTTGAGAGATGATACGGGCCGATCCGGACCGATGGATCCCGTAGGCCGATCCGGACTGACGGAGCCCTATATATATATGAGGATTTACGTGCCGATGCTGGGCACAGGTTTCATGATGTTTTTGAGTGTCGATGCTGGACACTCAGGTTCCATGATTTTGATGTGTCGCGAGGGACACACGTTGATTTATATCCTCATAATTTCATGCATATGCTTTTATGACTTTTACATGCATGATGTTGTTATGCCATTGGTTGATACGTGGACGAGATCCATATGCATACAGAAATTGATTACATAGTTGGATGATATCCATATACTCATAGACTTCATGATATAGTCAACACTGATTACATTGATCATACCATATATTTATGATATGTTTCTACCTGAGGCACTGGCCCGAGCACTTGTTACTACACTTATGTATAGATGTTTACCTTTGACACCTTATCATGCTTCAGACTTATTCATATAGAGGATATATTATTACTGATCGTATGATCTAGGATTGAGTCATACATATGATTTCTGCTCTGTGATGTTTTCTACTCACGAGTTGGCAACTCACCCACGTTGTGCCACAGTTCTTGCAGGGTTTTGCCGTACAGGTTTCATTGCGGCTTTCTGGCACACTGCTTCCTTTCTGGGTGATTGCTTTGGTAGGTGGGTTCACTCGCATCGTGACCACCATTGTACTTATTTATTTTCAGTTGTATCTAGTAAATTCCATCAACCAGACTTGTGTATTTATTTCAGACTTAGAAAACCACTTGTGTATTATTTTGACCTTAGAGTCGCGCGTTGTAGTATTATGGTTTTCTTGATGACTTTGAATTTCGTTTTGAGTTTTTATCCTCGCCATTCGGCGTTGTATATTATATTGCTTGCGTGATTGTGACCGTCGATTGACGAAGAGCTAGCTCCCACTTGGGGATGCCTTTTATCATTATGCATATATTATTCTTGTTGTACCCCGTTTGGGGCCAGCAATTACAAAGGAAACTCTGCCGAAATTTTCAGAAAAGACTTGAGGATTTAAAAATGCATATTCGGCTTACTTATTTAAAAAACTTGTTTTTAAAACACGTTTTCTTCACTTCTTCAAAACTAGTTTTCCTTCATTTATTATTTAAAATGGTTTTAGATTTCTAGGCTTTTGGCTTACTTGAATTAGATGAGGTCCTATAGACGTCATATGATTCAAGGGCCAGTCACGTGCTATTTCGGGTCATGACAAAGTTGGTATCATAGCGCTAGGTTTACCTTGGTTCGAGTCTAAGTTTGACTATGCGGAGCCTAGAGCGTTTATATATATTCGGAACTTAGGCATGACCTTACGGAACTTAGACTTTGTCGAGGGGGTATTAGACCCGAACTTTCGTCGCATAGGTTGACCTTGGTTTATGGAGTAGGTGACTTTAGTAGAGTGACGTACAGAGTGTATGTTCCGCGGCATACTTACGATACGCTACTCTACTTAAGGAGCCTTAGGATGTACATTTCCTTGCACAGTATTGTTAGTTATATGTATGCCCTAGAGGCCATTACTATACAAGAGATGTATATTGTAGTGGATGCTTGGATATATATAGGGAGGACTTTCTTGCTCGACATGATAGTATGCTATCTGGTTACTCTTTACCTTAACGTGTACACTGATTGTCTCTCTATTACATGTTGGTAAAGCCCTTAGAATGTGTACTTGACTACCTGGACTATGATGCGGATCATACTAGTGAGGACATTGTAGTCCATAAGTACATACTTCAAGGTCCCTGATTAATAGAGTTTTTGCGTGCTTAGTTAATTACCGCAATCAAAACGGTTTCGCTTGTACCTAGCCGGTTGAGTACGGGTCGTCCGCAGGGAGATGGGAATCTTTTTCTATGTGCTTTAACGAGTTAAGTCCAAATGTCCAGGTTTGTTTTGAGATTAACTATGTGCTAAAATGATATATAAAGAGAGCTTGCTAGGGTTAGGATTAGGTTAGTTTGAGTTAGGAGTCGCTCACTTCTTTCGTTGCCACTCTTAATATCGGTGTTACGGTAATCAGCAACAATGGGGATTAGCACGATTAGGAAGGAACTTGCGAGTATAAGCTAGGCTTTCCAACGCTTAAGTTCTTCCATTTGGTTCTTGTCCGTCCATTCTTGGCTTTTACCCTTAACCTCGGGTTAATTCAACCACAAACGTTCTCACTAGGGAATCACAGCTATCATGTAGGATAAGGTGCCGTAGGAAGCGGATTGTGGTTCAATTAACGGGAGTCCGAATTAAGATGTTGGGCAAAGAAAGAGTGAGAGAGATTTCCTTCTCTCAAACTTTCCTTATCCTACCCTAACAAGTAAGAAAACTACTCATCCATTATAAGAAAAAGAAAATACATCAAAAGGAGGAAGATAGAAAGAAGGAGGTTAGAAGATTACAACTAGCTATTTGAGACCTCACCTTGGCAAGGATCAAGCTTAAACATCATTGTTGTTAAGGATAAAGAAAAAGAGAACAAGAAAGAAACAAACAACAAATAACAACCACTAGATTAGCAAATGAAAAATACAAGCAATTATCATTAACAACATAACAAGACAAGCATGGTAACAAAAAGAACTCTTTTATTCATCCTTCACTCATAAAAAGCTCACTACAAAGTTTTAATGGAGAAAAGATGAAAAGAGGAAGAAGAACTACAAAACATATCATAAATTTTACACAAGAATAAGCACCATTGGCTTGGCAAGTTCTGGGCTATTTATAGGCAGGAAACTGAAACCCTAGGGCCACATTCTGACCCTTCATGAAAAGACCCAACTACCCCTGAAATTTGATCATCAGACGAGCCCATATGGCCGCGGATCCGTGGCCTATACCCCATGTTGGCCGCGGATCCGCGGCCATATAGAGGAATTGGCTCCTTGGTTTTTGTGGGGTTCCCTGGTTTGATGTTGTATGCAGTGTGGTATATGTTTTTTCTCAGAAACTCTTCACAATTTTTCCAGAATTTCAGCAGATCAAAAGGTGATTTGATGTGGATCTTTTGCCATGATTTCCTTGAGCTCCACGTAGGTTTCTTGGATTTTGTGTTGCCATTGTGCTTTGTGCATGAAAATGACATTGATTTGCCATTTTGTCTCTTAACCTGGTGTGCGGCAACATACGGATAGAGAGCGGAGACCCGTGTTTTATTTTTGGTTGGCACTAATCCGGAATTTGTCGTGCTTTTCAATGAATTTCACTGTTTAGAGCTGAGAACCTATATCCTGCAATTAAGTAGCAAACACGGCTCAAGAATACCTTCCGATAAGCAATGTGATAAAAATTGGGCGGTATAAAAATACAAGAATCTGATATGAACAAATACCCCAAACTTATCATTTGCTCGTCCCGAGCAAAGCCAATTTATTCACAAAAATTCCTAACCTCACTTTCGCAGGGAACGCGATTGCACTGAGCATGTGCAACAAGCCGTTAAACCTCTAGGTGTCCCTAGTAGGAGGAGTGTTGTCTTCTGAGGGTTTTCAGCGGATATACCCACAAAATCCGGTCAAGCTAGTTTTGCAAAATAACTATGATTCAAACCCTAAGGTTTTGTTTCAGAAAATAACAATTCTATTATCCTAAGTCTAGACTATCAAACTTTTATTTTTCACACCTCGCTTCTTATTTAACTTAAGATTTTATATGTCTTTACGTGCAGTGCAAATAGTGTCGTTAAGTTCCAGAATGATCGATTAAAGTCATCATGTCACAAAATAAAGCCCAGATAAAAATTTTAAAAGGATCATATAAGTTTTATAAAGAGCTAAGCATTTTTCAAGTTTCGTTTTCCAGTAAGGTTTCAATTTCAGAATTTCTATCTTCCTTAACAGAAAACTAGGCCTTATTTTTCACTCCACCTTTTTCATATTTTCATTTCATACACACCTCTGTGAACGTGCAATAGTCTTTATCATAGAATAAAACCATCATGTCTCCGCTAGAAATACTTTTTTATAAGAACTTGTCTTTTGTAAAGATTGTTCTCACACAAAGAACCGTTAGGAATTTTAACTCGGAGAGAACACTTGCTTGACTTTGTTTTAAACTGGACTTTCTAGGTTTCTTAACGAGCTTTGGGCCAATGCTCCCAAACTAGTTGGCTTTAGGGCATTACGTGTAGAGACACCCTAGCGGACTTAATTACTCAAGTTACCTAAGCCTAAAAAAAAGAGACAATTTAGCGTGAAAATCATGATGATTCAATACGAATGGAGATATAACCGGCAATTCAATTATTTTTTGGATAAAAGACGTGTTTAGTAGGTTCGGTGTGTAATCATTCCAATCAAGTTCCAGATGGGTTATTTTTCAGAATTAGTTCCAATTAAGGCATCAATAACATTCCTTCATATTCACTTCACTTCATAAACTATTCTTGATATTACTTATTTCAGAACAAACCTATTTGATCCTCAGAAAATCATTTATCCATTTAAAAGTTTTTAGACATAATAGACTTGTCATCTAATTTCCAAAACTCACGATACGTGTAGTGTGATGTAAAGACGTATATCAACTACAGTTAACTTCAAAGGAGAGTTATCTTTCAGGTTTTCAAAATCTAAAAATATGATTTAGTTATTCTTATCTTATCAAACAAAACCGTCAAAATGTTGAATCTTAGTTCTCCCACTAGCTAACTTGACAAAAAGTACAAAAAGATTTTATGTTATTAGAAAATTTTCTGATTTTTATGGATTTTATGGATTTTAGTATGCAGATGCAAAATATACATATGAATGCGAAGGTTAGAAATGCGTACCGAACGTACCCCCAAACTTAAACTGGACAGTGTCCTCACTGTCATTTCATGAAGAGATCATTTGAAGGGTCAAAATTGTCGGTTAGATATACAAATTTTTTTTAAAGAAAAAAAGTAAAAAAATGGAAAAGAATATCCACAAATATATACAAAATAATATATACATCCCCCCAAACTTATTTGGAACAGTGTCCACTGTTTTTGGCTGGATAACCGAAGTTTGGTGGTAGGCAGAGGAAGATTATGCGGGGTAAACCAGCTCCTGTAAGACCAGGAGCTCCTCTGTTGGTTCGGTACTAAGGTACGGTTTTAGTCTGTGTCCGTTTACTTTGAAAAATGAACCGTCCTTTGGATTCACCAAATCCACAGCGCCATGCGGATACACATTCCGCACAAAATACGGCCCTTTCAAGCGAGATCTGAGCTTTCCTGGATGGAAATGTAGCCGGGTGTCGTAAAGCCGTACCTGTTGACCAGGTATGAATGTTTTGCGCAAAATGTGTTTATCGTGAAACACCTTCATTCGGTTCTTAACGACAACCGCGTTTTCGTAAGCCTCATCCCTAAGCTCGCTCAATTCGTCAACTGCAGCTTCCGATGGCTGCCTGCATCTTCGAGAGACAGATTCAGCTCTTTTATCGCCCAAAATGCGCGATGCTCTATTTCCACAGGGAGTTGGCAAGCCTTTCCGTACACAAGCTGATAGGAAGACATACCAAGATCGGTCTTATAAGCAGTTCGAAATGCCCAAAGTGCATCAGTGAGTTTCAACGACCAATCCTTACGGTTCTTGGAAACCGTCTTCTCCAGTATCTGCTTGATTTGTCGATTTGAAACTTCGGCTTGCCCACAGGTTTGGGGGTGGCAGGGCGTAGATAGCTTATGATTAATGGAATATTTCCGCATCAAGGCCTCGAAAGTCTTATTGCAGAAATGAGTTCCATTGTCGCTAATGATCGCTCGGGGGTGCCCAAACCGGGAGAAAATGTTTTCTTTAAGAAACCTTGTTGTCGTTAGTCTGGCTGGGCACAGCCTTGACCCACTTAGAGACATAATCAACAGCGAGAAGGATGTACAAGTTCCCAAAAGAGCTGGGAAATGGCCCCATGAAATCGATCCCCCAAACGTCGAAAATCTCCACAACAAAGATTGGTTGTACGGCATCTCGTTCCTCCTAGATATCCGGTCTAAGTGTTGGCACCGGGAGCAAGTCTTGCAGTAGTCATGAGCGTCTTTGAAGAGTTGTGGCCAGTAGAAACCACACTGCAAGATCTTCTCAACTGTCTTTCTGGGGCCAAAATGCCCGCCACATGCTTGATCGTGGCAAAATGACAGCACACTCTTGAATTCATCGTCAGGAACACACCGACGAATAATCTGGTCGGGATAGTACTTGAACAGATAGGTTTCGTCCCAGTAAAAGTGTTTTACTTGGGATAAGAATCGAAGTCTATCCTGATGTGACCATTCAGTCGGCAGTAATCCTGTGGCCTAATAGTTCACAATATCTGCATACCAGGGTTCGCAAAATACTGTCAAGAGCTGTTCATCCGGAAAAACATCGTTGATCGGAAGTTGAAGCGACGGCGAAGAAGGAAGTCGTGAGAGATGGTCGGCGACTACGTTTTCACATCTTCTTTTGTCCTTGATGACAAGGTCAAACTCTTGAAGCAAGAGGATCCAACGTATTAGCCGAGATTTTGCATCTTTCTTCGCAAAAAGATGGCGCAGAGCAGAATGGTCTGTGTAGACAATGACTGGAGAGCCGATGAGGTAGGGCCTGAACTTTCTAAAGCAAATACAACAGCCAAGAATTCCTTCTCAGTTGTTGTATAATTCAGTTGGGCATCGTTTAGGGTTCGGCTAGCATAATAGATTACGTGCGGCATCTTGTTGATGTGTTGTCCAAGGACAGCACCGATGGCAAAGTCGGATGCATCGCACATAATCTCAAATGGGTGCGTGCAGTCAGGAGAAGAAAGAACGGGAGAAGAAGTGAGTGAGCTTTTTAATGACTCGAACGCAGTCACACAGCTCGAGTTGAAGTCGAATGGCGTGTCCTTGGCCAGCAAAAGAGTCAAGGGCCTAGCAATCTTGCTAAAGTCCTTGATGAACCGTCTATAGAAACCGGCATGGCCAATGAAGGCTCGGATGTCTCTGACGCATCTGGGAGGAGGGAGATTGGAAATGACCTCAATCTGTGTTTTGTCAACCTCTATGCCATTTTGCAAAATGATATGTCCTAAGACAATACCATCGCGCACCATGAAGTTGCACTTCCCCCAATTCAAAGTGAGATTCTTGTCCATACACCGGGTAAGGACAGCGTCGAGATGCAGCAAACACTCATCGAAGGAATCGCCGAAAATGGAGAAATCGTCCATGAAGATCTCCAAGAATTTTTCCACCATGTCTGAGAAGATTCCTATCATACACCGCTGGAAGGCAGTGTGCGCATTGCATAACCCAAAGGGCATGCGACGATATGCAAACGTGCCGAAAGGATAAGTGAATGTGGTCTTGTCCTGGTCTTTTTCGGCGATGGGAATCTAATTATAGCCGGAGTAGCCATCAAGAAAGCAGTAGTACTCGTATCCGGCCAATCGTTCAAGCATCTAGTCAATGAAAGGTAGCGGAAAGTGGTCCTTTCGCGTTGCGGCATTGAGTTTTCTGTAATCGATGCATACTCGCCACCCAGTCTGGTGCGAGTAGGGATTAACTCGTTCACCTCTTTGGTTATGATCGTTATTCTTAATTTCTTGGGGACAACGTGAATGAGGCTCACCCACTGGCTATCAGAGATAGGGTAAATGATACCACTATCCAGACACTTTACGATCTCCTTTTTTACAGCCTCCTTCATGACTGGGTTGAGTCGCCTTTATGGATCCCTGGCTGGTTTGGCATCCCCTTGATGTCTGCCATTGACCAGCCAAAATCTTGCCTATTGCTGTGCAAGAAAGCAAGAAGGGCTCTCTCTTGCTCGGGAGCTAGAGAAGCCGAGATGATAACAAGGAGGGTCTCGTTCTCACCCAAGTAAGCGTACTTAAGGTGAGACGGCAAAGGCTTGAGTTCGAGCGTTGGAGGTGAAACGATTGAAGGCAAGATTGGTGAAAAGGTCTCGAACTCAAAGGATTCCAGCAAAGGTTCAAAACGAGTGTAAGCAACCGAGTTAGATGGTTCAGGTAACTCATCCGGAAAATCAAAGGATTCAAACTCAGGTGGTGAGTGGCTAAGATCGTTCGAGAAAGTGAAACACTCATAGTCATTGTCGGGCGCAGAAACAGCAGTAGGTTCGAAAAGGAACGCACTAATGGCGTTAAGGTTATCGTGATCGAACAAAAACTCCTGGAATTCACACTCCTCCGGGGTGATCTCCTGGATTGAGAAAACGTCTAGTATATGAGCATTAGGTTCGAAGGGCTGATTCCCCAACCTAAAAATGTTGAGTTCAATTGTCATGTTTCCAAAAGATAGGTTCATCGAACCATTTCGACAATTGATCACTGCATTTGAGGTTGCAAGGAATGGGCGACCGAGTATCACCGGAATTTGATTCCGGGGGTTAGCTACAGGCTGTGTGTCTAAAACAACGAAGTCAACGGGGAATATGAAGTCCCCAACCTTTATTAACAAATCCTCTAGCTCACCCCTAGATTGGGTGATCGATCGGTCAGCCATTTGGAGAGTGCAGTGTGTGGGTTTCAGCTGTCCTACACCTAGTTGCTCATATACTGAGTACGGAAGCAGGTTAACACTGGCACCAAGATCTAATAGTGCGCGGTTGATGTTCTTATCCCCAATGGTAATAGAAATCGTAGGACAGCCAGGTTCCTTCCATTTTTGAGGTAAAGATTGGGTAAGAGCATCACTCACAGCAATAGCTAAGAAAACTTTCTTGGGTACCTGAGATTTCCTCTTTTTCGTGCACAAGTCCTTTAAGATTTTCGCGTAGGACGGGACTTGTTGGACAATATCTAAAAGGGGAATGTTGATGTTAACCTGCTTAAACAACACGAGAATCTTCTCCATTTGTGGATTTTGTTTATTGGACTTCAACCGGTTTGGAAATGGAACGTTTTTAAAATTGGTTGAATCCAATGCTTGTGGAGCAGATTGTGGAGTTAGAACGGATCCCAGAGCTGGTGTTTTCGTGGAGTGAGAAATGGGTCCGTTTAGAGCAGAAGAAGAGCCTTTTGAAGAATGGAGATTAGGCTCAGAAGACGAAGGAGAAGAAGAAGAAAAAGAAGAAGCGGCCGGGGTGTCATCGTCGATCCGTTTGCCAATATTGTTTTGCAACATCCTTCCCGATCTCAATGTAGTCACGGCACTCACATTATGGTTTTGTTGTTCAAGAGCAACTTGTACATTATGTGGGTGACCGGGATTTGGGAGTGGTTGAGATGGAAGCTTCCCTTTTTCTTGCTCGCTTAACGCCGCATTCAGCTGCGCAATCTGGGCTTCGATGGTCTTGATGCTTTGCCCGTGTGCAGCAGTGTGTTGCACCAAAAACTGAATAGACGACTGGTTGTTTGCAGTAGATTGTGTCGATTGTTCAACGAACGCCTCCAGACTTCGTTCTAGCGAGGAAAACATATCGTTGTTTGACGGAACAAAGTTTCTTTGCGGAAAAGAATTTTTGGGTGCAAAGTTGTTCGTCTGATTTTGAAAAGGTTGGGGTTAGAAGGGCTGCTGAAACTGATGTTATGTTTGTTGTTGCGCTTGTTGTTGCGCTTGTTGTTGCGGAGGAGCGGGCCTCTGGAAATTGTTGCCTTGGAATTGATGCTGATTTTGATTCCAGGAAAAATTAGGGTGGTTCCTCCAACCGGGATTGTAGGTGGAAGAGTATGGATCATTTCTCGGTCTTTGCTGAAATGCAGCATTAACCTGATCCTGTCCTTGATATGGTGGATTGTAAGGACACTCTTCGGTTAAGTGAGAAGGTACGGAACAACAAGCACAAATGGTACGAAGGGAAAGAACATGGGCAGGAGCAGGAGATGAAAATTTGCTCTCTATCGCTTTAAGTTTTCTCGTTATTGCAGCCATTTCAGCTTTCATCGCAATAGAGATATCGAGTTGGTGAATGCCTACACTAGACTGACCAGTAGAAGTGGAGGAAAAAGAAGAAGAAGTTGGTCTGGTGCTCTCCCATTGAAGCGTTTGTTCCGCAAGGTCGTCGAAGAATTGCCACGCTTCCTCGTCAGATTTCGATAGGAAGTGGCCCTGACAAATGGTTTCCAACAACTGCTTGGTTGCTGGGTTCAGGCCCTCGTATAAAGTTTGGCAAAGTTTCCATTTCTCAATACCGTGGTGAGGGCACTGAACAAGAAGGTCTTTATACCGGTCAAAACACTTCCAAAAGGGTTCAGTAGGAAGCTGAGAGAATTAGTTGATTTCATTACGGATCCTCGCGGTTTTATGATTCGGATAGAATTTCTTGAGAAACGCTTTCACAAACTCGTCCCAACTGGTTATCGAGTGGGAAGCAGTGCTATACAGCCACTTTTCAGCAAGATCGCACAAAGTGAACAGAATGACCCGTAGCCGTATAGGATCGTCCGACAGCTGGATAGTTTTCATCATGGCACAAACATTTTGGAACTTATTGATGAAGATATAGGCATCTTCAGATTCAAGCCCATGAAATTTCGGAAGAATGTTAATGAAGTGGGGCTTAATTTCAAAATTATCCCCATTGGCCGGTGGAAGGGAAAGACAGGTGGGAAGTGCAGAGCGGGTGGGATAGAAACGATCCTGGAGCGCGATTCGCTGTGGCGCTACAACAGGCGGTGGTGGTGGGTTATTCGCATCCATAAGAGGTCGAATCAATCCCAGGGGAGTTGAAGGGATGTTTGGATTAAATCCTGACATCGCGGAAGAAGAGGTTGGTGATGGTGAAGGTGAGGATGTATGAATGGAATTCCGGTCAATGTCGGAGTTGGCCGGCAATGGTAAGGGTGAAAGAGGCGTGGAAGGAGTTTCGACGTCTGAGTCGATCGCGTAGTCGGTAGCGACTAACGTAACGCGGACTAAGCGGGCGCTAGTGTCCCGAGTCCAAGCGGACATATACTAAACGAGTTTAGTATAGTCAAAGCGGAGAAGGTGAGGGTAAGAAAACGTTAATGGAGAAATACGATGGTGGTGGGTGAAAAAAATGGGATTCTGGCGACAAAGGGCAAGTTTTTATAAAAGTTTTTGTTTGTGTTTTTTTTCCTTTTTTTTAGAAAGAGCTTCACAGAAATATGCACGGACTCACGGTTTCAAACAATCACAGACAAAATATGCACAATCACACCTAGATCTAGGGTCACCTAGGTCAGCTAGACAGCTCCTAACTGTTCCAAAGGGCTAGAAATAGGACCTCAAACCGCCTCTTCTCCGCCAATTGCGTCCAGGTAAGTGCCAGGTAAGTGGGAGGCTCCCCACTACGTAAGTAGTGGTCCTAATTAAGTAACCACTTGCCTTGGACACACTTGCCTAGACACCGCAAAATCAGGATAGGATAAACGGCCGATGGATACAACTAGTCCTCTGTCCTATTGAGCGCGACGTCCCTATGGCTGAGTCTAGTATTTTTTAATTAAACAATGGTCAATGCATATGCCTTTTGTGATTTCTGGGGTCCTGGAAAGGGTGATGAAATCCCCACCCAATCTGTATTGGTTTCAAGCCCCTTAAAGTCCGATTAAAATATGCAAAGCAGTAACAATCAACTGCAATCAATTTTTTTATTTTTTAGGCGCGGCGCAGAGAAGGGGGAAAAGAGTTTGCGAAAAGAATGCTGCAGAAAAACCGTTCAGTGGAGTTCAGAGGAGTGGGGAAGAAGGAAGGAACACTCAAAGGGATTTTTGGTGATCGATGGCATCAAACGGCCGCGGTTCCGTGGCAATAGACTCCTTATGCCGCGGTTCTGCGGTAGGAAAGTGGAAATGGGCCTTCAAATTCCTGTGTTGTTCTGTTCTGGGTGTCCTCTTCTTTTCTGGAGCTCCTGAATCCTGATTTGCCCACTGGATCTTGTCGCGTCCCGAAAGTACGGAACATGACCGGCACCTAGACTACGAACGTCTCGAGGCGTACGTACTCCAAGTAAACCGAGCCCAGAAATCCAAACCAAGAAAAGTACTAGAGTGTAGGAAAACCACTATAGGTCAACCAACTAGAAATATAAAATACAACGCCTAAAGGCGAGGATCACAACAGAAATGGAAACTCAACAGCATGAAATCCATAGAAATATAATGCGCGACTCTAAGGTAGAAAGAATAAACATCACTGGTCTCTATCTCAAATAAATACATGTTTGGTTGATAGAACTTCTAGATACAACTGAAATATAATATTCAATGTATAATGATGGGTACGATACAAATAACCCACCTACTAGCAAGTCACCCGAAACGAAGCAGTGCCAGCAAAGCTGTAACGAAACCTGTACGGCAAATCTGCAAGAAACTGTGGCACAACGGGGGTGAGTTGCCAACTCGTGAGTAGAAAAACATCTACGAACAGGAATCGAATGCATGACATAACCCTAGATCAAAACGATCAATATATATATATATATATATAAATCTCAAATGAATAAGTCCGAAGCATGCTAAGGTGGCAATGTAACATCTATACATGTATGTAGTGCCAAGTACTGGTGCCAGTGCCTCAGGTAATAACATGTCATAAATATGAGGTATATCTGCATGAAGTAATATGATGAAGTATGTAAATTGACATCAATACACATATATTAGCGTCTCATTCCAATAATATTGGTGTAAGGGTATATATAACAGCGTCCTCATCCACTGTTATATATACAAATGAAGTATGACCGATGTAATCAATATGAATCAATGTCAGCTATAGCATGAAGTCTAGTAGTATGTGGATATCTTCCAACTAGGTAATCAATGTCAGTAAATAGGTGGATCCCATCCACGTGTCACCCAATGACAATAAGCATCATGCATATGAATATCGTAGAGTATATGCATGGAAATATGAGGATATAATCAAATTATGGAACCTGAGTGCCTAACATCGACACTCGAAAACATCATGAACACCTGTGCCTAGCATCGACAAATAAATCCTCATGTATCTCAGGCGCCACACACCCTGGTCGGCCCTCATATCCATCTCATGACTCTAGTCGGTATCCTCCGGATAACCAACGGGCCCTAAATACTATCACCGGTAGGTAGTACTTCCCTGTCGGGCTCACCGTCTAGCATATACGAGCCTTCTAGCCCCGGGGTACCTCACCGGGTCCACAATGTACCCACAAACGGTGCCTACCGCTCCTCAAATCGGGTTTACCCACACAAGCTCTCTGGAACCGAGAAAACTCATGGTTGATGCACTGAAATATCATATCAAGGGTAACCGGGTTTTTAAAACGATTACATATTTTCTTTTGAAATATCCATGGTCCCCAAATCCAGAAATATCATGGAAACAACATATCTCAATGTGTATAATCAAACATGATGTATGCGACATGTAAAGAAAGGTAAGCATATCAGTAAGTCATGCAACATGGAATAGTAATGTGCACATGTCGAGGGAAACCGCTCTTTTTAAAATGAATCAGTTTTAAAGAATATCTTGCGGTTCCCAAATCTCTAATCAAGCCAGAATCATCTATGTATGTGTATAGGTATAAGTGTACAATATGCCATGCAAGAATCACATCATGAATGCAACAGTACTACTGTGTAGTGGCATGGCAATTATCGATGATGAAGTGTGTGAGCCGGCAAATAGTGTACGTGGAACATACGCATCATCGATAATGGTGCTGGTGTCTTAACCGCATGATGGTAATATCTCAATAAACACAAGTAATGCGATGCAAATAATTTGAATATGCGGAATCAAATAATCAACGCAATAGTGAAGAATCTACATCAATAAGTAAGTGTCATGCAGTTTTGCCTTTTTGAAATAAGACGAATCGGGGTTTTTAGTAAAATAAGGGCTACGGTGTTTTTAAGAAAAGATGCGCCTTTTGAAATTATACGTAGGATCCCTTTTTGCATATCTTTAAAATACTCCCGATTCGTTAGTTTGAAATACGTATGACTCGGGTCTAGTCTAACATCTACTACACTAACTACTGATCTAACTATTAAGTGAATCGGGAGGGGTATGGAAACCACCTAAATCTGAGTCGATATATATAAATATAAAGATAGTAGTCGGTGATCCCGCCTCAATAGTATCGCATACGATACCGTATATCATCCGACATCCTCAAATCATGAGTGCAGATCAATCATCAATATAAAGCTCGTACGGTAAATCGTCGTACAGCATCCCAATAGCTGGGTGCGGGTCAATATCACAATCATCACATCAATTATCTGGTATCCTTATCATCATATCACATAATCAGGGGTACTGATCTATGTCTAGTACGAATCGATACCATCTATAAAAGTATGAATGCGTGTGTGAAAGACACGTCCAAAGGCCCGCTAAAATCACATATCGTATCCCAAATACGAGTCACATCACATCACCGATATCATGGCACTATGCCCAATCTCATCGACTCACATCCAATGTCCCCCAATATCCTCGTCATCACAGTATGAACTTAGCAAAAATGCACGTGTGTGCGTGTGGGTGTAAACCTATTCTAGGGTTCGCGACTAAGAACTACACTAGTTACATCTAACCCTAATCTATTCATAGTACACCTAACACATCCTAAACAACCAAGTCACACATAAGCTATCATATATATAAGTATTGTATATATGGTATACTAGACATCGGACTGCGGTGGTGCTATACGCAATCTACCCGACTTCTCCCCGTAGATATAAATCTACTCACCTTCTTTATGCGTGCCGATGCCGACGTCGCCACTTGAATCTCCAACGCCTCGACGCCACATGGGGTACCTACAAGGATATCACAAACGCTAAAACACATGAAAACCATGTCGGAAACCAAAATGGTGCACGCTACGCCCATAGGTAAAAGCCTGCAGCCTCGTGTGCAAACACAACCAATAACCCTTCGTTGTTGACGTTCAAACGCCACCCGACAGAAACGAATCATCGAATATCAAAAATCCATGTTAAAACAAGTCGTAAATCATGCGACAATATAGGAAAATCGACCCAGATTCTACCCTGATTGGAATCAGATAAAACTAGACATACCCAGGGTCAAGTCTACAGGGTAAAAAGCCACAGAACAAAAATGGAGGCCAGAACCCATGCTCTGGCCGCAATTTGCCGCCAGATGGGATTTATCTGTGGCCAGGAAGTGGGTCCAGGGGCTGGGGCTTTGGGTGGTGGTTCCTGGGTGCTTTCACAACTCACAGCCAAGTCAATTTCAATTTAGGATATCTCGGGTTGTAGCAGATTCCAGAAAGGCTTGAAAATTAACAAAAACGCTAAATTACACCGATTCTAAACAATCTGGTATTTTACTGGAATCTGGGTTTGATCTAGGGTTAACTGATCTCAACTCTTTGCTAGACAGGAAGCATCGAATGCCCACCTAATTAGGCTATACTAACCATTATAACCAACACTTGGCCAAATCTCACTCAAATTCTCCTAAACTAGCACTAATCTACTTAATAACACAAAATTTTCAGCTAAACAACTATAACTTAGCAAGATAGGAGTTGGGTTGCGAGATTATACCTCAAGAGGGTCATAGGATGAAGGAGAAGAGAAGAAAGAGGAAAGGTGTGTTGTGCTGCTGCTGGAGTGCATCTGTTGCTGCTGAGGTTGCTGTTGCAGCAGTTGCTGATGTTGTTTCCAGCAGCAGTTTTGTTGCAGTGGCTGAAGCTTTTGTTGCTGCTGTTGCTTATGATGTTGTGGCTGAAGTTGTAGCAGCTATGGTTGTTGTTGCTGTTCCAGCAGCAGCTACTTCTGTTGTTGTTTTTATTGTTGTCGGGATTGTGGATGAGTGTGAGAGGGGAGGGTGTAAGTGAGAGGGGGATATGAGAGTGAAAAGAGAAGGTGATTGATATGTAAAAGTTTTGAGGTGAAATGGGATTAACCACCTGATTTGTATGTCAAAAACTATTTCTAAACCGCAATCAAGAACGGCGTCGCATGAAGCTAGCCGGTGAATACGGGTCGGTCCACAGGGATGTTGTGAATCTCCTAGTCGCGCTAACGAGTTAATTCCGAAGGGTGTTCGGTTGATTATTAAATCTAAAAATCTAATTATTCTACCTAGGGCAATTAATTGAAAGTTATAACTAGGACAAATAAATAAAATCTATACTAGGGCAGGAAAATAAATTTAATCTAGGGCAGGAATTGAAATTATCTAGGGCAAGAAAATAAATAAATCTACTTACTTTACAGATGGATCTCTCCAACCATTTACGCAGGGTTGTCAGATCTGAATAGATGAGTTGAAAAGAAACACCGATGCTCTCCAAAAGAGTTCTGAAATTTTTTATTAAAAGGAGGCATAAAGTTTACAATGAATTAGAGTCCCTATTTATAGAAGATAGGAAACCCTAGGGTTACAATGACTCGCATATTTGCATTTACAAAAATAGCCCTCTAGGAAGACCGGTCAACGCCGCCACATTATTTCGCTAAAAAAATAATTTTTTATTTCTTTAAAACTGCCGCAGAACCGCGGCCCGAGCCATGGTTTGGCCGCGGTTCCGCGGCCAAAAGGAAGATTTGGCTTCTGCAACTTCTGGGCTGGGCTCCTGGTGACTTTGTCTTCCTGTTTCTATATGTCATTTTCCATTTGGGCTTTTAGGTTGGTTCCAGATCTTCAGTGAACAATTTGCAATGGCTTTTTAACCGTTTGCCTTGACATTTTGGGGTCTTGCGTTGCCTTGTTAATTGTGAACTGTCTTTCGATGTAGGCTTGACTAAGATCCTCCCATTTGTTGGTCAAAAGTCCATATTTTCATCGTCTTTACATCGTTTTCACTGTTTCCTGTCCAAGAACCTGTAACCTGTAACATGTAGTAGACATGCGTCAAAAGTACCTGTTTATTTATAAAAAGAATAAGAATGGGGAATTTAATAATGCAATATTATGGTGTGAACAAATACCCCCAAACTTATCTTTTGCTCATCCTCGAGCAAACTTATTTTTATTCACTAAAAACCTAACCGCACTTTCGCAGGGAAACGCGATTGCACTGAGCACGTGCAACAAGCCGTTAAACCTCTAGGTGTCCCTAGGAGGAGGAGTGTTGTTTCCTGAGGGTTTTCAGCGGATATTACCCACAAAATCCTATCAATTCGGCCCATTAACTTTTGTTCTCTAATTAGGTTTTCTAACAAGGAATTCTATTATCTTTTGTCTCGCAAATTATCCACCCACATTCTTCACACTTCCTCATTATTTAACTTAAGATTATATATGTTATGTAGACCTACTTAGCTTTCGGCATTTCCTAAGTTTTCCTTCTAGAGTTCCATCTCCACTTAGGAATTTCTATCAACCCTTACTAAAGATACAAGTTCTATTCTTCACTCCTTTCTCTTATCTAAATCCCAATCACATACCCCTACGTGTGTGTATAAATCACCCCTACACTTGGAAATTCAAATCAAGCAATCATACCCTTGTCCGTTGTCCAAAGTACTAATTAGTTGGTGAATTTTTAATTGAATTTTGCTTACACATCCTTCATGCGACCGTTAATACTTCTTGAGGTACCAACAACCGATTACAAGATGCGTTAGCACTTTAAAGCGTACTTCCAAGTTTTGCAACACCCAAGGCTTTAGCAGTGACTCCCAAACCAGTTGGTCTAAGGCACTAGGTGATGAGGCTCCCTCGCTAAATATTTTTCTATTTTTACAGCCTTAAGTAATCACAAAAACCAGTGTCCATTTTTTTTTATTCTTTATTCACACTTTTTTTCTTTTATTTTCTTCGTACTAAGGACTTTAGACAAGAGCATTTCAAGGTCTCTTCTACTATTCCAAGTTTCAAGATGCGTGATTGTGCATTTTGTAGGGTACACGTTTTCAGAATCTAGAGTTAAGCTAGGAACTATTTTTCAAACTTATACTCTAATAAGAACATCAATACTCTTCCCTCATTTTGACTTAGCCCAAGAAGTGAACCCAAAATTTGCCTATTTCTAAATAATCTACAAAGACATATACTTTCTATCGTTAAACTTTAAGGAATGTTATTTTTAGGGTTTTAAATTTACTAAATCTAAGATCTAGTTGTCCCTAGCCAGTTAACCTATTTGTCAAACTTAAGTCAAATATGGCCAAAATTGAATACAATTATTTTTATAATTTTTCAAATTTTTCAAATTTTTATGGGTTTTCAAATAAATATGCACATGCAAAAATATGTACAAATGAATGCGAAGGAAGAAGACGTACCGAGCATACCCCCAAACTTGAACTTGACATTGTCCTCACTGTCATACTAAACCAAGAGGGTCAAAATACTGGCACTCCCCTGTTTATTTATTTATAAATTTTTTGTTTTTATTTTTTTTTTTGAATTTTTTTTAAATCTTTTTATAGAAAAAAAGAAAAGAAAAAGATATATACATATATACAACAAGCATCCCCCCAAACTTAAGCTTGGCCTTACACAAGCCAAACGTTAGCACCAACCATTCAAAAATCTTATCGTGAAAATGGTATAGTTGGTGCAAGAAAATGAGAAGCACGCGAGACCGTGTGGAAAGAAGAATGGTAGAATACGGTCTCGGTGGGGGAGAAGAATGGCGAAAAGAAGAAGGAAGTGGAGTACGATCTTGAGGGTGTAAATTTAGTGAATAAATTAGCACAATATGTGATGACCGATATGTTATAAGCGATTGCGCTAACCTATCTACTCGTCGAGAAATGGGATCAAATCCCTCAAGATTCGCAAGAAAACATGGGTACGCCCAACTTGGTATCGGAGATGAAAGCGTAACGGTCATTTGTACAGTCGGGACAATAGGAGAGACGAAAGGGAGTGAATTAGGGATAGTATCTTTCTCACCGTAGTAAACTGTTTCGAACTTGAAAGATTCCATTAATGGTTCGAAACTACTATAATCAACTGAGTCTGATGGCTCATCTGAAAATGTAAAGGACTCAAACTCGGGCAGTGAGTCATCAATATCGTCCGAAAAAGTGAAACACTCGTAAGTGTTATCATCTGTGAGAACAGTATCGGATTCAAAGGAAAATCTTTCAAGCTCACAGTCTTCAAGCGGGGTCGGAACGATGGGAAGGAGGGAGGGTGATATAACAGTCAAAGGTTCAGGAGGATGAATTGGAAAATCAGACACATCAAACAAAAATGATTCAACCTCAATATTATCCTCAAGACTCTTCTCGATACTATCCTCAATATTCAACGCATCCATGCCATTATCATCAAAATCTAGACGCATATGAGATTCGGGAGAAACATTTAATAACTCAGGATGATGATTTGAACATAAAATTTCAAGCAAATCGACATGTTCATCATCCGAAATATTCCCGGCGTCTATATCCTCAATCAAGTGAAAATCAATTTCTTTAGACACCTCATCAACAGCATGGATATTTATCAATGTAGGTTCTAGAGTGGAGGTGTAAAGATCGAAAGGATTAGGTGCGGTTTCACTCGAAAGGGGTTCCTCACAATTTGGCAAATCAAGCACTACAAAGTCGCACAACTCATCCTTTTGGACACATGTTTGAAAATTGGAGTTATTGGATTCAATTAGGTATGGGTAGGTTTGATTTGCAAATCCTCTCACATTCTCTCTCTGGCCAACCGCCTCCTCATACATTGGAAAATTTGGAGCTAGTTGGAAACTAGCTACTGGTTCACTCGGTTGCATAAGGGAGGCCAGGGACGCTTCCACATTCCTCACCATTTTGTTTATTGCAGCAATATAAGCCTCCAACGACTCTTCCAAACTAGACTTGGGTGGTGAGGGGGTTTCGGTAAAAGATTCATAATTGTTTGGATATGTGAAACTCCCAAAAGGCTGTGTAGAAACGGTGACTAATGAAGGTGGGAAGGTCGGGTATGACTGGTAGGAAGTGGGTGATTGGACAGGGGTAGGGTCAACATATGGATAAAAAGGTGAACAGTCGTGTAGATCCCTAGAACTAGATGAGTGGAGAGGGGTGAAAGATCGACTGCGAGATTGAGCAATATGCTCAGCAATGGACATCGGCCTAGGAGTGACAGAAGGACTTGAAAAAGTGGTATCAACATATGGAAGTGGTGAAGGTTGACTCGGTTGACAACAAGTGGGTTGAAAAGTCAAACTATTTCTCCTAGACTCCTCTATTTGATCTTTCAAAGATATTTTTGGCAAGGAAGGATCGTCTTTAAATTGACCGAACAAATTAACGTACGACACAAAATTAGGTTCGGGATACCAAAGTTCGGCTAATGATTTATTATGTGGGGTACCTATGTTGTAAGAAGAAAGGTGACAAGACGGAAGGTTAGGTGGTGCAAGGATTTATTTGCAGCTAAAAAATTCTGCAAGTTTCTATAAAATATTTTCCTTTTTTCCTTTTTCTCTTTATTTGAGACTGTTTGCAGAAAAAAAATTCGATAAAGGGCTTAGACACAAATGTAATCAACCAGAAATGCACAATCAGACCTAGATCTAGGGTCACCTAGGTCTGCTAGACAGCTCCTAACTAGGGCTAGAAATAGGACCTCAAACCGCCTCTTCACCGACAAGTACGGCCAGGTAAGTGGGAAGGAACCACAGTAGTTGGCCTAATTAAAAACCACTAGCCTAGACACCGCAAAGTCAATTAGGATAAACGGTCGATGCCTATACTAGTCCTTTTCCTATTGAGCTCGATGTCCTTAGGGCTGAGTCTAGTATTTTTTAATTAGGATATGGTCAATGCAAATGCCTTATGTGATTTCTGGGTTCCTGGGAAGGGTGATGAAATCCCCACCCAATCTGAATTGGTCAAAAAGCCCCTTAAAGTCCAATTAAAGATATGCAAAACAGTAAATCACTTGCAATCAAAGATTTTTATTTTATGCGCGGTGCAAACAATCCTGCACAAGATTGTTATTTGGAAGGGAAAAGATTTTTGAGCGCAAAGAAATCCTGCAGGCAAATTTACAGAAGATATATCAAGATTTGTAGAGGAGGAGAGAGAGATAACTCACAAAAATTTGCAGTGGCAGAACGGTTTTTTTTTTTTTTATCGCGCTTCTGCCCCTTTTTTTTAAGCCCTGATTCGACTAGACCGCGGCGGTTCAGCGGCCAAAAGGGGGCTGGCGCGGCGGTTCCGCCGCGCTTTGGTCGGTTCGGCGAACTTTTTATTTTATTTTATTTTATTTTATTTTTTTTTAACCAGATCACCGCGGTTAACTTGTAGACTCGGTCCTCCAAATTTCTTCTGTTCCTCGGTTGTTGTGATCTTCTGTTGTTCCGATATGTTTTTTCCTATTTTGATCTCTATAGATTTCCAGATCCGAATTTCGTATATCCGGCAAAATTCAAACAACAAAGTATCCCTTCCAAAAATAACAGATTATATATTTTTTAAAATATTTTTTTGGATTTTTTTAGATTTTTATGATTTTTTTAAATTTTGATTAACCCGAAATTGCGAAAAGGAAAGTTCTACGCCATCCCCGGCAACGGCGCCATTTGATTTGTAAGTCAAAAACTATTTCTAAACCGCAATGAAGAACGGCGTCGCATGAAACTAGCCGGTGAATACGGGTCGGTCCACAGGGATGTTGTGAATCTTCTAGTCACGCTAACGAGTTAATTCCGAAGGGTGTTCGGTTGATTATTAAATCTAAAAATCTAATTATTCTACCTAGGGCAATTAATTGAAAGTTATAACTAGGGCAGATAACTAAAATCTATACTAGGGCAGGAAAATAAATTTAATCTAGGGCAGGAATTGAAATTATCTAGGGCAAGAAAATAAATAGATCTACTTACTTTACAGATGGATCTCTCCAACCATTTACGCAGGGTTGTCAGATCTGAATAGATGAGTTGAAAAGAAACACCGATGCTCTCCAAAAGAGTTCTGAAATTTTTTATTAAAAGGAGGCATAAAGTTTACAATGAATTAGAGTCCCTATTTATAGAAGATAGGAAACCCTAAGGTTACAATGACTCGCATATTTGCATTTACAAAAATAGCCCTCTAGGAAGACCGGTCAACGCCGCCACATTATTTCGCTAAAAAAATAATTTTTTATTTCTTTAAAACTGCCGCAGAACCGCGGCCCGAGCCATGGTTTGGCCGCGGTTCCGCGGCCAAAAGGAAGATTTGGCTTCTGCAACTTCTGGGCTGGGCTCCTGGTGATTTTGTCTTCCTGTTTCTATATGTCTTTTTCCATTTGGGCTTTTAGGTTGGTTCCAGATCTTCAGTGAACAATTTGCAATGGCTTTTTAACCGTTTGCCTTGACATTTTGGGGTCTTGCGTTGCCTTGTTAATTGTGAACTGTCTTTCGATGTAGGCTTGACTAAGATCCTCCCATTTGTTGGTCAAAAGTCCATATTTTCATCGTCTTTACATCGTTTTCACTATTTCCTGTCCAAGAACCTGTAACCTGTAACATGTAGCAGACATGCGTCAAAAGTACCTGTTTATTTATAAAAAGAATAAGAATGGGGAATTTAATAATGCAATATTATGGTGTGAACACCCCCATCATTCTTTCTCTCAATAAATGCTAACAATACACAATGCCATCATGGCTCTCTTCTCTCACACTGTCTCACCTACCTAACAGTCAACCCCTACCTAATTCAATATTTAACGAAACTAGACCCTTAATTAAATCTAATAACCCTAACCAAAAGGGTTAGACCACCATGGTTGTCTAAACATGGTTCAACCCTAGGCTACCATTAATCCAAAACAAGAAACAAGTGTGACAAGTGTGGAAAATATTTGTGCACATTTTTGCACAAAAAGCCAAAAATCCAATTAATGATTTTTAATCGCGATTAACACTAAAATAGCATATACTTAATCATAAAAACTTTAAAATGGCATATTTCCATAAAATGACCTATTTTACAATTTCCATAATTTTCTCCAGAATTTTCCCCATTTATCGGTATTTAATTATACCGAAATATTAAAATATTCATTAAAAATTAATATTAAATTATAAAAAATTCCCAAAAATAATAAATTTTTTTTTGAAATGTTACAATCTTCCCCCTTAAGGAAATTCGGTCTCCGCGTGAAGTCGTCTCTAACTGGAATCAATCTATCTGATGACCTCGCATCGGGGTAGCGAACGATCCACATGTCCTAGTCATTCATCCTTGGTGACTAGCGGTCTTCTATCATCTCTTAGTACAACTCGTACTGCAATAGCTCCAACATCTGGGGCGATATCTCGTCGGTCGCAGCAACAACTGGCTCCTTCGTCTGTACGTTGATCAGCGCCTCAATCCTCCAGGGAAGACGATACATTGGCGGTCATCTCTAAATTGGACTGCTCTAGATCTGAGTAAGACTCCCCACACTGAAAATCTTCAACTCAACTGGGCCTGCTCCGGTGCATAAATCGGACGAACCACCTTCGTCTCTTAATTCGGGTAGACTAGCTATCATCTGTCTCATATCTGTCTGGAAGCTCCGGCGTTCTCAGCTCGTAAGCTCTAGAAGCGACATCCTATCCATCTCAGCAACAGCTGGTTCATCTTCCTGCACGGTAGGCGACATCATAATCTCTGAGGTATGCTGTACATCGACAGTCCTCTCTCAACTGGAAGCTCTAACAATGGCTCGATCATCCTGTGTAAAACCAAGAACTCTCCTCCACAAGAGGTCACAATCATCAATACTAACTCGAGACATTCCCATGTCACCAGAAAACACAATGGTCGGCCCTCGTACCAGACGAGCTCGCCCTGACCGTAGCACTAGCAGCAACTCAACTGCGCTCAAACAATGGCGACAGGAACCTCAATCGAGTATCGAAAAGAGCAGATCAATGGTAAGAAAGAAAACAACAGATCCAGAATGGATACATGATCATAAGAAGGAACAGCATCAATGAAAGTATGATCATGAAACTAATAGAATCGAGGATCTCTAATGGATGTATAATCATGGATATGAAGAGAATTACTGATCTCGAAAATATGTTCATCCTAAGGTTTCTTAAGCGGAGTGGTGTGTCGTAAGTATGCCGCGGAACATACCCACGGTACGTCACTCTACTTTAGTCACCTATTCCATCAACCAAGGGTCATCCTACGCTCCGAAGGTAAAACCTAATACTTTGATACCAACTTTGTCACGTTCCGAAAGTACGGAACATGACCGGCACCTAGACTACGAACGTCTCGAGGCGTACGTACTCTAAGTAAGCCGAGCCCAGAAATCCAAACCAAGAAAAGTAGTAGAGTGTAGGAAAACCACTATAGGTCAACCAACTAGCAATATAAAATACAACGCCTAAAGGCGAGGATCACAACAGAAAAGGAAACTCAACAGCATGAAATCCATAGAAATATAATGCGCGACTCTAAGGTCGAAAGAATAAACATCACTAGTCTCTATCTCAAATAAATACATGTTTAGTTGATGGAAGTTCTAGATACAACTGAAATATAATATACAATGTATAATGATGGGTACGATACAAATAACCCACCAACTAGCAAGTCACCCGAAACGAAGCAGTGCCAGCAAAGCCGTAACAAAACCTGTACAGCAAACCTGCAAGAAACTGTGGCACAACGGGGGTGAGTTGCCAACTCATGAGTAGAAAAACATCTACGAACAGGAATCGAATGCATGACATAACCCTTAGTCAAAACGATCAATATATATATAAACCTCAAATGAATAAGTCTGAAGCATGCTAAGGTGGCAATATAACATCTATACATGTATGTAGTGCCAAGTACTCGTGCCGGTGCCTCAAGTAATAACATGTCATAAATATGAGGTATGTCTGCATGAAGTAATATGATGAAGTATCTAAATTGATATCAATACACATATATTAGCGTTCCATTCCACTAATATTGGTGTAAGGGTATATATAACAGCGTCCTCATCAACTGTTATATATATAAATGAGGTATGATCAATGTAATCAATATGAATCAATGTCAGCTATAGCATGAAGTCTAGTAGTATGTGGATATCTTCCAACTAGGTAATCAATGTCTGTAAATAAGTGGATCCCATCCACGTGTCACCCAATTACAATAAGCATCATGCATGTGAATATCGTAAAGTATATGCATGGAAATATGAGGATATAATCAAATTATAGAACCAGAGTGCCTAGCATCGACACTCGAAAACATCATGAACACCTGTGCCTAGCATCGACACGTAAATCCTCATGTATCTCAGGCGCCGCACACCCTGGTCGGCCTTCATATCCATCTCATGACTCCAGTCGGTATCCTCCAGATAACCGACGAGCCCCAAATACTATCACCGGTAGGTAGTACTCCCCTACCGGGCTCACCATCTAGCATATACGAGTCTTCTTGCCCTGGGGTACCTCACCGGGTCCACCATGTACCCATAATCGGTGCCTACCGCTCCTCGAATCGGGTATACCCACACAAGCTCTCTGGAACCGAGAAAACTCATGGTGGACGCACTGAAATATCATATCAAGGGTAACCGGGTTTTTAAAACAATTACATATTTTCTTTTGAATTATCCACGGTCCCCAAATCCAAAAAATATCATGGAAACAACATATCTCAATGCGTATAATCGAACATGATGTATGCGACATGTAAAGAAAGGTAAGCATATCAGTAAGTCATGCAACATGAAATAGTAATGTGCACATGTCGAGGGAAACCGCTCTTTTTAAAATGAATCAGTTTTGAAGAATATCTTGCGGTTCCCAAATCTCTAATAAAGCCAGAATCATCTATGTATGTGTACAGGTATAAGTGTACAATATTCCATGCAAGAATCACATCATGAATGCAACAGTACTACAGTGTAGTGGCATGGCAATTATCGATGATGTAGTGTGCGAGCCGGCAAATAGTGTACGTGGAACATACGCATCATCGATAACGGTGCTGGTGTCCTAACAGCATGATGGTAATATCTCAATAAACACAAGTAATGCGATGCAAATAATATGAATATGCGGAATCAAATAATCAACGCAATAGTGAAGAATCTACATCAATAAGTAAGTGTCATGCCGTTTTGCCTTTTTGAAATAAGACGAATCGGGATTTTTAGTAAAATAAGGGCTACGGTGTTTTTAAGAAAAGATGCGCCTTTTGAAATTATCCGTAGAATCCCTTTTTGCATGTCTTTAAAATACTCCCGATTCGTTAGTTTGAAATAGGTATGACTCGGGTCTAGTCTAACATCTACTATACTAACTACTGATCTAACTATCAGGTCAATCGGGAGGGGTATGGAAACCACCTAAATCTGAGTCGATATATATAAATATAAAGATAGTAGTCAGTGATCCCGCCTTAATAGTATCGCATACGATTCCGTATATCATCTGAAATCCTCAAGTCATGAGTGCGGATCAATCATCAATATAAAGCTCGTACGGTAAATCGTCGTACAGCATCCCAATAGCTGGGTGCGGGTCAATATCACAATCATCACATCAATTATCTGGTATCCTTATCATCATATCACATACGAATCGATACCATCTATATAAGTATGAATGCGTGTGCGAAAGACACGTCCAAAGGCCCGCTAAAATCACATATCGTATCCCAAATACGAGTCACATCACATTACCGATATCATGGCACTATGCCCAATCTCATCGACTCACATCCAATGTCCCCCAATATCCTCGTCATCACAGTATGAACATAGCAAAAATGCACGTGTGTGCGTGTGGGTGTAAACCTATTATAGGATTCGCGACTAGGAACTACACTAGTTACATCTAACACTAATCTATGCATAGTACACCTAACACATCCTAAACAACCAAGTCACACATAAGCTATCATATATATAAGTATAGTATATATGGTATACTAGACATCGGACTGCGGGGGTGCTATACGCCATCCACCCGACTTCTCCCCGTAGATATAAATCTGCCAACCTTCTTTATGCGTGCCGATGCCGACGTCGCCATTTGAATCTCCAACGCCTCGACGCAACATGGGATACCTACAAGGATATCACAAATGCTAAAACACATGAAAACCATGTCGGAAACCAAAATGGTGCACGCTACGCCCATAGGTAAAAACCTGTAGTTTCGCGTGCAAACACAACCAATAACCCTTTGCCGTTGGCGTTGAAACGCCACCCGACAGAAACGAATCATCGAATATCAAAAATCCATGTTAAAACAAGTCGTAAATCATGCGCCAATATAGGAAAATCGACCAAGATTCTACCCTGATTGGAATCAGATAAAACTAGACATACCCAGGGTCAAGTCTACAGGGTAAAAAGCCACAGAACAAAAACGGAGCCCAGAACCCATGCTCTGGCCGCAATTTGCGGCCAGATGGGATTTATCTGCAGCCAGGAAGTGGGTCCATGGGCTGGGGCTTTGGGTGGTGGTTCCAGGGTGCATTCATAACTCACAGCCAAGTCAATTTCATTTTAGGATATCTCGGGTTGTAGCAGATTCCAGAAAGGCTTGAAAATTCACAAAAACGCTAAATTGCGCCGATTCTAAACAATCTGGTATTTTACTGGAATCTGGGTTAGATCTAGGGTTATCTGATCTCAACAGCACCTAATTAGGCTATACTAACCATTATAACCAACACTTGGCCAAATCTCACTCAAATTCTCCTAAACTAGCACTAATCTACTTAATAACACAAAATTTTCAGATAAACAACTATAACTTAGCAAGATAGGAGTTGGGTTGCGAGATTATACCTCAAGAGGGTTCTAGGATGAAGGAGAAGAGAAGAAGGAGGAAAGGGGTGTTGTGTTGCTGCTGGACTGCATCTGTTGCTGCTGAGGTTACTGGTGCAGCAGTCGCAGGTGCTGTTTCCAGCAGCAGTTTTGTTGCAGTGGCTGAAGCTTTTGTTGTTGCTGTTGCTTATGATGTTGTGGCTGAAGTGGTAGCAGCTGTGGTTGTTGTTGCTATTCCAGCAGCAGCTACTGCTGTTGTTGTTTTTGTTGTTGTTGGGGTTGTGGATGAGAGTGAGAGTGGAGGGTGTGAGTGAGAGGGGGATATGAGAGTGAGAAGAGAGCGTGATTGATATGTAAAAGTTTTGAGGTGAAATGGGATTAACCCCCATCATTCCCTCTCTCAATAAATGCTAACATGATACAAAGCCATCATGGCTCTCTCCTCTCTCTCTCTCTCTCACTTACCTACTAGTCAACCCCTACCTAATCCAATATTTAACAAAACTAGACCCTTAATTAAATCTAATTACCTTAACCAAATGGGTTGGACCACCATGGTTGTCTAAACATGGTTCAACCCTAGGCTACCATGAATCCAAAACATGAAACAAGTGTGACAAGTGTGGAAAATGTTATATGCACATTTTTGAACAAAAAGCCAAAAATCCAATTAGCGATTTTTAATCGTGATTAACACTAAAATAGCATATACTTAACCATAAAAACTTTAAAATGGCATATTTCTACAAAATGACCTATTTTACATTTTCCATAATTTTCTCCAGAATTTTCCCCATTTATCAGTATTTAATTATACCGAAATATTAAAATATTCATTAAAAATTAATATTAAATTATAAAAATTCCCAAAAATAATATTTTATTTTTTTGAAATGTTACAGATCTGCTCCAGAATCTTTCAGTAGACCGTTTGTTTCGTCTTGATCACCCGCGGTGTAGCCGCGAGATATGGGTCTAACTTCACACGTCTTTGGCACTAAACTCGACCTTTCCTTTTCTCCTGCACACTTGCACAAAAACTAATCAAAAATAACCAGATGATTTTTACAATGTAAATATTTTTTTTGTTTTGTTTGTCGGTTATGTTTATATTCATAAATTAACCCGTAATTACCCAAAGAAATAAACTACCGTCTCCCCGGCAACGGCGCCATTTGATTGATAGAGTTTTTGCGTGCTTAGTTAATTACCGCAATCAAGACGGTTTCGCTTGTAGCTAGCCGGTTGAGTACGGGTCGTCCGCAGGGAGATGGGAATCTTTTTCTATGTGCTTTAACGAGTTAAGTCCAAATGTCCAGGTTTGTTTTGAGATTAACAATGTGCTAAAATGATATATAAAGAGAGTTTGTTAGGGTTAGAATTAGGTTAGTTTGAGTTAGGAGTCGCTCACTTCTTTCGTTGCCACACTTAATATCGGTGTTACGGTAATCGACAACAACGGGGATTAGTACGACTAGGAAGGAACTTGCGAGTATAAGTTAGGCTTTCCAACGCTTAAGTTCTTCCTTTTGGTGCTTGTCCGTCCGTTCTTGCCTCTTAGCCTTAACCTCCGGTTAATTCAACCACATCCGGTCTCACTAAGGAATCACCGCTATCATGTAGGATAGGGTGCCGTAGGGAGCGGATTGTGGTTCAATTAACGGGAGTCCGAATTAAGATGTTGGGCAAGGAAAGAGTGAGAGAGATTTTCTTCTCTCAAACTTTCCCTATCCTACCCTAACATGTAAGAAAACTACTCATCCATTATAAGAAAAAGAAAATACAACAAAAGGAGGAAGATAGAAAGAAGGAGGTAGAAGATTACAACTAGCTATTTGAGAACTCACCTTGAAAAGGATCAAGCTTAAGCATCATTGTTGTTAAAGATAAAGAAAAAGAGAACAAGAAAGAAACAAATAACAACCACTAGATTAGCAAATGAAAAATACAAGCAATTATCATTAACAACATAACAAGACAAGCATGGTAACAAAAAGAACTCTTTTATTCATCCTTCACTCATAAAAAGCCCACTACAAAGTTTTAATGGAGAAAAGATGAAAAGAGGAAGAAGAACTAAAAAACATATCCTAAATTTTACACAAGAATAAGCACCCTTAGCTTGGCAAGTTCTGGGCTATTTATAGGCAGGAAACTGAAACCCTAAGACCACATTCTGACCCTTCATGAAAAGACCCAACTACCCCTGAAATTTGATCATCTGACGAGCCCATATGGCCGTGGATCCGCGGCCTAGACCCCATGTTGGCCGCAGATCCGCGGCCATATAGAGGAATTGGCTCCTCTGTTTTTGTGGGGTTCCCTGGTTTGATGTTGTCTGCAGTGTGGTATATGTTTTTTCTCAGAAACTCTTCACAATTTTTCCAGAATTTCAGCAGATCAAAAGGTGATTTGATGTGGATCTTTTGCCATGATTTCCTTGAGCTCCGCGTAGATTTCTTGGATTTTGTGTTGCCATTGTGCTTTGTGCATGAAAATGACATTGATTTGCCATTTTGTCCCTTAACCTGGTGTGCAGCAACATATGGATAGAGAGCGGAGATCCGTGTTTTATCTGTGGTTGCAGTAATCCGGAATTTGTCGTGCTTTTCCATGAATTTCACTGTTTAGAGCTGAGAACCTGTATCCTGCAATTAACTAGCAAACACGGCTCAAGAGTACCTATCGATAAGCAATGTGATAAAAATTGGGTGGTATAAAAATGCAAAAATCTGATATGAACAGTCCCTAGTCGTGGGTGTATCGAGACGGGGCATCGATATACCAGAGTAAACTAGCGTATAGCTTCTCGACCCATATAGATGGGCGATGGATGGTCCCATATCCATTGGTGTTTGACATCAGAGATGATATACGGGTGCTCAGTAGAGACTGGGTATACTGGACGGACTCGCCAAGAACTCCCTGATGGTAATATACCTTACGTCAGATGGCAGTTCTCTGGAGACACCGGTACAGGTTAGTCTATAGACCCGATATCGTCATAGAGTCTTGTGTGATTCCCACTGTGCTTTGATTTCTACCTTACCACATCTAAGAGGGCGTGCATGTAAGTCCACGTTGCTCACCCCGGTTCTTACGGGGAGACGGAAACGGTGAAAAACAATGATTTGGCGCAAGGCAACATGGACTCAAAAGCAAGGATCTTGGCTAAACTAGAAACTAGTAAACACTTAGAGGTTTTAACTACTATGCTTGTAGAAAGTATACCTCACGGAACCGGTCCTTCGGGTCTTCGTTCCGCTGTCCCGCTCGTCCATCCAAGCTCCAAGCGTCAATCCGGACCTTGGGCACCTCCGCGGCCTTCTTGAGTCGAAGACGATCCACCCGAGAGATGTACACTAAGCTCCGCCTCAAGCCAAGGCAACTAGGGCAAAGAGATTGCTAATCTAAATGCCTTAGGTTGTGTAGAAGAGAAAGATGGAAGTGTTTGTCTATGTGGATTCTTTTTCTCTCAACAAATGAGATCAAAAGAATTTACAAGAGGAGGAAGATGAAGGAGAAACTTAGCAACCATGGAGCTTTTCTTTTTCTTCTCACTTCATGAGAGAGAATGAGAAGAGAATAATGAAAAGGATTAAGCCAAATGAAATGAACCATGGTTGCAATAATACACAAAAATCATCATTACTAATCCTATCATGAAAGAGTTGATGGCACATTGAATTGACCATTATCATAACTAAAGAATTAAAAAGAAAATAAAAGAAGAGTGTAGATCCCTCTTGAAGGTCAATGGTCAACACGGTCAATGGGTCAACAAAGTCTAGAGAGGTCTAAGTAGTCAAATGGTCAATGCAATTAACCATCACTAATCTATCACTAAAACGATTAGTAAACAATGTCTCCGGCTCATAACGGTTTTGACCAAACGAATTGTCAAAACCCTAATGAGTGTGCCACATTACGGTTTTGGCCGAACCAACTGCCAAAACCCTAATGGGGCACCTCCTCCTTCATCGCTCCTCAAAATTGTGCATACACACCCGCATCCGCATTCCGTAGAATGCGCATGCACAGAAGACAAATCAAATCCATCTGTGCAATACTAGGATCTGGCTTAAACCAAAGCCCACTAGTATTGCCTGCCCGAACAGCATACGTACACAAGAGCACGTAAGTGATCGTAGCCCTGCCGTAACACCATACGGCCTCTACACGTTTCGCTCAATGCAGGGAAACTCTCTGTGTGGGACTTTAATGACTCGACACTACGCTGGAAGTGGGTTTAACCACAGACCGCAAGCGGCACTAGCTGTACGTAACGGTCCCCAGGTAGATTTCGATAAGAAGGCCGATGAGGTAAACCCATCCGAACTCCTACTGAGCCTGTATGTGACAATCTCCGTACAATCCGGTTTGTTCGTCTGATACATCGCATGGCGGGACTAGGGGGCGGTGAACGTCAGTCCCCTAATAGCGGTACAAGACGTATCGGAGTGTAGCCCAGAACACCATGAGATAACACTGGAAACCTACTAGTATATCTCGCTTGCCCTGGCCAGGGACTACTTATGTAATGGCTCTCCTAGACACAGCACGATGTCAACCCCCAATACCGGGAGAGACGAATCCTGTCTAACCGTCACTGCCTCCAAGTGCTTCGGGACTGCACCCAACTACTACCTGTTTGCACGATTCCTTTGAGCCATGGTAGGGTAGTAATCTAAGTACAGTGGGAACACACTCGAGGCGAAGTGACAGTGTCAAGTCGGCGGACTAAGCTGTACTCATGTCACCTGGGAACTGATAACTGACGATAGGTATAATACCAACCAACAGTTCCCGACGAGTCCTTTCCAGTGTACTCGTAACCTAAAGAGCACCCGCATACTATCTCAAGTACGACGTATTGACGGCTGTGGGACAGACCGTCTCCCCCGCTGGGATGAGAAGCGCATACGCTAGTCTACTCCGGAGTATCGATGCCCTGTCTCGATAGTCCTACGATTAGGGACCTGTATAAGGATGTGCTTATGGATTACCCAGCCCCCATGAGTGTGAGTGCCATCACAAGGCTGGTAATCAAGCAAAGATCCTAAGGGCTCTAGTAATATGTATATAAGCGATATGCTAAAAGAAACACAAGCATATATTGAAGTAGAGACAAACCAAGTAGCATACTACCATTTTGAGCAAGATTGTCTATACAACTGTGAATATCCCAAGCTTCCATCAAGTAATATACAAGCTAGTATGATACAGTAATGGCCTCTAGGGCATATACACTAACAATCTCCCACTTGCACTAAGGCCATGTACTGGCGTATCGAAGACCTATCATCACGATCAGCCGCTCGAACTGAGTCTGGGGTAGGGCCTTCGTGAGTGGATCTGCAGTATTGTTCTCCGTATTTACTCTCTTCACCTCGATCTCCCGGCGATCTACGATCTCCCTGCGATCTACGATCTCCCTGATCAGGTGGTACCGCCTCAAAATGTGCCTGGACTTCTGATGGGACCTGGGTTCCTTCGCTAAAGCTATAGCGTCGTTGTTGTCGCAATACAGCGGTATTGGATCTACAATGGTAGGAACCACCTGAAGCTCCGTGAGGAACTTCTTCATCCAGACAGCTTCCTTTGCGGCATCGCAAGCAGCTATGTACTCCGCATCCATAGTTGAGTCTGCAACGGTCTCCTGCTTGGAACTCTTCCAGCAAACCGCCCCTCCATTGAGGGTAAAGACATAACCCGACATGGACTTGGAGTCATCCTTGTCACTCTAGAAGATGGAGTGAGCAAAGGCCTCGAGCTGGAGGTCTTTTCCGCTATACACCAAGAACATCTCCTTAGTCCTTCTTAGATACTTGAGAATGTTCTTTACCGCTATCCAGTGTTTCTCCCCTGGGTTCGACTGATACATGCTTACAACGTTCAATGCGTATGCTACATCTGGTCTGGTACATAACATCGCATACATTATAGAGCCTACAGCAGAAGCGTTGGGTATAATAGACATGCGATCCCTTTCCAAATCAGTCTTGGGAGACATCTCTTTGGAGAGGGTGATCCCGTGACAAGCCGGTAGATTACCCCGCTTGGAATCTTCCATACTGAACCTTTTCAGTATGGTGTCGATGTACCTTGACTGTGAAAGTCCCAACATCCTCTTAGATCTATCACGATAGATCTGGATCCCCAGAATGTAGTTGGCATCGCCCAGGTCCTTCATGGAGAACCTCTGTGACAAGAATCCTTTGACTGACTGTAGTATAGGAATATCATTTCCTATTAGGAGAATGTCATCAACGTACAAGACGAGGAATACCACAGTTCTACCTACAATCTTACTGTAAATGCATAGATCATCTGGGTTTTTGATAAAGTCTAATTCTTTGATAGTATCATCAAAGCAGATGTTCCAACTCCGCGATGCCTGCTTAAGTCCATAAATGGACTTGAGCAACTTGCACACTCTACCGCTACTCCCACTCTGAATGAATCCCTCCGGCTGATCCATATAGACGCACTCTTCCAAATTTCCATTTAGGAAAGCCGTCTTTACGTCCATCTTCCAGATTTCATAATCGTGGAAGGCAGCAATGGCAAGAAGGATCCGAATGGATTTCAGCATAGCCACATGAGAAAAGGTCTCGTCATAGTCCAAACCAGGTCTTTGACGAAAACCCTTTGCAACAAGTCTAGCTTTATAGGTCTCAACCTGCCCATCTACACCAATCTTCTTTCTGAAGATCCATTTGCAGCCTACGGGTTTTACCCCTTCTGGAGCAAAGTCCAAAGTCCAAACATTGTTGGTGTACATAGACTCCATCTCGGCCCGCATTGCATCCAGCCATTTTACCGAGTCGCCGCTCTGAATGGCTTGCTGGAAGCTAGTAGGCTCACCATAATCTATAGTGCAATCCTCTCTATCCCCGTCAATAAGAAAATCGTAGTATCTCTCGGACGGATGAGACTGCCTACTACTCCTGCGGAGTGGCTCTGGGATGTCCGGTTCTCTTGAAACTTCTGGTTCTTCCAAGCTTTCAGTAATGGCTTGTGGTTCTGGAATTTCTTCCAGTTCTACTACGCTCCCACTTGCTTCTTTTTCTAAAAACTGATGTTCCAGAAAGTGGGCATGACGAGAAACAAAAACCTTTTGTTCTTCTGCGTGATAGAAAAAATACCCCCTGGAGTTCTTTGGGTATCCCACAAACTTACACAGTACTGAGCGTGCCTCGAGCTTGTCCGCATGCTGCTTTTTTTACAAAAGCTGGACATCCCCATATCTTCAGATACTTAAGACAGGGTTTCTTCCCACACCACATCTGATATGGTGTGGTAGGCACAGTCTTGGAGGGAACCTTGTTCAAAAGATATGCAGCTGATTCTAGTGCATAACCCCAGAAGGATCACGGCAACTCAGCCTTACTCATCATGGGACGAACCATATCCAATAGGGTTCGATTCCTTCATTCCGATACACCGTTGTGTTGTAGTGTGTATGGAGGAGTAAGCTGAGAGAGAATTCCATTCTCTTTTAAGAAGCCCAGAAACTCGGCACTCAAGTATTCACCACCTCGATCAGATCTTAGTGTCTTAATACTTTTGCCTGTTTGTTTTTCAACTTCATTCTTGTATTCCTGAAATTTCTCAAAGGCCCCGGATTTGTGCTTCATCAAGAAGACATGCCCATACCTAGAGAAATCATCTGTGAAAGTAATGAAGTATGAATAACCACTTCGCGCATGTGTAGACATTGGACCACACACATCACTGTGTATGAGTCCCAAGAGCTCACTCGCTCTTTCTCCGTGTCTAGTGAACAGAGTCTTTGACATCTTTCCCATGAGACAAGATTCACAAGTGGCATAAGACTGGTACTCGAACGGATCCAAGTATCCTTCTTTATGTAACTTTGTCAACCGTGTCTCATTAATGTGACCCAGTCTACAATGCCATAAGAAAGCCTGGTTTAATTCCGGAGACTTTCTATTAAGTGTGTTCTGGACACTGAAGACCTGAGCTTGATTCAAAACGTATATACCATATTTCAATGTACCTGACCCAATCAGTACTTGATTTAGGTGGATGTTTACTACATCGCTTACAAAAGTAAAATCATATCCTTCCTTAGAAAGTAAGGATACAGATATGATGTTACAAGTCGCACCTGGTACATAAAAACAGTAACGCTGAATCAATATATGCCCAGTTGTCAGTCCTAGATGATATTCCCCTACGGATACAGCATACATGCTCATTCCGTTAGCAACCCTGAGAGTCATATCACCTTTCCTGATAATCCTACGGTTTCTCAGAGCCTGTAACGAATTACAGATATGAGATCCTGATCCGGTATCCAATACCCAGGAAGTAGGGTTAACTGACATACAGTTCTCTATTACAAACACACCCGAAGCCAAAGAAACAACATGCTTCGAATTCTGGCTACTGGCTTTGCAAGCCCTGCAATCCTTCTGTCCATGTTCATTCCCGTAACAATAGGAACATCCTTCTTTTACTGCATCCATTCCCGAAACTTCTGCCTTTCCCTTTCTTTCTACTTCCCTGGTTTCCTTCAGGGTAGTAAGTAGAGACTGTTGAACTAAGTCAGCATCTGACCCGTTCTTCAACGTGGTCTTCAGGCCCGAGAGCTCAAAAGAGCTGGTCTTTGTAAGGACGTTGCCCCCTACAGATGACCCGATAGCCAACCTAGCTGGAAGCAATTCGTTCAAGGTCTCATATCTTGCGATACGTGATTGCTCTCCATATAAAACATTGTTATGGAGGAAGATAGAAGCTGAGTCCATCTTCTCGTGCTGCCTCTGGTATATACCATCAACTGAGGCTAACACGAGGCACTTGTCTTTCGCACAGTCTTCTTCCGATGTCCTATGGATATCAATATCCGTGACAGGGGAAACTGGAGCTGAGACGGCAGGGGTTGGATCAGTCAAGAGGTGTCCCAGCTTGTCATGGGCAATGGACATCTGGACATACCATTGCCAGTCATAACAGTCAGATTCAGTCGTTTTACTATCTAGATGTGACCTAGGTGCGGTCACTGGGTCGCTGCAATCAAGAGATAGAGAAGAAAACACTTAGCATGATGCTCTTGCTAGTTTAGATTGGTTTTTAATTTATCTAAACAGGATGGCTCCCACTGTCTCTCGAATCCCTCCTCAAACCATAAAGGAAGAACTAGTCAGGATCTATCTCACCGTACAATACTTGCTTAACCATTCAGCCAGGCCAGTGTCGGTACTTCGAGGGAGGTTTTCCAACGCTTTCGCGAAGTTCCTTAATTAAGTAACCTCTTTTCCCTGTGGACGTACCCCCGCTAACACCTTTCTAGACACCAACTTAGTTTATAGCATTGATCGTTATGTGAGAGATTTCCCGAGGAGTAGCATATACTCACAGTAGGATCGGGATCCAAATATCATCGTGTGATAAAACCGAAGGAATCCTACCAGAATCATCACACTCCAAATGGTATGCAGCGCTAGCAAGTTTCAGTGCTTATGAAACTCCCGATGTGGATTTTTGCCCCATGCTCTTATGACCTTGACGAAGGCCAACATATCATAAGTCACATGTCAAGTTCTACCCGTCATTATCCAGGTTAATTTGAACCCTCCCGTACATACCCTTGACGAAGGCCAAAATAGTAGTACGACTGTCCCAAACCAACGCATCTATCTATGCTACAGATAAATATTCAGCAGCTACCAATCACTATGCCTTGGCGAAGGTCAAAATACATAGCTTGAATACTACTGAATATTTAACCGAAATGACGGAGGGCTACGGATGGTTTTGGCGAAACCGTGAACGTAGTGAACTTGATATAATCGATGGAACGAGATAGCTTTTAAAAGGAGTGGTTCAAGCTCCGCATTTAAAATGCTGCTTTTTGAAAAGAACCGAGTGTAGGGTTCCTAGGCACTCTAATGAGGTCTCACAAGGCATCAACCATGCCAATTTCAAAAATTATGGGTGCCGAGAAACCATAATACGGATCGTCGGCTAGAATTCTAGGCGAAAAACGAATCTAATTAACACTTTAACTAAAGGAGAGAGGCTACAACCTTTGTAGATCCAGTTCTCCACTTCCTTAGCTCCACGTGGGCGTCCTCTCGCTGTCCATCATGAATCCCGAACTCATTCGTCGGCTTCATCGGAGAAATGGGCGAGCTAGGTCGTCGGCTTCGTGTCAAAGACGATCTACGTCGAGGCATCACAAGTTCAAGCTCCGACTTCACAAAGTTGTGAAACTTGTGAAGAAAACACCCAAAACAACTTGGCAAGAGGTAGAGGGTGAAGAAATAGGTGGTGGGTTCACTTTAGAATTGAATTTCTCTCACTTTAGCTCAAGTTGCCATTGATGGCATCAAGCTTTTTCTTGAAGATGAAGATGAAGAAGAAGAAAGAATATGATAAGTCTTAAGATAAAATAAAAAATAAATCAACACTTATCATAATGTGAACCATAGTTAAGTGTAGAGAATTAACTAAGTTTAGAAGAATGGTTAGGGTTTAGTGTGAAGACAAAATGGTCACAAAGTCAAAGCTTCATGAAGCTTCAACAATGTTCAAGAATGAAAGCAACCATTTTGTATTCTTATCCCATTCTTTTTCAAAAATGAATAAATAAAAGAATGGATAAATAAAAACCCTAATCACTTTCTTAACCTAAGTTTAATTCTATACACTTAACCAAATGAGCATGCATCATCAAACATGATACAAACATGTGCACAAAAGTATATCACATATACAATTTGCACATCAAGTGAGAATATCCATTTAAAGTGAACCAATACTAGTTAATGCAATGTAATATATCAAATATATAATTATACTTTAAATCATTAAATCAACATTTGATTCAATGATCCGGTCATGTCGCACATAACCGACTAGAATCCAATGTATCGATTTATCGAATCAGTGATTCGATAACTAGGTCATATCGAATATAACCAATCGAAACATATATCGTGAGAATGAAATGCGGTATCACAAAAACGCATTATTCTCGGTCCTGCACACATCTCATATGCGCTCCCAGGAAACCTCTGTGTAGGACTCTAAAGACTCGTCAATACGCCGATAGCAGATGATGATCATATCAAGCACCCACAAGCCGCAAGCGGTCTGCTAAACGTAACGGCCATCCGCGTATTGAGCGATCAAAAGATCGATGAGCTAGCCCGCTCACACTCCTGTGAATCCAACCAGTAACACTTACCGTACAGTCCGGTCTGTTCGTCTGATACGTCGCATATCAAGTCTAGGGGTGGTAAACGTCAGACCGCAATAACCGATAAGTCGTGCCGATGTGAGGCTCATAACGGGTCAAGAAACTACTGGTAACACTTACCAGCAAATCTCTGATCAGCCCTGGCCAAGGACTTCCCTGTTACGGCCAATCGAGCACAGCGCAACATCAACCCCCAATACCGGGAGAGACGAAACCCCTCCTATCGCTCATTGCCTCCATGTGACTCGGGACTGTACCCAAAGACCACCGTTTTGCACGCCCTCATGGACGTGGTAAGGTGGAGATCAAAGCACAGTGGGAATCACACAAGACTCTATGACGATCTCGGGTCTACAGACTAACCTGTACAAGTGTCACCTGAGAACTGCCATCTGACGTGAGGTATAATACCATCTGGGAGTTCTCGGCGAGTCCGTCTAGTGTACCCAGTCTCCACTGAGCACCCGTATACCCTCTCTGATGTCAAACACCAATGGATATGGGATCATCCATCGCCCATCTCATGGGTCGAGAAGCATATACGCTAGTCTACTCTGGTATATCGATGCCCCGTCTCGATACACCCACGACTAAGGACCTTGAAGGATGTACTTATGGACTACCATGTCCCCACTAGTATGATCTGCATCATAGTCCAGGTAGTCAAGTACACATCCTAAGGGCTTAACCAACATGTAACTATAAGACAGTTTAAAGAGACTAGTGTACATGTTAAGACAAAGAGTAACCAGATAGCATACTATCATATCGAGCAAGAAAGTCATCTCTATATATGTCCAAGCATCCAATATAATATACATCATCTGTACAATACTGGCCTCTAGGGCATACATACAACTAACAATCTCCCACTTGCACTAGGGCCAGCTGCTGTAGTATCGCATACCGAGCATCCCGAAGAGTCTCTCAAACTGTATCTGGGGAATGGCCTTTGTGAGTGGATCCGCCGTGTTGTTCTTCGTGTCAACCCTCCTGACCTCGATCTCCCGCGATCAACTATCTCCCGGATCAGGTGATACCGCCTCAGAATATGCCTGGATCGCTGATGGGACCTGGGTTCCTTGGCCAAAGCCACCGCTCCTTTGTTATCGCAATACAAAGGTATTGGATGCTCAATGGATGGAACCACTCCAAGTTCAATAATGAACTTCTTGATCCAGACAGCCTCTTTGGCAGCATCGTTGGCAGCGATGTATTCAGCCTCCATCGTCGAGTCTGCCACGGTTTCCTGCTTGGAACTTTTCCAGCTAACCGCCCCTCCGTAAAGGGTAAAGACAAAGCCCGACTGTGACTTAGAGTCGTCCTTATCACTCTGGAAGCTCGAATCGGTAAAGGACTCCACTTGGAGTTCTCCGTTACCATACACCAAGAACATATCTCTAGTCCTTCGCAAGTACTTGAGAATGCTCTTCACAGCTATCCAGTGACTCTCTCCAGGATCAGCTTGATACCTGCTCACTATACTTAGTGAGTATGCTACATCGGGTCTGGTACATAGCATCGCATACATGATAGAGCCTACTGCCGAATCATAGGGTATCCCTTGCATGCGAGCTCTCTCCAAATCAGTCTTGGGAGACATCTCTTTGGAGAGAGTGACTCCAGAGATTGTGGGCAAGTTCCCACGCTTGGACTCTTCCATACTAAACCTCTTTAGTATGGCGTCAATGTATCTGGATTGGGACAATCCCAAAATCCGTTTGGATCTATCTCTATAGATCCTAATTCCCAATATGCAGGAGGCATCACCAAGATCTTTCATTGAGAATCTTTGTGATAAGAAGAGCTTGACCGATTGCAGCATAGGAATATCATTTCCTATCAAGAGTATGTCGTCCACGTACAATACGAGGAAGACAACCTTACTCTCTGCCACCTTCTTGTAGATACAAGGTTCATCTGGGTTTTTGACGAAATCAAACTCTTTGATAACGACGTCAAAGCAGATGTTCCAACTCCGCGATGCTTGATTTAATCCATAAATGGATTTGAGCAGCTTGCACACCTTCCCGTTGCTCCCACTGTCTACGAAGCCCTCTGGCTGAGTCATGTACACGCACTCTTCTAAATCACCATTTAGAAAGGCGGTCTTAACATCCATTTGCCAGATTTCGTAATCATGATAAGCAGCGATGGCAAGCATGATCCGGATGGATTTAAGCAAAGCTACTGGAGAAAAGGTCTCGTCATAGTCCACACCGGGTCTTTGACGAAAACCCTTTGCTACAAGTCTAGCTTTGAAAGTCTCCACTTTCCCATCTACACCAAGTTTCTTCTTGAAGATCCACTTGCTCCCAATGGGTTTTACCCCTTCAGGAGCAACGTCCAAAGTCCATACTTTGTTGGTGTACATGGATTCCATCTCGGACCGCATAGCATCCAGCCATTTCACTGAGTCCCCACTCGTGATGGCCTGCTCGAAGCTAGTCGGGTCATCATCCTCCATGATGCAATCCTCGCTCCCACCATCCATGAGAAAACCGTAGTATCTCTCAGGTGGGCGAGGAACCCTACTAGATCGGCGAAGAGGCTGAGGTTCATCGGGAGCTACTGAATCCTGTGGTTCAACCAAATCTTCTGTTGTAGTCTGTATTGCTGGAACCTCTTCCAGTTCTACCTCCTTGCCACTAATCTCTTTTTCAAGAAATTCCTTTTCTAAAAAGGTGGCATGTCGAGAAACAAATACTTTTTGTTCCTCGGTGTGGTAAAAGATATACCCTCGCGAATGTTTGGGATATCCAATAAACTTACACAGAATAGACCTTGCCGCGAGTTTGTCCGGATTTTGCGTTTTTACATATGCTGGACAACCCCATATCTTAACATAATTAAGACATGGTCTCTTTCCTTTCCATATCTCATATGGAGTGGTTGGCACGGTTTTGGTGGGAACCATATTCAATAGATCTGCAGCTGTTTCCAGTGCATATCCCCAGAAGGAAATAGGTAACTCAGCTGTGCTCATCATAGAGCGCACCATATCCAATAGGGTGCGGTTCCTCCGTTCAGATACACCGTTGTGCTGTGGTGTATATGGAGGAGTCAGCTGAGAGAGAATCCCATTCTCTTTTAGGAAGTCCAGGAATTCATTGCCTAAGTATTCTCCTCCTCGATCAGATCGAAGGATTTTAATGCTTTTTCCGGTTTGGTTCTCGACTTCTTGTTTATATTCTCTAAATTTCTCAAAAACTTCTGATTTGTGTTTCATCAGGAACACATATCCGAATCTAGAGAGATCGTCAGTGAATGTAATGAAGTACGAAGAACCATCCCTGGCATGTGTAGACATGGGACCGCATACATCACTATGTATCAGTCCCAAGAGTTTGGTAACTCTTTCTCCGTGTCCCGTAAATGGAGTTTTGGTCATCTTGCCTTTGAGACATGACTGGCAAGTGTCATAAGATGAAAATTCAAACGGATTTAAATATCCATCTTTATGTAACTTAGCTAGTCGTGTCGCATTGATGTGACCCAGTCTACAATGCCACAAGAAGGATTCGTTCAGTTCTGAACTCTTCCTCTTGTGTGTGTTTGTTATACTCAGAACTGTTGATTGGTTTAGAACATAAATGCCATTGCACAACGTGCCTGATCCAACCAACTTTTGGTTACGGAAGATGTTCATAACATTGTCCTGTAATACAAAATTATATCCCTCTTTGCTTAACAAAGAAACCGATATAATGTTGCATATCAGGTTCGGCATGTAATAGCATTCGTTCAGAACCAATGTATTACCAGTTGGTAATGTAAGGTGATATTCCCCGACAGTCTTAGCTGCAACAATTGCACAATTTCCAACTCTAATGTCTTTATCACCTTCTCCAAGTTCTCTACCTTTTCTAAGCCCATATAACTGATTACATATATGGGATCCTGACCCGGTATCTAATACCCAGGACGTAGGGCAAATAGAGAAACAGTTCTCTGTAACGAACACACCCGAAGAAAATGCATCAACATGTACTTTCTTCAATCGGGTGGCATGGGAATCCTGGTATTCCCCTATATCCTGTTCATTCCTATAACTCTTATAAGAAAGAACAGAACCAACGTTCCCCAGCACAGTATAACATGCGGGTTCGGTCAATACATCCATATTATTATCTTTATTAGGGCATGAAATGGTCGCTACCTGGAGAGAGAGAGAAGAAAACACTTTAGCGTAAGCTCGTGCAAGATCAGATTGGTTATTATCTTATCTAATCAGGATGGCTCCCACTGCTTTTTATCAAATCTTCCTTCAAACACTAAAAGAAAAGACTAGCCGGGATTAATTACACACTACAAGTTCGCCAATCTTTCAGCCAGGCCAGTGTCGGTACATTGAGGGAGGTCCCCCGTGCTTTCGCACGAACCTAATTAATGTAAACCTCGTTTTCCCAGAGGCGTAACCTCGTTAACACCTTTCTAGACACCTACTTGATCAGCTAATTGCAATACGTAAAACTCTTCCAGGAGTAACTCTTACTCGCAGTAGGTATCGGGATCCAACTATCTCATAGAAGGTATGCAATCTCATTGCAAATTTCAACACTTGAAATTCCCGATAATATTTTGCCCCTAGCGTCCTATGACCTTGACGCAGGCCAACAAATCACAGCACGCTAGTCAAGTTCAACCCGTCATTTCCTGATTGAATTAAACCCACCCGCACGACCATTGACGCAGGCCAACAAAGTCGTACGACTACCCTAATCCAATCTGCATCATATGCATAAGCAGATAAATACTAGTTAGCTACCGCACACTACGCCTTGACGCAGGCCAACAAACGTAGCACGAATACTAACTACTACTTATCTGAAATGACGGAGGGCTACGACAGGTTTTTCTGAAAACCTATTGCGTAATGAACTTGATATCGTTGTAGAATCAAATGAAGTTTTAAAATGGAGTGATTTTGAGGCTTTTCTAGTTTTGCTAAAGGGGTCACTCCCGGTGAAGGGATCGTCGGCCCTTTCCTCGTCGAATGAGGTGCAGGATATATCATATATATCACTGTGCAAAGCAGAAACTATAGAAGCAATCAAAAGTCAAACCGAGTGTGTAGCATCTGCCAGTTATTGCTAAAGGAGTCACTCCCGGTGAAGGGATCTCGGTCCTTTCCTCATCGAATAAGGTGCAGGGTATATCATATATACCGCTATGCAAAGCAAGAACTGTAGCTACCTGTTTTGTTTTAAAATTTGATTCTACAACATCTTAGGTTTCTTTTCTTTCATTAATCACATTAATGAAGTCCCATCATTTAAGTACCTAAACATCACAGATAAATACGACGTACACTTATGCCATCTGCATTCGCCTCGATGTCCCCTCGTGCACCGTTAGGTTAGGTAACTAACGACAGAGCAGGGCAGGGCTAGTGCGGGTGCAAAACATAAGTAACGTCTATATAATATATCATATATACTATATACAGTATCTATCACAGAACATCACATGATCGCATCACAGATATCGCAGCAGAAGAAACATATGAAACATTGGATATACTAGGACGTCCGTGTTTTCAATACGAGCCAGTATAAACACGGATTCCACAGTCGTGATGAATAGCCAATCCCACACCCCTAGACCCCTACTAGAGCGGCAAGCAACCCTGCCAATTCTAGGGTTAGGAGACCCGGACTCGACTCCTCGAGTTGGTCTCCCACTGGACCCCAGAACCCGGTTACTTGTGCTCCCCTCCTTGGGTCTATCCTAATGCGGAAAAGTAAATAATATACAAAAGGTGACAACTTCCGCTACCTGGAAGTGCCCCAAATAAAAGAATATTACATACAAGTTTTTACATGAATGAAAATAAAAAACACTCATCTCACATAAAAACCCCCGGCTATTCGAACACGACGATCCAATATAACATATCCAGCAACACATAACATCACATGTCATCAACGTAAGTAAGTATGCATACCCCAATTGTCGTTGACGTATAGCAACGAAACCGGCGATATGAACATACTACACTTACGGTCACAGAAAAGAAAGTGTAAAACTACAACAGTTGGAATCTGCAACCTCTTTAGACATCACATGCCTAATCAAATGAAATACTTAGACATCACATGCCTAACAATTATAAACCCCGCATTTTAGTCTCATTATCGAAAACTCTTTTCAACATCAAGTGAGACTAAACGGCTAGATTTATAACATTCATGCAGTTATCTCATAACTACTTATGAATTCCAATTATTGTATCACATTCCAGATAATTAGAAAATGTTAAACTTTCCGATCGAACAGTCGAACATCCAAGTTTTCCCGATACAACTCAACACATGAAATAAGTCTAACAACATTCAGTTCGTGCCTCAGTACCAACGGTCCAGCCGTAGAAGGGTCAAGCCAACGCCTCACATGTGGCACGCCGTACTGCCCCAAACCCGAAGGTTCAAAGGGCAGTTCAAGACGGTCACATAATCGAGTTAAGGTTTGTTGTCTTCTAGAGGGTCCATCGCGTTACTTGCACTACTTAGAACGTCGTTAAACTACGGAAAAATCCAACACTTGGAAATTTCCCGACAGGGGAAAAATTGGGTATTTATATCCGGTCGAACTTTTTAACATATTCTAAAAATTATCCGGAAAAACACTTAGACAAGGTTCGATAATCCGATCGAAACATCGTTTCCCAATTTAACCCCAGAACACTCAACTTAAGAGCCAATTTAAAAATTTCCAGAAAACTCAGAATAATTAATCAGGAATTACTGTGCAAACACTTAGGGCTGACGTCACCAAAGAGCCGCGGAACCGCCGCAGAAGCTAGGCATCTGCCGCGGTTCCGCCGCATAAAGTACTGTTCATGGGAAACTTTTTGCACCGTAATTCTTAGATTTCATTGCTGAAGTTTTTAAGCATTTTTAATTGACAAAAAACCACAAATTTGGAAAAAGTCCAGAGAGCATTATCGTGTTAGGGTTTCGGGTTCGTTCGGACTTCAAACTCCGTTTAGACTTCGCCTAAGGCTCTAGCTAGGCTCTGATACCACTGTAGGGTTCCTAGGCACTCTAATGAGGTCTCACAAGGCATCAACCATGCCAATTTCAAAAATTATGGGTGCCGAGAAACCCTAATACGGATCGTCGGCTAGAATTCTAGGCGAAAAACGAATCTAGTTAACACTTTAACTAAAGGAGAGAGGCTACAACCTTTGTAGATCCGGTGCTCCACTTCCTTAGCTCCACGTGGGCGTCCTCTCGCTGTCCATCATAAATCCCGAACTCATTCGTCGGCTTCATCGGAGAAACGGGCGAGCTAGGTCGTCGGCTTCGTGTCAAAGACGATCTACGTCGAGGCATCACAAGTTCAAGCTCCGACTTCACAAAGTTGTGAAACTTGGGAAGAAAACACCCAAAACAACTTGGCAAGAGGTAGAGGGTGAAGAAATAGGAGGTGGGTTCACTTTAGAATTGGATTTCTCTCACTTTAGCTCAAGTTGCCATTGATGGCATCAAGCTTTTTCTTGAAGATGAAGATGAAGAAGAAGAAAGAATATGATAAGTCTTAAGATAAAATAAAAAATAAATCAACACTTATCATAATGTGAACCATAGTTAAGTGTAGAGAATTAACTAAGGTTAGAAGAATGGTTAGGGTTTAGTGTGAAGACAAAATGGTCGCAAAGTCAAAGCTTCATGAAGCTTCAACAATGTTCAAGAATGAAAGCAACCATTTTGTATTCTTATCCCATTCTTTTTCAAAAATGAATAAATAAAAGAATGGATAAATAAAAACCCTAATCACTTTCTTAACCTAAGTTTAATTCTATACACTTAACCAAATGAGCATGCATCATCAAACATGATACAAACATGTGCAAAAAAGTATATCACATATACAATTTGCACATCAAGTGAGAATATCCATTTAAAGTGAACCAATACTAGTTAATGCAGTGTAATATATTAAATATATAATTATACATTAAATCATTAAATCAACATTTGATTCAATGATCTGGTCATGTCGCACTTAACCGACTAGAATCCAATGTATCGATTTATCGAATCAATGATTCGATAACTAGGTCATATCGAATATAACCAATCGAAACATTTATCGCGAGAATGAAATGCGGTATCACATACACGCATTATTCTTGGTCCTGCACACATCTCATATGCGCTCCTATTTCGTTTCGCTTGAGCCAGGAAACCTCTGTGTAGGACTCTAAAGACTCGTCAATATGCCGGTAGCAGATGATGATCATATCAAGCACCCACAAGCCGCAAGCGGTCTGCTAAACGTAACGGCCATCCGGGTATTGAGCGATTAGAAGATCGACGAGCTAGCCCGCTCACACACCTGTGAATCCAACCAGTAACACTTACCGTACATTCCGGTCTGTTCGTCTGATACGTCGCATATCAAGTCTAGGGGTGGTAAACGTCAGACCCCAATAACCGATAAGTCGTGCCGATGTGAGGCTCATAACGGGTCAAGAAACTACTGGTAACACTTACCAGCAAATCTCTGATCAGCCCTGGCCAAGGACTTCCCTGTTACGGCCAATCGAGCACAGCGCAACATCAACCCCCAATACCGGGAGAGACGAAACCCCTCCTATCGCTCATTGCCTCCATATGACTCGGGACTGTACCCAAAGACCACCGTTTTGCACGCCCTCATGGACGTGGTAAGGTGGAGATCAAAGCACAGTGGGAATCACACAAGACTCTATGACGATCTTGGGTCTACAGACTAATCTGTACAAGTGTCACCTGTGAACTGCCATCTGACGTGAGGTATAATACCATCTGGGAGTTCTCGGCGAGTCCGTCCAGTGTACCCAGTCTCCACTGAGCACCCGTATACCCTCTCTGATGTCAAACACCAATGGATATAGGATCATCCATCGCCCATCTCATGGGTCGAGAAGCATATACGCTAGTCTACTCTGGTATATCGATGCCCCGTCTCGATACACCCACGACTAGGGACCTTGAAGGATGTACTTATGGACTACCATGTCCCCACTAGTATGATCTGCATCATAGTCCAGGTAGTCAAGTACACATCTTAAGGGCTTTACCAACATGTAACTATAAGACAGTTTAAAGAGACTAGTGTACATGTTAAGACAAAGAGTAACCAGATAGCATACTATCATATCGAGCAAGAAAGTCATCTCTATTTATGTCCAAGCATCCAATATAATATACATCATCTGTACAATACTGGCCTCTAGGGCATACATACAACTAACACCGAGTGGTTTTCAAAGTGTTCCAACGACTTTTACTTGGTTTATTTTCTTGCATTAGTTCTTTTAATGCGTCCCATCATTTAAATCCTACCATTGCAGAAAACAACCAAAATATGACGTACGCTTATGCCATTCGCATTCGCCACGGGGCCCCATCATCACCCGTTAGGTTACTTAACTAACGACAGAGCGGGGGCTGGGCTAGCGCGGCTGTAAAACATAAGCAACGCCTAAATAGTTATCGTATATAGATATATAGCAATGATAGCCATTACAGATCACAGATGAACACTTTGGATATGCTAGGAATCCGCGATTCGTTCGAGCCTGCAATGAAAAGCGGATTACACGGTCGCGATGAATAGCCAAACCCCATCCTAGACCCCTACGGGTGCGGCAAAACTACCCGCCAAGTACCCGAAGAGAAGCAACCTCCCTCAACACCATGAGTAGGCCACTCGGCACTTCGAGATACCCGGAAGTTTGTGCACCCCACCTTGGGTCTATCCTAGGAGCAAAAACAGTAAAAAGAAATTATACAATGACGGCTACAACCCCGACCCGGTTGTGCGGCCATACAAATAATATTACATCAATTTACATATTTTACAATGAATGAAAGAAAAAGACTCTCTCATCTCACACCCATTCCCGGCTATTCATCCGCGACAATCCACCGAGTTCATATACACAAACCAACAACATTACAGATCACAGATATGTATAACCCCCACTAATCGACGTATAGCGATTAGCAGACGTTCAATACATATATCACATCACAGATAATATTCATTAGCCAAAGAGTACGGAATATCGATCAAAATACGGATTTTTAACCACCCCAAAAGTTAATTTGCTCTTTGGAAAATCTGGGTAGAAAAAACATGTCTTAAAAATCCCAAAACAGCCAAACTAAAACACTGCACAAAATCCGATCCAGTGCCGAGTCAAAAAGGCGGCGGAACCGCGGCAATGAGCATGTCATTGCCGCGGAACCGCGGTCGTTTGATCGATTCACTGGATCGTTTTTCTGCAGCGTTTTCACAAAACCCTGAGACGATTTTTCATATATTTTAAATCACTTTTTTAGCAGTATAAAAATCGACGTAAACTTTAGGATTTGTGGACGTGTTTTGCGACTTTTTTCCGATCGAAATTCTAAACACTTTGCTAACTTACTAGTTTATGTTTAGCTAGGCTCTGATACCACTGTAAGTCCACGTTGCTCACCCCGGTTCTTACGGGAGGGCGGAAACAGCGAAAAACAATGATTTGGCGCAAGGCAACATGGACTCAAAAGCAAGGATCTTGGCTAAACTAGAAACTAGTAAACACTTAGAGGTTTTAACTACTATGCTTGTAGAAAGTATACCACACGGAACCGGTCCTTCGGGTCTTCGTTCCGCTGTCCCGCTCGTCCATCCAAGCTCCAAGAATCAATCCGGACCTTGGGCACCTCCGCGACCTTCTTGAGTCGAAGACGATCCACCCGAGAGATGTACACTAAGCTCCGCCTCAAGCCAAGGCAACTAGGGCAAAGAGATTGCTAATCTAGATGCCTTAGGTTGTGTAGAAGAGAAAGATGGAAGTGTTTGTCTATGTGGATTCTTTTTCTCTCAACATATGAGATCAAAACAATTTACAAGAGGAGGAAGATGAAGGAGAAACTTAGCAACCATGGGGCTTTTCTTTTTCTTCTTACTTCATGAGAGAGAATGAGAAGAGAATAATGAAAAGGATTAAGCCAAATGAAATGAACCATGGTTGCAATAATACACAAAAATCATCATTACTAATCCTATCATGAAAGAGTTGATGGCACATTGAATTGACCATTATCATAACTCAAGAATTAAAAAGAAAATAAAAGAAGAGTATAAATCCCTCTTGAAGGTCAATGGTCAACAAAGTCAAGAGAGGTCTAAGTAGTCAAATGGTCAATGCAATTAGCCATCACTAATCTATCACTAAAAGGATTAGTAAACAATGTCTCCGTCTCATAACGGTTTTAACCAAACGAATTGTCAAAACCCTAATGAGTGTGCCACATTACGGTTTTGGCCGAACCAACTGCCAAAACCCTAATGGGGCACCTCCTCCTTCATCGCTCCTCAAAACTGTGCATACACACCCGCATCCGCATTCCGTAGAATGCGAATGCACAGAAGACAAATCAAATCCATATGTGCAATACTAGGATCTGGTTTAAACCAAAGCCCACTAGTAGTGCCTTCCCGAACAACATACGCACACAAGTGCACGTAAGTGATCGTAGCCCTGCCGCAAAACCATACGGCCTCTACACGTTTCGCTCAATGCAGGGAAACTCTCTGTGTGGGACTCTAAAGACTCGACACTACGCTGGTAGTGGGTTTAACCACAGACCGCAAGCAGCACTAGCTGTACGTAACGGTCCCCAGGTAGATGTTGATAAGAAGGCCGATTAGGTAAACCCATCCGAACTCCTACTGAGCCTGTATGTGACAATCTCCGTACAGCCCGGTCTGTTCGTCTGATACATCGCATGGCGGGCCTAGGGGGCGGTGAATGTCAGTCCCCTAATAGCGGTACAAGTCGTGTCGGAGTGCAGCCCAGAACACCCTGAGATAACACTGGAAACCTACCAGTATATCTCGCTTGCCCTGGCCAGGGACAACTTGTGTAAAGGATCTCCTAGACACAGCGCGATGTCAACCCCCAATACCGGGAGAGACGAATCCTGTCTAACCGTCACTTCCTCCAATTGCTTCGGGACTGCACCCAACTACTACCAGTTTGCATGACTCCTTTGAGCCGTGGTAGGGTAGTAATCTAAGTACAGTGGGAACACACTCGAGGCGAAGTGACAGTGTCAAGTCGGCGTACTAAGCTGTACTCATGTCACCTGGGAACTGATAACTGACGATTGGTATAATACCAACCAACAGTTCCCGACGAGTCCCGTCTAGTGTACTCGTAACCTAACGAGCACCCGCATACTATCTCAAGTACGACGTATTGACGGCTGTGGGACAGACCGTCTCCCCCGCTGGGATGAGAAACGCATACGCTAGTCTACTCCGGAGTATCGATGCCCTGTCTCGATAGTCCTACGATTAGGGACCTGTATAAGGATGTGCTTATGGATTACCCAGCCCCCATGAGTGTGAGCGCCATCACAACGCTGGTAATCAAGCAAAGATCCTAAGGGCTCTACTAATATGTATATAAGCGATATGCTAAAAGAAACACATGCATATATTGAAGTAGAGACAAACCAAGTAGCATACTACCATTTTGAGCAAGATTGTCTATACAACTGTGAATATCCCAAGCTTCCATCAAGTAATATACAAGCTAGTATGATACAGTAATGGCCTCTAGGGCATATACACTAATAGTATAAAACGGTGGTTTTTGGGTATAGTCCCGAATTACATGGAGGCAATGAGCGATAGGAGGGGTTTCGTCTCTCCCGGTATTGGGAGTTGATGTTGCGCTATGCTCGATTGGCCATAACAGGGAAGTCCCTGGCCAGGGCTGGTTTAGAGATTTACTGGTAAGTGTTACCAGTAGTTTCTCGACCCGTTATGAGCCTCGCATCGGCATGACTTATCGGTTATTGGGGTCTGACGTTTACCACCCCTTGACTTGAAATACGACATATCAGACGAGGAGACCGGACTGTACTGTAGTGTCACTGTCAAGCTTTTTGCAGGAGTTGGAGCGGGCTTGCTTGCTGATCTTCTGATCGCTCAATACCCGGGTAGCCGTTACGTCCAGCTAGTACCGCTGACGGCTTGTGGGTGCTTGATGTGATCATCACCTACTGCCGGCGTATTGATGAGTTTTTAGAGTCCTACATAGAGGTTTTACTGGCTCAGGCGAAATGAAGTAGGAGCGCATATGTGATATGTGCGGGACCGAGAATAATGCATGTATGTGATACCGTATTCTATTCTCGCGATGTTTGTATCTATCGGTTATATGCGATTTAACCAGGTTATCGAATCAAGGGTTGATTCAATAAGTCGATACATTGGATGTTAGTCGGTTATATGTGATATAACCGGATTATTAAGTCAAGTGTTGATTTAATTATTTAGTGTATAATTGTATATGTGATATACTAATTTACATTAACTAACATTGGTTCACTTAAGCATTTAATTTTCTCACTTGTGCACAACTTAATATATATGTGATATATATTTATTTGTGTTCATTTTGTATCATGGTTGTTGATACAACTTACATGGGTGTATGAGACATATACCATTATAATTATATTGGTGGGGTTTTAATATACAAAGTAAATACAAAATTAGTGGATAATTGTTCAAGTGCATGAAGCTTCATACAGCTTGTGAGTGCATTGACCAAAGTCCACTAGTTTTGTTTTACTTAGGATATTTATAAACCTAGCCACTATAATTAGCCATGGTTATGGCTCTACATGAGTTAGTATATGATACCCACTCACCCATGGTTAGATCTCTCTCTTGATTAGTTTTTCATTCTCATTTTTGAGCTCATCTTCTTCCTCCTTCAAATGCTTGCTAGGGTTTGATAAAGAGAGAGAAATATAGTGAGAAAAGAAATTCTAAAGTGTTCTCATTTTCTATTTCATCATCCTCTACTAGACTAGAACATTAGTTTAGGGTGTTTTCTTCACTAATTCTCTAGTTAGTGAAGAAGAAGCCTGAGTTCGTATTCCCTCGACGTAGATCATCTTCGGCCACGAAGACTACAAGCAAAACCGTTGTCATCTCCTCATGGAGCTGTCCGAGAATCCGGGAGTTCGATGATCGCAGCGAAGGGACTACTACAAGGAGCTTATGATGTGAAAGACTTATCTACAAAGGTTGTATTTCGTCTTCACTTAGTCGTCAATGTTATTTACTTGCATGTGTTACCTTAATAGTCTAGCAAAGATCTTGTTTAAGGTTGTTCGGCACGGCTAAAATTTTAACCGGGCATGGTTGATGCCTTGTAGTACCTTGTTAGAGTGCCTAGTAACCCTACAGTGGTATCAGAGCCTAGCTAGACTATTAGGCGACGTGTATACGAAGTTAAAACTCCGATCGAACCCCGAAACGTCAAAATAGACCCCTCTCTGGAAATTTTTTTAAAATGTGATTTTTTCTGCATTAAAAATACTCAAAAAAATCAGCAGGGAATTCTAAGAATTACCATGAAATACGAACTCATGATACCATGAAGTCGCCACGGAACCGCGGCAGGAACCTGCTTCCCGCGGTGGTTCCGCGGCCGTACTTTGGCATCATTGACACGTGTTTGCACAGTATTATCCTTAGCTGTTCCTGCATGACTCTGAGTGTTTTTAATCTGACTCAAGTGTTGAGTGTTCTGGGGATTATTTTGAATTCGTTGATTCGATCGGAAAATTTAATTTCATTATGTTTTCCAGATATTTAGAAAGTTTTAAAATGTTCGAACGGATATCATTAACTCATTTTTCCCGGCATGAAAAACTTTCAAGTGTTGAATTTTTCTTCGGTTTAAATCTTTCGGAAAAACGTGCAAGTAAACCGATGGACCCACTAGAAGAACACAAACCTTAACTCGATTATGTGACCGTCTGAACCGCCTCTAAACCTTAGGGTTTGGGGCAGTACGGCGTGCCACATTTGAGGCGTTGGCTTGAACCTTCTATGGCTGGACCGTTGAAACTGTGACGTATTCTGGAATTTTTGAACTCCGCTCAAGTGTTGAGCTATTTAGGAAATCTTGGGTATTTGATTATTCGATCGGAAAGTTTAATACTGTCTATTTATCTGGAATGTGATACAATATGTGGAATTCATAAAGTTAGGCATGAAATGCGAAGTATGTGATATTTCGGATTTACGATGTCTAAAGAGATTGTGGATTCCAAATGTTTTAGTTTTACACTTTCTTTTCTGCGACCGTAAGTGTAATATGTGATATCACCGGTTTCGTTGCTATATGTCAACGACAATTGGGATGTGCATATTTACTTACGTTGATGACATGTGATGTTATGAGTTGCTGGATATGTTATATTGGATCGTCGCGTTTTTGAATAGCCAGGGGTTTTATGTGAGATGGGAGTTTTTATTTTCATTCATGTAAAATTAAATGTATGTAATATTCTTTTATTGGGGCACTTCCGGGATGAGGATGATGTCACCATTTGTATATTATTTACTTTTCCGCACTAGGATAGACCCAAGGAGAAGAGCACAAGCAACCGGGTTCTAGAGTCCAGTGGGAGACCAACTCGAGGAGCCGAGTCTGGGTCTCCTAAATCTAGAATTGGAAGGGTTGCTTGCCGCTCTCGTAGGGGTCTAGGGGTGTGAGTTTGGCTATTCATCGCGACCGTGGAATCCGTGTTTTATAGAGGCTCAAAATAAAACACGGACGTCCTAGTATATCTAATGTTTCATATGTTTCTTCAGCTGCGATATCTGTGATGTGATCATTTGATATGTTGTGATAGATACTGTATATAGTATATATGATATATTATATAGACGTTACTTATGTTTTACACCCGCGCTAGCCCTGCCCCGCTCTGCCGTTAGTTACCTAACCTAACGGTGCATGAGGGGACATCGAGGCGAATGCGGATGGCATAACTGTACGTCGTATTTATCTGTGATGTTTAGGTGACTTAAATGATGGGACATCATTAATGTGATTAATGAAAGAAAAGAAACCAAAAAGATGTTGTGGAATCGAATTTTCAAAAACAGGTAGCTACAATTCTTGCTTTGCATAGCGGTGTTCCTTGTAGAACATCCTGCACCTTATTCGATAAGGAATGGGCCGAGATCCGTTCACCGGGAGTGACCCCTTTAGCAATGACTGGCAGATGCTACACCCCTCGGTTTTGTCTTTTGATTGCTTTTATAGTTCTTACTTTGCACAGTGATATATATGATATATCATGCACCTCATTCGACGAGAAAAGAGCCGAGATCCCTTCTCCGGGAGTGACCTCTTTAGCGAAACCAGCAAAAGCCTAAAAAACACTCCATTTTAAAAATCATTTGATTCTACAACGATATCAAGTTCATTACGCAATAGGTTTTCAGAAAAACCTGTCGTAGCCCTCCGTCATTTCAGATAAGTTGTATATAGTATTCGTGCCACATTTGTTGGCTTTCGTCAAGGTGTAGTCTGCGGTAGCTATATGCTGCTTATCCGTTGCTTATGATGCGATTGGATTAGGGTAGTCGTACGGCTTTGTTGGCTTTCGTCAAGGGTCGTGCGGGTGGGTTTAATTCAGTCAAGAAATGTACGGGTTGAACTTGACTAGCGGGCTATGGTTTGTTGGCTTTCGTCAAGGTCATAGCATGTTAGGGGAAAAATATTATCGGGAATTTCAAGTGTTAAAATTTTCAATGAGATTGCATACCTTCTATGAGATAGTTGGATCCCGATACCCACTGCGAGTAATTGTTACTCCTGGGAGAGTTTTACACAGGACAATTACCCAATCAAGTAGGTGTCTAGAAAGGTGTCAACGGGGTTACGCCTCTGGGAAAACGAGGTTTACTTTAATTAGGTCCGTGCGAAAGCACGGGGAACCTCCCTCAAAGTACCGATACTGGCCTGGCTGAAAGATTGGCGAAATTGTAGGGTGTAATTAATCCCGGCTAGTCTTTCCTTTTAAGGTTTGAAGGAAGATTTGATAAAAACAGTGGGAGCCATCCTGATTAGATAAAATAATAACCAATCTAATCGGGCAAGAGCGCACGCAGAGTGTTTTCTTCTCTCTCTCTCTCCAGGTAGCGACCATATCATGCCTTAATCAAGATAATAATATGGATGTATTGACCGAACCCGCTTGTTATACTACGCTGGAGAACGTTGGTCCCGCTCCTACTTATAATTGTTATAAGATCGAGCAGGAAATAGGGGATTACCAAAATTCCCGTGCCGTCCAAACGAAGAAAGTGCATGATGATGCATCTTCTTCGTGTATGTTCATTACCGAGAACTGTTTCTCAGTATCTTCTACGTCCTAGGTATTAGATACCGGATCAGGATCCCACATATGTAATCTATTACATAGGCTACAAATAGGTAGAGAACTGAGAACGGGTGATAAAATTTCAAGAGTTGGAAACAGTGCAATAGATGCAGCCAAGATATTGGCAGTTATCACCCTGTATTATCAGAATACATTGATTCTGAATGAATGTTATTAGATACCGAACCTGATATACAACATCATATCAGTCTCTTTATTAGTAAAGAAGTATATAATTTTGTATTGTTGGATAATGTTTTGAACATTTCCTATATCAAGAGTTGATCCGTTCAGGCAGGTTATCTAAAAGCATTGACGTTCTAAATAAAACTACAGTTCTTAGTATACATATCACACACAAAGGAAGTGTTCAGAAATGAACGAATTCTTCTTGAGGCATTGTAGAGTACGTCATATCAATGCGACCCGACTAGCTGAAGTTATATTTAGATGCATATTTAAATTAGTTTAAATTTACATCTTATGAAACTTGCCGGTCATGTCACGAACATAAGATGACCATAGCTCTGTTTATTGGAAACAGAGAAAGAGTTAGTGAACTCTTGGGATTGATACATGCTGATGTATGAAGGTCCCCTGTCTACAAATGCCAGGACCGGTTCTTTATACTTTATTACATTCACTGATGATCTCTCAAGATTCAGACATATGTTCCTGTTGAAACACAAGTCCGAAACTTTTGAGAAATTCAATGAATATGAGTTAGAAGTAGAGAACCAAAATCGGGTATAAGTATTATGTCCTTTGATATGATCAGGGAGGAGAATACTTGAGCACGGGATGAGTATTACTCCTCCGTATACACCATAACACGATGGTATATCGGGGGGAGCAATTGCACCCTATGAGATATGGTGCACTCTATGATGAGTAGTACTGAGTTACCTATTTCCTTTTGGGGGTTATGCACTTGTGAAGCTGCATACTTATTGAACGGCGTTCCAACTAAATCAGGTGCCTACCACTCCATATGTGATATGGTAAGGGAAGAGCCTATCTCTTAAGTCAGTTAAGATTTGGGGTTGTCCGGCCTATGTGTGAAAAGAAAAATCCGGACAAGCTCGAGGCAAAGTCAGCTATGTGAATGTTTGTTGGATATCCCAGGCATTCACAAGGAAATATCTTCTACCAAACCGAGGAACAAAAGATGTTTTGTTTCTCGGCATGCCACCTTTTTAGAAAAGGAATTTATTTTGGAAATAAATTAGTAGTCATGAGGTAGAACTGGAAGGAGTTCCAGCTATACAAACTACAGCTGACGATTTGGTAGAACCGGAGGATTCAATAGCTCCCAACGAACCTCAGCCTCTCCGCCGATCTGGCAGGGTTCCTCACCTACCTAAGAGATACTTTGGTTTCTCTATGACAGTGGGAGCGAGGATTGCATCATGAGATGATGACCCATTTGGTTTCGAGCAGGCCATCAAGAGTTAGGACTCTGTAAGAATGGCTGGATGCTAAGCGATCTGAGATGGAATCCATATACACCAACAAAGTATGGACTTTTGGTTGCTTTATCTGAAGGGTTAAATACCCATCAGTAGCAAGTATATCTTGAGAAGATTACTTGGTGTACATGGAAAAGTTGAGACTTTCAAAGCTAGACTTGTTAAAGGTTTGCATCATTGACCAAGTGTGGATTATGTTGAAACCGTTTCTAAGTACCTATGCTTAAGTCCATCCAGACCCAACTTGCCACTGCTACATACCATGACTACGATATCTGGCGGTTGAGTGTCATGACGGCTGTTCTAAATAGTGATTTAGAATGGAGCGTCTATAAGTACACAGCCAGAGGGCTTCGTAGACAGTGGGAGCAGCGAAAACATATGCAAGTTGCTTTATGGGATGAAGCAGGCATCGCGGAGTTGGAACATCTATTTTGATGTGAAAGTCGAAGAGATTGACTTCATCAAAATGGTAGATGAACCTTGTATATACAAAAAGGTAGTAGAGAGTATGGTAGTGATCCTCGTAGAGTACGTGGATGACATACTCTTGATAGGGAAGTAGTTTCCTATGCTACGCTCGGTCAATCTCCGCTTATCACAAGGATTCACCATATAGGATCAAAGTGATAACTCCTAAATCCTGAGTTTGGATCTATGAGATAGATCTAATTGGATGTTAGGATACTCACTAGTTGTTGTGAGATGGTATCAATCGATCCTGGGGAGAATCACTAGAACGGTTCCAGGGTGATAAGGATGACTGAATGTCAGTCACAGGCATTGTCTTTACCCTCAGTAAAGGGACGGTATGTTGGAAGTGTTCCAAGCTAGATACCGTGGAATAATAGACGATAAAGGCTAGATACATCGCTTACAAAGAGGCAGTCTGGGTGTATATTAGTTCATGAGATGAACTTCGTTCCTACAATTGTGTGACAATGGAGTTGTGGCTTATGCCAAGAAATGCCCGTCCCATTAGTGATCCATACATATTCTAAGGTAGTATCACCTGATCATGGAGATGGATGATCTCCAGGGAATTGAGGTCTGGAGAGTAGACTCAGAGGACAACACGGCGGACCCACTCACAAAGGCCTTTTCCCAGAGAGAGACTATTATGGGATGGTTGAGTATGAGATACTACAACCACTGTTATCAGATGGCCCTAGTGCAGGTGGGATATTGTTAGTTATATGTATGCCCTAGAGGCCATTACTATACATAAGATGTATATTGTAGTGGATGCTTGGACATATATAGGGAGGACTTTCTTGCCCGACATGATAGTATGCTATCTGGTTACTCTTTACCTTAACGTGTACACTGATTTTCTCTCTGTTACATGTTGGTAAAGCCCTTAGGATGTGTACTTGACTACCTGGACTATGATGCGGATCATACTAGTGAGGACATTGTAGTCCATAAGTACATCCTTCAAGGTCCCTAGTCGTGGGTGTATCGAGACGGGGCATCGATATATACCAGAGTAGACTAGCGTATAGCTTCTCGAACCATATAGATGGGCAATGGATGATCCCATATCCATTGGTGTTTGACATCAGAGATGATATACGGGTGCTCAGTAGAGACTGGGTACACTGGACGAACTCGCCGAGAACTCCCAGATGGTATTATACCTCACGTCAGATGGCAGTTCTCTGGTGACACTGGTACAGGTTAGTCTGTAGACCCGAGATCGTCATAAAGTATTGTGTGATTCCTGTAGGGTTCCTAGGCACCCTAATGAGGTCTCACAAGGCATCAACCATGCCAATTTCAAATTTAAACGGTGCCGAGAAACCCGACTACGGACCGTTGGCTAGAAATCTAGGCGAAAATATAATCTAGTTAACAACTTAACTACAAAGAAACGAAAATACAACCTTTGTAGATCCGGTGCTCCACCTCCATAGCTCCGCAACGAAGTCCCTTTGCTGTCCAAATGAATTCCCGGGCTCTAGCGTCGGCTTCGTCGGAGAAATGGCGAGCTAGGTCGTCGATGTCCATGCCGAAGATGATCTACGTCGAGGCATCGCTAAATCAAGCTCCACCTTCACCAAGCCATGAAAACTTGTGAAGGAAACATACTCTACTACTTGGCAAGAGGTAGAGGATGAAGAAATAGGAAGTGGGTAGACTTTAGAATTGGATTTCTCACTCATTTCCATCAATCACCATTGATGGAGCTTGCTTTCTTCAAGTGAAGAAAGGAAGAAGAAGAAGAATTATGTTATTATAAGTTATTTTAGAAAATAGAAAATAAAAGAATACTTATCATAATCAACCATGGTTAAGTGTAGAGACTAAACTCAAGTTAAGTGAATGGTTAGGTTAGGTATGAAGACAAAAATGGTGACTAAGTCAAAGCTTCATGAAGCTTCAACATATATCCAAATTAGCCACCATTTTCCTTTTGCCAAAAATGAATAAATAAACAAATAAATGAATAAGTAAAAACCCTAATCATCCACTTAACCATAGTTTAATACTTTACACTTAACCAAAAATCATGTATCATCAAACATGATACAATCATGTGCACAAAATCATATCGCATATACAATGCGCACACCCGAGTGAGAAAATCCATTTAAAGTGAACCGATACGAGTTAACGCAAAGTAATATATCAAATATATAATTATACATTAAATCATTAAATCAACACTTGATTTAACGATCCGGTCATATCACATATAACCGATTAGTATCCAATGTATCGGTTTATCGAATCAATCCTTGATCCGATAACTAGGTTATATCGCATACAACCTATCGATACATTCATCGCGAGAATGGAATACGGTATCACATACACGCATTATTCTCGGTCCCGAACATATCTCATATGAGCTCCTATTTCGTTTCGCTTGAGCCAGGAAACCTCTGTGTAGGACACTAAAGACTCGTCAATACGCCGGCAGCAGGTGATGATCATATCAAACACCCACAAGCCGCAAGCGGTCTGCTAAACGTAACGGCCACCCGGGTATTGAGCGATCAGAAGATCGACGAGCAAGCCCGCTCACACTCCTGTGAATCCAACCAGTAACACTACCGTACAGTCCGGTCTGATCGTCTGATATGTCGCATATCTCGCCTAGGGGTGGTAAACGTCAGACCCCAATAGCTCGATAAGTCGTGTCGATATGAGGTCTTTAACAGTTCGAGAAACTACTGGTAACACTTACCAGTAAATCTCAGCAACCCTGGCAAGGGATTTTCGGTTATAGCCAATCGAACACAGCGCAACATCAACCCCCTATACCGGGAGAGATGAATCCCCTCCTATCGCTCATTGCCTCCATGTGACTCGGGACTGTACCCAAAAACCACCGTTTTGCACGCCCTCTTGGACATGGTAAGATGGAAATCAAAGCACAGTGGGAACCACACAAGACTCTATGACGATATCGGGTCAACAGACTACTCTGTACCAGTGTCACCAGAGAACTGCCATCTGACGTAAGGTATAATACCATCTGGGAGTTCTCGGCGAGTCCGTCCAGTGTACCCAGTCTCTACTGAGCACCCGTATATCATCTCTGATGTCAAACACCAATGGATATGGGATCATCCATCGCCCATCTGTATGGGTCGAGAAGGTATACGCTAGTCTACTCTGGTATATCGATGCCCCGTCTCGATACACCCACGACTAGGGACTTTGAAGGATGTACTTATGGACTACCATGTCCCCACTTGTATGATCCGCATCATAGTCCAGGTAGTCAAGTACACATCCTAAGGGCTTTACCAACATGTAACAGAGAGACAATCAGTATACACGTTAAGGTAAAGATCAACCAGATAGCATACTATCATGTCGAGCAAGAAAGTCCTCCCTATATATGTCCCAGCATCCACTACAATATACATCCTATGTACAGTAATGGCCTCTAGGGCATACATATAACTAACAATCTCCCACTTGCACTAGGGCCATCTGATAGCAGTGGTTGTAGTATCTCATACTCAACCATCCCCTAAAAATCTCTCTCTGGGAACAGGCCTTTGTGAGTGGATCCGCTGTGTTGTCCTCTGAGTCTACTCTCCTAACCTCTATCCCTTGGAGATCAAGCATCTCCATGATCAGGTAATACTGCCTTAGAATATGTCTGGATCACTGATGGGACGGGCGTTCCTTGGCATAAGCCACAACTCCATTGTCACACAATGGGAGGAACTAAGTTCATCTCATGAACTAATATACACCCAGACAGCCTCTTTGGTAGCATCTTAAGTAGCGATGTATTCAGCCTTTATCGTCTAGTATGTCACGGTATCTAGCTTGGAACTCTTCCAACATACCGTCCCTTTACTGAGGGTAAAGACAATGCCTGTGACTGACTTTCAGTCGTCTTTATCACCGTGGAACCCTTCCAGTGATTCTCCCCAGGATCGATTGATACCATCTCACTACAACTAGTGAGAATCCTAACATCCATTTAGATCTATCTCATAGATCCAAAACTCAGGATTAAGGAGGTATCATTTTGATCCTATATGGAGAATCAATGTGATAAGCGGAGATTGACTGAGCGTAGCATAAGAAACTCCTTTCTTATCAAGAGTATGTCATCCACGTACTCTACGAGGATCACCACCATACTCCCTACTACCTTTTTGTTTATACAAGGTTCATCTACCATTTTGATGATGTCAAACTCTTTGACTAATCCATCAAAACAGATGTTCCAACTCCGCGATACCTGTTTTATCCTATAAAGCATCTTGCACACGTTTCCGCTGCTCCCACTGTCTACGAGGCCCTCTGGCTGTGTACTTATAGACGTTCTCTTCTAAAACATCATTTAGAAAAGCAGTCATGGCACCCAACCGCCAGATATCGTAGTCATGGTATGTAGCCGTGGCAAGTAGGATCTTGATGGACTTAAGCATAGCTACTTAGAAAAAGTTTCATCATGATCCACACCTGGTCAATGATGCAAACCTTTAACAAGTCTAGCTTTGAAAGTCTCAACCTTTCCATGTACACCAAGTAATCTTCTCAAGATTTACTTGCTCCTGATGGGGATTTAACCCTTCAGATATAGCAACCAAAGTCCATACTTTGTTGGTGTATAAGGATTCCATCTCAGATCGCTAAGCATCCAGCCATTCTTACAGAGTCTTACTCCTGATGGCCAGCTCGAAACTAGTTGGGTCATCATCTCATGATGCAATCCTCGCTCCCACTGTCATAGAGAAACCGAAGTATCTCTCAGGAACCCTACTAGATCGGCGGAGAGGCTGAGGTTCGTTGGTATCTACTGAATCCTTTGGTTGTACCAAATCATCAGCTGTAGTTTGTATGGCTGGAACCTTTCCAGTTCTACATAACAGACTTTGCCTCGAGCTTGTCCAGATTTTGCTTTTAGACATAGGCCGGATAACCCCAAATCTTAACTGACTTAAGACATGGGCTCTTCCCATACCATATCTCATATAGAGTGGTAGGCAACTGATTTGATTCGAACCGTATTCAATAGGTATGCATCTTCTCAAGCGCATAACTCCCAAAAAGGAAATAGGTAACTCAGTAGTACTCATCATAGAGCACACCATATCACATAGGGTGGTATTGCTCCGCCCCGATATACCATCATGCTATGGTGTATACGGAGGAGTAATGCTGAGAGAGAATCTCATTCTCCTTTAGAATAATCCAGGAATTCCGTGCTCAAGTATTCTCCTCCTTGATCTCATCAAAGGACATAATAGTTATACCCGTATTTTGGTTCTCTACTTCTTACTTATATTCTGTGAATATCTCAAAAGGTTCGGACTTGTGTTTCAACAGGAACATATGTCTGAATCTTGAGAGATTATCAGAGAATGTAACGAAGAACAAAGAACCAGTCCTGGCATGTGTAGACAGGGGACCTACATACATCAACATGTATCATCCCAAGAGTTCATTAACTCTTTCTCTGTTTCCAATAAACAGAGCTGGTGTCATTATATCTTTGTGACATGACTGGCAAGTTTCACAAGATGTAGATTCAAACTGATTTAAATATGCATCTACATGTAACTTCAGCTAGTCGGGTCACATTGATATAACCTAGTCTACAATGCCTGAAGAAGGATTCGTTCAATTCTGAACTCTTCCTCTTGTGTGTGTTCCATATACTAAGAACTGTAGTTTGATTTAGAACATCAACGCTTTTAGATAACGTGCCTGAACCGATCAACTTTTGATATAGGAAATGTTCAAAACATTATCCAACAATACAAAATTTTATCATTTCTTTACTGATAAAGAGACTGATATGATTTTGTATATCAGGTTCGGTATCTAATAACATTCGTTCATAATCAATGTATTCTGGTAATACAGGGTGACAGTGACCAACAGACTTGGCTGCAACACTTGCTCCATTTTCTGCCTCATGAAACCTATCACCCGTTCTCAGTTCTTTGTCTATCTGTAGCCCATGTAACAAATTACATATGCGGGATCCTGATCTGGTATCACATACCCAGGACGTAAAGAATACTGAGAAACAGTTCTGTATAATGAACACACCCGAAGATGATGCATCAGCATGCACACTCTTCGTTTGGGCGGCATGGAAATTCTGGTAATCCCCAATTTCCTGCTCTGTCTTATAACAATTATAAGTTGGAGCGGGACCAACGTTCCCCAGCTCAATATAACAAGCGGGTTCGGTCAATAATCCGTATTATTATCTTGATTAAGGCGTGATATGGTCGCTACCAGGAGAGAGAGAGAAGAAAACACTCAGCGTGCGCTCTTGCAAGAATAGATTGGTTATTATTTTATCTAATCAGGATGGCTCCTGCTGCTTTTTATCAAATCTTCCTTCAAACCCTAAAAGGAAAGATTAGCCGGGATTAATTACACACTACAAGTTCGCCAATCTTTCAGCCAGGCCAGTGTCGGTACTTTGAGGGAGGTCCCCCGTGCTTTCGCACGAACCTAATTAATGTAAACCTCGTTTTCCCAGAGGCGTAACCCCGTTGACACCTTTCTAGACACCTACTTGATCGGCTAATTGTAATGTATAAAACTCTCCCAGGAGTAACTCTTACTCGCAGCGGGTATCGGGATCCAACTATCTCATAGAAGGTATGCAATCTCATTGCAAATTTCAACACTTGAAATTCCCGACAATATTTTGCCCCTAGCGTCCTATGACCTTGACGCAGGCCAACAAACCATAGTGCGCTAGTCAAGTTCAACCCGTCATTTCCTGATTGAATTAAACCCACCCGCACGACCCTTGACGCAGGCCAACAAAGTCGCACGACTACCCTAATCCAATCTGCATCATATGCATAAGCAGATAAATACTAGTTAGCTACCGCACACTACGCCTTGACGGAGGCCAACAAACGTAGCACGAATACTAACTACCATTTATCTGAAATGACGGAGGGCTACGACAGGTTTTTCTGAAAACCTATTGCGTAATGAACTTGATATCGTTGTAGAATCAAATGATTTTGAAAATGGAGTGGTTTTTGAGGCTTTTCTAGTTTTGCTAAAGGAGTCACTCCCGGCGAAGGGATCGTCGGTCCTTTCCTCGTCGAATGAGGTGCGGGATATATCATATATATCACTGTGCAAAGCAAAAACACTTAAAAGCAATAAAAAGACAAACCGAGTGTGTAGCATCTGCCAGTTATTGCTAAAGGAGTCACTCCCGGTGAAAGGATCTCGGTCCTTTCCTCATCGAATAAGGTGCAGGATATATCATATATACCGCTGTGCAAAGCAAGAACTGTAGCTACCTGTTTTATTTTGAAATTCGATTCTACAACATCTTAGGTTTCTTTTCTTTCATTAATCACATTAATGAAGTCCCATCATTATAGTACCTAAACATCACAGATAAATACGACGTACACTTATGCCATCCGCATTCGCCTCGATGTCCCCTTGTGCACCGTTAGGTTAGGTAACTAACGGCAGAGCGGGGCAGGGCTAGCGCGGGTGTAAAACATAAGTAACGCCTATATAATATATCATATATACTATATAAAGTATCCATCAAAGAACATCACATGATCACATCACAGATATCGCAGCAGAAGAAACATATGAAATATTGGATATACTAGGACGTCCGTGTTTTCAATACGAGCCAGTATAAAACACGGATTCCACGGTCGCGATGAATAGCCAAACCCACACCCCTAGACCCCTACCAGAGCGGAAAGCAACCCTACCAATTCTAGAGTTAGGAGACCCGGACTCGACTCCTCGAGTTGGTCTCCCACTGGACCCCAGAACCCGGTTACTTGTGCTCCCCTCCTTGGGTCTATCCTAGTGCGGAAAAGTAAATAATATACAAACGGTGACATCTTCTGCAACCTGGAAGTGCCCCAATAAAACAATATTACATACAAGTTTTTACATGAATGAAAATGAAAAACACTCATCTCACATAAAAACCCCCGGCTATTCAAACACGACGATCCAATATAACATATCCAGCAACACATAACATCACATGTCATCAACGTAAGTAAATATGCACATCCCAATTGTCGTTGACATATAGCAACGAAACCGGCGATATCACATATTACACTTACGGTCACAGAAAAGAAAGTGTAAAACTACAACAGTTGGAATCCGCAACCACCTCAGACATCGCATGCCTGACCAAATGAATTTCTTAGACATCGCATGCCTAACAATTATAAACCCCGCATTTTAGTCTCAAAATCGAAAACACTTTTCAATATCAAGTCGGGCAATTCAAGAAGATTCCCGACAAACTAATCGAATGCTCGTCGCAAACTTTAGTAGGCGGTCGCACCCCCGATACCGTCGACGAAGTGCACCAAGGCGGAACACCGCTACCGCGAGCACCCGAACGGATGCTTTCGGCGACGGGGTTCTCCTACAGTCACTTGGTCGGGGCTATGGGGTGAGGCTGTCTATTAAGTTTATCCGGCGAGTATCCGCGTACGCTACGTGATTGCGACGGACTTTTGATCACATCAAAATTCCGTGGCAACCGATCAAGTGAGACTAAAGTGCTATGTTTATAACATTCATTCAGTTATCTCATAACTACTTGTGAATTCCAATTATTGTATCACATTCCGGATAAATAGAAAATGTTAAACTTTCCGATCGAACATTCAAACACCCAAGTTTTCCCGAAACAGATCAACTCATGAAATAAGTCTAACAACATTCAGTTCGTGCCTCAGTACCAACGGTCCAGCCGTAGAAGGGTCAAGCCAACGCCTCACATGTGGCACGCCGTACTGCCCCAAACCCGAAGGTTCAAAGGGCAGTTCAAGACGGTCACATAATCGAGTTAAGGTTTGTTGTCTTCTAGAGGGACCATCGCGTTACTTGCACTAATTAGAACGTCGTTAAACTACGGAAAAATCCAACACTTCGAAATTTTCCGACAGGGGAAAAATTGGGTATTTATATCCGGTCGAACTTTTTAACATATTCTAAAATACCCGGAAAGCCACACAGACAAAATTTGATAATCCGATCGAATCTTTGATTCCCAATACAACCCCAGAATACTCAATAGTAGAGTATACATTAAAATTACCCAGAAAACACAGGAGTTAATTACAAACATTACTGTGCAATGAGGAGTCAAAAAGTCAACAGTATGGCCGTGGAACCGCCGCGCCACGTGGGCTTAGGCCGCGGTTCCGCGGCGTTATGACGGAGTTAGGTCACCGTTTTTCACAGTATTTCATAAAAAACCTTGCTTAATTTTCTGCATATTTTTAATTTCGAAAAATCCCAGATTTTAGAAAAAGGACAGAGAGCATGTTTGGAATTGGGTTTCGGGTTCGTTCGGACTTCAAATTGCGTCTAGACTTCGCCTAAGGCTCTAGCTAGGCTCTGATACCACTGTAGGGTTCCTAGGCACCCTAATGAGGTCTCACAAGGCATCAACCATGCCAATTTCAAATTTAAACGGTGCCGAGAAACCCGACTACGGACCGTTAGCTAGAAATCTAGGCGAAAATATAATCTAGTTAACAACTTAACTACAAAGAAACAGAAATACAACCTTTGTAGATCCGGTGATCCACCTCCATAGCTCCGCAACGAAGTCCCTTTGCTGTCCAAATGAATTCCCGGGCTCTAGCGTCGGCTTCGTCGGAGAAATGGCGAGCTAGGTCGTCGATGTCCATGCCGAAGATGATCTACGTCGAGGCATCGCTAAATCAAGCTCCACCTTCACCAAGTCATGAAAACTTGTGAAGGAAACATACTCTACTACTTGGCAAGAGGTAGAGGATGAAGAAATAGGAAGTGGGTAGACTTTAGAATTGGATTTCTCACTCATTTCCATCAATCACCATTGATGGAGCTTGCTTTCTTCAAGTGAAGAAATGAAGAAGAAGAAGAATTATGTTATGATAAGTTATTTTAGAAAATAGAAAATAAAAGAATACTTATCATAATCAACCATGGTTAAGTGTAGAGACTAAACTCAAGTTAAGTGAATGGTTAGGTTAGGTATGAAGACAAAAATGGTGACTAAGTCAAAGCTTCATGAAGCTTCAACATATATCCAAATTAGCCACCGTTTTCCTTTTGCCAAAAATGAATAAATAAACAAATAAATGAATAAGTAAAAACCCTAATCATCCACTTAACCATAGTTTAATACTTTACACTTAACCAAAAAGCATGTATCATCAAACATGATACAATCATGTGCACAAAATCATATCGCATATGCAATGCGCACACCCGAGTGAGAAAATCTATTTAAAGTGAACCGATACGAGTTAATGCAAAGTAATATATCAAATATATAATTATACATTAAATCATTAAATCAACACTTGATTTAACGATCCGGTCATATCACATATAACCGATTGGTATCCAATGTATCGGTTTATCGAATCAATCCTTGATCCGATAACTAAGTTATATCGCATACAACCTATCGATACATTCATCGCGAGAATAGAATACGGTATCACATACACGCATTATTCTCGGTCCCGCACATATCTCATATGAGCTCCTATTTCGTTTCGCTTGAGCCAGGAAACCTCTGTGTAGGACACTAAAGACTCGTCAATACGCCGGCAGCAGGTGATGATCATATCAAATACCCACAAGCCGCAAGCGGTCTGCTAAACGTAACGGCCACCCGGGTATTGAGCGATCAGAAGATCGACGAGCAAGCCCGCTCACACTCCTGTGAATCCAACCAGTAACACTACCGTACAGTCCGGTCTGATCGTCTGATATGTTGCATATCTCGCCTAGGGGTGGTAAACGTCAGACCCCAATAGCTCGATAAGTCGTGTCGATATGAGGTCTATAACAGTTCGAGAAACTACTGGTAACACTTACCAGTAAATCTCAGCAACCCTGGCAAGGGATTTTCGGTTATAGCCAATCGAACACAGCGCAACATCAACCCCCTATACCGGGAGAGATGAATCCCCTCCTATCGCTCATTGCCTCCATGTGACTCGGGACTGTACCCAAAAACCACCGTTTTGCACGCCCTCTTGGACGTGGTAAGATGGAAATCAAAGCACAGTGGGAACCACACAAGACTCTATGACGATATCGGGTCAACAGACTACTCTGTACCAGTGTCACCAGAGAACTGCCATCTGACGTAAGGTATAATACCATCTGGGAGTTCTCGGCGAGTCCGTCCAGTGTACCCAGTCTCCACTGAGCACCCGTATATCATCTCTGATGTCAAACACCAATGGATATGGGATCATCCATCGCCCATCTGTATGGGTCGAGAAGGTATACGCTAGTCTACTCTAGTATATCGATGCCCCGTCTCGATACACCCACGACTAGGGACTTTGAAGGATGTACTTATGGACTACCATGTCCCCACTTGTATGATCCGCATCATAGTCCAGGTAGTCAAGTACACATCCTAAGGGCTTTACCAACATGTAACAGAGAGACAATCAGTATACACGTTAAGGTAAAGATCAACCAGATAGCATACTATCATGTCGAGCAAGAAAGTCCTCCTTATATATGTCCCAGCATCCACTACAATATACATCCTATGTACAGTAATGGCCTCTAGGGCATACATATAACTAACAATTCCCACTATACTTTGATTTCCACCTTACCACGTCCAAGTGGGCGTGCAAAACGGTGGTTTTTGGGTACAGTCCCGAATCACATAGAGGCAATGAGCGATAGGAGGGGTTTCGTCTCTCCCGGTATTGGGGGTTGATGTTGCGCTATGCTCGATTGGCCATAACAGGGAAGTCCCTGCCCAGGGCTGGTTTAGAGATTTACTTGTAAGTGTTACCAGTAATTTCTCGACCCGTTATGAGCCTTACATCGGCATGACTTATCGGTTATTGGGGTCTGCCGTTTACCACCCCTAGACTTGATATGCGACATATCAGACGAGGAGACCGGACTGTACGGTAATGTCACCGTCAGGCTTTTTGCAAGAGTTGGAGCTGGCTTGCTTGCTGATCTTCTGATCGCTCAATACCCGGGTAGCCGTTACGTCCAGCTAGTACCGCTGACGGCTTGTGGGTGCTTGATGTGATCATCACCTACTGCCGGCGTATTGACGAGTCTTTAGAGTCCTACATAGAGGTTTTACTGGCTCAGGCAAAACGAAATAGGAGCGCATATGTGATATGTGCGGGACCGAGAATAATGCGTGTATGTGATACCGTATTCTATTCTCGTGATGTTTGTATCGATCGGTTATATGCAATATAACCAGGTTATCGAATCAAGGGTTGATTCGATAAGTCGATACATTGGATATTAATCGGTTATATGTGATATCACCGGATTATTAAGTCAAGTGTTGATTTAATTATTTAGTGTATAATTGTATATGTGATATACTAATTTACATTAACTAACATTGGTTCACTTAAGCATTTGTTTTTCTCACTTGTGCACAACTTAATATATATGTGATATATATTTATTTGTGTTCATTTTGTATCATGGTTATTGATACAACTTGCATGGGTGTATGAGACATATACCATTATAATTATATTGGTGGGGTTTTAATATACAAAGTAAATACAAAATTAGTGGATAATTTTTCAAGTGCATGAAGCTTCATGAAGCTTGTGAGTGCATTGACCAAAGTCCACTAGTTTTGTTTTACTTAGGATATTTATAAACCTGACCACTATAATTAGCCATGGTTGTGTCTCTACATGAGTTAGTATATGATACCCACTCACCCATGGTTAGATCTCTCTCTTGATTAGTTTTTCAATCTCATTTTTGAGCTCATCTTCTTCCTCCTTCAAATGCTTGCTACGGTTTGATAAAGAGAGAGAAATATAGTGAGAAAAGAAATTCTAAAGTGTACCCATTTCCTATTTCATCATCCTCTACTAGACTAGCACATTATTTTAGGGTGTTTGCTTCACTAATTCTCTAGTTAGTGAAGTAGAAGCTTGAGTTCGTATTCCCTCGACGTAGATCATCTTCGGCCTCGAAGACTACAAGCAAAACCGTTGTCATCTCCTCATGGAGCCGTCCGAGAGTCCGGGAGTTCGATGATCGCAGCGAAGGGACTACTACAAGGAGCTTATGAAGTGAAGGACCGATCTACAAAGGTTGTATTTCGTATTCACTTAGTCGTAAATGTTATTTACTTGCATGTGTTACCCTAATAGTCTAGCAAAGATCTTGTTTAAGGTTGTTCGGCACGGCTAAAATTTTAACCGGGCATGGTTGATGCCTTGTAGTAACTTGTTAGAGTGCCTAGTAACCTGATTAGTCGAAAATATTGCATATTTTAGCCGGCAATTTCCTCATCATTTGCATTCATATAGAAGTGTTCGGCATTCATAATTCACATATTAGCAAAACTGTCGCAAAATATCAGATTACATGTATTAGACTCTAAAACCAACACTATAAAGGAAATTGACCGCATTTCATGGCATCGCATCATCTCTATATTGCGCAACACTTGTTTTGAGATCTGTGCAGGAAAATCCAGAAGTAAAGCCAAAAACTTACAGGTGCTGATCAAATATTACGCCAACTCAATGGTTTCAGTTCTGGTAGCAATCCAAAAGTCAAAATACAATTCAACATATCAGATAAAGCTATAAATATCAACCCAAGACAACACCAGAAATATTCAGCCCCTAGGAGTCTACTTGGTCGCGGAACCGCGGCCTAATCCACCTTGTGCCGTGGTTCCGCGGCGGATCTGCCACGTCAGCACCAAAACTTTGCACCAAAATTCTTCATTCAGGGCCCACATTCAGATCATGTACTTCAACTTCCAGAAGACTCCAGAGGTTTCTGCCAGATCAGCAAACTAGGGTTTCCAAGCTTAATTAATCCTAGCTTAAAACCTAAGCTAGCTCCTAACAAACTCTTTCTAGAAACTCCTCAACAAACTTTTGGAGGGAATTGTAATTTCAAACCTAGACCTAGGGTTTGGGAAGTCTATAAATAGAAGCCTAAACTTAGGGTAAAGGGGATCCCAATCTAGTATCAAACTAGAGCCATTTCATCTCTTATCTCATCTTCTTCTTCCACAAATCTAGTGAGAGGATTTGTGTGAAACCCTAACCCTAATTCCAATCAAAAGCCAAGATCCCGAGTATCCATTCAAGCAAGAAGCCTTGCAACCTTTTAGGAGCCGAGCCGGTCTTCAACAGAGCAAGTGGTCCAAGCCGATTCGCGACTCACGGAGTCGAGCAAAGCCAAGTCGACAATTTAATTCTTCCTCTTATAGTTCTTGAGCGACTGTAATCAAATTGTTGATATAAATAAAAGGTGATATTCTTTTATCTTGTTCTCTTTAAATTCTTGCATCATGAGTCAATCTAAATTTCTAGTTATAATTCTTGTTGTGATGTCTGAGTAAAACTCCGCTCGTCGAGGAGTTGTGACGATCAATAGAATGATGATGTAACATACGGTAAATCGATTCTTGAATCCTACGAGTTTTGTAAACCTTAGCAAGTTCAAGAATCGACGACCCAATTCGATGCGATGCTTTCTTGATTGATATCGCTCGAGATTGGGGAGTTACAATTGTTTCTTGAAATTGCTAGAGGCTAGAATGTGAATGATAATCAATGAAAGAACAAGGGTTAAACGATGAAACCCTAGTTTCATCAAGAAAGCCCTAACTCTCATCGACCATCATCGATCTAGTATCGATCCTTCGAAGGACAAGAACACGAAATCTTGAAATTACATTACGTCTATAGATCCGATCGATTCCTACGAGCCTCATTTAGATTCTTGACATTTTGGTTGGAAATATTATCGAAACCCAATTCTTGATTGTTTATCAGTTTCTTGATTCTTGATTAAACATCGTGACACCTGAATCAATTGATAAATTCTTGAATCATGTTTTCTTTTCTTTTCTTTTCAATTAACTTTTCGATTCAAACAAATTAAACATTGAAACGAATCGCACAATCCCTGTGGACGATCCGCACTCGCTTACGATCTACAACTGACACCGTAGTTGATTGTGGTCAAATATAATTCTTTGATAGTGAGTTCTTTATACAATTTTCTAAATACCGATACAAGATACTAATATCGATCAAATGAAACCGTTATCGGGAAACAATTGATTCGATACTTGCTTTTTACAAACACATCCGAGAATTACACTAAATCAAATGGCGCCGTTGCCGGGGATCGCGCGCTAATTCGTTTCATATTATAGTTTGAATTAAAAGAATTATTCCATTGTTGTTTTTTTTAGATCAAAATTCGTGCAAACCCTAAACGATTTGCTGTTGTTCATTGCAAGGAAATCTGGAGCTGTTTGGCAATTGAAGAAAATTTTTGGAAAATACCAGAGAGCTGAGGGAGTCCACAGAAGCTCCCTGAAGAAGTTTGGTTCAGTGATCCAACACCTCGACCGCGGAAGGGCGGCATTAGAGGGCTATTGCGGCGGAACCGCGGCCCCTTTGAGGGATCTCTGTGCAATTTTTTCTCTGTAAGTTTCTTAGCTTCTTCTCTCTCCTCTTTTTAGCTCCAACTAACACTTTGCTGCAGGATTCTTTGCAAATAATCGCAGCGCCGCAAAAGCAAAATTAAATTTGTGCGTGATTTTGATTTCTTGGTTGTTTGCATTCTAAATACGGAAATTAAGGGGCACGGCCAAATCCAAATTAGATGGGGATTTCATTACCCTTCCTAGGCCCCGAAAATCGCAAAACTTGCATCCGCATTGACCCACATTAACTAAAAGAAATCTAGAGAAGACTCTATGGACTGTCGCGCTCAATTAGGACAAGAGAAGGCCGTGGGTAATTCATTGTTTATCCGCGTTTTCTTGTGGTGCCTAAGGCGAGTGTGTCTATGGCTAGTGGTTTTTAATTAGGCCCACTACTTACGTAGTGGAGTACCTTCCCACTTACCTGGCACTTATCCGGCCACAGGGGGACAAAGAGGCAGTGGAGGATTCTATCCTGCAACTTGTCTTTTGGAAGTTAGGAGCGGTCTAGAGCCGGACCTAGGTGACCACTAGATTCTAGGGTTGTGTGCTGCATTTGTTTTGTCGCATCATTTTTTCAAAAATCCGTCCCTTTTTCAAAAGCAAACATCGCATTCATTACCCCTAATTATAAGTCAACGCTGCCATTTGTACTAACCCATTTTTAGTGCAAGATAGGCTGGACACGGGATTCTAGTGCCCGTTTAGTCCGCGTATCCTTTATCGACTCCGAAGTTGATATTTCTCCATTTACCTTTTCTTTACCCACTACCACACCCACACCGATGGATCCGAATCCATCAAACTTCTTTAACCCTAATCTACCGCCGTCCGTTGGTGCGCAGAATCCACCCCGCATCTCTCTCCAGGAGAGGTGCTACCCTATTCGAGGTCCTCTTTCGACCTGCTTATCCATACCACCAGCCAATGGGGATAACTTTGAGATTAAGCCCCAATACATCAATCTTTTACCCAAATTCCACGGACTCGAGACTGAGGACGCTTACGTTTTCATTACCAAATTTGAAAACGTATGCGCAATGATGGGTACGTCACAACTTTCAGTGGATGCTATGCGTCTACGACTTCTTCCATTTACTTTGTGCGATATAGCCGAGAAGTGGCTATATAACACTACCGCACATTTTATTACGAATTGGGGAGAATTCGTCGCGGCATTCCTTAAGAAATTTTACCCAATACAAAAGACAGCTCGAATCCATAGCGAACTGAATCAATTTACCCAGCTCCCTGCTGAACCATTCTGTAAATGTTTTGAACGTTTCAAGGATCTATTGGTTCAGTGTTCTCATCACGGCATCCCGAGATGGGAATTGTGCCGAATCATTTATGAGGGCAGTAACCCTAATACTAAACAGAGCCTTGAAAACATGTGTCAAGGTACTTTTATGTCTAAGGATGATAGGGAAGCTTGGCGATATTTAGAAGAGTTCGCTGAAAAGTCTTTACAGTGGGAAAGTCCATCATTTAGGAGTGGCAACAACCAATCGGATGTTTCCATAGGAGTTAGAGCTGACATTTTAGCTATACACAAAAAACTTGAGACTATGGAAAACAAATTTTTAGCCGCCTCCCTTAATCAAATGTCACTTTCCAAAACTGTATGTGGCTGCTGTTCTGATCCGTCTCACTTGACGGAAGAATGTCCGTTTCAAGGTCGTGAGCATGCCAATGCCACATTTCAAAGACCTAGAAACGATCCATTTTCTTCCACATATAATCAGGGTTGGAGGAATCACCCTAATTTTGCTTGGAACCAATCACAATCTCAAAACACGGTTCCAAACCAAAACAATTTCCAAAGGGTCCCTCCACCACAACAGCAACCACCACTTCAATTGAGTCAGCACCCCTTTCAAGCACATAATTTTCAAAATTCGGTCAACACACCTGCACTGTCTAGTCCTTTACAGTTAACCGGAACTGATGAATCCTCTTCTTTTGCACAATACATGAATTTGGTCTTATCAAATATCATGCAAGTTTCGGCTGAAATGAAGTCTTCTGTCGATAAAATTGAGAAAAACTCTGCGTCACAAAACGAGAGTATTAAATCGATGGAAGAAGAAATTGCACGATTAAAAGCTGAAATTAGTGCAAGAGAGAAAGGGAAACATCCAGCTCAACCCTTACCCAATCCTGGCTATTCACATCATGTGAATGCAATCACCACGTTGAGATCTGGAAGAGTGCTTGACAATCATGTTGGGGAAGAAGTTGATGATATTGACAATCCTATCAACACCCCGGCTGAGACCTTTCCACACACACACACTTCTACTTCTAGTTCTGACCCCAGTTCTTCTACCCCACCACCTTCTCATGAGCCTATTCTTCGTTTCCCAAAAGGCTCGCCACTACAGCCCACCTCTTTTACTCCTCCACGGACGATCCCCACTTCTATACTGGGATCGGTTCCACACACACTTCCTTCTCCTATGATGGACCCAGCACTTATTGCTAAAGCACCTTATCCTAATCGGTTAAGGGCTAACACACCAAGTCCACATATGGAGAAGATCACTGAGATGTTTAAACAGGTTAACATCAATATCCCTCTTCTAGATGCTATCCAACAAGTCCCCGCATATGCAAAAGTTCTTAAAGACTTGTGCACTAGAAAGAAGAAGAAACAAATGCCCAAGAAGATATTCATGGCAAAGACGGTAGATACGGCTTTCCCCCAGCAATTACCGAGAAAACGTAAGGATCCTGGATATCCTACGATTTCCATCTCTATTGGGGAGAAACACATTAACCGTGCTCTACTAGATCTTGGGGCAAGTGTTAACCTGCTTCCTTTCTCAGTTTATGAGCAGTTAGGGATCGGAGAGTTGAAACCATCTCCTTGCACTCTCCAGATGGCTGACCGATCAATCACCAGACCTAAGGGTGAACTAGAGGATGTGTTAATAAAAATCGGGGAATTTATATTCCCTGTAGACTTTATTGTAATTGATACACAGCCTGTAGCGAACTCATGGAATCAAATTCCGGTGATTTTAGGTCGCCCCTTTTTGGCCACTTCCAACGCTATCATCAACTGTCGTAATGGTTCTATGACCCTATCCTTCGGGAAGAGGACAATTGAGATGAACATTTACAAATTGGGAAGTGTACCCTCCGAACCTACTGCTCAGGTCTGTTCTGTCGACTTAATGGATGTCGACAGCAGCGAATTTAATGACCCTCATACTGATCTTGACTCTTTTCATATGTTGTTTGACCCAACTATGTATAATACACATACGGACTCTTCCACTGAGATGTCCGGGTCAACAATTAACACTGATTATGAACCATTCTTAGAGTCTGAAGATCACCCCGCACTGTGTGATGACATTATTCTTCGGGGTATTGATGAAACTTTTGAGGAGATCTTCGCTGATGAACTCGCATTTCTGAATAACACGGGTGTTGAGATGAATCATGTCCCACTCAATGAAATTGAACCACCACCCCTTCCTCTGAACTGTAAAAAGAATGCGAGTAATCCATCACATTCACTGCATCGTCTCTCCAATATGAGACGCACACACTTTCTATTCCACCACTTACCCTTTCCCCACTTCTTCTTCCACCAACCAGAGCACTGCATTGATAAAAATTTTGAATGGTTGGTGTTAACATTTGGTCTTTGCAAAGCTTGGCATCGACCAATGATTTTTGACCCCCTCATATGATTTTCAAAGATTAACATTGCTTAAGTTTGGGGGGGTATTATTTTTTCCGGCTCTTGAAAAGAATTTTTTTACAAAATGATGAGCCAAAAATAAGTTTGGGGGAGGTTCTTCACTTAAATATTTTGCCCCCACTAATAAATTCCTCCCAAGCTTACAGGTTTTTCGAGATTTAGCTGATGGCAACAGTGAGGACACTGTTGAAAACAAGTTTGGGGGAGGTTTGTGCTTATTTTCGCATCATTTGCATATCATTTGCATAAGCACAAAACATTTTTGAAAACCTATAAAAATTTAAAAATTTTCAAAACTATAAAAATATTTTTGTACATAAATAAGATAATAAAAGTTTAGATAGTGAAAAGTTACATCCATGAGATTAGAAAAATTTAAGAAAACCAAGAAAATTAGAAGTTTTCTTATACGAACTAGTAATAAGTAGTTATGAGCCGTTGTCCCAAGGGTTAGTAAGATGAAGGACGTCACTTATCTGAGGATAAAAATAAGTCTGAAAAATAGTTTCTATTCTGGAAGCCAAACATTTTGAACGTGGCTACCCTGCTATTCGCACTTACACACGTCTTAAAGCCTGGGATAGTAGAGGATACCTTGAAATGCTCTTGTCTTAAAGCCAAAAGTATGAAGGAAATAAAAAAATAAAGAAAATATAAAGTGGTGAGAAAAATGGACACTGGTTTTGTTATTACCAAGGGCAATAAAAAATGTATAGTGAGGGTGCTTCTTCACCTAGTGCCCTAAGGCCTACTGGTCTGGGAGTCACTGCTATGCCTGAGGTGGTGCAAGACGAGGAAAATACACCAAGTAAGCAAGCACAGGAGTAATCGGTCGGTTAGTACCTCAAGAAGTATTAACGGTCGCATGAAAGTGTGTGAGCAATCTCATCTAAATATTCATTAATTAAAAAGTACTGAGGCTGATGGGCAAGAGTATGATAGCTTGAATTGAATTCTCCGGGTGTAGGGATGTCTTTACACACACGCAGGGTGATATGATCGATGTTTGGAAGAAAGATAGGAATGAAGAATAATACGATGTTTTATTGAGGGAGGACGTGATTTCTAACATCTTTTCATGGCCATTAAGATAGGGCTCATGACAACCGAAAAGCTAGCTTAGTTGGAAACCCTAATTTTCAAAGATTTTCTTTTACAATTCTTTTCTTTAAATGTAATATTCATGATCTTTCTTTTATTATTGGATTTTGTGGGTGCAATCCGCTGAAAACCCTCAGGAGACAACACTCCTCCTACTAGGGACACCTAGAGGTTTAAAGGCTTGTGCACATGCTCAGTGCAATCGTGTTACCTACGAAAGTGTGCTAGATAGTTTTTCTCTTTCTTTATTTTCTCCTTCTCTTTTTAATAAAACAGTTCGCTCGAGACGATCGAAATTAAGTTTGGGGGAATTTGATTAGTCGAAAATATTGCATATTTTAGCCGGCAATTTCCTCATCATTTGCATTCATATAGAAGTGTTCGGCATTCATAATTCACATATTAGCAAAACTGTCGCAAAATATCAGATTACATGTATTAGACTCTAAAACCAACACTATAAAGGAAATTGACTGCATTTCATGGCATCGCATCATCTCTATATTGCGCAACACTTGTTTTGAGATCTGTGCAGGAAAATCCAGAAGTAAAGCCAAAAACTTACAGGTGCTGATCAAACATTACGCCAACTCAATGGTTTCAGTTTTGGTAGTAATCCAAAAGTCAAAATACAATTCAAGATATCAGATAAAGCTATAAATATCAACCCAAGACAACACCAGAAATATGCAGCCCCAAGGAGTCTACTTGGCCGCGGAACCGCGGCCTAATCCACCTTGTGCCGCGGTTCCGCGGCGGATCTGTCACGTCAGCACCAAAACTTTGCACAAAAATTCTTCATTCACGGCCCACATTCAGATCATGTACTTCAACTTCCAGAAGACTCCAGAGGTTTCTGCCAGATCAGCAAACTAGGGTTTCCAAGCTTAATTAATCCTAGCTTAAAACCTAAGCTAGCTCCTAACAAACTCTTTCTAGAAACTCCTCAACAAACTTTTGGAGGGAATTGTAATTTCAAACCTAGACCTAGGGTTTGGGAAGTCTATAAATAGAAGCCTAAACCTAGGGTAAAGGGGATCCCAATCTAGTATCAAACTAGAGCCATTTCATCTCTTATCTCATCTTCTTCTTCCACAAATCTAGTGAGAGGATTTGTGTGAAACCCTAACCCTAATTCCAATCAAAAGCCAAGATCCCGAGTACCCATTCAAGAAAGAAGCCTTGCAACCTTTTAGGAGCCGAGCCGGTCTTCAACAGAGCAAGTGGTCCAAGCCGATTCGCGACTCACGGAGCCGAGCAAAGCCAAGTCGACAATTTAATTCTTCCTCTTGTAGTTCTTGAGCGACTGTAATCAAATTGTTGATATAAATAAAAGGTGATATTCTTTTATCTTGTTCTCTTTAAATTCTTGCATCATGAGTCAATCTAAATTTCTAGTTATAATTCTTGTTGTGATGTCTGAGTAAAACTCCGCTCGTCGAGGAGTTGTGACGATCAATAGAATGATGATGTAATATACTGTAAATCGATTCTTGAATCCTACGAGTTTTGTAAACCTTAGAAAGTTCAAGAATCGACGACCCAATTCGATGCGATGCTTTCTTGATTGATATCGCTCGAGATTGGGGAGTTACGATTGTTTCTTGAAATTGCTAGAGGCTAGAATGTGAATGATAATCGATGAAAGAACAAGGGTTAAACGATGAAACCCTAATTTCATCAAGAAAGCCCTAACTCTCATCGACCATCATCGATCTAGTATCGATCCTTCGAAGGACAAGAACACGAAATCTTGAAATTACATCACGTCTATAGATCCGATCGATTCCTACGAGCCTCATTTAGATTCTTGACATTTTGGTTGGAAATATTATCGAAACCCAATTCTTGATTGTTTATCAGTTTCTTGATTCTTGATTAAACATCGTGACACCTGAATCAATTGATAAATTCTTGAATCATGTTTTCTTTTCTTTTCGATTCAATTAACTTTTCGATTCAAACAAACTAAACATTGAAACGAATCGCACAATCCCTGTGGACGATCCGCACTCGCTTACGATCTACAACTGACACCGTAGTTGATTGCGGTCAAATATAATTCTTTGATAGTGAGTTCTTTATACAATTTTCTAAATACCGATACAAGATACTATTATCGATCAAATGAAACCGTTATCGGGAAACAATCGATTCGATACTTGCTTTTTACAAACACATCCGAGAATTACACTAAATCATAACCCTAAAAGTATTATATTCATTCCTATGATCTATCCTCATCGATATTGGTTATGATTTTGCTGCCACGATTGTATGGGCAAAGAGAGCTACGGCTAGAGTTGCGTCAGCATGAGCTCGTCACAGACGAGGACTGATCAGGGCATGATTCCAGGGACATACGATTGCATAGGGGCGTCGTCATATTGTGTTTTCGCGCCTTGAGCATTTGATGGGTCGCTTTTACGAGATTTCTCGGACGTGCATATCAGCAGAGGATTGAGTCACTGATAGAGGCAAGCCAGAATGTGATGACCATTGATGTATCACTTATTCATGATGATTGAGGCAATGTTCAGCGTGCCGACGAATGAGCCAGTTGCTGCTGCGAACGACGAGATATTGCCCCAGATGTTGGAGCTATTATAGTAAGAGTTGTACTTAGAGATATGATAGAAGGTCGCTAGTCACCCGAGGATGAATGACTAGGACAGGTAGTTCGTTCGATTACCTCGATGCGAGGTCATCAGATAGATTGATTCCAACTAGAGAAGACTTTATGCAGGTACGTTGAGAGTCCATGTAGACGATCGAATGTCAGAAGCTCATTTTCCATGTTTAAAGTATTCAGAGACAAATGCAAGTAATGCTATGGACCCTCTAGAAGAATCAAAACCTAACTCGACGTAATGACTATGGAACGCCTTTGAACCTTAGGGTTTACGGCAGTTCAGCGGTGCAATTAGTGAGGCTTAGGTTTGCCCTTCTATGGTTGGTCCACAGGTGCTGTGGCATGTACTGGAGTACTATTAAACTATACCCAAGATGTTTAGCTATTGGGGGAAATTATGGATCCTTGACGAATGGATCGAAAGGTTCGACATCTCTCGGATATCATGTGATGGGATGCATTTCTTGGGAGACTCCAGATACGAGTATAGCCGTCGGAGCACAGTCCATGTAGCTACGATGAGACGCATCCGAAGCAGTCGATAGCAGAGAAAAGTGGAGTAAAGAGTTAGCACGAGGTTTCGACGAGATGATGTTCCACTCCGCCGACGTCAGAGATGTGATACGCATGCAGAGGCGTTGATTTTTGATATATCTTCCATAAGGAGTCGCGATGAGTATGAAGCCGTTCCGGAATAAGAAATATATTTAGCAAAGGATGGTAACTTCCGGGAAATTCGGCAGAAACGAGATTTGGGAGAGACCTCGACCGGACCTTTCTGGAATACTACGAGAAGACTTGGGCCCAGGAGCAGTCATATTGCACACACCCAGCGGGACAGAGTTCGGCATCATCGACGAGATGGTTGGCCAGAGATCTGTAGAGGATGTGCCAGAGCGGGACTGTTTCCGTCGTCATTCCATATTGGGCCGTTGAGCCGAGGAGCTATTTATCTAGGAATGCACAGTGAGAGACAAGAGCCAAAAAGCACCAGGCGTCGGACCATGAACAGGAAGCAAGTAGATATCTTGCTCTGCTAGCATTGGATACACCAACACCTTCTCGACTTTGAAGGGGGAAATATCGACGACAGTATTTATGACTTGTGATTTGGTGATTCGATTATCACGTATCCATCACCTTGGAATTCGGTATTTTGGGCGATCTATTCGCATGATTTAGTCTTGATGACTGAGTTTCATGATATTTGTTTTCGTGCACCATGGTTGCACCTACTGGGTATTCATATTTCGTGCATAGTTATTACACTTGAGATATGCCTTATACACCGTATGTTGATTTATGATTTGTGCACAGTGATTGCGCTTAATATTGTTTTGTACCTTGGTCGCACATGTTTATGATTTCATGGATTTCATACAGTTGGGTTGATTTTGTGCACATGGTATGCACACGATTTGGTTTTTGCACTCGGTATAGCTTATATGTGCTTGTAGTGCATTGATATGTGCTTTGTGCACGCAGTTGCACACGTTTATGATTTTTACACCTTGGTATACTCGGTGTTGCTATTTACGCATTTGAGTTATTGTTTGGTATTTTGTCCACAGGATGCACTGTATTGATATTTTGTACACTAGATGCACTGGATTTGTATTTTGTGCACAGGATGCACTGTGTTTGTATATTTTGCATTTGTTGCACCGGATTTATATTTCGTGCGTTTGTTGCACTGGGTTTACATTTTGTGCACCACGGTTGCACCTGACTTCGGGTTGATGTCATTCAATATGTTGATTTTGATTTCATGCGTATGTTATGCATGAGATTTGACTTATGCTTTCGGCATAGTTTTCATGCACTTTTAGTGTTTTGATTTGATTTGTGCACGCTGATGCACAAGGTTGTGAGATTATGTACCGCGGTATACCTGATTTGGATTAAGGTTTATTGTATGTCATCGATTTCGATTATGATATTGATGTTGATTTCGTGCACTCCGTGCATTTGATTTGGATTCTTGCGCATATTTGGTGCGCTTGGATTGGATTTTGCGCATGTTCGGCGCTTGATATTGGATTTCGTGATTTCGTGCATGTTGGATGCACATGATTTAGATTTTATTCGTGTATGATGGATGTACCTGATTTGGATTTTCGCGCATATTGGGAGCATGTTATGAGATGCGATTTTGGTGCACGCCAGATGCACTAAATCGAGATTCTTCGTGCATATCAAATGCACCTGAGTTTGCTGTCAGGCACACACGTTGTCTCTGACAGGTGTTTCATGCACACCCGTTGCACTTAGATGTTGTTTATGTGCACATGTATGGCACATATATGGATTTTGATTTCCGTGCGCACCAGATGCAAGTAGCATTCATATGCACATTTTGGGATTGATTTCTTATGGAGCAGTACGTTTTTATGATATTTTCTATTTTTTTCGTACTGAGCGGGACTAGTCAGAGGACAGTACCTGGATATATATTGCATGCATTGATAGTTATCGAAGGGATTTCCAAAAAGGGAGCTATAGTCTCAGTATTTACCTACGTGTCTGATATGACACGAAACGTTTAAAATAAGGAAATCCTTCTAAATTGTTTTCAAAACGGCGGGACGTACATATTAAACAAAAGATATATACATATATGGTTATTTTCTTACAGTAGACGTCCACCACTGTGCAGTATTGCGCGCATCACACAGCGACTTAAAAAGGTTTGGCATGCATTTCCTCCACATATTTACATGTATAAAAAAAATTGATGTTTACATGTATAGTTTAATGTATATCACGTTGGGTTTTGTATTAGATTTGACATTGATGTTTTCACCATGACTCCGATGATTGCAGGATACTTGACGGAGTTTTGATTTTGAGTTATCTATTCATTGTTCATGTGCATGCATTAGGCTATGATGCGTTATATGTATTGATGATTTCGGAGCCCCGACGACTTGGTCTTTTTACTGAAATGTTTTAGTATTGAGGGGTTTAAATTTAAATTCGGGTACCGAATTTCTTTAAGGGGGAAGATTGTAACATTTCAAAAAAATAAAATATTATTTTTGGGAATTTTTATAATTAAATAATAAATATTGAAAATTTTAATAAGGCGGTATAATTAAATACCGATAAATTGGGGGAAAATTTGGAAAATTATGGAAATTACTAAAAAGAGGGTGTTTTATGTGAACTATGCAAACTATAAGTTTTTATGATTAATTATACACTATTTAGTGCTAATCGCGATTAAATATCGCTAATCGCGCATTAAACTTGTTTTGTGCAAAACATGCACATGTTTTTTTAGCACTTGTTATATTTTCTTTCATGCTTTCTTCTTTTTATCATGCATGGTTATAAATTAAAGAGAAGAAAATAAAAGGAAAAGAAAAGAAAAGAAAAGGGATATGAATAAAGAAGTAAGGTATGGGCAAGTGAGAGAGTGAGAGGTGAGGGGTCCCATTGACCAAGACCCTTGTTTTCTTTCTCATCTTCATCATTCTCTCTTCTCCACTCATTGGGCTGCTGCCCTCATCCTTCCCCCATCTCAAAACCCCCACGACTCTATGAAAAATTCATCAAAACCTCATCCCTACTTCATAAAAAATGTGCATGAGCTCACTAGCTATACTTTGGACCAAGAACGCTTGCATTTTGGACACTTGGGGCAACTCAAGAAAATTCTTGAGTTTCCAAATGAGGTATTCTCTTAACCATTAGCCTAGTATTTCCATTGCTTTTACATCCATGTTTGTTTAGAACCGATTTTGTGTCGTTTAGTGAGATTTGGAAATTTCTAGTTAGGGTTTATGGAATTCATGAGTTGCGATGTGTAATTGTGCTTAGTAGAGGCCACACAAACCCCCTAGTGGTAGAATTCAGACCCAAACCAAAGACTAGAACCCCAGAATACGAACTTAGAAACCCGATATCGGAGGAATTATGGATTCTACGAGTGTAAAATGAAATCTGCTATCACCCGGAGCCTCTGAAAATTATTTAGCAAATACAGAGAGATGTGCAGGTGATTTAGAGCATACCCTAAAGACCCCAGCCCCTGACTCTACCCTTGAGCCGCAGAAATATTCTTTCTGGCTGTAATTTGCATCCAGACCTGGGCCAATGTGTCTCGTGTTTGTTCTATGGTTCCTTCTTCAGTAAACTAGACCCTTGGCATATGCAAAATTGGCTGATTTGACCTAGGGTAAAATCTGGGACCATTTTTAAGAGTTGCTGTTTTGATTCGGGGTTTCAATTTGCGTATTTTGAATTCTGGATTTTTGTGATTTGTGTGGTATTCGATCACTTGACGTTTGTACGTCGAAATCGAGTGTTATTTGGTGGATTTGAAATCGTAGTCCATAGGTTCAAACCTATAGGCTTTTAGCGCGTCGATTTGGTTTTGAATTGGGTTTTAATGCGACACGATACGTTATGATGTGTAGGTACCCTACGAAAACTTCAAGACGACAAGCAAGTGCGTGGCGACGTCAGCAACGGAAAGCGAAAAGCAAGGTGAGTAGATTAAATCTACGGGGGAAGTCGGGTGGATGGCGTATAGCACCCCCGCAGTTCGATGTATAGTATGCTATATATATACTATATATATATGATATCTTTTAGGTGTGACATGGATATTCAAGATATGTTTAGGTGTTCAATGGTTAGATTGGGGTTTTTAGAAGTGAACTAGTATAGCTTCTCAGTTGTGAACCCTAGAATAGGTTTACAGCCACACGCACACATATGCTTACTTTATTATACTTGTGCGTATATAGGGATATGTATATATATATACACACACACATAGGTATAGGACGATGTATATATATACATGTATACGTACACTTGGATGATGAGGATAGTGGATGATATTTGGAGATGAGTCGATGAGTTTGGGCATGGTGCCATGAGATCGGTGATATGATGTGGTTCTTATTATGAGATACGACATGAGATTTTAGCGGGCCTATGGATGTGAGTTTTACACACGCATTTATATTTATATAGATAGTATCAGTTATATTAGACTTAGACCAGTACCCCAGTTCATGAGATATGATGATAAGGATACAAGATAAATGATGAGATGAATGCGATATTTGACCCGTACCCAGATTGGGATGCCGTACGACGGATTTACCGTACGAGATAACTGTGATGATAGATCCACACTCATGACTCGGGGATGTCATATGATATATTGTATCGTACGCGGTACTATTGAGGTGAGATCACCGACTATTATATATGTATATATATCGACTCAGATTTTATGTGGTTTCTATACCCTTTCGATTAGCTTGTTAGTTAGATCTGTAGTTTTCCTAGTAGATGTTAGACTAGACCCGAGTCATACCTATTTCAAAAACTACTGAATCGTGAGTATTTTAAAGACAGGCCAAAGGATTCTACGGATATTTTACCTGGAGGGTCTTGCATCATTGTTGACATGTATATACACATACCTTACTGCATGCTACACATATACCTGGAGGGTATTGCATCATTGTTGACATGTATATATACATACCTTGCTCAATGTTACACATATACCTGGAGAGTATTGCATCATTATTGACATATATATACACATACCTTGATATAGTTACAGATATACCTGGAGGGTATTACATCATTATTGACAGGTGTATACGCATATCTTGCTATAGCTACATGTACATCATGTATGTGTACTTACATATACACCCTGATACCTTGCTATAGCCATATGTTCACCTTTATATAATGTTGCTTTGGATTTTGGATAATTGGGAACCACATGATATATTTAATAACTTGATGCATTTAAATAGTGGTTTTTCCTTGATATGCTCATATTAATGTTTTATGTTGCATATATTATATTTCATGGATCTACGCATTGAGATATGGATTTCGTGTGATTTATGGATTTGAAAACTATGGGGGTATTTCAAGAAATTCATGTATTGTTTGAAAACCTGGTTTCTCTTGATATGATATTTCAGTGAATCCACCATGAGTTTTCACGGTTCGGAGACTTGTGTTAGATACCCGATTCGAGGAGCGGTAGGTATTGTCTGCGGGTACATGGTGGACCCGGTATGGTTCTCCGGGGTAAGGGGTGATTTTCATGGTATAGACGATGAGCCTGGAAGGCGGGCTAGTACCAACCGGTGATAGTATTTAGACCCAGCTGTTATCGTAGGGATACCGACCGGAGTTATGTACGGACATGACATCAAGTCCATTCGTGGTGACGGCACTTGACAGATAAGTATTTATGTGTCGATACTGGACACTAGTTTTCATGATGTTCGAGTGTCGATGTTGGACACTCAGGTTCTATGATTTTGATGTGTCATTGAGGGACACACAAATATACATATATATACACAGGCATATATTTTCATGTTGTTTCGAGTGTCGATATTGTACACTCAGGTTCCATGAGACTTAGAGATTTGAGGGCAGATCTGAGGATGCGGTGCCTGAGCTATGAGGATTTACTTGTCAATGTTGGACACGGGTTTCATGATGTTTCAGGTGTCGATGTTAGACACTCAGGTTCCATGATTTTGATGTGTTGCGAGAGACACACGTTGATTTATATCCTCATAATTACCTGCATACATGCATTGATTATATTGTTGAATGAGATCCACCTGCATATATGCGTTGATTATATTGTTGGATGAGATCCACCTGCATACAAGCATTGATTATTGGCATATATGTAGACACGGTCACCCTAGATATCATAGTATTACCTTTATCATATAGTTGACCTAGGAATCGTTGTTTATTTCGATTTCTACCTGATGATGTTTTCTACTCACGAGTTGGCAACTCACCCCCGTTGTGCCACAGTTCTTGCAGGTTAAGCGCATGGATCAGTAGCGGTATCGCTGGCACACAGCTGTATTCGGATGATTTGCTTTGGTAGGTGGTACATGTTGGATCGTGACACTCTTGTTTTACTATTCCTATTGTATCTAGTCAACTCCATCAAATCAGAAACTAGTATTTGTATAAGTGGTAAGACTTAGCAAGACTTGTAGTTGCGATACTTGAGCGATGGGTTATATGTTCGCTTGGTGGGTTTGGTGTTTTGTTTTACTTTATTCATTGTGTTGATCTTCCCCGTTGAGCGTCGTATACTTATATTCTGTCTTGGGTGTTTATGACCTCGCCGATTGGAGAAGAGCTAGCTCCCGCTTGGGGATGCCTATATATATTGTTGTTTATCTGTTTTGGATCAAAATATACGAGGGAGGTGCTGCCCGAAATTTAAAAAAAGGTTTAGATTTATGGGTATCGGCTTGCTTAATTTATGTTGCGCCTTTAGACGTTGTGTGATTTAAGTGCCGGTCACAAACTAAATTCGGGTCGTGACATTAACAGATCCATCTCCTATTCTGATGAAGTCAAAACCCATAACTGTCACATAAAAAGTAGATGATCTATCTCCGCTATATTTGCTTTAGTCTATAAATGGACATAAGCAACTTGTCCACTACGCTTCCGCTGCTCCCACTGACTACAACAACCATCTGGTAGAGTCATATACACGTGCACTTCTAAAACTAGTTTAGAATGACGTTATACTCATCCTCCTGCCTGGTCTCAAAGTCTGAAACAACAGTAGTGTCAAGTCTGGATAAACAAGAACCTCCCTGTCACCATCTTTGAGGATACCGAAGTACCTCTCGGGCCCCTAAGGTTACCCACCATATCTGCGGAGTGGCAAATGGAATGTCAATCCTGATTGAATATTTAGGTCCTATTAAATTTTCAGTAATCGTTTGCGGTTCTGGAATCTCTTCTAGTTCTATCATACTCCCACTACTGTTTTATGAAAAAATCCATTGTACTAAAACTGTGGCGAGTCAAGAACAATATCACTATTGTTCTTCCAGATGGTAGAAAGTTAACAATCGTCATAACCCGGGTTAATCCAAAAACTGCCATTACAGAAACGTACCTTGAGTTGTCCAGAGTCTGGTTTTATGCATAAGCCGGACAACTCCATATACCTTAACAACGTTAAGATATGAACCATTCTATATACAATATAGAAAATAGATCCACTAATTTAATTGGAACCAGATTCAAATCATGCAGCTGTCTCTAGTGCATGTCAACTAAATGGAAGGAAGCCGATCGGTATTACTCAACTTAGGAGTGTATCCATATATGAGTAACCTGAAAGTGAAGCAAGTTCTCAAAACCATTACTATCAACTGAATACCATACATAAGTATCTATATTTTCGATCACCTTGAAGCATCGTGATACTTGCAACACGTGATTCTCTACTGTACTCTTATCCCTATAACATCTCAAAACTTGGACCTTGTATTTCTACGAAACATGTGTCTAAAACTTGAGAAGTCACAAGTAATCAGAATATAGTACGAGGACCAACCCCTCTGTCCTGATGGACACTTGACAACATACAATACTGTAACAACTCCAATTTTTGTATACATAAAATTGATTTAAATTTGAAGTATACTTGGGGTATTTAATGTTGCTGTTACCATTTTAAGTATTTATTTTCCCACAATAATTACAAGAAGGAGCTTGTAGCTCATTGGTAACACCTTGCACTGCTGAACCAAGCCAGTTCAAATCCCCTGCCCCACATTATTTTTATATTGTTTTTGTTTTAAATCCTTTGGAAGCCCAACAGTCCACAGGCCATAACTCCCAAAAGTAGAACTGAACCCTAAAAAATCTAAAAATAACAGAGCCTTAACCCGGAGACCCCCCACCTACCCACGCCCTGAGTCGGCCGGCGGACCGGCCGACTCGGTCCGGCGTCGCCGGCCGGACTCGGCCGGACGGCCGAGTCCCCAACATGAAAGTTGGGGATCTTCGTCTTTTTTACACCCTTGTATACTCTAAATGCTTGGATCGGTTCCAGAAACGCAATTATACCTCATTCACTCCATTTTTATTACTTTTTCTATAATTTTTACAATTTTTTTAAATAAAAACCTTTCACCTACCCTATCCTAGCCAACCCTATAAATACACCCCTACCCTCTACCCTCTCATCCCAAAACCCTAGGCTCACTCTCTCAAAAATTTTTCAAGAAGTGTGTGCTTTGAAAACAAGTTCACGGCGAAGCTCTGAAGAAATTCCGGCGGGAATTCCGGCGACGATTTTAGAAACAACCGGCGGCGAAACAACGCCTCGGCAACTCCTTTAGTTCTCCTACACTCCTTAGTATAGATTGAAACCCGTAAGTCCCATTCTATCCCCCCTTTCTATTTCTCTAAAATACGAATTTACGAAACCCGGCGGAATCGGAACAAATCCGATTTCCGACCCGGTCTTCTATAAAATTTCACTTCTAATCAATTCAATCATGCTTAAACATCTCTATCTTGACTATTAAACTTTTAAAAATTAATTTGAACAAGTTTTCTCACATGAAATGATAAACTTTCCAATTTATCGTATTTTTTTCACTTTAATACCATCATGTTTCAATTTCACATTTAACCCTTAACCTTGTTATACATTTAAAGTAGAGCACGAGGTAATGACCTACCACCACACACATGCAAATACAACGACATCATCAAAACTTAAATACGATAAAACTAAACTTTCATTAAAATACCATATTCTTAACAAAACCATTCTTAAAAGTTTTAGATTTGTTACACTTTTAAATAAATACTTCTTATAAGGAAAATACGATAAGTTGTGGACATCGATCGTTTATCTAAACCTGACTTTGTGGTGTCTAGGCTATGCAAGTGAGCAAAGGTAACTTTAAAAGGCCCGTCTCACGAGTCGTGAGCGGATCCCTCCTTTCCTCATTTGTACTTACGTGGCCACAATTGGCGGTGAAGAGGAGATTTGAGGCATCTAACGACTTGTCGTTTAGACCATTTAGAAATAGGCAAGTTGGCTTAGGAAACCCTAGAATCTAAAATACGGAAAATTACACTTTGCAAATAAATACCTTTTACTTTATAAAACCGTTTTATAAAGGATTAGTATTTTACAATTTTTGCAAAGCGCCGCTACAACCCACCTTTGGGGAACCCATTAGGGATAGTACGGTTTATCGTGCACCCTCGGGCTAGTAGTACGAGATTCAGACCTCCTCAAGGAGCATTCGGTCTTGAATGGTTTAAAATACGACATCTTAAGAAAATGAGAATTTTGGAATATAAAATATTTATTAAAATTATTTTTGTATAAACATATGTATATTTATCATTTAAATACCTATTTTATTATAATATAAATTTTCCACCTTTTACTAAAAATCACAATAATAAATTTTACACTAAAATACCATGAACTTCAAATAATCATTATTACAGATAAATACCTTTATTTATAAAAATAGGATATTTTCACTAGAAATGTCACAATATAAAATCCACCCTCATTACAACTCTAAAGACGAGAAATAAATACTTGAGGTGTATTTTGAAAAGTATATGAAAAGTATTTTTACATAAAACCCCCCTCAAGTTTTAAAAACTACCCTAAGGACCCTAGCAAATTATAAGACCTCGATTCACATTTCTGATTGTCTGACTCGAGTTTGAGTCTGATTAATCTAACTTGAAAATGATTCAAGTCAATCTATAAACTACAAGATTCCAATTCAATATGAACACATGAATCCATGAATACAATTACCAATTTATACAATTTGACCGAACCGAACCATGGATATATTTTCCTTTTAGATGATTCTCAGTATTCTATTTACATGACTCTATGGTTATAACCGTTTCCTGATATCATGGTTTCGGTCAGTCAGTCAATCAATCATACAACCAAAACAATTTTACAAGATAACAATACAAACAAGACATCGCGGGGTTTAAGGGGTAGATTGATACGGAAGGTGTTAAAGGTGGCACGAGGTGGTCAGATTTAATACACCTAACATGAATCAAGTTTCTGTTGTACCGTGGCATAAACGGTTCCTTATACTATGCGTGCCCCTAGTCACTGGCATATAGAGACTCCCCTCGTATACACTGGCATCCTTCTGTACCAAGCTACAAACAACAGCGTTAACATAACATTACAACAATACTAAACACTTTAAAATATATCTTCTTATCCTGTCTTCTTCTACTTTCCTCTTACCTTTGGGACTTACCGAGCGACCTGTTCGCTGACGATATTCTGTTTCTTTCTTCTTTGAATGTCGTCAGGTGATTTGGACCCGGCGGTGATCGAGCCATCTCAAGGAGACTTGGAGCAGTTTGCCGAAGACCCTGTACTTTAGTTCATTGTACACTTTTCCTTTCTGTACTTTTCATTTCCTGTTATGCCACTGTTTAGGCATCTTTTTTTTTCAGTTGTATTTCCTTTCATGTATTGTACAAAGAATGTTAATAAATCAAAGTAGTTGTTCTTTTTATTTCTTGTCTCTTGTGTATTTATTTTATATTGCTTAGATACGCTTAGCGTATGTAATTCTGAGTATATACGTAGCGGACCTCGTCGCGTCCACTTCACCATACACTGGGAAGCGGGGCGTGACAGGTTTTGTTGGAGGCCCATGCAGGTCAGAGATGTATGAAACCTTATCGTGCAGTTCTGTTCTGCGTGAACAACCTAAGAAATATAACACACGAACCAGCAACTAAAACATTCTTTACAATTCATGTTCCTTGAATCTACCAATTTCATATTCCTTGAATCTTATCATTTCATGTACTTGAATCTGTCCTAACCCAAATTTTTCTTCAGGGTTATGGATTCTCCGAACAACACCAGCACCAACGTCAACAACACACCTCCAGCACTACCTCTCCACCAGCTATTCCTGCGCAACCTACCGAGAAAACTGTGCTACTTGAGGCAATCCGCAGCCTTCTCGAGGGACATCAACAACTCTTGAACCGTCCCGAGACTGACGCTCCGGGGGTAAAGCAATTCAGGGCTTTACATCCGAAGCAGTTCTCAGGAAAGGGAGCCCACTGGAAGCTGAGGAATGGGTTCAAAATATCGAGGATGATCTTGCCGCAGCACAAGTCCCAGACATAGCTTGGGTCCGTGTGGTGAAACTACAGCTCACGGACAACGTTCGCAACTGGTGGAAGGAGGAAGAAAGCCGTCTTGCACAGCCTATTGAATGGAAGACTTTTTGCGAGAAGTTCGACGCGAAATACTTTCCTGTGACTGCCAGGTTTGCCATGGAGCAGCAGTTCATTTATCTACAACAAGGATCGATGTAGGACAAATCGGTAGATGAATACGACGCTGAATTCACCATGTTAAGCCGGTAAGAAATGTCGCAATAGTTCAATTTTTAAATATCACATACTACACTGCTGACACAATCCTTAAACAGATTCGCGGCACATTTGATACCGACGGACGAGATCAGAGCCCGTCGCTTTCAACAAGGACTGGACACGGAGATTCAGGCTGCTTTAGCGACAGGAAAATTTTTGACTCATGAGGATGCTCTAGAAGCCGCCAGCAGTTATGAGGCAGTGATAAAGCAAGGGGCAGACCTCAGTCTGCAGGAGTAAAGCGCCCTGCCAACCAGATGGCAGGTGGAGCCTCGTCCAGACCACCTTTTGTGCCAAGACGTCCTGGAGCACCAATCAACAGGCCCAACCCAGCCTTTTGTAACTACTGCAAGAGAAATGGGGATCTGGCGAGAGATTGCCGGCGTGCTAATAACCTTTGCTTGATCTGCGGCTCAGCTGCTCATGGTATTGGGCCTTGTCCTCATAAACAAAATCCAATTGTTGCACCCAGGCCATCAAACAATTATCCATAGCGCCCAGCTATCCAAGCCCCTGCTCCAAGACTTGCACTACCTGCACCACCTAGAGGACCAAGCTGCACCACCTCCTCGTCAGTTCCATCAAGCTCAAAGGAACGTTCCGAGGAATGCTCCTCAGGCCAGGAGGAATGTACCAAAGCGCCAGGCTTTCACGATGTCTGTGGAAGAAGCTGAGGCCACTGGCCAAATCATTACTGGTAAACTTTCCTTCTCAAACTTATCTTTTAGTCTTGGTTATCTACACACTTTCCCTATACCTAAAACATATCACATATACCTTAGGTACAATCATAGTAGCCTCACTACCTGCACTTACACTGTTTGATACTGAAGCATCCCACTGCTTTATGTCGCAACGGTTTGTCCGAACCCATGCGATTCCAGTCTCACCGCTTGTATCCAGCTGGAATGTCAGTTCCGGAATTGGCGTTCTAAAGGCAACTATAGGATACAGCTTGTGTCTAGTCGTCGTCTGCAGCCGAGAGTTTTATGCTGACTTCAAGGTACTGGATATACCGAACTTCGATGTGGTTCTAGGAATGGATTGGCTTGGAAATTTTTATGCTACCATTGACTGTCGTCAAAGGAGGATAGTATTCGAGATTCTAGACCATCCGATCTTCTATTTCAATAGCGGAGACCGTTCCCTGGAGCCAAGTACCTACAAAGCGAAGCCAAGGGAAGCAGTAGTTGCAGCAGCTCAAGCAGAAGAAGAATTAAGACCAGAGGTAGGTCGAGAGTTCGACGATGTATTTCCTAACGATATATCAGGTTTGCCTCCCGATCTAGCTCTTGAATTCAGTATTGATTTAGTACCAGGAGCACAACTGGTGATCAAAGCACCTTATAGACTAAGTCCGGAAGGTTTGAAGGAAGTCCGAACACAGTTGGACGAATAATTGGCGAAATGATGGATTCGTCCCAGCACTTCAAGTTGGGGAGCACCCGTACTACTGGTGAAGAAGAAGGAAGGTTCATACAGAATGTGCATCGATTATAGGGCCTTGAACGAAGTCACTATAAAGAACAAGTATCCACTCCTGCGCATCGATGATTTATTCGATCAGCTAAGTGGATCATGTGTTTTCTCTAAATTGGATCTTCGTTCAGGTTTTCATCAAGTGAAGGTCAAGGAAGCTGATATTCACAAAACGGCTTTCAGAACTTGCTATGGACATTACGAATTTCTAGTGATACCATTTGGAGTGACCAATGCACCATCAATATTCATGAACCTAACGAATCAAGTTTTCCGGGAGTATTTAGACAGGTTTGTTGTCATCTTCATCGACGACATCCTGGTGTATTTTAAGAGTCGGAAAGAACATGCAGAGTACCTACGAATTTACTGGAAACTCTTCGACAACATAAGCTTTATGCCAAGTACAGAAAGTGCGAGTTTTGGCTAAATCAAGTTGGTTTTCTTGGACATATCGTATCAGGAGAAGGAATTTCTGTGGATCCAGCCAAAGTTTCAGCAGTTAGCGAATGGCCTACACCAAAGTCAGTGAAGGACATTCGGAGTTTCTTGGGTTTAGCTGGATATTACAGAAGGTTCATTGAAGGATTCTCAAAGATAGAAACACCCTTGACCAAGCTCACACGAAAAGATGAAGAATTTGTGTGGGCAGAAGCATGTGAACAAGCTTTCGTAGAACTCAAGTCAAGGTTGACATCTGCACCTATTCTCGTAATACCGGATCAATCTGAAGGTTTCGAAGTGCATTGTGATGCATCCGGTAAGGGATTAGGATGCGTTCTACATCAGCACGGTAAGTTTGTGGCTTATGCTTCAAGACAACTGAAGACTCATGAGCGCAATTATCCGACGCATGATCTGGAGTTGGCAGCTGTCATCTTTGCTCTCAAGATTTGGCGCCACTATTTACTTGGTGAACGAGTGAACATCTACACAGATCATAAAAGTCTGAAGTACATGTTTACTCAGAAGGAGTTGAATATGCGGCAGAGAAGATGGTTAGAACTCATGGCGGACTTTGACATCAACTTGCAATATCACCCAGGGAAGGTGAACATAGTACCCGATGCTCTTAGTCGCCAACCATTATCGATGAATCTCACCGCTCAGTGGAAGCTTCAACAAGACTTGCATCAGATGGAGATTGAAGTAGTCATGCCAGGTAATGCTTCAAGTTTGATTAATCTACAAGTTTAATCAACCATTGTCAATCATATCAAAGCAGCTCAAGCAAGTGATGCTAAGTTGCAAAGGATCAGAGAACAAGTGGAGAATGGACTCAGAACAGACTTCATCATCCATGAGGACGGATCTTTGAGATACGGCAGCAGATTGTGTGTACCAAAAGGTCCTGTTCGGGAAGAGTTAATGAAAGATGCTCACAGCTCTCCCTACTCAGTATATCCTGGAGGTACCAAAATGTACAAAGATCTACGTCAGAATTATTGGTGGCAAGGAATAGCCAGAAGTGTCGCAAAATGCTTGGTGTGTCAGCAAGTAAAGGCTGAACATCACAGGACAGCTGGACTACTTCAACCGTTACCAATCCCAGAATGGAAGTGGCAACGCATCACGATGGACTTTGTGACTGCTCTTCCTCGCAGTACAAAGGGTAACGATGCCATATGGGTCACTGTGGATTGACTAACAAAGTCGGCTCACTTCATCCCATTTCAAGTTGGCCAATCAACTGAGACACTAGCAAAGAAGTACATGGAGGAAATTGTGAGACTTCATAGAGTACCGGTCTGCATAGTCTCCGATCGTGGCACCAAGTTCCGATCGCAATTTTGGCAGAGTCTGCAAGCAAGCTTGGGAACAAGTCTGAACTTCAGCACGACTTATCATCCACAAACAGATGGTCAGTCGGAACGAACTATTCAAATCTTGGAGGATATGCTCATAGCGTGTATGCTAGACTTCAAAGGATCGTGGGAAGATCACCCGCATCTTGTGGAGTTCGCGTACAATAACAGCTACCAAGCAAGCATAGGAATTGTACCTTTTGCAGCATTGTATGGAAGGAAGTGTCGATCACCATTAAGTTGGGATGACAACGGAGATAGGGAACTTCTTGGACCAGAGATGATAGTAGCGACCGTTGATGTGGTTCGTACTATCAGGGAAAGAATGCGCATAGCCCAAGATCGACAAAAACACTGGGCTGATGCAAAGAGACGACACTTGGGATTCCAGCCAGGAGACCATGTATTCTTGAAGATATCTCCAAACCGTAGAGTGATCCGATTTGGAAGACGGGGTAAATTGAGTCCGAGATACATTGGACCGTTCGACATACTCGAACGAGTCGGTGAAGTGGCATACCGCTTAGCGCTTCCACCCTCATTGGAAGGAGTGCATAACGTGTTCCACATATCCCAACTCAGAAATTATGTGAGTGACCCCAGCCATGTACTTGATCATTCCGAGCTCACTATACAGCCCGACTTGTCTTGTGAGCAATGGCCTGTGGAGATCCTGGACAGGAAAGTGAAGACACTTCGGAACAAGGAAGTTAACTTGGTCCGGGTAATGTGGAGGAAAGACACTCCATGAGAATCCACTTGGGAAAGGGAAGATGAAATGCGTTCAAGATATTCTCACCTCTTTGTAAATTAGTCCACAAATAAAAGTTGTAAATTTCGAGGACGAAATTTTTGTAAGGAGGGTAGATTGTAACAACTCCAATTTTTGTATACATAAAATTGATTTAAATTTGAAGTATACTTGGGGTATTTAATGTTGCTGTTACCACTATAAGTATTTATTTTCCCACAATAATTACAAGAAGGAGCTTGTAGCTCATTGGTAACACCTTGCACTGCTGAACCAAGCCACCAAAGTTCAAATCCCCTGCCCCACATTATTTTTATATTATTTTTGTTTTAAATCCTTTGGAAGCCCAACAGTCCACAGGCCATAACTCTCAAAAGTTGAACTGAACCTTAAAAAACTAAAAATACTAGAGCCTTAACCCGGAGACCCCCCACCTACCCATGCCCCGACTCGGCCGAGTCGGCCGGCGGACCGGCCGACTCGGTCAGGCGCCGCCGGCCGGACTCGGTTGGACGGCCGAGTCCCCAACATGAAAGTTGGGGCTCTTCATCTTCTTTACACCCCTGTATACTCTAAATGCTTGGATCGGTTCCAGAAACGCAATTATACCTCATTCACTCCATTTTTATTACTTTTTCTAGAATTTTTACAATTTTTTTAAAATAAAAACCTTTCACCTACCCTACCCTAGCCTACCCTATAAATAGACCCTTTACCCTCTACCCTCTCATCCCAAAACCCTAGGCTCACTCTCTCAAAAATTTTCCAAGAAGTGTGTGCTTTGAAAACATGTTCACGGCGAAGCTCTGACAAAATTCCAGCGGGAATTCCGCCGACGATTTTAGAAACAACCGGCCACGAAGCAACACCTCGGCAACTCCTTTAGTTCCCCTACACTCCTTAGTATAGATCGAAACTCGTAAGTCCCATTCTATCCCCCTTTCTATTTCTCTAAAATACGAATTTACGAAACCCGACGGAATCGGAACAAATCCGATTTCCGACTCGGTCTTCTATAAAATTTCACTTCTAATCAATTCAATCATGCTTAAACATCTCTATCTTGACTATTAAACTTTTAAAAATCAATTTGAACAAGTTTTCTCACATGAAATGATAACCTTTCCAATTTATCGTATTTTTTCACTTTAATACCATCATGTTTCAATTTCACATTTAACCCCTTAACCTTGCTATACATTTAAAGTAGAGTACGAGGTAATGACCTAACTCCACACACATGCAAATACAACCATAAGAGACATCATCAAAACTTAGAATACGATAAAACGAAACTTTCATTAAAATACCATATTCTTAATAAAACCATTCTTAAAAGTTTTAGATTTGTTACACTTTTAAATAAATACTTCTTATTAGGAAAATACGATAAGTTGTGGACATCGATCGTTTATCTAAACCTGACTTTGTGGTGTCTAGGCTAGGCAAGTGAGCAAAGGTAACTTTAAAAGGTCCGCCTCACGATTCATGAGCGGATCCCTCCTTTCCTCATTTGTACTTACCTGGCTACAATTGGCGGTGAAGAGGCGATTTGAGGCTTCTAACGACTTGTCATTTAGACCATTTAGAAATAGGCTAGTTGGCTTAGGAAACCCTAGAATCTAAAATACGGAAAATTACACTTTGCAAATAAATACCTTTTACTTTATAAAACCGTTTTCTAAAGGATTAGTATTTTACAATATTTACAAAGCGCCGCTACAACCCACCTTTGGGGAACACGTTAGGGATGGTACGGTTTATCATGCTCCCTCGGGCTAGTAGTGCAAGATTCAGACCTCCGCAAGGAGCATTCGGTCTCGAAAGGTTTAAAATACGACATCTTAAGAAAATGAGAATTTTGGAATATAAAATATTTATTAAAATTATTTTTGTATAAACATATGTATATTTATCATTTAAATACCTATTTTATTATAATATAAATTTTCCACCTTTTCCTAAAAATCACAATAATAAATTTTACACTAAAATACCATGAACTTCAAATAATCAATATTACAGATAAATACCTTTATTTATAAAACTAGGATATTTTCACTAGAAATGTCACAATATAAAATCCACCATCATTACAACTCTAAAGATGAGCAATAAATACTTGAGGTGTATTTTGAAAAATATATGAAAAGTATTTTTACATAAAACCCCCTCAAGTTTTATAAACTACCCTAAGGACCCTAGCAAATTATAAGACCTCGATTCACATTTCTGATTGTCTGACTCGGTTTTGAGTCTGATTAATCTGACTTGAATATGATTCAAGTCAATCTATAAACTATAAGATTCCAATTCAATATGAACACATGAATCCATGAATACAATTACCAATTTATACAATTTGACTGAACCGAACCATGGATATATTTTCCTTTTACATGATTCTCAGTATTCTATTTACATGACTCTATGGTTATAACTGTTTCCTGATATCATGGTTTCGGTCAGTCAGTCAATCAATCATACAACCAAAACAATTTTACAAGATAACAATACAAACAAGACATCGCTGGATTTAAAGGGTAGATTGATACGGAAGGTGTTAAAGGTGGCACGAGATGGTCAGATTTAATGCACCTAATATGAATCTTGTTGTTGTTGTACCGTGGCATAAACGGTTCCTTGTACTATACGTGCCCCTAGTCTCTGCAATATAGAGACTCTCTTCGTATACACTGGCATCCTTCTGTACCAAGCTACAAACAACAGCATTAACATAACATTACAACAATAGTATACACTTTAAAATATATCTTCTTATCCTGTCTTCTTCTACTTTCCTCTTACCTTTGGGACTTACCGAGTGACCTGTTCGCTGACGACATTCTGTTTCTTTCTTCTTTGAATGTTGTCAGGTGATTTGGACCAGGCGGAGATCGAGCCATCTCAAGAAGACTTGGAGCAGTTTGCCGAAGACCATGTACTTTAGTTCATTGTACACTTTTCCTTTCTGTACTTTTCATTTCTTGTTATGCCACTGTTTAGGCATCTTTTTATTTCAGTTGTATTTCCTTTCATGTATTGTATAAAGAATGTTAATAAATAAAAGTTGCTGTTCTTTTTATTTCTTGTCTCTTGTGTACTTATTATATATTTCTTAGATACGCTTAGTGTATGTAATTCTGAGTATATACGTAGCGAACCTCGTCGCGTCCACTTCACCGTACACTAGGAAGCGGGGCGTGACAGATACTTTGTATAAGTCCCCCGAGTTTAATAACTTATACCCTGTGTGTCGTAGGTTGAAAACCGTACTTATGGTTAAGAAGAATTACACCGATGTTTAATGCTCCTTACCTAACCATCAATTGATATAGTTAAATGCCATGGACATAATTTCAAAAAGTTATATCTCACTTTTTAAAATAAACGTACAGATATATCAGTTTGAAATTGGTGCATAACAACGGATATTCAAAACCAAATATTTGCCGTCCAAAAAAAACCGAGGCGATTTCCTCAAATATCACCAATTACAGCAAATCCCGGTATAATGAGGATGACCACCTAATTCCCAATAACTTACTCCCACTCATCATCTGTAAAACCATACAGATGTGAGAATCATATCTGATAAATGCATATCCTAGAGTAAGGATCTAATTGGGAAATCAGTTTTCTATTAACAACGCATAGTTAAACTGAAACATGAAAATGTTTCGAAGGGGTGTCCGGGTATTCCAAATAATGCATCTTCCATTCCAGATTCATGACTGTAACCGTATATCTCCTTGCCATCTCTCAAAATGCCTTTATTTGTCTTTACTCACTACCTTCTGTACACCACCCTTAGGCTATATGGTTTTCTTCCTTCCCTACAGTTCGGCACCAGCCTATGGTTTGGAAGAAGAATATCCAATAAGTGTAATAGGTGTACGCTCCTAATCCTAGGAGCTCTCGCAACCTGAGAGAAGGTAAAGATAAAATACAACTGAATAATCCTTATTCTATTTCTCTTGAACCAGAATCCATCCTCAAACTGGAACAAGTTCCATCGAGTTTGTATATATCCATACGATGGGTTATCCAATAACTGTGGATCTTCGTAATGATACGGGGTGTTCTGGAGAAATTCAAAGGTGAAATAGGAGTGGCGATAATATACGCAGTTTGGTCATGAATCATAACAGTCGCAATTTACTTTGCCCTCTTTCTAATCCCTTTATTTGTCTTTACTTATTACCTTCTGTACACCATACTTAGGCTAATTGGTTTTCTTCCTTCCCCACCTTTCAACACCTGCCTATGGTTTGGAAGAAGACTATCCAATAAGCACAATATGTGTATCCTCCTAATCCTAGGAGTACCCGCAACATGAGAGAAGGTAAAAGGAAAAGACAACTGAATAGTCCTATTCATTTTCTCCAGAACCGGAAACCATCCCCGAATCTGAAACAAGTTTCTTCGAGTTTGTATGTAACTATACGATGGTCATATCTAATCAAAATGGGATCTTCGTAGGGATAATGACTGTTCCGGAGAAAAGCAAAGGGTAAAAGTAGGAGTGGCAATGAAATATGCAACTTAGACAATCCAAAAGCCAGTGTTATAAGAAAGTTCGGTTAACTTGGTCACTGAGTCATAGTCTAGGCTCGGGCCATGGTCGCTGCCAAAGAGAGAGAGAAAAGAAACACTCTACGTGCACTCTAACCTAGATAAAAATGGTTATCGCTTTATCTAATCAGGATGTCTCCCACTGTAACCTCAAATTCTCCTACAAACCTGAAAGAAGAATTAGTCGGGATCACTCGAGGAGTAAACCAACTCATCAGTGGGTATCGAGATCCAACTATCATCGCATGATAACCTGATGGAATCCACTCAAGTTATCACACTCCAGAAGGTATGCGCATATCTGGCAAGTTTCTTGTATGTTTGAAACCCCCGATGTGATTTTTACCCCGTGCTCTTATGACCTTGACGAAGGCCAACAAATCATAAGTCGCATGTCAAGTTCTACCCGTCATTGTCCAGGTTAATTTGAACCCACCTGTACTCACCTTTGACGACGGCCATCAAGGCTGTATGACTGTCCCAAAACAACACATCTATCTATTCAACAGAAAGGTAATAAGCAGCTACCATACACTATGCCTTGACGAAGGCCAACAAACATAGCTTGAATACTAAGTGCTACCCGTATGAAATGACGGAGAGATACGAATGGTTTTTGGCGAAAAACCTTTAACGTAATGAACTTGATATCGTTGAAGGAACCGGATAGCTTTTTACAAATATATAGTCACGAAAACCTTTGCTAAAGAGGTAACTCCCGGTGAAGGGATCTCGGCTCTTTCCTCGTAGAATGAGGTGCACGATATTCCAATTGAATACCGCAATGCAAATGTCACGACCCAAAATTTAGCACGTGACGGCCCTTAAACTACGTAACGTCTCTAGGCGTAACGTAATTCAAGTAAGCCAAAAACCCAGCAATCTAAACCATCAAAATTAGTAAGTGATAATAACTTTGTTAAAACTTTTGAAATCTCAATCAAATTCTTTAAAGTCTAAATTTACTTCCTTTAAAAATTTGGCAGCATCTCTATTGTAAAACAAGCCCCCTAAAAGGGTACAACATAAATATATAAGTAAAGCATCCCCCAACGAGAGCAAATCCACGCCCAAAGGCGGAAAACAACCACCATAAGAAAATATACGACGCCGTAGCGAAGAAAGAGACGATATAAATGAAACTGCATAAAAGACCTCCAAGTCATAAAACAATATACAATATCGTCCTCACAACCCACCTCTAAGTCAATACATGAAAAATGGTAGATGAAGAGTACAAGGTACAAAGATATACAATGAGCAACAATGGATAACCGCAAAACCCTACCATAGCAAAACTGCACACAGTCAGCCGTAGCGGTATCCGTTGCAAATGATGATACGATGGATGGAAAGCCCTGCCTCGGCTGCCTTGAAGGACTACTTGCAAAACACTGTGGCACAACTAGGGTGAGTTGCCAACTCGTGAATAGTAAATAACATATGCAGGTAATCGCAAGTATGCATATACTGCGCGAATCTATCATATGCAAGCTAATAATAATAAATGGCCATATGTATGCAAAAGTCATGAAAGGTACTCTATCGGTATAACTAATACATGATGCAATAATATGGCAATATATATATATATATATATATGCAAAATCCATGAAAGGTACTCTATCAGGTACTACTAATACATGAAGTAATGCATATAAAATAAATGCGGAATATGAGATAAAACATGTCATCCTCATGGAATCCTCATCGTGGCAGGACCAATGTCCATCAAGACAGTCCAAATCCCAAATATCCTCAAATCGGCCCTCGGATCGACCCTCATATCGGCCATCAGATCGGCCCTCAAATCAGCCCTCAGGTCGGCTCTCATATCGGCCCACAGATCGGCCCTCATATACAAGTAATGAATAAGAATACATGGATGCACAGATCATTATGATGATATATATTAATATATATATATATATAACAACGTCCCATACCACTGATATATATACTTAGAGGTAAAATATCATGAAAACTAGTGCCTAGCATCGACACATAAATACTCATCTATCAGGCGTCATCACCCCGACTGCCCTTGATATGCACATATCATACGTTCATCAGAAACCTGAGTGCCCCAACTATCGAGACTCAAATTCCCCGTATCCATACGTGCATGACTCCGGTCGATATCTCCACGATCACCGCCGAGTCCAATACTTTCACCGGTAGGTATGATTCCCCTGCCAGCCTCATCGGCATGAACTTTCAACATACCTTTCTTGCCCTGGGGTACCTCCGGGCCCTACCATGTACCCGTACACGGCCTACGACGCCTCCTCGCATGGGGTATATATCAGAACCGAGAAATCTCATGGTGGATGCTAAAATATCATATCAAGAGAAACCGGGTTTTTCAAATAATGCATAATTTCATGAGACTACCACGGTCCTCAAATCGAGAAAACATCATGTGAAATCCTTATATAAATGCGAAATCCATGAAATATAATATATGAAACAGTAATATGAGTATATAAAGGAAAACCGCTATTTAACAACAACAAGTTATTTAATATATCATGCGGTTCCTAATTTCTCTAAATCCACACAACATCATATAAAGGTGAACATGTAGCTATAGCCAGGTATGCGTAACTATGTCGGTATAGCAAGATATGTGTATCTACCTATCAGTAATGATGTAATACCCTCCAGGTATGTGTGTAGCTCTATCAAGCTAGGTATGTGTATATACATGTCAATAATGATACATACCCTCCAGGTATATATGTAGCTATATCAAGCTAGGTAAGTGTACATGTAAGTATGTATGCAAGATGTACATCTAGCTGTGTCTCATATGTGAATATACCTATCTCTAATGGTACAATACCATACAGGTATATGGGTAACTAGCATGTCAGGGCATATATGTAAGCATGCAGGTATACATGTATGCTATATGTCATATGCACAATGGAATATGAATTAATGTCTCAATGTTCCTAACCGAACAATATCATATATGTATGTGTGTTGTGCGTGTCATGGCAATTATTGACGGTGTGAGTGGCATACAATGAGTGCTCGTGCAACACGAGCCGTCAATAATAGTGCAGTGTCCAAAGGGTACATGTCCAAGCACAACAAGTAATAATATGCAATGAGGTGTATGCGCAAACTCTATATATGCAATAGAATATGCGACTAATATCATATCATCTCTAGCCCATACGCATAACGCCATGCGGCCGATTCCCCTGCAGATGTTAAATCTACTCACAGATGATCCTGGCTAAGTAAAACCAACCACTCGCTTTCCCTTCTTCGCAGCGTCCGAAGTCCCCGCCTGCGATCCTAAAATCACAAAACAACAAAGAAAGTGTATATATGTAACATTTCAAAAAACTAAAATATTATTTTTTGGGAAAATTTTATAATTTAATATTATTTTATTGAATATTTTAATATTTAGGTATAATTAAATACATAAAAATTTGGAAAAATTATGGAAAATTCTAAAATAGGTTATTTTATGGAATTATGCCATTTTTAAGTTTTTATGATTAGTTATATGCTAATTTAGTGCTAATCGCGATTAAAAATTGCTAATCGGGTTTTTAGCAATTTTTTGCAAAACATGCACATATCATTTTTATCACACTTGTGCATTTTCTATCATGTTATTTGGGGTTACTATTCTTGTGAGAAAGGAATTAGGAGAAAATAAAAGAAAAAGAAAAAGGAAATGAAAAGGGGACAAGTGCATTTAATGAGGCATGGTGCATCTTTTGACTTGGATTTCTCTCTCCCTCTCATTTTCCCTCATCTCTCCCCTCCACTTCCAGCTGAAGCCATCTCCAGCAGCTCTCCCTCCCCCTTCATCTCATTTTAACCCTCACAAATCACCTCAAAACATTACCGAAACCCTACCCTCATTTCATTAAAAATGTGCACAAGCTCAAGATCTACACATTGGACCAAGAAAGCAAGGATTTTGGCCACTAGGGGCAACTCAAGAATTTTTTTGAGTTGCCAAATGAGGTATTTTCTGGACTATTATATTATTTTTAGCAATTCTTATACCCTCATGCTAGTTTAGAACCGATATTGTGTGTTTTGTAGACTTAAAGAAAACCTAGTTAGGGTTTGAGGAAATTATGAGTTGTGATGGGAAATTGAGCTCAGTAGAGACTACACCAACACCCTAGTGCATGAATTAAGACCCAAAACTGAAGCTTAAACCTAGAATACGGATTTATGGAAATGATATCGGAAAATTTGTGAAATCTGGGAAGGTTTTATTGAATCTACTCATTCTCTACATCAATTTTGGTCGTCTCTTTTAGCAAACTTGACGACGGAGTTACCTCGAGTCAGAGGCGGGAGCCCGTTTAAAGATCCGTTGACTTGGTGCCACCTGGACGAGGAGATCGACGAGATCGTAGCAGCCGCAACAGAGCGTGGGATGATGGTTAAAGAACGAAGGACTCGGATCGTTCGGTATAACCTTTCTACCCTCTTTACAGTTTGTTAGTTTAGCAATAATGGCAAATCCGGGTTATAGTATACGATAGCACCAGTTAAAAGTTTTTGTTCCGCATTTGGCGCCTGTTGACGGCCGGGGCGCTACCGTAGACATACAGTGGTATCAGAGCCTCACCATTTTGCTTTACTAACTTGTGCTAACGCGTTTAAAATAACGATCGTGCCGAATATCAAAAACTACAACTTTTCAATTCTGAGTTTCTGTCGATTTTAAAATAGTTCTAAAAATAATTTTACACATCACAGAAAATTCAGCAGGCTTTTCTAAGCACATGGTAGAAATTTGGTCACGTGACCTTTCAAGACCGCCGCCGAATAGCGGTCAATCCTAGGGTTTGACTGCGCATCCGCGGCCAATCTTTGGGATCATTTGATCCAAATTTGTACAGTTACTTCTCTTGTGTAAATTGTGGTTTTTGGTATATATCTTTTGGGCCTAGATTTTGTTACTGTACAGCAGATGTACGTAGGGCCCACTTCATGATATTTAGTCGATCGAAATTTAAACATGTTAGTTTACAGTGCTTACATTATATCTCCGACCGTGAATGTCATTTGATCGGTAAACCGCGTCTGATTGCTATAGTTCTTTTAGACGGGTTTGAGAACGTGACATTCGCGTTGATGTTCTGTGTTGTGCTGTGATGTTGCGGATTTGTCGTGGTGGATAGCAGTGTACAATGATAGTGCAGTTTGGATTTATTTGTACATTTGATATTGCGGGGTGAGCGTCCAATATGTGGACTGCCGTCTCTGCCAGTTTGTATAATATTCTTTTGGGGCACGACCGGGTTGAGGTCGATGTACCCGTTGTACATATTTTTCATTTCTGTACTAGGTTTACCCCGCGACGGGGTGCACGGATAGCCGGGTTATAGAGGGCAACGGGTCCGCATCTCATGGTTTTGAGAGGCAGAGGGGCCTCACTCTAGAATTGGCAGACTATTCGCCGCACTTGTAGGGGGTACAGGTTGACCCAAGGAGGGGTGCTCAAGTTACCGGATTCCGTGAAGTGCAGGGTCGTCCATTCACTTTGCTGTAGGGGGCTGCCTCGCTTCAGGTTTTGGCGGGTAACTTGTCGCACCCGTAGGGGTCTAGATTTCATTGCACAGGCTATCCACACGACCAGGGGAACGTCGGGTTTTAGCAGCGGCTCTGTGAAACTCGGGGATCCCAGATTATCTGTATTGTTCTGTGATGCTTATTAATTTTCTGTAATGTTGCATATTATCACGCCTGGAGCGATTATTGTATATTGGTATATATACTAGTAGATGTTGTATATGTTTTGCACCCGCGCTAGTTCAGTCCCCGCTCTGTCGTTAGTTAAGTAACCTAACGGGTGATGACGGGACCCAGTGACGAATGCGGATGGCATATACACACATTTTATTTTCGTTCTTTTCTGGTGTGAATGATTGATGGGACTGCGTTGATTCTGATCAATGCAAAGGAAAGCAAACCTATTTGGCAGTTGTTGGAACAAATTTAAAAAGTGTTATTACAAAGACGTTTCCTTTTGTTATGCATAGCAGTATTCGGTTGGAATATCATGCACCTCATTCGACGAGTCAAAGGTCGATATCCCTTCACCGGGAATGACCCCTTGGGCAGAAGTTTGCGTCAGGGTAATAACTTCACTATAGTCGATTACAAGTTGCTTTGCATCGTGGTATTCAGTTGGAATATCTTGCACCACATTCCACGAGGAAAGAGCCGAGATCCCTTCACCGGGAATGACCTCTTTAGCAAAGGTTTTCGCCACTATATTTTTAAAAAGCTATCAAGTTCCTTCAGCGATATCAAGTTCGTTACGTTAAAGGTTTTTCGCCAAAAACCAACCGTAGCCCTCCGTCATTTCTTTTGGGTATTCAGTAGTATTCAAGCTATGTATTTTGACCAACGCCAAGGCATAGTGTTTGGTAGCCACTGGGTATTCATTTGTTACATAGATAGATGAGTTGGTTTAGGACAGTTGTTCTGCCATTTTAGCCAACGTCAAGGGCATGTGCGGGTGGGTTCAAATTGACAAGATAGTGACGGGTAGAACTTGGCATGTGACTTATGACATTTTGACCAACGCCAAGGTCATAAGAGCATGGGGAAAAATCATATCGGGAGTTTCTAAAGAAACTGAAACTTGCCAAGTATGCGCATACCTTCTGGAGTGTGAGTAACGTGAGTGGATTCCGTCACGTTATCATGCGATGAGAGTTGGATCCCGATTCCCACTGATGAGTTAGTTTACTCTTCGGGTAATCCCGATTGATTCTTCTTTCAGGTTTGGAGGAGAATTTGACAGTACAGTGGGAGGTTTCCTGATTAGATAAAGTGATAACCATTCTGATCTAGGTTAGAGTGCACGCAGAGTGTTTCTTTTCTCTCTCTCTCTTGCAGCGACCATTGACCGACCCTAGACTATGACTCAGTGACCAAGTTAACCGAACCTTTTTAAAATACCGACTTTTGGATTGTCTGAGTTGCATAAGTCATTGCCACTCCTTCTTTTACACTTTGAATTTCTCAGAATACCCCGTATTACTACGGACATCCACTTCCATTGGATAGATCCATCATATGGTTATATACGAACTCGAAGGGACTTCTTCGAGGATGGATCCAGGTTCAGGAGAAATAGAATTGGTTTATTCAGTTGTCTTTTGTTATCACTTTCTCTCAGGTTGCGAGGGCTCCTTGGTTTAGGAGAGTAGACCTATTACGCTTATTGGATAGTCTTCTCCCAAACCATCGGCAGGTGCCGAAAGGTAGGGAATGAAGAAAACCAATTAGCCTAAGTAAGGTGTGCAGAAGGTAATATTTAAAGACAAAATAAAGGGATTAGAAAGAGGGCAAAGTAAATTGCGACTGTTATCATTCACGACCAAACCACGTACTTCATCGCCACTCTGGTTTCACCTTTAAAAGAATAAGGTATTATTCAGTTGTCTTTTATCATCACCTTCTCTCAAGTTGCGAGCACTCCTTGGTTTAGGAGGGTACACCTATTATGCTTACTGGATAGTCTTCTTCTAAACCATAGGCTGGTGCCGAACGGTAGGGAAGGAAGAAAACCAATTAGCCTAACGATGGTGTACAGAAGGTAACGACTAAAGACAAATAAAGGGATTTGGAGAGATGGCAGTGAAATATACGGTTAAAGTCATAAATTTGATTATGGAAGAGGCATTACTATAAATACCAGGATACCCCTACGAAACATTTTCATGTTTCAGTGCATTGTTGAAGCAAAATTGTTTTCCCGATTAGATACTTACTCCAGGGTATGTATTTACCAGGTTTCATTCTCATATCTGTATGGTTTTACAGATGATGAGTGGGAGTAAGTTATTGGGAATTAGGTGATCATCCTCATTGTATCGGAATTCGTTGTAATTGGTCATATTTGAGGAAATCGCCTGGGTACAGTTTTCCACCTACGACGCACAGGTTTTTGAGTTGTTCAAACTCAGCGGACTTATACAGAGTATTGTATGTTGTCCAAGTGTCCATCAGGACAAAGGGGTAGGTCCTCGTAGTATGTTCAGTTTACTTAAGACTTCTCTAGTTTTTAGACAAGTGTTTCGTAGCAATACAAGGTCTAAGTTTTGAGAAGTTGTGGGTATAAGAATAAAGTAGAGAACCAGGTGTCTCAAGTATCGGGATTCTTCAAAGAGATCGAAGATGTAGATTCTTGTGATTGGTATTCAGATGATAGTAATGGTTTTGAGAAACGTGTTTCTCTTTCAGGTTACTCATAATTGGATGGATTCCTAAGTTGAGTAATGCTGATTAGCCTCTTTCGATTAAGTTGATATGCACTGGAGACAGCTGCATGATTTGAATCTGGTTCCAATTAAATAAGTGCCAAAGTTTCTATATTGGATATAGAATGGTTCATACCTTAACGATATTAAGGTACGGGGAGTTGTCCAGCTTATGCTTAAAACCAGACTCTGGATAACTCAGGGCACGTTTCTATAATGGCTGTTTGTGGGTTGACCCTGGCTATGACGAGGGTTGATTTTCTACCATTTGGAAGATCAATAGTGATATTGTTCTTGACTCGCCACAGTTATAGTAAAATGGTTTTTTTTCAGAAAACAGTAGTGGGAGTATGGTAGAACTGGAATTGATTCCAGAACAGCGAACGATTACGGAAAATTTAATAGGACCTAAAGATTCAATCAGGTTAGACATTCCATTAGCCACTCCGCAAATATGATGGGTAACCTCAGACACCCGAGAGGTACTCCGGTAGCCTTAAGGACGGTGACAGGGAGGTTCTTGTTTACCCAGACTTGACACTACTGTTGTTCCAGACTGTGAGACCCGGCAGGAGGTTAAGTATAGCGTCGTTCTAAACTAGCTTTAGAAGTGCACGTATATATTATTCTGCCAGAAGGTTGTTGTGGTCAGTGGGAGCATCAGAAGCATAGTGGGCAAGATGCTTATGTCTATTTATAGACTTGAGCAGTTATAGCGGAGATAGATCATCTAATTTTGATGTGACAGTCATAGGTTTGACTTCATCAGAATAGGGGATGGATCTGTTAAGAAGGTAGTAGGGTGTCATGTCATGGTATCTGGATGACATACACAGAGTAGAAAGTTAAATTCCTATACTACGATCGGTTGTACTATGGTCGTCACACAGTTGTTTCTCCAGATAGGATATGGATATAATATCAGACATTCTGGTTTCTAGATCTATGGTTTTAGATCTGGATTTGGGTAGTTTCCCAATGTAGGTACTTTGACAGTATTCTAATGGTTTTTAGAATAGATGACTCCTGGCATGGTGGTGTACCTACAGGTGATGGAGTCACCTTCTCTAAAGGTGTCTTATAGACTAAAGGGGAGAGGGCTGTGCATGATTGGCAGATCACTTGCTTAGGCAATTGAGTCAATCGTGAGATGTCAAGTACCACACCAGATGTTGTTTTTGCACTAGATGCAATAAGTTTGTATTAATCCAATCCTGGAGAAACATAAGGAAGCAGTTTTAGAACATAAGTGCACGTTCTACGGATTTGATGACGGCAGCCTCCTTCGGGAGACGGTTATCATTCCAGGCTTCAAAGGTGACATGGATTACAGAGTGATTGTCAGAGTTATAGTTTTCCCTCTGATGAGGGACAGTATTACGGACAGGTGGTCCAAGAGGATACTGTGGAAGGCCTGGTGCAGGATACTGACTAGATTCGGTGATCGATACAGTCTAAGAAGTTTGGATTTGGAGTTCATTTATGAACTAGGTCCCATCAGATATCCAGACATATTCTAAGATAGGTATTACTCAATTCGGGAGATGGCTTTCTCCGCGAACTTGAGATTAAGAGAGATATAGAAAGAAACATCTAGGCGGATCCACTCACTGAGGCTATTTCTCGAACACAATAGTTTTACAAATGGGCTTTGTGAAACGGATTAGTAGAGGAGTTGGATGTTCGGTTTCACACGGGCTGTGAGTAGTCGACATCGCAATAATTAGCCCTAAGTGCCATCAGAGTCAATTATTGGATCACCTATGATAGTGCCCTCAGAGTCAATTATTGGATCGCAGGCACGTGATTGCAATGATTGCGGAGGACCTATACCCGTAGGACAGTCTTACTCGAGATGATAGTATGCTATCTGGTTTGCCTTTATCAGTCGTGTACAGGTTCAGGTGACTGATCACTGTTACACTTTGATAGAGCCCTTAGGATCTTGTGTTACTACCAACAGTATGATGGCGATCATATATGTGAGAGTTGGGTGGTTTATAAGCATATCCTTAATTGTGGTCCCTAGTCCTGGGAGTTTCGAGACAGGGCATCGATACTCAGGAGTAGACTAGTGTATACAGTCGAGACCCCGACGAGGGGCAGTGGCCGGTCTCACAAGCCACTGGTGTCAGTTGGATCACCTAAGATGTATACAGGTGCTCATTGGGTTATGAGTACACCGGACAGTAGTCCCCGGGAACCTGCTAGTTGGTATTATACATATCGTCAGATAGCAGTTCCCTGGTGACATGTGTACAGGTTAGTTCATCGACCTAAGGTCGTCATTTGTCTCGTGTGAGTTCCCACTGTGCTTTGATTTCTGCCCTACCACGGCTCAAAGGAGTCGTGCAAACAGGTAGTTTTTCGGTACAGTCCCGAGCTACATGGAGGCACGTGAGCAGATCGGCAGGGGATTCGTCTCTCCTGGTATTGGGAGTCAGATCGCGCTGTGTCTAGGAGAGCCATTACACAAAGCCCACGGCCGTGGCAGGAGATTTACTGGTAGGTACTCCAGTAGTATCTCAGGGTGTTTTTAGGCTATACTCCGACACGACTTATACTGCTGTTGGGGGTCTGACGTAACCAGCCCCCTAGGCAGATATGCGATACTCATAGACGAACGGACCGGACTGTATATACATTGTCACTGTTAGGCTCAGTAGGGTTTCCGGATGAGTTCGCTCATCGGCCTCCCTTGAGGTCAGTCCATGGGCAGCCGTTACGCACAGCTAGTGCCGCTGACGGCTTGTAGTTAAAACCACTGCCAGGGTACTGACGAGTCATTAGAGTCCCCCACAGACAGTTTCCTAAGTTCGGGCGAAACGTTGTAGAGGCCGTATGGTTTTATGGCAGGGTTCGGAAAATGCACGTGCGTTTACGCACGTGTCATTTTTTGGGCAGATAATACTGGTGGGCTTTGGTTTAAGCCGGATCCGACTATTATATTGAGTAGATATAATATCTTTGTCTCAGTTCCATTTGTATTCGGTCATAATATAAATGCGGGTATATACAGTTTCGGGGTTATCCTGAAATTCGTTTCAGGATCACTTTTGGAAGTTGCCAGTTTCCAGTTTTCTATCAGCCGTATTTAACATTCGGTTAAATACGGATTTATCTTTTCTTTAGATGAGTGTGGAAGCTTCTAGAGGCTTCTAGAAGGTGGTGACTAGGTTCATGCATCTTAGTGACTCATTAGTGCATTTAATGATGTTTGATGACTAGGGTTAATGATTCACCACTTGCATTAATGGTGTTCATACAAGGTGTTATGATATGCTTCATTGTTGTGGTCACCCCCTTGCTCCTACACTCACCCCCTCCACTTTATATGGCCGGCCACCCCTTGGTGGAGGGTTATGGTTGTTGTTTTAAAAAGATGTTAGTTTGTGGTTTATGGAAATTTCATAGCCTCTTTCATTCCATCACCCGATTCGAGTGGCAACTTCATTAACCGTTCGTCCACGGCTTTGGACGAAGTGAGACAAAATATTCTACTCATTCTCTACATCAATCTTGGTCGTCTCTTTTAGCAAACTTGACGACGGAGTTGTCTCTAGTCAGAGGCGGGAGCCCGTTTAAAGATCCGTTGACGTGGTGCCACCTGGACGAGGAGATCGATGAGATCGGAGCAGCCGCAACAGAGCGTGGGATGATGGTTAAAGAATGAAGGACTCGGATCGTTCAGTATAACCTTTCTACCCTCTTTACAGTTTGTTAGTTTAGCAATAATGGCAGATCCGGATTATAGTATATGATAGCGCCAGTTAAAAGTTTTTGTTCCGCATTTGGCGTCTGTTGACGGCAGGGGTGCTACCGTAGACTTACACATGATGCTTATTGTCATTGGGTGACAGGTGGACGGGATCCACATATATATACAGACTTTTATTACATTGATCATACTTCACTTGTATATATAACAGGGTATGAGGGCGCTGTTAAATATACCCTTACACCAATATTAGTGGAATGGGACGCTAATATATGTGTATTGACTTTCATTTTGATACTTCATCATATTTACTTCATCCAGATATACCCTATATGTATGACATGTTATTACCTGAGGCACTGGCACGGGTACTTGGCACTACATACATGATTAGATGTTACATTGCCACCTTATCATGCTTCAGGCTTATTCTTTGAGGTTTATATATCTGATCGTATTGACCTAGGAGTATGTAGTGCATTCGATTTCTTCTTGTAGATATTCTCTATTCACGAGTTGGCAACTCACCCCCGTTGTGCCACAATTCTTGCAGGTTTTGCCGTACAGGTTCCATAGCGGCATTTCTGGCACACTGCTTCCTTGCGGGTGAATTGCATTTGGTAGGTGGGTTCTTTTGCATCAAGAACCACCATTGTACTTGTATTATTCCTTTGTATCTAGAATTCCATCAACAAAAACTTGTATATTGTTTCAGACGTAGACACTAGTGATGTATTATTTCAACCTTAGAGTCGCGTGTAGCAGTATTACGGTTTTCATGTTATTGTAAGTTTCTTTTGAGTTTTGATCCTCGCCATTCGGCGTTGTATATTATATTGTTTGTGTGGTTTTGACCGTCGATTGACGAAGAGCTAGCTCCCGCTTGGGGATGCCTTTTATCTTTGCATATATATTGTTCTTGTTGTACCCCATTCGGGGCCAGTATTTACAAAAGAAACTCTGCCGAAATTTTTAGAACAGACCTTACATTTTTAAAATGCATATTCGGCTTAGTTATTTAAAAACCTTGACTTCAAACATATTTTTCTTCACTTCTTTATACCAGTTTTCTTTATTTACTCTTAAAATGGTTTTAGATTTCTGGGCTTTTGGCTTACTTGGATCAGATGGAGTCCTATAGACTTCATATGGTTCAAGGGCCAGTCACGTGCTCTTTCGGGTCGTGACAATATATTAGCAATCGACCAATAACACTTACAAACTACGTTTGACCGACGCACCAACTCCAAACATACTCTCAAGTGTTCGCTTAGTAGCTAACGTACATAGCGACACTATGAAACCAACTCAAGAGCAACAGATACACAAAGACACGAACCGTATCGGATAACGTAACGCGCATAAACGAAACACTAGAAATAAGCAAAGTGATCCCAGATTTTGCTACCTAAACAATTTATGAATGTTGCATATACCATAAGACCACACACAACCCAGAGACCCCTACTCCAAAATAAACCACCAACCACCCCACTCTCGCCGCAAATTGCGACCAGAACCATTGAATTTGCGACCTGTTCCTGAGGGAATGGGCTCTTATTTTAAGGGTATCCTTTAGGTCACTAAACAAGGTCACTGTAATGGGAACTTTTCCAACAAATACCTGGTTTGATAGCAGATCATCCGAGACACCAAACTACTCTAAAAATACGATATTTACCAGAAACGAAACTTTACGCGTTCTAAACTAAAACTAACAAGCTACGCAACGCTAAAAAGACTTACTTAACAGAAAGAGATCGTTACCTACTCCCACAAGCTCAAAAATCCTAGATTTCCATGCTCCAAGGCATCCAAGAGGAAAAGCAAGGCTTATGAAGTGATTTTTGTGAGATTTGATAAAGTTTGTGAAGGTTTTTGTGATGGAAGTATGAATGTTCAGTTGAGGTAAGAGGAAGTGATGAAAGAAATGATAAGAGATGAAGTGAGAGTGAATGAGAGAGGGTGTGAAGAAAATAGAGAGAGAGGTGAGTGTAAGGGGTGAGTGCACCGTTGCAATAACTCCACATTAATGCAAACCATCAAGTCTCCATGACTTACCTTGCCACCTCCTCTTCAATCCAAAACAAGAAGAAAATATCTCACTCAAATATCTAGAGGTTTAGGTTAAGGGTTAAGCAAGGATTAGGTTAAGTTTAAGTTGTCATGGTCACTAAACTATATTAGCACAAACAAACCCTCACATTAACGTGAACGCGTGCGTTCAAGCCATAACAAATAATAATAAAATATTAATTAAATGTTATAAAATGTGAGGAACCCAAATTGGTAAACTTTTTATAGAAAACCCGCATTATCGTCTAATTAACACTAATCGAAAACTAAGACGTTACAGCAAAGCAAAAAGTAATCGATTATAGGAAAATTATTACCCTGACGCAAACCTCTGCCCAAGGGTCACTCCCGATGAAGGGATCTCGGCCCTTGCCTCGTCGAATGAGGTGCTGGATATTCATAACCGAATACCTCTGTGCAAAACAAAAGAGAACGTCCTTGTAATAACAGCTTTTTGAAAATTGTTCCAACAACATCGAATATTTTTGTTTTCATTGCATTTATCTGAATCAACGCAGTCCCATCAATTAATCACACCACAAAGATTGAAAATATGATGTACGTATATGCCATCCGTATTCGCCACTGGGTCCCGTCATCACCCGTTTGGTTACTTAACTAACGACAGAGCGGGGACTGGACTAACGCGGGTGTAAAACATATACAACATCTACTAGTATATATATCAATATATAATAATCGCTCCAGGCATGATAAATGCAACATCATAGATAAGTAATAAGTATCACAGAACAATACAGATAATCTGGGAGCCCCGGGTTTCCTTGGAGCCGCAAGTGAAACTCGACGTTCCCCTGGTCGTGTGGATAGCCTGTGCAATGAAAACCAAGACCCCTACGAGTGAGGCAAGTTACCCGCCAAAACCTGAAGCGAGGCAGCCCCCTTCAGCAAAGTGAATGGACCACCCAGCACTTTATGGAATCCGGTAACTTGAGCACCCCTTCTTGGGTCAACCTGTACCCCTTACGAGTGCGGCGAATAGCCCGCCAATTCTAGAGTGAATCCCCCTCCGTCTCAAAGCCATGAGATGCAGGCACGTTGCCCTCTAGAACCCGGCTATTTGTGCACTCCACCGCGGGGTAATCCTAGTACAGAAAAGAAAATATGTACAACGATTACATCGACCTCAACCCGGTCGTGCCCCAACCAAATAATATACAAACAGGCAGTGACAGCAGTCCACATGTCGGACGCTCGCCCCGTGATATCAAATGTACAAATAAAACTAAACTGTACTAGAATTGCAACGAAGCTATCCACCATGAAGAACCACAACATCACAGCACAACACAGAACATCAACGTGAATGTCACGTTCGCAAACCCGTCTAAAAGGACTATAGCAATTAGACAAGTTGTACCGCTCGAATAACATTCACGGTCCCAGATAGTAATGTAAGTACTGCAAACTTTAAACAAGATTAAAAAATATCGACTTCGAAATAACCCTCGAATAGTCCCAAACAACTAGATAAAACCATATCCAAACTGGGCTAAACAAACAACACCGCTGAACCAACTTTCCAGAGACAAGTCCACACCCCAAAAACGAAACCTAAATGCCTCAAAATGGCCGGCCTCCTCGGATTTTTGGTGATTGTACTCGGCCAAAATCCGATGGATTGGTCTCGTATTTGGGGTACAGTCTATAGTGTTAGTTGTATGTATGCCCTAGAGGCCAGTATTGTACAGATGATGTATATTATATTGGATGCTTGGACATATATAGAGATGACTTTCTTGCTCGATATGATAGTATGCTATCTGGTTGCTCTTTATCTTAACATGTACACTTGTCTCTTTAAACTGTCTTATAGTTACATGTTGGTAAAGCCCTTAGGATGTGTACTTGACTACCTGGACTATGATGCAGATCATACTAGTGGGGACATGGTAGTCCATAAGTACATCCTTCAAGGTCCCTAGTCGTGGGTGTATCGAGACGGGGCATCGATATACCAGAGTAGACTAGCGTATACGCTTCTCGACCCATGAGATGGGCGATGGATGATCCCATATCCATTGGTGTTTGACATCAGAGATGGTATACGGGTGCTCAGTGGAGACTGGGTACACTGGACGGACTCGCCGAGAACTCCCAGATGGTATTATACCTCACGTCAGATGGCAGTTCTCAGGTGACACTTGTACAGGTTAGTCTGTAGACCCGAGATCGTCATAGAGTCTTGTGTGATTCCCACTGTGCTTTGATCTCCACCTTACCACGTACATGAGGGCGTACAAAACGGTGGTCTTTGGGTACAGTCCCGAGTCACATGGAGGCAATGAGCGATAGGAGGGGTTTCGTCTCTCCCGGTATTGGGGGTTGATGTTGCGCAGTGCTCGATTGGCCGTAACAGGAAAGTCCCTGGCCAGGGCTGATCAGAGATTTGCTGGTAAGTGTTACCACTAGTTTCTCGACCCGTTATGAGCCTCACATCGGCACGACTTATCGGTTATTGGGGTCTGACGTATACCACCCCTAGACTTGATATGCGACATATCAGACGAACAGACCGGACTGTACGGTAAGTGTTACTGGTTGGATTCACAGGAGTGTGAGCGGGCTAGCTCGTCGATCTTCTGATCGCTCAATACCCGGGTGGCCGTTACGTTTAGCAGACCGCTTGCGGCTTGTGGGTGCTTGATATGATCATCATCTGCTACCGGCGTATTGACGAGTCTTTAGAGTCCTACACAGAGGTTTCCTGGCTCAAGCGAAACGAAATAGGAGCGCATATGAGATATGTGCGGGACCGAGAATAATGCGTGTATGTGATACCGTATTTGATTCTCACGATTAATGTTTCGATTGGTTGTATGTGATATAACCTAGTTATCGAATCGAAGATCGATTCGATAAGCCGATACATTGAATAGTAGTCGGTCATGTGCGACATGACCGGATCATTGAATCAAGTGTTGATTTAATGATTTAATGTATAATTATATATTTGATATATTACTTTACATTAAGTAGTATTGGTTCACTTTAAACGGATTTTTCTCACTTGATGCACATTGTATATGTGATATACTTTTGTGCACATTTTTGTATCATGTTTGATGATACTTGATCATTTGGTTAAATGTGTAGAATTAAACCATGGTTAATTTGATAATTAGGGTTTAACATATTTATTTATTTGTTCATTTATTTATTTGAAAATGATTTAAAGAGAATGGTGGCTTTCTTTTGTCTTTAGTTGAAGCTTCATGAAGCCTTGACTTTTGCAACCATTCTTGTCCACATGCTTAACCCTAACTCTCAAAATGACCATGGTTTATTCTCTACACTTAACCCTAGTTAGATTATGATAAGTATGAATTTTCTTTTCATTTTATAATAACTTATCATAAAACTAGCTTCATCTTCTCCTTCTTCTTCAAGATAGAAACCTTGATGCCATCAATGGCAACTTGAGTTCTAGTGAGAGAAATCCAATTCTAAAGTGAACCCACCTCCTATTTCTTCACCCTCTACCTCTTGCCAAGTTGTTTTGAGTGTTTTCTTCATAAATTTCACAACTTTGTGAAGTCGGAGCTTGAACTTGTGATGCCTCGACATAGATCGTTTTTGACACGAAGCCGACGACCTAGCTCGCCCGTTTCTCCGATGATGCCGACGATTGAGTTCGGGATTCATGATGGACAGCGAGAGGACACCCACGTGGAGCTAAGGAAGTGGAGAACCAGATCTATAAAGGTTGTAGCATCTAACTTTTAGTTAAGTAGTTAACTAGATTATCTTTTCGCCTAGAATTCTAGCCGACGATCCGTATTAGGGTTTCTCGGCACCCATAAAATTTTAAATTGGCATGGTTGATGCCTTGTGTGACCTCTATAGTGTGCCTAGGAACCCTACAGTGGTATCAAAGCCTAGTTAGAGCCTTAGGCGAAGTCTAGACGGAGTTTGAAACCCGAACGAACCCGAAACCCTAAAACCCAAGTGCTCTCTGGACTTTTTCTAAAATCTGGGATTTTTCAATATTAAAAATGCTTAAAAAATTCAGCAGGGAATTCTAAGAATTACGGTGCAATTTTTATTCAATGAACAGTTAAATGCGCGGCGGAACCGCGGCCTAAGCCAGCTTAGGCGGCGGTTCCGCGGCTAAAGAATGACGTCAGCCATCCTCCTCTGCAAAGTAATTCATAGTTTCTGCTGCTGAGTTTTATGGGTATTTTTAATAATTATTCAAGAGTTGAATTTTCTGGGGTGTTTTAGAGCTTCGGTGTTTCGACCGGATTATCAAACTTCGTCTTTGTGTATTTCCGGATAATTTTTGAATTTGGTAAAAAGTTCGACCGGATATAAATACCCAACTTTTCCCCTGTCGGGAAATTTCCAAGTGTTGGATTTTTCCGTAGTTTAACGACGTTCTAAGTAGTGCAAGTAACGCGATGGACCCTCTAGAAGACAACAAACCTTAACTCGATTATGTGACCGTCTTGAACTGCCCTTTGAACCTTCGGATTTGGGGCAGTACGGCGTGCCACATGTGAGGCGTTGGCTTGACCCTTCTACGGCTGGAACGTTGGTACTGAGGCACGAACTGAATGTTGTTAGACTTATTTCATGTGTTGAGCTGTATCGGGAAAACTTGGGTATTCGACTGTTCGATCGGAAAGTTTAACATTTTCTGTTTATCTGAAATGGGATACAATAATTGGAATTCATAAATAGTTATGAGATAATTGGATGAATGTTATAAATCTAGCGGTTTAGTTTCACTTGATATAGAAAAGAGTTTTCGATAATGGGACTAAAATGCGGGGTTTATAACTGTTAGGCATGTGATGTCTAAAAAGGTTGCGGATTCCAACTGTTGTAGTTTTACACTTTCTTTTCTGTGACCGTAAGTGTAATATGTGATATCGCCGGTTTCGTTGCTATATGTCAATGACAATTGGGATGCGCATATTTACTTACGTTGATGACATGTGATGTTATGTGTCGCTGGATATGTTATATTGGATCGTCGTGTTTGAATAGCCGGGGGTTTTTATGTGAGATGAGTGTTTTTCGTTTTCATTCATGTAAAAACTTGTATGTAATATTCTTTTATTTGGGGCACTTCCAGTTAGCGGAAGTTGTCACCTTTTGTATATTATTTACTTTTCCGCATTAGGATAGACCCAAGGAGGGGAGCACAAGTAACCGGGTTCTGGGGTCCAGTGGGAGACCAACTCGAGCAGTCGAGTCCGGGTCTCCTAACCGTAGAATTGGCAGGGTTGCTTGCCGCTCTCGTAGGGGTCTAGGGGTGTGGGATTGGCTATTCATCACGACCATGGAATCCGTGTTTTATACTGGCTCGTATTGAAAACACGGACGTCCTAGTATATCCAATGTTTCATATGTTTCTTCTGCTGCGATATATGTGATGTTCTGTGATAGATACTTTATATAGTATATATGATATATTATATAGACATTACTTATGTTTTGCACCCGCACTAGCCCTGCCCTGCTCTGTCGTTAGTTACCTAACCTAACGGTGCACGAGGGTGTTAGTTATATGTATGCCCTAGAGGCCATTACTGTACATAGGATGTATATTGTAGTGGATGCTGGGACATATATAGGGAGGACTTTCTTGCTCGACATGATAGTATGCTATCTGGTTGAACTTTACCTTAACGTGTATACTGATTGTCTCTCTGTTACATGTTGGTAAAGCCCTTAGGATCTGTACTTGACTACCTGGACTATGATGCAGATCATACTAGTGGGGACATGGTAGTCCATAAGTACATCCTTCAAAGTCCCTACTCGTGGGTGTATCGAGACGGGGCATCGATATACCAGAGTAGACTAGCGTGTACCTTCTCGACCCATACAGATGGGCGATGGATGATCCCATATCCATCGGTGTTTGACATCAGAGGAGATATACGGGTGCTCAGTAGAGACTGGGTACACTGGACGGACTCGCCGAGAACTCCCAGATGGTATTATACCTCACGTCAGATGGCAGTTCTCTGGTGACACTGGTACAGAGTAGTCTGTTGACCCGAGATCGTCATAGAGTCTTGTGTGGTTCCCACTGTGCTTTGATTTCCATCTTACCACGTCCAAGAGGGCATGCAAAACGGTGGTTTTTGGGTACAGTCCCGAGTCACATGGAGGCAATGAGCGATAGGAGGGGATTCGTCTCTCCCGGTATAGGGAGTTGATGTTGCGCTGTGTTCGATTGGCTATAACAGGAAATCCCTGGCCAGGGTTGCTGAGATTTGCTGGTAAGTGTTACCAGTAGTTTCTCGAACAGTTATAGACCTCATATCGACACGACTTATTGAGCTATTGGGGTCTGACGTTTACCACCCCTAGGCGAGATATGCGACATATCAGACGATCAGACCGGACTGTACGGTAGTGTTACTGGTCGGATTCACTGGAGTGTGAGCGGGCTTGCTCGTCGATCTTCAGATCGCTCAATACCCGGGTGGCCGTTACGTTTAGCAGACCGCTTGCGGCTTGTGGATGTTTGATATGATCATCATCCGCTGCCGGCGTATTGACGAGTCTTTAGAGTCCTACACAGAGGTTTCCTGGCTCAAGCGAAACGAAATAGGAGCGCATATGAGATATGTGCGGGACCGAGAATAATACGAGTATGTGATACTGTATTCGATTCTCGCGATGTGACATTGATCGGTTATATGCGATATAGCCGGGTTATCGGATCAAGTGTTGATTCGATAAGATGTTACTAATGATACCAGTCGGTTATGTGCGCATGACCGGATCATTGAATCAAGTGTTGATTTAATGATTTAATGTATAATTATATATTTGATATATTACTTTGCATTAACTAGTATCGGTTCACTTTAGACGGATTTTCTCACTTGGTTCGTGCGCATTGCATATGCGATATGTTTTTGTGCACTTGTATGTATCATGTTTGATGATGCATGCTAACTTGAGTTTGTGTAAAGATTAAACCATGGTTATTCAAATGGTTAGGGTTTTGTTTTTCATATCTATTTATTTATTTATTTATTTGGAAAATGAAATGAGAAGAATGGAGGCTTTCTTTGTTTTTCATGAAGATTCATGAACCTTTGACTTTGTCCACCATTCTTATCTCATGCTTAACCTAACCATTTGAATTAACCCTAGTTAAATCTCTACACATAACCATGGTTATATTATGATAAGAATTCATTTTCTTTGATTATTCTTTTTAACTTATCATAACTATTTTCCTTCTTCTTCTTCATTCTTCAAGTGAAGAAAAGCAAGGTCCATCAATGGTGATTGTTGGAAATGAGTGAGAAATCCAATTCTAAAGTCTACCCACTTCCTATTTCTTCATCCTCTACCTCTTGCCAAGTAGTAGAGTGTGTTTCCTTCACAACTTTTCAAGGTTTGGTGAAGGTGGAGCTTGATTCATCGATGCCTCGACGTAGATCATCTTCGGCATGGACATCGACGACCTAGCTTGCCCATTCTCCGACGAAACCGATCCTAGAGCCCGGATTTGATTTGGACAGCGGAGACGACCTCGTTGCGGAGCCGTGGAGGTGGAGGACCGGATCTACAAAGGTTGTATTTCCGTATTCTCATTAGTTAACTGTTAACTAGTTCTTGTTCGCCTAGACTTCTAGTATACGATCCGTTGTCTAGGGTTTGTAGGCACCATATTTTTGAAATTGCCATGGTTGATGGCTTGGGAGACCTCACTAGCGTGCCTAGGAACCCTGCAGAGGGGACATCGAGGCGAATGCGGATGGCATAAGTGTACGTCATATCTATCTGTGATGTTTAGGTATTTAAATGAGGGGACTTCATTAATGTGATTAATGAAAGAAAAGAATCCTAAGATGTTGTAGAATCAAATTTTAAACAAAAAAAAGGTAGCTACAGTTCTTGCTTTGCATAGCGGTATATATGATATACCCTACACCTTATTCGATGAGGAAAGGACCGAGATCCCTTCACCGGGAGTGACTCCTTTAGCAATAACTGGCAGATGCTACACACTCAGTTTGGCTTTGATTGCTTTTAAGAGTTTTTTGCTTTGCACGGTGATATATATGATATATCCCGCACCTCATTCGACGAGGAAAGGGCCGACGATCCCTTCACCGGGAGTGACCCCTTTAGCTAAACTAGAAAAGCTTCAAAATCACTCCATTTCAAAACTTCATTTGATTCTACAACGATATCAAGTTCATTACGCTCATGGTTTTTATGAAAAACCTGCGTAGCCCTCCGTCATTTCATATAAGTACTAGTTAGTATTCGTGCTGCGGTAGTTTGGCCTCCGTCAAGGCGCAGTGTACGGTAGCTAACTTGTGCTTATCTGCTAGCATATGATTCGATTGGATTAAGGTATTCGTATGGCGTTGTTTGGCCTCCGTCAAGGGTCGTGCGGGTGGGTTTGATTCAATCAGGAAATGACGGGTTGAACTTGACTAGCGGACTATGGGTTGTTTGGCCTCCGTCAAGGTCATAGGACGCTAGGGGCGAAAGCATTATCGGGAATTTCAAGTGTTGAAATTTGCAATGAGATTGCATACCTTCTATGAGATAGTTGGATCCCGATACCCGCTGCGAGTAAGAGTTACTCCTGGGAGAGTTTTACACATTGCAATTAGCCAATCAAGTAGGTGTCTAGAAAGGTGTCAACGAGTTTACGCCTCTGGGAAAACGAGGTTTACATTAATTAGGTTCGTGCGAAAGCACGGGGGACCTCCCTCAAAGTACCGACACTGGCCTGGCTGAAAGATCGACGAACATGTAGTGTGTAATTAATCCCGGCTAGTCTTTCCTTTTAGGGATTGAAGGAAGATTTGATAAAAAGCAGTGGGAGCCATCCTGATTAGATAAGATAATAACCAATCTGATCTTGCACGAGCATACGCTAAAGTGTTTTCTTCTCTCTCTCTCCAGGTAGCGACCAGTTCATACCTTAATCAAGATAATAATATGGATGTATTGACCGAACCCGCATGTTATACTGTGCAGGGGAACGTTGAACCCATTCTATCTTATAAGTGTTATAAGAATGAACAGGAAACAGGAGAATATCTGGATTCTCACACCACCCAAAAGGAGAATATGCATGTTGATGCATCATCTTCGGGTGTGTTTGTCATTGAGAACTGTTTCTCAGTTCACCCTACGTCCTGGGTATTAGATACCGGATCAGGATCCCACATATGTAAGATGTTACATGGGCTACGGAAAGGTAGAGAACTGGGAAAATGTGATCATTCCGTTCAAGTAGGGAATGGTGCAAATGTTGCAGCCAAAGCAGTTGGCGAATATCACCTAGTATTAACAAGTGGTGATACAATGATTCTGAATGAGTGCTATTATATACCGAACATGATGTGCAACATTATATCAGTTTCTTTATTGAGTAAAGAAGGATATAATTTTGTAGTACAGGATAATGTTATGAACATATTCCAAAATCAAAAGTTGATTGCATCAGGCTCGTTACATAATGGCATATTCATTCTAAATCAAAATACAGTCCTCAATTTACAAAACACACACAAGAGGAAGAGTTCTGAACTGAACGAATCCTTCTTGTGGCATTGTAGACTGTGTCACATCAATGCGACACGACTGGCTAAGTTGCATAAGGATGGATATTTGAAACCATTCGAATTTTCCTCTTATGACACTTGCCAGTCATGTCTCAAAGGCAAGATGACCAAAACTCCGTTTACGGGACACGGAGAAAGAGTTACTGAACTCTTGGGACTGATACATAGTGATGTATGCGGTCCCATGTCTACACATGCCAGGGATGGTTCTTCGTACTTCATTACATTCACTGACGATCTCTCTAGATTCGGATATGTGTTCCTGATGAAACACAAATCCGAAGCTTTTGAGAAATTTAGAGAATATAAACAAGAAGTAGAGAACCAAACGGGCAAAAGTATTAAGATCCTTCGATCTGATCGAGGAGGAGAATACTTAAGTAACGAATTCAGAGATTATCTAAAAGAGAATGGGATTCTCTCTCAGCTTACTCCTCCTTATACACCACAGCACAATGTTGTATCGGAGCGGAGAAATCTCACCCTATTAGATATGGTGCGCTCTATGATGAGTACAGCTGAGTTACCTATTTCCTTCGGGGGATATGCACTGGAGACTGCTGCATATCTATTGAATAGAGTTCCAACCAAATCTGTGCCTACCACTCCATATGAGATATGGAATGGTAAGAGACCATATCTTAATTTTATTCAGATATGGGGTTGTCCGGCCTATGTTAAAACACAAAATCCGGACAAACTCGAGGCAAGGTCTGTTCTATGTAAGTTTGTTGGATATCCCGAACATTCGCGAGGGTATATCTTCTACCACTCCGAGGAACAAAAAGTGTTTGTTTCTCGACATGCCACTTTCTTAGAAAAGAATTTTCTTATGAAACAGACAAGTAGCATTGAGGTAGAACTAGAAGAGGTTCCAGCAACACAAACTGTAACAGAAGACTTGGTAGAACCAGAGGATTCAGTAGAACTCGACGAACCCCAGCCTCTCCGCCGATCTAGTAGGGTTTCTCGTCCACCTGAGAGATACTACGGTTTTCTCATTGACGGTGGAAGCGAGGATTGCATCATGGAGGATGATGACCCAACTAGCTTCGAGCAGGTCATCACGAGTAGGGACTCAGTGAAATGGATGGATGCTATGCGGTCCGAGATAGAATCCATGTACACCAACAAAGTATGGACTTTAGAAGTTGCTCCTGAAGGAGTAAAACCCATTGGGAGCAAGTGGATCTTCAAGAAGAAACTTGGTGTAGATGGGAATGTGGAGACTTTCAAGGCTAGACTTGTTGCAAAAGGTTTTCGCCAAAGACCAGGTGTGGACTATGACGAAACCTTTTCTCCAGTGGCTATGCTTAAATCCATCCGGATCATGCTTGCCATCGCTGCATATCATGACTACGAAATCTGGCAAATGGATGTTAAGACCGCCTTTCTAAATGGTGATTTAGAAAAGTGCGTGTACATGACTCAGCCAGAGGGCTTCGTAGACAGTGGGAGCAGCGGGAAGGTGTGCAAGCTGTTTAAATCCATTAATGGATTAAAGCAAGAATCGCGGAGTTGGAACATCTGCTTTGACGTCGTTATCAAAGAGTTTGATTTCGTCAAAAACCCAGATGAACCTTGTATCTACAAGAAGATAGCAGAGAGTAAGGTTGTCTTCCTTGTATTGTACGTGGACGACATACTCTTGATAGGAAATGATATTCCTATGCTGCAAGCGGTCAAGCTCTTCTTATCACAAAGATTCTCAATGAAAGATCTTGGTGATGCCTCCTGCATATTGGGAATTAGGATCTATAGAGATGGATCCAAACGGATATTGGGATTGTCCCAATCCAGGTACATCGACACCATACTAAAAAGGTTTAGTATGGAAGATTCCAAGCGTGGGAACTTACCCACGATCTCTGGAGTCACTCTCTCCAAAGAGATGTCTCCCAAGACTGATTTGGAGAGAGCTCGCATGCAAGGGATACCCTATGCTTCGGCTGTAGGATCTATCATGTATGCGATGCTATGTACCAGACCCGATGTAGCATACTCACTAAGTGTAGTGAGCAGGTATCAAGCTGATCCTGGAGAGAATCACTGGACAGCTGTGAAGAGCATTCTCAAGTACTTGCGAAGAACTAAAGAGATGCTCTTGGTGTATGGTAACGGAGAACTCCAAGTGGAGTCCTTTACCGATTCGAGCTTCCAGAGTGATAAGGACGACTCTAAGTCGCAGTCGGGATTTGTCTTTACCCTTTACGGTGGGGCGGTTACCTGGAAGAGTTCCAAGCAGGAAACCGTGGCAGACTCGACGATGGAGGCTGAATACATCGCTGCCAACGATGCTGCCAAAGAGGCTGTCTGGATCAAGAAGTTCATTACTGAACCTGGAGTGGTTCCATCCATTGAGCATCCAATACCTTTGTATTGCGATAACAATGGAGCGGTGGCTTTGGCCAAGGAACCCAGGTCCCATCAGCGATCCAGGCATATTCTGAGGCGGTATCACCTGATCCGGGAGATAGTTGATCGCCGGGAGATCGAGGTCAGGGGAGTTGACACGAAGAACAACAAGGCGGATCCACTCACGAAGGCCATTCCCCAGATACAGTTTGAGAGACTCTTCGGGATGCTCGGTATGCGATACTACAGCAGCTGGCCCTAGTGCAAGTGGGAGATTGTTAGTTGTATGTATGCCCTAGAGGCCAGTATTGTACAGATGATGTATATTATATTGGATGCTTGGACATATATAGAGATGACTTTCTTGCTCGATATGATAGTATGCTATCTGGTTGCTCTTTATCTTAACATGTACACTTGTCTCTTTAAACTGTCTTATAGTTACATGTTGGTAAAGCCCTTAGGATGTGTACTTGACTACCTGGACTATGATGCAGATCATACTAGTGGGGACATGGTAGTCCATAAGTACATCCTTCAAGGTCCCTAGTCGTGGGTGTATCGAGATGGGGCATCGATATACCAGAGTAGACTAGCGTATACGCTTCTCGACCCATGAGATGGGCGATGGATGATCCCATATCCATTAGTGTTTGACATCAGAGATGGTATACGGGTGCTCAGTGGAGACTGGGTACACTTGACGGACTCGCCGAGAACTCCCAGATGGTATTATACCTCACGTCAGATGGCAGTTCTCAGGTGACACTTGTACAGGTTAGTCTGTAGACCCGAGATCGTCATAGAGTCTTGTGTGATTGCCACCGTGCTTTGATCTCCACCTTACCACGTCCATGAGGGCGTCCAAAACGGTGGTCTTTGGGTACAGTCCCGAGTCACATGGAGGCAATGAGCGATAGGAGGGGTTTCGTCTCTCCCGGTATTGGGGGTTGATGTTGCGCAATGCTCGATTGGCCGTAATAGGGAAGTCCCTGGCCAGGGCTGATCAGAGATTTGCTGGTAAGTGTTACCAGTAGTTTCTCGACCCGTTATGTGCCTCACATCGGCACGACTTATCGGTTATTGGGGTCTGACGTATACCACCCCTAGACTTGATATGCGACATATCAGACGAACAGACCGGACTGTACGGTAAGTGTTACTGGTTGGATTCACAGGAGTGTGAGCGGGCTAGCTCGTCGATCTTCTGATCGCTCAATACCCGGATGGCCGTTACGTTTAGCAGACCGCTTGCGGCTTGTGGGTGCTTGATATGATCATCATCTGCTACCGGCGTATTGACGAGTCTTTAGAGTCCTACACAGAGGTTTCCTGGCTCAAGCGAAACGAAATAGGAGCGCATATGAGATATGTGCGGGGCCGAGAATAATGCGTGTATATGATACCGTATTTGATTCTTACGATTAATGTTTCGATTGGTTGTATGTGATATAACCTAGTTATCGAATCGAAGATCGATTCGATAAGCCGATACATTGAATAGTAGTCGGTCATGTGCGACATGACCGGATCATTGAATCAAGTGTTGATTTAATGATTTAATGTATAATTATATATTTGATATATTACTTTACATTAACTAGTATTGTTTCACTTTAAACGGATTTTTCTCACTTGATGCACATTGTATATGTGATATGCTTTTGTGCACATTTTTGTATCATGTTTGATGATACTTGATCATTTGGTTAAATGTGTAGAATTAAACCATGGTTAATTTGATAATTAGGGTTTTACATATTTATTTATTTGTTCATTTATTTATTTTAAAATGATTTAAATAGAATGGTGGCTTTCTTTTGTCTTTAGTTGAAGCTTCAAGAAGCCTTGACTTTTGCAACCATTCTTGTCCACATGCTTAACCCTAACTCTCAAAATGACCATGGTTTATTCTCTACACTTAACCCTAGTTAGATTATGATAAGTATGAATTTTCTTTTCATTTTATAATAACTTATCATAAAACTAGCTTCATCTTCTCCTTCTTCTTCAAGATAGAAACCTTGATGCCATCAATGGCAACTTGAGTTCTAGTGAGAGAAATCCAATTCTAAAGTGAACCCACCTCCTATTTCTTCACCCTCTACCTCTTGCCAAGTTGTTTTGGGTGTTTTCTTCACAAGTTTCACAACTTTGTGAAGTCGGAGCTTGAACTTGTGATGCCTCGACGTAGATCGTCTTTGACACGAAGCCGACGACCTAGCTCGCCCGTTTCTCCGATGAAGCCGACGATTGAGTTCGGGATTCATGATGGACAGCGAGAGGACACCCATGTGGAGCTAAGGAAGTGGAGGACCGGATCTACAAAGGTTGTAGCATCTAACTTTTAGTTAAGTAGTTAACTAGATTATCTTTTCGCCTAGAATTCTAGCCGACGATCCGTATTAGGGTTTCTCGGCACCCATAAAATTTTAAATTGGCATGGTTGATGCCTTGTGTGACCTCTATAGTGTGCCTAGGAACCCTACATATAGGTTACTTAATGTAACATTTCAGAAAAATAAAATATTATTTTGGGAATTTATATAATTGAATAATAAATAGTATGAATATTTTAATGATGTGGTATAATTATATACCGATAGTTTGGAAAATATTGGAAAATTAAATTGAATGGTGATTTTTGGAGGGATTTATGTGATTTAGGCAAATTATAAATTTATATAATTAATTATATGCAAGTTATTTCTAAACTAGATTAATAATCACTAATTATACATTAAGTGTGATTATGCACATGACATGCACCATGTCATATTGCTAACACTTGTTACATTTTATTCTACCATGGCTTTAATTCTCCATTTTTCCTTTATGCATGGTTTTTGAATTTTGGTTAAAGAAAAGAAAACAAAAAGGGAAAAAGAATAAAACAATGTGGCATAGGGGGACAAGCGGGTATGGGCAAGAGAAAGAAGAGAGAGAGAGAGGGTGAGGGGTTCTCTTGACCTTGGCCTCATTTTGTTTCCTTCATTATTTCCTCCATCATCTCTCTCCTCTTCCTCTTCATGACTGCCCTCACTCCCCCACATCCTCTAAACCCTCACAACACCACCAAAAATGCATCAAAAGCACACATTCCCTTCACAAATTTCATGCACAAGCTCACTACAAGTATGGGAGAACAAGAAAAATTGGATTTTAAGCACTTGGGGCAACTCAAGAAAATTCTAGAGTTACCAAATGAGGTAATTCTTTAACCATTAGTGTAGTATTTTCTTTACTTTAGCATATATATTAGTTTTGAAGTGATTAAGTGAGGTTTAGTGAGATTTGAAAATTCCAAGATGAGGGTTAGGGCTTTTCTTAAGTTGGGATGGTGTATGTGAATGTAATTAGTGACTACTGTTAGATATAGTGCCCTCAAAGTCAATTATTGGATCGCAGGTACGTGATTACAATGATTGTAGTAGGACCTATACCGATATGACAGTCTTGCTCTGTCACGACCCGAAATAGCCCGTGACTGGCACTTGAATCATATGAAGTCTATAGGACCCCATCTAATCCAAATAAGCAAAAGCCCAGAAATCTAAAACCATTTTAGGAAGTAAATAAAGAAAACTAGTTTAAAGGAATGAAGAAAACATGTTTTAAATCATGGTTTTTAAATAACTAAGCCGAATATGCATTTTTAAAATGTATAGTCTTTTCTGAAAATTTCGGCAGAGTTTCCTTTGTAAAAACTAGCCCCGAACAGGGTACAACAAGGATAACATATAAGCAATGATAAAAGGCATCCCCAAGCGGGAGCTAGCTCTTCGTCAATTGACGGTCACAACCACGCAAGTAATAATATAAAACGCCGAAAGGCGAGGATCAAAACTCAGAAAGAAACTCAAAATCAACAAGAAAACCATAATACTGCTGCGCGCGACTCTAAGGTCGAAATAATACATAACTGATTTCTAAGTCTGAAACAATATACAAGTTTTGGTTGATGGAATTTCTAGATACAATGAGTAATACATGTACAATGGTGGTTCTGATGCAAAAGAACCCACCTACCAAAACAAGTCGCCCGTAATGGAAGCAATGTGCCAGAAAAGCCGCAATGAAACCTTTACGGCAAAACCTGCAAGAACTGTGGCATAACGGGGGTGAGTTGCCAACTCGTGAATAGAAAATATCTACAAGAAGAGATTGAATGTATGGCCCATCCTAGGTCAATACGATCAGGTATATAAATAAACCTCAATATGAATAAATTTGAAGCATGCTAAACTGGCAATGTAACCTCTATACATAAGTGTAGTTCCAAGTGCTCGTGCCAGTATCTCAGGTAATAACATATTATAAATTTGAGGTATGATCGAATGTAATCAAATCTGTATGTATGCGGATCCCGTCCACTCGTCACCCAATGACAATAACCATCATGCATGTAAATATCATAAAGCAGATGCATGGAAAAATGAGGATATAAACCATCTGTGTCCCTCGAGACACATCAAATCATAGAACCGGAGTGTCCAGCATCGACACTCAAAAACACCATGAAAGCTGTGCCCAGCATCGGCAAGTAAATCCTCATATATCGGGCTCCGTCAGTCCGGATCAGCCCACGGGCTCTGTCTGCGGTATCGGCCCTCGGCCCCGGCAGTACGACCATATCCGTCCATCGACTCTGGTCAGTATCCTCCGGATAACCGCCAGGTCCAACCAATCACCGGTAGGTAGTAGTCCGTCTGCCAGGCTCACCGTCTACTACACAGTGAATCCGTTCACTCCCCGGGGTACCATACCAGGTCCACCATGTACCCGCAATCGGCCTCATCCGCCTCCACGAATCGGGTTTCATATGTCGCTCTCAGCACCGAGAAAACATATGGTGGACGCACTGAAATATCATATCAAGGGTAACCGGGTTTTTAAAACGATTACATATTCTCTTTTGAAATACCCGCGGTTCCCAAATCCATAAATATCATGGAAACAACATATCTCAATGCGCATAATCAGAAAGCATGATGTATGTGACATATAAATGAAGTGCAAGTATAGCGGTATATCATGCAGCATGGAATAATAGTATGCACATACAAGGGTCATATCCTGATTCAATAATACTACTGTGTAGTAACATGGCAATTACCGATGAAGATGTGTGTGAGCGGGCAAATAAGTGTACATGGTACATACGCATCATCAGTAATGGTGCTGGTGTCCTAGAAGCATGATTGTAATATATCAATAAACATAAGAAATGCAATGCAAATAGCATGAATATGCGGAATCAAATAATCAACGCAACAGTGAAGAATCTACCTCAATAAATATATCATGCAGCTTTTCCATTTGAAATAAGACGAATCAGGGTTTTTGGTAAAATAAGGGCTACGGTTTTTAAGAAAAGATGCGTCGTTTGAAAATATCCATAGAATCCCTTTTTCCTATCTTTAAAATATCCCGATCCGTTAGTTTTGAAAAATGGTATGATTCGGGTATAGTCTAATGTCTACTAAGTAATCTACATCCAACTATCAAGTCAATCGGGAGGGGTATGGAAACCACCTACATCTGAGTCAATATATGTATATAAATATAATAGTCGGTGATCCCTCCTCAATAGTATCACATACGATATAATCTACATCGTATAATATCCTCGAGTCATGAGTGCAGATCAATCATCAATATAAAGCTCGTACGGTAAATCGTCATACGGCATCCCAATAGCTCGGTACGGGTCAATATCACATTCATCTCATCAATATCCGGTATCCTTATCATCATATCACATGATCTGGGGGTACTAATCTAAGTCTAGTACAATCGATACCATCTAAACAAATATAAGCGCGTGTGTAAAACACACGTCCAAAGGCCCGCTAAAATCTCGTATCGTATCCCAAATACGAATCACATCATATCGCCGATCTCACGGCACCATGCCCAAAACTCATCGACTCATCTTCAGTATCATACACTATCCTCATCATCATGATATAAGTGTAGCAATAACCATGTGTGCGCATGTTGGTGTAAACCTATGCTAGGGTTCGCAACTAGGAAAATACACTAGTTCACTTCTAACCCTAAATATCCATAGTACACCTAACACATCTATGATCTCCATGTCACTCAATAAGCTATCATATATATAGTATATATAGTATATTAGACATTGAAATACGGGGGTGCTATACGCCATCCACCCGATTTCCCCCGTAGATATAATCTACTCACCTGGTCTTCGTTCGCCGAAATCGATGACGCCGCGCTTCTTCGTCTCGGAATCCTTGTGAGGGTGCCTATAATAATAAACAGTCGCAATACGTATTAAAATCGAGGCAGAAAACCGATACAGCGCACAGTGTGCTCAAAGGTTGGAACCTATGGCCTAAACGTGCAAATCAATCAAACAATCCTTGTTGTTCATGTACGATCACCCGACAACCAAATACAAATCCAAATATCAAGAAAGTGCATTTTAAAATACGGAAAACATAGCCTAAAACACACCAAAATGCTCCCAGATTTTCCCCAGGTGACAATTTGCCAAAACTGCATATAGGAGGGGTCTATTTTAGTGCAAAAGGAGCCATGGACCAAATCTGGGACCCAATAATTGTTAGTTGTATGTATGCCCTAGAGGCCAGTATTGTACAGATGATGTATATTATATTGGATGCTTGGACATATATATAGAGATGGCTTTCTTGCTCGATATGATAGTATACTATCTGGTTGCTCTTTATCTTAACATGTATACTTGTCTCTTTATACTGTCTTATGGTTACATGTTGGTAAAGCCCTTAGGATGTGTACTTGACTACCTGGACAATGATGCGGATCATACTAGTGGGGACATGGTAGTCCATAAGTACATCCTTCAAGGTCCCTAGTCGTGGGTGTATCGAGACAGGGCATCGATATACCAGAGTAGACTAGCGTATACGCTTTTCGACCCCTGAGATGGGCGATGGATGATCCCATATCCATTGGTGTTTGACATCAGAGATGGTATACGGGTACTCAGTGGAGACTGGGTACACTGGACGGACTCGCCGAGAACTCCCAAATGGTATTATACCTCACGTCAGATGGCAGTTCTCAGGTGACACTTGTGCAGGTTAGTCTGTAGACCCGAGATCGTCATAGAGTCTTGTGTGATTTCCATTGTGCTTTGATTTCCACCTTACCACGTCCATGAGGGCGTGCAAAACGGTGGTTTTTGGGTACAGTCCCGAGTCACATGGAGGCAATGAGCGATAGGAGGGGTTTCGTCTCTCCCGGTATTGGGGGTTGATGTTGTGCTGTGCTCGATTGGCCGTAACAGGGAAGTCCCTGGCCAGGGCTGATTCAGAGATTTGCTGGTAAGTGTTACCAGTAGTTTCTCGACCCGTTATGTGCCTCACATCGGCACGACTTATCGGTTATTGGGGTCTGACGTTTACCACCCCTAGACTTGATATGCGGCATATCAGACGAGGAGACCGGACTGTACGGGAAGTGTTGCCGGTTGGCTCGACAGGAGTTGTAGCAGGTTCGCTTGTTTTCTTCTGATCGCTCAATACCCGGGTGGCCGTTACGTTTAGCTGACCGCTTGCGGCTTGGGGGTGCTTGATATGATCATCACCCACTGCCGGCGTATTGATGAGTCTTCGAGTCCCACAAATGAGTTACCAAGTCCAGGCGAAACGTTGTGGTGTGCGTATACGATATGCGCTTGGACCTGATTAAAATGCGCGTATAGGATACCGTATATTGATCGGGCGGCTTGCTTTTGGTGGGGTCATATGTGATATGGCCGGATTGATAAATGAAGTGTTGATTTATCATTTAACCATTAGTTTTCTCACTTGAAATCTTTTCTTGTATTTGATGGATCTATGCATGCATGTATGTTCTCTTTTTAGATTCATGCACATATGGATGTACATACACACATACATGCATACATACATACATCCTTCATGGTTGCTTATACATTGAGAATGGTGGCAATATAAGAATCACACCATGGCTTTTATATGGATTATTATTGCTTTTGAATTAAAACAAAAAGGAAAAGAAAAAGGGTTAAATCATAGAATGTTTCTACACTCTTCTTTACCTTACCATGCTCACCTACCTTTTAACCCCTAGTTTATTTTCCTTTTGTGTTTTTAACTCAAATACAATAATATCTTTATAATTAACCATGGTTTGAAATGAGAGATGGAAAATATATATACTTATATTTTTCATTTTTCTCATGAGAGTTTTTTTCTTCTCTTCTTCTCAAAAAGGCCATCATCTTCATCAACCTTGATCTCTTGCTCTCTAAACTTTTCAAGTGAGAAAAATACTCATAAAAATAGGATTTTGAAGTGAGAAAGAGAACCACAACACCATTCTACACAAGTCTAGCCCACTTGTTTGGAGTGTTACCTTCATTTCGTTCTCTTGATCGGGTGAAGTTGCAAGCTTGGACAAAGCGGACTCCGGGTGGATCATCGTTGACCTAGAGGAGTTCAAGCGGAGCTTTTTCAAACCCCAAGTAGCCGAGGTGTCTAGCGTAGGGAGCTATAAAGGTTGTACTCTCAAAACCCTAGCTTTTCTTTCATGAGTTGATGTGAAAAATCTGAAACCCTAATTTTCTAGGATCGATCCTTTGTATGCTTGCTTAGCACCATAAAAACTTGAACTTTGTGACATGTGATGCTTCCAAACTCTTCATAGGGTGCTAGGTAAACCTTTCATTGGTATCAGAGCCGACCTAGAACATAAGGCGATGGGTTAACGAAGTTAAAACCCCGATCGAACCCGAAAACCACAAAACCAACCCCTCTCTGGACAATTTTTAAAATCTGGGATTTTTGGGAATTAAAAATACTTAAAAAATAAAGCAGGGATTTCTATGAATTACGGCGCAAAAATGATGATGTGATCTGTACGGACCGCCGTGGTTCCACGGCAATACTTTGCTTGTGCTGTGGAACCGCGGCCGTACAGTGAGAATGTGGCAGTTGGGTTGCACAGTAATTCTTGTATCTGAATGTGTTATTCTATGGGTATTTTTAATCTAACTCAAGTGTTGAGAATTTAGGGGTTCATTTTGTTACCATCGATTCGATCGGAGAATTTAATTTTGTTATGTTTCTTTTCCGGATAAATTAGAATGTATTGAAGTGTTTGAACGAGTATTATTTGCTCACTTTTCACGGGGTTTAAAATCTTTCGGAAATACGTGCAAGTTTGTTTGTGGTGGACCCTCTAGAAGACAACAAACCTTAACTCGATTATGTGACCGTCTTGAACTGCCTTTTGAACCTTAGGGTTTGGGGCAGTACGGCGTGCCACATGTGAGGCGTTGGCTTGACCCTTCTACGGCTGGACCGCTACCACTGTGTCACACTCCGGGTTTTTGAACTCCGCTCAAGTGTTGAGCTTTAGCGAATCTTGGGTATTTGATCGTTCGTTCGAAAACTTTAATACCGTCTATTTATCTGGAATTTGATGCAATATATGGAATTCATATAGTTGGACATGAAATACGAAGTATGTGATATTTCGCATTTACGATGTCTAAAGAGAATGTGGATTCCAAATATTGCAGTTTTACACTTTCTTTTCTGTGACCGTAAGTGTAGTATGTCGATATCGCCGGTTTCGTTGCGATACATCAACGACAATTGGGGTACGCATACTTACTTACGTTGATGATATATGATATTATGTGTTGCTGAGATATGATGTGCAGGATTGTCGCGATTGAATAGCCGGGGTTTTTTTTTATGTGAGATGAGAATTTTATATTTTCATTCATGTAAATTTAAATGTAATGTAATATTCTTTTATTTGGGGCACTTCCGGGTTGAGGTTGATGCCACCAGTGCTGTATATTATTTACTTTTCCGCATTAGGATAGACCCAAGGAGGGGAGCACAGGTGACCGGGTTCTAGGGTTCAGTGGGAGGCCATCTCGAGGAGTCGAGACCGGGTCTCCTAAACTCCAGAATTGGTAGGGTCGCTTGCCGCTCTCGTAGGGGTCCAGGGTGTGGGCTTGGCTATTCATCGCGACTGTGGAATCCGTATTTTCTATTATTGGCTAAATACTAAATACGGACGTCCTAGTATATCCCACATTATATCTATGTTTCTGCTGTGATATCTGTGATGTGATCATTTGATATGTTCTGTGATGGATACACTATACACTATATATGATATATTATATAGGCGTTACTTATGTTTTACACCCGTGCTAGCCCTGCCCTGCTCTGCCGTTAGTTACCTAACCTAACGGTGCACGAGGGGACATCGAGGCGAATGCGGATGGCATAAGTGTATGTCGTATTTATCTGTGATGTTTAGGTGACTTAAATGATGTGACTTCATTAATGTGATTAATGAAAGAAAAGAAACCTAAAAGATGTTGTAGAATCAAATTTTTAATAAAAAAATTAGCTACAATTTTGCTTTGCATAGTGATATATATGATATACCCTGCACCTTATTCGATGGGGAAAGAGCCGAGATCCCTTCACTGGGAGTGACCTCTTTAGCAAAACTGGCAGATGCTACAAAACTCGGTTTGGTTTTTGATTGGTTTTTGGAGTTTTGCCTTGCACAGTGATATATATGATATATCCTGCACCTTATTCGATGAGGAAAGAGCCGAGATCCCTTCACCGGGAGTGACCTCTTTAGCAAAACTAATGAAAGCCTCAAAATCCCTCCATTTCAAAATTCACTTGATTCTACAACGATATCAAGTTCATTACGCAATAGGTTTTCAGAAAAACCTGTCGTAGCCCTCCGTCATTTCAGATAAGTCCTACTTAGTATTCGCACTACGTTTGTTGGCCTGCGTCAAGGCGTAGTGAGCGGTAGCTAACTAGTATTTATCTGTTTGTGAATATGATGCAGATTGGATTAGGGTAGTCGTGCGACTTTGTTGGCCTGCGTCAAGGGTCGTACGGGTAGGTTTAATTCAATCAAGAAATGACGGGTTGAACTTGACTAGCGCACTATGGTTTGTTGGCCTGCGTCAAGGTCATGGGACGCTAGGGGCAAAATATTATCGGGAATTTCAAGTGTTGAAATTTGCAATGAGATTGCATACCTTCTATGAGATAGTTGGATCCCGATACCCACTGCGAGTAATTGTTACTCCCGGGAGAGTTTTACACAGGACAATTAGCCGATCAAGTAGGTGTCTAGAAAGGTGTCAACGGGGTTACGCCTCTGGGAAAATGAGGTTTACTTTAATTAGGTCCGTGCGAAAGCATAGGGAACCTCCCTCAAAGTACCGACACTGGCCTGGCTGAAAGATCAGCGAAGTTGTAGGGTGTAATTAATCCGGGCTAGTCTTTCCTTTTAGGGTTTGAAGGAAGATTTGATAAAAACAGTGGGAGCCATCCTGATTAGATAAGATAATAACCAATCTGATCTTGCAAGAGCATACGCTAAAGTGTTTTCTTCTCTCTCTCTCCAGGTAGCGACCATGTCATGCCTTAATCAAGATAATAATATGGATGTATTGACTGAACCCGCATGTTATACTATGCTGGGGAATGTTGGTTCCGTTCTTTCTTATAAGAGTTATAAGACTGAACAGGATATAGGGGAATACCAGGATTCCCATGCCACCCGAATGAAGAAAGTACATGTTGATGCATTTTCTTCGGGTGTGTTCGTTACAGAGAACTGTTTCTCCATTTGCCCTACGTCCTGGGTATTAGATACCGGGTCAGGATCCCATATATGTAATCAGTTACATAGGCTTAGGAAAGGTAGAGAACGTGGAGAAGGTGATAAAGACATAAGAGTTGGAAATGGTGCAATTGTTGCAGCTAAGACCGTCGGGGAATATCACCTTGCATTACCAACTGGTAATACATTGATTCTGAACGAATGCTATTGCATGCCGAACCTGATATGCAACATTATATCGGTTTCTTTGTTGAGTAAAGAGCGATATAATTTTGTATTACAGGATAATATTATGAACAATTTCCGTAACCAAAAGTTGGTTGGATCAGGCACGTTGTGCAATGGCATTTATGTTCTAAATCAATCAACAGTTCTAAGTATAACAAACACACACAAGAGGAAGAGTTCAGAACTGAACGAATCCTTCTAGTTGCATTGTAGGCTGGGTCACATCAATACGACACGACTAGTTAAGTTGCATAAGGATGGATATTTGAATCCGTTTGAATTATCATCTTATGACACTTGCCAGTCATGTCTCAAAGGCAAGATGACCAAAACTCCGTTTACGGGACACGGAGAAAGAGTTACGGAATTCTTGGGACTGGTGCATAGTGATGTATGCGGTCCAATGTCTGCACATGCCAGGAATGGTTCTGCATACTTCATTACATTCACTGACGATCTCTCTAGATTCGGATATGTGTTCCTGATGAAACACAAATCAGAAGCTTTTGAGAAATTTAGAGAATTTAAACAAGAAGTCGAGAACCAAACCGGAAAAAGTATTAAAATCCTTCGATCTGATCGAGGAGGTGAATACTTGAGCAATGAATTCCTGGACTTCCTAAAAGAGAATGGGATTCTCTCTCAGCTGACTCCTCCAAATACACCACAGCACAACGGTGTATCGGAACTGAGGAACCGCACCCTATTAGATATGGTGCGCTCTATGATGAGAACAGCTGAGTTACCTATTTCCTTCTGGGGGTATGCACTGGAAATAGCTGCAGACCTATTGAATATGGTTCCCACCAAATCCGTGCCAACCACTCCATATGAGATATGGAAAGGAAAGAGACCATGTTTTAATTATGTTAAGATATGGGGTTGTCCGGCATATGTAAAAACGCAGAATCCGGACAAACTCGCAGCAAGGTCTATTCTGTGTAAGTTTATTGGATATCCCAAACATTCGCGCGGGTATATCTTCTACCACACCGAGGAACAAAAGGTGTTTGTTTCTCGACATGCCACCTTTTTAGAAAAGGTATTTCTTGAAAAAGAAATTAGTGGCAAGAAGGTAGAACTGGAAGAGGTTCCAGCAATACAGACTACGACAGAAAATTTGGTTGAACCAGAGGATTCGGTAGTTCCCAACGAACCTCAGCCTCTCCACCGATCTAGTAGGGTTCCTCGCCAACCTGAGAGATACTACGGTTTTCTCATGGATGGTGGCAGCGAGGATTGCATCATGGAGGATGATGACCCGACTAGCTTCGAGCAGGCCATCACGAGTGGGGGCTCAGTGAAATGGCTGGATGCTATGCGGCCCGAGATGGAATCCATGTACACCAACAAAGTATGGACTTTGGAAGATGCTCCTGAAGGGGTAAAACCCATTAGGAGCAAGTGGATCTTCAAGAAAAAACTTGGTGTAGATGGGAAAGTGGAGACTTTCAAAGCTAGACTTGTTGCAAAGGGTTTTCGTCAAAGACCAGGTGTGGACTATGACGAATCCTTTTCTCCAGTGGCTATGCTTAAATCCATCCGGATCATGCTTGCCATCGCTGCATATCATGATTACGAAATCTGGCAAATGGATGTTAAGACCGCCTTTCTAAACGGTGATTTAGAAGAGTGCGTGTACATGACTCAGCCAGAGGGCTTCGTAGATAGTGGGAGCAGTGGGAAGGTGTGCAACCTGCTTAAATCCATTTATGGATTAAAGCAAGCATCGCGGAGTTGGAACATCTGCTTTGACGTCGTTATCAAAGAGTTTGATTTCGTCAAAAACGTAGATGAACCTTGTATCTACAAGAAGGTGGCAGTGAGTAAGGTTGTGTTCCTCGTATTGTACGTGGACGACATACTCTTGATAGGAATGACATTCCTATGCTGCAATCGGTCAAGCTCTTCTTATCACAAAGATTCTCAATGAAAGATCTTGGTGATGCCTCCTGCATATTGGGAATTAGGATCTATAGAGATAGATCCAAACGGATATTGGGATTGTCCCAATCCAGGTACATTGACACCATACTAAAGAGGTTTAGTATAGAAGAATCCAAGCGTGGGAACTTACCCACGATCTCTTGAGTCACTCTCTCCAAAGAGATGTCTCCCAAGACTGATTTGGAGAGAGCTCGCATGCAAGAGATACCCTATGCTTCAGCTGTAGGCTCTATCATGTACGCGATGCTATGTACTAGACCCGATGTAGCATACTCACTAAGTGTAGTGAGTAGGTATCAAGCTGATCCTGGAGAAAGTCACTGGACAGCTGTGAAGAGCATTCTCAAGTACTTGCGAAGGACTAAAGAGATGCTCTTGGTGTATGGTAATGGAGAACTCCAAGTGGAGTCCTTTACCGATTCGAGCTTCCAGAGTGATAAGGACGACTCTAAGTCGCAGTCGAGATTTGTCTTTACCCTTTACGGAGGGACGGTTAGCTGGAAGAGTTCCAAGAAGGAAACCGTGGCAGACTCGACGATAGAGGCTGAATACATCGCTGCCAACGATGCTGCCAAAGAGGCTGTCTGGATCAAGAAGTTCATTACTGAACTTGGAGTGGTTCCATCCATTGAGCATCCAATACCTTTGTATTGCGATAACAATGGAGCGGTGGCTTTGGCTAAGGAACCCAGGTCCCATCAGCGATCCAGGCATATTCTGAGGCGGTATCACCTGATCCGGGTGATAGTTGATCGCCGGGAGATCGAGGTAAGGAGGGTTGACACGAAGAACAACACAGCGGATCCACTCATGAAGGACATTCCCCAGATACAGTTTGAGAGACTCTTCGGGATGCTCGGTATGCGATACTACAGCAGCTGGCCCTAGTGCAAGTGGGAGATTGTTAGTTGTATGTATGCCCTAGAGGCCAGTATTGTACAGATGATGTATATTATATTGGATGCTTGGACATATATATAGAGATGACTTTCTTGCTCGATATGATAGTATGCTGTCTGGTTGCTCTTTATCTTAACATGTATACTTGTCTCTTTATACTGTCTTATGGTTACATGTTGGTAAAGCCCTTAGGATGTGTACTTGACTACCTGGACTATGATGCGGATCATACTAGTGGGGACATGGTAGTCCATAAGTACATCCTTCAAGGTCCCTAGTCGTGGGTGTATCGAGACAGGGCATCGATATACCAGAGTAGACTAGCATATACGCTTCTCGACCCATGAGATGGGCGATGGATGATCCCATATCCATTGGTGTTTGACATCAGAGATGGTATACGGGTGCTCAGTAGAGACTGGGTACACTCGACGGACTCGCCGAGAACTCCCAGATGGTATTATACCTCACGTCAGATGGCAGTTCTCAGGTGACGCTTGTGCAGGTTAGTCTGTAGACCCGAGATCGTCATAGATTCTTGTGTGATTTCCACTGTGCTTTGATTTCCACCTTACCACGTCCATGAGGGCATGCAAAACAGTGGTTTTTGGGTACAGTCCCGAGTCACATGGAGGCAATGAGCGATAAGAGGGGTTTCGTCTCTCCCGGTATTGGGGGTTGATGTTGTGTTGTGCTCGATTGGCCATAACAGGGAAGTCCCTGGCCAGGGCTGATTCAGAGATTTGCTGGTAAGTGTTACCAGTAGTTTCTCGACCCGTTATGAGCCTCACATCGGCACGGCTTATCGGTTATTAGGGTCTGACGTTTACCACCCCTAGACTTGATATGCGACATATCAGATGAGAAGACCGTACTGTATGGGAAGTGTTGCCGGTTGGCTCGACGGGAGTTGTAGCAGGTTCGCTTGTTTTCTTCTGATCGCTCAATACCTGGGTGGCCGTTACGTTTAGCTGACCGCTTGCGGCTTGGGGGTGCTTGATATGATCATCACCCACTGCCGGCGTATTGACGAGTCTTAGAGTCCCACAAAGGAGTTACCTAGTCCACGCGAAATGTTGTGGTGCGCGTATGCGATATGCGCTTGGACCCGATTAAAATGCGCGTATAGGATACCGTATATTGATCGGGCGGCTTGCTTTTTGTGGGGTCATATGTGATATGGCCGGATTGATAAATCTAGTGTTGATTTATCATTTAACTATTAGTTTTCTCACTTGAAATCTTTTCTTGTATTGATGGATGTATGCATGCATGTATGTTCTCTTTTTAGATTCATGCACATATGGATGTACATACACACATACATACATACATACATCCTTCATGGTTGCTTATACATTGAGAATGGTTGCAATATAAGAATCACACCATGGTTTTTATATGGATTATTATTGCTTTTGAATTAAAACAAAATGGAAAAGAAAAAGGGTTAAATCATAGAATGTTTCTACACTCTTCTTTACCTTACCATGCTCATCTACCTTTTAACCCTTGGTTTATTTTCCTTTTGTGTTTTTAACTCAAATACAATAATAACTTTATAATTAACCATGGTTTGAAATGAGAGATGGAAAATATATATACTTATATTTTTCATTTTTCTCATGAAAGTTTTTTTCTTCTCTTCTTCTCAAAAAGGCCATCATCTTCATCAACCTTGATCTCTTGCTCTCTAAACTTTTCAAGTGAGCAAAATACTCATAAAAATAGGATTTTGAAGTGAGAAAGAGAACCACAACACCATTCTACACAAGTCTAGCCCACTTGTTTGGAGTGTTACCTTCATTTCGTTCTCTTGATCGGGTGAAGTTGCAAGCTTGGACAAAGCGGACTCCGGGTGGATCATCGGTGACCTAGAGGAGTTCAGGCGGAGATTTTTCAAACCCCAAGTAGCCAAGGAATCTAGCGTTGGGAGCTACAAAGGTTGTACTCTCAAAACCCTAGCTTTTCTTTCATGAGTTGATGTGAAAAATTTGAAACCCTAATTTTCTAGGATCGATCCTATGTATGCTTGCTTAGCACCATAAAAACTTGAACTTTGTTACATGTGATGCTTCCAAACTCTTCATAGGGTGCTATGTAAACCTTTCACCAATTTCCCTTATCTGGACGCAAATTGCGGCCAGAATGAATATATCTACGGCCTGGGGTTGGAGTTAGGGGCTCGGGTCTCTGCGGTAGCTTCTTATGTGCCTGCACGACACCCAGTAATCCCAAAATCAATTCTAGTGGCCCCGGGTTGCTCCAGATTCCAAAAATACGCTCACAAATCACACATTTATCCGATGTCGTGGTTTTTAAATCCGTATACCAGGTTTCAAGTCTCTGTTTTGGTTCATAATTCAAGCACTAGGGTGTTGAGGTGGCCTCTACTGATCTCAATTTCACAACACAACTCTCAATTCCCTCAAACCCTAACTAGGTCTTCCTTAATTCCACAACATCACCCGATATCGATTCAATTTTAACATAGGGGTATAAGTAATGCAAAAACTAATCTAATGGTTCAGTAAATAGCTCATTTGGCAACTCAAGAAAATTCTTGAGTTGCTCCAAGTGGCCAAATTCCTAGCTTTCTTGGTCCAATGTGTAGATCTTGAGCTTGTTCACACTTTTTGTGAAAAGGTAGTGGGGTTTTGAGTTTGTTTCTGAGGTGATTTGGGACTTGAAGAGGGGAGGGAGAAGAGGGAGAGGCAGCAGCTGAAGGAGAAGAGGAGGAGGGAGAGGAAATGGTGAAGGAAATGGCTAAGTCAACACTAACCCTTCTCTTTTCTCTCTCACCCATACCTACTACCATATTCCCTTTTATTTTTCTTTTCTTTTATTTTCCCTCTAAATCCTTTCTCACTCAAATAGTAAACCCAAACAATATGGTAGAAAATAAAACACAGGTGTAGAAAAATGATATATGCATGTTTTGCACAAAACACCCCCAAAATCCGATTAGCGATTTTTAATCGCGATTAGCACTAAATTAGCATATAATTAATCATAAAAACTTTAAAATGGCTTAACCCCATAAAATACCCTATTTTGGAATTTCCCATAATTTTTCCAAAATTTTCCCCATTTATTTGTATTTAATTATACCGAAATATTAAAATATTCATTAAAATAATATTAAATTATAAAAATTCCAAAAAATAATATTTTATTATTTTGAAATGTTACATGCTCGAGATGATAGTATGCTATCTGGTTTGTCTTTATCATCGTATACATGCTTTAGTTCACTATTGCATGATGATAGAGCCCATAGGATTCTTGCTTGACTGCCAGCAGTATGATGGCGATCATATACGTGGGAGCTGGGGTTTGTAAGCACATCCTTAATGTGTCCCTTGTCGTGGGAGTTTCGAGACAGGGCATCGATACTACAGAGTAGACTAGTGTATACAGTCGAGACCCCGACGAGGGGCGGTGGCCGGTCTCACAAGCCATTGGTGTCAGTTGGTTCACCTAAGATGTATACAGGTGCCCATTGGGTTATGAGTACACCGGACAGGACTTGTCGGGAACATGCTAGTTGGTATTATACATATCGTCAGATAGCAGTTCCCTGGTGACATGTGTACAGGTTAGTTTGTCGACTTGAGATCGTCATTTGTCTCGTGTGAGTTCCCACTGTGCTTTGATTTCTACCCTACTACGCTCAAAGGAGACGTGCAAACAGGTATTTTTTGTGTACAATCCCGAGCCACATCGAGGAAGTGAGCGGATCGTCGGGGATTCGTCTCTCCCGGTATTGGAGGTTGATGTCGTACAGTGCATGGGTGGCCATCACTAGAAATCCTCGGCCGAGGTAGTGGAGAATTACTGATTTGGATCAGTAGTTTCTCAAGTGGTGATGGGCTTCATACCGACATGAATTATCGCATTATTAGGGGTCTGACTTTATCCACCCCCCTAGGCCGATATGCGATACTCATAGACGAACGGACCGGACTGTATGTATATTGTCACTGTTAGGCTCAGTATGGTTTATGGATGAGTTCGCTCGTCAGCTTCCCTTTCATTCAATACATAGGCAACCGTTACGAACAGCTTTTACCTCTGACATGCTAGTGGTTATACCCAGTGCCAGTGTGTTGATGAGTCATTAGAGTCCCCCACAGACTGTTTCCCAAGTTCGGGCGAAACGTTGTAAAGGCCGTATGGTTTTATGGCAGGGTTCAGAAAATGCACGTGCGTTTTCGCACGTGTCATATTTCGGGAAGATAATACTGGTAGGCTTTGGTTTTAGCCGGATCTGAGTATTATACTGTGTAGATATAATATCTTTGTCTCAGTTGCATTTGTATTCGGTTGTAATACAAATGCAGGTATATTTATACTGATACGGGGTTATCCTGAAATTCGTTTCGGGATCGCTTTTGGAAGTTGCCAGTTTCCAGTTTTCTATCACCCATCTTTAACATTTGGTTAAAGACGGATTTATTTTTTTTGATGAGTGTGGAAGGTTCTGGAAGGTTCTAGATTGGTGATAAGGGTTGTAACTCATTCATTAGCATTAATTGGATGATGACTTGTTAAGGTGACTCATTAGTTTTCATTTAATGTTTTAATGATGTGTTTAATGAGTCAACCTTTTCAATTAATTCCTTTTGTTTTTGATTAAGATCTTTTGCTTTGTGGTCACCTCCTCCCTTCCTACACTCACCCCCCCACCTCCATATAATGGCCGACCACTTCTTTTGGTGGGCTATGGTTGTTGATTTGAAAAAGGATGCAAGTATTTGGTTCATGGAAATTAGTATACTCCATTTCTCATTTCACCCGATACAAAAAGGCAACTTCATTAACCGTTCGTCCATGGCTTTGGACGTAGCAAGACAAAGTGTTCTACTCATTCTCTACATCATCTTGGTCATCTCTTTTAGCAAACTTGACGACCGAGTTGCCTCGGTTCAGAGGCGGGAGCCCGTTTAAAGATCCGTCGACGTGGTGCCACCTGGACGAGAAGACTGGAGATTCAGGAGATCGGAGCAGCCGCAACAAAGCTTAGGATGATGGTTGAAGACCGAAGGACTCGTATCGTTCGGTATAACATTTCTACCGCTTTGTAGTTTGTTAGTTTAGCTTTAATGGCAGATCCGGGTTATAGTACACGATAGCGCCAGTTCGTAAAAAGTTTTTGTTTCGCATTTGGCGTCTGTTAGACGGCCGGGGCGCTACTGTGGACTTACAGTGGTATGAGAGCCTCACCATTAAGCTTTACTAACTTGTGCTAACACGTTTAAAACATCGATCGAACGGATTTTCGAAAATCGCAATTTCCATGTGTAAACTTTCTGTCGATTTTAGACAGTGTCTAAAAATTATTTTGATCATCCCAGAAAATTGAGCAGGGTTTTTTAAGCTAACTGTAGAAATTTGGTCACGTGACCCTACAAGACCGCCGTGGATCCGCGGTCAAACATAGGGTTTGACCGCCCATCTGCGGCCAGTCTGTGGGTTCAGTGTTTCAAATTTGTACAGTGGCTTTATAAGTGGGAATTGTGGTTTTTGGTATATTTCTTTTGGGCCCAGATTTTATTACTGTACAGCAGATGTTTGTGGGGCCCACTTCGGGAAGTTTTGTCGATCGAAATTTTAAACTTGTTAGTATCAGTACTTACTTTATATCTCCGACCGGGAATGTCATTCGAGCGGTAAATTGCGTCTAATTGCTATAGTTCTTTTAGACAGGTTTGCGAACGTGACATTCGTGTTGATGTTCTGTGTTATGCTGTAATGTTGCGGATATGTCGTGGTGGATAGCAGTGTGCAATGGTAGTGCAGTTTGAATTTATTTGTACATTTGATATTGCGGGGCGAGCGTCCAACATGTGGACTGCCGTCACTGCCTGTTTGTATAATATTCTTTTGGGGCACGACCGGGCTGAGGTCGATGTACCCGTTGTATTTTTTTTCATTTATGTACTAGGATTACCCGCGACGAAGTGCACGGATAGCCGGGTTCTAGCAGGCAACGTGTCCGTATCTCATGTCTTTGAGAGACAAAGGGACCTCACTCTAGAACTGGAAGACTATTCGCCGCACTCGTAGGGGGTACAGGTTGGCCCAAGAAGGGGTGCTCAAGTTATCGTATTCCGTGAAGTGCCGGGTGGTCCATTCACTATGCTGCAGGGGGCTGCCTCGCTTCAGGTTTTGGCGGGTAACTTGCCGCACCCGTAGGGGTCTAGGTTTCATTGGACAGGTTATCCAAACGAACAGGGGAACGTCTGGTTTCAGTAGCGGCTCTATGAAATCCGGGGATCCTACATTATCTGTATTGTTCTGTGATGCTTATTACTTTTCTGTAATGTTGCATATTATCACGCCTGGAGCGATTATTGTATATTTGTATATATACTATTAGATGTTGTATATGTTTTACACCCGCGCTAGTCTATTCCCCGCTCTGTCGTTAGTTAAGTAATCTAACGGGTGATGACAGGACCCAGAGACGAATGCGGATGACATATACGTACATTTTATTTTTCGTTCTTTTCTGGTGTGATTGATTGATGGGACTGCGTTGATTCTTATCAATGCAAGTAAAACAAACCTATATTTGATGTTGTTGGAACAAATTTTAAAAAGTATTATTACAAAGACATTTCCTTTTGTTTTGCATAGTGATATTCGGTTATGAATTCCAGCACCTCATTCGACGAGGAAAGGGCCGAGATCCCTTCACCGGGAGTGACCCCTTGGGCAGAAGTTTGCGTCAGGGTAATAACTTTACTATAGTCGATTACAAGTTGCTTTGCATCGCGGTATTCGGTTAGAATATCCTGCACCTCATTCTACGAGGAAAGAGCCGAGATCCCTTCACTTGGAGTGACCTCTTTAGCAAAGGTTTTCGTCACTATATTTTTATAAAAAGCTATCAAGTTCCTTCAACGAGATCAAGTTCATTACGTTAATGGTTTTTCGCCAAAAACCAGCCGTAGCCCTCCATCATTTCTTTTGGGTATTCAGTAGTATTCAAGCTATGTATTTTGGCCAAAGTCAAGGCATAGTGTTTGGTAGCTGCTAGGTATTCATCTGTTGCATAGATAGATGAGTTGGTTTGGGACAGTCGTTCTGCCATTTTGGCCAAAGTCAAGAGCATGTGCGGGTGGGTTCAAATTGACCTGGATAGTGACGGGTAGAACTTGGCATGTCACTTATGACATTTTGACCAAAGCCAAGGTCATAAAAGCATGGGGCAAAAATCATATCGAGAGTTTCAAACATACTGAAACTTACCAGGCATGCGCATACCTTCTGGAGTGTGATAACTTGAGTGGCTTCCATCAAGTTATCATGCGATGATAGTTGGATCCCGATTCCCACTGATGAGTCGATTTACTCTTCGGGTGATCCTGACAAATTCTTCTTTCAGGTTTGGAGGAGAATTTGAGATAACAGTAGGAGGTTTCCTGATTAGATAAAGTGATAACCATTATGATCTAGGTTAGAGTGCACGCAAAGTGTTTCTTTTCTCTCTCTCTCTCTCTTTGTCTACGACCTTTGACCGACCCTAGACTATGACTCACTGACCAAGTTGACTGAACCTTCTTAAAATACTAGCTTTTGGATTGTCTAAGTTGCATAAGTCATTGTCGCTCCTTCTTTTACCCTTTGTATTTCTCAGAACATCCTGTATTACTACTGACATCCACTTCCATTGGATAGATCCATCGTATGGTTATATACGAACTCGAAGGGACTTCTTCGAGGATGGATCCAGGTTCAGGAGAAATAGAATTGGTTTATTCAGTTATCTTTTATTATCACCTTCTCTCAGGTTGCGAGGGCTCCTTAGTCTAGGAGAGTACACCTATTACGCTTATTGGATAGTCTTATTCCAAACCGTAGGCAGGTGCCGAAAGGTAGGGAATGAAGAAAACCAATTAGCCTAAGTAGGGTGTGCAGAAGGTAATAACTAAAGACAAAATAAAGGGATTAAAAAGAGGGCAAAGTAAATTGCATCTGTTAACGTTCACGACCAAACCGCGTACTTCATCGCCACTCCTATTTCACTTTTAATAGAATAAGGAATTATTCAGTTGTCTTTTATCATCACCTTCTCTCAAGTTGCGGGTACTCCTTGGTTTAGGAAAGTACACCTATTATGCTTACTGGATAGTCTTCTTCCAAACCATAGGCTGGTGCCGAACGGTAGGGAAGGAAGAAAACCACTTAGCCTAACAATGGTGTACAAAAGGTAATGAATAAAGACAAATAAAGAGATTAGGGGAAGATGGCAAAGAGATATTTGGTTAAAGTCATGAATTGGATTATGGAAGAGGCATTACTAGGAATACCATGATACCCCTTCGAAACATTTTCATGTTTCAGTGCATTGTTAAAGGAAAACTGTTTTCCCGACAAGATACTTACTCCAGGGTATGTATTTACCAGGTTTCTGTTAGTTATATGTATGCCCTAGAGACCATTACTGTACATTGGATGTATATTGTAGTGGATGCTGGGACATATATAGGGAGGACTTTCTTGCTCGACAGGATAGTATGCTATCTGGTTGCTCTTTACCTTAACGTGTACACAGATTGTCTCTTTATTACATGTTGGTAAAGCCCTTAGGATGTGTACTTGACTACCTGGACTATGATGCGGATCATACTAGTGGGGACATGGTAGTCCATAAGTACATCCTTGAAAGTCCCTAGTCGTGGGTGTATCGAGATGGGGCATCGATATACCAGAGTAGACTAGCGTGTACCTTCTCGACCCATACTGATGGGCGATGGATGATCCCATATCCATTGGTGTTTGAAATCAGAGATGATATACGGGTGCTCAGTAGAGACTGGGTACACTGGACGGACTCGCCGAGAACTCCTAGATGGTATTATACCTTACGTCAGATGGCAGTTCTCTGGTGACACTGGTACAGAGTAGTCTGTTGACCCAAGATCGTCATAGAGTCTTGTGTGGTTCCCACTGTGCTTTGATTTCCATCTTACCACGTCCAAGAGGGCGTGCAAAACGGTGGTTTTTGGGTACAGTCCCGAGTCACATGGAGGCAATGAGCGATAGGAGGGGATTCGTCTCTCCCGGTATAAGGGGTTGATGTTGCGCTGTGTTCGATTGGCTATAACAGGAAATCCCTGGCCAGGGTTGCTGAGATTTACTGGTAAGTGTTACCAGTAGTTTCTCGAATTGTTATAGACCTCATATCGACACGACTTATCGAGCTATTGGGGTCTGACGTTTACCACCCCTAGGCAAGATATGCGACATATCAGACGACGAGACCGGACTGTACGGTAGTGTTACTGGTTGGATTCACTGGAGTGTGAGCGGGCTTGCTCGTCGATCTTCTGATCGCTCAATACCGGGGTGGCCGATACGTTTAGCAGACCGCTTGCGGCTTGTGGGTGTTTGATATGATCATCACCTGCTGCCGGCGTATTGACGAGTCTTTACAGTCCTACACAGAGGTTTCCTGGCTCAAGCAAAACGAAATAGGAGCGCATATGAGATATGTGCGGGACCGAGAATAATACCAGTATGTGATACTGTATTCGATTCTCGCGATTTGTAACATTGATCGGTTATATGCGTTATAGCCGGGTTATCGGATCAAGTGTTGATTCGATAAGTTGTTACTATTGATATTAGTCGGTTATATGCGATATGACCGGGTCGTTAAATCAAGTGTTGATTTAGTGATTTAATGTATAATTATATATTTGATATATCACTTTACATTAACTAATATAGGTTCACTTAAATGGATTTTCTCACTTGAAGTTCATAAGTTGTATATGTGATATACTTTTGTGCACTTGATTGTATCATGTTTGATGATACTTGTTAACTTGGTTAAGTGTAAAGATTAAACCATGGTTAAGTTAATGATTAGGGTTTTGATTATCTTATTTATTTATTTATTTATTTGTTTTGGAAAAGATAAACAAAGAATGGTGGCTTTGTTTGTTTGTTTGTTGAAGATTCATGAAGCTTTGACTTAGTCACCATTCTTGTCTTCATACTTAACCCTAACCATTTAAACAAACCATGGTCTATTCTCTACACTTAACTAAGGTTAGTATTATGATAAGCATTGATTTTCCTTTTCATTTTAATAACTTATCATAATATTATCATCTTCTTCTTCTTCATCTTCAAAGAAGAAAAGCTTGCCTCATCAATGGCAAGTGATGAAATCATGTGAGAAATCCAATTCTAAAGTGAACCCACTTCCTATTTCTTCATCCTCTACCTCTTGCCAAGTAGTATAGGGTGTTTCCTTCACAAGTTTTCAAGGCTTGGTGAAGGTGGAGCTTGATCTAGTGATGCCTCGACGTAGATCATCTTCGGCATCGTCGTCGATGACCTAGCCCGCTTTTTCTCCGATGAAGCCGATGCAAGAGTCATGGTTCGATTTGGACAGCGGAGAGGACTTCATCATGGAGCTATGGAGGTGGAGAAACGGATCTACAAAGGTTGTATTTCCGTTCTTTTAGTTTAGTTGTAAACTAGTTTCTTTTTCGCCTAAAAATCTAGTCAACGATCTAGTCTAGGGTTCCTCGGCACCGCAATTTTTCAAATTGGCATGGTTGATGCCTTGTGAGACCTCCTTGGTGTGCCTAGGAACCTTTCAGTTTCATTCTCATATCTGTATGGTTTTACAGATGATAAGTGGGATTAAGTTATTGGGAATTAGGTGATAATCCTCATTATATCGGAATTCGTTGTAATTGGTGATATTTGAGGAAATCGCCTGGGTACAGTTTTCAACCTGCAATGCACAGGTTTTGAGTTATTCAACTCAGCGGACTTATACAGAGTATTGTATGTTGTCCAGTGTCCGTCAGGACAAAGGGGTAAGTCCTCATACTATGTTCTGTTTACTTATGACTTCTCTATTTTTTAGACAAGTATTTCGTAGAAATACAATATCTAAGTTTTGAGAAGTTGTGGGTATAGGAATAAAGTAGAGAACCAGGTGTCGCAAGTATCAGGATTCTTCAAAGAAATCGAAGATGTAGATTCTTGTGATTGGTATTCAGTTGATAGTAATGGTTTTGAGAAACTTGTTTCTCTTTTATGTTACTCATAATTGGATGGATTCCTAAGTTGAGTAATGCTGAGTAGCCTCTCTCCATTAAGTTGATATGCAATGGAGACAGTTGCATGATTTGAATCTGGTTCCAATTAAATTAGTGCCTCTATTTCTATATTGTATATAGAATGGTTCATATCTTAACGATGTTAAGGTAAGGGGAGTTGTCCAGCTTATTCTTAAAACCAGACACTGGATAACTCAAGGCACGTTTCTGTAATAGTTGTTTGTGGGTTGACCCTGGCTTTGACGAGGGTTGACATTTCTACCATCTGGAAGATCAATAGTGATATTGTTCTTGACTCGCCACAGTTTTAGTAAAATGGATTTTTTCAGAAAACAGTAGTGGGAGTATGGTAGAACTAGAAGTGATTCCAGAACCGCAAATGATTACGGAAAATTTAATAAGACCTATATATTCAATGAGTTTTGACATTCCAATAGACACTCCACAGATATGGTGGGTAACCTCAGACACCCGAGAGGTACTCCGGTAGCCTCAAGGATGGTGACAGGGAGGTTCTTGTTTACCCAGACTTGATACTACGGTTGTTCCAGGCTATGAGACCCGGTAGAAGAATAAGTATAGCGTCATTCTAAATTAGCTTTAGAAGTGTACGTATATATTATTCTGCCAGAGGGTTATCGTAGTCAGTGGGAGCAGCGGAAGCAAAGTGGGCAAGTAGCTTATGTCTATTTATAGACTTCAGCAGTTATAGCGGAGATAGATCATCTAATTTTAATGAGACAGTCATGGCTTTGACTTCATCAGAATAGGGGATGGATCTGTTGAGAAGGTAGTAGGGTGTGATGTCCTAGTATTTGGATGACATACATAGAGTAGGAAGTAAAATTCCTATACTACGATCGGTTGTACTTTGGTAGTCAAACAGTTGTTTCTCCACGAAGGATATGGATATAATATCAGACATTCTGGTTACTAGATCTATGGTTTTAGATCTAGATTTTGGTAGTTTCCCAATGTGGGTACTTTGACAGTATTCTAATAGTATTTTAGAATATATGACTCCTGGCATGGTGTACCTGCAGGTGATGGAGTCACCCTCTCTAAAAATGTCTTACAGACTAAAGGGGAGAGGGATGTACATGATTGGCAGATCACTTGCTTAGGCAATTGAGTCAATCGTGAGATGTCAAGTACCACACCAGATGTTGTTTTTGCACTAGATGCGATAAGTTTATATTAATCCAATCCTAAACAAACATAAGGAAGCAGTTTTAGAACATAAGTGAATGTACTTGGTATTTGATGATGGCAGCCTCCTTAGGGAGACAGTTATCATTCCAGGCTTCCAAGGTGACATGGATGACAAATTGATTGTCAGAGTCATAGTTTTCTCTCTGATGAGGGACATTATTATGGACAGGTGGTCCAAGTGGATACTGTGGGAGGCATGGTGCTAGATACTGATTAGGTTCAGTGATCACTACAGTCTAAGAAGTTTGGATTTGGAGTTCGTTTATGAACTAGATCACATCAGATATTCAGACATATTCTAAGACAGGTATTACTCGATTCGGGAGATGGCTTTCACGAACTTGAGATTAAGAGAGACATAGAAAGAAACATCGGGGCGGATCCACTCACTGAGACTATTTCTCGAACATAAGAGTTTTACAAACTAGCTTTGTGAAATTGATTAGTAGAGGAGTTGGATGTTCGGAATCACACGGGCTGTAAGTATGCGACATCGCAATAATTAGCCTTAAGTGCAAGTGGGAGATTATTGGATATAGTGCCCTCAAAGTCAATTATTGGATCGCAGGTACGTGAATACAATGATTGAGGTAGGACCTATACCGATATGACAGTCTTGCTCGAGATGATAATATGCTATCTGGTTTGTCTTTATCATCGTATACATACTTTAGTTCACTATTTCATGATGATAGAGCCCATAGGATTCTTGCTTGACTGCCAGCAGCATGATGGTGATCATATACGTGGGAGCTGGGGTTAGTATGCACATCCTTAAAGTGTCCCTAGTCGTGGGAGTTTCGAGACAGGGTATCAATACTCCAGAGTAGACTAGTGTATACAGTCGAGACCCTGGCGAGGGGTGGTGGCCGGTCTCATAAGCCATTGGTGTCAGTTGGTTCACCTAATATGTATATAGGTGCTCATTGGGTTATGAGTACACCGCACAGGACTCGCCGAGAACATGGTAGTTGGTATTATACATATCATCAGATAGCAGTTCCCTGGTGACAGGTGTATAGGTTAGTTCGTCGACCTGAGATCGTCATTTGTCACGTGTGAGTTCCCACTGTGCTTTGATTTCTACCCTACCACGCTCGAAGGAGACGTGCAAACAGGTGTTTTTTGGGTACAGTCCCGAGCCACATGGAGGCAGTGAGCGGATCGTCGGGGATTCGTCTCTCCCGGTATTGGGGGTTGATGTCGCACCGTGCACAGGTGGCCATCATTAGAAATCCTCGGCCGAGGTAGTGGAGAATTACTGATTTGGATCAGTAGTTTCTCAGGTGGTGATGGGCTTCATACCGACACGAATTATCGCGTTATTAGGGGTCTAACTTTATCCACCCCCCAGGAAGATATGTGATACTAATAGACGACCGGACCGGACTGTATGTATATTGTCACTGTTAGGCTCAGTAGGGTTTATGGATGAGTTCGCTCGTCAGCTTCTCTTTCATTCAATACATAGGCAACCGTTACGTACAGCTTGTACCTCTGACGTGCTAGTGGTTATACCCAGTGCCAGTGTGTTGATGAGTCATTTAAGTCCCCCACAGACTCTTTCCTAAGTTCGGGTGAAACTTTGTAGAGGCCGTATGGTTTTATGGCAGGGTTCGGAAAATGCATGTGCGTTTTCGCACGTGCCATATTTCGGGCAGATAATACTGGTAGGCTTTGGTTTAAGCCGGATCCGAGTATTATACTGTGCAGATATAATATCTTTGTCTCAGTTTCATTTTTATTCGGTCGTAATACAAATGTGGGTATGTTTATACTGATACGGGGTTATCCTGAAATTCGTTTCGGGATCGCTTTTGGAAGTTGCCAGTTTCCAGTTTTCTATCGCCCATCATTAACATTCGATTAAAGACGGATTTATCTTTTCTTGATGAGTGTGGAAGTTTCTAGAAGCTTCTAGATTGGTGACAAGGGTTGTGACTCATTCATTAGCATTAATTGGATGATGACTTGTTAAGGTGACTCATTAGTTTTCATTTATTGTTTTGATGATGTGTTTAATGAGTCACCCTTTTCAATTAATTCCTTTTGTTTTTTATTAAGATCTTTTGCCTTGTGGTCACCTCCCCCCTTCCTACACTCACCCCCACCTCCATATAATGGCCGGCCACTTCTTTTGGTGGGCTATGGTTGTTGATTTGAAAAAGGATGCAAGTATTTAGTTCATGGAAATTAGTATACTCCATTTCTCATTTCACCCGATACAAAAAGGCAACTTCATTAACCGTTCGTCCATGGCTTTGGACGTAGCAAGACAAAGTGTTCTACTCATTCTCTACATCATCTTGGTCGTCTCTTTTAGCAAACTTGATGACCGAGTTGCCTCGGTTCAGAGGCGGGAGCCCGTTTAAAGATCCGTCGACGCGGTGCCACCTGGACGAGAAGACAGGAGATTCAGGATATCGGAGCAGCCGCAACAAAGCGTGGGATGATGGTTGAAAACCAAAGGTCTCGGATCGTTCGGTATAACATTTCTACCCACTTTGTACTTTGTTAGTTTAGCTTTAATAGCAGATCCGGGTTATAGTACACGATAGCGCCAGTTTGTAAAAAGTTTTTGTTCCGCATTTACCGTCTGTTAGACGGCCGGGGCGCTACCGTGGACTTACAACTACAACCTATGTAGTGTTAGTATTTTAAACTTAACCAGAGACTAGAACCCCAAACCCGAAACATAGAAATCCCCGATATCGGGTTTGTGTAGGAATTGAGGTGTTATTGGAGATCTGCTATCACCCGGGGACCCTAGAAATTATTTAGCAAAGACTTAGAGATGTGCAGGAAACCTAGAAGCTAACCCCAAAACCCGAGACCACATAGGAAAGTTTGGACCGCAAATAATCCCTTTTTGGCCGCAAATTGCGGCCTTGGTATGAGCAAATTGGCTCGTTCTTGGTCCATGGCTCCATTTTAGGTTAATTAGACCTCCCCTATATGCAAAATTGGCTAATTTCACCTGAAAAAAAATCTGGAGATGTTTTCTTGTGTTGCTGTTTCGTTTTGCGACTTCGTTTTAACTTTGGTTTTGGTATTTGGGTTTTAACTCGATGGTTTGACGTTTGTACATCGACATCGAGGATTTGTTTGGCCTTTCTTTCATGCGTAGTCCATTGGTTCTAACCTATGTACCTTTCGTATTCCGTACCGGATTTCTCGTATTTGATTCTTGTTTACGATAAGATATTCATTGAATTGTAGGTACCTCCACGTGGACTTCGGACGATGAAGAAGAGAATGGCGACATCGACTTCGGCAAGTAAGAATCAAGGTGGGTAGATATATATCTACGGGGAAAGTCGGGTGGATGGCATATAGCACCCCCGCAGTTTCGTAGTGTAATCTATGAATATGTTATTTATATATATATATATATATATATATGAATATGTGTATGTTGAGACTTAAATGATTATCAAGATAGGCTTTAGGTGTTCACGGGTTAGATTTAGAGTAATTTGAAGATAGTGCTTATTATATAGTTTCTTAATCGCGAAACCCTAGAGTAAAGATTGGCGCACACACGCATACATTTGATTTTCTTGTGCGTATATGGGGATATATTTATATATGTATGTATGTATGTGAGTATGTATATATATATATATGTATATGTATATGTATATGTATACACGTCTGATGAGGATACTATATGATACTTTGAGAGGAGTTGATGTGATTGTGCATGATGTCGTGAGATCGGTGATGTGATTTGGGTCGTATTATGATATACGACATGATATATGAGTGGATCGTTGGGTGATGTGTTTTCATACACACGCGGTTATATGTTGATGGTATCGGAATGTACTAGACTTAGATCAGTTCCTTAGTTCATGATATTAAGATGATGATACCATATGAATAATGTGTTATATATGATATTCGACCAGTACGCCGATTTTGGGATGCCGTACGAGTGATTTACCGTACGAGATATAAAAATTATGATAGATCCGCACTCATGATTCGAGGATGTCGTATTATATTTTGTATCGTACATGACGATATTGAGGCGGGATCACCGACTACTAGATATATATATATCGACTCAGACTTAGATGTATTTCCTTACCCTTTTGATTAGTCATGTAGTTTACCTGGTAGATGTTAGATTTGGGCTCGAGTCATACTTATTTCCAAAACTAATGAATCGTGAGTATTTTAAAGACAGGTTAAGGGATACTATGGATATTTCGAAGGACGTACATTTTCTTAAAACACCGTAGCACCTATTTTCTAAACACCACAATTCGTGCTATTTCAAATGCCAAAACTGTATGACTCGTATATATAATATATATTATTTATTGCTGCGTTTACTATTCATTTTCCGTATATTCTTGCTATTCACATCGCATTGCATGCCTAAATGTGTTTTTGTAGTTGTTATGAAACCCATGCTGTCAGGACACCAGCACCATTACCGATGATGCGTATGCTCCACGTACACCTGCTTGCCGGCTCACACACATCATCATCGGCAATTGCTATGTCACATACATTTTAGAGAATATTACTTTATTGATATCGCTTGTTAGCTGATAGTTCCAATATATCATTACTGTGCTAGTTTAGATATTGCATTCTTTACAAAGATACCCGTTCATGTATACATATTCATTGTCATGAAATATTATGGTATTTTAGGCCTGTAATTCACTGTTTATTTACTCTTGAGATTTGGATTTCGGATTTCCATGAGATTTCTGGATTTGGAGAAACCGAAAGAATTTTATAAATTCGTTATCATTTTAAAGATAGAAAATTGCGGTTTTCTCAGGATATGATGTGAGATATGTCCACCATGAGTTTTCTCGGCTTTTGAGCAGTATCATACACCCGACTCGAGGAGGAGGAGGAACCGTCTGCGGGTGCATGGTAGACCCAGTGCGGTACCCCGGGGCAAGATGGTCGTAGATGATGGTGTTGAGCCTGGCAGGGGAGCACTACCGACCGGTTATTTGTGACGTGGTGGATATCTGGAGTATACCGACATAGTCTTGAGATTTGATGATTTGGGCCAGTCCGGATTGTCGTTGCCCAGGGGCCAGTCCGGATTGCCGGAGCTCGAGATATTGAGACAATGAGGTATTGAGACTATATGATCGTGGCCAGTCCGGATTGCCGGAGCCCGAGATATTGGATATTGGGATATATGTTTTTTGTCGATGCTTGACACGGATTCTATATTGATTTCATTGATGATACCTCAATTTTTATATACATAAATCTCACTAAATTAAGGAAACAGTTTTCTCATTCATGATGTATTCTCTTTTCGTTTGTAATGCATTTGCACATAATATTAGTGACATATTGCTACCTGAGGCACTGACACGAGCACTTGATATTACACTTATGTGTAGATAGTTTCAGGGTTATATTATTTGAGGATATTACTACCGTATGACCTAGGATAGAGTCATATATGCGATTTCTGCTCGGTGATGTTTTCTACTCATGAGTTGGAAACTCACCCCCGTTGTGCCACAGTTTCTTGCAGGTTTTGCCGTACAGGTTTTCTTGGCAGCTTTGCTGGCACACTACTTCATTCCGGGTGGTTGCTTAGTAGGTGGGCTCACTCGCATCGTGACCACCATTGTACTTTATTTATATTCAGTTGTATCTAGTAAACTCCATCAACCAGCCTTGTATATTGATAGACTTAGAAGACCAGTGTATATTCTTTCGACCTTAGAATCACGCTTGTATTATTATGGTTTTCGAGTGGATTTGGTTTCTTCTAAGTTTTGATCCTCGCCCTTCGGCGTTGTATACTATATTGCTTGTGTGGTTATGACTGCCAATTGGCGAAGAGCTAGCTCCCGCTTGGGGATGCCTTTATTCATGATGTATATTATTCATGTTTGTACCCGTTTGGGGCCAGTATTTATAAAGGAGACTCTGCCAAAATTTTCGGGAAAATATAATGTTGCTTTTAAATATTTAATGTCATTTATTTTATTTAAACCACTTGCTTTAAACAAGTTTTCCTTCACTTCTTATTTAAAATGGTTTAGATTTCTGGGCATTTGGCTTACTTGAATTAGGTGGGGTCCTATAGACTTCACATGATTCAAGGGCCAGTCACGTGCTATTTCGGATCGTGACAAAGTTGGTATCAGAGCGCTAGGTTTAACCTTGGTTCAAGTCTATATTTGATTATGCGGAGTCTAGGGCGTATATTTATATTCGAAACCTAGGCTTGACCTTACGGAACTTAGACTTGGTCGATGGGGTATTAGACCCGAACATTCGTCGCATAGGTTGACCTTGGTTGATGGAGTAGGTGACTTAAGTAGAGTAGCGTACCCTGTGTATGTTCCGCGGCATACTTACGATACGCTACTCCGCTTAAGAAGCCTTAGGATGTACATTTCTTTGCACGGTATTTTATTCGTTCATATGGGCTATCCTCATCGATATCGGTTTGTGGTTTTTGTTACAACGATTGCACGGGCAGAGAGAGCTGCGGCTAGAGTTGCGGTCAGCATGAGCTCGTCTTGGATGAGGACTGACCAGGGCGTAATTCCGGTGACACACGATTGCATAGATGTGTCACTTTATTGTATTTTCGCGCCATGAGAGTTTGATGGATTTATTAAAATTTCTCGAAGTGCAGATTAGCACCAGAGGATTGGGTCACTGCTAGAGGCCGGCTAGAATGTGATGACCGTTAATGTATCGTCTATTCTTAAGGATTGAGGCACTGTTCAGCGTGCGGAAAAATAAGCCAATTGTTGCTGCGAATGACAAGATATTGCCCCAGATGTTTGAAGCTATTGCAGCACGAGTTGTACTTAGAGATATGATAGAAGATCGCTAGTCACTCAAGGATGAATGACTAGGACATGTGGTTTGTTTGCACACCCCGATGCAAGGTCATCAGATTGATTGATATCAGCTAGAGAAGACTTCATGCAAGTACGTTGAGAGTCGATAGAAACGATCGAATGTCAGAAACCCATTTTTCCAAGTTTAAGGTATTCGGAAAAATATGCAAGTAATTCTATGGACCCTCTAGAAGAATGAAACCCTAACTCGACATAATGACCATGGAAACACTTTTGAACCTTTGGGTTTGCGGCAGTTCCGCGGTGCCATTAATGAGGCTTGGGTTTGCCCTTCTACGGCTGATCCATAGATACTGTAGCATGTACTGGATATTATTAAACTGTGCACGAGTGTTGTGCTCTCGAGGAATTATGGGACTTTGATGAATCGACCAAAAAGTTCAACGTCGTCCAGATATCATATGATGTGATACATTACTTGGGAGACTCCAGATATGAGTATAGCCGTTGTAGCGCAGTCCATATAGCTACGAAGAGACGAGTCTGAATCGGTCGACATTAGAGAAACGTGGAGTAAGAAGTACGTACGAGATTCCGACGAGATGACGTTCCACTCCGTTGACATCAGAGATGTGATACACATGCAGAGGCGTTAAATATGGATATACCTTTTTGAAGGAGTCGTAATGAGTATACAGTCGTTCCGGAATAAGAAATAGACTCAGTAAAGGTTGATAACTTCCGGGCAGTTCAGCAGAAACGAGAATTGGGAGAGTCCCCGACAGGATCTTTTAGAATAGTACACGAGGAGACTTGGACCCAGGATCGGTCATACTACGCACACCCAGTAGACCAGAGTTCGGCATCGTCGATGAGACATGTTATGACTGACCATGATAGTTGGCCAGAGATCTTTAGAGGATGTGCCAGAGCGGAACTTTTTCCGTCATCGTTCCACATTGGGCCGTTGAGCCGAGGAGCTATATAGTAGTAATTCGCACTGAGAGACGAGAGCCTAAGGGCACCAGGCGTCAGGCCATGAACAAGAGGCAAGTGGATATCTTTCTCTGCTAGCTTTGGATGCACCGGCGCCTTCTCGACTTCGAAGGAAGGACATATAGACAACAGTATCGAAGATTTGCGAATTGGTGATTCGAATATCATCTGTCCGTTATTTGGATTTCGGTAATTTGGGCAATTTATTTGCATGATTGAGATTTTGTGCACCACAGTTGCACTCGACTTCGATTTGATGTCATTCGAGATGTTGATTTTGATTTCATGCCTATGGTATGCATGTGATTTGACTTGTGCCTTCGACGTAGTTTTCATGCATTTCAGTATTTTGATTCGATTTTGTGCATGCTGATGCACGTGGTTATGAGATTATATACCACGATATACCTAATTTGAATTGAATTATGTTGTATACCATCGATTTCGATTTGTGATATTCGATATTTGTTTCCGTGCACCTCGTGCACTTGATTTGGATTCTTGCGCATTCTTGGCGCAATTGATGCGATTTTGGTGCACACCAGATGCAAGAAATCGGGATTCTTCATGCATAACAGATGCACCTGATATTGCTGTCAGGCACACTAGTTGCCTTTGACAGGTGTTTGCAGGGTTCCCTAGGACGGCAGCAACGTTTCGGGAGGCATCGTCCATGCCAAATTCAAAAATTTGCCGTTCTAGCTAACCCTAACATAGAATCGTTAACTAGAAATCGGACGGAATGAAATGCAAACTACTTTGCAAGTAAAGTGAACAAGGAATACAACCTTTGTAGACCGGTCCTTCACTTCATAAGCTCCGTGTAGTAGTCCCTTCGCTGCGATCATGAATTCCGGACTCTAGAGAGGCTCCCAGGAAGAAATGAACATGCTTGCATCGATGTCTTCGTGGCCGAAGATGATGTATGTTAAGGAGACACTAACCCAAGCTATCTCTTCACTAATTATGGAATTAGTGAAGCAAACACCCTATACTAAATGGAAAGTAGTAGAGAATGATGAAGTAGGAAGTAGGCTCACTTTAGATTTATTTTTCTCAGAATATTTCATCACCTCTCAAAACCCTAGAAAACATTTTTCTTGAGCTCATGAAGAAGAAGAAGATGAGAGATGAATGAGAGTTATGAATGAATAATTCATGAGATTAAAAATGCAACCATGGTTAGTGTATGTCATGCACTAACCATTGTAGAGAATAAACCATTCTATAAGGTTAAGGGTTGGGTTAATAAATATCCTAAGCTAGACAAAAGAGTGGACTTAGTCAAAGGTTCATACAAGCTTCTACAAACTTTGAATAAATTATAAACTCTAACTTAACCCTAGCATGTTATAAGTCTCGTACATATATGTTGCATATGTAACCTAGCATGACACAAACATGTACACAAATATACATACCACATATATACAATGTGCACATCAAGTGAGAAAAGAAATCATAAGTGAACAAGTATTTGTTAATGTAACTTATTATATCAAATATATATAATTATACATTAGATTATCAAATCAACTCTTGATTTAATAATCCGGCTATATCACATATATAACCGAGTAATATCATATGTAACAACTTATCGAATCTAACACTTGATCCGATAACCCGGCTATATCGCATATAACCGACCGATGTCATAAATCGCGAGAATATAATACGGTATCTCATATCGAATTAATCTCAGTCCTGCACATATCACATATGTGCTCCTACTCCATTTCGCTTGAGCCAGGAAACCTCTGTGTAGGACTCTAAAGACTCGTCAATACGCCGGGAGTAGGTAATGATCATATCAAACACCTATAAGCCGCAAGCGGTCTGCTAAACGTAACGGCCACCCGGGTATTGAGCGATCAGAAGATCAACAAGCAAGCCTTCTCATACTCCTGCGAATCCAATCAGTAACACTACCGTACAGTCCGGTCTCTTCGTCTGATATGTCGCATATCTCGTCTAATTGTGGTAAACGTCAAACCCCAGTAACTCGATAAGTCATGCCGATATGAGACTCATAACGGGTCGAGAAACTACTGATAACACTTACCAGTATATCTCTGAAGTAGTCCTGGCCAGGGACTTCCTGTTATAGCCAATCGAGCACAGCGCAACATGAACTCCCAATACCGGGAGAGACGAAACCCCTCCTATCGCTCATTGCCTCCATGTGATTCCTGACTGTACCCAAAAGCCACCGTTTTGCACGTTCTCTTGAATGTGGTAAGGTGGAAATCAAAGCACAGTGGGAATCACATAAGACTCTATGACGATCTCGGGTCTACAGACTAACTTGTACCAGTGTCACCAGAGAACTGCCATCTGACGTGAGGTATAATACTATCTGGGAGTTCTCGGCGAGTCCGTTCAGTGTACCCAGTCTCCACTGAGCACCCGTATACTATCTCTGATGTCAAAAACCAATGGATATGGGATCATCCATCGCCCATCTACATGGGTCGAGAAGCTGTACGCTAGTCTACTCTGGTATATCGATGCCCTGTCTCGATACACCTATGACTAGGAACATTTGAAGGATGTACTTAGCGACTACACTGCCCCAACTAGTATGATCTGCATCATAATCCTGGTAGTCAAGTACTTATCCTAAGGGCTTTATCAATATGTAACATAGACACAATCAGTGTACATGTTATGATAAAGTGCAACCAGATAGCATACTATCATATCGAGCAAGAAAGTCCTCCATGTATATGTCCAAGCATCCACTACAATATACATCGTATGTACAGTAATGGCCTCTAGGGCACACATATAACTAACAGTGTTTTAATGCACACCCATTGCACATAGATTTTGTTCTGTACTCATGTATGGCACATTCAGTGATTTCGATTTCTGTGTGTACCAGACGCACGCGGCATTCTTATACACATTTTGGGATTGATTTTGTTTGGAGCAGTATCTTTTATGATATTTACTATTTGGTATAGTGGCTGAGCAGGACTAGTCCGAGGATGGTACCTGGGTATATTTTTGCATGCATCGATAGTTACCGAAGGGATTTCAAAAAAAAGGGGGCTATAGTCTCAGTATTTTCCTGTGTGTCCGAGATGACACGAAAATTTTATAAAGGAAACCCTTCTAAATTATTTTCAAAACGGCGGGACGTATGTTAAAAAAAAGTTATATATATATATATGTATGTATGTATGTATGTATGTGTATATAGAATTATTTTCTTACAATAAACGTTCACTACTTGTGCCGTGATACGCGCATCGCACGGCGACTTGAAAAAGGTTTGGCATGCATTTCTTTTCAAACGTTCTGACGAAATTACAACGATGCGTACTATGTACATGTTATAGTTTTGATGTATATCATGTTGGTTTTCATATTGGACTTTGACATTGTATCTTCCCCATGATTCCGATGATTGTGTGATGCTTGATGGAGTTTTGATTTTGAGTTATATACTCGTTTTTCATACGCATGCATTGCGCTACGATATGTTTTATGTATGTATGATTTCGGAGCCCCAACGACTTGATCATTTTACTGAAATGTTTTAGTATTTAAGGGGTTTAAATTTAAATTCGGGGACCGAATTTATTTAAGGGGGGAAGACTGTAACATTACAGAAAAATAAAATATTATTTTGGGAATTTATATAATTGAATAATAAATAGTATGAATATTTTAATGATGTGGTATAATTATATACCGATAGTTTGGAAAATATTGGAAAATTAAATTGAATGGTGATTTTTGGAGGGATTTATGTGATTTAGGCAAATTATAAATTTTTATAATTAATTATATGCAAATTGTTTCTAAACATGATAAATAATCACTAATTATGCATTAAGCGTGATTATGCACATGACATGCACCATATCGTATTGCTAAAACTTGTTACATTTTATTCTACCATGGCTTTAATTCTCCATTTTTCCTTTATGCATGGTTTATGAATTTTGGTTAAAGAAAAGAAAAAAAAAGGGAAAAAGAATAAAAAATATGGCATAGGGAGACAAGGGGGTATGGGCAAGAGTGAGAAGAGAGAGAGAGGGTGAGGGGTTCTCTTGACCTTGGCCTCATTTTCTTTCCTTCATTTTTTCCTCCATAATTTCCCTCCTCTTCCTCTTCATGGCTGCCCTCACTCCCCCACCTCCTCTAAACCCTCACAACACCACCAAAAATACATCAAAAGCATACATTCCCTTCACAAATTTCATGCACAAGCTCACTACAAGCATGGGAGATCAAGAAAAATTGGATTTTTAGCACTTGGGGCAACTCAAAAAAATTCTTGAGTTACCAAATGAGGTAATTCTTTAACCATTAGTGTAGTATTTGATTTACTTTAGCGTAAATATTAGTTTAGAAGTGATTATGTGAGGTTTAGTGAGATTTGAAAATTCCAAGATAAGGGTTAGGACTTTTCTTGAGTTGGGATGGTGTATGTGATTGTAATTAGTGACTACAACCCTTGTAGTGTTAGTATTTTGAACTAAACCAGAGACTAGAACCCCAAACCCCAAACTTAGAAATCCCCGATATCTGGTTTGTGTAGGAATTGAGGTGTTATTGGAGATCTGCTATCACTCGGGGACCCTAGAAATTATTTAGCAAAGACTAAGAGATGTGCAGGCAACCTAGAAGCTAACCACAAAACCCGAGACCATATAGGCAAGTTTGGGCCGCAAATAATCCCTTTTTGGCTACAAATTTTGGCCTTGTTGTGAGCAAATTGGCTCGTTCTTGGTCCATGGCTCCATTTTAGGTTAACTAGACCTCCCCTATTGTCACGACCCGAAAGTACGGAACGTGACCGACACTTAAATTACGAAACGTCTAGAGGCGTATCGTAATCTAAGCAAGCCGAAGACCAGAAATTTAAACCATTTAAAAGAAGAGGTAAAGGAAAACATGTTTTAAAAACAACATCAAATTTCTCAAAAATTTCGGCAGATTCTCCTTTGTAAAAACTGGCCGCAAAAAGGTAAATTAAGAATATATACATAAGCAAAAATAAAAAGGCATCCCCAAGCGGGAGATAGCTCTACGCCAAAAGGCGGAAACAACCGCACAATGCACTATAATATACAACGCCGAAAAGCGAGACTCAAAACTCAAAAGAAAACCAAATATACCCGAAACCATAATAATACAAGCGCGATTCTAAGGTCAAAATAAAACAACTGGTCTTCTAAATCTATCAGTAATACAAGTCTGGTTGATGGAGCTTACTGGATACAAATGAAATAATAAAAGTACGACGGCGGTCCTGATACAAGTGAACGAACCTACCAAGCAAATCACCCAGAATGAAATGATATGCCAGCAAGCTGCCAAGGAAACCTGTACATCGAAACCTGTAAGAAAATTTGGAACAATGGGGGTGAGTTGCCAACTCGTGAGTAGAAGACATCTGCTAGTAGAAATTGAATGCACGACGATCTCCTAGGTCATAATAATATACTTAATATAACACTAGTCATCTAATAGTGGCAGCGTAATAATTTATGCATAAGTGCAATGCTGAGTGCTCGTGTCAGTGCCTCAAGTAGTAACATGTCATGTGTGCACTACTACAAATAAGGGTTGCCCCTACGGATTTGTCGGTAGGGGAAAACCACTGCCCCTACGGATTAGTGCGTAGGGGCGAAAAAACACCCCGTAGGTGCAAAGGCCGCAGGTGCAAGTTGAGGTCCTGCACTTGGCCCTACGGATAAAATTATTCCCCTACGGATAAATCAGTAGGTGCTATAGCCCCTACGGAGTACCCCGTAGGGGTAAAAAAATCATATATTTAATTTTTTTTTTTAATATATTGTATATACCTACGGATATATCCGTAGGTCCTATTTAGTCCCCTACGGATAAAGCCGTAGGGGATATAAAGTATCCCCTACGGCTGTTTCCGTAGGGTCCTCTCCCAACACAATGAACTGAGATCGGGGGGAAATATCAGGGGACCTGATATGTTGCCCCTACGGATATATACGTAGGGGATAAGTATTGGCCCCTACGTATATATCCGTAGGGGCACCCCCAACACCCTGCACTGATATCAGGTGGGAAAATATCAGGTTTCCTGATATTTTGCCCCTACGGATAACTGCGTAGGGCCAATATATTTACCTACGGTGTAATCCGTAGGTACATATTTTCTGTATTTTTTTTTAAAAAAGGGCTGCTAGATTTTTTTCCGCCCTGTGCACAATACTATATACATCAATCAAATCATATATTGCAGTATTCATAATCACATCCCACGCATATATATAATATACAAAAGAAACCCAAAAACTGAATATGATATAAATTCAAACCAATATCAATATCGTTTCAAAATGTAGTACAATGTGATATAAATAAATACATGTTTCAAAAAATAAGAACCAAAAAGCTACCCTAGTTCGGTCCAGCTCCACCTCCGAGTAACGTTCGAATAACGCGCGCCTGCTCCTCGGTAAATACACTATCCAATACTGCAAATAAAGGAGTCTGAGCGGCATGTGGAGCTGGCGTCGTGGTCTGCGCAGCCGCCGTCGAGGTAGTCGCTTGCGGAGCCGCGGCTGCGGGAGTCTGAGTGGGCGGTGGAGCTACAGGAGCTGTCTGCGGAACCGCAGCCGATGTAGTGGCTTGCGGAGCCGCAGCCGAAGGAGATGCATGTGGAGGCTCGGCCGATCTACCCTGTCGCGTCTGGACATAACGTGTGTAAGAAGCGTCTAAGAACGGTGTATTATTCGAATTCGTTTCATTATTAAGTTATTTCGAAACCCTGTTTGGATATCTAGTTTGGAAAAGCGTTGTTTATTTTAATTACATATGTATGTATGATTAATCAGACTTACGTACTAATAAGGGTTGTGTTGATATGTATATAATATGAAATGATATTTTACTATAAAGTAGTATACATACCAGCATCTCCTTCAACTCCTGAACGGTGGCCCTCAAGCTATCCAGTTCCTGATGGACATGCCGGCCACTGGAGACGGAGGAAGTAACCGCCGGGGTGGAGTCCAACCTCATATGGGCCCTGCTAGGGCCCAATCCCCGGCCTCTCTCCCAACCTCCGTGGTGCCCTCCGTGTGCGGCGTCCAGAACTGGGGTCAGCAGCCTCGGATCGTTCTGTCCGGTAAAATCGATCCCCGAGGCCTGGGCCTGCTCAACCACCCGCTCCTACACCCACATTAAGCAGTAAAGTATAAGTATAAAATTTAAACTTGAACCTTCCAAAACTAAAATTTCAAATTTGGGTAGAAAAAATATTAACACTTACGCAGTACTCCTGGGTAGCGACGTCGGGACATCGAAGCTCGCCCGTGGCGGGATCTGTCGAGGTGCCGTGGACGGCAAGATATGCGGACAGCACGCTCGGTGTACCACCTGACGCCACGGTCCGAGATGTCTGCAATATTAGAAAGTAACTCTTAATATTAGAAATATTAGAGAATAACTCTTAATATTGCAGAATATTAGAGAATAACACTTAATTTACCGATAACTCCATGGCTCGAGTAATGTTCCTCGAGCCACCTGTGTAAGTGGGGCGACCCCTCTTCGCCGACTTCCTGTTCTCCGTATTCTGAGCGGCCTGTTTCTGCACAACGCATTAACATTTAGTTTTCTAATTAAGAAACACAAAGAAATAAATTATATCATAAATAATGAATTAAATTTAAAATACATACTTGTTTGCGTTCGGAGTCGAAATAAGCGCACAATAGAGGCCATGTCTCTACGTCGACTCTCGCAAACGCCGGAGTAGATAGGAGGGCCGCTCTCTCTGCCTCGGGGGTCGCTATCCATAGGGAGTAGCAGTCGGCCTTCAGCTCATTCCTGTTGTATCGGACCTTGGCCTGCATGTTCTTCATCAGGCCATTGTACAGAGCATGAAGGTCGAGCACCCTCCCCGAGTGATCAGGGTCGGCTACAGGCTGAAAATCGTAATCCAACTGAAAATACAAAAAAAAAACATTGTTATTAGATTGCAAGTGTTAATAATAAATATATTGGATAGATCAAATGAAAATATATATTAATACATACCCGAGCCTGTTCAAAGAAGAGGGCGAATGAGCGCTGGTGCTGCTCGCCCCACTCAACGTGAAGTGGATAGTTCTTCACGATCCGGCTCTCGTCCCCCAAATACCGGCCGAACCTCTCGGCATGAGGACCGGTATAGCGATAGTCAAGGGTAAAAAATAGGGGGAATGCTGCCTCCCCCCTAGCTCTATTAGGCCTCAGCCTATGGGACTGATTCGGGCCTCGAGTCCCCCTCTGGGGATGGAGAGGCCCTGCGTCTGCACGAAATATCAAGACAATCAATAATAATACAAAGTTGTATTAAGAAATCAAGGTTAAACAAAAATTCAAGTGTGATATATACCTCCGGTGAATAACGCACGAGCCTGGGCCCGAGCAGCAGCACGAGCGGGACGATAGTTCCTCCGGTGAGGAACAACCGGGGTCCCGGACCCGGACGCATCCCCTCCAACTATAAAATAAACATCGACGCTAAATCTCCATGAAGTTCATATTTATTCTATAGAGCATATGTAAAATAAATAAATATTTTAAATTTATTCATACTAACCTGCAGACGATGCGGAGGGTACGGAAGCGGCAGGAGTGGCCCCTGTGGAAGGTGTGGACGCACCACCTATAATTAGACAATTAAAAATAGATTTTATAAGTAATTGCAAAAAGAATGTGTAGATCAATAATATAACGTTCTAAATCAATATGCATGAACTATAGGACATATAAACATACCCGCAGGTGCGGTGGTGTCACCACCTACAGCTAGACAATAATAAAAATTGCTAAGTAAGAGCAAAAGGAATGTGTATATTTATGATATAGCATTCTAAATCAATATACATACACTATATGATATATGAACATACCTGGAGGAGCGGGGGTGGCCTCTGTCCCAGATGTGGACGCAGGACCAACAACTAGACAATTAAAAATAGATTTGATAAGTAATTGCAAAAAGAATGTGTAGATCAATAATATAACGTTCTAAATCAATATGCATGCACTATATGATATATAAACATACCTGGAGGAGCGGGGGTGGCCTCTGTCCCAGATGTGGACGCAGGACCAACAACTAGACAATCAAACATTGACAATATAAGTAATTTTGACATAAACAGGCATGAATATCTGTAATATTAAATTGAAAATGGATATGCGTGCAGTATACCTGGAGGTGTGGAAAAATCCACACGGAAGGAGGCATCCGAAGGGGTCTCCGATCTGGGTGCAAGACCGGCCCTCTGAAGCTCCCTACGGAGCTCTCCGGGCGGCAGAACCGCTCTGCCTCTGCCTCTGCCTCTGCCGCGGCTGGAGCTCCTGCCGCCCCTCGCTGCTCCCGACATCGTCATCCAATCTAGATAAACGGTTCGTGGACGCATTAGACAATCATTAAAAGTATTGACTATATATGCTCTAGAGCGTAAAATGTGAAGTAATAATATAACATTACTGATAACCTTTTTCGTTTCGTGGGCGCATCATACATATCTACTTGGATTTCATCGTCGATGTCATTTCTAACCCACGTAACTTCATGATCGGTCGAAGACAACCCGTCCTTCGAAACAAACGGTCGGAGCACTTTAAGTCTTCTCTCTTCTTCGTCCTCATCGCTGTCCTCGTATTCTGGGACATCGTAGACATCTTTAGGTTTCCATCGGCATACAAGACTCCACCCCGGATGCTTCAAACACTGTGAGTAGTATACTTGGAACGCTTGGTTCGGAAAGATGAACGGATCGTCTTGACCGTAAAATCGAAGTGTGTTCACACTGGTCAATCCATATTCATCTTTCCAAGTCCCAAGACTGCTTCTCCACCTGTCTGTATCGGTTCGCGGATCGTACCAAGTACAGTGGAATATATAAAAGGGTTCTGATCGTCCGGGATAGTGGATGCCGAGTATACAATTTAAGTACCCATAGTAAATCACACCGTCCGATCCTACCGTCGCAATACCACTATTCTGAGTGATTCTAGATGTTTCTATGTCCTTAATTTCGAATTTGTATCCAAGGACACCAAATCCTTTGTAATGTGCAACCTCCATACTAGGAAATTGAGCTAAACATCTTGAATCACTCTCAAATGATGCAGACAAGTTCGGATCGTGGATCTAACAAAACAAATTTTACGATAAATACATAACGATACAAGTTTAGATTAAAACTGATAGCAATAAAATGTAATTCGAATAACTTACATGCTCTGTGACCCAATCACAAAAATTATCCTGATGGTATTTTTCCAAACGCTCTTCGTTCCAATCAGGATGCCCCTCACGTACCTCGTTAAAATGAGTTCTGTTTTCGACAAATAATTGTGACATTAATATTATGTCATTTCATACACACACAAACACAGATATAACAATTAATCCAAAAGAACTTACTCTCTAATTTGTTCAAGACATTCGCAATTAAGCAAGATAAACCGGTATATCTTGTTGATAAACATAGTGTCTACCCTCTTATACTCGGCTTTACCATATGGCCCGTCTTGAATTCTTCGAGGTCGGTTAAGCCTTGTCTCAATGTTCTCGTCCAGATAGCGGGAGCAAAATGTGGTTGCTTCATCAAGAAGATAACCTTGCATGATAGAACCCTCTGGTCGATTTTTATTGCGTATATACTTCTTAAGAGTGTAAAGGTACCTAATGAGAATATGTTGAATAAATAAACACGGGCATACATGACAAAAATAAATTTATAAATTGCGCGAAACGAAAAATTACACGTACCTCTCGACGGGATACATCCATCGATATTGTACCGGTCCGGCTAACTTCGCCTCAGTTGCAAGATGAACCGTCAAGTGTATTATGATATCGAAGAATGACGGTGGGAAAATACGCTCAAACTTGCAAAGTATCAACGCAATAGAATTTTGTAGTTTATCCAGCGTCGCAACCTCCAGCGTTTTAGCACACAACTCCCTGAAAAAACAACATAGGTCGTTGATTACTAGACCAACCGAGTCGGGGAGAGAAGTCCTGAGGGCTAATGGAAGAAGGTGCTCCACGATAACATGGTGGTCATGACTTTTCAGCCCATCGATCTTGCCCTTCACAATTTTTATTTTCTTGCTGAATGATCCTGAGAAACCTGTGGGGACTTTCAAATCATGCAACACCTGCAGGAATCTTTTCTTCTCCGGTTGTGACATATGATAAGCGGCATTGGGAAGTACAAACTTGCCCGGTTTACCCGCTACCGGTTTAGGGTGCAGTTCACTTCTTATTCCCCACTCTTGTAGATCCATCCGGGCATTCATGTTGTCTTTCGATTTCCCGTCTTTACACAGAAGCAAGTTAAGTATGTGCTCTGATACTCCTTCTCTATATGCATGACGTCCAGACAATGACGCACTGAATTTGTAGACCAGTACGGAAGCTCGAAGAAAATGCTTAACTTGTTCCAATATTGTGGTTTGACCTGTCTCGTCGGATCCATCCCGAAGGTCACGTTATTGTAACCATCCCATTTAGCAGTCACGTCCTCTCCGGACAATGGGGATGGAGGCCCAAGAAGCTCCTGATGACCATCAAAGTGAACCGTGTCTAACCTGTAGGGGTGGTCTGGAGGCAGAAAACGTCGATGGCCGCAATAACAAACCTTCCTGCTAAAATTCAAAAATTTTGATGTTGTGTGTTCATGGCAATGAGGACATGCTTTGTGACCATGTACGGACCAACCTGAAAGCATTCCATATGCAGGAAAGTCATTAATTGTCCACATTAAAGCCGCACGCAGTATGAAGGTTGTATTTGTGTTTGAATCATATGTCTCTACACCATCAATAAACAAAGTTTTCAGCTCCTCAATCAGAGGTCGGAGATAGACGTCGATATTGTTCCCCGGTGAGTTTGGTCCGTCGATAAGAAGAGGCATCATAAAGTATGATTGGTCCATAGCCAACCAAGGCGACAGATTATAAATTATCATTACAACGGGCCATGTACTGTGACTTCCAGCCATATAGTTGAATGGGCAGAAGCCATCGGCAGCCAGTCCGAGCCGGACATTGCGGGGATCGCTACTGAATATTGTGTGCCTCCTATCGAAATCCTTCCATGCCGGTGAATCTCTTGGATGGCTCATTTTTCCATTTTCGCTTGGAGGAGCACGATGATGCCAAATCATTGCCTCGGCTGTTTTCTTGCACCTGAATAGCCTCTGTAGCCTCTGTGTTATGGGAAAATATCGTGCTATCTTCACAGGTATATCAGGCTTCTTATCAGAATCTTTCGGCTTATACCTGGCCTCTCCGCATGTTGGACACTCTTTCAAATCTGAATTCTCTTTCCGGTACAACACGCAATTTTTAGGACATGCTTGAATCTTCTCGCACTTTAGACCCAAATCAGACATCATTTTCTGGGCTTCGTACCAGCTTTCGGGCACATTATTTCCCGGAGGCATAGAATCTTTCAAGAACGAAAGAAGCATTGTGAATGACTTGTTGCTCCATCCATTTAGGCACTTAATTTGGAAAAGTTGGACGAACCATGAGAGGGTGGAATACTTCGCATTCTCATAAACTGGTTTCCTAGCATCATTCATGAAATTTTCATATTTATCCGCACGCGGTCCTTGACCGGAAGGAATGTCATCTTCGGTACGAATAGATTCACCTAGGGCAGCCTCTACCATATCCTCCATTTCTTCTGATGGAAATAAATTTCCGTATCCTGCCGTATTACCGAATTCTTCTTCTTCTCCTGCCGCATTATCGTGTTCTCCTTCTTCTACCGCAGTACTGCATTCTTCTCCTTCCCCGTGATATTTCCAAATTGAATAAAGTCTAGTAAACCCATGTTTTACAATATGAAGCTCTGCCAATTCTACCTTCTGCCAGTACTTATTGCCACATCTATCGCACGGACAGAGAATCTTCTCTAATATGATCTTATTATGTGCTCGTGCAAATTCAAGGAAAGCAGCAACCCCTGCGACAAACGTAGGTTGCATACGTTGTTTCCAATCCACATACATCCAGTCCTTAACTCTGATGTACTCATGGGCCATGTTAGACTGAATAACATATAAATTGTAGGTTATGCTGACTATATTGAGAAATATAAGAACGGGATAGTTACTGACAAAGGAGAAAATCCATGTAGATGCTTTGTGTGTGCGTTTGTCGTTGAAAAGAATAAATTATCGCACGTTATGTTGACCGATAGACGGGGACTAAGTGGCGCTTTTAATTAGTTTCATATACGGGTATCGATGGGAATATGAAGGTTTCATATTATCATATATTGGTTTTAACCCGAACATCTCGAGTCGCTCTCTGATTATGCGTTTGTATGTATGTGTTCCGGCTGTCGGGGGTAGGCTTCTATCCCATTAAGAATGTATAGAGCGAACGCCCATCACTTGTGCTTTCAACCGTTTCGAGTAAATTTCGGCAGCACCTCCCCGCTGTTCTCCGAGTACACTGTAATAGAATAGATAATCATTTCAAAGCTGTGAAACAACGTTGAAATGAACATCTAATCTATCTTTGTACACGGAGAACCAGCGGAAAGGTACCGACGAAATATCTCGAAACGGATGAAAACACAAGTGCATGAAGGCGTTTGCTTTATACATTCTTAACTTGTCCACACGGGACAAATCTATGGGTTACCATACGATTGAATTTTCTTGTCGCGCAGACTATACGACGGTTGTTAGTATCGAGCTATACTGTCCGATATTTAACAACCTTCGTATAGTTCTAGGTCACGACGAGCATCGCACGTATGTTAACCGATAGACGGGGACTAAGTGGCGTTTTAGTTTCATATACGGGTATCGATGGGAATATGAAAGTTTCATATCATCATCGAGTATCATATATTGGTTTTAACCCGAACATCTCGAGTCGCTCTCTAATTATGCGTTTGTATGTATGTGTTCCGGCTGTCGGGGGTAGGATTCTATCCCATTAAGAAAAAATGGAGTGTATTTCGCTGTGAGAGACTCTTCAAAGAAATGGAGGAAGAAGCACTAAAGAAAAAAGAGAGAAAAATAAGAATATAAAGTTGAAACTAAAGTTGAGCTATCCGCTGAAATCATAAAGCATAGGAAAGTTGATTGAGTCTTGATCTATTGCTCTTTCTTTGCATTATCTCGTATGTCCATTTATAGATTTTAATGCCACATGAGATGTAATCAGTCAGCTCCCTATGGTTGTATTAATGTCAGCTCTTACACAATATGGGTATCTGCCTTACGATTAAGACAACTATGGAATATGTTAATTTAAAATGTAAGGCTAGCTTTCTATGTATTCTGAGGGACTGCTTGCATAGAACTTAGCTTGATCCTCTCAATTATTACACATAAATATGCTGACATGCCTCTCATAACCCTAACCCCAGCCCCACAGTAACCCTAACCCTAGCCCCAACCCTAACCCCAGCCCACCGTAACCCTACCCCAGCCCCACAGTAACCCTAACCCTAGCCCCAACCCTAACCCCAGCCCATCGTAACCCTACCCCAGCCCCACAGTAACCCTAACCCCAGCCCCACCGTAACCCTAACCCCAGCCCCACCACAGCAGCAGCCGAACCCCAACCCTAACCCTAACCCTACCCCGACCCCGACCCCGACCCCGACCCCGACCGCCACCGCGCCCCTGCCCAAACCCAACTCTCGCGCGCGCAACCCAGACCCAGCCATGAATAATCCAAAAATGCTTTAATTTACCTCGAGATTTATACCTGAACGGGCGGTGGCGACGACGGCGTCGAATTGGCGAAGAAACCGGCGGTGGCGACGAAACTGGCGGTGGCGACGAGGATGGCGACGAAATCGGCGGTGGCGACGACGGTGGCGACGACGGCCGGCGACGGTGGCGACGCGACGGTGGCGATTTAGGGTTTTTCGCGCGCGTTTGAGGGAGAGAGAGAAAATGAGCGTAGGCTTTTCGATCTGGATTTGTTTTAAATTGATATTTACTTGCCCCTACGGATATGTCCGTAGGTCCTTTGTTTGCGCCACCGTAGGGGCAAACACCAAATTAAGAATTAAATTTTTTATTCTTGAAAGTCAGTGCCCGTAGGGGCAACCCTTTAGACCTACGGATTAATCCGTAGGGCCAAGTAAAATCTGCCCCAACGGATAATCCCATCCGTAGGGGCAACCCCCTATTTTACTAGTGGTGTGAGTATGCATGCACCATGAATGTAAAACAATCAACCATGAAATCTGGAAATATCTGTATAAGAAATCTTTAACTTTTATCATAGTAAAATTTGTATGGTAATCAGAAACATCATCAATGAAAACCATGGAAATCCGTGTCAAGCGTCGATACAAAACATGTAAATCTCAAAGTCTCAATACCTCATAGTCTCAATATCTCATAGTCTCAATATCTCGGGCTTCGTCAGTCCGTATCGGCCCATATCATCAAATCTCACGACAACGGTCCGTATCCTCCGGATATCCACCGCGTCAGACATCACCGGTAGTTAGTCTTTCCCCAACCAGGCTCATCATCTACAACTCGAGGTTCTTGCCACGGGGTACCATACCGGGCCCACCATGTACCCGAGACGGTTCATCCACTCCTCGAATCGGGTCTCGAAATCCAACAGAAAACATGAAATCTCATGGTGGACAACACATACATCACGAGAAAACCGCAAATTGTATTTTAAAATGAGAGGGAGTGAGAGAGAATTTTTTATATATATTCTTGCGGTTTTCTCCAAAATCCAGAAACCTCATAGAAATCCAAAATCCCAAAATCAAGATTAAGTAAATAATGAGTATCGGCATAAGCCCCACAATACTGCATGATAATATGAAAATGTGAATGCATGAAATGTCTAAGTAATAAATGCAATGTCTAAACTAGCACATGAGAGTATCACACAATATTATATTGGTCTCGCATTTAGCTGATTATATCAATAAAGATAATATGTTCTAAAGTTTACGTGACATGGCAATTACCGAAGATGATGTGTGTGAGCCGTCAAATAAGTGTACGTGGATCATGCGCATCATCGGTAATGGTGCCGGTGTCCTAACAGTAAGAGTTTCATATTAACTAAAGAAACTTATATATGAACATGCAATGCGATGATTACAATCTGAATATAAGGATGAATGTGTATTAATCGTACATTTAGAATATACATAACTAACTACAAACTATATGACTCTAGCCTAAACTAGTATCTATCTAACCTACTAAAGAACTAACTAAACAAACTAGTCGAAAGGGAGTAAGAATCCACCTAAAGTCTGAGTCTATATCTCTGGTAGTCGGCGATCCAGCCTCAATAGCGTCACGTACGTAGTACGACTTCCTCGAGTCAAGAGTACGGATCAATCATCACATCTATGCCTCGTACTGTAAAATCCATCGTACGGCATCCCAAAATCGGGTACGGGTCAACTATCACATATATACATCAGCATTCGTATAGTATCGTCATCAACAATATCATGATCAAGGGTACAATACTATAATCTCATACATCCCAATATCATCAACATATATTATCGTCTGTGTAAATATCCATCGTCAAATGATCCACTAAAATATCATGTCATATATCATATCATGATTAAGTCACATATCACAATCCGGGTTCTATTCTAGAGTCTCGTACATTTCAATGTCATCATCACCTATTATCACATATATACAAATATACACTTTCTCATTCCCCAACGATCCGCTAATATCATAACACATCTCATGTCATAACTCGATCGTATATCTAATATCTCACGGCATCATGCCCAGTCATACCGACTCAACCCCATATATCACATAACCTCCTTATATCACATAACCTCCTCATATCACATGTATACGTTATATATATATATACATATCTAAACCTACACACAAAGATATATATATACACACACACGCACACGCACACCCCCCAAGTCAAGGGTATGTGTGTTTGTGCGTTTGAGTGTGTCTACATGAAACCTACGAATTCCCTCCAAGGCAGTCATCCTCTGGTTAAGTCTTTCTAAATCAGTCTAGTCTAACCTAAAGTCTTCAATAGGACCCTACTCGTCAAGAATCTATGGTCATGTCCGACTTCCTAAGAATAGTAAGTAATATCCCTTTTCTACGTTTGCGGGGGTACTATACGCCATCCACCTGACTTCCCCCGTAGATATACATCTACTCACCCGGTCCTTGTCTGCCGAAGTCGATACCGCCATCCTCTTCTTCAACGTCTGAAATCCACGTGAGAGGTACCTATACGCAAACATATATAATATCGTAAACCGACATCACGGATAAAACCAAAACGGCGCACGATCGCGCATAAGTTAAACCCTATGACCCGCTCATGCAAAATGACCAAATAACCCTCGACATCGGCGTACAAACGTCGATTGATCAAGATAAAACACAAAATTACAAATCTTAGTTCCAAAACTCATTAATTATAATATAAAATAGGTTTTAAATCATTAAAACCTTAAAATCAATCAAATCGTTCTATTTCGCAATGCCTAGAAAACGTCAATTAACCGTTTCATTTTAAAACTTGATGATTAAACGAAACTAATGGTCATAATATTTACTAAATATCATAACTAGGTTATATAAACCATTTCTATAATTTGTTCTCATCAATTTGTATTAAATTCTAAATTCTAGTTTGCAAAAGTATTTAATTTAAAAAATTTGAAACAACAATTTACAATACAACAACTACACTAGATTTTTCATTTCTTAAAATTTTAAACCACTTATTATAACCCTACTCCATTAATAAAAACCCTAACTTTATTTACAAACCCTTTTCTTGAATTTTCAAGTTAGCAATTACAACCCTAATTAAAAACCGAAATTCATTAAATTATAGTAATTAACCTACAATTAACACCAGGGTTAGGATTATACCTCACTAAACATGAGATCAAACATGAAAATCATAGCCTCCAAAATGTTAGCTTTGCTCCAAGATCCATGCAAGATAGGCCAAAGAATAATGGGTAGAGATTGGATTTGGAATTTGAGGTTTTATTTTGGATTTTTATTAAATTTTTGGAGATTTTTGGATAGGAAATGAAGTGGGGAAAATTGGGGCTGCCTCATGGTGATTTCGGACATGGAGAGGGGAGAGAAAGAGTGAGGTGAGAATGTGTGGTATTGTGTAGAAACATCTCCAATTATTTACATCTAATTAAGTCTTTTCAATAATTTATTTAATTTTATTTATTTTCTTTTCTAAATCAATCCTAGAAAAGTCTAGAACCATGGAAAGTTTTGGCAAAGAATTTTTCATGATACATACTTGATTCCAATATGTCATGGTTCACTTTTGCTAAATTAACCCATTCCAATTTGTAATTTACACTAATTAAATGTAAAATTAAAGCTTATGTTAATATTTGAATTTAATTAATTAAGGAAAAATATTTTAGTAAACTAATAATTTATAAGTCACTAAATAAACATCATTTACTAGTAATTACATAGTTAAAATAGGCGTATTTAAATTTATATTGAAAAATAATTTTAGTTAAGTTTTACGGAAAATACGGTTTATTTTACCGATTATCAGAAAATTCACCTAAAGAGTTTATTTATTTAATTAATTAATTAATTATTTTTTTCAAACGTTACAATCTTCCCCCCATAAAGAAATTCGGTTCCCGAATTTAAATTAAAGCTCCCCCTAAATACTAAAACAATTATCAAAGCACTCAAATCGTCGGGGCTCCGAAATCATCAATACATAACTAAAAATCAACTCCGTCAAGCATAACGCAATCATCGGAGTTATGGTGAAAATACAATGTCAAAGTTGTAGGGTTTCTAGGAACTCTCACAAGGGTCTATAAGGCATCAACCATGCCCGATTTAAAATTTAGACGTGCCGAATAACCCTAACCAAGATCTTTAAAGTAGAGATTAGGCGAAACATAGCATGTTAAACACTTTAACATCTAAGAGTTTGGGATTACAACCTTTGTAGTACGGTCCTTCACTTTTAAAGCTCCGTGTTGAGGTCCCTTCGTTGCGATCATCGAGTTTCCGGACTCTAGAGAGGCTCCACGAAGAGAAATATGCAAACTTGCTTCCGATCATCGATAACTAAGATGATCTACCTTGAAGTTTCTATAACACAAGCTCTCACTTACTAAATGAAGTGAACACCCTAATCTAATTGGCAAGAATATATTATGATGATGAAGTAGGATTTTTTCTCTCATTTGTTTTCTTTAACTCACTCATTTTCATCACTTCATAAAAAGCTAGAAAGATTTTCATGAAAGAAGAAGGAAAAAGAAGAACCTTTCACTTTTTGATGAATAATGAATCCATAGTGTGGTAAGAATTGCAACCATAGGTTAAGTATGAAGATTTAACCCATGTAGAGATTTAACTAGGGTAAAGGGTTGGGTTGGGTTAAGGAAATATCACAAAATATCACAAAATATCCAAGTCAAAGTCAAAGCTTCAAGAAGCTTCATGAAGACTTAACCCTAATCCAAACCCTAACGTCAATTAAACTCCACAAAAACATGTTGCATTTATAACCATAACATGTTACAATATTATATATCACATATACAATATTTATTGTAACAAAATAAAATAATACAATTAACATATATCGCATATATATCAATGTATTACTCGTGTGAGAAAAAGAATCTTTTAGTGGGCTTATATCACTTAATGTAATTTAATATATCAAATATATAATTATACATTAAATTATCAAATCAACACTTGATCCGATAATCCGACTATTTCAAAAATAACCGACTAATATAATCTGTATCAGTTCATCGAATCAACACATGATCGGATAATCCGGCTATATCACATATACCCGGCCGATATCTCATATCGTGAGAATCTAATACGGTATCACATACTCGTATTGTTCTCGGTTCCGCACATATCATATATGTGCTCCTACTCCGTTTTTCCTGAGTCAAGAAACCTCTGTGTAGGACTCTAAAGAATCGTCAATACGCCGGCAGTAGGTGATGATCATATCAAACGCCCACAAGCTGCAAGCGGTCAGCTAAACATAACAGCCACCTAGGTATTGAGCGCTCTGAAGATCAATAAGCAAGCCTGTACTTTCTCCTGTGAATCCAGTCAGTAACACTCCCGTACAGCCCGGTCTCTTCGTCTGATATGTGACATATCTCGCCTAGGGGTGGAAAACGTCAGACCCCGGTTGCTTGATAAGTCGTGTCGATATGAGGTCCATAACAGTTCGAGAAACTACTGATAACACTTACCAGTAAATCTCAGCAACCCTGACCAGGGATTTCCAGTTATAGCCAATCGAACATAGCGCAACATCAACTCCCTATACCGGGAGAGACGAATCCCCTCCTATCGCTCATTGCCTCCATGTGATTCGGGACTGTACCCAAAAGCTACCTTTTTGCACGCCCACTTGGACGTGGTATGATGGAAATCAAAGCACAGTGGGAATCACACAAGTCTCTATGACGATCTCGGGTCTACAGACCACTCTGTACCAATATCACCAAAGAACTGCCATCTGACGTGAAGTATAATACCATCTGGGAGTTCTCGGCGAGTCCGTCCAGTGTACCCAGTCTCTACTGAGCACCCGTATACCTTCTCTGATATCAAACACCAATGGATATGGGATCATTCATCGCCCATCATATGGGTCAAGAAGCGCATACGCTAGTCTACTCTGGAGTATCGATGCCCTGTCTGGGTACTGCCACGGCTAGGAACATTTGAAGGATGTACTTGGCGACTACATTGTCCCCACTAGTATGATCTGCATCATAGTCCTGGTAGTCAAGTACTCATCCTAAGGGATTTATCAACATGTAACATAGAGACAATCAGAGTACATGTTAAGATAAAGAATAACCAGATAGCGTACTATCATGTCGAGCAAGAAAGTCCTCCCTATATATGTCCAAGCATCCACTAAAATATACATCGTATGTATAATAATGGCCTCTAGGGCATACATATAACTAACAATCTCCCACTTGCACTAGGGCCATCTGTTGTGGTATCACATGCCCAACAATTAGCTGTGGTTGAAGTATCTCATACTCAACCATCCCATAAAAGTCTCTACTGGGAAATAGGCCTTTGTGAGTGGATCCGTGCTGTTGTCCTCTGTGTCTACTCTCCTAACCTCGATCTCCCTGGAGATCAACCATCTCCATGATCAGGTGATACTGCCTAAGAATTATATCTGGAAGACTGATGGGACGGGGGTTCCTTGGCATAAGCCACAACTCCATTGTCACACAATGGTAGGAATGAAGTTCATCTCATGAACTTATATATATCCAGACTGACTCTTTGGAAGCATCCTTGATAATGATGTATCTTGCCTTTAATTGTCTAGTAAGTCGCGGTATCTAGCTTGGAACTCTTCCAACATACCGTCCCTCCACTGAGGGTAAAGACAATGCCTGCGATTGACATTCAGTCGTCCTTATCACCCTGGATCCTTTCCAGTGATTCTCCCTAGGATCGATTGATACCATCTCACTACAACTAGTGAGAATCCTAACATCCAATCAGATCTATCTCATAGATCCAAAACCAAGGATTTAGGAGGTATCACTTTGATCCTATATGGAGAATCCTTGTGATAAGCGGAGATTGACCGAGCGTAGCATAGGAAACTTCTTCCCTATCAAGAGTATGTCATCCACGTACTCTACGAGGATCACCACCATACTCTCTACTACCTTTTTGTATATACTAGGTTCATCTACCATTTTGATGAAGTCAAACTCTTTGACTACCACATCAAAACAGACGTTCCAACTCCGTGATGCCTGCTTTATCATATAAAACATCTTGCACACATTTCTGCTGCTCCCACTGTCTACGAAGCCTTCTGGCTGTGTACATATAGACACTCTCTTTCAAATCAACATTTAGAAAAGCAATCATAACACCCAACCGCCAGATATCGTAGTCATGGTATGTAGCCGTGGCAAGTAGGATCTGGATGGACTTAAGCATAGCTTTGAAAGTCTCAACCTTTCCATGTACACCAAGTAATCTTCTCAAGATATACTTGCTCCTGATGGGGATTTAACCCTCCAGATAAAGCAACCAAAGTCCATACTTTGTTGGTGTATAAGGATTCCATCTCAGATTGCTAAGCATCCAGCCATTCTTACAGAGTCCCACTCCTGATGGCCTGCTGGAAATAAGTTGGGTTATCATCTCATGATGCAATCCTCGCTCCTACTGTCATAGAGAAACCGAAGTATCTCTCAAGTGGGTGAGGAACCCTACTAGATCGGCGGAGAGGCTGAGGTTCGTTAGAAATTATTGAATCCTTTGGTTCTACCAAATCATCAATTGCAGTTTGTATAGCTGGAACTCTTTCCAGTTCTACCTCATGTCCATTAATTTCTTCACAAGAAATTCCCTTTCACAAAGGTGGCATGTTGAGAAACAAAACATCTTTTGTTCCTCGGTTAGGTAGAAGATATTCCCTTGTGAATGCTTGGGATATCCAACAAACTTCTACAGAACTGACTTTGCCTCGAGCTTTTCCGGATTATGCTTTTAGACATAAGCTGGACAACCCCAAATCTTAACATACTTAAGATACGGGCTCTTCCCATTCCATATCACATATGAAGTGGTAGGCAACCGATTTGATTGGAACCCTATTCAATAGGTATGCAGCTTCTCAAGTGCATAACTCCCAAAAGGAAATAGGAAACTCAGTAGTACTCATCATAGAGCGCACCATATCAAATAGGGTGTGTTTGCTCCACCCCGATACACCGACGTGCTGTGGTGTATACGGAGGAGTAATGCTGAAAGAGAATCTTATTCTAGTTTAGAATAGTCCAGGAATCTCCGTGCTCAAATATTCTCCTCCCTGATCTCATCAAAGGACATAATACTTATGCCCGTTTTTGGTTCTCTACTTCTAACTTATATTCATTGAATTTCTCAAAAGTTCCAGGCTTGTGTTTCAACAGGATCATATGTCCGGATCTTGAGAGATAATCAGTGAATGTAATGAAGTATAAAGAACTAGTCTTGGCATGTATAGACAGAGGACCTTCATACATCAGCATGTATCAATCCCAAGAGTTCACTAACTCTTTCTCTGTTTCCAATAAACGGAGCTTTGGTCATCTTATCTCTGTGACATGACCGGCAAGTTTCACAGGATGTAAATTCAAACTAATTTAAATATGCATCTATATGTAACTTCAGCTGGTCGGGTCGTATTGATATGACCTAGTCTACAATACCTCAAGAAGGATTCGTTCATTTCTGAACTCTTCCTCTTGTGTGTGTTCTGTACATTAAGAACTGTTGTTTGATTTAGAACGTTTATGCTTTTAGATAACGTGCCTGATCCGATCAACTCTTGATATAGGAAATGTTCAAAACATTTTCCAACAATACAAAATTATATCCGTCTTTACTAATAAAGAGACTGATATGATGTTGTATATCAGGTTCGGTATCTAATAACATTCGTTTAGAATTAATGTATTCTAGTAATACAGGGTGATAACTGCCAACAGACTTGGCTGCAACTCTTGCATCATTTCCAACTCTTGAAACTTATCACCCGTTCTCAGTTCTCCACCTATCTGTAGCCCATGTAACAAATTATATTGGCGGGATCCTGATCCGGTATCTCATACCCAGGACGTAAAGGATACTGAGAAACAGTTCTCGGTAATGAACACACCCGAAGATGATGCATCAATATTCTCTTTATTCGTTTGGGCGGCACGGGAATTCTGGTAATCCCCTATTTCTTGCTCTGTCTTATAACAATTATAAGTTGGAGCGGGACCAATGTTCCTTAGCGCAGTATAACAAGCGGGTTCGGTCAATACATCCGTATTATTATCTTGATTAAGGCATGACATGGTCGCTACCTGGAGAGAGAGAGAAGAAAACACTCAGCGTGCGCTTTTACAAGATTAGATTGGTTATCAATTTATCTAATCAGGATGGCTCCCACTGTTTTAGTCAAATCTTTCTTCAAACCCTTAAAAGGAAATACTAGCCGGGATTAATTACACCCTACAAGTTCGCCAATCTTTCAGCCAGGCCAATGACGGTACTTTGAGGGAGGTTCCCCGCGCTTTCGCACAGACCTAATTAAAATAAACCTCATTTTCCCAAGGGCATAACCCCCTTAACACCTTTCTAGACACCTACTTGATCGGCTAATTGTAATGTGTAAAACTCTCCCAGGAGTAACTTTTACTCGCAGCGGGTATCGGGATCCAACTATCTCATAGAAGGTATGCAATCTCATTGCAAATTTCAACACTTGAAATTCCCGATAATATTTTGCCCCAAGCGTCCTATGACCTTGACAGAGGTGAACAAACTATAGGCTGCTAGTCAAGTTCAACACGTCATTTCTTGATTGAAGTAAACCTACCCACACGACCCTTGACAGAGGTCAACAAGGTCGCACGACTGCCCTAAATCAATCACATCATATGCTTACACAGATAAGTACTAATCAGCTACCACACACCACGCCTTGACAGAGGTCAACAAACACAGCACGAATACTAACTATTACTTATCTGAAATGACGGAGGGCTACGACAGGTTTTTAAGAAAACCCTTTGCGTAATGAAGTTGATATCGTTGTAGAATCGAGTGATTTTAAATGGAATGTTTTTGAGGCTTTTCTAGTTTCGCTAAAGAGGTCACTCCCGGTGAAGGGATCTCGGCTCTTTCCTTATCGAATAAGGTGCAGGATATTTCGCAAATACCAATATGCAAAGCAAGAACTATAGAAGCAATCATAAGACAAACCGAGTTTGTAGTATCTGCTACCTTCGCTAAAGAGGTCACTCCCGGTGAAGGGATCTCGGCTCATTCCTTATCGAATAAGGTGCTGGATTTTCTACAAGGAACACCGCTATGCAAAGCAAGAACTTGAGCTACCAGTTTTTAAACAACTTTCTACAACATCTTTAGGTTTCTTTTATTTCATTAATCTCATTAATGAAGTCCCATTTTAATATGCTTCACAAGCATCACATTTGAAATGAAATCTGCAATATAACATATATCTCATATATATAATATAAACTTTCGTCTCAGGCAGTAATATGATCTCATCACAGAACATTGCAGCAGAAGAACATATATGAAATATTGGATATACTAGGAGGTCCGTGTTTTTAATACGAGCCTGTATAAATCACGGATTTCACGGTCGTGATGAATAACCAAACCCACATCCCTAGACCCCTACGAGAGCGGCAAGCAACACTGCCAATTCTAGGGTTAGGAGACCCGGTCTCGACTCCTCGAGATGGTCTCCCACGGGACCCTAGAACCCGGTTACTTGTGCTCCCCGCCTTCGGTCTACCTAATGCAGAAAAGTAAATAATATACAATGGTGACATCATCCTCATCCTGGAAGTGCCCCAATAAAAGAATATTACATACAAATAAATTTTACATGAATGAAAATAAAAACCCTCATCTCACATAAAACCCCCGGCTATTCAAAACACGACGATCCAATATAACATATCACAGCAACACATAATATCTCATATCATCAACGTAAGCAAGCGTGCGTATCCCGATTGTCGTTAATGTATAGCAACGAAGCCGGCGATACACCACATACTACGCTTACGGTCGCAGAAAAGAAAGTGTAAAACTACAACAGTTGGAATCCACAACCTCTTTAGACATCGCATGCCTAACAAAATGAATTCCTTAGACATCGCATGCCTAACAATTATAAACCCCGCGTTTTAGTCTCATTATAGAAAACTCTTTTCAATATCAAGTCGGGCAATTCAACAAGATTCTCAACATCCTGATCGAATGCTCGTCGCAAACATTAGTAGACGGCCGCACCCCCAGATGCCGTCGACGAAGTGCACTAAGGCAGAACACCGCTGCCGCGAGCACCCGAACGGATGCTTTTGGCGACGGGGTTCTCCTACAGTCACTTAGTCGAGGTTATGGGGCGTGGCTGTCTATTAAGTTTACCCAACGAGTATCCGCGTACGCTACGTGATTGCGACGGACATTTGATCATATTAAAATTCTGTGGCAACCGATCATCTGAGACTAAACTGCTAGATTTACAACATTCAAATTAGTTATCTCATAACTATTTGTGGATTCCAAATATTGTATCACATTCTAGACAAATAGACAATGTTAAACTTTCCGATCGAATTATCAAACACCCAAGATTTCCCAAATAGTTCTCAACACTTGAAATTAGTTTAAAAACATCCATCACATGCCACAGTACTAATGGTCCAGCCGTAGAAGGGTCAAGCCAACGCCTCACATGTGGCAATGCCGTACTGCCCCAAACCCTAAGGTTTAGAGGCAGTTCAGACGGTCACATAATCGAGTTAAGGTTTGTGTTCTTCTAGAGGGTCCACCGCATTACTTTCATGACTTAGAACGTTCTTAAACTACGGAAAAATCCAACACTTGGAAATTTTCTGGCAGGGGAAAAAGTGAGTTATTGATATCCGGTCGAACTTTTTAACACGTTCTAAATTAACCCGGAAAAACTTAAACGAAGTTAAACTTTCCGACCGAATCATCGAGCTCCCAATACAACCCAGAAAACTCAACACTTGAGTAAAATAAAAAATATCCCAGAACAATCATGAAAACTGTACGAATTTTACTGTGTAAAACCCAAGCGCTAATATCACTGTTCCGCAGCGGAACCGCCGCGCAAGGCAGGTCTTTGCCGCGGTTCCGGGGCTCTTTAATTGTATTAGTGCCTCGTTTTTTACAGAAACCCATACAATTACCTGCTGATTTTTTTGAGCATTTTTAATATGAAAAATGTCAACTTTTTGAAAAATTTCCAGAAAAGAGTATAAACCGGGGTTTCGGGGTTCGATCGGACTTTAAACTTCGCCTAGACTTCGCCTAAAGCTCTAGCTTGGCTCTGATACCACTGTAGGGTTACTAGGCACTCTCACAAGGGTCTATCGAGCATCAACCATGCCCGATTTAAAATTTAGACGTGCCGAACAACCCTAACCAAGATCCTTAAACTTGAGATTAGGCGAAACATAACATGTTAAACACTTTAACATCTAAGAGTTTGGGATTAAAACCTTTGTAGTCCGGTCCTTCACTTCTAAATCTCCGTGTTGAGGTCCCTTTGCTGCGATCATCGAGTTTCCGGACTCTAGAGAGGCTCCACGAAGAGAAAGATGCAAACTTGCTTCCGATCTTCGATAACTAAGATGATCTACCTTGAAGTTTCTATAACACAAGCTCTCACTCACTAAATGAAGTGAACACCCTTATCTAATTGGCAAGAATAGATTAGGATGATGAAGTAGGATTTTTGCTCTCATTTGTTTTCTTTAACTCACTCATTTTCATCACTTCATAAAAAGATAGAAAGCTTTTCATGAAAGAAGAAGGAAGAAGAAGAACCTTTCAATTTTTGATGAATAATGAATCCATAGTGTGTTTAGAATTGCAACCATGGGTTAAGTATGAAGACTTAACCCATGTAGAGATTTAACTAAGGTAAAGGGTTGGGTTGGGTTAAGGAAATATCACAAAATATTACAAAATATCCAAGTCAAAGTCAAAGGTTCTTGAAAGCTTCATGAAGACTTAACCCTAAACCAAACCCTAACCTCAATTAAACTCCACAAAAACATGTTGCATTTATAACCATAACATGTTACGATATTATATATCAAATATACAATATTTATTATAACAAAATAAAATAATACAATTAACATATATCGCATATATCTATCAATGTATTACCCGAGTGAGAAAAAGAATCTTTTAGTGAGCGTATAGAAGTTAATGTAATTTAATATATCAAATATATAATTATACATTAAATTATCGAATCAACACTTGATCCGATAATCCAGCTATTTCAAAAATAACCGACTAATATAATCTGTATCAGTTCATCGAATCAACACTTGATCCGATAATCCGGCTATATCACATATACCCGGCCGATATCTCATATCGCAAGAATCTAATACGGTATCACATACTCGTATTGTTCTCGGTCCCGCACATATCATATATGTGCTCCTACTCCGTTTTTCCTGAGTCAAGAAACCTCTGTGTAGGACTCTAAAGAATCGTCAATACGCCGGCAGTAGGTGATGATTATATCAAACACCCATAATCTGAAAGCGGTCAGCTAAACGTAACAGCCACCCTGGTATTGAGCGCTCAGAAAATCAACCAGCAAGCCTGTACTTTCTCCTGTGAATCCAGTCAGTAACACTCCCGTACAGTCCGGTCTCTTCGTCTGATATGTGACATATCTCGTCTAGGGGTGGAAAACGTCAGACCCCAGTAGCTTGATAAGTCTTGTCGATATGAGGTCCATAACAGTTCGAGAAACTACAGATAAAACTTACCAGTAAATCTCAGCAACCTTGGCCAGGGATTTCCAGTTATAGCCAATCGAACACAGCGCAACATCATCTCCCTATACCGGGAGAGACGAATCCCCTCCTATCGCTCATTGCCTCTATGTGATTCAGGATTGTATCCAAAAGCCACCTTTTTGCACGCCCTCTTGGACGTGGTATGATGGAAATCAAAGCACAGTGGGAATCACACAAGACTCTATGATGATCTCGGGTCTACAGGCTACTCTTTACCAGTTTCACCAGAGAACTGCCATCTGACGTGAAGTATAATACCATCTGGGAGTTCTCGGCGAGTCCGTCCAGTGTACCCAGTCTCCACTGAGCACCCGTATGCCTTCTCTGATGTCAAACACCAATGGATATGGGATCATCCATCGCCCATCATATGGGTCAAGAAGCGCATACGCTAGTCTACTATGGAGTATCGATGCCCTGTCTCGGTACTCCCACGACTAGGAACATTTGAAGGATGTACTTGGCGACTACACTGTCCATACTAGTATGATCCGCATCATAGTCCTGGTAGTCAAGTACTCATCCTAAGGGCTTTATCAACATGTAACATAGAGACAATCAGAGTACATGTTAAGATAAAGAGTAACCAGATAGCGTAGTATCATGTCGAGCAAGAAAGTCCTCCCTATATATGTCTAAGCATCCACTAGAATATACATCGTATGTACAGTAATGGCCTCTAGGGCATACATATAACTAACAAAAGTCCAACACAAAAACCAACATGAAATACATCAAAACCATAAGTTGTATATAGTGCGCATCATAGTAAAATCATCCAAACATCTGAATAGAGAAGCATGCAAAAACACATAGGTACTGGTCTCAGGACAGTCCTGCTCGATTATCAAACCAAATGGTGAATATCAGAAAAACATACTGTTCAAAATAAAATCAATCTCAAATACAGTATACGAGTTACCATGTGCGTCCGGTGCGCACGAAAATCGAAATCAAATACAGATGCCATGAATACGCACAGAAACAAAACTGAGTTCAACGGGTGTGCACCAAAAACATCTGTCAAGTGCAACGGGCGTGCACGACTATAGTATCAGGTGCATCTAATCTGCAAAAAACCCCGATTTAGTGCATCTGGTGTGCACAACATCGCATCAAGTGCGCCAAGTATGCGCAGGAATCTCAATCAAGTGCACATGGTGCACGAAAACATATGCCGGATATCAAAATCGAAATCACGGTACGAAAAGTGCATGAAAACTATGTCGAAGCATACGTCAAAAGCATGTGCAACCCATATGCACAAAATCAAATCAATATCTCAAAATGTATAAAACCAAATCGAGTGCACTGGGTATGCACAAAAAAACATCAATACCACTGATATGTGAAACATGAAAAGAGTGTAATGAATGTACACATAGAAAATACCAATCATAGAACAAAATCCTCAAAATACCAAAATCCAAACAATGGAAATATGAAATTCAATTCACCAAATCGCAATCGTAAACACTATCGTCAATGTGCGCCTTTTCTAATGTCGACTGATTCAGACTCGTCTCCTCATAGCTGTGATGACTGCGCTACAAACGACTATGCTCATATCTAGAGTCTCCCACGTAATCTATCCCTTCACCTGATATCTGGAATACGTTAAAATTTTCGATCGATTTATCAAAGTCCCAAAATCCCTCGAGAGCTCTACACTCAAGTATTTTAAAAATATCCAGTACATGCCCCAGCATCTGCGGACCGGCCGTAGAAAGGCAAACCCAAGCGCCACTAATGGCATCGCGGAACTGCCGTAAACCCTAAGGTTCAAAGGCGTTCTCATGGTCATTATGTCGAGTTAGGTTTTCATTATTCTAGAGGGTCCATAGAAATACCTACATGTTCTTCGGAATACCTTAAACTTGGGAAAATGGGCTTCTGACAATCGTTGGAACCTTTTAACTTCGTCTAGACTACATGTGAATACCCTTCGTCCGCACGCTAAACAATGCTTCAATCCTCCAGAATAGACAATACCCTAACGTTCATCGCATTCTAGCTGCAACTCTCTCTTCCTATGCGACCGTGGTAACAGAAACCACCATCCGACATCGACGAAGATAGATCAAAGGAATGAACAGAATATGGTGCAAAGAAATGTACATCCTAGGACTTCTTAAACAGAGTAGGGTATCATAATTATGCCGCGGATCATACCCACGGTACGTCACTCTACCTAAGTCACCTACTCCATCAACCGAGATTAACCTAGACTTAGACAAGGGTTAAACCTAGCGATCTGATACCAACTTTGTCACGACCCAAAGGTACGGAACATGACCGGCACTTAAATTACAAACCGTCTAGAGGCGTATCGTAATCTAAGCAGGCCAAAGCCCAGAAATCTAAACCATTTAAAAGAAATAAAGGAAAACATGTTTTAAAAACAATATCAAATTTCTCAAAAATTTCGGCTGAGTCTCCTTTGTAAAAACTGACCCCAAATGGGTACAAATAAGAATATATACATAAACAAAAATAAAAAGCCATCCCTAAGCGGGAGCTAGCTCTACGCCAAAAGGCGGAAACAATCACACAATGCACTATAATATACAACGCCGAAGGGCGAGGCTGAAAACTCAAAAGAAAACCAAATCCACCAGAAACCATAATAATACAAGCGCGATTCTAAGGTCGAAATAAAACAACTGGTCTTCTAAATCTATCAGTAATACAATTCTGGTTGATGGAGCTTACTAGATACAAATGAAATAATAAAAATACAGCGGCGGTCCTGATACAAGTGAACCAGCCTACTAAGAAAATCATCCTGAATGAAATGATGTGCCAGCAAGCTGCCAAGGAAACATGTACATCGAAACCTGTAAGAAAATTTAGCACAATGGGGGTGAGTTGCCAACTCGTGAGTAGAAGACATCTGCGAGTAGAAATCGCATGCACGACGATCTCCTAGGTCATAATAATATACTTAATATAACACTAGTCATCTAATAGTTGAAGGGTAATAATTTATGCGTAAGTGCAATACTCAGTGCTCGTGTCAGTGCCTCAAGTAGTAACATGTCATGTGTATGAGTATGCATGCACCATGAATGTAAAACAATCAACCATGAAATCTGGAAATATCTATATAAGAAATCTTTAACTTTTATCATAGTAAAATTTGTATGGTAATCAGAAACATCATCAATGAAATCCATGGAAATCTGTTTCAAGCGTCGACACAAAACATGAAAATTTCAAAGTCTCAATACCTCATAGTCTCAGTATCTCATATTCTCATTATCTCGAGCTCCGTCAGTCCGGATTGGCCCATATTATCAAATCTCACGACAACAGTCAGTATCCTCCGGATATCCGCCGCGCCAGACATCACCGGTAGGTAGTCTTTCCTTGCCAGGCTCATCATCTACAACTCGAGCTTCTTGCCCCGGGGTACCATAACGGGCCACCATGTACCCGAGATGGCTCATCCACTCCTCGAATCGGGTCTCGAAATCCAACAGAAAACATGAAATCTAATGGTGGACGACACATACATCACGAGAAAACCGCAACTTGTATTTTAAAATGAGAGGGGGAGAGAGAGAAGTTTGTATATATATTCTTGCGGTTTTCTCCAAAATCCAGAAACCTCATGGAAATCCAAAATCCCAAAATCATGAGTAAGTAAATAATGAGTATCGGCATAAGCCCCACAATACTGCATGATAATATGAAAATGTGAATGCATGAAGTGTCTAAGTAATAAATGCAATGTCTAAACTAGCACATGAGAGTAATCACACAATATTATATTAGTCTAGCATTTAGCTGATTATATCAATAAAGATAATATGTTCTAAAGTATACGTGACATGGCAATTACTGATGATGATGTGTGTGAGCCGGCATATAAGTGTACGTGGATCAAGAGCAACATCGGTAATGGTGCTGGTGTCCTTACAGTAAGAGTTTCATATTAACTAAAGAAACATATATATGAACATGCAATGCGATGATTACAATCTAAATATAAGGGTGAATGTGTATTAATCGCACATTTAGAATATACATATCTAACTACAAACTATATGACTCAAGCCTAAACTAGTATCTATTTAACACACTAAAGAACTAAACTAAAGAAACTAGACGATAGGGAGTAAGAATCCACCTAAAGTCTGAGTCGGTATCTCTAGTAGTCGGCGATCCAGCCTCAATAGCGTCACGTACGTAGTACGACTTCCTCGAGTCAAGAGTGTGGATCAATCATCACATCTATGCCTCGTACGGTAAAATCCATCGTACGGCATCCCAAAATCGGGTACGAGTCAACTATCACATATATACATCATCATTCGTATAGTATCGTCATCAACAATATCATGATCAAGGGTACAGTACTATAATCCCATACATCCCAATATCATCAACATATATTATCGTCTGTGTAAATATCCATCGTCAAATGATCCATTAAAATATCATGTCATATATCATATCGTGATTAAGTCATATATTACAATCTGGATTCTATTCTAGAGTCTCGTACATTTCAATGTCATCATCACCTATTATCGTTTATATACAAATATACATTTTCTCATTCCCCAACGATCCGCTAATATCATAACACATCTCATGTCATAACTCGATCGTATATCTAATATTTCACGGCATCATGCCCAGTCATGCCGACTCAACCCCATATATCATATAACCTCCTCATATCACGTGTATATGTTATATATATATATACATATCTAAACCTACACACATTTATATATATATGTGTGTGTGTGTGTGTGTGTGTGTGTGTGTGTACACACCAAGTCAAGGGTATGTGTGTGTGTGCGTGTGTGTGTCTACATGAAACCTATGAATTCCCTCCAAAGCAGTCATCCTCTGGTTAAGTCTTTCTAAATCAGTCTAGTCCAACCTAAAGTCTTCAATATGACCCTACTCGTCAAGAATCTACGGTCACGTCTGACTTCCTAATAACAGTAAGTAATATCCTTATTCTACATTTGCGGGAGTGCTATACGCCATCCATCCGACTTCCCCCGTAGATATACATATACTCACCTGGTCCTTGTTTGCCGAAGTCGATGCCGCCATCCTCTTCTTTATCGTCCGAAATCCACATGAGAGGTACTTATACGCAAACATATATAATATCGTAAACCGACATCACAGATAAAACCAAAACGGCGCACGAACGCGCATAGGTTAAAACCTATGACCCGCTCATGCAAATTGACCAAATAACCCTCGACATCGGCGTACAAATGCCGATTGATCAAGATAAAACACAAAAGAACAAATCTTAGTTCCGAAACTCATTAATTATAATATAAAACAGGGTTTAAATCACTAAAACCTTAAAATCAATAAATCGTTCTATTTCGCAAAACCTAGAAAGCGTCAATTAACCGTTTCATTTTAAAACTTGATGTTTAAATGAAACTAATGGTCATAATATTCACTAAATATCATAACTAGGTTATATAAACTATTTCTATAATTTATTCTCATCAATATGTATTAAATCCTAAATTCTAGTTTGCAAAAATATCAAATTTTAACACATTTTAAAGCAAAATTCACAATTCAACAACTAAGCTTGGTTTTGCATGAACTAAAGTATTAAACTACAATTTATAATGTTAATAATGTGATGAAAGCCTAATTAGATTTTAATCCCAATTTTTTAACCAATTTCTAAAAACCTAGTTAGCAAAATTAGCATATTTATCACAATTTTAAAGTAAAAACTAGCAACTAGTAACTAGATTATGTTTTACATTCAATTAACATGTTAATCTCCTCATTAACACCATAATCTAATGATAGCAACTCTCATTATAATTTTATCTCACCAACATACATGATTTATAAAAATCTAGTTTACCAATAGCTTAATTTGAACAATTAAAATGTAACAATTAGTAATTTAAAATTGTAGATTAGATTTTACATGGCTTTATGTGTTAATCCACTCATTAAAACCATGAACAATTGATAAAAATCCCCACTTGAATTTTATCTCACCTATTTATATGTGTTATAAAAACCTAGTTTTCAAAATTGTTTAATTTAAAAAATTTTGAAACAACTATTTACAATACAACAACTTCACTAGATTTTTCATTTCTTAAAATGTTAAACCACTTATTATAACCCTACTCCATTAATAAAAACCCTAACTTTATTTACAAACCCTTTTCTTGAATTTTCAAGTTAGCAGTTAGAACCCTAATTAAATACCGAAATTCATTAAATTATAGTAATTAACCTACAATTAACACTAGGGTTTGGATTATACCTCACTAAACATGAGATCAAACATGAAAATCATAGCCTCCAAAATGCTATTTTTGCTCCAAGATCCATGCTAGATAGGCCAAAGAATAATTGGTAGAGATTGGATTTGGAATTCGAGGTTTTATTTTGGATTTTTATGGAATTTTTGGAGATTTTTGGAGAGGAAATGGAGTGGGTAAAATTGGGGCTGCCTCATTGTGATTTCGGCCATGGAGAGGGGAGAGAAAGAGTGAGGTGAGAATGTGTGGTATTGTGTAGAATAATCTCCAATTATTTACATCTAATTAAGTCTTTTCAATAATTTATTTAATTTTATTTATTTTCTTTTCTAAATCAATCCTAGAAAAGTCTAGAACCATGGAAAGTTTTGGAAAAGAATTTTGCATGATACACACTTGATTCCAATATGTCATGGTTCACTTTTGCTAAATTAACCCATTCCAATTTGTAATTTACACTAATTAAATGTAAAATTAAAGCTTATGTTAATATTTGAATTAAATTAATTAAGGACAAATATTTTAGTAAATTAATAATTTATAAGTCGCTAAATAAACACCATTTACTAGTAATTACATAATTAAAATAGGCGTATTTAAATCTATATTGAAAAATAACAGTAGTTAAGTTTTACGGAAAATACGGTTTATTTTACCGATTATCAGAAAATTCACCTAAAGGGTTTATTTATTTCATTATTAATTAATTTATTTTTTTAAAACGTTACACCTATATGCAAATTTGGCTAATTTCACCCGAAACAAAATCTGGAGGTATTTTCTTGTGTTGCCGTTTCGTTTTGCAACTTCGATTTAACTTTGGTTTTGGTATTTGGGTTTTAACTCGATGGTTTGACGTTTGTACATCGACATCGAGGATTTGTTTGGCCTTTCTTGCATGCGCAGTCCGTAGGTTCTAACCTATGTACCCTTCGTATGCCGTACTGGATTTCTCGTATTTGATTCTTGTTTACGATACGATATTCATTGAATTGTAGGTACCACCGCGTGGACTTTGGACGATGAAGAAGAGGATGGCGACATCGACTTCGGCAAGTAAGGATCAAGATGACTAGATTTATATCTAAGGAGGAAGTCGGGTGGATGGCGTAACCCCCGCAGTTTCGTAGTGTAATATACGAATACATTATATATATATATATATATATATATATGAATATGTGTATGTTGAGACTTAAATGATTATCAAGATAGGCTTTAGGTGTTCACGGGTTAGATTTAGAGTAATTTGAAAATAGTGCTTATTGTATAGTTTCTTAGTCGCGAAATACTAGAGTAAAGATTAGCGCGCGCACACACGCATACATTTGATTTTCTTATGCGTATATAGAGAGATATATACATATATATATATATATGTATGTATGTATATATGTGAGTATGTGTGTGTGTGTGTGTGTGTGTGTATATATATGTATGTATGTATACGTATATACGTATGATGAGGATACTATATGATACTTGGAGAGGAGTCGATGTGATTGCGCATAATGCCGTGAGCTCGGTGATGTGATTTGGGTCATGTTATGATATACAACATAATACATGAGTGGATCATTGGGCGATGTGTTTTCATACACACGCGGTTATATGTTGATGGTATCGGAATGTACTAGACTTAGATCAGTACCCTAGTTCATGATATTATGATGATGAGACCATATGAATAATGTATTATATGTGATATTCGACCTGTACCCCGATTTTGGGATGCTGTACGAGGGATTTACCGTACGAGATATAAAAATTATGATAGATCCCCACTCATGATTCGAAGATGTCGTATTATATTTTGTATCGTACATGACGATATTGAGGCGGGATCACCGACTACTAGATATATATATATATCGACTCAGACTTAGGTGGATTTCCTTACCCTTTTGATTAGTCCTGTAGTTTACCTGGTAGATGTTAGATTTGGGCTCGAGTCATACTTATTTCCAAAACTAACGAATCGTGAGTATTTTAAAGACAGGCCAAGGGATACTACGGATATTTCAAAGGACGTACCTTTTCTTAAAACACTGTAGCACCTATTTTCTAAACACCACGATTCATTCTATTCCAAATGCAAAATTGTATGACTTGTATATATATTGTATATGTTGGAGATAGTGCCATCAGAGTCAATTATTGGATCACAGGCACGTGATTGCAATGATTGAGGGAGGACCTATCCCGGTAGGACAGTCTTACTCGAGATGATAGTATGCTATCTGGTTTATCTCTATCATCGTGTACTGCTTTAGGTGACCTTACGAGTCGCTATTACACGTTGATATAGCCCCTAGGATTCTTGCTTGACTACCAGCAGTATGAGGGCGATCATATACGTGAGAGCTGGAGTCTATAAGCACATCCTTAAAAGGTCCCTAGTCGTGGGAGTTTCGAGACAGGGCATCGATTCTCGAGAGTAGACTAGTGTATACAGTCGAGACCCCGACGAGGGGCGGTGGCCGGTCTCACAATCCACTGGTGTCAGTTGGTTCACCTAAGATGTATACAGGTGCTCATTGGGTTATGAGTACACTGGACAGGACTCGCCGGGAACCTGCTAGTTGGTGTTATACCTGACGTCAGATAGCAGTTCCCTGGTGACATGTGTACAGGTTAGTTCATCGACCTGAGATCGTCATTTGTCTCGTGTGAGTTCCCACTGTGCTTTGATTACTACCCTACCACGCTCAAAGGAGACGTGCAAACAGGTTTTAGTTGGGTACAGTCCCGAGCCACATGGAGGCAGTGAGTGGATCTGCAGGGGTTCGTCTCTCCCGGTATTGGGGGTGAGGTCGCGCTGTGTCTAGGAGAGCAAGAACATGAAAAGTCCTTGGCCAAGGCAGGAGATTTACTGGTAGGTATTCCAGTAGTATCTCAGGGTGTTCTGGGCTACACTCCGACACGACTTGTACCGCTATTGGGGATCTGACTTTTACCAACCCCCTAGGCCCGCCATGCGATGCTCATAGACGAACGGACCGGACTGTACGGATATTGTCACTAACAGGCTCAGTAGGGTGTCAGGATGAGTTCGCTCATCGACGTCCCTTTTGGTCAATAGCTGGTGGCCCGTTACGTATTGGCTGATACCTCTGACGTGCTAGTGGTTGAATCCACAGCCATAGTATTGACGAGTCTTTAGAGTCCACCACACTCAGTTACTCAGGTTTCGGGCGAAATGCTGTAGAGGCCGTATGGAGATATGGCAGGGTTCGATCAGTTACGTGCGGTATTGCACGGATCTTGATCGGACAGTTTTTACTAGCCGGCTTTGGCTTAAGCCGGATCCTGGTATTAGATTGTGTAGATTTTGTCTCTTTGCATTTGTGTTCGGTGGGAATACATATGCGGGCATGTATTTGCAGTAGCGGGGTTTTCCTGTAATTTATTACGGGATCAGTTTTCTGAAGTTGCCAGTTTGCATTCCGTTCCTGCCGGTTTTCTTTTATTCCTTCACGACCGGACTTTCCGTTGGAGGGTGTTATTTGCACATTTGCAAATAACATTTTGTGGAGGGATTTCTTGCATAATTGTGGCCTCTTCATCATGAGATTCTTTTCTTGTCATTCCTTTGCTTTCATGTGATGGTTTTGTGATTTGATGAGATGAGAAGTGGGTGTGACCTTTTTCATTTGATGAATATATCTTTTCTTCTGTTGTATATGATTATTCCATGGGTTCATTTTTTCCACCACCACCATTTTCTTTGGAGGGGCCGGCCACTATTCTTGAGGGAGAGAGAGAGGTTCATTTGAGTGAGGGAAAAATGTTTCACCTCATTTTTCATGCTACCAAATTCCTAAGCTCACTTCCATAGTCGATTTCTTCACCTCCACATCATCCATGGCAACCTCATAACCCCAAAAGAGACAAGCTTCTACACTATTCTACAGCAATTCTTGGACGTGTCGGCTAGCCAACTTCGTGCCCGAGTTGCCTCGGTCAAGAGGTGGGAGCCCGTAAAAGATTCCGGCTACGTGGTGCCCTTTCCGACGTGGAGGAGATGAACGAAGTTTCCGCGGGAGATCGGAGTGGAGACGAAGACCGAAGGACACGGATCGCTTGGTATAACTCTCTACCCGTATTTTACTTTGCTAGTTGCTAGGTTAATGGCCCGATCCGGGATAAAAGTGCGCGGTGGTGCCGGTTTGCTAGTTTGCAAAATTTTTGTTTCCGCATTTCCAGCGTCGGATCGACGGCTGGGGCGCCGCCGCGGACTTACATTGGTATCAGAGCCACGCCATTAACCTACCTAGCTTGCTCTAGTATGTTTAAAGACTCGATCGAACAAAATCCCAAAAACCGTATTTTTAAGTGCATGTGTTCTCTGTTGAAATTTTTTCAGCTCCAAAAATTTTTCAGGTCATTGCAGAAAGACATGCAAGAAATTCTAAGAATTCTGGGAAAATACGATTCAATAATTCCTTACTATGACCGCGGAAACGCGGCCAAACCCCTGGTTTGGCCGCGGTTCCGCGGTGGTTAAGTGGAATCACTGAACCAAATTTTTCCAGTGGGCTTTTGAATAGGAAATAGGGGTTTTGGGATATTATTTTTGGGCCCAGATTTTCTGGAAGTGCTACAGTACTGCTTGGGGCCCACTTTGATAAATTTGTTCGATCGGATATTTTAAACAAGCTAGTTCACAGTATTTACATTATATCTGCGACCGTGAATGTCACTCGATCGGTAAATCCAGTCTATCTGCTATATCCCTTTTAGACGGATTTGCGAACGTGACATTCACGTTGATGTTCTGTGTATTGCTGTGTTGTTGCGAATTGGTCATGGGGGATAGCCTGGATGCAATGTTAGTACAGTTCTGTTTTATATGTACATTTGATTTTGCGGGGCGAGTGTCCGACATGTGGACTGCCGTCACTGCCTGTTTGTATTATTATTTTGGGGCACGACCAGGTTACGGTCGATGTACCCGTTGTATGTATATTTTACTTTCTGTACTAGGATTACCCCACGGAGGGGTGCACGGATAGCCGGGTTCTAGAGGGCAACGGGCCCGCATCTCATGGCATTGAGACGGAGGGGGCTTTACTCTAGAATTGGCGGGCTATTCGCCGCACTCGTAGGGGGTATAGGTTGACCCAGGAGGGGTGCCCAAGTTGCCGGATTCCGTGAAGTGCTGGGTGGTCCATTCACGTTGCTGAAGGGGGCTGCCTCGCTTCAGGTTTTGGCGGGTAACTTGCCGCGCCCGTAGGGGTCTAGGATTTTCATTGCACAGGCTATCCACACGACCAGGGGAACGTCGGGTTTCAGTAGCGGCTCTATGAAACCCGGGGATCCCAGATATCTGTATTGTTCTGTGATGCTGTACATTTCTGTGCTGTTGCATTTTATCACGCCTTGAGCGAAAATTATATATTATATATATACTAGTAGATGTTGTATATGTTTTGCATCCGCGCTAGTCCAGTCCCCGCTCTGTCGTTAGTAAGCTAATCTAACGGGTGATGACGGGTCCTAGTGGCGAATGCGGATGGCATATACGTACGTCATTATTTTCGTTCTTTTTGGTGTGATCAATTGATGGGACTGCGTTGATTCGGATCAATGCAAGATAAACAAACCTATTCTGATGTTGTTGGAACACTTTTCAAAAAGCTGTTATTGCAAGGGCGTTCTCTTTTGTTTTGCATCGTGGTATTCAGTTGGAATATCCTGCCCCTCAATCGACGAGGCAAGGGCCGAGATCCCTTCACCGGGAGTGACCCCTTGGACAAAAGTTTGCGTCAGGGCAATAACTTCACTATAGCCGATTACTTTTGCTTTGCATTGTGGTATTCAGTTGGAATATCCTGCACCTCATCCTACGGGGAAAGAGCCGAGATCCCTTCACCGGGAGTGACCTCTTTAGCAAAGGTTTTCGTCACTATATTTTTATAAAGCTATCAGTTCCTTCAACGATATCAAGTTCATTACGTTAAAGGTTTTCGCCAGAAACCATTCGTAGCCCTCCGTCGTTTCATATGGATAGTCAATAGTATTCAAGCTGTGTATGTTGGCCAAAGTCAAGGCACAGTGTTTGGTAGCTGTTGGGTATTCATATGCTGCATAGATAGATGCGTTGGTTTGAGACAGTCGTACTACTATTTTGGCCAAAGTCAAGGGTATGTACGGGTGGGTTCAAATTAACCTGGAGAATGACGGGTAGAACTTGACATGTGACTTATGATATTTTGACCTCACGCCAAGGTTATAAGAGCATGGGGCAAAAATCCACATCGGGAGTTTCAAAAGAACTGAAACTTGCCAGATATACGCATACCTTCTGGAGTGTGATAGCGTGAGCGGATTCCGTCACGTTATCATGCGATGATAGTTGGATCCCGATTCGCACTGATGAGTTGGTTTACTCCTCGGGTGATCCCGGCTAATTCTTCTTTCAGGTTTGGGGAAGAATTTGACGTTACAGTGGGAGGTTTCCAGATTAGATAAAGTGATAACCATTCTGATCTAGGTTAGAGTGCACGCTGAGTGTTTCTTTTCTCTCTCTCTTTGGAAGCGACCATTGATCCGACTCTAGACTATGACTCAGTGACCAAGTTGACTGAACCTTCTTAACACTGGCTTTTGGATTGTCAGAGTTGCAAACCTCATTGCCACTCCTACTTTTACCCTTTTCTCCATGACACCCCGTATTACTACGAACGTCCACTTCCATTGGACAAAACCATTGTATGGTTATATACGAACTCGAAGAATTCGATGATGGTTTCCGGTTCTGGAGAAAACGAATAGGACTATTCAGTTGTCTTTTCTTTTTACCTCCTTTCAGGTTGCGAGTACTCCTTGGTTTAGGAGTAGTACACCTATTACGCAAATTGGATAGTCTTCTTCCAAACCTTAGGCTGGTGCCGACCGGTAGGGAATGAAGAAAACCAATTAGCGTAAACGGTGTACAGAAGGTATTAAGTTCAGACAAAGCAAGGGATTAATAAGAGGGCAAAGTAAATTGCGACTGCTATTCACGACCAAACCAAGTATTCTTCGCTAATCCTAAATCCCCTTTGTATTTCTCCAGGACACTCCGTATCACTACGAAGATCCCAAGTTTATTGGATAATCCATCGTATGGTTATATACGAACTCGAAAGGAACTTGTTCCAGTTCGGGGATGGATCCTGGTTCGGGAGAAATAGGAATAAGGTTCATTCGGTTGTCTTTTATTTTCACCTTCTCTCGCATTGCGAGTGCTCCTAGGATTAGGACAGTACACCCATTATGCTTATTGGATAGTCTTCTTCCAAACCATAGGCTGGTGCCGAACGGTAGGGAAGGAAGAAAACCATTTGGCCTAAAGGGGTGTACAGAAGGTAATAACTAAAGACATATAAAGGGATTTGGTGAAATGGCAAAGAGATATACGGTTACAGTTGTGAATCTGGATAATGGAAGAGGCATTACTTGGAATACCAGGATACCCCATCGAAACATTTCAATGTTTCAGTTTCACTGTGTACTGTTAAAAGAAAACTGATTTCCCAATTTGACCCTTGCTCCAGGGTATGTATTTATCAGGTTTGATTCTCACATCTGTATGGTTTTACAGATGATGAGTGGGAGTAAGTTATTGGGAATTAGGTGACCATCCTCATTATATCGGGATTCGTTGTAATTGGTGATATTTGAGGAAGCCACCTAGATAGTTTGCCGGTCGGCAAATATTTGGTTTTGAATATCCGTTGTTATGTACCAATTTCAAATTGATATATCTGTACGTCTATTTTTATAGAGTGAGATATACCTTTTTGAAATTATGACTATGACATTTACCTATATCAGTGGTTGGTTAGGTAAGGAGCATTGAACAACGGTGTAATTCTTCTTAACCATAAGTACAGTTTTCAACCTACAACACACAGTGAATGAGTCATTTGACTCAAGGGACTTATACAGAGTATTGTATATTGTCCAGTGTCCATTAGGACAGAGGGGTTGGTCCTCGTACTATATTCTGTTTACTTATGACTTCTCTAGTTCTTAAACATGTGTTTCGTAGAAATGCAAGGTCTAAGTTTTGAGGAGTTATAGGTATAAGAATAAAGTAGAGAACCATGTATTGCAAGTATCGGGATTCTTCAAGGAGATCGAAGATGTAGATATTTGTGTATGGTATTCAGTTGATAGTAATGGTTAAGAGAACTTGCTTCTCTTTCAGGTTACTCATAATTGGAAGCACTCCTAAGTTGAGTAGCACTGATCGGCTTCCTTCCATTTAGTTGACATGCACTGGAGACAGTTGCATGATTTGAATCTGGTTCAATTGAATCAGTGCCTCTATTTCTATATTGGATATAGAACAGTTCATATCTTTACATTGTTAAGATACGGGGAGTTGTCCGGCTTATGCTTAAAACCAGACTCCGGATAACTCAAGGCACGTTTCTGTAATGGCTGTTTGCGGGTTGACCCGGGCTATGACGAGAGTTGACTTTCTACCATCTGGAAGATCAATAGAGATATTGTTCTTAACTCGCCACCGTTTTAATTAAAAATGGATTTTTTCAGAAAACAGTAGTGGGAGTATGGTAGAACTAGAAGTGATTCCAGAACCGCAACGATTACTGAAGATTTGATAAGAACCTAAAGATTCAATTTGATTTGACAATCCATTAGCCACTCCTCAGATAAAGTGGGTAACCTCAGGAACCCGAGAGGTACTTCAGTATGCTCAAGGACGGTGGCAGGGAGGTTTTTGTTTACCCAGACTTGCCATTGCTGTTGTTCCAGACTATGAGACCCGGCAGGAGGATGAGTATAGCGTCGTTCTGAACTAGCTTTAGAAGTGCACGTCTGTATGACTCTGCCAGAGGGTTATCGTAGTCAGTGGGAGCAGCGGAAGCATTGGTGGACATCTGGCTTATGTCTATTTATAGACTAAAACAGATATAGCGGAGATAGATCATCTATTTCTGATGTGACAGTCATAGGTTTGACTTCATTCTCCTTCGGGAGACAGTTATCATTCCAGGCTTCCAAGGTAACCTGGATGGCAGAGTGGCTGTCAGAGTTATAGTTTTCTCTTTGACGAGGGGCAGTAGTTTGGACAGCTGGCCCAAGCAGATACTGAGGGAAGGCATGGCGCAGGACACTGATTATGTTCAGTTGTCGATACAGTCTAAGAAGTTTGGATTTGGAGTTCATTTATGAGCTGGGTCCCATCAGACATCCAGACATTCTAAGACAGGTATTTCTCATTTCGGGAGATGGTTTTCTCCGCGAACTTGAGATAAAGAGAGACATAGAAAGAAACACCACAGCGGATCCACTCACTGAGGCTATTCCTCGAACGCAATAGTTTCGCAAACGAGCTTTGTGAGACTGACTAGTAGAGGAGTTGGGTGTTCGGTATCACACGGGCTGTGAGTATGCGACATCGCAATAATTAACCTTGACTGCAAGTGGGAGATTGTTGGAGATAGTGCCCTCAGAGTCAATTATTGGATCACAGGCACGTGATTGCAATGATTGAGGGAGGACCTATCCCGGTAGGACAGTCTTACTCGAGATGATAGTATACTATCTGGTTTATCTCTATCATCGTGTACTGCTTTAGATGACCTTACGAGTCGCTATTACACGTTGATAGAGCCTTTAGGATTCTTGCTTGACTACCAGCAGTATGAGGGCGATCATATACGTGAGAGCTGGAGTCTATAAGCACATCCTTAAAAGGTCCCTAGTCGTAGGAGTTTCGAGACAGGGTATCGATTCTCCAGAGTAGACTAGTGTATACAGTCGAGACCCCGACGAGGGGCGCTGGCCGATCTTACAAGCCACTGGTGTCAGTTGGTTCACCTAAGATGTATACAGGTGCTCATTGGGTTATGAGTACACCGGACAGGACTCGCCGGGAACCTGCTAGTTGGTATTATACCTGACGTCAGATAGCAGTTCCCTGGTGACATGTGTACAGGTTAGTTCATCGACATGAGATCGTCATTTGTCTTGTGTGAGTTCCCACTGTGCTTTGATTACTACCCTACCACGCTCAAAGGAGAAATGCAAACAGGTTTTAGTTGGGTACAGTCCCGAGCCACATGGAGGCAGTGAGCGGATCTGCAGGGGTTCGTCTCTCCCGGTATTGGGGGTGAGGTCGCGCTGTGTCTAGGAGAGCCAGAATATGAAAAGTCCTTGGCCAAGGAAGGAGATTTACTGGTAGGTATTCCAGTAGTATCTCAGGGTGTTCTGGGCTACACTCCGACAAGACTTGTACCGCTATTGGGGGTCTGACCTTTACCAACCCCCTAGGCCCGCCATGCGATGCTCATAGACGAACGGACCGGACTGTACGGATATTGTCACTAACAGGCTCAGTAGGGTGTCAGGATGAGTTCGCTCATCGACGTCCCTTTTGGTCAATAGCTGGTGGCCCGTTACATGTTGGCTGATACCTCTGACGTGCTAGTGGTTGAATCCACAGCCATAGTATTGACGAGTCTTTAGAGTCCACCACACTCAGTTACTCAGGTTTCGGGCGAAACGCTGTAGAGGCCGTATGGAGATATGGCAGGGTTCGATCAGATACGTGCAGTATTGCACGGATCGTGATCGGACAGTTTTTACTAGCCGGCTTTGGCTTAAGCCGGATCCTGGTATTAGATTGTGTAGATTTTTTCTCTTTGCATTTGTGTTCAGTGGGAATACATATGCGGGCATGTATTTGCAGTAGCGGGGTTTTCCTGTAATTTATTACGGGATCAGTTTTCTGAAGTTGCCAGTTTGCATTCCGTTCCGGCCGGTTTTCTTTTATTCCTTCACGACCGGACTTTCCGTTGTAGTGTGTTATTTGCACAATTGCAAATAACATTTTGTGGAGGGATTTCTTGCATAATTGTGGCATCTTCATCATGAGATTCTTTTCTTGTCATTCCTTTGCTTTCATGTGATGGTTTTGTGATTTGATGAGATGAGAAGTGGGTGTGACCTTTTTCATTTGATGAATATATCTTTTCTTCTCTTGTATATGATTATTCCATTGATTCATTTTTTCCACCACCACCATTTTCTTTGGAGGGGCCGGCCACTATTGTTGAGGGAGAGAGAGAGGTTCATTTGAGTGAGGGAAAAATGTTTCATCTCATTTTTCATGCTACCAAATTCCTAAGCTCACTTCCATAGTCGATTTCTTCACCTCCACATCATCCATGGCATCCTCATAACCCCAAAAGAGACAAGCTTCTACACTATTCTACAGCAATTCTTGGACGCGTCGGCTAGCCAACTTCGTGCCCGAGTTGCCTCGGTCAAGTGGTGGGAGCCCGTAAAAGATTCCGGCTACGTGGTGCCCTTTCCGACGAGGAGGAGATGAATGAAGTTTCCGCGGGAGATCGGAGTGGAGACGAAGACCGAAGGACACGGATCGCTTGGTATAACTCTCTACCCGTATTTTACTTTGCTGGTTGCTAGGTTAATGGCCCGATCCGGGATAAAAGTGCGCGGTGGTGCCGGTTTGCTAGTTTGCAAAATTTTTGTTTCCGCGTTTCCGGCGTCGGATCGACGGCCGGGGCGCCGCCGCGGACTTACAGTATATTCTTTATTGCTGCATTTTATATTCATTTTCTGTATATTCTTGCTATTCGCATCGCATTGCATGCATAAATGTGTTTTCGTAGTTGTTATGAAACCCATGATGTCAAGACACCGGCACCATTACCGATGATGCGTATGCTCCACGTACACCTGCTTGCCGGCTCACACACATCATCATCGGTAATAGCCATGTCAGGTACATTTTAGGGAATATTACTTTATTGATATCGCTTGTTAGCTGATAGTTCCAATATATCATTACTGTGCTAGTTTAGATATTGCATTCTTTATATAGATACCCGTGTATGTATACATATTCATTATCATGAAATATTATGGGATTTTATGCCGGTAATTCACTGTTTATTTACTCTTGAGATTTGGATTTCGGATTTCCGTGAGATTTCTGAATTTGGAGAAACCGCGAGAATTTATAAACTCGTTATCATTTTAAAGATAGAAAATTTTGGTTTTCTCAGGATATGATGTGAGATGTGTCCACCATGAGTTTTCTCGGCTCTTGAGCAGTATCATACACCCGATTCGACGAGGAGAAGGAACCGCCTACGGGTGCATGGTGGACCCGGTGCTGTACCCCGGGGCAAGATGGTCGTAGATGATGGCGTTGAGCCTGGCAGGGGAGCACTACCAACCGGTTATTTGTGACGCGGCGCATATCCGGAGGATACCGACGTAGTCTTGAGATTTGATGATTTGGGCCAGTCCGAAATGACGGAGCCCAGGGGCCAGTCCGGATTGCCGGAGCCCGAGATATTGAGACATTGAGATATTGAGATTATATGATCATGGCCAGTCCGGATTGCCGGAGCCCGAGATATTGGATATTGGGATATATGTTTTGTGTCGATGCTTGACACGGATTCTATGTTGATTTCATTGATGATACATCGATTTTTATATACAGAAATCTCACTAAATTAAGTAAACAATTTTCTCATTCATGATGTATTCTGTTTCATTTGTAATGCATTTTCACATCATATTAGCGACATATTGCTACCTGAGGCACTGACATGAGCACTTGATATTACACTTATGTGTAGATGGTTTCAGGGTTATATTATTTGGGCATATTACTACCTTATGACCTAGGATAGAGTCATACATGCGATTTCTACTCGTTGATGTTTTCTACTCACGAGTTGGCAACTCACCCCGTTGTGCCACAGTTTCTTGCAGGTTTCCTTGGCGGTTTTGCTGGCACACTACTTCATTCCGGGTGGTTGCTTGGTAGGTGGGTTCACTCGCATCGTGACCACCATTTTACTTTATTTATATTCAGTTGTATCTAGTAAACTCCATCAACCAGCCTTGTATATTGATAGACTTAGAAGATCAGTGTATATTCTTTCGACCTTAGAGTCGCGCTTGTATTATTATGGTTTTCGGCTGGATTTGGTTTTCTTCTGAGTTTTCATCCTCGCCCTTCGGTGTTGTATATATTGCTTGCGTGGTTATGACCACCAATTGGCGAAGAGCTAGCTCCGGCTTTGGGATGCCTTTATTCATGATGTATATTGTTCATGTTTATACCTGTTTGGGGCCAGTATTTACAAAGGAGACTCTGCCAAAATTTTCGGGAAAATATAATATTTCTTTTAAATGTTTAATGCCATTTACGTTATTTAAACCACTTTCTTTAAACAAGTTTTCCTTCACTTCTTATTTAAAATGGTTTAGATTTCTGAGCTTTTGGCTTACTTGAATTAGGTGGGGTCCTATAGACTTCACGTGATTCAAGTGCCAGTCACATGCTATTTCAGGTCGTGACACTTAAGTAGTCTTCTGCAGTTGTTTAAATAATTTTTCAGGACACTTATAAAAATGACAGAAACTGGAATTATCAGTGCAGTGAATCGAAGTTGTTTCGGTTTCGATAGTTTAATATTGTCTAAACCAACTAGTATGCGGTTAATGGTTTGGCTCTGATACCATGTAAGGCTATCCAGGCTGCCTACCGGTGATTGTTTTGCGTTTCGGATATCCGGAGGATACCGTTCGTGGTCGTGTGATTTATGATATGGGCCGATCCGGACTGACGGAGCCTAAGTTATTGAGATATCGAGATATTGAGATTTGAGATATTGAGATTTGATTATACAGGCCAGTCCGGATAGCCGGAGCCTGAGATATTGAGATATTGGATTTATGTTTTATGTCGATGCTAGACACTGATTATGTTGATTTCATTGATGATACCTCGTGTTATATAAACAGAAATCTCACTAAAACAAGAAAACAGTTTCTTCATTTACATGTATTCTGTTTTCATTACATTACATTCATACCTCATACATATGATATATTTCTACCTGAGGCACTGACACAAGCACATGGGATTACACTTTGGTATAGATGTTTACCCTTGCCACCCTTCGTGCTTCAGAATTTATTATTTGAGGTTTTATATATATTTGATCGTATTGACCTCGGATGAGTCATACATACGATTTCTGCTCTGTGATGTTTTCTACTCATGAGTTGGCAACTCACCGCTGTTGTGCCACAGTTCCTTGCAGGTTTTGCCGTACAGGTTTCGTTACGGCTTTGCTGGCACACTTCTTCCATTCCGGGTGATTTGCTTTTGTAGGTGGGTTCAATTGTATCGTGACCACCATCGTACTTTATTTTATTCATTGTATCTAGTAAACTCCATCAACCAGACATGTATATTTATTTCTGACTTAGAGACCAGAGTTATATATTCTTTCGACCTTAGAGTTGCGCGTTGTATTATTATGGATTTCATGTTTTCTGAGTTTCCTTTCAGTTTTGATCCTCGCCCTTCGGCGTTGTATATTATATTGCCTGTATGGTTGTGACCGTCGATTGACGAAGAGCTAGCTCCCGCTTGGGGATGCCTTTTATCATTCATGTATATGCTTTTATCATGTTGTACCCTGTTCGGGGCCAGTATTTACAAAGCAAACTCTGCCGAAATTTTCAGAAAAGACTTGATGTTTTAAAAATGCATATTTGGCTTATTTTATCAAAAAAAATTATTTAAAAATGGTTTAGATTTCTGGGATTTTGGCTTACTTGAATTAGATGGAGCCCTATAGACTTCATATGATTTAAGTGCCAGTCATGTGCCATTTCCGGGCCGTGACAAAGTTGGTATCAGAGCGCTAGGTTAACCTTGGTTCGAGTCTATGTTTGACTATGCGGAGCCTAGGGCCTTTAGATATATACGGAATCTAGGCTTGACCTTACGGAATGTAGACTTAGTCGAAGGGGTATTAGACCCGAACTTTCGTCGCATAGGTTGACCTTGGTTGATGGAGTAGGTGACTTAAGGAGAGTGACGTACCGTGTGTATGTTCCGCGGCATACTTACGATACGCTACTCCGCTTAAGAAGTGTTAGGATGTACATTTTCTTGCACAGCATTATATTCATTCATGATCTATCCTCGTCGATATCAGTTTATGGTTTTGCTGCCATGATTATACACGCAGAGAGAGCTACGGCTAGAGTTGCGGTCAGTACGAGCTCGTCACGGACGAGGACTGACCAGGGCGTGATTCTAGGGACATACGATTGCATATAGAGGCCTCGAATTTTTTTTTTGTGTTTTCGCGCCATTAGCGTTTGATGGATCGCTGTTATGAGATTTCTCGGACGTGCAGATCAGCACCAGAGGATTGAGCCACTGATAGAGGACAGCCAGAATGTGATGACCATTGATGTACCGCTTATTCATGATGATTGAGGAACTGTTCAGCGTGCAGACGAATGAGCCAGTAGTTGGTGCAAACGACGAGATATCGCCCCAGATGTTGGAGCTATTGCAGTACGAGTTGTATATAGAGATTTGATAGACGGTCGGTAGTCATCCGAGGATGAATGACCATGACATATGGTTCGTTCTCTTACCCCGATGCAAGGTCATCAGATTTATTGATTCCAGCTTGAGGAGACTTCACACGGATACGTTGGGAGTCGATAGAGACGATCGAATGTCAGAAAACCCATTTTCTAATTTTAAAGTATTTGAAGAAAACATGCAAGTAACTCTATGGACCCTCAAGAAGAATGAAACCTTAACTCGATATAATGACTATGTGAAAGCCTTTGAACCTTCGGGTTTGCGGCAGTTCCGCGGTGCCATTAATGAGGCTTGGGTTTGCCCTTCTACGGTTGGTCCATAGGTGCTGTGGCATGTACTCGATATTATTAAACCGTACCCAAGATGTTGATCTCTTGGGGGATTATGAGGTTTTGACGAGTCGATCGGATGGTTCGACATCTTTCGGATGTCATGTGATGGGATGCATTGCTTGGGAGACTCCAGATACGAGTATAGCCGTTGGAGCACAGTCCATGCAGCCACGATGAGACGAGTCCGAAGCAGTCGACATTAGAGAAAAGTGGAGTAAGTGGTTCGTACGAGATCTTGATGAGATGACGGTCCACAACGTCGACATCAGAGATGTGATACGCATGCAGAGGCGTTGTATATGGATATATCTTCCAGAAGAAGTCATGATGAATATACAGCCGTTTCGGAACAAGAAAGAAACTTAGTAAAGGATGATGACTTCCGGGCAGTTCGGCAGAAACGAGATTTGGGAAAGACTTCGACAGGACCTTTATGGAATAATTTACGAGAAGACTTGGACCCAGGAGTGGTCATATTGTGCACACCCAGCGGGCCAGAGTTCGGCATCGTCGACGAGACATGTTATAAGTGACCATGACAGTTGGCCAGAGATTCTTAGAGAATGTGCTTGAGAGAGACTATTCCGCCATACTTGATTTCGGTATTTTGGGCGATCTATTCGCATGATTTGGATTTGGATTGAAATGTGTTGTATATCATCGATTTCGATTGTGATACTCGATATTTGTTTTTTTCACGTTGTGCACCTGATTGGATTCTTGCGCATATTGACGCGCTTGGATTGGATTTTGCGCATGTTCGGCGTTCGATATTGGATTTCATGATTTCGTGCATGTTGGATACACATGATTTAGATTTTATTCATGCATGATGGATGCACCTGATTTGGATTTTCGCGCATGTTGGGTGCATGATATGAGATGCGGTTTTGGTGCACATCGGATGAACTAAATCGGGATTCCTTGTGCACATCCAATGCTCCTGATTTTGCTGTCAGGCACACACGTTGCCTCTGACAGGTGTTTCATGCACACCCGTTGCACTTAGATGTTGTTTCTGTGCACATGTATGGAACATTAATGGATTTTTATTTTCGTGCGCACCAGATGCACGTAGCTTTCATATGCACATTTTGGGATTGATTTCTTATGGAGCAGTACGTTTTTATGATTTTTGCTATTTGGTATATTAGACGGACGGGACTAGTCCGGGGATAGAACCTCGGTATATTTTTGCATGCATTGATAGTTATCGAAGGGATTTCCAAAAGGTAGCTATAGTCTCAGTATTTACCTACGTGTCTCATATGACACGAAACGTTTAAAACAAGAAAACCCTTCTAAATTGTTTTCAAAAACGGCGGGACGTGCATATTAAATAAAAGATATATACATATATGATTATTTTCTTATAATAGACGTCCACCACTGTGCAGTGTTATGCACATCGCACAGCAACATGAATGGTTTGGCATGCATTTCATTCAGATGTTTACATGTATAGACTTGATATTTACATGCATAGTTTTGATGTATATCATATTGGTTTTGTTTTGGATTTGACATTTGTGTCATCACCATGACTCCGATGATTGTGGGATGCTTGATGGAGTTTTGTTTTTGTGTTATCTGCTCATTGTTCATGCGCATGCATTGTGCTATGATGCGTTTTATGTATTGATGATTTCGGAGCCCTGACAACTTGGACTTTTACTGAAATGTTTTAGTATTTAGTTGTTTTAAATTTAAATTCGTGGACCGAAGTTCTTTAAGGGGGAATATTGTAACATTTCAGAAAAATAAAATATTATTTTTGGGAATTTTTATAATTAAATATTAAATATAATGAATATTTTAATATTGTGGTATAATTAAATACCGATAAATGAGGAATTTTTTTTTAAAAAATTAGAAATTACTGAAATGAGGGTGCTATACATGATTCATGCAAATTATGAAAGTTTTTGATGTATTTGACACTATTTTAGTGTTAATCGCGATGAAAAATCGCTAATCGGACTTTAAGCGTGTTTTGTGCACATGACATTTTTAACACTTGTTGCTTTTCCTTCATGGTTATTTCTTCATTCATGCATGATTATTGATTTTAAGAAAAGAGAAAGGAAAATGAAAGCAAAAAAAAAAAAGAAAAGAAAACAATAAAGAAAGGGGTATGGGCATGAGAGAGAGAGGCTGAGGGGTAAAACCAAGTCATGGCTCTTGTTCCCTCCATTATTTCCTCTTCATTTCCTCTCCTCATCTCTTATGGCTGCTGCCTTCTCCTTCATCCCCTCTCCACCTCCTTAAAACACAATGAAAAACACCCCAAAACTCCATCCCCACTTCATTAAATTTGTGCACAAGCCTTCTAGCTACACTTTGGACCAAGAAAGGGTGGATCATGAGCACTTGGGGCAACTCAAGAAAATTCTTGAGTTGCCAAATGAGGTATTCTCTTAACCATTAGCATATTACTTCCATTTGATTTTACATCCATGTTTGTTTAGAACCGATTTGGTGTCGTTTAGTGAGATTTGGAAATTTCTAGTTAGGGTTTATAGAATTCTTGAGTTGTGATGTGTAATTGAGCTTAGTACAGGCCACACAAACCCCCTAGTGCTAGAATTCAGACCCAAACGAGAGACTAGAGCCCCGGAATACGAATTTAGAAAACCCGATATCGGAGAATTTTGGATTCCGTGAGGGTATATTGACATCTGCTATCACCCGAGACACATGAAAAATATTTAGCAAATACAGAGACACAAGCAGGAAACCTAGAACCTATACCCAAAACCCTGGACCCAACCCCTACTTCTAGGCCACAAATTTAATCATTTTGGCCGCAATTTGCGGCCAGAGTAGGGTCATTTTGGTCCGTGTTTGTTCTGTGGCTCCTTTATCAGCAAAATAGACCCTCCATATTTGCAAAATTGGCTAATTTGACCTAGGGTAAAATCTGGGACCATTTTCTTGAGTTGCTGCAATGTTTTGCGACTTTGTTTTAATTTGGGATTTGGTATTTGATATTGTGTTTCCATCGTGTGGCGTTTAAACGCCAAAGATGTAGCATTCTAAAATTTTAGAAATAAATAAAATTAATTAAGTAAATAAAAAGTGTTAAATTAAAAAGTTTTTTAAACCAAATTAGACAATTTCATAAGTTGTATGTAAAATAAATTAAATTAAAATTCGTATATGTAACATAAATAAGTTATAAGGGTTTTGTGATAATTTTATCTTCATTCTAATAAAAAGAGTGTTATATAATAACATAAGTTGTGAGGTTTTTTTTATACAAGTTTAGGAAAATTATGCAAATTTGGTATTCTGAGGGTGTAAGAAGTTAAATTTAAATTAAATCTTTTTGGGAAAGGTTAGTGTGTTGACACCTCCTACACTCATGCGCACACACACACACCAACACCTCCTCCTTGCATGAAATCACTACACTTTGCTTGATGACACCTCCTCCTTCACCTTATCCCTTCTTTTTGACATATATAATTCATTTTCAGATCATTCACCTAATTTTTAAAAAAAATCTGAAAATTTCTGAAAGAAAAACAAAAATTAAAGAAAACAAAGAAGAACAAGAGAAAGAAGAAGGATTGAGCTAAATCTAAGGTTTTCATCATCATCAAGCTAGGACAAGGGGCTTAACGTCTTGGAGAGTGTTATTCCTACAAATTTTTGTAGGTAAATCCTTAATCATGGTAGAAATTTAGATTCTGTAATTAGTTTTGATTGAAATGATCAAGTTCTATAATATCGTATTTTAGTTACAACTAAATTCTCTTTGAATCTACTATTGTTTAGATAACAACTGACCCAGCTAAAAAGACCTAGATGATGTATGTAACTCATAGAGCAAACCATAGGAGCACTAACCAGAGGGCTCTGAATTGGGCCGGCGACTAAAGGAAAAATTCGGCGTCGCCGGTTTGGTAGGAAGCTAGGGTATTTTGGTTTGTTGGGTAGGGTTTTGTGTATAATTGTGATCATTTTGGTGTTATTTAAATAAGTTAGTTTAACTGTATATAAAATATGGAAGCTTATATCGGAAAAGATATCTAAGAAACCAAAACACGACATGGTTAGGCGTATTGCAATCTGTTTTCTGTCGCGATGCAGAATAGGGTTAAAATCCAGTAAGGTTAAGTGTTAAATAGCTCGATATAGTCGTTTGCAATATAACTAGTACGTGGGAACGGGTGTTTTTCATTTTCGTCATGTCGGAGTAGCCATTTCCTTATATAAGATAAATTGTGATGATAGATTCAAATACGAGATTTTCGGTGGCAGCGAGGAAAGGAAAAGGATTGGCAATTCCTGAGTAGATACGACGTTTTCTGGTGAGTAGACTAAACATCTACCAGGGAATTTTGTAAAGATGGCGTATTACGCCCATAGTTTTATTTAAATAAATGCTTTACTTGATATGCTAAACTGATAATATGCACTCATAATTCAAATATACTTTGCTTAGTTGCTAGAACACTGTACAAGTATCGACGAGTTATGCCACGTGCACATCTTACATGTTACACACACCACGTCGATATTACCATGTCACTTTTACACTTAGTAAAATTCTTGTTAAAAACGATTCATATCATATCTTGAACACCAATAACAGTAGTAAATTGCATCATTTACATCATGATTCATTATTGGAGTATTCTAGGTTGATATAAGAGGTAATTGTATTATTGAGAATTTATGGTTTTGAATTTTTGAATACTACTACATAAATCCAGTGATTTTCATGATTGATGTGACATGTCCACCCTGAGATGTTTTATGATTTGGTCTTATTCCGAACCGAATCGGTGGGTATGCGGTTATGGATTTATAGTTTTATTCCGAACCGAGTCGGTGGGTATACGGTTACGGATTTACAGTTTTGTCCAGACCGAGTCAGTGGGGATACAGTTGGATACATGGTGGACTTTGTTGATTACAGGATCGTTCCAGAAATGATGCCTGGGAGAAATGGAAGTTTTGTGTCAATGATGGACACGGAAATATGAAATTGTTGATAATAAATGATTAGATTTCAGTTTTGGTTATTTGAATTGTAGTACAGATTCATATTTTTCATATATTATTGTACATCCTACTTGCTCTCATCTCAGTTAGTTGTGATCGTCATATTTACATTATTTACCATTATATGTTAGTTTTATTCACTGAGTTGGCAACTCACTCCCGTTGTGCCACAGATCCTTGCAGGGGTAGAGTGGACGGTCAGTAGCAGTGCAGCCCCATTTTTTGCAGCTTTTTCACATCTTTTGATAGGTGGGTTACATATGTAGTAACCTTCTCTTTTGGTATTGTATTTTGTATCTAGAAAATCTCCATCAAACCTTTATATGACTTAGAGTGAGAGATGTTTATATGTATATTATTTGACAGAGGAGATGGTTTAGTTCTTTAAATTGTTATTTCTTCTACTTATTAAAAAAAATTTATTGTTGTTGTATACTCTTGGATACTTGTCTCCACTATAGATATTGTTGGTCCCAACTAGGGATGCAATCAAACTTAACACTTTATACTTGTTTAATAATTTAATTACACAAAAACTGTGATTTTTACTTAAAAATTAAAATTCTATATATAGAATTCAGCAAAAAGGATTTTGATCTTGGTTTTCGGCTTACTTGGACTGTGTGCATATCTTTAAATATTAAACAATCTAAGTGCCGGTCACATCCAAACTTTGGGTCGTGACAAAGTTGGTATCAAAACCTAGGATTAACCTTATGGAATCGAGTAGTGAGTTAAGAAAAGTTGACGTAAGTCCGTGATTTAGGGTGACCTTTGGTTTGATGGAGTAGGTGAATTGGGATGCGTCCAGTACCGTACATATGTTTCGCGGCATATTTACGTTACCTCACTCACCCTAATTAACCTTAGGATGTATGTCTTGAATTGTCCTTCCTTTGATTCTCCGTTATTGATTGATCCTATTCATAAGCCTTATCAACTCTCGTTCTTGATTCCAGTTGCTATGGCTACGCGACCTAGGTGAGCCGCATCCAGAGATGCAGCTAGGGCGAATCCGCCTGTGACGGCGACTGAGACACCGGACGTTCCGGCGGTGCATGAGCATGTTGATCCTCCTCCTCCAGATTGCATGACTAGGATAGAGGAGGGCATGTTAGGATTGCAGCGAGTGGTAGGCCAATTAGATGTGGCCACTCGAGTACTGAGACAGGGTCCGGCACTTGTAAGGTTTGCCTAGCACCCTATGAAGAGTTATGAAGCATCACATGTCTCAAAGTATGTATTTTTAAGGTGCTAAACAAACACGCAAAGGAATCGATCCTAGAAAATTAGGGTTACAAAACTTTAAGCTAATAAAATTAAGGGTTTGAAGGCTACAACCTTTGTAGCTCCCCTTTTGCTTGACTCCTTGATCTCTAGGGTGTTGGAAGAAGATCCACTTGTAGTCCTCTTTCGTCCACGACGATCCACCCGAAGTTTCCCGTCCAAGCTTGCAACTTTGAAAAGCAAAGAGAACACTCTAATCAAGTTGGCTAGACTTGAGTAGAATGATGTTGTGGCTAAGGATCTCACTTCAAAAACCTTTCTTTAATTGTGTTTAACTCACTAGAAAAAACTAGAGAGGAAAAAGTGAAGGAGGATGAAGATGGTGGCTATTTTTAACAAGGGGTGAAAAAAAGAACCCTTAGTTAAAAAGAAAATGAAATATATATCACTATATATATTTATTTTCTTCTTGCATTCAACCATGATTAAATGATGGAGAGTTAATTTAACTTGGGTTTTAAATGATAAAGAGAAGGATAACCCTAGGTTAGTGGTAGTTGAGCTTGGTTAGGTTAGAAGAAGAATGTAGAAGCTAGAATGATTATCCTTTTCTTTTCATTTTGTTTTTAAAACCAAAATTAAATAATAATCCATAATTTAATCCATGGTGTGAGTCTTATATTGCCACCATTTCCATATGCTAACAACCATGATGGATGGGTGTATGTATGTATGCATGTATGCACATCCACATGTGCATGAAACTAGAATGAAAGAAAGAAACACATGCATGCATGCATACATCCATCAAACCCTAGAAAGGTTTCAAGTGAGAAAACTAATGGTTAGATGATAAATCAACACTTAACTTATCAATCCGGTCATATCTCATATGACCCCACCAAAAGCAGGCCACCCGATCAATGTTCGGTATCATATACGCACATTTTAATCGGGTGCATGCGCATATCGCATACGCGCACCACAACGTTTCGCCTGGACTGGGTAACTCCTTTGTGGAACTCTAAGACTCGTCAATACGCCGGCAGAGGGTAATGATCATATCAAGTCCCCCAAGCCGCAAGCGGTCAGCTAAACGTAACGGCTACCCGGGTATTGAGCGATCAGAAGAAAACAAGCGAACCTGCTACAACTCCCGTCGAGCTAACCGGCAACACTACCGTACAGTCCGGTCTCTTCGTCAGATATGCTGCATATCGAGCCTAGGGATGGTCACGTCGACCCTAATAACTCAATAAGTCGTGCCGGTGAATGGTCTATAACAGATCGAGAAACTACCGATAACACTTATCAGCAAATCTCAGTAGCCCTGGCCAGGGACTTACTGATATAACTAATCGGGCACAGCACAACATCAACTCCCAATACCGGGAGAGATGAAACCCCTCCTATCGCTCATTGCCTTCGTGTGTCTCGGGACTGTACCCAACGGCCACCTGTTTGCACGACTCAGTAGAGCCGTGGTAGGGTGGCAATCAAAGTATAGTGGGAGAACACACAAGACTCTATGACGATCTCGGGTCTACAGACTAACCTGTACCAGTGTCACCTGAGAACTGCTATTCGACGATAGATATAATTCCATATAGGAGTTCTCGGTGAGTCCGTCCAGTGTACCCAGTCAGCACTGAGCACCCGTATATGATCTTGATGTCAAACATCGATGAATGTGGGAACATCCATCGCCCATCGCATGGGTCTGGCATCATATACGCTAGTCTACTCTGGTATATCAATGCCCCGTCTCGATATACCTACGACTAGGGACTTTCCAGGATATGCTTATAGACTACAGATGTCCTACTAGTATGATCTCCATCATAATCAGAGCAGTCAAGCCAATATCCTCATGGCTTAATCAGCATGTATGAGTGAATAATAAGCATGATCAAATCAACATGTCAGATAAAGAAGAACCAGATAGCATACTATCATGTCGAGCAAGAATGCATACTGAATATATATATACATGTATAGATACATCCACTATCATATAATGGCCTCTAGGGCATACATATAACCAACAATCTCCCACTTGCACTAAGGCCGGTTATTGGCGTATCTCATACCCAACATCTCAAATAGTCGCTCATGCTGCGGCTGAGGGAGGGCCTTGGTGAATGGATCCGCGGCGTTATTCTTTGTGTCTACCCTCCTAATCTCGATCTCGCGGCGATCAACAATCTCCCGGATCAAATGAAAACGTCTCAGGATGTGTCTGGACCGCTGATGGGATCTGGGCTCCTTGGCTAACGCCATAGCCCCATTATTGTCACAATACAAAAGTATTAGATCAATAATGGTTGGAACTACTCCTAGCTCCGAGACGAACTTCTTCATCCAGACGGCTTCCTTGGCGGCATCATTTGCAGCAATGTACTCAGCTTCCATCGTAGAGTCTGCAACGGTATCTTGTTTGGAACTCTTCCAACTCACCGCCCCTCCATTGAGGGTAAATACAAACCCAGAGATAGATTTGCTGTCGTCCTTATCGCTCTGGAAGCTCGAATCGGTAAAGGCCTCCATTTGGAGATCTCCATTACCATACACCAAGAACAATTCTTTAGTCCTTCGCAAGTACTTAAGAATGTTCTTCACAGCTGTCCAGTGATTCTCCCCTGGATTGGATTGATACCTGCTTACAACACTAAGTGCATAAGCTACATCTGGGCGTGTACACAACATCGCATACATTATAGATCCTACTGCCGAAGCATAGGGTATAATACTCATGCGAGCTCTCTCTTCATCGGTCTTTGGACAAGAATCCTTGGAGAGAGTGACCCCATGGCAAGCGGGTAAGGCACCCCTCTTGGAGTCTTCCATACTAAACCTTTTTAGGATGGTGTCAATGTATCTGGTTTGGGACAATCCCAATAACCTTTTGGATCTATCCCTATAGATCCTTATGCCCAGAATGTATGTGGCATCACCCAGGTCCTTCATGGAGAACCTTAGTGATAAGAAAGATTTGACCGACTGTAGCATAGGAATATCATTTCCTATCAGAAGAATGTCGTCCACGTACAATACGAGGAATGTGACAGCTCTCCCTACAGCCTTCTTATAAACACAAGGTTCATCTGGATTTTTGATGAAATCAAACTCTTTGATGACATCATCGAAACAGATGTTCCAACTCCGTGATGCCTGCTTTAACCCAAATATGGATTTAAGCAATTTACATGCTTTCCCGCTGCTCCCACTATCAATGAAGCCCTCTTGCTGATCCATATAAACGCATTCTTCCAAATTTCCATTTAGAAACGCGGTTTTAACGTCCATCTGCCAGATTTCATAGTCGTAGTGAGCAGCAATAGCAAGTAGGATCCGAATGGATTTAAGTATGGCTACGGGAGAAAAAGTCTCGTCATAGTCCAAACCTGGTCTTTGATGAAAACTCTTCGCCACAAGTCTTGCCTTATAGGTCTCCACCTGCCCATCTACACCAATCTTTCTTTTAAAGATCCATTTGCACCCTACAGGTTTTACCCCAGGGGGTACAACGTCCAAAGTCCACACTTTGTTGGTGTACATAGACTCCATTTCGGATCTCATGGCATCCATCCACTTCACAGAGTCTTTACTCGTGATAGCTTGCTGAAAACTGGTAGGATCATCATCATCCATGATGCAATCTTCTCCGTTACCATCAATGAGGAAACCGTAGTACCTCTCCGGTGGGCGAGAAGTCCTACCAGACCTACGGAATGGCCGAGGTTCTTCAGTTTCTGCTGCAACAGCCGGTTCAACCAAATCGTCATTTGTAGTTTGTGTCTCTAGAACCTCTTCTAGATCCACCACCTTGCCATCATCTTTATCTGTGAAAAACTCTTTTTCCAAGAATGTGGCATACTGAGAAACAAACACCTTTTGTTCCTCTTTGTGGTAGAATAGATATCCATAAGAATTCTTTGGATATCCCACAAAGTTACACATGACCGACCGTGTCTCGAGTTTGTCCGGATTCTGCTTTTTAACATAGGTCGGGCAACCCCAAATCTTAATTCTTTTAAGAGATGGTTTCTTCCCATGCCATATCTCATATGGTGTGGTGGACACGGCTTTGGTTGGAACCCTGTTCAGTAGAAACGCTGCAGTCTCCAATGCATGCCCCCAAAACGAGACGGGTAACTCAGCGTCACTCATCATGGACCGGACCATATCTAATAGGGTCCTATTCCTTCGTTCTGACACACCGTTGTGCTGTGGTGTGTAAGGAGGAGTGAGCTGAGAGAGAATCCCATTCTCTTTCAAGAAGTTTGCAAATTTTGCACTGAGATACTCACCACCTCGATCTGATCGAAGAATCTTGATACTCAAGCCGGTTTGTTTTTCTACTTCTTGTTTATATTCAATGAATTTCTCAAAAGTTTCGGACTTGTGTTTTAATAAAAATACATGACCGAATCTTGAGAAATCATCAGTGAATGTAATGAAGTATGAAAAACCGCCTCTAGCCTGTGTAGACATAGGCCCACATACATCACTATGTATGAGGCCCAGGAGCTGAGTAGCTCTTTCTCCGTGTCCGGTAAACGGAGTTTTGGTCATTTTACCCTGGATACAAGACTGGCAAGTCGTATAAGATTTATATTCAAAAGAATTTAAATATCCATCTTTGTGTAACTTGTTTAGTCTTGTTTCGTTAATATGACCAAGTCTACAGTGCCAAAGAAAAGCTTCATTTAACTCTGAAAGTTTTCTTTTATTAGTGTGTTGTATACTGAAAACTGTGTGTTGATTTAGGACATATATTCCGTTGTTAAGCGTACCATACCCAACCAACATTTGATTCAGGTTAATGTTCATAACATTGTTCTGCAATACAAAATTATACCCTTCATTGTCCAACAAAGAAACGGATATTATATTACATAGCATACTTGGTACAAAATAACATGGATTTAAAACCAAAATACATCCAGATGGCAACCCCAAGTGATACTCTCCCACTGCGACTGTATGTACATTGGAACCATTTCCAACGCGGAGATTATGGTCACCTGTCCTCAAAACCTTGCTATTTCTCAGCCCCTGCATAGAATTGCAAATGTGAGAACCTGAACCGGTATCCAATACCCAGGAAGCAGAGTTTATAGAAAAATAGTTTTCAGTCACAAACGCACCTGAAGTAGAAGCATCACCATGCTTCTTCTTGAGACTTAAGTACTCCGTGCAATTGCGCTTCTAATGTCCTGTCTTGTGGCAGTGAAAACATTCGCCCTTCCCCGAGTCTCCAGCCTTGGACTTTCCCTTTCCCTTCACCTTTTTAACTCCGCCCTTAGGATTAGTGGGTTTCTTCTTTTTCTTTCCCTTGGCCTTGGCTTTCGGGCGAGAAGAAGAAGACTGTCCAATAGTCATAACGGGAGTTTTTGCTAACTTCATAGTGCTCTCTGCACTCCTTAACATATTAAGGAGTTCAGGGAGGTCCTTCTCCATGCCATGCATGTTGAAGTTCACTATGAACTGCGCAAAGGTGGAGGGGAGGGACTACAGAATAATATCTATATATTGTTCATTGTCCATCGTCCATCCAAGGTCTTCAAGCTCTTCTATAAGAGCTATCATCTTCAGAACATGGTCTCCTACTGGTGTGCCAGGGGCCATTCGCATCTGAAACAATTTCTTTGATGCTTCGTATCGTAATACGCGGGATTGCTCCCCATACAACTCCTTTGTATGGTGCAATATACCGTGAATGTCCATGTCCTCGTGCTGCTTTTGATGTGTGTTATCCCTCGATGCAAGCGCGAGGCATGTGGCTGTTAGTTATATGTATGCCCTAGAGGCCATTACTATACATAGGATGTATATTGTAGTGGATGCTGGGACATATATAGGGAGGACTTTCTTGCTCGACATGATAGTATGCTATCTGGTTGATCTTTACCTTAACGTGTACACTGATTGTCTCCCTGTTACATGTTGGTAAAGCCCTTAGGATCTGTACTTGACTACCTGGACTATGATGCGGATCATACTAGTGGGGACATGGTAGTCCATAAGTACATCCTTCAAAGTCCCTAGTCGTGGGTGCATCGAGACGGGGCATCGATATACCAGAGTAGACTAGCGTATACCTTCTCGACCCATACAGATGGGCGATGGATGATCCCATATCCATTGGTGTTTGACATCAGAGATGATATACGGGTGCTCAGTGGAGACTGGGTACACTGGACGGACTCGCCGAGAACTCCCAGATGGTATTATACCTTATGTCAGATGGCAGTTCTCTGGTGACACTGGTACAGAGTAGTCTGTTGACCCGAGATCGTCATAGAGTCTTGTGTGGTTCCCACTGTGCTTTGATTTCCACCTTACCACGTCCAAGAGGGCGTGCAAAATGGTGGTTTTTGGGTACAGTCCCGAATCACATGGAGGCAATGAGCGATAGGAGGGGATTCGTCTCTCCCGGTATAGGGAGTTGATGTTGCGCTGTGTTCGATTGGCTATAACCGGAAATCCCTGGCCAGGGTTGCTGAGATTTTCTGGTAAGTGTTACCAATAGTTTCTCGAACTGTTATAGACCTCATATCGACACGACTTATCGAGCTATTGGGGTCTGACGTTTACCACCCCTAGGCGAGATATGCGACATATCAGACGATCAGACCGGACTGTACGGTAGTGTTACTGGTTGGATTCACTGGAGTATGAGCGGGCTTGCTCGTCGATCTTCTGATCGCTCAATACCCGGGTGGCCGTTACGTTTAGCAGACCGCTTGCGGCTTGTGGGTGTTTGATATGATCATCACCTGCTGCTGGCGTATTGACGAGTCTTTAGAGTCCTACACAGAGGTTTCCTGGCTCAAGCGAAACGAAATAGGAGCGCATATGAGATATGTGCGGGACCGAGAATAATGCGTGTATGTGATACCGTATTTCATTCTCGCGATGAATGTGTCGAATGGTTATATGCGATATAACCTAGTTATCGAATCGAGGGTTGATTCGATAAGCCGATACATTGGATACTAGTCGGTTATATGCGATATGACCGGATCGTTAAATCAAGTGTTGATTTAATGATTTAATGCATAATTATATATTTGATATATTACTTTGCGTTAACTAGTATTGGTTCACTTTAAATGGATTTTCTCACTCGGTTGTGCACATTGTATATGTGATATACTTTTGTACACAAGTTTGTATCATGTTTGATGATACATGCTCACTAGGGTTTGTGTGAAGATTAAACCATGGTTGTAGATTGGTTAGGGTTTCATTTTCTTATTCCTTTATTTATTTATTTATTCTTTTTGGAAAAATGAAAAGCATAAAGGAAAATGGTGGCTTTGTTTGTTTTCTAATTGAAGCTTCATGAAGCTTTGACCAAAGTGACCATTTTGTCTCATGCTTAACCCTAACCACTCCATTAACCCTAGTTTAATCTCTACACTTGACCATGGTTCATTATATGATAAGTATTGATTTTCTTTTCAATATTAATTAACTTATCATAACACTTTTCTTCTTCTTCTTCATCTTCTTCAATGAAGAAAGCTTCACTTCATCAATGGTGGATTGATGAAAAGTGTGAGAAATCCAATTATAAATTGAACCCACTTCCTATTTCTTCATCCTCTACCTCTTGCCAAGTAGTATAGGGTGTTTCCTTCACAAGTTTTCATGGTTGGTGAAGGTGGAGCTTGATCTAGCGATGCCTCGACGTAGATCATCTTCGGCATGGACATCGACGACCTAGCTCGCCTATTCTCCGATGAAGCCGACGGTAGAGCCCGGGAATTCATTTGGACAGCGAGGGGACTTCGTTGCGGAGCTATGGAGGTGGAGCACCGGATCTACAAAGGTTGTATTTCCGTTTAAACTTTAGTTAAGTTGTTAACTAGTTTCATATTCGCCTAGAAATCTAGCCAACGATCCGTTCTAGGGTTTCTCGGCACCGTTTAAATTTGAAATTGGCATGGTTGATGCCTTGTGAGACCTCATTAGGGTGCCTAGGAACCCTACAGTGGTATCAGAGCCAAGCTAGAGCCTTAGACGAAGTCTAGACGCAATTTGAAGTCCGAACGAACCCGAAACCCAATTCCAAACATGCTCTCTGTCCTTTTTCTAAAATCTGGGATTTTTCAATATTAAAAATATGCAGAAAATTAAGCAGGGTTTTTTATGAATTACTGTGAAAAACGAAGACCTAACTCCATCATAACGCCGCGGAAGCTCGGCCTAAGCCCACGTGACGCGGAGCTTCCGCGGCCATAATGTTGACTCTTTGACTCCTTTTTGCACAGTAATGTTTATAATTAATTCCTGTGTTTTCTGGGTAATTTTAATATAAGCTATGCAGTTGAGTTTTCTGGGGTTGTTTTGGGGATTCGGCGTTTCGATCGGAATATCAGATTTTGTCTATGTGGCTTTCCGGATAAATTTTAGAATATGTTAAAAAGTTCGACCGGATATAAATACCCAATTTTTCCCCTTTCGGGAAATTTCCAAGTGTTGGATTTTTCCGTAGTTTAACGACGTTCTAAGTAGTGCAAGTAACTCGATGGACCCTCTAGAAGACATCAAACCTTAACTCGATTATGTGACCGTCTTGAACTGCCCTTTGAACCTTCGGGTTTGGGGCAGTACGGCGTGCCACATGTGAGGCGTTGGCTTGACCCTTTTACGGCTGGACCGTTGGTACTGAGGCACGAACTGAATGTTGTTAGACTCATATTTCATGTGTTGATCTGTATCGGGAAAACTTGGGTGTTCGATTGTTCGATCGGAAAGTTTGACATTTTCTATTTATCCGGAATGGGATACAATAATTGGAATTCATAAGAAGTTATGAGATAACTGAATGAATGTTATAAACATAGCAGTTTAGTCTCACTTGATCGGTTGCCACGGAATTTTGATGTGATCAAAAGTCCGTCGCAATCACGTAGTGTACGCGGATACTCGCCGGGTAAACTTAATAGACAGCCTCACTCCATAGCCCCGACCAAGTGACTGTAGGAGAACCCCGTCGCCGAAAGTATCCGTTCGGGTGCTCGCGGTAGCGGTGTGCCGCCTTGGTGCACTTCGTCGACGGTATCAGGGGTGCGGCCGCCTACTAAAGTTTGCGACGAGCATTCGATCAGTTTTTCGGGAATCTTGTTGAATTGCCCGAATTGATATTGAAAAGTGTTTTCGATAATGAGACTAAAATGCGGGGTTTATAATTGTTAGGCATGCGATGTCTAAGTAATTCATTTGGTCAGGCATGCGATGTCTTAGGTGGTTGCGGATTCCAACTGTTGTAGTTTTACACTTTCTTTTCTGTGACCGTAAGTGTAATATGTGATATCGCCGGTTTCGTTGCTATATGTCAACGACAATTGGGATACGCATATTTACTTACGTTGATGACATGTGATGTTATGTGTTGCTGGATATGTTATATTGGATCGTCGTGTTTGAATAGCCGGGGTTTTTTTTATGTGAGATGAGTGTTTTTCATTTTCATTCATGTAAAAACTTGTATGTAATATTCTTTTATTGGGGCACTTCCAGGTTGCGGAAGATGTCACCGTTTGTATATTATTTACTTTTCCGCACTAGGATAGACCCAAGGAGGAGGGCACAAGTAACCGGGTTCTGGAGTCCAGTGGGAGACCAACTCGAGGAGTCGAGTCTGGGTCTCCTAACTTTAGAATTGGAAGGGTTGCTTGCCGCTCTCGTAGGGGTCTAGGGGTGTGGGTTTGGCTATTCATCGCGACCGTGGAATCCGTGTTTTATACTGGCTCGTATTGAAAACACGGATGTCCTAGTATATCCAATATTTCATATGATTCTTCTGCTGCGATATCTGTGATGTGATCATGTGATGTTCTGTGATAGATACAGTATATAGTATATATGATATATTATATAGACGTTACTTATGTTTTACACCCGCGCTAGCCCTGCCCCGCTCTGCCGTTAGTTACCTAACCTAACGGTGCACGAGGGGACATCGAGGCGAATGCGGATGGCATAAGTGTACGTCGTATTTATCTGTGATGTTTAGGTAATTTAAATGATGGGACATCATTAATGAGATTAATGAAAAAAAAGAAACCTAAGATGTTGTAGAATCGAATTTCAAAATAAAAAGGGTAGCTACAGTTCTTGCTTTGCACAGAGGTATATGTGATATATCCTGCACCTTATTCGATGAGGAAAGGACCGAGATCCCTTCACCGGGAGTGACTCCTTTAGCAATAACTAGCAGATGCTACACACTCGGTTTGTCTTTTGATTGCTTTTAAGTGTTTTTGCTTTGCATAGTGATATATATGATATATCCCGCACCTCATTCGACGAGTTAAGGACCGACGATCCCTTCACCGGGAGTGACTCCTTTAGCAAAACTAGAAAAGCCTCAAAAACACTCCATTTTAAAATCATTTGATTCTACGACGATATCAAGTTCATTACGCAATAGGTTTTCAGAAAAAACCTGTCGTAGCCCTCCGTCATTTCAGATAAATCCTGTTTAGTATTCATGCTGCGTTTGTTGACCTTGTCAAGGCGCAGTGTGCGGTAGCTAACCAGTATTTATCTGCTTATGCATATGATGCAGATTGGGTTAGGGTAGTCGTGCGGCCTTGTTGACCTTGTCAAGGGTCGTGCGGGTGGGTTTGATTCAATCAAGAAATGACGGGTTGAACTTGACTTGCGGTCTATGGTTTGTTGACCTTGTCAAGGTCATATATCGTTCGGGGCAAAATATTATCGGGAATTTCAAGTGTTGAGATTTGCAATGAGATTGCATACCTTCTATGAGATAGTTGGATCCCGATACCCGCTGCGAGTAATTGTTACTCCTGGGAGAGTTTTACACATTACAATTAGCCAATCAAGTAGGTGTTTAGAAAGGTGTCAACGGGGTTACGCCTCTGGGAAAATGAGGTTTACATTAATTAGGTTCGTGTGAAAGCACGGGGGACCTCCCTCAAAGTACCGACACTGGCCTGGCTGAAAGATTGGCGAACTTGTAGTGTGTAATTAATCCCGGCTAGTCTTTCCTTTTAGGGTTTGAAGGAAGATTTGATAAAAAGCAGTGGGAGCCATCCTGATTAGATAAAATAATAACCAATCTATTCTTGCAAGAGCGCACGCTGAGTGTTTTCTTCTCTCTCTCTCCAGGTAGCGACCATATCACGCCTTAATCAAGATAATAATACGGAATATTGACCGAACCCGCTTGTTATACTGAGCTGGGGAACGTTGGTCCCGCTCCAACTTATAATTGTTATAAGACAGAGCAGGAAATTGGGGATTACCAGAATTCCCATGCCGCCCAAACGAAGAGAGTGCATGCTGATGCATCATCTTCGGGTGTGTTCATTACAGAGAACTGTTTCTCAGTATCCTTTACGTCCTGGGTATGTGATACCAGATCAGGATCCCAGATATGTAATCTGTTACATAGGGCTGCAGAAAGGTAGAGAACTGAGAACGGGTGATAAGTTTCATGAGGCAGAAAACGGGGCAAGAGTTGCAGCCAAGTCTGTTGGTCACTGTCACCCTGTATTACCAATACATTGATTCTGAACAAATGTTATTAGATACCGAATCTGATATACAAAATCATATCAGTCTCTTTATTAGTAAAGAAATGATAAAATTTTGTATTGTTGGATAATGTTTTGAACATTTCCTATATCAAAAGTTGATCGGTTCTGGCACGTTATCTAAAAGCATTGATGTTCTAAATCAAACTATAGTTCTTTAGTATACGGAACACACAAAAGAGGAAGAGTTCAGAAATGAACGAATCCTTCTTGAGGCATTATAGACTAGGTCATATCAATGTGACCCGACTAGCTGAAGTTACATGTAGATGCATATTTAAATCTGTTTGAATTTATATCTTATGAAACTTGCCAGTCATGTCACAAAGATAAGATGACCATAGCTCCGTTTACTGGAAACAGAGAAAGAGTTAGTGAACTCTTGGGATGATACATGTTGATGTATGTAGGTCCCCTGTCTACACATGCCAAGACCGGTTCTTTGTACTTCATTACATTCTCTGATGATCTTTCGAGATTCAGACCTATGTTCCTGTTGAAACACAAGTCCGAACCTTTTGAGATATTCACAGAATATAAGTTAGAAGTAGAGAACCAAAATACGGGTAAAAGTATTATGTCCTTTGATGCGATCAAGGAGGAGAATACTTGTGCACGGAATTCCTGGACTATTCTAAAGGAGAATGAGATTCTCTCTCAGCATTACTCCTCCGAATACACCATAGCACGTTGGTGTATCGGGGCGGAGCAATCACACCCTATATGATAAGGTATGCTCTATGATGAGTACTACTGAGTTACCTTTTTCCTTTTGGGAGTTATGCGCTTGAGAAGCTGCATACCTATTGAATAGGGTTCAAATCAAATCAATTGCCTACCACTTCATATGTGATATGGAAAGGGAAGAGCCCATGTCTTAAGCTAGTTAAGATTTGGGGTTGACCGGCCTATGTCTGAAAGCAAAATCCGGACAAGCTCGAAGCAAAGTCTGTAATGTAGAACTGGAAAGGTTCCAGCTATACAAACTGCAGCTGATGATTTGATAGAACCAAAGGATTCAGTAGATTCCAACGAACCTCAGCCTCTCCGCCGATCTAGTAGGTTTCCTCACCCACCTGAGAGATACTTCTGTTTCTCTATGACAGTGGGAGCGAGGATTGCATCATGAGATGATGACCCAACTAGCTTTGAGCTGGCCATCAGGAGTGGGACTCCGTAAGAATGGCTGGATGCTTAGTGATCTGAGATGGAATCCATGTACACCAACAAAGTATGGACTTTAGTTGCTATATCTGAAGGGTTAAATCCCCATCAGGAGCAAGTATATCTTGAGAAGATTACTTGGTGTACATCGAAAAGTTGAGACTTTCAAAGCTAGACTTGTTAAAAGTTTGCATCATTTACCAGGCGTGGATTGTGATGAAACCTTTTTCAAGTAACCAAGCTTAAGTCCATCCAGATCCTACTTGCCACGGCTACATACCATGACTACGATATCTGGTGGTTGGGTGTCATGACAGCTTTTTTAAATGATGTTTTTGAAAAGGGCGTCTATAAGTACACAACCAGAGGGCTTCGTAGACAGTGGGAGCAGCGGAAACGTGTACAAGATGCTTTATAGGATAAAGCAGGCATCGCGGAGTTGGAACATCTGTTTTGATGAAGTAGTCAAAGAGTTTGACATCATCAAAATGGTAGATGAACCTTGTATAAATAAAAAGGTAGTAGGGAGTATGGTGACGATCCTCGTAGAGTACGTGGATGACATACTCTTGATAGGGAAGGAGTTTCCTATGCTACGCTCGATCAATCTCCGCTTATCACAATGATTCTCCACATAGGATCAAGATGATACCTCCTAAATCCTGGGTTTTTGGATCTATGAGATAGATCTAATTGGATGTTAGGATACTCACTAATTGTAGTGAGATGATATCATTTGATCCTAGGGAGAATCACTGGAAGGGTTCCAGGGAGATAAAGACGACTGAATATCAGTCGCAGGCATTGTCTTTACCCTCAATCGAGGGACGGTATGTTGGAAGAGTTCCAAGCTAGATACCGTGGCACACTAGACGATAAAGGCAGGATACATCGCTACTTAAGATGCTACCAAAGAGGCTGTTTGGGTGTATATTGGTTCATAAGATGAACCATGTTCCTCCCATTGTGTGACAATGGAGTTGTGGCTTATGCCAAGGAACGCAGGTCCCATCAGTGATCCAGACAAATTCTAAGGCAGTATCCCCTGATCATGGAGATAGTTGATCTCCAGAGAGATCGAGGTTAGGAGAGTAGACTCAGAGGACAACACAACGGATCCACTCACAAAGGCCTGTTCCCAGAGAGAGACTTTTATGGGATGGTTGAGTATGAGATACTGCAACCACTGCTATCAGATGGCCCTAGTGCAAGTGGGAGATTGTTAGTTATATGTATGCCCTAGAGGCCATTACTATACATAGGATGTATATTGTAGTGGATGCTGGGACATATATAGGGAGGACTTTCTTGCTCGACATAATAGTATGCTATCTGGTTGATCATTACCTTAACGTGTACACTGATTGTCTCCCTGTTACATGTTGGTAAAGCCCTTAGGATCTGTACTTGACTACCTGGACTATGATGCAGATCATACTAGTGGGGACATGGTAGTCCATAAGTACATCCTTCAAAGTCCCTAGTCATGAGTATATCGAGACGGGGCATCGATATACCAGAGTAGACTAGCGTATACCTTCTCGACGCATACAGATGGGCGATGGATGATCCCATATCCATTGGTGTTTGACATCAGAGATGATATACGGGTGCTCAGTGGAGACTGGGTACACTGGACGGACTCGCCGAGAACTCCCAGATGGTATTATACCTTACGTCAGATGGCAGTTCTCTGGTGACACTGGTACAGAGTAGTCTGTTGACCCGAGATCGTCATAGAGTCTTGTGTGGTTCCCACTGTGCTTTGATTTCCACCTTACCACGTCCAAGAGGGCGTGCAAAACGGTGGTTTTTGGGTACAGTCCCGAATCACATGGAGGCAATGAGCGATAGGAGGGGATTCGTCTCTCCCGGTATAGGGAGTTGATGTTGCGCTGTGTTCGATTGGCTATAACCGGAAATCCCTGGCCAGGGTTGCTGAGATTTACTGCTAAGTGTTACCAATAGTTTCTCGAACTGTTATAGACCTCATATCGACACGACTTATCGAGCTATTGGGGTCTGACGTTTACCACCCCTAGGCGAGATATGCGACATATCAGACGATCAGACCGGACTGTACGGTAGTGTTACTGGTTGGATTCACTGGAGTGTGAGCGGGCTTGCTCGTCGATCTTCTGATCGCTCAATACCCGGGTGGCCGTTACGTTTAGCAGACCGCTTGCGGCTTGTGGGTGTTTGATATGATCATCACCTGCTGCCGGCGTATTGACGAGTCTTTAGAGTCCTACACAGAGGTTTCCTGGCTCAAGCGAAACGAAATAGGAGCGCATATGAGATATGTGCGGGACCGAGAATAATGCGTGTATGTGATACCGTATTTCATTCTCGCGATGAATGTGTCGAATGGTTATATGCGATATAACCTGGTTATCGAATCGAGGGTTGATTCGATAAGCCGATACATTGGATACTAGTCGGTTATATGCGATATGACCGGATCGTAAATCAAGTGTTGATTTAATGATTTAATGCATAATTATATATTTGATATATTACTTTGCGTTAACTAGTATTGGTTCACTTTAAATGGATTTTCTCACTCGGTTGTGCACATTGTATATGTGATATACTTTTGTACACAAGTTTGTATCATGTTTGATGATACATGCTCACTAGGGTTTGTGTGAAGATTAAACCATGGTTGTAGATTGGTTAGGGTTTCATTTTCTTATTCCTTTATTTATTCCTTTATTCTTTTTGGAAAAATGAAAAGCATAAAGGAAAATGGTGGCTTTGTTTGTTTTCTAATTGAAGCTTCATGAAGCTTTGACCAAAGTGACCATTTTGTCTCATGCTTAACCCTAACCACTCCATTAAACCTAGTTTAATCTCTACACTTGACCATGGTTCATTATATGATAAGTATTGATTTTCTTTTCAATATTAATTAACTTATCATAACACTTTTCTTCTTCTTCTTCATCTTCTTCAATGAAGAAAGCTTCACTTCATCAATGGTGGATTGATGAAAAGTGTGAGAAATCCAATTCTAAATTGAACCCACTTCCTATTTCTTCATCCTCTACCTCTTGCCAAGTAGTATAGGGTGTTTCCTTCACAAGTTTTCATGTCTTGGTGATGGTGGAGCTTGATCTAGCGATGCCTCGACGTAGATCATCTTCGGCATGGACATCGACGACCTAGCTCGCCTATTCTCCGATGAAGCCGACGCTAGAGCCCGGGAATTCATTTGAACAGCGAGGGGACTTCGTTGCGGAGCTATGGAGGTGGAGCACCGGATCTACAAAGGTTGTATTTCCGTTTAAACTTTAGTTAAGTTGTTAACTAGTTTCATATTCGCCTAGAAATCTAGCCAACGATCCATTCTAGGGTTTCTCGGCACCGTTTAAATTTGAAATTGGCATGGTTGATGCCTTGTGAGACCTCATTAGGGTGCCTAGGAACCCTACAGTGGCCGTGGCACAGTCAGCGTCCCATGTCTTGCGGACTTCAATGTCCGCAACTGAGGATTTTGGACCAGGGACGGGCGGGGCTGAAGCCATGAGGACATATGATACTTTATCATAAGTCAAGGCGATTTTCAGATTCCTCAGCCAGTCTTTATAGTTGGTCCCATTCAGTTTGTTTTTATCTAGTAAAAGCTTGAGTCCAGTCATGGGTATCTGCCATTAAGAGAGAGAAAAGAATACACTCAGCGAAAGCTCTTGCATAGATTAGATTGGTTATTATCTTGTCTAATCGATGTTTCCCACTGCTTTTATCGAGTCTTTCTTTCAAACCTTAAAAAGAAAAACTAGCCAGGATTAATTACAGTCTACAACTTCGCTAACCGTTCAGCCAGGCCAGTGTCGGTACTTGAGGGAGGTTCGCCGTGCTTTCGCACGGACCTAATTAGAGTAAACCTCGTTTTCCCAGAGGCGGAGCCCCGTTAACACCTTTCTAGACACCTAATGAGTTAGCTAATTGTAAACTGCAAAACTCTCCTTGGAGCAACTATTGCCCACAGTGGGATCGGGATCCAACCATCACATGGAAGGTATGCAATCTCATTGCAAATTTCAACTATTGAAATTCCCGATGTGGTTTTTACCCCTGGCACTTATGACCATAACTAAGGTCAACAAATCATAAGTACCAGTCAAGTTCTACCCGTCATTTCTTGATTAATTAGACCCACTCACATGACCCTTAACTAAGGTCAACAAAGTCATAAGAATGTCCTAATTAATCTGCATTATATGCAATGTAGGAAGACATCACTTAGCTACCGTACACTACGCCTTAACTATAGTCAACAAACGTAACACGAATACTAAGTACTCTACTTCCTAAAATGACGGAGGGTTGCGGATGATTTTTAAGAAAATCTTTAACGCTTTGAACTTGATATCGTTGTAGAATCAAATGGTTTCCAAAAGGAGTGGCTTAAGCTCCGCAGTTTTGAAATATAGTTTTTTCATAAATAGCCGAGTAGTTTTCAAATCCGATTCTACAACATCTTTTTAGGTTTATTTTCTTTACATTAATCACATTAATGTAATCCTATCATTTAAGTCCTTAAGCCAATCACAGAAAAGAAACGAAAATAACACGTACGCTTATGCCATCCGCATTCGCCGCAATGTTCCGTTATGCACCGTTAGGTTACTTAACTAACGGCATACCGGGACGGGACTAGCGCGGGTGTAAAACATAAGCAACGTCTACTATATATCATATATATAATATGTCATTCGTCTCAGATATCTCAGAACACAGGCAGCAGAAATATAGATATAACGTGGGATATACTAGGACGTCCGTATTTAGTATTTAGCCAGAATAGAAAATACGGATTCCACAGTCGCGATGAATAGCCAAGCCCACACCCTGGACCCCTACGAGAGCGGCAAGTGACCCTACAAATCCTGGAGTTTAGGAGACCCGGTCTCGACTCCTCGAGATGGCCTCCCACTGAACCCCAGAACCCGGTCACCTGTGCTCCCCTCCTTGGGTCCATCCTAATGCAGAAAAGTAAATAATATACAACACAGGTGGCAGCAACCTCAACCCGGAAGTGCCCCAAATAAAAGAATATTACATTACATATGAATTTACATGAATGAAAATACAAAAACTCTCATCTCACATAAAAACCCCCCGGCTATTCAATCGCGACAATCCTGCACATCATATCACAGCAACACATAATATCTCATATCATCAACATAAGTAAGTATGCATACCCCAATTGTCGTTAATGTATAGCAACGAAACCGGCGATATCGTACATACTACACTTACGGTCACAGAAAAAAAAGTGTAAAACTACAATATTTGGAATCCACATTCTCTTTAGACATCATAAATGCGAAATATCACATATTTCGTATTTCATGCCTAAACTATACGAATTCCATATATTGTATCACATTCCGGATAAACAGACAGCATTGAAGTTTTCGAACGAACGATCAAATACCCAGGATTCACTAAAGCCCAACACTTGAGCAGAGTTCAAACACTTGGAGTGTGACACAGTAGTAGCGGTCCAGCCGTAGAAGGGTCAAGCCAACGCCTCACATGTGGCACGCCGTACTGCCCCAAACCCTAAGGTTCAAAGAGCAGTTCAAGACGGTCACATAATCGAGTTAAGGTTTGTTGTCTTCTAGAGGGACCACCACAAAAAGACTTGCACGTATTTCCAAAACATTTAAACCCCGTGAATAGTGAGCAAATGATACTCGTTCAAACACTTCAATACTTTCTTATTTATCCGGAAAAGCTACGAAATGAAAATTCCGATCGAATCAACGCGTCCAAAATCATCTCCAGAATTTTTCAAAACTAAATACAGATTAAAAATACTCAAAAATTTATACAAGCAGATTCAAAAATTACCGTAAAAATATTATCCAATAATTCATATATACGGCCGCGGAACCGCGGCCTAAGCAAGCTTAGGCCGCGTTTCCGCGGCAACAATCACTGTTCATTGGAAAATTTTTGTACCGTAATCCTTAGATTTATCTGTTGATATTTTTAGATAATTTTAATTCTGAAAATGTCAAATTTTAGAAAATTTCCAGAGAGCACCCTAAAATACCGTATTTCGGTTCGATCGGAGTTTTAACTTCGTAAAAAGGGCGCCTAATGTTCTAGGTCGGCTCTGATACCAATGTAAGGTTTGCCTAGCACCCTATGAAGAGTTATGAAGCATCACATGTCTCAAAGTATGTATTTTTAAGGTGCTAAACAAACACGCAAAGGAATCGATCCTAGAAAATTATGGTTACAAAACTTTAAGCTAATAAAATTAAGGGTTTGAAGGCTACAACCTTTGTAGCTCCCCTTTTGCTTGACTCCTTGATCTCTAGGGTGTTGGAAGAAGATCCACCTGTAGTCCTCTTTCGTCCACGACGATCCACCCGAAGTTTCCCGTCCAAGCTTGCAACTTTGGAAAAGCAAAGAGAACACTCTAATCAAGTTGGCTAGACTTGAGTAGAATGATGTTGTGGCGAAAGATCTCACTTCAAAAACCTTTCTTTAATTGTGTTTAACTCACTAGAAAAAACTAGAGAGGAAAAAGTGAAGGAGGAAGAAGATGGTGGCTATTTTTAACAAGGGGTGAAAAAAATAACCCTTAGTTAAAAAGAAAATGAAATTTATATCACTATATATATTTATTTCCTTCTTGCATTCAACCATGATTAAATGATGGAGAGTTAATTTAACTTATGTTTTAAATGATAAAGAGAAGGATAACCCTAGGTTAGTGGTAGTTGACCTTGGTTAGGTTAGAAGAAGAATGTAGAAACTAGAATGATTACCCTTTTCTTTTCATTTTGTTTTTAAAACCAAAATTAAATAATAATCCATAATTTAATCCATGGTGTGAGTCTTATATTGCCACCATTTCCATATGTTAACAACCATGATGGATGGGTGTATGTATGTATGCATGTATGCACATCCACATGTGCATGAAACTAGAATGAAAGAAAGAAACATATGCATGCATGCATGCATCCATCAAACCCTAGAGAGGTTTCAAGTGAGAAAACTAATGGTTAGATGATAAATCAACACTTAACTTATCAATCCGATCATATCTCATATGACCCCACCAAAAGCAGGCCACCCGATCAATGTTCGGTATCATATACGCACATTTTAATCGGGTGCATACGCATATCGCATACGCGCACCACAACGTTTCTCCTGGACTGGGTAACTCTTTTGTGGGACTCTAAGACTCGTCAATACGCCGGCAGAGGGTAATGATCATATCAAGTCCCCCAAGCCGCAAGCGGTCAGCTAAACGTAACGGCTACCCGGGTATTGAGCGATCAGAAGAAAACAAGCGAACCTGCTACAACTCCCGTCGAGCCAACCGGCAACACTACCGTACAGTCCGGTCTCTTCATCAGATATGCTGCATATCGAGCCTAGGGATGGTCACGTCGACCCTAATAACTCAATAAGTCGTGCCGGTGAATGGTCTATAACATATCGAGAAACTACCGATAACACTTATCAGCAAATCTCAGTAGCCCTGGCCAGGGACTTACTGATATAACCAGTCGGGCACAGCACAGCATCAACTCCCAATACCGGGAGAGACGAAACCACTCCTATCGCTCATTGCCTTCGTGTGTCTCGGGACTATACCCAACGGCCACCTGTTTGCACGACTCAGTAGAGCCGTGGTAGGGTGGCAATCAAAGTACAGTGGGAGAACACACAAGACTCTATGACGATCTCGGGTCTACAGACTAACCTGTACCAGTGTCACCTGAGAACTGCTATTCGACGATAGATATAATTCCATATAGGAGTTCTCGGTGAGTCCGTCCAGTGTACCCAGTCAGCACTGAGCACCCGTATATGATCTTGATGTCAAACATCAATGAATGTGGGAACATCCATCGCCCATCGCATGGGTCTGGCATCATATACGCTAGTCTACTCTGGTATATCAATGCCCCGTCTTGATATACCTACGACTAGGGACTTTCCAGGATATGCTTATAGACTACAGATGTCCCACTAGTATGATCTCCATCATAATCAGAGCAGTCAAGCCAATATCCTCAGGGCTTAATCAGCATGTATGAGTGAATAATAAGCATGATCAAATCAACATGTCAGATAAAGAAGAACCAGATAGCATACTATCATGTCGAGCAAGAATGCATACTGAATATATATATACATGTATAGATACATCCACTATCATATAATGGCCTCTAGGGCATACATATAACCAACAACACTGACCATGGCAGAGTCCGAGGTACAACCTTTGCAGACAGGTAGCACTTGTAGATACGAGAGTGATGGAGTTATCGCTTGCGGAATTTATGAGGTTGAGACCTCCGGTATTTACAGCTACCGATGTAGAGGAGGATCCTCAATCTTTTCTTGATAGGATGGCGAGGATTGGTAGATCATTGCGATGTTCGGATGTGAGGTCAGTGGAGCTAACTAGTTTTCGTTTGGAAGGACTTGCACAGGAATGGTGTGAGTCGATGGAGAGAGGGCGAGCTACGGGTCCTTCTCCGATGTTGTGGGCTGAGTTTTCCGAGGTCTTTCTTGCCAGATTTCTTCTACAGAGTTTGAGGGACGCTAGAGCTAGCAGTTTTGAAGCATTGCGAAAATCGGCAAGTATGTCAGTGGCAGATTATGATTTATGATTCATCCAGTTGTCACGCTATGCTCCATACTTAGTACCTATGGAGGAACTTCGGGTGAAGAGGTTCCTAAGGAGTTTGGACACGCAGTTGTATTTAGCTATAGGCTCCCAGCATTTTGATACGTATGCGCAGGCCATGGATGCAACAATACGAGTAGAGGAGCAGTTGATAGAGGCAGTGGCTATTCCGGAGCCAAAGAGGAGTAGGCCGACCGGGCCAATGGCTAGACAGTTTGGCGGAGGTAGAGGAAGATATACTCCAGGCCACAGTTTCGGACGAGGTTGGACTCAGGGCCAGATGTTTGGTTCATACCCCGATGATCAGGAGACCCCACTTACATGTTATAATTGCGGCCTTCCAGGTCATACGTCTAAAGGGTTACACGTTATAGCGGGACTGTTACTCCACAGGTTGCTTTACCCCCTCCACCTCCTACGTCGATGGCTTTACTTCCTCCCCTAGTTAGCCCTACACGCCAGACTGTTGCACTACGAGGTCGAGGCTTTGCAGGACAATCTCAGAGAGGTCGAGGAGATAGAGGTAGAGGACGACAGGATGCGGGCAGGGGCCAGGCATGGGATTTTGCGCTGACTCCACAGGATGCCCAGGCATCAAATGCAGTCGTGATAAGTACTTTTGCAGTATGTTCACTTGATGCACATATTTTATTTGATCCAGGTTCAACACATTCTTATGTATCTTCACGCTTTGCACTTTCTTTGGGGGAAAAGTCGTCACTTTTAGATTTACCATTGGTAGTGATTACTCCTGTGGGAGATTCTTTTATAGCTCGACACGTATTCAGATCATGTTCTGTGCGTATTGGTGATAGAGATTCGCTAGTTGATCTGATTCTTCTGGATATGCTAGATTTTGATATACTTCTCGGTATGGATTGGTTGGCCGCTTGTCATGCCTATGTAGATTGTGGTGGGAAAGCGGTTAGATTTTGTTTTCCAGGTGAACCGATGTTTGTTGTGCAGGGGGATTATAATATAACTCCTGCCAACATGATTTCTGCTCTTTGTGCGGGACGACTCTTGAAGAAGGGTTGTCTTGGGTTCTTGGCATTTGTTCACGACTTAGGAGTCGCTGAGATTCCATTGGACCAGGTTTCGGTCGTACGAGAATTTCCGGAGGTGTTTCCTACTGAGTTACCAGGATTACCGCCTGATCGCGATATTGAATTTTGTATTGACTTGATTCCGGGTGCGGGGCTTATTTCTATACCACCCTATCGTATGGCACCGACGTAGTTGAAGGAACTTAAAGGTCATTCGCAAGAGTTGTTAGATAGAGGACTTGTGCTTCCTAGTGTATCGCCGTGGGGAGCTCCTGTCTTATTTGTAAAGAAGAAAGACGATAGTATCAGACTGTGCATCGACTACCGACAGCTGAATCGTGTCATTGTGAGAAACAGGTATCCACTCCAACGTATAGATGATATGTTCGATCAGTTGCAGGGAGCTGGCTACTTTTCGAAGATTGATTTGCGGTCAGGGTATCACCAGTTGATGGTTCGGAAGGACGATATTCCGAAGACTGCGTTTCGCACAAGTTATGGGCACTATGAATTTCTGGTGATGTCGTTCGGACTCACCAACGCCCCAGCAGCTTTTTATGGATATGATGAACCGTATCTTCAGACCCTTCATTGATCAGTTTATTATCGTGTTCATAGATGATAATCTTGTTTATTCTCGGAGTCGGGCGGAGCACGAGCAGTATTTGCGTATTACGTTGCAGACCTTGAAGGAGCATCAGTTGTTTGCAAAATTCTCGAAGTGTGCGTTTTGGCTGGATAGTGTGGAATTCTTAGGATACGTAGTTACTAGAGCTGGGATATGTATGGACCCAAAGAAGATTGAAGCGGTACAACATTGGCCTAGACCTGTATCAGTTACAGAGGTCCGGTGTTTCTTAGGTCTGGCAGGTTATTACTGACGCTTCGTGCAGGATTTTTCACGGATAGCTGCACCTTTGACCGGATTGACTAGGAAGGAGGTCCCTTTCGTTGGACAGATGCAGTGAGCAGAGTTTCCACCAGTTGAAGACTTGCTTGACGACTACACATGTATTATCATTACCTTATGGGTCAGGTAGCTTTGTTGTGTATTGTGATGCGTCTAGAATGGGTTTAGTCTGTGTATTGATGCAGCACGACAGGGTTGTAGCTTATGCTTCTCGACAGTTGAAGAGGCACGAACAGAACTACCCCACTCATGATCTAGAGATGGATGCTGTGATATTCGCATTGATGATTTGGAGACATTACTTATATGGAGAGTCGTGTCAAATCTTCACAGATCATAAGAGTTTGAAGTATATTTTTCAGCAGAGAGATCTGAACCTAAGGCAGCGTAGATAGATGGAACTGGTGAAAGATTACGATTGTGAGATTTTGTATCATCCAGGCAAAGCAAATGTCGTAGCAGATGCTTTGAGTCGGAGACCTGGAGGTAGCTTATCTCATTTGCGCACCTTGCAGAGACAGTCTTCTACCGACTGGAAGATTTTATGTGATAGTCGTATACAGTTTGAGTTCACCCCAATAGGAGGACAGCTAGCACATGGTCGCACCCGACCTCAGTTATTTGATCGTATTCAAGAGACACAGCCCACAGATGCTTGTATATTGGAGCTTATGGATCAGGTTAGGCAGGGCAAGGAGACGGAGTTTGTGATTGATGATCATGGAGTATTACGCTTTAGGACTCATCTCTGTGTACCAGATTCAGATGGGTTGAGGCGTGAGATCTTAGAGGAGGCTCAAAGATCAGCATACAGTATTCATCCTGGTTCCACCAAGACGTATCATGATCTGAAGGATGTTTATTGGTGGGAAGGAATGAAGAGGGATGTTGCGGAATACGTTTCGAGATGCTTGACTTGTCAGCAAGTTAAGGCAGAATACCAGAGGCCAGCCGGAGAGTTGCGGCCCTTGCCCATTCCAGAGTGGAAATGGGAACAGATTTCCATGGATTTTGTGGTGGGTCTACCCTGGACTAGCAGAGGGTATGATTCCATTTGAGTGATTGTAAATAGATTAACAAAGGTAGCTCATTTTCTTCCAGTGAAGACGACGTATGGGTTTACACGGTATGCTCAGATTTATATCGATGAGATTGTACGTCTGCATGGAGTTCCGACGTGCATAGTTTCAGATAGGGGTACCCAGTTTACTAGCAGGCTATGGCAGAAACTTCAAGAAGCTCTTGGCACACGATTGAGCTTTAGTACGGCTTTTCACCCACAGACAGATGGTCAGTCGGAGCGGACCATTCAGACACTAGAGGATATGCTTCCCGCTTGTAGTCTTCATTTTGGTGGTAGTTGGGACCGTCACCTACCTTTGATAGAATTCTCATACAACATCAATTTTCAGGAGACGATCCAAATGGCACCCTTTGAAGCTTTGTATGGGAGGAAATGTCAATCACCCATTTGTTGGACAGAACTGAGCGAGAGTAGCATTTTTGGACCGCAGATAGTACAGGAGACTACAGAGAAGATTCGATTTATACGGGACAGAATGAGCGCGGCCCAGTGCAGACAGAAATCCTATGCAGATCGACGACGTCGTAGACTTGAGTTTCAGGTGGGTGATCATGTGTTCCTTCGTATATCCCCGATGAATGGTGTGATGCATTTCGGGAAAAAGGGGAAGCTCAGCCCCAGATATGTTGGACCTTACGAGATTCTGGAGAGAGTGGGTGCTGTAGCTTATCGTTTAGCACTTCCACCGAGTTTTACCGATGTGCATCCGGTGTTTCACATTTCGATGCTTCCCAGATATCTTCACGATCCTTCTCATGCGATCCAGCATCAGACCTTACAGATTGAGCCGGATTTATCCTACACGGAGCAGCCAGTCGCTATTCTAGACAGGCAGGTAAAGAAGCTAAGATCGAGGATACTTCCGTCTGTAAAGGTTCTTTGGCAAGGAAAGGACCGCGGGGAAATTACTTGGGAGACCGAGGATGCGATGCGAAGAAAATTTCCACATCTTTTTGAAGGTACGTTTAGTTAAGTTTTAAATTCGGGGACCGAAATTTCTTAAGGGGGGAATATTGTAGCATTCTAAAATTTTAGAAATAAATAAAATCAATTAAGTAAATAAAAAAGTGTTATATTAAAAAGTTTTTTAAACCAAATTAGACAATTTCATAAGTTGTATGTAAAATAAATTAAATTAAAATTCGTATATGTAACATAAATAAGTTATAAGGGTTTTAGTGATAATTTTAGCTTCATTTAAATAAAAAGAGTGTTATATAATAACATAAGTTGTGAGGGGTTTTTATACAAGTTTAGGAAAATTATGCAAATTTGGTTTTGTGAGGGTGTAAGTGGAAAATAGGAAGAATATGTTTTAGGTCAGAAGTTAAATTTAAATTAAATCTTTTTGGGAAAGGTTAGTGTGTTGACACCTCCTACACTCATGCACACACACACACCAACACCTCCACCTTGCATGAAATCACTACACTTTGCTTGATGACACCTCCTCCTTCACCTTATCCCTTCTTTTTGACATATATAATTCATGTTCAGATCATTCACCTAATTTTAAAAAAAAATCTGAAAATTTCTGAAAGAAAAACAAAAATTAAAGAAGAACAAGAGAAAGAAGTAGGAAGGAGCTAAATCTAAGGTTTTCATCATCATCAAGTTAGGACAAGGGGTTTAAATTCTTGGAGAGTGTTATTCCTACAAATTATGTAGGTAAATCCTTAATCACAGTAGGAATTAAGATTCTGCAATTTGTTTAGTTTTAAATGATCAAGTTCTATAATATCGTATTTTAGGTACAACTAAGTTCTGTTTGAATCTGCTATTGTTTAGATAACAACTAACCCAACTAAACAAGACCTAGATGATGTATGTAACTCATAGAGCACGAACCAGAGGGCTCGGAATTGGGCTGGCGACCAAAGAGAAAAATTCGGCGTCGCCGGTTTTGTAGGAAGATAGGGTATTTTGGTTTGTTGGGTAGGGTCTGTGTATAATTATGATCATTTTGGTGTTATTTAAATAAGTTATTTTAACTGTATATAAAATCTGGAAGCTTATATCGGAAAAGATATCTAAGAAACCAAAACACGACATGGTTAGACGTATCGCAATCTGTTTTCTGTCGCGATGCGGAATAGGGTTAAAATCCAGTAAGGTTAAGTGTTAAATAGCTCGATATAGTCGTTTGCAATATAACTAGTACGTGGGAACGCGTGCTTTTTATTTCCGTCATGTCGGAGTAGCCGTTTCCTTATATAAGTTAAATTGTGATGATAGATTCAAATACGAGATTTTCGGAGGCGCGAGGAAAGGAAAAGGATTGGCAATTCATGAGTAGATACGACATTTTCCGGTGAGTAGACTAAATATCTATCGGGGAATTTTGTAAAGATGGCGTGTGACGCCCGTAGTTTTATTCAAATAAATGCTTTAATTGGTATGCTAAATTGATAATATGCACTCATAATTCAAATATACTTTGCTTGGTTGCTAGAACAATGTACAAGTATCGACGAGTTATGCCACGTACACATATTACATGTTACACACACCTCGTCGATATTACCACGTCACTTTTACACTTAGTAAAATTCTTGTTAAAAACGATTCATATCATATCTTGAAAACTAATAACAGCAGTAAATTGCATCATTTACATCATGATTCATTATTGGAGTATTCTAGGTTGATATAAGAGGTAATTTTATTATTAAGGATTTATGGTTTTGAATTTTCGAATACTATTACATAAATCCAGTGATTTTCATGATTGATGCGACATGTCCACCCTGAGATGTTTTATGATTTGGTCTTATTCCGAATCGAGTCGGTGGGTATACGGTTATGGATTTAAACTTTTATTCCGAACCGAGTCGGGAGGTATACGGTTACGGATTTACAGTTTTATCCAGACTGAGTCGGTGGGGATACAGTTGGATACATGGTGGACTTTGTTGATTACAGGATCGTTCGAGAAATGATGCCTGGGAGAAATGGAAGTTTTGTGTCGATGATGGACACGGAAATATGAAATTGTTGATAATAAATGATGAGATTTCAGTTTTGGTTATTTGAATTGTAGTACATATTCATATTTTTCATATATTATTGTACATCCTACTTGCTCTCATTTCAGTTAGTTGTGATCGTCATATTTACATTATTTACCGTTATATGTTAGTTATTTCACTGAGTTGGCAACTCACCGCTGTTGTGCCACAGTTCCTTACAGGGGTAGAGTGGACGGTCAGTAGCAGTGCAGCACCACTTTTTGCAGCATTTTCACATCTTTTGATATGTGGGTTACATATGTAGTAACCTTCTCTTTTGGTATTGTATTTTGTATCTAGAAAATCTCCATCATACCTGTAAATGATTTAAAGTGAGAGATGGTTATATGTATATTATTTGACAGAGGAGATAGTTTAGTTCTTTAAATTGTTATTTCTTCTACTTATTTGAAAATTTTTATTGATGTCGTATACTCTTGGATACTTGTCTCCAATATTGATATTGTTGATCCCAACTAGGGATGCAACCAAACTTAACACTTTATACTTGTTTAATAATTTAATTACATAAAAACTGTGATTTTTACTTAAAAATTAAAATTCTATATATAGAATTCCGCAAAAAGGTTTTTGATCTTGGTTTTCGGCTTACTTGGATTGTGTGGATATCTTTAGATATTATACAATCTAAGTACCGGTCACATCCAAACTTTGGGTCGTGACAAAAGACTAGGGTTATTGGTTGTGTTTTGCATGCGAGACAATAGGTTTTGACCTATGAACGTTACGCGTGCCGATTTAGTTTTTGTGCGCGATTTCTATTTACAATTTCATGTGATACACATGTAGGTACCCTCGAGTGGATTCGGAGCAACAAGGATGGGCGTGGCGACATCGACTCCGGCAAGCGAGGATCAAATTGAGTAGATATATATCTAGGGGGAAGTCGGGTGGATGGCGTATAGCACCCCCGCAGTTCGTAAAATAGAACGCGAATGCGTTAAGATATACATACATAGATATATACTTATATAGTATCCTTATGATGTGATTACTTAGCTAGAAATGCTTTAGAGGACTTGATGGATAGTGTCGTTAGCTAGTTTTTACTCGCGAACCCTAAAGTAGTTATTACACCCACACACACACACACTTGCATACATTTATTTACATGTGCGTATATGGGGATATGTATATACACACACACACACACACATGGGTATTGGACTATGTGTGTGTGTGTGAGTATACGTATACATATACATGGATTATGAGGATAGTACTTGGGATTGGAGATAAGTCGATTGAGATTGGGCTGAATGCCGTGAGATCGGTGATGTGACATGATTCGTATTTGAGATACGACATGATATTTTAGCGGGTCCTTTAGGCGTGTTATTTTCATACACACGCATGCATACATAGATGGTATCAGATTGTACTAGACATATATCAGTACCCCCTGATCATGACATATGATGATAAGGTATACCAGATAAATGATGTGATGAATGTGATATTTGACCCGTACCCAGATTGGTATGTCGTACGATGGATTTACCGTACGAGCTATATTGATGATAGATCCGCACTCTTGACTCGAGGATGTCATATTATATTTATATTGTATCATACGTGATATTATTGAGGCGGGATCACCGACTATTATATTTATATGTATCGACTCAGATTTAGGTAGTTTTCCCTTACCCTTTCGGTTAGATTGTTCATTTAGTCCTGTAGTTTACTTGTAGATGTTCGACTAGACTCGGGTCATACCTATTTCAAAACTAACGAATCGTAAGTATTATAAGGACTTACCAAAGGATTTTACGGACATTTTCAAAAGACGCAGCTTTTCCTAAAACACCGTAGCCCTTATTTTCTAAACACCATGATTCGTGTTATTTCAAATGGCAAAACTATATGACATATATATATATATATATTTATATATATATTTATATATATATCGATGTAGATTCTTCATTGTTGTGTTTATTATTCAGCTTCCACGTATTATTGTTGTTCGCATCTCATTGCATGCTTATATTGTGTTTTCATATGTAAATGTTGAAATCATGCTGTCAGGACACCAGCACCATTACCGATGATGCGTATGCTCCACATACATAATTGCCATGTCACGTACACTTTAGTGAATGTTATTTCATTGACATAGCCTGCTAACTGATAGTTGCAATATGTTATCGCTTCATATGCTAGTTTAACTATTGCACTCATTGCATGATATTAGATGCATTCATATATTCATTGGTTATGCGGTATTTTGGGCTTTATGTCGATATTCATTGTTTATTACTTTTGATTTTTGGATTTCGGATTTCCATGAGATTTCGGGATTTGGGGGAAACCGCAAGAATATATATATAAACTTCTCTCTCTCTCCTTCTTTTTAAAATGCAAGTTGCGGTTTTCTCGTGATGTATGAGTCTTCCACAATAAGTTTTCATGATAGCTGTTGGATTTCGAGACCCGATTCGAGGAGTAGTATGAACCGTTTCGGGTACATAGTGGACATGGTATGGAACCCCGGGGCAAGTGTGACTTCATGGAGGATAATGAGCCCGGCAGGGGCAGACTGCCTACCGGTGATTGTTTGGCACGTCGGATATCCGGAGGATACCGTTCGTGGTCGTGTGATTTATGATATGGGCCGATCCGGACTGACGGAGCTTAAGTTATTGAGATATCAAGATATTGAGATTCAAGATATTGAGGTATTGAGATTTGATGATACAGGCCAGTCCAGATAGCCAGAGCCTGAGATATTGAGATATTGGGAATTATGTTTTATGTCGATGCTAGACATTGATTATGTTGATTCCATTGATGATACTTCGTGTTATATTAACATAAATCTCACTGAAACAAGAAAACAGTTTCTTCATTTACATGTATTCTGTTTTCATGACATTACATTCATACCTCATACATATGATATATTGCTACCTGAGGCACTGACACGAGCACATGGGATTACACTTTGGTATAGATGTTTTCCCTTGCCACCCTTCATGCTTCAGACTTTATTATTTGAGGTTTTATATATATTTGATCGTATTGACCTAGGATTAGTCATACATACGATTTCTGCTCTGTGATGTTTTCGACTCACGGGTTGGCAACTCACCCTCGTTGTGACACAGTTCCTTACAGGTTTTGCCGTACAGGTTTCGTTACGGCTTTGCTGGCACACTGCTTCCATTCTGGGTGATTTGCTTTTGTAGGTGGGTTCACTTGTATCGTGACCACCATCGTACTTTATTTTATTCATTGTATCTAGTAAACTCCATCAACCAGACATGTATATTTATTTCAGACTTGGAGACCAGAGTTGTATATTCTTTCGACCTTAGAGTCGCGCGTTGTATTATTATGGATTTCATGTCTTCTGAGTTTCCTTTCAATTTTGATCCTCGCCCTTCGGCGTTGTATATTATATTGCATGTATGGTTGTGACCGTCGATTGACGAAGAGCTAGCTCCCGCTTGGGGATGCCTTTTATCATTCATGTATATGCTTTTATCATGTTGTACCCTGTTCGGGGCCAGTATTTACAAAGCAAACTCTGCCGAAATTTTCAGAAAAGACTTGATGTTTTAAAAATGCATATTCGGCTTATTTTATCAAAACGCTTTCTTTAAAAATGGTTTAGATTTCTGGGATTTTGGCTTACTTGAATTAGATAGAGCCCTATAGACTTCATATGATTCAAGTTCCAGTCACGTGCCATTTCCGGGTCGTGACAGAACTCACACGAGACAAATGACGATCATAGGTCGATAGACTAACCTGTACACATGTCACCTGGGAACTGCTATCTGACGATAGGTATAATACCAACTAGCATGTTCCCAGCGAGTCCGTCCGGTGTACTCATAACCCAATGAGCACTTGTATACTATCTTAGGTGAACCAACTGACACCAATGGCTTATGAGACCGGCCATCGCCTCTCGTCGGGGTCTCGATCCGTATACACTAGTCTAGTCTCGGAGTATCGATGCCCAGTCTCGAAACTCCCACGACTGGGGACACTTCAAGGATGTGCTTATAGACTACCCAACTCTCATGTATATGATCGCCATCATACGGCTGGTAGTTAAGCAAGAATCCAATAGGCTCTATCAACCTGTAATAGTGATCTGTAATGTCACCTGAAGCATGTACATGATGATAAAGACAAACCAGATAGCATACTATCATCTCGAGTAAGACAGTTCTACCGGTATAGGTCCTCCCTCAATCATTGCAATCACGTGCCTATGATCCAATAATTGACTTGAGGGCACTATAGCCAACATCCATATGAATCCTTTAGATATCCCACAAACTTGCACAAAACAGACCTTGCCTTGAGCTTGTCTGGATTCTGCTTTTTAACATAGGCCGGACATCCCCATATCTAAACTCGTTTAAGAGATGGTCTCTTCCCATTCCATATCTCATATGGAGTGGTAGGCACGGATTTGGTCGGAACCCTATTCAATAAGTATGAATCCATCTCAAGTGCATAACCCCAAAAGGAAATAGGTAACTCAGCAGTACTTATCATGGAGCGCACCATATCTAATAGGGTGTGATTTCTCCGCTCTGATACGTCGTTGTGCTGTGGTGTATACGGAGGAGTAAGCTGAGAGAGAATCTCATTCTCTTCTAAGTAGTCTCGGAATTCTGTGCTAAAGTATTCTCCTCCCAGATCAGATCGAAGGATTTTAATATTTTTACCCGTTTGGTTCTCTAATTCGTTCTTATATTCCTTGAATTTCTTAAAAGCTTCAGAATTGTGTTTCAACAAGAACACATGTACGAATCTAGAGAGATCATCGGTGAATGTAATAAAGTACGAGAAACCATTCCTGGCATGAGTAGACATAGGACCGCATGCATCACTATGTATCAGTCCCAAGAGTTCAGTAGCTTTTTCTCCGTGTCCAGTAAACGGAGTTTTGGTCATTTTATTGAGACATGACTTTCAAGTTTCATAAGATGTAAACTTGAATGGATTCAAATATCCATCTTTATGTAACTTAGCTAGTCTTGTCGCATTGATATGACCTAGTCTACAATGCCACAAGTAGGCTTCGTTCATTTCTGAACTCTTCCTCTTGTGTGTGTTCTGTACATTTAGAATTGTCGTTTGATTTAGAACGTATATACCGTTACACAACGTACCAAAACCAATAAACACTTGATTGAGAAAAATGTTCATAACATTATCCTCTAATGTGAAATTATATCTTTCTTTAGATAGCGAAGAAACTGATATAATGTTGCACATCATCTTTGGTACATAGTAACAGTCATTCAGAATCAATGTATTACCTGCTGGTAACACTAGGTGATATTCGCCAACTGCTTTGGCTGCAACAATTGCACCATTCTCTAATGTTAGAGATTTATCATATTTTCCCAGTTCTCTAGCTTTCTTTAGCCCATGTAACAAATTACGTACATGGGATCCAGATCCGATATCTACTACCAAGGACATAGAGAAAATTGAGAAACAGTTCTCGGTTACGAACACACCCGAAGATGATGCATCACCATGCTTATTCTTCATATGGGTGGCATAGGAATCCCGATGTTTCCCTATTCCTAAAGCGCCATGAAAATTTGTTTAGGTTAATTTCGTGTTAATTAGCGATAATGCGTGTTTTTCATAAAACCTCGTTAATAGCTATTTCCACATAGACCGGAATAAATCTATTTTTAATTGTGAAAGTATAGAATTATATGTATATTTGTGTTTTATTAATTAACATTTAATTTATTTTTCACATAATTGTCTAATTTTCTTAACTATTACTTTTCTAAACAAAATTTTAGTTAGCATGCACAATCCAATATTTACCCTAGGTTAATATTGTATTATGTCTTCATTCTAATTTCCCTCATGATTTTATTTCCTTTTTAACTCAATACAAATAAAGAAAATAGAAAAGAAATGAAACAGGAGAGGTATAGGGCTTTAATTAGGCATGGGAACCTTGACTTTTTGCACTCACACCCTCACACTCTCTCTCTCTCCCTCTCATTTCCTGCAGCAGCCCCAGCTCCAGTAGCAGCCCCCTCCCCTTTCTCCTCATTTCTTCTTCTTCTTCTTCCATCATTCATGCCTCCATCTCCATTAAAAATCTATCTTTTCTTCACAAAACCTCATGTTAAACACTCCAAAACACTAACTTGTTGGTTCTTGAGGTAATTCTTTGCTTTTGAAGGCAAGGTCAGCAAGTTTGAGCCATCACTAGACCAACTTGAGGTATAAAGCCAACCCTAATTACCTTTTTGCTAAACCTGTAGTTTATTTAGCTTAATGTAGTGTTTAAGTGTGGTTTAGTACTAATTATGTGGTTTAAGTGGAGATTAGGCCAAGTTAAGGTTTTTGTGGCTTGATTAGCTTAACTAAGTTTGTTAGTATCGCTTAATCCAAGTCTTTTCACCTGATTTCACTAAAACACATTAATGTCGCAAATTAGTGTTTTAATTATGTTTTAAATCAAGTTTTAGGATACGATATATCTGCTATATCAGTGGTTATTTTCTGGGTTAACAAACATATACAGAATACTATACATGGTAACTAGAGTGTTGTGGTGTGATACGAGCCTTTTTCACCCCCTCAACCCGGCGACACTACCCTGATTTCCAAGCTCGCCAGCCCCCTGGTGGAGTTTGGGGTTGGTTCTTTGCAGTGAGGTGTTTGTGTGTGTTTTATGGAGTTTGGTCTTTCTTGTTTTCTTGGTTTTTTCTCCAGGTAAAATCTGGGACCAATTGCCTATTATTAGTGTGGTGGGACTTACGCGACACATACGCTCTGAGTCTGGGTTTAGTGGTTGCTGTATACGACAGGCAATCGGGGTAGTTTCTGGGTTTAGCACACACGTTCTTGTATTTCGAGTGCACACGCACTTAGGTTATGACGCTAGTTCTCGTATGGTCTTGATATCGCGTTTTGCAGGATATTAGCCTTATGTGTGTTGCATTGTGTGATTCTAGGATCGATCGCGGAGACATCGGACGCGGCACGGAAAGGGAAAGCGATGATTAGACAAGGCTAGCTGAGGCATTCCGGTGAGTAGATGTACACATCTACGGGGGAATAGTTTGGATGGCGCAAGACGCCAGATAGTTAGAATTTCGTTTAGTACTTATACTTATGCGTAGTTCCTAGTTTATCATCCCGTTGCATTGCATCATTTATCATATGTATATATACTGTGATAGTACCTCATAGGACACTCGCACTATTACCAATGGTTTATGCTGTACGGGCACTATTCATGGGGACACACACGCCTTGGTAATTGCTATACCATGAACACTTTATAACTTGTTTAAATCCGCATCTTATCACTTGCGCCAATTATTGATTAATAAACCTGTATTTGATATATTTAATTGATCAATATGGATATGTATGATTGCTAGTCATATGCACATATCTTATTGCATCATTATTCATGCATAGTATTCTAGTTCCGCCTCGCATTTTATATAGTTAATATCATAGGCATTCAAGTATTATGATTTTCTCGAGGATTTCCAAATTTATGAGATTTATGGATTTGGAGAAACAACAAGAATTTGAAAACGTATTACCATTTTAAAAATGTAAGTTGCAGTTTTCTCATGATATGATGCATCTATTGTCCATCATGAAATTTCTCGGTGCTTGAGCAGTATCATACACCCAATTCGAGGAGGAGGAGGAACCGTTTATGGGTGCATGGTGGACCCGGTGCGGTACCCCGGGGCAAGATGGTCGCAGATGATGGCGTTGAGCCCGGCAGGGGAGCACTACCGACCGGTTATTTATAACGTGGTGGATATCCGGAGGATATCGAAGTAGTCTTGAGTTTTGATGATATGGTCCAGTCCGGGTTGCCGGAGCCCTAGATCAGATATTTTGGGCCAGTCCGGATTGCCGGAGCCCGGGATAATTGAGATATTCATATTGTGTGTCGATGTTTGACACAGATTTATATTGGTTTCATTGATGAAACTACAGCTAAATTACAGAAGTTTAATAAGATAAGAATACAGATTTCCCATGTTAATTATATTCAAATCTCATGTTATTTATTGCATTCATGTTGCATACATATTATTAGTATATGTAGGCTGTGACGAAATTGTGTGCATGCATACGATAGTCTTATTAGATGTTACTTATTACTCACGAATTGGAAACTCACCCCCGTCATGCCACAGTGTTTGGCAGGTCTGACCCATCAGCACAGTTGCGGCAGACGCACCTCCTCTTTTGCTCCTTTTTGCGTAGACTCACAGCGTTGCTCGTAGGTGGGTTGCGGGGTTATTTTGTTGCCACCTTGTATCATTATTGTATCTAGTGTACTCCATCTACCGTATCTGCCACTTGTATTATTGTATTAGTGACTTAGAGATGAGACAGTGAGACTTGTACTTTTATGTTTTTTCTCTGGGGTCGAGCTCACTTGAGCCAACATGTTGCTTTATTACTTTGTGACTTTATATGCTTATTTTGCACAGTGATGATTTATATTGCGTGTGATTTTGAGTCCACCTTGGACGAAGAGCTAGCTCCCACTTGGGGATGCCTTATTTCATATTGTGCATATATTCCTGTTTTGTACCCGTTTGGGGCCAGTATCTACAAAGGAGACTCTGCCGAAATTTTCGGAAAATGGATGTTGTTTTTAAAAAGGCTTGATGCGACTTATTTGTTTGAAAATCGCTTTCTATAATTTGGTTTTCCTTCACACTAATGCTTCAATTGGTTTTGATTTCTGGGTTTTGGCTTACTTGGATTATGTACGCCTCTAGACATTTCGTAATTTAAGTGTCAGTCACGCTTGTACTTTTCGGGTCGTGACAAAGTTGGTATCAGAGCGTAAGGTTTTACCTTTCTGAGTGTAGGATGGCCCTTGGTAGATGGAGTACGTAACTTAAGCAGAGTGACGTAGCGTGTGTATGCTCCGTGACATACTTACGATACGGTACTCCGCCTAAGTGACCTTAGAATATAAATTGCTTGCAATTCCTTCTTCGATTCCTTATATCCTATGATACTGTTGCACTGTTCTTATCCTGTTTCCAGTACCGGCCACTATGCCGCCGAAGTCTACGAGGGCTTAGAGGGCTGCCGCCAGAGAAGGGATTCGAGCGGGCTCGTCCGAGACTAGGACCGATCAGGACAGTGTGCCTAACCCTCAGGGACAGATTGATTAGCCTTCCCCAGGCCGCATTGACAGGCTAAAGTTAGGTATGCAGGAGTTACGTCAGATGATGGGATCCTTAGTCGAGGCCAGTCGGGCACAGAGATATGAGGATGTACATACAACTGCACAGACCGTGACTGTACCTGTTGCCCAGACAGTTGTTCCTGCTACTACCGAGACCATTCCCGTATCATTGTAGGAGTTTATGAAGCTGAGACCTCCAGTCTTTACAGCCACAGATGCAGCGGAGGATCCACAGACATTCCTCGACAGGTTGGCTAGGATTTGCCATTCGCTCTGATGTTCTGACGATAGATGGGTAAAACTTATGAGTTTTCATCTGGAGGGCCTTGCTCAGACGTGGTGTGAGTCAGTCGAGAGAGGTCGAGCTTCAGGTCTACCCCCTATGACGTGGGATGAGTTCACAGCGGTGTTTCTTGCCTGTTTCCTTCTAAAGCGCGTCTGTGATGCTCGAGCCCGTAGTTTTGAGGTTTTGGGCAAGACTCCAGGGATGACAGTGTTCACGTATGATATCCAGTTTACTCAGTTATCCCAATATGCTCCTTACCTAGTGAACACCGAAGAGAAACGCATGAAGAGGTTCGTACATGGGTTAGACACGCATCTATTTCTTATTATTCGCGCCAAGCACTTCGGCACCTATGCAGCTGCGGTGGATGCAGGCTTACTTTTGGAGGAGAGCATTTTGGAGACTTCGGTCGTTTCAGGGCCGAAGAGGATTCGTACAGATATACCATCTCCAGTACAGTTTGGCAGAGGCATGACAGGCAGAGGTCGTGGCGGATTCATTCCATGTCGTGGTGATGGTCGAGGCATGGCATGAGGCCAGTTGTTCAGTTCCTATTAACCAAGTAAGCGGCCACCGCCAGTATGTTATTGGTGTGGGAGTCTAGGTCACCTTTTCAACGATTGTACCGCGAGGCGCCAGGGTGAGCCGACAGTTCCCTATGTGACACTTCCACCCTCACCCTCTACTCTGAGGGCTCTACTTCCTACCCATGTTGGTGCTCTACGCCAGGCAGACGTTCGCAGAGGCCGTGGACGTGGCGGTCCTGTTCGGAGAGGACGAGGTAGCAGAGGCCGAGGCAGAGGACAGCCAGCTATTGGTGGGGGACAGGCCCGAGTGTTTACTTTGACTCCGCCGGATGCGCATGCATCCAATGTCGTTGTGACAGGTACCTTTCCAGTATGTTCTTTCGACGCACGAGTATTATTCGACCTAGGTTCCATACATTCATATGTATCTACGCACTTCACACCGAGGTTGGGCAGAGAGTCGACGTCGTTAGATCAGACGCTTATTGTTGTTACTCCGGTAGGCGAGTCGTTTGTCGCTCAATTTGTGTTTCGATTGTGTTATGTTCGTATCGGGGAGAGGGGTTCTTCGATTGATTTGATTCTCCTCGATATGTTGGACTATGATTTTCTTCTAGGTATGGACTGGTTAGCCACCTGTTATGCATCTGTGGACTGTCGTGTGAAGGCGGTAAGTTTTAGTTTCCCGGGTGAGCCAGTTCTTGTTATTCAGGGAGACCGTAGCGTCACCCTTCCCAGCTTGATTTCTTCTCTTCGCGCGGGTTAGCTCTTGAGGAAAGGATGTCAGGGATTCATAGCGTATGTTTGTGATACTAAAACTGCAGAAGTTCTGTTGGACCAGGTCTTGATTGTTAGTGAGTTTCCTGATGTCTTCCCTGACGAGCTGCCTGGTTTACCGCCTGAGCGCGATATTGTGTTCTGCATCGACTTGATCCCCGGCACGGGGCCAATTTCCATACCGCTATATCGGATGGCCCCGGCGGAGCTGAGAGACCTGAAGGATCAGTTGCAGGATTTCTTAGATAAAGGGCTTATTCGACTGAGTGTACCTCGTTAGGGTGCTCCTGTCCTGTTCGTCAAGAAGAAGGACGGTAGTTTGCGTTTATGCATTGATTACCGTCAGCTGAACCGGGTGATGGCGCAAGACGCCCGATAGTTAGAATTTCATTTAGTACTTATACTTATGCGTAGTTCCTAGTTTATCATCCCGTTATATTGCACCATTTATCATATGTATATATACTGTGATAGTACCTCATAGGACACTCGCACTATTACCATTGGTTTATGCTGCACGGGGACTATTCATGGGACACACACGCCTTGGTAAATGCTATGCCACGAACATCTATAACTTGTTTAAATCCGCATCTTATCACTTGTGTCAATTATTGATTAGTAACCCTATATTTGATATATTTAATTCATCAATATGGATACGTATGATTGCTAGTCATATGCACATATCTTATTGCATCATTATTCATGCATAGTTTTCTAGTTCCGCATCGCATTTTATATTGTTAATATCATAGATATTCATGTATTATTATTTTCTCGAGGATTTCCATATTTATGAGATTTATAGATTTGGAGAAACCGCAAGGATTTGAAAACGTATTACCATTTTGAAAATGTAAGTTGCGGTTTCCTCGTGATATGATGCATCTATTGTCGACCATGAGATTTCTCGGTGCTTGAGCAGTATGATACACCCGATTCGAGGAGGAGGAGGAACCGTTTGTGGGTGCATGGTGGACCCGGTGCGATACCCTGTGGCAAGATGGTCGCAGATGATGGCGTTCAGCCCGGCAGGGGAGCACTACCGACCGGTTATTTGTAACGCGGTGGATATCCGGAGGATACCGACGTAGTCTTGAGTGTTGATGATATAGGCCAGTCCAGATTGCCGGTGCCCTAGATCAGATATTTTGGGCCAGTCCGGATTGCCGGAGCCAGGGATAATTGAGATATTCATATTTAGTGTCGATGTTTGAAACAGATTTATATTGATTTCATTGATGAAACTACAGCTAAATTACAGAAGTTTAATAAGATAAGAATACAGATTTTCCATGTTAATTATATTCAAATGTCATGTTATTTATTGTATTCATGTTGCATACATATTATTACATTGCATCATAGTAATATATATAGGCTGTGACAAAATTGTGTGCATGCTTACGATAGCCTTATTAGATGTTACTTATTACTCACGAGTTGGAAACTCACCCCCGTCGTGCTACAGTGTTTTGCGGGTCTGACCCGTCAGCATAGTAGCGGCGGATGCACCTCCTCATTTGCTCCTTTTTGCTTGGACTCGCAACGTTGCTCGTAGGAGGGTTGCAGGGTTATTTTGTTGCCACCTTGTATCATTATTATATCTAGTGTACTCTATCTGCCGTATCTACCACTTGCATTATTGTATTAGCGACTTAGAGATGAGACAGTGAGACTTGTACTTTTATGTTATTTCTCTGGGGTCGAGGTCACTTGAGTCGGCATGTTGCTTTATTACTTTGTGCCTTTATATGCTTATTTTGTTCAGTGATGATTTATATTGCGTGTGACTTTGAGTCCACCTTGGACGAAGAGCTAGCTCCCACTTGGGGATGCCTTATTTCATATTGTGCATATATTCCTGTTCTGTACCCGTTTGGGGCCAGTATTTACAAAGGAGACTCTGCCGAAATTTTCGGAAAATGGATGTTGTTTTTAAAATGGCTTGATGCGACTTATATGTTTGAAAATCGCTTTCTATAATTTGGTTTTCCTTCACTCTAATGCTTCAATTGGTTTTGATTTCTGGGTTTTGGCTTACTTGGATTACGTACGCCTCGATACGTTTCGTAATTTAAGTGTCTGTCACGCTCCGTACTTTTCGGGTCGTGACAATTCCTTGCTCAGACTTATGACTGTCATAAGATAAAGTGGAACCTAGTCCAGTATAATAAGTGGGTTCAGTTAATACATCCATATTATTATTTTGATTTAGGCGTGTCATTGTTCGCTACCTGGAGAGAGAGAGAGAGAGAAGGAAACGCATTAGCGTGCGCTCTTTGCAACATTAGATTGTTTATTATCTTATCTAATCGGGATGGCTCCCACTGTTTTTATCGAATCTTCTTTCAAACCATAAAAGGTAAGATTAGCCAGGATTAATTACATTCTACAAGTTCGCTAACCGGTAAGCCAGGCCAGTGTCGGTAATCGTAAGGAGGCTCCCCGTGCTTTCGCACGGACCTAAATAAAATAAACCACGTTTCCCTAGAGGCATAATTGTTAGTTATATGTATGCCCTAGAGGCCATTACTGTACATGCGATGTATATTGTAGTGGACGCTTGGACATATATAGGGAGGACTTTCTTGATCGACTTGATAGTATGCTATCCAGTTGATCTTTATCTTAACATGTACACTTATTGTCTCTCTATTACATGTTGATAAAGCCCTTAGGATGAGTACTTGACTATCAGGATTATGATGCAGATCATACTAGTGGGGACAGGGTAGTCGGTAAGTACATCCTTCAAATGTTCCCAGTCGTGGGAGTATCGAGAAAGGGCATCGATACTCCAGAGTAGATTAGCGTATGCGCTTCATGACCCATATGATAGGCGATGGATGATCCCATATCCATTGGTGTTTGACATCAGAGAAGGTATACGGGTGCTCAGTGGAGACTGGGTACACTGAACGGACTCGTCGAGAACTCCTAGATGGTATTATACCTATCGTCAGATAGCAGTTCTCTGGTGACACTGGTACAAGTTAGTCTGTCGACCCAAGATCGTCATAGAGCCTTGTGTGACTCCCACTGTGCTTTGATTTCCACCATACCATGTTCAAGAGATCGTGCAAAAAGGTGGTTTTTGGATACAATCTCGAGTCACATGGAGGCAATGAGCGATAGGAGGGGATTCGTCTCTCCCGGTATTGGGAGTTGATGTTTCGCTATGTTTGATTGGCCATAACAGGAAATCCCTGGCCAGGGTTGCTGAGATCTACTGGTAAGTTTTATCAATAGTTTCTCGAACCGTTATGGACCTTGCATCGGCATGACTTATCAGGCTATTGGGGTCTGACGTTATACCTCCCCCAGGTTGCGATATGCGACATATCTGACGAAGACACTAGACCGTACGGTAGTGTTACTGATTGGATTCGCAGGAGTATGAGTAAGCTTGCTTGTTGATCTTCTGTTCCCTCAATACCCGGGTGGCCGTTATATTTAGAAGACCACTTGCGGCTCGTGGATGTTTGATATGGTCATCACCTACTGCCGGCGTATTGACTAGTCTTTAGAGTCGTACACAGAGCTTTCCTGGTTCATGTGAAACAATGTAGGAGCACATATGTGATATGTGCGGGACCGAGACTAATGCGCGTATGTGATACCGCTTTCTATTTTTACGATATGTGATATCGGTCGGTTATATGTGATATAGCCGGGTTATCGGATCAAGTGTTGATTCGATAAGATGTTACATTTGATATTAGTCGGTTGTATGTGATATAGCCAGATTATTAAATCAAGTGCTGATTTGATAATTTAATATATAATTATATATTTGATATATTAACTTATATTAACTAATATTTGCTCACTAAACATTTCTTTTTCTCACTTGTGTACATATAGTATATATGCGATATATATTTATGTATATTTATTTTGTGTCAGGTTTATTGCCACATGCAACATGGTTGTATGAGACTCACACCATGGTTATGATAATCCTAGGGTTTTATTTATTTTCAGTAATTCACAAATTGGTAGAATTATGTCATGGCTTGAAGCTTGGAGAAGCTTGATGATTCCATTGACTTAGTCGACTAATTTGTTTTACTTAAAGATATTTATTAACCTAACTAATTATCCTTAACCATGGTTTATTCTCTATATGAGTTAGTGTATGACACTAACTCACCCATGGTTGTCATTCTCACCTCATTAGTTCTATCTTCATCTTCTTCTTCATTGAGAAAAAGCTTGCTAGCTTTTTTTCTAAGTGAGAAAATCTTGTGAGAAAATTAAATCTAAAGTGAGCCCATTTCCTACCTCTTCATCATCTACTATATTAGCCATTTAGTTTAGGGTATTTGCTTCACTAATCTACCATTAGTGAAGAGGTAGCATGAGCTTGAGTCTCCTCGACGTAGATTATCTTCGGCCTCGAAGACTTCGAGCAAGCTTGTTCATTTCTTCAAGTGAACCCTTACTAGAGTTTGGGTGTTCACTACTTCGAGCGAAGGGGACTACTACACGGAGCTTTAGAAGTGAAAGACCGGTCTCCAATGGTTGTATTCCTCATTCACTTAGATGTAAAGTTGTTTGCATTGCTAGTTCGTCTAAATCTTTAGTTAAGATTCTAGAGTTAGGGTTGTTTAGAACGACAAAAATTTGAAAACGGCATGGACGATGCCTCCCGAAACCTTGTTGCCGCGCTTGGTAACCCTACAGTGGTATCCGAGCTAAGCTAGAGATTTAAACGATGTTTATTAGATTACGAAACGGAAACTACTCCAAAACTTGAAACCGTAGAATCCAATTTCTGTTGAATTTCAAATGCCCTATAAAAATTTTTTTAGCAACTGCAGAATGTTGTATGAGATATGACATGAATACAGAGAAAATTTGAAGGTGTTTGCTCGGAATTTGGCTGAGCACATGAGCATGAAAACCAAGGAGGCCAGCCTTGGTTCATGATTTTGGCTTCAAATTTTTTTAGTGTTCTGGTCTCTAGGTTTTGGTGTTTCAGGTGTTGCTAGTTTTTGCTAAATTTGCATGTGATGTTAACTTTCTGCAAAGGAAATTCGGTGTGTTTCGTAATTGTAATTCTAACATCTATTCGGGTTATTTAGACGATGGTAAAAAGTTTGAACGGATATTAATAACCCAATTTTTCCCCGCTGGAAATTTTCCAAGAGTTGGATTTTTCCGAGTTTAAAATCTTCAGAAATCATGCAAGAGATTCTGTGGACCCTCTAGAAGAATGATACCTAAACTCGAATTTTTGGATCGCGGAACCGCGGTAATACCCTAGGGTTTGCGGCAGTTCCGTGGCGACATGAGTGAGGCATGGGTCGTCCCTTCTACGGATGGTTCATAGGAGCTGTGGCGTGTTCTGGGTACTTTTTGAACTCTATTCAAGTGTTGAGCTTGTTGGAAAATTTTGGGTGTTTGATTATTCGATCGAACAGTTTAACTTCGTCTAGCTTTCTGTGATTGTGATACAATATTTGGAATCCACATAATTAGTTATGAGATAACTAGTTTGAATTTTATAAATCTAGCAGTATAGTCTCATTTGATCGGTTGCTATGGGATTTTGATGTTGATCAAAAGTCCGTCGCAATTACGTAGTATACACGGATACTCGCCGGGTAACCTTAATAGATAACCACGCCCCATAGCCCCGACCAAGTGACTGTAGGAGAACCCCGTTGCCAAAAGCATCCGTTTGGGTGCTCGCAGCCGCGGTGTTCTGCTTTAGTGTACTTCGTCGACGACATTGGGGTTGCGGCCGTCTAGTAAAGTTTCCGAGGAGCATTCTATCAGGTTATCGGGAATATTGTTGAATTACCCGACATGTTATTGGAAAGTGTTTTCAATATCGAGACTAAAATGCAGGGTATATAATTGTTAGGAATGAGATGTCTAAGAAATTCATTTTGATGGACATGAAATCCAAAGAATGAGATACATTCGGTTTATGATGTCTCAGGTGGCTGTGGATTTGTTCAGTCGAAAATATTGCATTCTTAACACATCAATTTCCCTACTCTTCTTAATCATCTAAGGGTGTTTATTATAAATATAACACGGATTACAAATTCATCTGGAAAATACCAAATACCACATGTTATATATATAATCGATACTGTAGAAGGAAATTGTGTGTTTATTACTTCACGCGTGATATTGTATATCTCAACGCTTTTTATCAAGATTTTGTACAGAAAATTATTCAGGTCAAAGAACTGGAATAGCCAATTTGCCGATAAAACGCAGCAAGTCAAAGACATAAAATCTTGCGGAGATTCAGAAGAGATTAAATTATTCCAGACATCAAAAGAAGACGCAAATACCAACACTAGAAGACCCCATGAAAATGATGCAAAGATCTCCTCAAATGGCGGCGGAACCGCGGCCGATCCAGCCCGATCTGCCGCGGATCCGCGGCCGAGTAGAGTCGTCGACGGTCGAAAATTCTCCAGAACCTTCTCTATAACCGCCTAGCTTCCTCAAGACTCTTCATATACACGTGGCTTCTTCTGGAAGGCTCTGCATAACTACCAAGCTTATGAAGGAAGACTAATCGGAGGCTATAAAAGGGGATCTAGATCTAATTTTTGGGGGTTACTCATTATTACACAATTAAGCCACAATTACAATTCAATTCAAGTTGAGTGACACAACTTGAGATCCAATCCAAATCCAACCAAAATCAAGATCCATTGAGAGAAAAATCAAGAGACAATCGAAGATCCTTCATCGCAACGCCGATCGTCATCAAGAGCAAGAGATCCGCATCCGATCCATGACTCACGGCGATCGAGCCATGCAAAGATCGATGACAAATTCCCTTTCAAAGGAGCGATCGAGAGCTAGTCTTGTAAACTCGAATTGAGAAGTGTAATTTTAAGGAGATTTAATAAAGATGATAATTGTAATTCTCGCTTTCTTTACATTCTTGCATTATTAAATTGTTCATTCTTGATTCTTTAATTTTGATGATGCGTGAGTGAAATCTCCGCTTGTAAAGTAATCGAGAGAATCGGTAGATCTAATGATGATGAAATCCTAAACTAATCTTAAGTCTTATAAGGATTGTGAACTTTAGGAAAAAGAATCATCTATGACCTAATTTGGAACGAGATCACCTTCTTGATAATTTCGTTGCAAATTAGGGATCAAACGATTGATGATTTTCTTTGCTAGAGGCTAGATTTGAATGATGATCATGTAAGTCGATGTTGTACACCCCACGAGTTGCGGGGAGGCGGAAATATGAAAAACAATCTTTTTCTTTAAACTAACATCGACTAACTGTAAGGATCTTTGCTAAACTCTAACTAACAATATCATAGGAGTAATTAGATACTATGAAAGAAGATTATACCTAATGAACCAAGTCCTTCTTCTTCTCATTAACCACCTCCTCGTCGGCCTCCTCTTTGTAATAGAAGATCCACCCGAGAGCTGCTACTCCAAGCTTTTCCTCTAACTTGAGGAAACTAGGTTACTCAAAGTGCTAATCAAAGCAACCTATGGAATATAGAGTGTGATTAGGGATTAATAAGTCTTGCTAACCCTTGATCTCAACACATGAGAGGTTAGGGTTAGAGTTTAAAGAGAGAGAGAAGGTGAGAGTGAAAATGAAATGAAATAATATCTCATCTTGAATATATGAAGCATAATGGTTTATTAAATGAATAAATCAAATGATTTATCAACCATGCTTCATTTATTCACTTCGTGTGATTCATCTCATGAGTCATTAGTTATTAAATGCATCATTAACTCCATGGATGAATCACACAAATGAGTCACTAAATCAATAAATGCAAATGCTACCTTAGTCCTCAAGTCATCATCCTTCTAGAAGCTTCTCGCCAAATTACGAGAACGCCCCTCCTATCCGTGAAAACACGGAAATACTTTAGACTATATAAATCCAATAATCCGATACTAGAATCTGGCTTAAACCAAAGCCGGCTAATAAAAACTGTCCGAACATTGTACGTGCATAAATGCACGTGCGTGTCCGAACCCTGTCGTAAAACCATACGACCTCTATATCGTTTCGCCCGGAGCAGGGAAACTCTCTGTGTGGGACTCTGAAGACTCGACTACTACGCTGGCAGTGGGTTTAACCACAGACCGCAAGCGGCACTAGCTGTACGTAACGGTCCCCAGGTAGACGTCGATAAGAAGGCCGATGAGGAAACCCATCCGAACTCTTAGTGAGCCTGATGTGACAATCTCCGTACAGTCCGGTCTGTTCGTCTAGGACTAACGCATATCGGGCCTAGGGGGCGGCAAGCGTCTGTCCCTAAAAAGCGGTATAAGTCGTGTCGGAGCGAAGCCCATTACACCTTGAGAAACTACTGGAAAACCTACCAGTAAATCTCGCTTGCCCTGGTCAGGGACTTTGCGTAATGGCTCTCCAGAGACAGCACGACATCAACTCCCAATACCGGGAGAGACGAATCCTGTCTAACCGCTACTGCCTCCAAGTGCTCGGGACTGCACCCAACTGCTACCTATTTGCACGACTCCTTTGAGCCGTGGTCGGGTAGCAATCTAAGAACAGTGGGACACACTCAAGGTGAAGTAGCAGTGTCAAGTATGCGAACTATGCTGTACTCATGTCACCTGGGAACTGTTAACTGACGACGGATATAATACCAACCAACTGTTCCCTGCGAGTCCTGTCTAGTGTACCCATAACCCAACGAGCACCTGTATACTATCTCCAGTACGACGTACTGATGGTTGTGGGATAGACCATCTCCCTATCTCGGATGAGAAGCGTACACACTAGTCTACTCCGAAGTATCGATGCTCTGTCTCGATAATCCTACGACTAAGGACCTGAAAAAGGATGTGCTTGTAGACTACCCAGCCACCATTAGTATGACAGCCATCACAACGCTGGTAGTCAAGCAAGATCCTAAGGGCTCTATCAATACGTACACTCATATTAAGATAGATATAACCAAGTAGCATACTACCATGTTTAGCAAGACTGTAAATACAACTGTGAATATCCCAAGCTTCCATTAAGTAATATACAAGCTAGTATGATACAATAATGTCCCCGAGGGCATATACACTAACAATCTCCCACTTGCACTAGGGCCATGTACTGGCATATTGAAGACCGATTATCTCGAGTAGCCTCTCGAACTGAATCTGAGGTAAGGCCTTTGTGAATGGATCAGCAGTGTTCTCCTCTGTAGCAACTCTCCGGACCTCGATCTCCCGACGATCTATGATCTCCCTGATCAGGTGATACCGCCTTAAGATGTGTCTGGACTTCTGATGGGACCTGGGTTCCTTCGCTAAAGTATAGCTCCGTTGTTGTCGCAATACAGCGGTATTGGATCAACAATGGTAGGAACCATCTGAAGTTCTGTTAGGAACTTCTTCATCCAGACCGCTTCTTTTGCGGCATCGCAAGTAGCAATATACTCCGCTTCCATCGTCGAGTCAGCAACGGTGTCCTGCTTGGAACTCTTCCAGCACACCGCCCCTCCATTGAGGGTAAAGACATAACCTGATATGGACTTGGAGTCATCCTTATCACTCTGGAAGCTGGAATCAGCAAAGGCCTCTATCTTGAGGTCTTTTCCGCCATAAACTAAGAACATCTCCTTAGTCCTTCTCAGGTACTTGAGAATGTTATTTACTGCTATCCAGTGCTTCTCCCCATGGTCTGACTGATACCGGCTTACTACGCACAGTGCGTAAGCAACATCTGGTCTGGTGCACAACATCGCATACATTATAGAGCCTACCGCAGAAGCGTAGGGTATAATAGACATGCGATCCCTTTCCAAATCAGGCTTGGGAGACATCTTTTTGGAGAGGGTGATTCCGTGTCAAGCCGGTAGATTACCGCACTTAGAATCTTCCATACTGAATCTTTTCAGTACAGTGTTGATATACCTGGACTGCGAAAGTCCCAACATCCTCTTAGATCTATCACGATAGATCCGGATCCCCAGAATGTAAGAGGCATCACCCAGGTCTTTCATGGAGAACCTGTGTGACAAGAATCCTTTGACAGATTGTAGCATAGTAATGTCATTTCCTATTAATAGAATGGCATCCACGTACAAGACGAGGAATACGACAGTTCGTGCTACAATTTTACTATATATACATGGTTCATCTGGATTTTTGATAAAGTCATATTCGTTGACCGTTTCATCAAAACAGATGTTCCAACTCCGTGATGCCTGCTTTAGTCCATAAATGGACTTAAGCAATTTGCAAACTTTCCCGCTGCTCCCACTCTGATTGAAGCCTTCCGGCTGATCCATATAGACGCACTCTTCCAAATTACCATTTAGGAAAGCCGTCCTTACGTCCATCTGCCAGATCTCATAATCATGGAAGGTAGCAATAGCAAGAAGGACCTGAATGGATTTGAGCATAGCCACTGGAGAAAAAGTTTCGTCATAGTCCAAACTAGGTCTTTGACGAAAACCCTTTGCAACAAGTCTAGCCTTATAGGTTTCCACCTGTCCATCTACACCAATCTTTTTCTTGAAGATCCATTTGCATCCTATGGGTTTTACCCCATCTGGAGCAAAGTCCAAAGTCCATACTTTGCTGGTGTACATGGACTCCGTCTCGGTCTGCATTGCATCTAGCTATCGTACCGAGTCGCCGCTCTGGATGGCCTACTGGAAGCTAGTAGGTTCATCATCATCAATGATGCAATCCTCTCTATCCCCATCTATGAGAAAACCGTAGTATCTCTCAGGTGGATGGGACGGCCTACTACTACTGCGGAGGGGTGCGGGAATGTCCTGTTCTTCATGAACTACTGGTTCTACCAAACTTTCAGTAGTAGTTTGTGGTTCTGGATTTTCTTCCAGTTCTATTTCGCTCCCATTTGTTTCCTTTTCTAAAAACTGCTGTTCTAGAAAATGGGCATTATGAGAAACAAAAACCTTTTGTTCCTCTGCGTAATAGAAGAAATACCCCTTGGAGTTCTTTGGATATCCTACAAACTTACACTGTACTGATCGCGCCTCGAGTTTGTCCGCATGCTTCTTTTAACAAAAGCTGGACATCCCCATATCTTCATATGCTGATGATGGGGTTTCTTCCCACTCCACATCTGATATGGCGTGGTAGGCACAGTCTTGGTAGGAGCCCTGTTCAAAAGATATGCCACTGATTCTAGCGCATAAACCCAGAAAGATCACGGTAACTCACCATTACTCCTCATGGAACGTACCATATCCAATAGGGTTCGATTCCGTCTCTCCGATACACCGTTATGCTGTGGATTGTATGGAGGAGTAAGCTGAGAGAATTCCTTTCTCTTTTAGGTAACCTAGGAACTCGGCACTTAATTATTCACCACCTCAATCAGATCTCAGTATCTTGATACTTTTGCCGGTTTGGTTTTCTACTTCATTCTTATACTCTTAGAATTTCTCAAAAGCCTCAGATTTATGTTTCATCAAGAAAATGAATCCGTACCTAGAGTAATCATCCGTAAAAGTAATGAAATAGGAAAAACCACCTCTTGCATGTGTAGACATTGGACCACATACATCGCTGTGTATGAGTCCTAAGAGCTTGCTCGCTCTTACTCCATGTCCGGTGACTGGAGTATTTGTCATCTTTCCTTTGAGACATGATTGACAAGTGGCATAAGATTGATATTCGAACGAATCCAAATATCCTTCTCTATGTAACTTAGTTAACCTTGTCTCATAGATGTGACCTAGTCTACAATGCCATAAGAAAGCCTTGTTTAAATCTGGAGACTTTCTTTTTAGTGTGTTCTGGACATTGAAAATCTGTAATTGGTTTAAGACATATATACCATTATCTAGTGTACCGGACCCAATCAAACCATGATTAAGGTGGATTTTAACAACATCGCTTACAAACGTGAAATCATAACCTTCTTTTGATAACAACGAAACCGAAATGATATTACACGTTAAACTGGGTACACAAAAACAGTTATGTAAAACCAAAATATGTCCACTCGTCAATCCAAGATGATAATCCCCTATGGACACAGCTCCCACACTAGCTCCGTTAGCAACCTGGAGGGTCATATCACCAACCTTCAGCACTCTACGGTTTCTCAGTGCCTGCAATGAATTGCATATATGAGATCCTGATCCGGTATCCAATATCTAGGAAGTAGAGTTGATTGACAGACAATTTTCAATTACAAACACACCTGAAGTCGAAGCCACAGCTTGCTTCGGTTCCTGGTTCTTGGCATTCCAAGCCTTGCAATCTTTCTTCCAGTGCCCTTTCCTATGACAGTGGAAGCACTCATCCTTTTCCACTACTGGCACCGCAATATTTTTCTTTCCCTTTACCCCCACCTTGCTAACACCTCCTCTAGGTTTGGTGGCGGCCTTATTCTACCTTCCTTTGGCCCTAGCCTTGGACCCGGAAGAAGAAGCACCACGAACAAACATAGCGGGTGTTTCCCTTGCCTTCTGCAAGGTGCCCTCTGCACTCCTCAACATGTTAAGGAGATCTGGAAGTTCAACTTCTTTGCTTTGAATGTTGAAATTCAGAATAAACCGGGCGTAGGTGGAAGGAAGGGACTGGAGAATCAAGTCTGTATAGAGCTCGTTCTCCAAAGTCGTCCCAAGGTCTGCGAGCTATTCTATATAGCCAATCATCTTTAGGACATGTTCTCCTACAGATGATCCGACGGCCAACCTCGCCTGAAACAAGTTCTTTGAGGTCTCGTATTTTGCTTTACGAGATTGCTCCCCATACAGATCATTTGTAAGCAGAAATATGGATTCGAGATCCATATCGTCGTGCCTCCTCTGATGTTCATTATTCATCGAGGCAAGCACGATGCACTTAACCTTCGCAAAATCTAACTCCCAGGTTTTGTGGATTTCCTTATCCGCATTACTGGATTTAGGACCAGGGACAGCAGGTGACTTAGTGATAAGGACATACCCCAATTTGTCACAAGTCAAAACCATCTTGACATTCCGCAGCCAATCTTTATAGTTTGGCCCTGTCAATATATTTTTCTCTAATAGTAACTTAAGGACTGCCATGTTTTGGGTAGCTGCAATGAGAGAGAGAGGGAACACTTTAGCATGATGCTCTTGCAAGTTTAGAGTGGTTTTTAGTTTATCTAAACTGGATGGCTCCCACTGTTTCACGAATCCCTCCTCAAACCAAAAAGGAAGAACTAGTCAGGACTATTCTTACCGTACAATACTTACTTAACTGTTCAGCCAGCCGGTGTCGGTACTTCGAGGGAGGTTTTCCAACGCTTTCGTGAAGTTCCTTAATTTAATAATCTCTTTTCTCTGGGGGTGTAGCCCTGCTGACACCTTTCTCGGCACCTACTTGGTTTATAGCATTGATCATTAAGTGACGAATCTCCTGATGAGTAGCAGATACTCATAGTAGGATCGGGATCCAAATATCATCGTATGATAATGCTGAAGGAATCATACCAACATCCATCAAACTCCAAATGGTATGCATCTCTTTGCAAATTTCAGTTTCTTTAGAAATTCCCGATATAAATTTCTGCCCTATGCTCTTATGACCTTGGCTTTGGTCAAAATGTCATAAGTCACATGTCAAGTTCTACCCATCATTATCTTAATTTGAACCCATCCGTACATACCCCTGACTTTGGTCAAATGATAATACGACTGTCCCAAACTAACTCATCTATCTATGCAATAAATGAATACCAGCAGCTACCAAACACTATGCCTTGACTTTTGCCAAAATACATAGCTTGAATACTACTGAATACCCAAATGAAATGACGGAGGGCTACGAATGCTTTTGACGAAACCGTGAACGTAGTGAACTTGATATGACCGAAGGAACCTGATAGCTTTTTAAAAGGAGTGGTTAAAGCTCCGCAATTAAAAAATAACTTCTGTTTTAAAAATAACCGAGTAGTTTCTTTTAAACTGTTCCAACGATTCAACTTTAATTTATTTTCTTTGCATTAATATACTGTGTCCCATCATTAACCTATCATTGCAGAAAGCAACGAAAATACAATGTCCTCTTATGCCATCCGCATTCGCCACTGGGTCCCGTCATCACCCGTTAGGTTACTTAACTAACGGCAGAGCGGGGGCTGGGCTAGCGCGGGTGTAAAACAAAAGTGATGTCTAAATAGCTATCATATATAGATATTGTACATTCGTCTGATACAATAATAGGTATTCCAGATCACAGATGAATATTATTCGATATACAAGCAATCCGCGTTTCTTTTGAGCCTGCAACGAAAGACGGATTACACAGTTGTGATGAATGGCCATTACCCCACCCTAGACCCCTACGGATACGGCAAACTACCCGCCAAGTACCCGAAGTGAAGCGGTCTCCCTCAACAACGTGTGTAGGCCACTAAACACTTCAAAGTACCCGTTAGTTTGTGAACCCCACCTTGGGTCTATACTAGGAGTAAAAATCAGTAAATGAAATAATACAATAGTGGCTACAACCGCAACCTGGATGTGCCCTGCAAAATAAAATTACATCATATTACATTTTACATCGAATGAATGAATATTAAAACCCATCTCAAACCCCGGCTAATCATCACAACGATCCAATCAAGTTCATAAACATAAACAGTAAAATCATTACAGAAATGTGCAACCCCCTGCCAAACGACATACTAGCAGTTAGGGGAGGTTTACGAACACATTATACAAATCAAAGATATAATCTAATTAGCCAAACATCATAGAATTTCGATCGAGCAAACACAATTGATTCTACTCCAAATACTTCTCTGTGCACCTGAGACTTGAGCAGAAACAAAACATTCCAGAAAGAACAAAATTAGCACAGAAGAGTTAGTGGGGAATTTTGGTGTGAATCGGCTTCAACTCGGCCGCGGATCCGCGGCGGATCGCTTGGATCGACAGCGGTTCCGCGGCTGTTTGGCCGATTCAGGAACCCAAATTTCTCCAGTATTCTATATTTTCCTGCATGTAATTTTAAGGGTCCCTGAAAAATTTTCAGACCCAGTTTTAAAATCGACAGAAACTTGGTGTAATTGATGCTTTTTCCGGTTCATTTTGCGATCGAATTTCTAACGATTTTGCTAACAAATTAGTTATGGTTTAGCGAGGCTCTTATACCACTGTAAGTCGACGTTGTACACCCCACGAGTTGCGGGGAGGCGGAAATATGAAAAACAATCTTTTTCTTTAAACTAACATCGACTAACCGTAAGGATCTTTGCTAAACTCTAACTAACAATATCATAGGAGTAATTAGCTACTATGAAAGAAGATTATACCTAATGAACCAAGTCCTTCTTCTTCTCGTTAATCACCTCCTCGTCGGCCTTCTCTTTGTAATAGAAGATCCACCCGAGAGCTACTACTCCAAGCTTTGCCTCTAACTTGAGGAAACTATGTTACTCAAAACTGCTAATCAAAGCAACCTAGGGACTATAGAGTGTGATTAGGGATTAATAAGTCTTGCTAACCCTTGATCTCAACACATGAGAGGTTAGGGTTAGGGTTTGAAGAGAGAGACCTTGAGGAGAGAGAAGGTGAGAGTGAGAATGAAATTAAATAATATCTCATCTTGAATATATGAAGAATAATGATTTATTAAATGAATAAATCAAATGATTTATCAACCATGCTTCATTTATTCACTTTGTGTGATTCATCTCATGAGTAATTAGTCATTAAATGAATCATTAACTCCATGGATGAATCACATAAATGAGTCACAAAATCAATAAATGCAAATGCCGCCTTAGCCCTCAAGTCATCATCCTTCTAGAAGCTTCTTGACAAATTAAGAGAACGCCCCTCCTATCCATGAAAACACGGAAATACTTTAGACTGTATAAATCCAATATTCCAATACTAGAATCTGGATTAAACCAAAGCCGGCTAGTAAAAACTGTTCGAATATCGTACGTACATAAATGCACGTGCGTGTCCGAACCCTGTCGTAAAACCATACGACCTCTATATCGTTTCGACCGGAGCAGGGAAACTCTCGGTGTGGGACTCTAAAGACTCGACTACTACGCTGGCGGTGGGTTTAACCACAGACCGCAAGCGGCACTAGCTGTACGTAACAGTCCCCAGGTAGATGTCGATAAGAAGGCCGATGAGGAAACCCATCCGAAATCCTACTGAGCCTGATGTGACAATCTCCGTACAGTCTGGTATGTTCGTTTAGGACTATCGCATATCGGGCCTAGGGGGCGGCAAGCGACTGTCCCCTAAAAGCGGTATAAGTCGTGTCGGAGCGAAGCCCATTACACCTTGAGAAACTACTGGAAAACCTACCAGTAAATCTCGCTTGCCCTGGTAGGGTAGCAATCTAAGAACAGTGGGACACACTCGAGGCGAAGTAGCAGTGTCAAGTCTGCGGACTATGCTGTACTCATGTCACCTGGGAACTGTTAACTGACGACGGGTATAATACCAACCAACAGTTCCCTGCGAGTCCTGTCCGATATACCCGTAACCCAACGAGCACCTGTATACTATCTCCAGTACGACGTACTGATGGTTGTAGGACAGACCATCTCCCTAACTAGGATTAAAAGCGTACACACTAGTCTACTCCGGAGTATCGATGCCCCGTCTCGATAATCCTACGACTAGGGACCTGAAAAAGGATGTGCATGTAGACTACCCAGCCCTCACTAGTGTGACTGCCATCACAACCCTGGTAGTCAAGCAAGATCCTAAGGTCTCTATCAATACGTACACACATATTAAGATAGATATAACCAAGTAGCATACTACCATGTTTAGCAAGACTGTTACTGTTAGATATGTATGCCCTAGAGGCCATTATTGTATAGTACTAGTTTGTATAATACATTTTGGAGGCTTGGGATATATATATGGTTTTAAGACAGTCTTGCTCGATATAGTAGTATGCTACTTGGTTTGTTTCTATCTTAATATGTGTATATGTTTCTTTTAACATATCTCTAAAAACATATTGGTAGAGCCCTTAGGATTTTTGCTTGACTACCGGCGTTGTGATAGCGATCACACTAGTGGGGGTTGGGTAGTCTATAAGCACATCTTTATTTTGGTCCCTAGTCATAGGATTATCGAGACAGGGCATCGATACTCCAGAGTAGACTGGTGCATACGCTTCTCTTCCCAGCAGGGGAGATGGTCTGTCCCACAGCCATCAGTACGTCGTACTGGAGATAGTATGAAGGTGCTCGTTAGGTTACGAGTACACTGGACAGGACTCGTCGGGAACTGTTGGTTGGTATTATACCTATTGTCAGTTAACAGTTCCCAGGAGACATGAGTACAGCTTAGTCCGCTGACTTGACACAGTCACTTCACCTCGAGCGTATTCCCACTGTTCTTAGATTACTACCCTACCATGGCTCTACTGAGTCGTGCAAACAGGTAGTAGTTGGGTGCAGTCCCGAAGCACATGGAGGCAGTGACGGTTAGACAGGATTCGTCTCTCACGGTATTGGGGGTTGATATCACACTGTGTCTAGGAGAGCCATTACACAAAGTCCCTGGCCAGGGCAAGCGAGATATACTGGTAGGTTTCCAGTGTTATCTCAGGGTGTTCTGGGCTACACTCCTACACGACTTGTACCGCTATTAGGGGACTGATGTTTACCGCCCCCCTAGGCCCTCCATGCGATATTCTCAGACGAACAGACCGGACAATAAAAAGATTGTCGCATTCAGGCTCAGTAGGAGTTTAGATGGGTTTCACCTCGCCCGTCTTCTTATCGGAATCAACCTGGGGGCCGTTACGCACAGCTAGTGCCGCTTGCGGTCTGTGGTTAAACCCACTGCAAGCTTAGTGTCGAGCCTTTAGAGTCCCACATAGAGGGTTACTCGCCTTTGGGCAAAACAAAGTAGAGGTCGCATGGTTTTGCGACAGGGTTCGTTCACATCCGTGCACTTGTGCACGTTTGGTGTCCGGACAGTTGTTACTAGCGGGCTTTGGTTTAAGCCAAATCCTATAAAATGTTTTGGGATTGGTTTCGTCTCAGTGTATTCGTGTTTCTTGGAGCATGGATGCGGGTGTGTATGCACAGTTGACAGAGGCAGAGGCAGAGGATTCTCATTAGGGTTGTTGACCATTTGGCTTTGGTTGACATGTTGACCGTTGACCTTTCTCTAAACCCTAATGAGAATATGATATATGACTAATAATATTAATTAAGTATTATTGTGCCATGGTAGAGTTGAAAGTTTGACTTTTGTTGACTTGTTGACTTTGTTGACCGGTTGACCATTTTCGACTTGTTGACCATCATCATTTCATGGCTATCATTTCATGGGTATGACTTTTGCTTGCTTGTTGTTTACAAAATGAAATAATTCCATGAAATGATAATGGTCATTGAAACTAACCATCACCATACTTAATTATTATCATTATTCTCACTTTTGTGAGGATGGTTGCATGATGAGAGCTCATTCTATCATCTTCTTTCTCTCTCATGAAAAAAGCTCTCCCTCTTCCTCTCTCAAGGTTCAAGTGTTCCATGAGTTGGAAATCATGAACCTTTGAGACAAAACCACCATCACTCTTCTCTACTCAATCTAAGGTATTAGGTTTAGCAAACCAAACACCTTAGACATCTCTAGGTTGAGATTGGAGCTCAATTTCGAGACCCTCGGGTGGATCCATCTATGGTAAAGAGGAGACGACAAGGAGGATCCGTTCAAGAAACTACAACGAGCAAGCAAGAGGAAGAACCACAACAAGAAGAGAAGAAGTTCAAGACCAAGGTATAACCATTCTACATAGTAGTTAGAACTTGTAGAATTTTTGTTAGTTCTTGTTTAGCAACGATCCTTCTTGTACGGTCCATGTTACCTAGTTAGGAAATTTTTTTGTTTTACCTATTCCGCCTCCCCGAAAAGACCGGGGTGGGTAACGTGGACCTAACAGTGGTATCAGAGCCTAGCTAAACACTTTCTAGCATGATAGCAAAGTAACTAGAAGTTCGATCGGAGAAAAAAATCACAAAACTTGCCCGAAAAATCAACTTTCTGCCGATTTTGTTTTCTGTTCAAAAATTAATAAATCATACACTAAAAAACGGCTCAGGGTTTTTATAGCACACCCAAGAAAATTGGTCCAGCGACTCGGTCAAAGCGCCGCGGAACCGCGGCCGGAGCATGCTCCCGCCGCGGATCCGTGGCCGTGTTGACTCGGCCGTGGGCAATGTTTCCTGCAGTGTGTTCAGTAGGGTGTTTTGGGATTTTTACAATATTTTTTTTCTGCCTAGATTTTCCAGAAAACAAATTTGTGTTTTGGGTTGGTTACAAATCGGTATTTTGATCGAACTTCTATAGACTTTAGCTAACAGGTTATATCTGTGATGTGATATATGTATTGAATGTCTGCTAATCGCTATACGTCGATTAGTGGGGGTTATACATATCTGTGATCTGTAATGTTGATGGTTTGTGTATATGAATTCGTTGGATTGTCACGGATGAATAGCCGGGGCGTTGTCAGATGAGAGTTTTCTTTATCTTTCAATTCATGTAATTTGTAATTGATGTAATATTATTTGTATGGCCGCACATCCGGGATGAGGATGTAGCCGCCATTGTATATTATTTCTTTTACTGTTTTTGCTCCTAGAATAGACCCATGGTGGGGTGCACAAACTACCGGGTACGTTGAAGTGCTGAGTGGCCTACTCACGGTGTTGAGGGAGGCTGCTTCACTTCGGGTATGTGGCGGGTAGTTTGTCGCACCCGTAGGGGTCTAGGGTAGGGTTTTTGACTATTCATCACGACCGTGTAATCCGTTTTTCGTTGCAGGCTCGAACGAAACGCGAATTCCTAGTATATCCAATGTGTTCATCTGTGATCTGGAATGGCTATCATTGCATCTGACGAATGTGTATATATATCTATATGATATCTATTTAGGCGTTGCTTATTTTTTGCATCCACGCTAGTCCAACCCCCGCTCTGTCGTTAGTTAAGTAACCTAACGGGTAATGGCAGGGCCCCGTAGCGAACGCGGATGCATAAGCGTACGTCATATTTTCGTTGTTTTCTGCAATGGTAGGATTAATTGATGGGACGCATTAAATTAATGCAAGAAAACAAACCTAAAAAGAACGTTGTTGGAACAATTTTTCAAAAAGCTGTTATTGCAAGGTGGCTCTCTTTTGTTTTGCATAGAGGTATTTGGTCATGAATGCCCAGCACCTCATTCGACGAGGCAAGGGCAGAGATCCCTTCATCGGGAGTGACCCCTTGGACAAAAAGTTTGCGTCAGGGTAATAACTTCAATATAGTCGATTATTCTTGCTTTGCATCGAGGTATTCAGTTTGGAATATCCTGCACCTCATTCGACGAGGAAAGAGCCGAGATCCCTTCACAGGGAGTGACCTCTTTAGCAAATGTTTTCGCCACTATATTTTCAAAAAGGGCAATCATGTTCCTTCAACTATATCAAGTCCATTACGTTAACGGGTTTTTCGCCAAAAACCCAGCCGTAGCCCTCCGTCATTTCGGATTGGTATTATTTAGTATTCGTCCTGCGTTTGTTGACCTAGTCAAGGCGTAGTGAATGGTAGCTAAGTGATATTTTTCTGTGCATTGCCAAATGTGATTGGTTAGAACGGTCATGCGGCCTTGTTGACCTAGTCAAGGGCACGTACGTGTGGGTTTAATGCAATCAAGATTATGACGGGTAGAACTTGACTGGCGGTTTATGGTTTGTTGACCTAATCAAGGTCATAAACCGTTAGGGGAAAAAACCACATCGGGAGTTTCTAAAGAAACTGAAACTTGCAGATTTAGCATACCTTCTAGTGTGTGGTGACTAGAGTGGATTCCATCTAGGTCATCGCATAATGATAGTTGGATCACGATCCCACTAATGAGTTGGATTACTCTCGGGAGAATATTTCACTTAACAATCAATGCTATAAACCAAGTAGGTGTCTAGAAAGGTGTTAGCTGGGCTACGCCTCCAGGAAAAAGAGGTTATTTAATTAAGGAACTTCGCGAAAGCATTGGAAAACCTCTCTCGAAGTACCAACACCTGCCTGGCTGAAAGGTTAAGTAAGTGTTGTGACGTGCGATTAATCCTGACTAGTTCTTCTTTTAGGGTTTGAAGAAGAATTTGAGGAAACAGTGGAAGCCATCCTGGTTAGATAAATCAATAAACCAATCTAATCTTGCAAGAGCGCACGCTGAGTGTTTCTTTTCTCTCTCTCCAGGTAGCAACCATTTCACGCCCTAATCAAGATAATAAAATGTATCACTTGACCGATCCGAATTCTTATTCGGGGCTGGGGAACGTTGGTTCGGCTCTAACTTACGACAACAGTCATAAGTATGAGCAAGGGAAAGAGGATTGTATGGATTCCAAGGATACCCAGTTGAAGAAGAAGCATGGTTTTGCATCTACTTCAGGTGTTCTTGTAATTGAGAACTGCTTTACGGTCGGCCCTACCTCCTGGGTACTTGATACCGGATCAGGATGTCATATCTGTAATCTATTGTAAGCACTGAGAAAAAGTAGGAGAGTTGTACCTGATGATATGTCGCTCAGAGTAGCGAACGGAGCACAAGTTAATGCTGCAGCCGTCGGTGAATATCACCTAGTGTTGCCAAATGGCAATACTATGATTTTGAACGATTGCTACTATGTACCTTCCATAGTTTGCAACATCATATCAGTTTCTTTACTCGATAGAGATGGATATAACTTTGTTCTTGATAGAAATATCATGAACATCTACCTTCATAAGGTACTGGTTGCATAAGGTACATTATGTAATGGTATCTATGTTCTAAATCAGAATACAATTCTCAATGTACAAAACACACGCAAGAGGAAGAATTCAGATACGAATGAATCCTACTTATGGCATTGTAGTCTTGGTCATATCGGAGAGAAAAGACTAAGTAAGTTGCATAAAGATGGACTCTTGAATACGTTCGAGTTTTCATCTTATGAAATTTGTCAGTCTTGTCTCAAAGGAAAGATGACCAAATCTCCGTTCACCGAACATGGAGAAAGGGCAGCAGAGCTCTTAGGACTCATACACAGTGATGTATGTGGTCCGATGTCTATACATGCAAGGGGTGGGTTCTCGTACTTCATCACATTCACTGACGATCTCTCTAGGTTCGGATATGTGTATCTGATGAAACACAAATCTGAAGCTTTTGAAAAATTCAAGGAATTCAGAAACGAAGTAGAGAACCAGACTGGCAAAAGTATCAAGATCCTCCGATCGGACAGAGGAGGGGAGTACTTAAGCACGGAATTCCTAGATTACTTAAAAAAGAATGGTATTCTCTCTCAGCTTACTCCTCCTTATACACCACAGCACAACGGTGTATCGGAACGGAGGAATCGTACCCTATTGGATATGGTTCGCTCCATGATGAGTAGTGCCGAGTTGCCTATTTCATTTTGGGGACATGCGCTTTTAACAGCAGCATACCTATTGAATGATCTTCCGTCTAAATCAGTGCCTAAGACTCCATTCGAGATATGGAATGGAAAAAGGCCATATCTTAAAAGATTTAAGATATGGGGTTGTCCGGCTTATGTTAAAAAGCATAAACCAGATAAACTGGAGGCACAGTCAGTTTTATGTAAGTTTGTGGGATATCCAAAGAATGGTTATGGATAACTGTTCTACCACACCGAGGAACAGAAGGTGTTTGTTGCTCAGCATGCCATTTTCTTAGAAACGGAGTTTCTTGCAAAAGAAATTAGTGGGAGCACGGTAGAATTGGAAGAAATTCAGCGACCACAAACTGAAACTGATGATTTGACAGAACCTCAGGATTCAATAACCCCAGATGATCCTCAGCCACTCCGCAGATCTGGTAGGATTTCTCATCCGCCCTAGAGATACTACGGTTTTATCTTAGACGGGGATCGAGAGGATTGCATCTAGGAAGAAGATGACCCTACCAGTTTCAGGCAGGCCATTATCAGTAGGGACTTTGATAAGTGGCTGGATGCAATGCAATCCGAAATGGAGTCCATGTACACCAATAAAGTGTGGACCTTGGATATTGCTCCACATGTGGTAAAACCCGTTGGATGCAAATGGATCTACAAAAGGAAACTTGGTGTAGATGGGCAGGTGGAAACCTATAAGGCTAGACTCGTTGCAAAAGGTTTTCGTCAAAGACCTGGTGTGGACTATGACGAAACTTTTTCTCCAGTGGCTATGCTCAAATCCATTCGGATCCTAATTGCCATTGCTACCTTTCATGACTATGAAATCTGGCAGATGGACGTTAAAACGGATTTTCTAAACGTCTGTTTGGAAGAGTGCGTTTACATGGATCAGCCAGAAGGTTTCATAGACAGTGAGAGAAGCGGGAAGGTGTGCAAGTTACTTAAATCCATTTATGGATTGAAACAGGCATCGCAGAGCTGGAACATCTGTTTTGATGAGGCAATCAAGGAATTTGATTTCATCAAGAACGAAGATGAACCTTGTGTCTATAAGAAGATTGTAGGACGAACTGTCGTATTCCTAGTCTTGTACGTGGACGACATTCTTTTGATAGGAAATGACATTCCTATGCTACAATCGGTCAAGTTATTCTTGTCACAACGGTTCTCCATGAAGGACCTGGGTGATTCCTCGTACATTCTAGGGATCATGATCTATAGAGATAGATCCAAGAGACTACTGGGACTTTCGCAGTCCAGGTACATAGAGACCGTACTAAAGAGATTTAGTATGGAAGATTCCAAGCGCGGTAACATACCCGCATTGCACGGAATCTGTAACACTCTGAAATTTCGTTAGAATGTTTTTCGTGTTAATTAGCAATGGTGTGTGTTATTATATATGTGTACATAGGATTTTTAGTTATTTTTAGTCGGGTTCCCCTAATTGGAAAATTTTCCATTTTTGTTGTGTACACTTGCACTCTTAGCCATTTTGTGTCCTAGGTTTAAAGTGTTATCCATTTCTTTTCTTGCACGGTTCACTTTATTCCCACCATTTAAATCAAGCTAAAACCCTTTTTGAACTTTAAAATTTGAATTAGAAAATGGGAGCATGGTGTTAGGTGAAAAAGATTGACTTTTGATCATTTCCTTCTCTATTCTCTCTCTTCTCCTCATTCTCAGAATTCCAGTAGAATTCCAGCAGAAAACACGGCATTTTCTTCACTTCTGCTTCTTCTTCTTTTCACTTCTCTTTGAATCTACACAAAACCCTACAACAAAACAACCCCTCTCCTTCACAAAAATATTGGGAAAAATGGTCTTTTGAGGTGTTTGGAGGCAAGTCTGGGTACTTGAGGCAAGAGTGGGGACTTTTGAGTTTTCTAAGGTTTTTGTGAGGTAATTATCTCACACTTAACATCCCTTTCCATAACTTGTAGTATTCTTTAGCAAAAATCATGTTTTGATGTGCTTTTTAGTGCTATTGAAGGGTTTTTGTGATGATATGTTTAAATTAGCATTTTTCTGGCTTAAGTAGGTTGGTAATGAGTTGTTAGTGTAGTTTTAGACTTGGGTTTGTTTCAGATTTCAGAAAAATACCCTAAAGTATCATTTTAGTGCAAAAGTGAGGTTTTTAACTAGAAATAGGGCTCTGTGGAATCTGCTCCTACCCGGGGTGCTTCAGAATGAAATTGGATTTACTGTAGCATGTATATGGGGTATAGAGTGCACACACAAAATCTGGGAGCCCATCTCCCTACCCAGGCCGCCGAAAAATACATTCTGGCTGCAAATTGCGGCCAGATGGGGGTGTTTTGGGTTGAGGTTTTAGGTGTTGGGTGTCTGCTGCTATGTGTAGTGTTATGGTATATATAGTTTTGTAATACCTTTTCTGTATAAAAATCTGGGATCAAATACCCTATTTCCCGTGTTTTAAACTTTCGCAACACGCGTGTTACATGTGTGGGTTTGGGGTTCTGCGTATCGAGACGCGTCGGGGTAGCTTCAGACTTGTAATCACACGTTTTAGCGTATCGCGCACACGTGCGCTTGGTTTGCGACATGGGTTTCTAGTTGACTTTATATATCGTGTTTGTATGGTTTTGAGCTTATGTGTGATATATTGTGAAATTCTAGGTTCACAGGCGAGTGCGACGGACACCGCGAAGAAGGGGAAACAAGTCGTCGGCTATACCTAGCGAGAGACTACGGTGAGTAGATTTAACATCTACGGGGATATCGCCCGCATGGCGTTATGCGTCAGGGCTGATAGGACCTTATAGAGATATATTTTGCATTCACCTACATGACTACTGTTTTTTGCATACCGCATTCCCTGCTATGCGTATATAAACTAGAATTGATAGAACACCGCACTATTACTAACGGTTCAAGTTGCACGAGCACGATTTTTATGCTACACTCACACCGTTAGTGATTGCCATGACACTCACATTATAGGATTGCTATAAATCATATGTCAGATTGTTTCCGTATTATTGATGTTTGCCATGATTTGCCGCATATCAGCAGATGTTATATTCATAATTGGACACATCTACATCACATATACATACACGTGCCATGTATATATTGATATCCTCATACCTGCATAGATTTACGCATTGAGATATGTTGTTTCCATGCTATTTCTGGATTTGGAAACCGTGGATATTTCAAACGAGAATAGGCAATTATTTAAAAACCCGGTTTCCCTTGATATGATATTTCAGTGCGTCCACCATATGTTTTCTCGGTGCTAGAGCCCGATATATGAGAGAGAGAGAGGGCTGACCCGGACTGATGGATACCCGATATATGAGAGAGAGAGAGGGCTGACCCGGACTGACGGATGCCCGATATATGAGAGAGAGAGGGCTGACCCGGACTGACGGATGCCCGATATATGAGAGAGAGGGGCTGACCCGGACTGATGGATGCCCGATATAGGAAGATTTGCGTGTCGATGCTGGACACGAGTATTTATGATATTTGGGTGCCGATGTTAGGCACTCGTGATTCTCAGAGATTTACAGGATTGAAGGGCCGATGAGAGTGCCAGCGCTTGAGCTATTTGGGGGATCTGGGTGCACTGATGGACACCGATTATATATTCCGCGTTGACATTCCGTGTAGATGTTATGTTCCCATGCTCAGCAGTCATTATTGTATCTCATCATGTAGTTATATTACCTGATAGAGCACTTGCATGATTATTACACATACTGCTTATCACGCATTGATATCATCTGCTGGCATATGATAGAGTAGCGCAGTACGTGCATGCTCGCGATTACCTTTATATGTTATCTCTATTCACGAGTTGGCAACTCACCCCCGTTGTGCCACAGTATTTGCAGGTTGCCCTTCGGAGTAGTCGCGGCAGGCTGCGTTCTTGCATCTTTTCACACAGATACCCCTACAGTTGGTGTACTAGCTCTTTGCTGATAGGTGGGTTTTGTGCGGTATCTGTTTATCTTTCAGTTATGTACATTGTTGTATCTAGTACTCTCCATCTACCATATATGTACTTGACTTAGAGACAGTGTGAGGACGATGATGTAAATTATTTGTATTCTGGTGTCGAGCTCGTTGTGAGCCGACTTTACTTATGCTGTTTATTCTATCAGTGATGTTCCCACTTGTTGCTTATTTTCATCGCTATGGCGTCGTATATTGCTATCTTGGTGATTGTTTACTTGGATCTCTTAACATTTAATAAATGCTTCCATTTAATGCTTAAAACACTCTATACTTTTACTGGTTTGATTTCTGGATTTTCGGTTCACTTAGTCGCGTTACGCATGTAGACGTTACGTGGTTAAGTGCCGGTCACGGGCCAAACTTTGGGGTCGTAACAAAGTTGGTATCAGAGCGTAGGTTTTACCTTACGGAGTGTTCGTAGGATGACCCTGGTAAAATGGAGTAGGTAGCTGAAGCAGAGTGGCGTAGTGTGCGTATGTTCCGCGGCATGCTCACGACATGGTACTCCGCCAAGGCGACCTTAGGACTTGTTGATTTAAATTCCTTCTTGAGTGTATACATTCTTGCGATTCGATTTTCGTACCCTTATCGAATCCTACTTTTTCTTTCAGCCATTATGCCGCCAAAGACTACGAGGGAGCAGAGAGTGGCCACGAGGGCCGAAATTGGTAGTGTATATTCCCTAGGGTCCATCATTGTATCATACTAGTTTGTATATTACTTAATGGAAGCTTGGGATATTCACATGTATATAATAGTCTTTCTAAACATGGTAGTATGCTACTTGGTTTTTCTATCTTAATATGTGAGTATACGTATTGATAGAGCTCTTAGGATCTTGCTTGATAACCAGTGTTGTGATGGCAGTCACACTAGTGGAGGCTGGGTAGTCTACAAGCACATCCTTATTCAGGTCCCTAGTCGTAGGATTATCGAGACAGGGCATCGATACTCCGGAGTAGACTAGTGTGTACGCTTCTCATCCTAGTTGGGGAGATGGTCTGTCCCACAGCCGTCAGTACGTCGTACTGGAGATAGTATGCAGGTGCTCGTTAGGTTACGGGTACACCGGACAGGACTCACGGGGAACTGTTAGTTGGTATTATACCAGTCGTCAGTTAACAGTTTCCAGGTAACATGAGTACAGCATAGTCCGCAGACTTGACATTGCTACTTTGCCTCGAGTGTGTCCCACTGTTCTTAGATTGCTACCCTACCACGGCTCAAAGGAGTCGTGCAAACAGGTAGCAGTTGGATGCAGTCCCGAGCACTTAGAGGCAGTGGCGGTTAGACAGGATTCGTCTCTCCTGGTATTTGGGGTTGATATTGCGCTGTGTCAGAGAGCCATTACGCAAAGTCCCTGGCCAGGACAAGCGAGATTTACTGGTAGGTTCTAGTTGTTTTCTCAGGGTGTAATGGGCTACGCTCCGACACGACTTATACTGCTATTAGAGGACTAACGCTTGCTACCCCCTAGGCCCGATATGCGATAGTCTTAGACGAACAGACCGGACTGTACGGAGATTGTCACATCAGAGTCAGTAGGAGTTCGGATGGGTTTCCTCATCGGCCTTCTTATCGACATCTACCTGGGGACCGTTACGTACAGCTAGTGCCGCTTGCGGTCTGTGGCTAAACCCACTGCCAGCGTAGTAGTCGAGTCTTTAGAGTCCTACACAGAGAGTTTCCCTGCTCCAGGCGAAACGATATAGAGGTCGTATGGTTTTACGACAAAGGTTCGGACGTATACGTGTGTTTACGCACGTACGACTTTCGGACAGTTTTTACTAGCCGGCTTTGGTTTAAGCCAGATTCTAGTATCGGGATATTGGATTTATACATTCTAATGTTTTTCCGTGTTTTCACGGATAGGAGGGGTATTCTCGTAATTTCGCGAGAAGTTTCTAGAAGGATGGTGACTTGGGGGTTTAGGTGGCATAAGTATTAAATGAGATTAGTGACTCATTTGTGTGATTCATCCTTGTCATTAATGTATCATAAATGCTTAATGACTCATGTAGATGAATCACTCATTTGCATTTATGAAGCATGGTGGTTAAATCTTTTATTTGATTTATCTTGATAATGATAATGCTTCATATATATCATGAGATATCATTATCTCATTCCATTCTCTTGCTTAACTTCTCTCTCCTCAAACTCTCTCTCTTCAAACCCTAATCCTCCCCTTTCATGGGTTGAGACCAAGGATTAGAATAAACTACTTAATCCATAACCCTTCTCTATATCACCTAGGTTACTTAGATTAGCACTTTAAGAAATATAGTTACCTCAAGTTAGAGGTGAAGCTTGAAGTAAAGCTCTCGGATGGATCATCTACTACATAGAGAAGGCCAGAGAGGACGTGGAGAACGAAAAGATGAAGGACACGGTTCATTAGGTATAATCACTTTTCATAGTAGTTGATAACTTCTATGATTCTTGTTAGTTATAGTTTAGCAAAGATTCTCAGTTTGTCGATGTTTATGCAAAGAACAAGATCGTTTTTCAGTTTTCCGCCTCCCCGTAAGTCGTGGGGTGTTTACATCGACTTACAGTGGTATCAGAGCCTTGCTAAACAATAATTAACTCATTAGCAAAGTCGTAAGAATTTCGAACGCAAAAAGAACCAGAAAAATCATCGATTTAACACAGTTTTTGTCGAATTTAAAACGTGGTCTAAAAATTTTTCAGGGACCTCTAAAATTACAAGCAGAGAATAATATGGCTACTGCAGAAATTTGGACTCGTGACTCGGCAAACTCACCGCGGAACCGCGGTGGATCCATGCGATCCGCCGCGGATCCGCAGCCGAGTTGGGTCCGAGTCAGCCCAAATTTCTTCAGTAACTCTCCTGTGTTAATAATGATATTTCTGGGATATTTTATTTTTCTGCTCAAGTCTCAGGTGCACAGAGAAGTTTTGGAGTAGAATCTAAAGTGTTTGCACAATCGAAATCTTGCGATGTTTGCTAATTTGATTATATCTGTGTTTGTATAATGTGTTCGTAAACCTCCCCTAATTGCTAGTATGTCGGTTGGCAGGGGGTTGCACATTTTTGTAATGGTTTTTACTGTTTGTGGTTGTGAACTGTATTGGACTGTTGTGATGATTAGCCGGGGTTTGAGATGGGTTGTTATATTCATTCATTCAATGTAATTGTAATATGTTGTAATATAATTTTGCGGGGCACATCCAGGTTACGGTTGTAGCCATCGTTGGATTATTTCATTTTACTGTTTTTTGCTCCTAGGATAGACCAAAGGTGGGGTTCACAAACTACCGGGTACTTTGAAGTGTTTAGTGGCCTACTCACGTTGTTGAGGAAGACCGCTTCACTTCGGATATTTGGCGGGTAGTTTGCTGTACCCGTAGGGGTCTAGGGTGGGGTAATGGCTATTCATCACAACTGTGTAATCCGTCTTTTGTTGCAGGCTCTAAACAAATGCGGATTGCTTGCAAATCCAATAATGTTCATATGAGATCTGGAATGCCCATTATTGCGTCGGACAATGTACAATATCTATATATGATAGCTATTTAGACGTCACTTATGTTTTACACCCGCGCTAGCCCAGCCGCCGCTCTGCCGTTAGTTAAGTAACCTAACGGGTGATGACGGGACTGTTGGAGATAGTGCCCTCAGAGTCAGTTATTGGATCGCAGGCACGTGATTGCAATGATTGAGGGGAGGACCTGTCCCAGTAGGACAGTCTTACTCAAGATGATAATATGCTATCCGGTTTATCTTTATCATCGTGTACTGCTTTAGGTGACCTTACGAGTCGCTATTACACGTTGATAGAGCCCCTAGGATTCTTGCTTGACTACCAGCAGTATGAGGGCGATCATATACGTGAGAGCTGAAGTTTATAAGCACATCCTTAAAAGGTCCCTAGTCGTGGGAGTTTTGAGACAGGGCATCGATACTCCAGAGTAGACTAGTGTATACAGTCGAGACCCCGACGAGGGGCGGTGGCCGGTCTCACAATCCACTGGTGTCAGTTGGTTCACTTAAGATGTATACAGGTGCTCATTGGCTTATGAGTACACCGGACAGGACTCGCCGGGAACCTGCTAGTTGGGATTATACCAGATGTCAGATAGCAGTTCCCTGGTGAAATGTGTACAGGTTAGTTCATCGACCTGAGATCGTCATTTGTCTCGTGTGAGTTCCCACTGTGCTTTGATTACTACCCTACCACGGCTCAAAGGAGTCGTGCAAACAGGTTTTAGTTGGGTACAGTCCCGAGCCACATGGAGGCAGTGAGCGGATCTGCAGGGGTTCGTCTCTCCCGGTATTGGGGGTGAGGTCGCGCTGTGTCTAGGAGAGCCAGAACATGAAAAGTCCTTGGCCAAGGCAGGAGATTTGCTGGTAGATATTCCAGTAGTATCTCAGGGTGTTCTGGGCTACACTCCGACACGACTTGTACCGCTATTGGGGGTCTGACTTTTACCAACCCCTTAGGCCCGCCATGCTATGCTCATAGGCGAACGGACCGGACTGTACGGATATTGTCACTGACAGGCTCAGTAGGGTGTCAGGATGAGTTCGCTCATCGACGTCCCTTTTGGTCAATAGCTGGTGGCCCGTCACGTATGGCTAATACCTCTGACGTGCTAGTGGTTAAATCCACAGCCATAGTATTGACGAGTCTTTAGAGTCCACCACACATACAGTTACTCAGGTTTCGGGCGAAACGCTGTAGAGGCCATATGGAGATATGGCAGGGTTCGATCAGATATGTGCGGTATTGCACGGATCGTGATCGGACGGTTTTTACTAGCCGGCTTTGGCTTAAGCCGGATCCTAGTATTAGATAGTGTAGTTTTGTCTCTTTGCATTTGTGTTCAGTGGGAATACAAATGCGGGCATGTATATAAAGTAGCGGGGTTTTCCTGTAATTTATTACGGGATCAGTTTTCTGAAGTTGCCAGTTTGCATTCCGTTCCGGCCGGTTTTCCTTTGTTCTTTCGCGGCCGGACTTTCCGTTGGAGGGGGTTATTTGTATGAGTGCAAATAACTTATTTGTGTTCGGGTTTCTTACTTATGTGTGGCTCCATGATTGTTTATTCATCATGAGATGCTTTTTGAGTCTATTCCTTTGCTTTTCATGTGATGGTTTTGATGATAGTTGATTTGGAAATGGGTGTGACACATATTCATTTTTAATCACACCATTTCTTCATATGCTTTTCTTCTTGTGATTTTCCTGCACCATTATTTGGGGCCGGCCACTATTCTAGGGAGAAGGAGATTGATATTGTGGTGGTGGGAAAAATATACATCTAATTTTCTTTGCTTGCCAAGATTCAAAACCTCTCTCCATTGTTCATTCTCTACTCCACATCCATCAAAGGCAACTTCATAACCCCAAAGAGACAAAGTGCTCTACACTAGTCTACAGCAAATCTTGGACGCATCGGCTAGCCAACTGCGCGCCCGAGTTGCCTCGGTCCAGAGGTGGGAGCCCGTATACGAATCCGGCTTCGTGGTGCCCTTTCCGACGAGGACGTGACGGACGGAGATTCCGCGGGAGATCGGAGTGGAGACGAAGACCGAAGGACATGGATCGCTTGGTATACTTCTCTACTCCTCTTTTGGTTTGCTAGTAGCTAGGTTAATGGCCCGATCTGGGTGAAAAGTGTGCAGTGGTGCCGGTTCAATAGTTTTTGAACGTTTTTGTTTCCGCGTTTCCGGCGTCGGATCGACGGCCGGGGCGCCGCCGCGGAATTACATTGGTATCAGAGCCACGCCATTAACCATGCCTAGCTTTCTCTAGTATGTTTAAAACCCGATCGAACAAAAATCCCCAAAAACCGTATTTTCCAATGCACAAGTTTCTGTCGAATTTTTTTTTGTCTCGAAAAATTTTTCAGGTTGTTTCAGTAACATGTGTAGACAATTCTAAGAATTCTGGGAAAATTTGGAGCAGTGATTCGTTAGTACGACCGCGGAAATGCGGCTAAACCCCTGGTTTGCCCGCGGTTCCGCGGTGGGAAGGTGTGCTCATTGCACCAAAATTTCCCAGTAGGCTTTAGACTTGTAAATAGGGGTTTTAGGATATTATTTTTGGGCCCAGATTTTCTGTAAGTGCTACAGTAGTGCTTGGGGCCCACTTTGGTAATTTTTTATCGTCGGATATTTTAAACATGCTAGTTCACAGTATTTACATTATATCTGCGACCGTGAATGTCACTCGATCGGTAAATCCAGTCTATTTGCTATAGCCCTTTTAGACGGATTTGCGAACGTGACATTCACGTTGATATTCTGTGATTGTGCTGTGTTGTTGCGGATCGGTCGTGGGGGATAGCCTGGATGCAATATTAGTACAGTTTTGTTTTATATGTACATTTGATATTGCGGGGCGAGCGTCCGACATGTGGACTGCCGTCACTGCCTGTTTGTATTATTATTTTGGGGCACGACCAGGTTGCGGTCGATGTACCCGTTGTATGTATATTTTACTTTCTGTACTAGGATTACCCCAAGGTGGGGTGCACGGATAGCCGGGTTTTAGAGGGCAACGAGCCCGCATCTCATGGCGTTGATACGGAGGGGGCTTTACTCTAGAATTGGCGGGCTATTCGCCGCACTCGTAGGGGGTATAGGTTGACCCAGGAGTGGTGCCCAAGTTACCGGATTCCGTGAAGTGATGGGTGGTCCATTCACGTTGCAGAAGGGGGCTGCCTCGCTTCAGGTTTTGGCGGGTAACTTGCCGTGCCCGTAGGGGTCTAGGATTTCATTACACAGGCTATCTGTATTATTCTGTGATGTTGTACATTTCTGTGATGTTGCATTTTATCATGCCTTGAGCGAAAATTATATATTATATATATACTAGTAGATGTTGTATATGTTTTGCATCCGTGCTAGTCCAGTCCCCGCTCTGTCGTTAGTTAAGTAACCTAACGGGTGATGACGGGACCCAGTGGCGAATGCGGATGGCATATACGTACATCATTATTTTTGTTCTTTTGTGGTGTGATCAATTGATGGGACTGCGTTGATTCGGATCAATGCAAGATAAACAAACCTATTCTTATGTTGTTGGAACATTTTTCAAAAAGCTGTTATTGGAAGGGCGTTCTCTTTTGTTTTGCACAGTGGTATTCGGTTATGAATATCCAGCTCCTCAGTCGAGGAGGCAAGGGCCGAGATCCCTTCACCGGGAGTGACCCCTTGGACAGAAGTTTGCGTCAGGGCAATAACTTCACTATAGCCGATTACATTTGCTTTGCATCGTGGTATTCAGTTGGAATATCCTGCACCTCATTCCACGGGGAAAGAGCCGTGATCCCTTCACCGGGAGTGACCTCTTTAGCAAAGGTTTTCGTCACTATATTTTTAAAAAGCTATCAGTTCCTTCAACGATATCAAGTTCATTACTGTAACGTTTTGAAAATCGTTTTGGTGAAATTTCGAAAAATCGGTAAAATAAGGGGGTTTTCTGTAAAAAGTCAAAATATAAATATCTTATTATAAAAATTAAAAATATATATTCTAGCTATGTAATTGCTATTATTTGGTGTTTATTGAGCCGCTGGTGAAATTTCAAATTTTCTGAAAAAATTATTATTTTATTATTATTTAAGCCGTCACTAATACATTTAATTAGGGAAAATTACAAATTGGAATGAGTTGAAACAAATTTTGTGCATAATAAAACATTAAAAAAAAATTTATCATGTGGTTTTTGGAACGAAATCATTTGCCAAAACGGTTTAGAAATTATTGAAGAAAAAAGGCTTTTTTTAGCGTAAATGGATGTTTGGGTATCGTATTTATCATTTTTCATCACCCCACACCCGTACCCACATCCACACACTCCCATTTACTTCTCCCCTTGAAGAATTCAGCAGCCCCCATCTTTTCCCCCCACTTGAATTTCAAAGGAAAAGAAATGAAAGAAAAGAAAAGAAAATGGAGAAATGAGGTGGACCTTTGACCTTGAATTGACTTTGACTTCTCCCCCCACTTTCTCTACCTCCCTCTCTCTCCTCTCCCACTCCCATTCCAGTAGCCCCCCTCCTACAGCAGCAGCAGCCCCCCCATTTCCCTTCTCTTTTCCCTTCAATCTTCATCAAAAATTGCCTCAAATCCATCAAAAAAAATCCCAAAACCCAAATCCGACTCCTACCCATTTTAGCTTAGCCCGTATAGCATGGATCTTTGTGAAAAGAGAGCATTTTGGAGGCCCATGGATGCTTGTGGATCTTCAAATGTTTTTGGGTATAATTCTAAACCATTTTTGCTTAATTTGTTACTAATTTTTTAAAGCTAAACTACTTAAGTGTTAATTAGGCTTAAGTTGCAAGTTTTGGAATTCAAGTTATGAATTTGAATGCAAGTTAGGGTTTTATAAAATTGGTGTATGGTTGTGTGTTATATTTAGGCTTTTTTTTGTCATGTTAATACAAGATTAGTAGCTTGTGCTAATGGTTAGTTTAAAAATTGTGTTAATTTGCTAATTTGCTTACTAGGTTTTTGAAATTGGTTAAATACTTGGGATTAAAAATGTGTTTAGGTTTTTCATGACTTCATTAACTTTATTAAGTGTGGTTTAATGCTTTAGATCATGCAAATCTAAGCTAGATTGTAGTTTGTGCATTTTTCTTTGAAATTGTTAAATTTTAGGTATTTTGTAAACTAGAATATTAGGGTTTTTGGAATTTAATGAGATTAAATTCCGGGAATTGTTTATATGACTTATTTAAGATATTTAATAAATATATTGGCCGCTACATTCATTTAAACATCCTGTTTTGTACAAAAACGGCGAATTGTGCTTGCTAGATTTTCGGAAAAATGACTTTTTAAGTGAAATTGGGGTTTTTGTGAGTTTTAACCTAGTTTATATTAAAATTAGTGTTCGTGAATGTGCAAATGAGTGTGATTGGATTTTTCTCGATGGTTTGACGTTTGTACATCGACATCGAGGGTTGGTTTGACTATTCTTGCATGCGTAGGCGATAGGTTTGGACCTATGCGTGATACGCGTGCCGATTTGATTTTCGTATGCCGTTTCGATTTCGAATTTAGTTTTGATGCGATATGGTGCGTTATGATATGTAGGTACCCCCATGTGGACTTCGAGACGACAAGCAAGCGCGTGGCGACGTCGGCACAGGCTAGCGAGGACCAGGTGAGTAGATTTATATCTACGGGGAGAAGTCGGGTGGATGGCGTATAGCACCCCCACAGTCCGTGGTGGTGTATACGGATGCGTATACACACCAACAAGTATTATATGTTATTTGTGATTAATAACGATGCTTAGGATGGATATTGGTGTGTTGGATTATTTTAGCGTTGCGAACTCTAGGGTAGTGTTGCACTACACATACACACATACATACTTGCATACTTTCCTATTGATATGTGCTCATGGGATTCTTTATAGTTATGTGTTCACCTGGGTATGGGACTATGTGTTCACATACGGACTGAGGATGATACTTGGGATTGAGCTGAGTCGATGAGATTTGATTTGAGGCCGTGAGATCGGTGATATAGCAGGGTTCGTATCTTAGATACGACATGACGTTGTAGCGGGTCCTTGACGTAGTGTTTCACACACGTCCATGCATGCGTAGGCGGTATCAGTATGGTACTAGACGTAGATCAGTACCGCGATCATGATATTTGATAAAGAGGATACCAGGTGAATAGTATGATGAATGTGATATTGACCCGTACCCAGATTTGGGATGCCGTACGACGGATTTACGTACGAGCTATATTGATGATTGATCCGCACTCTTGACTTGGGATGCCTAATTATAGATATGGTATCGGCTATGATATTATTGAGGCGGGATCACCGACTATACATATACAGGTAGGTATATGTATCGACTCAGATGATAGGCGGTTTCCTTACCTGTAGTTCAGCTCGTTAGCTTAGCCCTTTAGTTTAGTTTAGTTGTTAGATTAGATTCGATTCTTACCTATTTCAAAAACTAACGAATTATGGGTATTTTAAAAGACAGCCCAAGGGATCCTACGGATATTTCAAAAGACGTATCTTTTCATAAAAACACCGTAGCCCCTATTTTCAAAACCACATGATTCGTGTTATTTCAAAAGGCACCATTTGTAGGACTTATATTAGATTATTACAGATTAGTTATCGTTGTGTCTAGTATTCAGCTCCCGCACATTATTGCTGTTCGCTCTGCCTCGCATACTTATTTTGCTGCATATTCCATTATTGATATCATGATGTTAGGACACCAGCACCATTCCCGATGATGCGTATGTACCACGTACACCTACTTGCCGGCTCACACACATCTTCATCGGTAATTGCCATGTCACGTACACTTTAGAGAATATATTTGCTTGACTTAGCTTGTTAGTTAGTAGTTTGATATGATATTAGTGTACCTGCCTTACATGCCTAGTTTATTAATTATACATTGCAACTTGGTTATTGATACCATATGCATTCATTATCATTGACATCTGCACTTGTGATGATTTCTTGAGATTTATGATATTTCTGGATTTCGGGGAAAGCCGCAAAATTTACAACTTATGATCTTTTAAAATATAAAATGTTGCGGTTTTCTAGTGATGTAAAGTGTCGTCCACCATGAGTTTGCTGTGGTTTTCGAGATCCGTGTCGAGGAGTGGAGGAACCGTCACGGGTACATGGTGGGCCCGGTATGGTACCCCGGGGCAAGAGGAATATGTTGTTGACGTTGAGCCTGGCTGGGGAGCACTACCTACCGGTGATATTACCCGACGCGTCGGATATCCGGAGGATACCGTCGTGGTCTTGAGATGGATGGTAGGGGCCGGTCTGGACTGACGGCGCCCTAGATATTGAGATTGAGACATTGATATTTCGAGACAGTGAGATTTATGTTTGGTGTCGATGCTAGACACTGTTGATACTGATTTCATTTATGATACCTCAGTTTAAAAATACGAAGGAAATCTCACTAATTTATGAAAACAGTTTCTTCATTTACATGTATTCTATTTTCATGCATGCATACCTCATTCATATGATATATTGCTACCTGAGGCACTGACACGGGCACTTGAGTTTACACTCGGGTTAGATATTTACCCTAGCCATTGTTATAGGCTGCATGATATATACATTTTTGAGGATATATTATGATCATTGACCTAGGATTGCGTTATTTATGCGATTTCTGTGCGTAGATGTTTTTCTACTCACGAGTTGGCAACTCACCCCCGTTGTGCCACAGTTCTTGCAGGTTTTGCCGTACAGGTTTCATTACGGCTTTGCTGGCACTATTTCCATTTCCGGGTGGCTTGCTAGTAGGTGGGTTATTTGTATCTTACCCATCATTATATCTTGTATATTATTATTCAGTTGTATCTAGAAGTTCCATCAACCAAACATGTATTTATTGAGATAGAGACCGGTGTTGCTTATTCTTTCGACCTTAGAGTCGCTCGTTATATTTCTGGTGGTTTTGAGTTTCCTTTTGAGTTTTGATCCTAGCCGTTGGCGTTGTATATTATATTGCTTGTGTGGTTGTGACCGTCGATTGACGAAGAGCTAGCTCCCGCTTGGGGATGCCTTTTTCTTGATTTCGTATACTATTCATGTTGTATTCCGTTTGGGGGCTAGTATTTACAAAGGAGACTCTGCCGAAATTTTCAGTAAATTTTTTGATGTTTTAAAAAAACCGCATAATACGGCTTATGCTATTGAAACTACTTGTTTTAAGTTGGTTTTTCCTGCACTCTACTACTTTTCTTGGTTTGGATTTCTGGGTTTTCGGTTTACTTAGATTACATACGCCTCGAGACGTTCGTAGTTTAAGTGCCGGTCATGTTCCGTACTTTCGGGTCGTGACAAAGTTGGTATCAGAGCGTTAGGTTTTAACCTTCGGAGCGTAGGATGACCCTTGGTTGATGGAATAGGTGACTAAAGTAGAGTGACGTACCGTTGATATGTTCCGCAGCATATTTATGACACCCCACTCCACTTATGAAGCCTTAGGATGTACATTCCCTTGTTCAGTATTATATTCCTTCCTGATCTAGCCTCATCGGTACCAGTTTGGTTTTGCTGCTACGGTTACGGCAGGGAGAGCTACGGCTAGAGTTGCGGTCAGCACAAGCTCGTCACGAACGAGGACTGACCAGGGCGAAATTCTGGCAACACACGATTGCAGAGATGTATCTTTTTACTGTGTTTCCGCGCCACGAGTGTTTGGCGGATCGCCTTTATGAGGTTACTCGGAGGCGCTGATCGACAATAGAGAATTGAGCCAATGATAGAGGCCAGCCAGATTTTGATGACCGTTGGTGTGTTGCTTATTCATGATGTTTGAGGCACTGTTCAGCGTGAAGACGAGTGAGCTAGTTATTGCTGCGAACGACGAGATATCGCCCCAGATGTTGGAGCTATTACAGTATGAGTTGTACTAAGAGATGATAGAAGGTCGCTAGTCACCCGATGATGAATGACTAGGACATGGGGTTCGTTCGCCTACCCCATGAGAGGTCATCAGATAGATTGATTCCAGCTAGAGACGACTTCACGCGGAGACGTTGGGAGCCGACAGAGACGATCGAATGTCAGAAACCTACTATTCCAAGTTTAAAGTATTCGGAAAGATATGCAGGCAATTCTATGGTCCCTCTAGAAGAATGAAACCCTAACTCGACTTAATGACCGTATGAAAGCCTTTGAACCTTAGGGTTTGTGGCAGTTCTGCGGCGCCATTAGTGAGGCTTGGGTTTGCCCTTCTACGGCTGGACCACCGATGCTGTGGTATGTACTCGATACTATTAAACTGTGCCCAAGATGTTGAGCCCTTGGGGGATTATGAGGTTTTGACGAATCGATCGAATGGTTCGACTTCAATCGGATGCTTGGTGGTGAGATGCATTCTTAGGAGACTCCAGATACGAGGATAGTCGTTGGAGCTCAGTCCATGCAGCCGCGACGAGACGAGTCCAAAGCAGACGACATTAGAGAAAAGTGGAGTAAGAGGTTCGTACCAGATCTAGATGAGATGACGTTCCACTCCGCCGACATCAGAGATGCGATGCGCATGCCGAGGCATGGTACTTGGACTTACCTTCCAGAAGGAGTCGCGATGAGTATGCAGTTGTTCCAGAGCAAGATGCAGATATAGGAAAGGACAATGACTTCCGGACAGTTGGCAGAGACGAGACATGGAAGAGACCGTGAGCAGGATTCCTTCCAGGACACTGCTGCAATGATACTTGCACCTAGGATCGGATGTGTCACGTACATTCAGAGAGCCAGAGGCCGACGCCAGTGATATGTTGTCTTATGAGTGGTCGTGATGATTGACCGGGAGATGACAAGAGACATGCCAGAACTTGATCATCCCCGTTAGCACACCCGACAGGGCCGATGAGCCGATGGACCGAAAGATTGGTAATTCACAGTGAAGACCCTGACCCAGGAGTGGTCATGGTTACGCACACCAGCAGGATAGAGTTCATGATCATCGACGAGACGTCCCACTAGTGACCGCGACAGTTGGCCGAGATTCTTAGAGGATGCGCTTGAGCAGTACTATTCCGCCATTATTGATTATGATGTTTTGGGTGATTTATTCGTATGATTTGATTTTGATGATTGAGGATTTACGATCTTTGCACAGTGTTGCACTTGATATTGTTTTCGTGCTTTAGTTTCACATGTTTGTAATTTTACGGTTTTAATAGTTGAGTTGGTTTTGTGCGTATGCATGCACACGATTTCGTTCCTGCACTCTGTATAGTTTATATATGCTTGCAGTGCAGTGATACGCCTTTTGTGCACTTAGATGCACTGGACTTCGATTTCGATTGTGATACTCGATATTTATTTTGTGCACCTTGTGCACCTGATTGATTTTGTGCACGTTCGGCGCTTGATATTGGATTTCATGATTTCGTGCACGATGGATGCACCTGATTTGGATTTTCGCGCATGTTGGGCGCATGTTTTGAAGGGTGATTTTGGTGCACACCAGAGGTACTAAATCGAGAATTTTTTGTGCATGTCAGATGCACCTGATTTTGCTGTCAGGCACACATGTTGCCTACGACAGATGTTTCGGCAACACCCGATGCACTTAGATGTTGTTTCTGTGCGTATGTATGGCACATTCATGGATTTTGATTTCCGCACGCACCAGACGCACGTAGCATTCATGTGCATATTTTGGGATTGATTTCGTATAGAGCAGTACGTTTTTATGATATTGCTATGTGTTTTCGTACTGAGCAGGACTAGTCAGAGGACAGTACCTGAATATATTTATGCATGCATTGATAGTTATTGAAGGGATTTCCAAAAAGCGAGCTATAGCCTCAGTATTTACCTACGTGTCTAATATGACACGAAATGTTTAAAACAAGGAGACCCTTCTAAATTGTTTCCAAAACGGCGGAACGCACATTTCAAACAAAGGTATATATGTATATAGTTATTTTCTTATGATAGACGTCCGCCACTGTGCAGTATTATACGCGTTGCACAGCGACTTAAAGAGATTTAGCATGCATTTCCTTCAGATAATTACAGATATAGATTCGATATTTACATGTATAGTTTCGAGTTATGTCATATTGGTTTTGATTTGGATTTGGCATTGATGTCTTCTCCATGACTCCGATGATTGCGGGATGCTTGACGGAGTTTTGATTTGAGTTATATACTAATTTTTCAAGCGCATGCGCTGCGCTACGATTTGTTTTATGTATTTACAATTTCGGAGCCCCGACGACTTGATGGGTTTTCTTAGATGTTTTAGTATTTGGGGGAGTTTGAATTTAAATTCGGGGACCGAATTTATTTAAGGGGGGAAGATTGTAACGTTTTGAAAATCGTTTCGGTGAAATTTCGAAAAATCGGTAAAATAAGGGGGTTTTCTGTAAAAAGTTAAAATACAAATATCTTATTTTAAAAATTAAATATACATATTCTAGCTATGTAATTGCTATTATTTGGTGTTTATTGAGCCGCTGGTGAAATTTTAAATTTTCTGAAAAAAATATTATTTTATTATTATTTAAGCCGTCACTAATACATTTAATTAGGGAAAATTACAAATTGGAATGAGTTCAAACAAATTTTGTGCATAATAAAACATTAAATAAAATTTTATCATGTGGTTTTTGGAACGAAATCATTTGCCAAAACGGTTTAGAAATTATTGAAGAAAAACGCTTTTTTTAGCGTAAATGGATGTTTGGGGTATCGTATTTATCATTTTTCATCACCCCACACCCATACCCACATCCACACACTCCCATTTACTTCTCCCCTTGAAGAATTCATCAGCCCCCATCTTTTCCCCCCACTTGAATTTCAAAGGAAAAGAAATGAAAGAAAAGTAAAGAAAATGGAGAAATGAGGTGGACCTTTGACCTTGAATTGACTTTGACTTCTCCCCCCACTTTCTCTACCTCCCTCTCTCTCCTCTCCCACTCCCATTCCAGCAGCCCCCCCTCCTACAGCAGCAGCGGCCCGCCCTATTTCCCTTCTCTTTTCCCTTCAAACTTCATCAAAAATTGCCTCAAATCCATCAAAAAAAATCCCAAAACCCAAATCCGACTCTTACCCATTTTAGCTTAGCCCGTATAGCATGGATCTTTGTGAAAAGAGAGCATTTTGGAGGGCCATGGATGCTTGTGGATCTTCAAATGTTTTTGGGTATAATTCTAAACCATTTTCGCTTAATTTGTTACTAATTTCTTAAAGCTAAACTACTTAAGTGTTAATTAGGCTTAAGTTGCAAGTTTTGGAATTCAAGTTATGAATTTGAATGCAAGTTAGGGTTTTATAAAATTGGTGTATGGTTGTGTGTTATATTTAGGCTTTTTTTTGTCATGTTAATACAAGATTAGTAGCTTGTGCTAATGGTTAGTTTAAAAATTGTGTTAATTTGCTAATTTGCTTACTAGGTTTTTGAAATTGGTTAAATACTTGGGATTAAAAATGTGTTTAGGTTTTTCATGACTTCATTAACTTTATTAAGTGTGGTTTAATGCTTTAGATCATGCAAATCTAAGCTAGATTGTAGTTTGTGCATTTTGCTTTGAAATTGTTAAATTTTAGGTATTTTGTAACCTAGAATATTAGGGTTTTTGGAATTTAATGAGATTAAATTCCAGGAATTGTTTATATGACTTATTTAAGATATTTAATAAATATATTGGCCGCTACATTCATTTAAACATCCTGTTTTGTACAAAAACGGCGAATTGTGCTTGCTAGATTTTCGGAAAAATGTCGTTTTAAGTGAAATTGGGGTTTTTGTGAGTTTTAACCTAGTTTATATTAAAATTAGTGTTCGTGAATGTGCAAATGAGTGTGATTGGATTTTTCTTGATGGTTTGACGTTTGTACATCGACATCGAGGGTTGGTTTGACTATTCTTGCATGCGTAGGCGATAGGTTTGGACCTATGCGTGATACGCGTGCCGATTTGATTTTCGTATGCCGTTTCGATTTCGAATTTAGTTTTAATGCGATATGGTGCGTTATGATATGTAGGTACCCCCATGTGGTCTTCGAGACGACAAGCAAGCGCGTGGCGACGTCGGCACCGGCTAGCGAGGACCAGGTGAGTAGATTTATATCTACGGGGAGAAGTCGGGTGGATGGCGTATAGCACCCCCGCAGTCCGTGGTGGTGTATACGGATGCGTATACACACCAACAAGTATTATATGTTATTTGGGATTAATAACGATGCTTAGGATGGATATTGGTGTGTTGGATTATTTTAGCATTGCGAACCCTAGGGTAGTGTTGCACTACACATACACACATACATACTTGCATACTTTCCTATTGATATGTACTCATGGGATTCTTTATAGTTATGTGTTCACATGGGTATGGGACTATGTGTTCATATACGGACTGAGGATGATACTTGGGATTGAGCTGAGTCGATGAGATTTGATTTGAGGCCGTGAGATCGGTGATATAGCAGGGTTCGTATCTTAGATACGACATGACGTTGTAGCGGGTCCTTGACGTAGTGTTTCACACACGTCCATGCATGCGTAGGCGGTATCAGTATGGTACTAGACGTAGATCAGTACCGCGATCATGATATTTGATAAAGAGAATACCAGGTGAATAGTATGATGAATGTGATATTGACCCGTACCCAGATTTGGGATGCCGTACGATGGATTTACGTACGAGCTATATTGATGATTGATCCGCACTCTTGACTTGGGATGCCTGATTATAGATATGGTATCGGCTATGATATTATTGAGGCGGGATCACCGACTATACATATACAGGTAGGTATATGTATCGACTCAGATGATAGGCGGTTTCCTTACCTGTAGTTCAGCTCGTTAGCTTAGCCCTTTGGTTTAGTTTAGTTGTTAGATTAGATTCGATTCTTACCTATTTCAAAAACTAACGAATCGTGGATATTTTAAAAGACAGCCCGAGGGATCCTACGGATATTTCAAAAGACGTATCTTTTCATAAAAACACCGTAGCCCCTATTTTCAAAACCACATGATTCGTGTTATTTCAAAAGGCACCATTTGTAGGACTTATATTAGATTATTACAGATTAGTTATCGTTGTGTCTAGTATTCAGCTCCCGCACATTATTGCTGTTCGCTCTGCCTCGCATACTTATTTTGCTGCATATTCCATTATTGATATCATGCTGTTAGGACACCAGCACCATTACCGATGATGCGTATGTACCACGTACACCTACTTGCCGGCTCACACACATCTTCATCGGTAATTGCCATGTCACGTACACTTTAGAGAATATATTTGCTTGACTTAGCTTGTTAGTTAGTAGTTTGATATGATATTAGTGTACCTGCCTTACATGCCTAGTTTATTAATCATACATTGCAACTTGGTTATTGATACCATATGCATTCATTATCATTGACATCTGCACTTGTGATGATTTCTTGAGATTTATGATATTTCTGGATTTCGGGGAAAGCCGCAAAATTTACAACTTATGATCTTTTAAAATATAAAATGTTGCGGTTTTCTGTGATGTAAAGTGTCGTCCACTATGAGTTTGCTGTGGTTTTCGAGATCTGTGTCGAGGAGTGTGGGAATCGTCACGGGTACATGGTGGGCCCGGTATGGTACCCCGGGGCAAGAGGAATGTGTTGTTGACGTTGAGCCTGGCTGGGGAGCACTACCTACCGGTGATATTACCCGACGCGTCGGATATCCGGAGGATACCGTCGTGGTCTTGAGATGGATGGTAGGGGCCGGTCTGGACTGACGGCGCCCTAGATATTGAGATTGAGACATTGATATTTCGAGACAGTGAGATTTATGTTTGGTGTCGATGCTAGACACTGTTGATACTGATTTCATTTATGATACCTCAGTTTAAAAATACGAAGAAAATCTCACTAATTTATGAAAACAGTTTCTTCATTTACATGTATTCTGTTTTCATGCATGCATACCTCATTCATATGATATATTGCTACCTGAGGCACTGACACGGGCACATGAGTTTACACTCGGGTTAGATATTTACCCTAGCCATTGTTATAGGCTGCATGATATATACATTTTTAAGGATATATTATGATCATTGACCTAGGATTGCGTTATTTATGCGATTTCTGTGCGTAGATGTTTTTCTACTCACGAATTGGCAACTCACCCCCGTTGTGCCACAGTTCTTGCAGGTTTTGCCGTACAGGTTTCATTACGGCTTTGCAGGCACTATTTCCATTTCCGGCTGGCTTGCTAGTATGTGGGTTATTTGTATCTTACCCATCATTATATCTTGTATATTATTATTCAGTTGTATCTAGAAGTTCCATCAACCAAACATGTATTTATTGAGATAGAGACCAGTGTTGTTTATTCTTTCGACCTTAGAGTCGCTCGTTATATTTCTGGTCGTTTTGAGTTTCCTTTTGAGTTTTGATCCTCGCCGTTGGCGTTGTATATTATATTGCTTGTGTGGTTGTGACCGTCGATTGACGAAGCGCTAGCTCCCGCTTGGGGATGCCTTTTTCTTGATTTTGTATACTATTCATGTTGTATTCCGTTTGGGGGCCAGTATTTACAAAGGAGACTCTACCGAAATTTTCAGTAAATTTTTTGATGTTTTAAAAAAACCGCATAATACGGCTTATGCTATTGAAACTACTTGCTTTAAGTTGGTTTTTTCTGCACTCTACTACTTTTCTTGGTTTGGATTTCTGGGTTTTCGGTTTACTTAGATTACGTACGCCTCGAGACGTTCGTAGTTTAAGTGCCGGTCATGTTCCGTACTTTCGGGTCGTGACAATTACGTTAAAGGTTTTCGCTAGAAACCATTCGTAGCCCTCCGTCGTTTTATATGGATAGTCAATAGTATTCAAGCTGTGTATGTTGGCCAAAGTCAAGGCACAGTGTTTGGTAGCTGTTGGTTATTCATATGCAGCATAGATAGATGCGTTGGTTTGGGACAGTTGTATAGCCTTGTTGGCCAAAGTCAAGGGCTTGTACGGGTGGGTTCAAATTAACCTGGATAATGACGGGTAGAACTTGACATGTGACTTATGATATGTTGGCCAAAGTCAAGGTCATAAGAGCATGAGGCAAAAATCACATCGGGAGTTTCAAAAGAACTGAAACTTGCCAGATATGCGCATACCTTCTGGAGTGTGATAACGTGAGTGGATTCCGTCACGTTATCATGCGATGATAGTTGGATCCCGATTCCCACTGATGAGTTGGTTTACTCCTCGGGTGATCCCGGCTAATTCTTCTTTCAGGTTTGGGGAAAATTTGACGTTACAGTGGGAGGTTTCCTGATTAGATAAACTGATAACCATTCTGATCTAGGTTAGAGTGCACGCTGAGTGTTTCTTTTCTCTCTCTCTCTGGCAGCGACCATTGACCCGACCCTAGACTATGACTCAGTGACCAAGTTGACCGAACCTTCTTAAAACTTGCTTTTAGATTGTCAGAGTTGCAAACCTCATTGCCACTCCTACTTTTACCCTTTTCTCCGGAACACCCCGTATTTCTACGAACGTCCACTTCCATTGGAAAAAACCATCGTATGGTTATATACGAACTCGAAGGAATTCGAGGATGGTTTCCGGTTCTGGAGAAAACGAATAGGACTATTCAGTTGTCTTTTCCTTTTACCTTCTCTCTCAGATTGCGAGTACTCCTTGGTTTAGGAGATAGTACACCTATTACGCAAATTGGATAGTCTTCTTCCAAACCTTAGACTGGTGCTGAACGGTGGGGAATGAAGAAAACCAATTAGCCTAAACGGAGTACAGAAGATATTAAGTTAAGACAAAGTAAGGGATTAGTAAGAAGGGCAAAGTAAATTGCGACTGCTATTCATGACCAAACCAAGTATTTCTTCGCCAATCCTAAATCACCTTTGTATTTCTCCAGGACACTCCGTATCACTACGAAGATCCCAAGTTTATTTGATAATCCATCGTATGGTTATATACGAACTCGAATGGAACTTGTTCCAGTTCGGGGATGGATCCTGGTTCAGGAGAAATAGGAATAAAGTACATTCAGGTGTCTTTTATCTTCACCTTCTCTCGCATTGCGAGTGTTCCTAGGATTAGGACAGTACACCCATTATGCTTATTGGATAGTCTTCTTCCAAACCATAGGCTGGTGCCGAACGGTAGGGAAGCAAGAAAACCATTTGTCTTAAAGGGGTGTACAGAAGGTAATGACTAAAGACATAAAAAGGGATTTGGAGAAGTGGCAAAGAATTATAAGGTTGCAGTTGTGAATCTGGATAATGGAAGAGGCATTACTAGGAATACCAGGATACCCCATCTAAACATTTCAATGTTTCAGTTTCACTGTGTATTGTTAAAAGAAAACTGATTTCCCGATTAGACACTTGATCTAGGGTATGTATTTACCAGGTATGATTCTCACATCTGTATAGTTTTACAGATGATGAGTGGGAGTAAGTTATTGGGAATTAGGTGACCATCCTCATTATAACGGGATTCGTTGGAATTGGTGATATTTGAGAAAGTCACCTGGGTTGTTTGCCGGACGGCAAATATATGGTTTTGAATATCCGTTGTTATGCACCAATTTCAAATTGATATATCTGTACGTCTATTTTTGTAGAGTGAGACATACTTTTTTGAAATTATGTCTATGACATTTACCTATATCAGTGGATGGTTAGGTAAGGAGCATTGAATAACGGTGTAATTCTTCTTAACCATGAGTACAGTTTTCAACCTACGACACACAGTGATTGAGTTATTAGACTCAGGGGACTTGTACAGAGTGTTGTATATTGTCCAGTGTCCATTAGGACAGAGGGGTTGGTCCTCGTACTATATTCTGTTTACTTATGACTTCTCTGGTTCTTAGACAAGTGTTTCGTAGAAACACAGGGTCCAAGTTTTGAGAAGTTATAGGTATAAGAATAAAGTAGAGAACCAAGTATTGCAAGTATCGGGATTCTTCAAAGTGATCGAAGATGTAGACACTTGTGTATGGTATTCAGTTGATAGTAATGATTAAGAGAACTTTCTTCTCTTTCAGGTTACTCATAATTGGAAGTACTCCTAAGTTGAGTAACGCTGATCGGCCTCCTTCCATTTAATTGACATGCATTGGAGACAGCTGCATGATTTGAATCTGGTTCAATTAAATCAGTGCCTCTGTTTCTATATTTGATATAGAACAGTTCATATCTTGACATTGTTAAGGTACGGGGAGTTGTCCGGCTTATGCTTAAAACAAGACTCCGGATAACTTAAGGCACGTTTCTGTAATGGCTGTTTGTGGGTTGACCCGGGCTATGACGAGGGTTGATATTCTACCATCTGGAAGATCAATAGTGATATTGTTCTTGACTCGCCACAGTTTTAATTAAAAATCGATTTTTTTTTCAGAAAACAGTAGTGGGAGTATGGTAGAACTGGAAGTGATTCCAAAACCGCAAACGATTACTGAAGATTTGATAAGAACCTAAAGATTCAATCTGGTTTGACATTTCATTGGCCCCTCCGCAGATATGGTGGGTAACCTCAGGCACCCGAGAGGTACTTCGGTATGCTCAAGGACGGTGGCAGGGAGGTTCTTGTTTACCCAGACTTGCCATTGCTGTTGTTCCAGACTGTGAGACCCGGTAGGAAGATGAGTATAGTGTCGTTCTAAACTAGTTTTAGAAGTGTGCGTGTATATGACTCTGCCTGAGGGTTGTCGTAGTCAGTGGGAGCAGCGGAAGCATTGGTGGACATCAGGCTTATGTCTATTTTATAGACTAAAGCAGAATATAGCGGAGATAGATCATCTATTTCTGATGTGACAGTCATAGGTTTGACTTCATCAGAATAGGGGATGGATCTGCTAAGAAGGTAGTAGGGTGTGATGTCCTGGTATTTGATGACATATAAAGAGTAGGAAGTGATATTCCTATACTACAATCGGTTATACTTTGGTCGTCACACAGTAGTTTCTTCACACAGGAATTGGATCTTATATCGTACATTTTGGTTACTAGATCTATGGTTTTAGATCTAGATTTGGGTGGTTTCCCAATCAGGGTACTTAGACAGCATTCTAAGAGTATTTAGAATGGACGACTCCTGGCATGGTGGTGTACCTGCAGGTAATGGAGTCACCCTCTCTAAAGGTGTCTTACAGACTAAAGGGGAGAGGGATGTGCATGATTGGCAGATCACTTGCTTAGGCAATTGAGTAAATCATGAGATGTCAAGTACCACACCAGATGTTGTTCTTGCAGTAGGTGCAATAAGTTGATATTCATCAAATCCTGGAGAAACAATCGGAAGCAGTTTTAGAACATAAGTTGATGTTCTAAGGAATTTATAACGGCAGCCTCCTTTAGGAGACGGTTATCATTCCAGGCTTCCAAGGTGACTTGGATGGCAGAGTGGCTGTCAGAGTTATAGTTTTCCTTCTGGCGAGGGGCAGTATTTTGGACAGGTGGTCCAGGTGGATACTGAGGGAAGGCATGGTGCAGGATACTGATTAAGTTCAGTTAACGATACAGTCTAAGAAGTTTGGATTTGGAGTTTATTTATGAGCTAGGTCCCATCAGATATCCAGACACATTCTAAGACAGGTATTACTCATTTCGGGAGATAGCTTTCTTCGCGAACTTGAGATAAAGAGAGACATAGAAAGAAACATCAGAGCGGATCCACTCACTGAGGCTATTCCTCGAATGCAATAGTTTCGCAAACGAGCTTTGTGAGACTGACTAGTAGAGGAGTTGGGTGTTCGGTATCACACGGGCTGTGAGTATGCGACATCGCAATAATTAGCCTTGAGTGCAAGTGGGAGATTGTTGGAGATAGTGCCCTCAGAGTCAATTATTGGATCACAGGCACGTGATTGCAATGATTGAGGGGAGGACCTGTCCCAGTAGGACAGTCTTACTCAAGATGATAGTATGCTATCTGGTTTATCTTTATCATCGTGTACTGCTTTAGGTGACCTTACGAGTCGCTATTACACGTTGATAGAGCCCCTAAGATTCTTGCTTGACTACCAGCAGTATGTGGGCGATCATATACGTGAGAGCTGGAGTCTATAAGCACATCCTTAAAAGGTCCCTAGTCGTGGGAGTTTCGAGACAGGGCATCGATACTCCAGAGTAGACTAGTGTATACAGTCGAGACCCCGACGAGGGGCGGTGGCCGGTCTCACAAGCCACTGGTGTCAGTTGGTTCACCTAAGATGTATACAGGTGCTCATTGGCTTATGAGTACACCGGACAGGACTCGCCGGGAACCTGCTAGTTGGGATTATACCAGATGTCAGATAGCAGTTCCCTGGTGAAATGTGTACAGGATAATTCATCGACCTGAGATCGTCATTTGTCTCGTGTGAGTTCCCACTGTGCTTTGATTACTACCCTACCACGGCTCAAAGGAGTCGTGCAAACAGGTTTTAGTTGGGTACAGTCCCGAGCCACATGGAGGCAGTGAGTGGATCTGCAGGGGTTCGTCTCTCCCGGTATTGGGGGTGAGGTCGCGTTGTGTCTAGGAGAGCCAGAACATGAAAAGTCCTTGGCCAAGGTAGGAGATTTGCTGGTAGGTATTCCAGTAGTATCTCAGGTTGTTCTGGGCTACACTCCGACACGACTTGTACCGCTATTGGGGGTCTGACTTTTACCAACCCCTTAGGCCCGCCATGTGATGCTCATAGACGAACGGACCGCACTGTACGGATATTGTCACTGACAGGATCAGTAGGGTGTCAGGATGTGTTCGCTCATCGACGTCCCTTTTGGTCAATAGCTGGTGGCCCGTCACGTATGGCTAATACCTCTGACGTGCTAGTGGTTAAATCCACAGCCATAGTATTGACGAGTTTTTAGAGTCCACCACACATACAGTTACTCAGGTTTTGGACGAAACGCTGTAGAGGCCATATAGAGATATGGCAGGGTTCGATCAGATACGTGCGGTATTTCACGGATCGTGATCGGACGGTTTTTACTAGCCGACTTTGGCTTAAGTCGGATCCTAGTATTAGATAGTGTAGTTTTGTCTCTTTGCATTTGTGTTCAGTGGGAATACAAATGCGGGCATGTATATGCAGTAGAGGGGTTTTCCTGTAATTTATTATGGGATCAGTTTTCTGAAGTTGCCAGTTTGCATTCCGTTCCGGCCGGTTTTCCTTTGTTTTTTCGCGGCCGGACTTTCCGTTGGAGGGGGTTATTTGCATGAGTGCAAATAACTTATTTGTGGAGGGGTTTCTTGCTTATGTGTGGCTCCATGATTGTTTATTCACCATGAGATGCTTTTTGAGTCTATTCCTTTGCTTTTCATGTGATGGTTTTGATGATAGTTGATTTGGAAATGGGTGTGACACATATTCATTTTTAATCACACCATTTCTTCATATGCTTTTCTTCTTGTGATTTTCCTCCACCATTATTTCGGGCCGGCCACTATTCTAGGGAGAGGGAGATTGATATTGTGGTGGTGGGAAAAATATACATCTCATTTTCTTTGCTTGCCAAGATTCAAAACCACTCTCCATTGTTCATTCTCTACTCCACATCCATCAAAGGCAACTTCATAACCCTAAAGAGACAAAGTGCTCTACACTAGTCTACAGCAAATCTTGGACGCGTCGGCTAGCCAACTTCGCGCCCGAGTTGCCTCGGTCCAGAGGTGGGAGCCCTTATTCGAATCCGGCTTAGTGGTGCCCTTTCCGACGAGGACATGACGGACGGAGATTCCGCGGGAGATCGGAGTGGAGACGAAGACCGAAGGACACGGATCGCTTGGTATACTTCTCTACTCCTCTTTTAGTTTGCTAGTAGCTAGGTTAATGGCCCGATCTGGGTGAAAAGTGCGCGGTGGTACCGGTTCAATAGTTTTTGAAAGTTTTTGTTTCCGCGTTTCCGGCGTCGGATCGACGGCCGGGGCGCCGCCGCGGAATTACAGGGACCCAGTGGCGAATACGGATGGCATAAGAGGACGTTGTATTTTTGTTGTTTTCTGCAATGATAGGTTAATGATGGGACGCATTATTATTAATGCAAGAAAATGAACCAAAAGTTGAATTGTTGGAACAATTTAAAAGAAACCACTCGGTTTTTTTTAAAAAGAGGATATTTTTAATTGCGGAGCTTTAACCACTCCATTTAAAAGCTATCAGGTTCCTTTGGTCATATCAAGTTCACTTCGTTCACGGTTTCGCCAAAACCATTCGTAGCCCTCCGTCATTTCATTTGGATATTCAGTAGTATTCAAGCAATGTATTTTGACCTAACGCCAAGGCATAGTGCTTGGTAGCTGCTGGGTATTCATTTGTTGCATAGATAAATGAGTTAGTTCGGGACAGTCGTATTATCATTTTGGTCGAACGTCAAGGATATGTACGGATGGGTTTAAATTAACAAGATAATGATGGGTAGAACTTGACATGTGACTTATGACATTTTGACCTAACGCCATGGTCATAAGAGCATGGGGCAAAAATATATATCGGGAATTTCTAAAGAAACTGAAATTTGCAAAGAGATGCAAACCATTTGGAGTTTGATGAATGTTGGTAGGATTCCTTCAACATTATCATACGATGATATTTGGATCCCGATCCTACTGTGAGTATATGCTACTCATCAGGAGATTCGTCACTTAACGATCAATGCTATAAACCAAGTAGGTGTCAAGAAAGGTGTCAGCGGGGTTACGCCCCCAGAGAAAAGAGGTTATTTAATTAAGGAACTTCGCGAAAGCGTTGGAAAACCTCCCTCGAAGTACCGACACCAGCCTGGCTGAACGGTTAAGCAAGTATTGTACAGTGAGAATAGTCCTGGCTAATTCTTCTTTTATGGTTTAAGGAAGGATTCGAGAAACAGTGGGAGCCATCCAGTTTAGATAAATTAAAAACCACTCTAAACTTGCAAGTGCATCAAGCTAAAGTGTTTCATCTCTCTCTCCTACTTGCAGAACCCTGAAAATGATTGGACTTAAGTTACATTTAGAGAAAAATATACTGACAGGGCCAAACTATAAAGATTGGCTGCGGAATGTCAAAATGGCTTTGACCTATGACAAATTGGGGTATGTCCTCACCGCTAAGGCACCTGCAGTCCCAGGTCCCAAATCCAGTAATGCGGATAAGCAAATCCGCAAAACCTGGGAGTATGATTGCGCGAAGGCCAAGTGCATCGTGCTTGCCTCGATGAACAATGAACATCAGAGGAGGCACGAGGATATGGATCTTGATGCCATATTTCTTTATACAAAAGAACTTTATGGAGAGCAATCTCGTATAGCAAGATACGAGACCTCTAAGAACTTGTTTCGAGCGAGGTTGGCCGTCGGATCATTGGTAGGAGAACATGTCCTAAAGACGATTGGCTATATAGAAGAGCTCGCAGACCTTGGGACGACTTTGGATAATGAGCTCCATACAGACCTTATTCTCCAGTCCTTTCCTTCCACCTACGCCCAGTTTATTCTGAACTTCAACATTCAAAGAAAAGAAGTTGAACTTCCGGAACTCCTTAACATGTTGAGGAGTGCAGAGGGCACCTTGCAGAACGCAAGGGAAACACCCGCTATGTTTGTTAGCGGTGCTTCTTCTTCCGGGTCCAAGGCTAGGGCCAAAGGAAGGAAAAAGAAGGCCGCCACCAAATCTAGAGGAGATGTTAGTAAGGTTGGAGCGAAGGGAAAGAAAAAGTTTTCGGTACCAGTTGTGGCCCAGGATGAGTGTTTCCATTGTCATAGGAAAGAGCACTGGAAGAAAAATTGCAAGGCGTGGAACGCCAAGAACCAGAAACCGAAGCAAGCTGTGGCTTCGACTTCAGGTGTGTTTCTAATTGAGAATTGTATGTCAATCAACTCTACTTCCTGGGTATTGGATACCGGATCAGGATCTCATATATGCAATTCATTGCAGGCACTGAGAAACCGTAGAGTGCTAAAGGATGGTGAAATGACCCTGATGGTTCCTAACGGAGCTAGCATGGGAGCTGTGTCCGTAGGGGATTATCACCTGGGATTGACGAGTGGACACATTTCGGTTTTACATAACTGTTTTTGTGTACCCAGCTTAACGTGTAATATCATATATGTTTCCTTATTATCAAATAAAGGTTATGATTTCACGTTTGTAAGTGATGTTGTTAACATCCACCTTAATCATAGTTTGATTGGGTCCAGTACACTGGATAATGGTAAATATGTCTTAAACCAACTCCAATTTTTAAATGTCCAGAACACACTAAAAAGTAAGTCTCCAGATTTAAATAAAGGTTCCTTATGGCATTGTAGACTGGGTCACATCAATGAGAGAAGGTTGACTAAGTTACATAGAGAAGGATATTTGGACTCATTCGAATATCAAACTTATACCACTTGTCAATCTTGTCTCAAAGGAAAGATGACAAAAACTCCATTTACTGTACATGGAGTAAGAGCAAGCGAGCTCTTAGGACTCATACACAGCGATGTATGTGGTTCAATGTCTACACATGCAAGAAGTGGTTTTTCCTATTTCATTACTTTTACAAATGACTACTCAAGGTACGGATTCATTTATCTGATGAAACATAAATCCGAGGCTCTTGAGAAATTCCAAGAGTACAAGAATGAAGTAGAAAACCAAACCGGCAAAAGTATCAAGACATTAAGATCTGATCGAGGTGGTGAATACTTAAGTGCCGAGTTCCTAGGTTACCTAGAAGAGAAAGGAATTCTCTCTCAGCTTACTCCTCCATACACTCCACAGCATAACGGTGTATCGGAGAGACGGAATCGAACTATATTGGATATGGTACGTTCCATGATGAGTAATGCTGAGTTAACGCGATCTTTCTGGGGTTATGCGCTAAAATCAGCGGCATATCTTTTAAACATAGTTCCTACCAAGACTGCGCCTACCACACCATATCAGTTGTGGAGTGGGAAGAAACCCTATATTCAGTATCTGAAAATTTGGGGATGTCCAGCTTTTGTTAAAAAGCAGCATGTGGACAAGCTCGAGGCACGATCAGTAAAGTGCAAGTTTGTGGGATATCCAAAGAACTCCAAGGGTTATCTATTCTATTACGCAGAGGAACAAAAGCTATTTGTTTCTCGTAATGCCCATTTTCTAGAACATCAGTTTTTAGAAAAGGAAACAAGTAGGAGCGAAATAGAACTGGAAGAAATTCCAGAACCACAAACTACTACTGAAAGTTTGGTAGAACCAGTAGTTCAAGAAGAACAGGACATTCCCGCACCCCTCCGCAGGAGTAGTAGGCCGTCTCATCCTCCTAAGAGATACTACGGTTTTCTCATAGATGGGGATAGAGAGGATTGCATCATCGATGATGATGAACCTACTAGCTTCCAGCAGGCCATCCAGAGCGGCGACTCGGTACGATGGCTAGATGCAATGCGGACCGAAATGGAGTCAATGTACACCAAAAAAGTATGGACTTTGGACTTTGCTCCATATGGGGTAAAACCCATCGGATGCAAATGGATCTTCAAGAAAAAGATTGGGGTAGATGGACAGGTAGAAACCTATAAGGCTAGACTTGTTGCAAAGGGTTTTCGTCAAAGACCTGGTTTGGACTATGAAGAAACTTTTTCTCCAGTGGCTATGCTCAAATCCATTTGGGTCCTTCTTGCTATTGCTGCCTTCCATGATTATGAAATCTGGCAGATGGACGTAAAGACGGCTTTTCTAAATGGAAATTTAGAAGAGTGCATCTATATGGATCAGCCAGAGTGGTGAAGGGTTCCTAGGCACACTAAGGAGGTTCCACAAGGCATCAACCATTCCAAATTCAAAAATTTCCCTGTGTCGAGTAACCCTAATGTGATCCTTAACTAGAGTTTAGGCGAAAACAAATGCGAATAAACAACTTTACTCTTAAAGTGAACGGAAATACAACCTTTGTAGATCCGGTCCTCCACCTCCATAGCTCCGTGACGATGTCCCTTCGCTGCGATCATCGGATCCTAGACTCTCGCGGTGGTTTCATCGGAGAAAAGATCGGGCTAGGTCGTTGACTTCGATGCCGAAGATGATCAACCAATGGCAACTCAAGATCAAGCTCCAACTTCACCAAGTCATGAAACTTGTGAGGAAAACACCCTATACTACTTGGCACATGGTAGAGGATGAAGAAATAAGAAGTGGGTTCACTTTGGATTTGGATTTCTCACTTGATTTCATCACTTAGAATTTTCTAGCAAAGCTTTTCTTTCTTCATCAAGAAGAAGAAGAAGAAAGAAAATGAAAAATGAATGAATTAACAATAATAGAAAAACAAGTGATGGTTATCATAATGCAACCATGGTTAAGTGTAGAGAATAAACTAGGGTTAGGTGAATGGTTAGGTTAAGCAAAAGAAACAAAAATGGTTGAACTTTTCAAAGCTTCATGAAGCTTCAAAGTAAATCCAAAAGAAGCAACCATTTCTTTTCTTTCTTTACAGAATAAATAAATAAAATAAATAATCAAGAGAAGATAATAAAACCCTAACCATTCACTTAAACATGGTTTAAAGTAAACACAAACCCAAGTTTGCATGTATCATCAAACATGATACAAACAAGTGCACAAAAAATATATCATATATACAATGTGCACATCAAGTGAGAAAATCCATCATAAGTGAACAAATATTAGTTAATGTAAAATGATACATAAAATATATAATTATACATTAAATCATTAAATCAACACTTGATTTAAAGATCCGGTCATATTGCATATGACCGACTAATATCTAATGTATCGACTTATCGAATCAATGCTCGATTCGATAACTAGGTTATATCTCATACAACCAATCGATGCTTTTATCGCGAGAATAGAATACGGTATCACATACACGCATTATTCTCAGTCCCGCACATATCTCATTTGCGCTCCTATTTCGTTTCGCTTGAGCCAGGAAACCTCTATGTAGGACTCTAAAGACTCGTCAATACGCCGGCAGTAGGTGATGATCATATCAAACACCCACAAGCCGCAAGCGGTCTGCTAAACGTAACGGCCACCCGGGTATTGAGCGATCAGAAGATCAACGAGCAAGCCCGCTCACACTCCTTTGAATCCAACCAGTAACACTTACGGTACAGTCCGGTCTCGTCGTCTGATATGTCGCATATCTCGCCTAGGGGTGGTAAACGTCAGACCCCAATAGCTCGATAAGTCATGTCGATATGAGTTCTATAAGAGTTCAAGAAACTACTGGTAACACTTACCAGTAAATCTCAGCAACCCTGTCCAGGGATTTCCGGTTATAGCCAATCGAACACAGCGCAACATCAACTCCCTATACCGGGAGAGACGAATCCCCTCCTATCGCTCATTGCCTCCATGTGATTCGGGACTGTACCCAAAAACCACCATTTTGCATGCCCTCTTGGACGTGGTAAGGTGGAAATCAAAGCACAGTGGGAATCACACAAGACTCTATGACGATCTCGGGTCTACAGACTAACCTGTACCAGTGTCACTAGAGAACCGCCATCTGACGTAAGGTATAATACCATCTGGGAGTTCTCGGCGAGTCCGTCCAGTGTACCCAGTCTCCACTGAGCACCCGTATAGCATCTCTGATGTCAAACACCAATGGATATGGGATCATCCATCGCCCATCTGTATGGGTCGAGAAGGTATACGCTAGTCTACACTGGTATATCGATGCCCTGTCTCGATACACCCACGACTAGGGACCTTGAAGGATGTACTTATGGACTACCATGTCCCCACTAGTATGATCTGCATCATAGTCCAGGTAGTCAAGTACACATCCTAAGGGCTTTACCAACATGTAACAGAGAGACAATCAGTGTACACGTTAAGGTAAAGATCAACCAGATAGCATACTATCATGTCGAGCAAGAAAGTCCTCCCCATATATGTCCAAGCATCCACTACAATATACATCCTATGTATAGTAATGGCCTTTAGAGCATACATATAACTAACAATCTCCCACTTGCACTAGGTCCATCTGTAGCAGTGGTTGCAGTATCTCATACTCAACCATCCCATAAAAGTCTCTCTCTGGGAAAAGGCCTTTGTGAGTGGATCCGCCGTGTTGTCCTCTGAGTCTACTCTCCTAACCTCGATCACCCTGGAGATCAACTATTTCCATGATCAGGTGATGCTGCCTCAGAATACGCCTGGGTCTCTGATGGGACCGGGGTTCCTTGGAATAAGCCATAACTCCATTGTCACACAATGGGAGGAACTAAGTTCATCTCATGAACTAATATACACCCAGACAGCCTCTTTGGTAGCATCTTAAGTAGCGATGTATCTTGCCTTTAATCGTCTAGTATGTCACGGTATCTAGCTTGGAACTCTTCCAACATACCGTCCCTCCATAGAGGGTAAAGACAATGCCTGTGACTGACATTCAGTCGTCCTTATCACCCTGGAACACTTCCAGTGATTCTCCCCAGGATCGATTGATACCATCTCACTACATCTAGTGAGAATCCTAACATCCATTTAGATCTATCTCATAGATCCAAAACCCAGGATTTAGTAGGTATCACTTTGATCCTATGTGGAGAATCATTGTGATAAGCGGAGATTGATCGAGCGTAGTATAGGAAGCTCCTTCCCTATCAAGAGTATATCATCCACGTACTCTACGAGGATCATCACCATACTCCCTACTACCTTTTTGTTTGTACAAGGTTCATCTACCATTTTGATGATGTCAAACTCTTTGACTACTACATCAAAATAGACGTTCCAACTCAGCGATGCCTGCTTTATCCTATAAAGCATCTTGTACACGTTTCCGCTGCTACCACTGTCAACGAAGCCCTCTGGCTGTGTACTTACAGACGCTCTCTTCTAAAACATCATTTTAGAAAAGCAGTCATGACACCCAACCGCCAGATATCGTAGTTATGGTATGTAGCCGTGGCAAGTAGGATCCGGATGGACTTAAGCATAGCCACTGGAAAAGGTTTCATCATTATCCACGCCTGGTCGATGACGAAAACCTTTAACAAGTCTAGCTTTGAAAGTCTCAACTTTTCCATCTACACCAAGTAATCTTCTCAAGATATACTTGCTCCTGATGGGGATTTAACCCTTCAGATATAGCAACCAAAGTCCATACTTTGTTGGTGTACAAGGATTCCATCTCAGATCACTAAGCATCCAGCCATTCTTATAGAGTCTTACTCCTGATGGTCAGCTCGAAACTAGTTGGGTCATCATCTCATGATCCAATTCTCGCTCCCACTGTCATAGAGAAACCGAAGTATCTCTCAGGTGGGTGAGGAACCCTACTAGATTGGCGGAGAGGCTGAGGTTCGTTGGTTACTATTGAATCCTTTGGTTCTATCAAATCATCTGCTGTATTTTGTATAGCTGGAACCTTTCCAGTTCTACAGAACAGACCGTGTCTCGAGCTTTTCCGGATCTTGCCTTTTAGGCATAGGCCGGACAACTCCAAATCTTAACTAACTTAAGATATGGGCTCTTCCCTTTCCATATCACATATGAAGTGGTAGGCAACTGATTTGATTTGAACCCTATTCAATAGGCATGCAGCTTCTCAAGTGCATAACTCCCAAAAAGGAAATAGGTAACTCAGTAGTACTCATCATAGAGCACACCTTATCATATAGGGTGTGATTGCTCCGCCCTGATACACCGACGTTCTGTGGTGTATACGGAGGAGTAATGCTGAGAGAGAATCTCATTCTCCTTTAGAAAAGTCCAAGAATTCCGTTCTCAAGTATTCTCCTCCTTGATCTCATCAAAGGACATAATACTTATACACGTATTGGTTCTCTACTTCTAACTTATATTCTGTGAATATCTCAAAAGGTTCGGACTTGTGTTTCAACAGGAACATATGACTGAATCTTGAGAGATCATCAGAGAATGTAATGAAGTACAAAGAACCGGTCCTGGCATGTGTAGACGGGGAACCTTACATACATCAACATGTATCAATCCCAAGAGTTTACTAACTCTTTCTCTGTTTCCAATAAATAGAGCTGTGGTCATCTTATCTTTGTGACATGACCGACAAGTTTTCACAAGATGTAAATTCAAACATATTTAAATATGCATCTATGTGCAACTTAGCTAGTCGGGTCGCATTGATATGACCTAGTCTACAATACCTCAAGAAGGATCCGTTCATTTCTGAACTCTTCCACTTTTGTGTGTTTCGTATACTAAGAACTGTAGTTTGATTTAGATCATCAATGCTTTTAGATAACGTGCCTGAACCGATCAACTTTTGATATAGGAAATGTTCAAAACATTATCCAACAATACAAAATTTTATCTTTTCTTTACTAATAAAGAGACTGATTGTCACGACCCACCCCCAATACAGAGAGTATTGTCCACTCTGGCCGAAGCCGCACGGTTTTGTCCTTTGAAACTAACCGGACCCGACCAGGGGCCACTTCCCAGGAGGTCACCCATCCCAGGACTTCCCTGGCCCGAGCACGCTTAACTACGGAGTTCTTCAAACTCCGGAGTTCCGATTCATCCAAAAGGCGCCTCTGTATTGAAGAGGGTATCATTCCATTTATAGTACAGGTCTTGACTTCTTTCGGAATGTATTCCGAAGATTCTCCATGTTCTACAGTGGGTCCCCATGCTTATCTGGTATAAATGGGTATACCAGATAATACCTAGGGTATTACATTCTCCCCCACTTAGAACAATGGTTCGTCCTCGAACCACAGACCTACTATTGAGGAACCATCTCTGATACCATTCTGTCACGACCCACCCCCAATACAGAGAGTATTGTCCGCTCTGGCCGAAGCCGCACGGTTTTGTCCTTTGGAACGAACCGGACCAGACCAGGGGCCACTTCCCAGGAGGTCACCCATCCCAGGACTTCCTTGGCCCGAGCACGCTTAACTACGGAGTTCTTCAAACTCCGGAGTTCCGATTCATCCAAAAGGCGCCTCTGTATTGAAGAGGGTATCATTCCATTTATAGTACAGGTCTTGACCTCTTTCGGAATGTATTCCGAAGATTCCCCATGTTCTACAGTGGGTCCCCATGCTTATCTGGTATAAATGGGTATACCAGATAATACCTAGGGTATTACATTACTTTGTCACGACCCAAAATTGGCCCGTGACGGCCCTAATACTACGCAACGCCTAAAGACGCAACGTAGTAAAAGAAAGCCAAACCCAGAAATCTAAACCATGAAAATACGGAAAAAAGATAATATAAGTTTTGGAAACATTTGAAATCGCAACCCAAATTCTTTAAAAAGGTCTACTTTCTTTCTTTAAAATTTTAGCAACACCCCCTTTTTGTAAAGACTAATCAAGATGAATACAACAGAATATACGACGCCGTAGCGAAGAAATAAAGACAATAGAGAAAAGCTGTATATAAAAGACATCAAATCCACAAAGATACACAATAGCGTCCTCACCAAGTCTCTAAGTCAACAATACAATAGTAGATGGAGAGTACAAAATACAACGAATGTACAATATGAAATACAGATAATCATCTAACCCACCTAAGCAAATGGTACTGTGAGCTGATGCGGTATCTATAGCAAAAGATGATAGCTGGATAGCTGAATGGAGGAATAGCCTCCCTCGACTACTCTGGGGAAAAACCTGAAACACCTGTGGCACAACGGGGGTGAGTTGCCAACTCGTGAATAGTAGATAACATATGCAGGTAATCGCAGGAATGTACGTACAGCATGAATCTAAGATATGCGATTACAGTAATAACATGTCATGCAAATGCTGAAATAAGGAAAGTACAGTAACAGGTACAATCAATATGTGAAGCAATAGTAACATGACAATAATATGCAATAACCATGCAATAGGGATATGAGAAAGTCGATTTGCAGCTATTATAAGGGTACACTCACCGGTACTACCAATAGGTGAATCTGTGCATAAAGTAGATAAGTGTGAGGTATAGGGTGGAGTATATCATTTCCACGGAAACCTGACATCGTGGTAGGATCACAATCCATCAAGACACTCAAATCCCAAATCATCAATCGGCCCCCAAACTGGGCTCTCACATCACATAGATCTCACATCACCTCAAGTACGATATCGAATAGCTCTCCTATATCTCGAATGTACAAATCAACCATCTCTTTCATATCCAAAATCCAATCTCAATGGATCACCTAATAACCCAAGTCAAATCTCAAATAATCTCTAACATCCTAAACATATATATATACAGAAATAAAAATGATGGGGGCAATACACATATATTAGCGTCCCATTCCACTAATATTGGTGTAAAGGTATATATAACAACGGCTAAATCCCCTGTTATATATACAAAGGTATTAAAAGAAATATCATGAAAACAATGTGCCAAGCATCGACACAGAAATCCTGATAGGTACGTATCATACGCTGTCCGGAAAGCACGAGTGTCTAGCTCTGACCCTCGCCTTTCGACGTATGCATACGTGCATGACTCCCAACGGTGTCTCCATGACCCTCGCCGAGTCATCAGTACTGTCACCAGTAGGTACTCGCCCGCCTCCAGGCTCAATCGGCAACATCCATCGATCTTCTTGCCGAGGGGAACCATACCGGGCCCCACCATGTACTCTCATACGGCAACCACACCTCGTATGGAGTATATAATCAGCACCGATAAAACTCATGGTGGACGCGCAAATATCATATCAAGGAAACCGGGTTTTTCAATGTATGCATAATTTCATGAACTCCCACGGTTCCCAAATCCAGAAAACACCATGTAAAATCCAAATAATAATGCGCAATCCAGGAATAAACATATGCGATATATCTGAAATGCGAGCATATAAATGAGAATATGTAGCTGAAACCAGATGTATGCAAAACCAATAAGGTACCGCTAAGTAACATCAGTAAAGGTAAATATGTAACTGCAACTGAATATGTGTGTAACATACAGGTGTAGCAATGTATAGGTATCTACCTATAAGAACCGATGTCGTATACCCCCCACCCGGGTATAAGAAAATATGAGTAAGGTATACCTTTAGATGTATCGTAAAGGGTAAGTGTACCTATCACTAATGGTACGATACTCTATAGGTATATAGGTATGGTAATGTCATCTGTGATAAGCAATAGAATCTATAAGGGGTTGTGTGTGATATGGCAATTATTGACGGTGTGTGTGTAGCATACTATCCGTGCTCGTGCAACATGAACCGTCAATAATGTGTGCAGTGTCCTACGGCTGCTAGTCACAGTATAACTATATCAAGGAAATAAAGTAAAGGCGCAATTCTAACAATGACGTAGAATGTGCGACAGGTATTGAATCCTAGCCCAGACGCATAACGCCATGCGGGCGATTCCCATGTAGATGTTAAATCTACTCACCTACGCTCCACGCTAGGTGAATCCTACCATCTGCTCCCCCTGTAGCCGTGTCCGTAGTCCCTGTCTGCAATCCTGCAAATAAGACATGGAAATCACATATAAGCCAAATATTCCGCGAAACGCGATATCGAATCAAAACGAGAAACTCGCGTCGCGAACTAAACGCGCGTGTGCACGATACGCTGAAACGTGTGTGTACGCGTCTAAAACCATCGCGACACGCCGCGATACGCTGGATCACAGAACCCACTCACGTATCGCGCGTATCGCGCAAACACAACGAACACCTAAAACGATATATAGTCCCAGATTTTCCCACAGGCCAAAACTTACAAAACTAGACATGCCAAAGAACTAGACAACACAGCAGGGAACCCTACACAAAACCCCAACACCCCAGTCCCCTTCTGGGCCGCAATTGGCGGCCAATATAGAATAATTGGCGGCCTGCATTGGGAGTTAGGGGGTCGTGCTTAGGTGGTGGTGTCTAAACCTAGGAATCATGTCCCAGTCTTCTCAATTTTGTTCTGTAGGGTCCGGGTCCAAAGCAGATTCCAGATGTCCAATATATCGTATAAAAACGACAATTTAGCAAAATAAGCAAACCCTATGGTATTTTAGTGTAATCTGGGCTATTTCTCAGTTGAGGTGGCCTAACAACACTAAAATGAGCTAGGTTAACCAATTCCAACACATTTCAACCAAAATTCCACACAAAACACCTAAACTGGCACTAAACTCACATTAAACGCAAACCGAAGCTAAACTAACATATAACTAAGCAATCTAGGAATTGGGTTAAGGAAATATACCTAAAAGGATCTCAAGAGAGCAGGTGAAGAAGTGGAGAAGAGCTTCTATAGGTTGCTGGAGCTCCTGCTACTGCTGTTGATGCCTGCTGTTGCTACTGCTGCTGCTTGCTGATGTTGCTGTTGTTTCTATTGTTGATGCTGTGGCTGCTGCTGCTAGCTGATGCTGATGGTGCTGCTCTTGCTGCTGCTGCTGAAGCTTGTGTGTGTGTGTTTGAGAGTGTGAGGGAAAAGAGAGTGAGAGAGAGAAATGAGAGCAACCAATCCACCCCCCCTTCTCACTCTCTCTCACTTCATTAAATGAGCATGGCACAAGCCATAATGCCCCATGCCCTCTCTCTCTCAAAGTCAACATTCAACCCATCAAAAACAAACAATTTAAAACTCTTTTTATTTTAACAACCATAACACTTAAACAATCTTAAAACTAGATTAGGGAAAAATGGTTAGTTTACCATGTTGTAAATCATGGCTAAACCCCAAATTACACCCAAGTTATCATGCACAAGTGTGTGTGTGCCTAACAAAATTCTAATAAAATACACATTAAATAGGATAAAATATTTAAAACTTAGTTTGGTAAACTTTTTATTAAAATCCATACATTAAAATATAATTAGCTACAAAACACATTCTAAGGTGTTACACTGATATGATTTTGTATATCAGGTTCGGTATCTAATAACATTCGTTCAAAATCAATGTATTTGGAATACAGGGTGACAGTGACCACCAGACTTGGCTGCAACACTTGCACCGTTTTCTGTCTTATGAAACGTATCACCCGTTCTCAGTTCTCTACCTTTCTGTAGCCCATGTAATAGATTACATAAGCTGGATCCTGATCCGGTATCACATATTCAGGACGTAAAGGATACTGAGAAACAGTACTAAGTAACGAACACACCCGAAGAAGATGCATCAGCATGCACTTTCTTCGTTTGAGCGGCACGGGAATTCTGGTAATCCCCTATTTCCTGCTCTGTCTTATAACAATTATAAGTTGGAGCGGGACCAACGTTCCCCAGCTCAGTATAACAAGCGGGTTCGGTCAATACATCCGTATTATTATCTTGATTAAGGCGTGATATGGTCGCTACCTGGAGAGAGAGAGAAGAAAACACTCTGCGTGTGCTCTGTCAAGATTAGATTGGTTATTATTTTATCTAATCAGGATGGCTCCCACTGTTTTTATCAAATCTTCCTTCAAACCCTAAAATGAAAGTCTAGCCGGGATTAATTACACACTACAAGTTCGCCAATCTTTCAGCCAGGCCAGTGTCGGTACTTTGAGGGAGGTCTCCAGTGCTTTCGCACGAACCTAATTACAGTAAACCTCGTTTTTCCAGAGGCGTAACCCCGTTGACACCTTTCTAGACACCTACTTGATCGGCTAATTGTAATGTGTAAAACTCTCCCAGGAGTAACAATTACTCGCAGCGGGTATCGGGATCCAACTATCTCATAAAAGGTATGCAATCTCATTGCAAATTTCAACACTTGAAATTCCCGATAATATTTTTCTCCAAACGATCTATGACCTTGACAAGGTCAACAAACCATAGACCGTAAGTCAAGTTCATCCCGTCATTTCTTGATTGAATCAAACCCACCCGCACGACCCTTGACAAGGTCAACAAGGCCATACGACTACCCTAACCCAATCTGCATCATATGCATAAGCAGATAAATACTGGTTAGCTACAGCACACTGCGCCTTGATAAGGTCAACAAACGCAGCACGAATACTAAGCAGGACTTATCTGAAATGACGGAGGGCTATGACAGGCTTTTCTGAAAACCTATTGCGTAATGAACTTGATATCGTTGTAGAATCAAATGATTTTGAAATGGAGTGTTTTCGAGGCTTTTCTAGTTTTGCTAAAGGGGTCAGTCCCGGTGAAGGGATCGTCGGCTCTTTCCTCGTCGAATGAGGTGCGGAATATATCATATATATCACTGTGCAAAGAAAGAACTATAGAAGAAATCAAAAGACAAACCGAGTGTGTAGCATCTGCCAGTTATTGCTAAAGGGGTCACTCCCGGTGAAGGTATCGTCGGCCCTTTCCACATCGAATAAGGTGCAGGATATATCATATATACCGCTGTGCAAAGCAAGAACTGTAGCTACCTGTTTTATTTTTGAAATTCGATTCTACAACATCTTTAGGTTTCTTTTACTTTCATTAATCATATTAATGAAGTCCCTTCATTTAAGTCACCTAAACATCACAGATAAATACGACGTACACTTATGCCATCTGTGTTCGCTTCGATGTCCCCTCGTGCACCGTTAGGTTAGGTGACTAACGGCAGAGCGGGACAGGGCTAGCGCGGATGTAAAACATAAGTAACGTCTATATAATATATCATATATACTATATATATAGTATCTATCACAACATATCAAATGATCACATCACAAATATCGCAGCAGAAGAATATCATATGAAATATTGGATATACTAGGACGTCCGTGTTTTCAATACGAGCAAGTATAAAACACGGATTCCACGGTCGTGATGAATAGCCAATCCTACACCCCTAGACCCCTACGAGAGCGGCAAGCAACCCTACCAATTCTAGGGTTAGGAGACCCGGACTCGACTCCTCGAGATGGTCTCCCACTGGACCCTAGAACCCGGTTACTTGTGCTCCCCTCCTTGGGTCTATCCTAATGCGGAAAAGTAAATAATATACAAAAGGGTGACATCTTCCGCAACCTGGAAGTGCCCCAATAAAAGAATATTACATACAAGATTTTACATGAATGAAAATGAAAAACACTCATCTCACATAAAAAAACCCCGGCACACGACGATCCAACATAACATATCCAGCAACACATAACATCACATGTCATCAACGTAAATAAACATGCGTATCGCAATTGTCGTTGACATATAGCAACGAAACCGGCGATATCACATATTACACTTACGGTCACAGAAAAGAAATTGTAAAACTACAACAGTTGGAATCCGCAACCTCCTTAGACATCGCATGCCTAACCATCTGAATTCCTTAGACATCACATGCCTAACGATTATAAACCCCGCATTTTAGTCTCTTTATCGAAAACTCTTTTCAATATCAAGTCGGGCAATTCAACAAGATTCCCGACATTTTAATCGAATGCTCGTCGAAAACTTTAGTAGACGGCCGCACCCCCGATGCCGTCGACGAAGTGCACCAAGGCGGAACACCGCTGCTGCGAGCACCCGAACGGATGCTTTCGGCGACGGGGTTCTCCTACAGTCACTTGGTCCGGGCTATGGGTGTGGCTGTCTGTTATGTTTACCCGGCGAGTATCCGCATACGCTACGTGATTGCGACATACTTTTGATCACATCAAAATTCCGTGGCAACCGATCAAGTGAGACTAAAGTGCTGTGTTTATAACATCCAAATCAGTTATCTCATAACTACTTGTGGATTCCAAATATTGTATCACATTCCAGATAAATAGAAAATGTTAAACTTTTCGATCGAACAATCAAACACCCAATGTTTCCCAATACAGCTCAACACTTGAAATAAGTTCAAAAACATCCACTTCATGCCTCAGTACCAACGGTCCAGCCGTAGAAAGGTCAAGCCAACGCCTCACATGTGGCACGCCGTACTGCCCCAAACGCTAAGGTTCAAAGGGCAGTTCAAGACGGTCATATAATCGAGTTAAGGTTTGTTGTCTTCTAGAGGGTCCATCGCGTTACTTGCACTACTTAGAACATTCTTAAACTACGGAAAAATCCAACACTTGAAAATTTCCCGGCAGGGGAAAAAGTAGGTACTTATATCCGATCGATCTTTTAACAGTTTCTAAAATATCCGGAAAAACATAAACAAAGTTAAATTATCCGATCAAATTAACGAGTCCCCAATAAAACCCTAGAAAATTCAACACTTGAGTGGAATAAAAAAATTCCCATAAAAAATTTCCAAGAAAGGACCTAAGAATAAATATATGAAATTTCAGGGACTAAGTCCAAATTTTTGCCGAGGAACCGCCGCCAAACCCTTGGTGTCGCCGCGGTTCCGCGGTCACATTATTGACTTAGGGGACCGTATTTCACAGTAATTCTTTGTTTTTGCTGCTAGTTTTTCTGAGAATTTTTAATTCACAAAAATCCACTGTTTTGAAAAATGTACAGAGAATGGTTTTTTCGGGGTTTACGGGTTCGATCGGACTTCTAACTTCGTCTACATTTCGCCTAAAGCTCTAGCTAGGCTCTGATACCACTGAAGGGTTCCTAGACACACTAAGGAGATTCCACAAGGCATCAACCATGCCAAATTCAAAAATTTCCCGGTGCCGAGAAACCCTAATGCGATCGTTAACTAGAGTTTAGGCGAAAACAAATGCGAATAAACAACTTTACTCTTAAAGTGAACGGAAATACAACCTTTGCAGATCCGGTCCTCCTCCTCCATAGCTCCGTGATGATGTCCCTTCGCTGCGATCATCGGATCCTAGACTCTCACGGTGGTTTCATCGGAGAAAAGATCGGGCTAGGTCGTTGACTTCGATGCCGAAGATGATCTACGTCGAGGCAACTCAAGATCAAGCTCCAACTTCACCATGTCATGAAACTTATGAAGAAAACACCCTATACTACTTGGCAAGTGGTAGAGGATGAAGAAATAGGAAGTGGGTTCACTTTGGATTTGGATTTCTCACTTGATTTCATCACTTAGAATTTTCTAGCAAAGCTTTTCTTTCTTCATCAAGAAGAAGAAGAAGAAAGAAAATGAAAAATGAATGAATTAACAATAATAGAAAAACAAGTGATGGTTATCATAATGCAACCATGGTTAAGTGTAGAGAATAAACTAGGGTTAGGTGAATGGTTAGGTTAAGTAAAAGAAACAAAAATAGTTGAACTTTTCAAAGCTTCATGAAGCTTCAAAGTAAGTCCAAAAGAAGCAACCATTTCTTTTCTTGCTTTAAAGAATAAATAAATAAAATAAATAATCAAAAGAAGATAATAAAACCCTAACCATTCACTTAAACATGGTTTAAAGTAAACACAAACCCAAGTTTGCATGTATCATCAAACATGATACAAACAAGCGCACAAAAAATATATCATATATACAATGTGCACATCAAGTGAGAAAATCCATCATAAGTGAACAAATATTAGTTAATATAAAGTGATATATCAAATATATAATTATACATTAAATCATTAAATCAACACTTGATTTAACGATCCGGTCATATCGCATATGACCGACTAATATCCAATGTATCGACTTATCGAATCAATGCTCGATTCGATAACTAGGTTATATCGCATACAACCAATCGATGCATTCATCGTGAGAATAGAATACGGTATAACATACACGCATTATTCTCGGTCCCGCACATATCTCATATGCGCTCCTATTTCGTTTCGCTTGAGCCAGGAAATCTCTATGTAGAACTCTAAAGACTCGTCAATACGCCGGCAGTAGGTGATGATCATATCAAACACCCACAAGCCGCAAGCGGTCTGCTAAACGTAACGGCCACCCGGGTATTGAGCGATCAGAAGATCAACGAGCAAGCCTGCTCACACTCCTTTGAATCCAACCAGTAACACTTACCGTACAGTCCGGTCTCTTCGTATGATATGTCGCATATCTCGCCTAGGGGTGGTAAACGTCAGACCCCAATAGCTCGATAAGTCGTGTCGATATGAGCTCTATAACAGTTCAAGAAACTACTGGTAACACTTACCAGTAAATCTCAGTAACCCTGGCCAGGGATTTCCGGTTTTAGCCAATCGAACACAGCGCAACATCAACTCCCTATACCGGGAGAGACGAATCCCCTCCTATCGCTCATTGCCTCCATGTGACTCGGGACTGTACCCAAAAACCACCGTTTTGCATGCCCTCTTGGATGTGGTAAGATGGAAATCAAAGCACAGTGGGAATCACAGAAGACTCTATGACGATCTTGGGTCTACAGACTAACCTGTACCAGTGTCACCAGAGAACTGCCATCTGACGTAAGGTATAATACCATCTGGGAGTTCTCAGCGAGTCCGTCCAGTGTACCCAGTCTCCACTGAGCACCCGTATATCATCTCTGATGTCAAACACCAATGGATATGGGATCATCCATCGCCCCTCTGTATGGGTCGAGAAGGTATACGCTACTCTACTCTGGTATATCGATGCCCTGTCTCGATACACCCACGACTAGGGACCTTGAAGGATGTACTTATGGACTAGCATGTCCCCACTAGTATGATCCGCATCATAGTCAAGGTAGTCAAGTACACATCCTAAGGGCTTTACCGACATGTAACATAGAGACAATCAGTGTACATGTTAAGGTAAAGATCAACCAGATAGCATACTATCATGTCGAGCAAGAAAGTCCTCCTCATATATGTCCAAGCATCCACTACAATATACATCCTATGTATAGTAATGGCCTCTAGAGCATACATATAACTAACAAGTGGGAGCAGCGGGAAAGTATGCAAGTTGCTTAAATCCATTTATAGATTAAAGCAGGCATCACGGAGTTGGAAAATCTGTTTTGATGAAACGGTTAAAGAATATGACTATATCAAAAATCCAGATGAAATATGTATATATAGTAAAGTTGTAGCAAGAACTGTCGTATTCCTCGTCTTGTACGTGGATGATATTCTATTGATAGAAAATGACATTCTTATGCTACAATATGTCAAAGAAATCTTGTCACACAGGTTCTCCATGAAAGACCAGGCTGATGCCTCTTACATTCTGGGGATCCGGATCTATCGTGATAGATCCAAGAGAATGTTGGGACTTTCGCAGTCCAGGTATATCGACACTGTACTGAAAAGATTCAGTGTGGAAGATTCTAAGCGCGGTAAACTACCTGCTTGTCACGGAATCACCCTATCCAAAGAGATGTCTCCCAAGACTGATTTAGAAAGGGAACGCATGTCTATTATACCCTACGCTTCTGCGGTAGGCTCTATAATGTATGCGATGTTGTGCACCAGACCAGATGTAGCTTACGCACTGAGCGTGGTAAGCCGGTATCAGTCAGACCCAGGGGAGAAGCACTGGATAGCGGTAAAGAACATTCTCAAGTACCTGAGGAGGACTAAGGAGATGTTCTTGGTTTACGGCAGAAAAGACCTCAAGATGGAGGCCTTTGCTGATTCCAGCTTTTAGAGTGATAAGGACGATCCCAAGTCTATATCAGGTTTTGTCTTTACCCTCAATAGAGGGGCGGTGTGCTGGAAGAGTTCCAAGCAGGACACCGTTGCTGACTCCACGATGGAAGCGGAGTATATTGCTGCTTGCGATGCCATAAAAGAAGCGGTCTGGATGAAGAAGTTCCTAACAGAACTTCAGGTGGTTCCTACCATTGTTGATCCAATACCTCTGTATTACGACAACAACGGAGCTATAGCTTTAGCGAAGGAACCAAGGTCCCATCAGAAGTCCAGACACATCTTAAGGCGGTATCACCAGATCAGGGAGATCATTGATCGTCTGGAGATCGAGGTTCGGAAAGTTGCTACTGAAGAGAACATTGTTGATCCATTCACGAAGGCCCTACCTCAGATTCAGTTTGAGAGGCTACTCGAGATCATCGGTCTTCGATATGCCAGTACATAGCCCTAGTGCAAGTGGGAGATTGTAAGTGTATATGCCCTAGGGGCCATTATTGTATCATACTAGTTTGTATATTACTTAATTGAAGCTTGGGATATTCACATGTATATAACAGTCTTGCTAAACATGGTAGTATGCTACTTGGTTTTTCTATCTTAATATGTGAGTATACATATTGATAGAGCTCTTAGGATCTTGCTTGACTACCGGCGTTGTGATGGCAGTCACACTAGTAGGGGCTGGGTAGTCTACAAACACATCCTTATTCAAGTCCCTGGTCGTAGGATTATCGAGACAGGGCATCGATACTCCGGAGTAAACTAGTGTGTACGCTTCTCATCCCAGTTGGGGAGATGGTCTATCACACAGCCGTCAGTACATCGTACTGGAGATAGTATGCAGGTGCTCGTTAGGTTACGGGTACACCGGACAGGACTCACGGGGAACTGTTAGTTGGTATTATACCAGTCGTCAGTTAACAGTTCCCAGGTGACATGAGTACAGCATAGTCCGCAGACTTGACACTGCTACTTCGCCTCGAGTGTGTCCTACTATTCTTAGATTGCTACCCTACCACGGCTCAAAGGAGTCGTGCAAACAGGTAGCAGTTGGGTGCAGTCCCGAGCACTTGGAAGCAGTGGCGGTTAGACAGGATTCGTCTTTCCCTGTATTGGGGGTTGATATCGCGCTTTGTCAGAGGGCCATTACGCAAAGTCCCTGGCCAGGGCAAGTGAGATTTAATGGTAGGTTCCAGTTGTTTTCTCAGGGTGTAATGGGCTACGCTCCGACACGACTTATACCACTATTAGTGGACTGACGCTTGCCGCCCCCCTAGGCCCGATATGCGATAGTCTTAGACGAACAGACCGGACTGTACGGAGATAATCACATCAGACTCGGTAGGAGTTCGGATGGGTTTCCTCATCGGCCTTCTTATCAACATCTACCTGGGGACCGTTACGTACAGCTAGTGCCGCTTGCGGTCTGTGTTTAAACCCACTGCCAGTGTAGTAGTCGAGTCTTTAGAGTCCCACACAGAGAGTTTCCCTGATCCAGGCGAAACGATATAGAGGTCGTATGGTTTTACGACAAGGGTTCGGACGCATACGTGTGTTTACGCACGTACGACTTTCGGACAGTTTTTACTAGCCCGCTTTGGTTTAAGCCAGTTTCTCGTATCGGGATATTGGATTATACAGTCTAAAGTTTTTCCGTGTTTTCACGGATGGGAGGGGTGTTCTCGTAATTTCGCGAGAAGCTTCTAGAAGGATGGTAACTTTGGGGTTTAGGTGGCATAAGTATTAAATAAGATTAGTGACTCATTTGTGTGATTCATCCTTGTCATTAATGCATCATAAATGCTTAATGACTCATGTAGATGAATCACTAATTTGTATTTATGAAGCATGGTTGTTAAATCCTTTATTAGATTTATCTTGATAATGATAATGCTTCATATATATCATGAGAGATCATTATCTCATTCCATTCTCTTGCTCACATTCTCTCTCCTCAAGCTCTCTCTCTTCAAACCCTAATCCTCCCCTCTCATGTGTTGGGACCAAGGATTAGAATAGACTACTTAATCCATAACCCCTCTCTATATCACCTAGGTTACTTAGATTAGCACTTTAAGAAACCTAGTTACCTCAAGTTAGAGGTGAAGCTTGAGGTAAAGCTCTCGGGTGGATCATCTACTACATAGAGAAGGCCGGAGAGGACGTGGAGAACGAAAATACGAAGGACACGGTTCATTAGGTATAATCACTTTTCATAGTAGTTGATAACTTCTATGATTCTTGTTAGTTATAGTTTAGCAAAGATTCTCGGTTAGTCGATGTTTATGCAAAGAACAAGATCGTTTTTTAATTTTCCGCCTCCCCGCAAGTCGTAGGGTGTTTTACATCGACTTACAGAGATTCGAGTTGACTCGTCGGAGACAAGGACTGATCCGGATAGTACACCGGTTGTGCCCGAGCAGGCTGTTCCTGCCGTGATAGATCAGATTGCCATATTAGGGGCTGGTGTGCAGGAGATGAGCCAGACGGTAGGATCCAGTATGCAGGAGATGCGCCAGATGATGGGATCTCTAGTTGAGACACTTCAAGCGCAGTGACCATAGGTAGTTCCACCCGTTGCAGAGATCTCGGTGATACCCACAGTACAGGCAGTTGTCCCTATCACTACAGAGAGGTCATCTCAGTATCGCTGTCAGAGTTTATGAGGCTGAAGCCTTCGGTCTTCACAGGCACCGATGCTGTCGAGGACCCACAGTCTTTCATTGATAGGATGGCGCGGATATGTCGTTCACTTAGATGCGCAGATGCGAGATGGGTTGAGTTCGCGAGCTTTCGCCTGGAAGGTCTCGCGCAGAAATGGTATGAATCAGTCGAGAAGGGTAGAGCAGCAGGTCTTCCTCCTATGACCTGGACAGAGTTCGTGGCGCTATTCTTTGCCCGTTTTCTCCCACTGAGCGTCAGAGATGCTAGAGCACGTAGGTTCTGTAAGTCCATATTGCGACCCCCGGTACTTACGGGGAGGCGGAAACGGTATAAAAAACGAATTTTTATCGCAAGAGGCAACATGGACTAAACTTTGTCGGGATCGTTGTCTAAACTAAAACTAGTTAACAAGCTAAAGAGAGTTAGCTACTATGGAAGATGGTTATACCTAAACTTGAACTCCTTCTTCTTCAAACCTTGTAGAGGTTGATGGTTCTCTTTTCGTCGCCTTCTCCCGTCGAAGATGGATCCACCTCGAAGGTTCGACTTTGGGCTCTTCCTCGATCTTTGAGTGAACTAGGGTTTCCGGCTTGCTAAACCTTCATCCTAGAAAGAGTAGAGAGTGATTAGGGTTTGCTTTTCTATCTAAAGAGAATGATTCTCAACACATGAGAAGGTTTCTCTTTTCAAGAGGAAGAAGAAGATGAAATGAGGAGAGAGAGTGAGAATGATAGAATGAGCAATATTTTCTCTTTCTTGCAACCATATTGCAAAAAGAAAAGAATTATCTAAATGATAATAATTGAAATAAGAATAGTTGATGGTTATTTTAGGAATGACCACTATCATGCTTCTTTAAATGAAGTGTAAGCATGAATCAAGGAGGATCTTCAAAGCATGATGGTGGTCAAAGGTCAACAAGTCAACCAAGGTCAACAAGTCAACAAAAAATCAACCATAACATAATTCTCATTTAATTACTATTATTAATAGATAATATACAAATCCATTAGGGTTTGGAAAATGATAACTGTCAACTGTGCATACGCACCCGATCCGAAACCCTAATGAAAAACCTCATTCTCCGCCTCAAGCAACTGTGCATACACACCTGCATTCTCGTTCCGAGGAACAAGACTACCAAGATATAAAAGCAACCCCCAAAACATATACCAGTATCTGGCTCAAACCAGAGCCTGCCAGTATAATCCGTCCGGACTCCAAACGTGCACAAGTGCGCGGATGAGAACGAACCCTGTCGCAAAACCATGCGACCTCCACTCCGTTTTGCCCAGAGACGAATACCCTCTGTGTGGGACTCTAAAGACTCGACACTACGCTGGCAGTGGGTTTAACCACAGACCGCAAGCGGCACTAGCTGTGCGTAACGGTCCCCAGGTAGATGCCGACAAGAAGGCTGACGAGGTGAAACCCCATCTGAACTCCTACTGAGTCTGAATGTGACATTCTCCGTACAGTCCGGTCTGTTCGTCTGATACATCGCATGGCGGGCCTAGGGGGCGGTAAAACGTCAGTCCCCCAATAGCGGTACAAGTCGTGTCGGAGTGAAGCCCAAAACACCCTGAGATAACACTGGAAACCTACCAGTATATCTCGCTTGCCCTGGCCAGGGACTACTCGTGCAATGGCTCTCCTAGACACAGCGCGATGTCAACCCCCAATACCGGGAGAGACGAATCCTGTCTAACCGTCACTGCCTCCAAGTGCTTCGGGACTGCACCCAACCACCACCTGTTTGCACGACTCCTTTGAGCCGTGGTAGGGTAGTGATCAAAGTGCAGTGGGAACACACTCGAGGCGAAGTGTCAGTGTCAAGTCAGCGGACTAAGCTGTACTCATGTCACCTGGGAACTGATAACTGACGATAGGTATAATACCAACCTGTCAGTTCCCGACGAGTCCTGTCCAGTGTACTCGTAACCCAACGAGCACCCGTATACTATCTCCAGTACGACGTACTGATGGCTGTGGGACAGACCATCTCCCACACTGGGATGAGAAGCGCATACGCTAGTCTACTCCGGAGTATCGATGCCCTGTCTCGATAGTCCTACGACTAGGGACCTGTAAAAGGATGTGCCTATAGATTACCCAGCCCCCACTAGTGTGACTGCCATCACAACGCTGGTAATCAAGCAAAGATCCTAAGGGCTCCACTAATGTCTATAAGTGATATACTGAAATAAACACAAGTACACATTGAAGTAGAAACAAACCAAGTAGCATACTACTATATTGAGCAAGATTGTTTATACAAGGTGAATATCCCAAGCTTCCATCAAGTAATATACAAACTAGTATGATACAGTAATGGCCTCTAGGGCATATACACTAACAATCTCCCACTTGCACTAAGGCCATGTACTGGCGTATCGAAGACCTATCATCTCGATCAGCCGCTCGAACTGAGTCTGGGGTAGGGCCTTGGTGAATGGATCTGCAGTGTTCTCTTCTGAAGCAACCCTCCGAACCTCGATCTCCTTGCGATCCACGATCTCCCTGATCAGGTGATACCGCCTCAAGATGTGCCTGGATCTCTGATGGGACCTGGGTTCCTTTGCTAAAGCTATAGCCCCGTTGTTGTCGCAATACAGAGGTACTGGGTCAACAATGGACGGAACCACCTGAAGTTCTTTTAAGAACTTCCTTATCCAGACAGCTTCTTTTGCGGCATCAGATGCAGCGATGTATTCCGCTTCCATAGTCGAGTCTGCAACGGTTTCCTGTTTGGAACTCTTCCAACACACCGCCCCTCCGTTGAGGGTAAAGACAAAACCCGACATGGACTTGGAATCATCCTTGTCACTCTGGAAGCTGGAGTCAGCAAAGGCCTCAATCTGGAGGTCTTTTCCGCCATACACCAAGAACATCTCCTTAGTCCTCCTCAGGTACTTGAGAATGTTCTTTACTGCTATCCAATGTTTCTCCCCAGGGTTTGACTGATACCGGCTTACTACACTCAGTGCATAAGCTACATCCGGTCTGGTACACAACATCGCATACATTATAGAGCCTACCGCAGAAGCGTAGGGTATAATAGACATGCGATCCCTCTCCAAATCAGTCTTGGGAGACATCTCTTTAGAGAGGGTGATCCCGTGACAAGCCGGTAAGTTACCGCGCTTGGAATCTTCCATACTGAATCTTTTCAGTACGGTGTCGATGTACCTGGACTGTGAAAGTCCTAATATCCTCTTGGATCTATCACGATGGATCCGGATCCCCAGGATGTAAGAGGCATCACCCAGGTCTTTCATGGAGAACCTGTGTGACAAGAAACCCTTGACAGATTGTAGCATAGGAATGTCATTTCCTATTAAGAGAATGTCATCCACGTATAAAACAAGGAATACCACAGTTCTCGCTACAAATCTACTATAGATGCATGGTTCATCTGGATTTTTGATAAAGTCAAATTCCTTGACCGTCTCATCAAAACAGATGTTCCAACTCCGCGATGCCTGCTTTAGTCCATAGATGGACTTAAGCAACTTGCACACCTTTCCGCTGCTCCCACTCTGGATGAAACCCTCTGGCTGATCCATATAGACACACTCCTCTAAATTTCCATTTAGAAAAGCGGTTTTTACGTCCATCTGCCAAATTTCATAATCGTGGAAGGCAGCAATGGCAAGAAGGATCCGAATGGATTTCAGCATAGCCACTGGAGAAAAGGTTTCGTCGTAGTCCAAGCCAGGTCTTTGACGGAAACCCTTTGCTACAAGTCTAGCTTTATAGGTCTCAACCTGTCCATCTACACCAATCTTCCTTTTGAAGATCCACTTGCATCCTACGGGTTTTACCCCGTCTGGAGCAATGTCCAACGTCCATACTTTGTTGGTGTACATGGACTCCATTTCGGTCCGCATTGCATCCAGCCATTTTACCGAGTCAATGCTCTGAACGGCCTGCTGGAAGCTAGTAGGCTCATCATAGTCTATGATGCAATCCTCTCTATCCCCGTCTATGAGAAAACCGTAGTATCTCTCGGGCGGATGAGACTGCCTACTACTTCTGCGGAGCGGCATAGGAATGTCCTGTTCATTTGAACCCTCTGGTTCCATTAAGCTTTCAGTAATAGTCTGTGGTTCTGGAATTTCTTCCAGTTCTATTTCGCTCCCACTTACTTCTTTTTCTAAGAACTGATGTTCCAGAAAATGGGCATTACGAGAAACAAGGACTTTTTGCTCCTCTGCGTAATAGAAAAGATACCCCCTGGAGTTCTTTGGGTATCCCACAAAATTGCACAGTACTGAGCGTGCCTCGAGCTTGTCCGCATGCTGCTTTTTGACATAAGCTGGACATCCCCAAATCTTCAAGTACTGAAGATAGGGTTTCTTCCCACTCCATAACTCATATGGTGTGGTAGGCACAGTCTTAGTAGGAACTCGGTTCAATAGGTATGCAGCTGTTTCTAGCGCATACCCCCAGAATGATCGCGGTAACTCAGCGTTACTCATCATAGACCGTACCATATCCAATAGGGTGCGATTCCGTCTCTCCGATACACCGTTATGTTGCGGGGTGTATGGAGGAGTAAGCTGAGAGAGAATCCCATTCTCTTTTAAATAGTCCAGGAATTCGGCACTTAAGTATTCTCCACCTCGATCCGATCTTAGAATCTTAATACTTTTGCCGGTCTGTTTCTCTACTTCATTCTTATACTCCTGGAATTTTCCAAAGGCCTCGGACTTATGTTTCATTAAGAAGACATAACCGTACCTTGAGAAGTCATCCGTAAAAGTAATGAAGTAAGAATGTCCGCTTCGGGCATGTGTAGACATTGGACCGCACACGTCACTGTGTACGAGTCCCAAGAGCTCGCTCGCTCTTACTCCATGTCCGGTAAACGGAGTCTTTGTCATCTTTCCCTTGAGACAGGATTGACAAGTGGCATACGATTGATATTCGAACGCATTCAAATACCCTTCTGTATGTAACTTCGTCAACCTTCTCTCATTGATGTGACCCAATCTACAATGCCATAAGAAAGTCTGATTAATATCTGGTGACTTTCTTTTGTGTGTATTCTGGACATTGAAAATCTGTGGTTGGTTTAATACGTATATACCATTGCTCAGTGTACCTGACCCAATCAGAACTTGATTAAGGTGAATGTTAACAACATTACTTACAAACGCAAATTCATAACCTTCTTTAGAAACCAAAGATACAGAAATGATATTACAAGTTGCGTTGGGTACAAAAAAGCAATTACGCAAAACCAAAACATGTCCATCTGACATTCCTAGGTGATAGTCCCCCACGGCTTTAGCATCCATGCTAGCTCCGTTCGCAACTCTGAGGGTCATGTCACCTTCCTTCAAAAACCTACGGTTTCTCAACGCCTGCAAAGAATTACAGATATGAGATCCTGATCCGGTATCCAATACCCAGGAAGTAGAGTTTATAGAAAGACAGTTTTCAATAACATACACACCTGAAGCTGAAGCCGCAACCTGCTTCAGTTCCTGTGTCCTGGCTTTCCAAGCCCTGCAATCTTTCTTCCAGTGTCCACTCTTGTGACAATAGAAGCATTCCTCTTTACCAACAAGCTTCCCCGCTATCTTTGTTGCCTTTTCCTTTCCCTTCGCACCCACTTTACTAACACCGCCTCTTGGTTTGGCGGGGGCTTTCTTCTTCTTTCCCTTGGCTTTCGCCTTGGACCTAGAAGAAGAAGATCCTCCTACAAACAAAGTGGATGTATCCCTACCCTTCTGTAGGGTGCCCTCTGCGCTCCTCAGCAGGTTGAGGAGTTCTGAAAGTTCAACTTCCTTTTCTTGCAAGTTGAAATTCAGTATGAACTGGGCGTAAGTGGATGGAAGGGACTGGAGAATTATATCGGTGTAGAGTTCACTATCCAACGTGGTCCCAAGTTCCGCGAGCTCCTCAGTGTAGCCAATCATCTTAAGCACGTGGTCCGCTACCGATGATCCGACGGCCAACTTAGTCGAAAATAACTTCTTCGACACTTCGTATCTTGCGATACGAGACTGCTCTCCATACAGTTCTTTTGTATGAAGAAATATGGATTCCAAATCCATATTCTCGTGCCTCCTCTGATGGTCATTGTCCATCGAGGCAAGTACGAGGCATCTGGCCTTCGCGCTGTCAATCTCCCAAGTCTTACGGATTTCCTTATCCGCGACGCTGGAGGTGGGACCTGGGACGGGGGGAGCTTTGCTGGTAAGAAGATACCCCAGCTTGTCGTAAGAGATTGCCAATTTGACATTCCTGAGCCAATCTTTGTAGTTTGGCCCTGTCAGTATGTTTTTATCTAGAAGTAACTTAAGTCCAGTCATTTCGATTTGGTCGCTGCAGGGGGAGAGAAGAAACACTTAGCACGATGCTCTTGCAAGTTTAGAATGGTTTTTAATTTGTCTAAACAGGATGGCTCCCACTGTCTCTCGAATCCCTCCTCAAACCACAAAGGAAGAATTAGCCGGGATCAATCCCACCGTACAATACTTGCTTAACCGTTCAGCCAGGCCAGTGTCGGTACTTCGAGGGAGGTTTTCCAACGCTTTCGCGAAGTTCCTTAATTTAAGAACCTCTTTTCCCTGGGGGCGTAGCCCCGCTAACACCTTTCTAGGCACCTACTAGGTTTATAGCATTGATCGTTTAGTGAGAAATTTCCCGAGGAGTAGCATATACTCACAGTAGGATCGGGATCCAAATATCATCGCGTGACGAAAATGAAGGAATCCTACCATAATCATCACACTCCAAATGGTATGCAAATCTAGCAAGTTTCAGTACTTATGAAACTCCCGATGTGGATTTTTGCCCCATGCTCTTATGACCTTGGCGTGAGGTCAAAATGTCATAAGTCACATGTCAAGTTCTTCCCATCATTATCCCGGTTGATTTGAATCCACCCGTACCTACCCTTGACGTAGGCCAAAATGGTGGTACGACTGTCTCAAAACAACGCATTCTATCTATGCAACAGATAAATATCCGGCAGCTACCAATCACTATGCCTTGGCGTGAGGTCAAAATACATAGCTTGAATACTACCGTATATCTAACTGAAACGATGGAGGGCTACGAATGGTTTTGGCGAAACCGTGAACGTAGTGAACTTGATATAATCGATGGAACGAGATAGCTTTTAGAAGGAGTGGCTCAAGCTCCGCATTTAAAAGTTAGTTTTTGAAAAGAACCGAGTGGTTTTTCGAAAGTGTTCCATCGACTTAAACTTGGTTTATTATCTTGCATTAGTTCTTTTAATGCGTGATATTCTTGCATTAGTTCTTTTAATGCGTCCCATCATTTAATTCCTACCATTGCAGAAAACAACCAAAATATGACGTACGCTTATGCCATTCGCATTCGCCACGGGGTCCCGTCATCACTCGTTAGGTTACTTAACTAACGACAGAGCGGGGGCTGGGCTAGCGCGGCTGTAAAACATAAGCAACGCCTAAATAGAAAGCAATGATAGACATTACAGATCACAGATGAATACATTGGATATACTAGCAATCCGCATTTCTTTCGAGCCTGAAACGAAAAGCGGATAACACGGTCGCGGTGAATAGCAAATACCCCACCCAAGACCCCTACGGGTGCGGCAAACTACCCGCCAAGTTCCCGGTAGTTTGTGCACCCCACCATGGGTCTATCCTAGGAGCAAAAACAGTAAAAAGAATTATACAATGACGGCTACAACCCCGACCCGGTTGTGCGGCCAAACAAATAATATAATTACATCAATTTACATTTACAATGAATGAAAGAAAAAACAAAAGCTCATCTCACATCCACCCCGGCTATTCACCCGCGACAGTCCAACACATTCATATACACATTCCAGAACATTACAGATCATGTATAACCCCGACTAATCGACTTATAGCGATTAGCCGACGTTCAATACATGCAAACATCACAGATATAACCAACATAGCCAAAGTGCAGTGAAGTTCGGAAAAAAATACGGAATTATAGGACCCCAAAAGTGAATTTCAGTTCTGGAAAATCTGGGTACATATAATATATCTTAAAAATCCCAAAACCAACACAGAAGAACACTGCACGAAAAATGATGCAAAGAAGAAACCAACATGCGGCGGTTCCGCGGCCAGATGAATAGGTGAGGCCGCGGAAGCGCGGCGGTTTGGAGAGAACATGATATCGTTTTTCTTGTGTGTTCTTAGAAAACCCTGAGACGATTTTACAAGTATAAATTTTTTCAATTTGAGCAGAAAAAAATTCAACAGAAAGTTAGGGTTTTGATTTTCCGGTTTTGCGATTTTTCGGTTCCGAACTTCGTTACACCTTACTACCAAGCTAGTTTAAGTTTAGTTAGGCTCTGATACCACTGTAAGTCCATATTGCGACCCCCGGTACTTACGGGGAGGCGGAAACGGTATAAAAAACGAATTTTTATCGCAAGAGGCAACATGGACTAAACTTTGTCGGGATCGTTGTCTAAACTAAAACTAGTTAACAAGCTAAAGAGAGTTAGCTACTATGGAAGATGGTTATACCTAAACTTGAACTCCTTCTTCTTCAAACCTTGTAGAGGTTGATGGTTCTCTTTTCGTCGCCTTCTCCCGTCGAAGATGGATCCACCTCGAAGGTTCGACTTTGGGCTCTTCCTCGATCTTTGAGTGAACTAGGGTTTCCGGCTTGCTAAACCTTCATCCTAGAAAGAGTAGAGAGTGATTAGGGTTTGCTTTTCTATCTAAAGAGAATGATTCTCAACACATGAGAAGGTTTCTCTTTTCAAGAGGAAGAAGAAGATGAAATGAGGAGAGAGAGTGAGAATGATAGAATGAGCAATATTTTCTCTTTCTTGCAACCATATTGCAAAAAGAAAAGAATTATCTAAATGATAATAATTGAAATAAGAATAGTTGATGGTTATTTTAGGAATGACCACTATCATGCTTCTTTAAATGAAGTGTAAGCATGAATCAAGGAGGATCTTCAAAGCATGATGGTGGTCAAAGGTCAACAAGTCAACCAAGGTCAACAAGTCAACAAAAAATCAACCATAACATAATTCTCATTTAATTACTATTATTAATAGATAATATACAAATCCATTAGGGTTTGGAAAATGATAACTGTCAACTGTGCATACGCACCCGATCCGAAACCCTAATGAAAAACCTCATTCTCCGCCTCAAGCAACTGTGCATACACACCTGCATTCTCGTTCCGAGGAACAAGACTACCAAGATATAAAAGCAACCCCCAAAACATATACCAGTATCTGGCTCAAACCAGAGCCTGCCAGTATAATCCGTCCGGACTCCAAACGTGCACAAGTGCGCGGATGAGAACGAACCCTGTCGCAAAACCATGCGACCTCCACTCCGTTTTGCCCAGAGACGAATACCCTCTGTGTGGGACTCTAAAGACTCGACACTACGCTGGCAGTGGGTTTAACCACAGACCGCAAGCGGCACTAGCTGTGCGTAACGGTCCCCAGGTAGATGCCGACAAGAAGGCTGACGAGGTGAAACCCCATCTGAACTCCTACTGAGTCTGAATGTGACATTCTCCGTACAGTCCGGTCTGTTCGTCTGATACATCGCATGGCGGGCCTAGGGGGCGGTAAAACGTCAGTCCCCCAATAGCGGTACAAGTCGTGTCGGAGTGAAGCCCAAAACACCCTGAGATAACACTGGAAACCTACCAGTATATCTCGCTTGCCCTGGCCAGGGACTACTCGTGCAATGGCTCTCCTAGACACAGCGCGATGTCAACCCCCAATACCGGGAGAGACGAATCCTGTCTAACCGTCACTGCCTCCAAGTGCTTCGGGACTGCACCCAACCACCACCTGTTTGCACGACTCCTTTGAGCCGTGGTAGGGTAGTGATCAAAGTGCAGTGGGAACACACTCGAGGCGAAGTGTCAGTGTCAAGTCAGCGGACTAAGCTGTACTCATGTCACCTGGGAACTGATAACTGACGATAGGTATAATACCAACCTGTCAGTTCCCGACGAGTCCTGTCCAGTGTACTCGTAACCCAACGAGCACCCGTATACTATCTCCAGTACGACGTACTGATGGCTGTGGGACAGACCATCTCCCACACTGGGATGAGAAGCGCATACGCTAGTCTACTCCGGAGTATCGATGCCCTGTCTCGATAGTCCTACGACTAGGGACCTGTAAAAGGATGTGCCTATAGATTACCCAGCCCCCACTAGTGTGACTGCCATCACAACGCTGGTAATCAAGCAAAGATCCTAAGGGCTCCACTAATGTGTATAAGTGATATACTGAAATAAACACAAGTACACATTGAAGTAGAAACAAACCAAGTAGCATACTACTATATTGAGCAAGATTGTTTATACAAGGTGAATATCCCAAGCTTCCATCAAGTAATATACAAACTAGTATGATACAGTAATGGCCTCTAGGGCATATACACTAACAGGTTCGAGTCATTACGTCAGACTCCGGAGATGTCAGTGGCAGAGTATGATGTCCTATTCACCGAGCTATCAGTGTATGCTCCGTACCTAGTGGCTACTGAGGAGTTGCGAGTCAAAAGATTTGTCCGAGGCTTGCTTACACCATTGTTTCTTGCGATCAGCGCACAGCATTACGAGGCATATGTAGCAGCTGTGGACGCAGCCCTATTAGTCGAGGAGCGCCTTGCTGAGACTTCGGTAGTTCTAGAGCCGAAGAGAGTTCGTGCAGATACATCAGCGCAGAGACAGCCTTTTCGGCGCCGTGATAGACGTCTTGTAGGTAGCAGAGATTTAGGGCGGGGACGGTTGTTCAGTTCCTATCCCCAGGAGGGTCAGCGGTCATTGTCGGGATGTTTTCGCTGTGGGAGTTCTTATCATCGTGTACGAGATTATCCTGAAATACCTCGGAGGGAGGCAGCAGCACCGCACGTCATACTACCACCTTCACCACCCCAGAAGACGTTTCCTATTATACCCACTATTACTTCGCGCCAGACTCATGCACAGAGAGGTTATGGTCACGGAGGATTTGTTCATAGAGGACGAGGTGATCGAGGCAGAGGACAGCCAATTGCCGGTAAAGGACAGTCAGTCGCAGGTGGAAGACAAGCGCGAGTTTTTGCTTTGACGCATCAGGACGCGCAGGCATCCAATGCGGTGGTCTCAGGTATCCTTCCATTATGTTCTGTTGATGCACACGTGTTATTTGATCCCGGATCCACGCACTCGTACGTATCCACACACTTTGTGCTGAGTTTGGGTAGAGAGTCTGGTTTGCTTGATCAGCCGCTTGTTGTGACTACTCCTGTAGGAGAGTCGTTTGTCGCTAGGCACGTGTTCCGATCCTGTACCGTCCATATTGGCGAGAGAGAGTTGCCTGTCGACTTGATGCTTCTTGAGATGTTGGACTTCGACGTTCTTTTGGGCATGGATTGGTTAGCCATGTGCTATGCTTCTGTTGACTGCCGCGAGAAGACAGTTAGATTTTGTTTTCCCGGCGAGTCGGTTTTTGTTGTGTTGGGGGACCGTGGTGCCACCCCTCATAGTATGATTTCTTCTTTTCACGCTGGGCAGCTTTTGAGGAAGGGATGTCAGGGATTTCTCGCCTATGTTTGCGATACTAGAGCTACAGAGGTTCCGATGGACCATGTTCCGGCTTTTAGCGAGTTCCCTGATGTGTTCCCTGACGAGCTTCCTGGGCTACCGCCCGAGCGTGATATTTCTTTCTGTATTGATTTGGTTCCTGGCACGGGGCCTATTTCTGTACCGCCTTATCGGATGGCCCCGGCGGAACTTAGAGAATTGAAGGGTCAGTTGCAAGATTTGCTGGATAAGGGACTTATTCGACCCAGTGTTTCTCCTTGGGGTGCTCCAGTCCAGTTTGTCAAGAAGAAGGACGGCAGTATGCGTTAGTGTATCTACTACCGCCAGCTGAACAGGGTGACAGTGCGGAACTGGTATCCTTTGCCACGCATCGACGACTTGTTCGACCAGCTTCCGGGGGCAGGATACTTTTCGGGGATCGATTTGCGATCAGGCTACCATCAGCTGCGGGTTCGACAGGAGGATATTACTAGGACGGCTTTCCGCACGCGTTACGGCCATTATGAGGTTTTGGTGATGTCGTTCAGACTCACCAACGCGCCCGCAGCATTCATGGACTTGATGAACCGTATTTTCCGGCCGTATCTTGATCAGTTCATAATCGTATTCATTGATGATATTCTGGTGTATTCTTTGAGTAGAGAGGAGCACGAGCAGCACCTGCGGATTACAGTGGAGACCTTGAGGGAGCATCAACTTTTCGCCAAATTCTCAAAGTGTGCTTTCTGGCTAGACAGCGTAGACTTCTTGGGGCACGTGATTACACAAGATGGTATATGTGTAGACCCGAAGAAGATTGAGGCCGTTCGGAGTTGGCCTAGACCCACGTCAGTGACGGAGGTTCGCAGCTTTCTAGGGCTGGCAGGCTACTACAGGCGATTCGTGCTGGACTTCTCTCGCATTGCTACACCTTGACCGGGTTGACCCGGAAGGGAGTTCTTTTCGTTTGGACGGAGGAGTGTGGGCACAGTTTTCAGCAGCTACGGGCTCTACTAACTACGACACCAGTGCTATCATTGCCTTCAGCATCAGGCGGGTTTGTGGTCTACTGTGATGCTTCACGAGTGAGGCTAGGGTGCGTATTGATGCAGCATGACAGGGTGATCGCGTATGCTTCGCGTCAATTGAAGAAACATGAACAGAATTACCCCACACACGATTTGGAGATGGCTGCAGTGGTCTTTGCACTTAAGATCTGGCGACATTAGCTATATGGCGAGTCGTGCCAGATATTCACTGATCACAAGAGCCTAAAGTATATATTTCAGCAGCGCGACCTGAACCTTAGACAGCGCCGATGGATGGAGTTAGTGAAGGACTATGATTATGAGATCTTATATCACCCGGGCAGGGCTAATGTAGTGGCGGATGCTTTGAGCAGGAGGCCCGGGGGTAGTCTATCTTGTTTGAGCGCAGTACAGAGGCAGTCGTCGGCAGATTGGCAGATTTTATGCGACAGCTGGATACAGTTCGAGTGTACGCTGATCGGAGGACAGATTGCGCATGTTCATGCACGCCCACAGTTGCTCGACCGTATACATGAGGCACAACACAGTGATGACCGATGTTCGGAGATTAGTACACAGATTGGACAGGGCAGATTTCCCGAGTTCATGATCGATGATAGGGGATACTACGATTTGGGGCTAGACTGTGCGTACCAGATGCTGAGGGACTGCGGCGCGAGATTCTTGAGGAGGCACATCGATCGGCATATAGTGTTCATCCCGGTTCCACCAAGATGTACCATGACATGAGAGGTGTTTACTGGTGGGACGGAATTAAGGGAGACATCGCAGATTTTATGTCGAGATGCCTGACTTGTCAGCAGGTCAAGGCTGAGCACCAGAGGCCCACGGGAGAGCTACAGCCGTTACCCATTCCGGAGTGGAAATGGGAGCAGATTTGTATGGACTTCATTGTGGGTCTACCCAGAACTAGTCGAGGGTATGACTCCATCTGGGTGATCGTGGATCGTTTGACGAAAGCGGCTCACTTCCTACCGGTGAAGACGACTTTCGGATTTGCTCAGTATGCCCAGATATACATCGACGAGATCGTACGACTGCACGGAGTTCCCACTTGTATTGTGTCCGACAGAGGCACCCAGTTTACCAGCCGTCTATGGCAGAGGCTTCAGGAGGCTTTGGGCACCCGCTTGAGTTTCAGCACATCATTTCATCCGCAGACCGACGGACAGTCAGAGTGGACTATTCAGACTCTCGAGGACATACTCAGAGCATGCGTATTAGACTTTGGAGGTAGCTGGGATCATCATTTACCCTTAGTAGAGTTCTCCTACAATAACAGCTACCAGGAGACCATTCAGATGGCACCGTTTGAGGCTCTTTATGGGAGGAGATGCAGATCGCCCACCTGTTGGACAGTGCTCAGTGAGAGTAGTATCTTAGGGCTACAGATTGTTGAGGAGACGACCGCGAAGATCCAGTTGATTCGTGATAGGATGAGAGCAGCCCAGAGTAGGCAAAGATCTTATGCAGACCGTCCTCGGCGCAGACTTGAGTTTTTTTGTAGGTGATCATGTTTTCTTGAGTGTCTCCTCAATGAAAGGTGTGATGAGGTTTGGGAAGAAAGGGAAGCTTAGTCCCAGATATGTGGGCCCCTTCGAGATCCTCGAGCGTGTTGGTGCAGTTGCGTATCGGTTAGCCCTTCCGCCCAGTTTTCCAGATGTGCACCCCGTATTTCATGTTTCGATACTTCGCAGATATCTTCATGATCCTTCGCATGCGATTCAGCACCCGACGATCCAGCTTGAGCGTGACCTTTCCTATGCAGAGCAGCCGGTGATCATTTTGGATTGACAAGTGATTAAATTGAGGTCGAAAGAGATACCGTCCGTCAAGGTACTTTGGCGTAGTCCGAGTAGCGAGGAGGTCACTTGGGAGACTGAGAGCAAGATGAGGAAGAAGTATCCCCATCTTTTTGAAGGTACGTGTGGTTAGTTTTTTAAATTCGGGGACCGAATTTCTTTAAGGGCGGTAGATTGTAACACTTTGAAATTTCTTTAGAATGTTTTTCATGTTAATTAGCAATGGTGCGTGTTATTATATATGTGTACATAGGATTTTTAGTTATTTTTAGTCGGGTTACCCTAATTGGAAAATTTTCCATTTTTGTTGCGTACACTTGCACACTTAGCCATTTTGTGACCTAGGTTTAAAGTGTTGGCCATTTCTTTTCTTTCATGGTTCACTTTATTCCCACCATTTTAATTAAACTAAAACCCTTTTTGAAATTTAAAATTTGAATTAGAAAATGGGAGCATGGTGTTAGGTGAAAAAGATTGACTTTTGATCATTTCCTTCTCTCTTCTCTCTCTTCTCCTCATTCTCAGAATTCCAGCAGAATTCCAGCAGAAAACATGGCATTTTCTTCACTTCTTCTTCTTCTTCTTTTCACTTCTCTTTGAATCTACACAAAACCCTACAACAAAACAACCCTTTTCCTTCACAAAAATCATGGGAAAAATGGTCTTTTGGGGTGTTTGGAGGCAAGTCTGGGTAATTGAGGCTAGAGTGGGAACTTTTGAGTTTTCTAAGGTTTTTGTGAGGTAATTATCTCACACTTAACATCCCTTTCCATAACTTGTAGTATTCTTTAGCAAAAATCATGTTTTGATGTGCTTTTTAGTGCTATTGAAGGGTTTTTGTGATGATATGTCTAAATTAGCATTTTTCTGGCTTAAGTAGCTTGGTAATGAGTTGTTAGTGTAGTTTTAGACTTGGGTTTGTTTCAGATTTCAGAAAAATACCCTAAAGTATCATTTTAGTGAAAAAAGTGTGGTTTTTAACTAGAAATAGGGCTCTGTGGAATCTGCTCCAACCCGGGATGTTTCAGAATGAAATTGGATTTACTGTAGCATGTATAGGGGGTATAAAGTGCACACACAAAATCTAGGAGCCCATCTCCCTACCCAGGCCGCCGAAAAATACATTCTGGCCGCAAATTGCGGCCAGATGGGGGTGTTTTGGGTTGAGGTTTAGGGTGTTGGGTATCTGCTGCTATGTGTAGTGTTATGGTATATATAGTTTTGTAATACCTTTTCTGTATAAAAATCTGGGATCAAATACCCTATTTCCCGTATTTTAAACTTTCGCGACACGCGTGTTACATGTGTGGGTTTGGGATTCTGCGTATCGCGACGCGTCGGGGTAGTTTCAGACGCGTAATCACACGTTTTAGCGTATCGCGCACACGTGCGCTTGGTTTGCGACACGGGTTTCTAGTTGACTTTAAATGTCGTGTTTGTATGGTTTTGAGCTTATGTGTGATATATTGTGAAATTCTAGGTTCGCAGGCGAGTGCGACGGACGCCGCGAAGAAGGGGAAACAAGTCGTCGGCTATACCTAGTGAGAGACTACGGTGAGTAGATTTAACATCTACGGGGATATCGCCCGCATGGCGTTATGCGTCAGGGCTGATAGGACCTTACAGCGATATATTTTGCATTCGCCTACATGACTACTGTTTATTGCAAACCGCATTCCCTGCTATGCGTATATAAACTAGAATTGATAGAACACCGCACTATTACTAACGGTTCAAGTTGCACAAGCACGATTTATATGCTACACTCACACCGTTATTGATTGCCATGACACTCACATTATAGGATTGCTATAAATCATATGTCAGATTGTTTCTGCATTATTGATGTTTGCCATGTTTTGCCGCATATCAGCAGATGTTATATTCATACTTGGACACATCTACATAACATATTCATACATGTGCCATGTATATATTGATATCCTAATACCTGCATAGATTTACGCATTGAGATATGTTGTTTCCATGTTATTTCTGGATTTGGAAATCGTGGATATTTCAAAAGAGAATAGGTAATTATTTAAAAACTCGGTTTCCCTTGATATGATATTTCAGTGCGTCCACCATGTGTTTTCTCGGTGCTAGAGCCCGATATATGAGAGAGAGAGGGCTGACCCGGACTGACGAATGCCCAATATATGAGAGAGAGAGGGCAGACCGGGATTAACGGTGCCCGATATATGAGAGAGAGAGGGCCGACCCGGACTGACGGATGCACGATATATGAGAGAGGGGGGGCTGACCCGGACTGACGGACGCCCGATATAGGAAGATTTGCGTGTCGATGCTGGACACGAGTATTTATGATATTTGGGTGCCGATGTTGGGCACTCGTGATTCTCAGAGATTTACAGGATTGGAGGGCCGATGAGAGTGCCGGCACTTGAGCTATTTGGGGGATCTGGGTGCATTGATGGACACCGATTATATATTCCATGTAGATGTTATGTTCCCATGCTCAACATTCATTATTGTATCTCATCCTGTAGTTATATTACCTGATAGGGTACTTGCATGATTATTACACATACTGCTTATCACGCATTGATATCATCTGCTGGCATATGATAGAGTAGCGCAGTACGTGCATGCTCGCAATTACTTTTATATGTTATCTCTATTCACGAGTTGGCAACTCACCCCCGTTATGCCATAGTATTTGCAGGTTTCCCCTCGGAGTAGCTGCGGCAGGCTGCGTTCTTGCATCTTTTGACACAGATACCCCCACAGTTGGTGTACTAGCTCTTTGCTGATAGGTGGGTTTTGTGCGGTATCTGTTTATCTTTCAGTTATGTACATTGTTGTATCTAGTGCTCTCCATCTACCATATATGTACTTGACTTAGAGACAGTGTGAGGACGATGATGTATATTATTTATATTCTGGTGTCGAGCTCGTTGTGAGCCGACTTTACTTATGCATGTTGGAGATAGTGCCCTCAGAGTCAATTATTGGATCACAGGCACGTGATTGCAGTGATTGAGGGAGGACCTATACCGGTAGGACATTATTACTCAAGATGATAGTATGCTATCCGGTTTATCTTTATCATCGTGTGCTGCTTTAGGTGACCTTACAGGTCACTATTGCACGTTGATAGAGCCCCTAGGATTCTTGCTTGACTGCCAGCAGTATGAGGGCGATCATATACGTGGGAGCTGGGGTCTATAAGCACATCCTTAAAAGGTCCCTAGACGAGGGAGTTTCGAGATAGGACATCGATACTCCAGAGTAGACTAGTGTATACAGTCGAGACCCCGACGAGGGACGGTGGCCGGTCTCACAAGCCACTGGCGTCAGTTGGTTCACCTAAGATGTATACAGGTGCTCATTGGGTTATGAGTACATCGGACAGGACTCGCCGGGAACATGCTGGTTGGTCTTATACCCGACGTCAGATAGCAGTTCCCTGGTGACATGTGTACATGTTAGTTCATCGACCTGAGATCGTCATTTGTCTCGTGTGAGTTCCCATTGTGCTTTGATTACTACCCTACCACGCTCAAAGGAGTTGTGCAAACAGGTTTTAGTTGGGTACAGTCCCGAGCCACATGGAGGCAGTGAGTGAATCTGCAGGGGTTCGTCTCTCCCGGTATTGGGGGTGAGGTCGTGCTGTATCTTGGAGAGCCATTACATGAAGTCCTTGGCCAAGGCAGGAGATTTACTGGTAGGTATTCCAGTAGTATATCAGGGTGTTCTTTGCTACACTCCGACATGACTTGTACCGCTTTTGGGGGTCTGGCTTTTACCAACCCTCTTGGCCCGCCATGCGGCGCTCATAGACGAATGGACCGGATTGTATGGATATTGTCACCGACAGGCTCAGTAGGGTGTCAGGATGAGTTTGCTCATCGACGTCCCTTTTGGTCAATATCTGCTAGCCCGTTACATATGGCTAATACCTCTGACATGCTAGTGGTTAAATCCACAACCAAAGTATTGACAAGTCTTTAGAGTCCCCCACAGACCGTTTTCTCAAGTTTCGGGAGAAACGCTGTAGAGGCCGTATGGAGATATGGCAGGGTTCGATCAGATATGTGCGGTATTGTACGGATCATGATCGGACGGATAATACTAGCGGGCTTTGTTTTAAGATGGATCCTAGTATTGTACAGTGTAGATTTTGTTTATTTGCATTTGTATTTAGTGGGAATACAAGTGCGGGTATGTATATACAGTCGCGGGGTTTTTCCTGTAATTTATTACGGGATCAGTTTTTTGGTGTTGCCAGTTTGCATTCTAATCCGGCCAGTTTTGCTTTGTTCCTTCACGGCCGGATTTTTCCGATGGAAGGGATTATTTGCAAGTGTGCAAATTATCTTTTGTGGAGGTGTTATTTGTATATGAGGGATTATGATAGATATTGCATCATTAGATTCTTTTTGCATCTTATCCTTTGCATTTATGAGAAAAGGGTTTTGATTAGGATTTGATAGGATTTTGATGTGAGATAATTTGATCATTATCTTCACATGTTGGTATATGCCTTTTCTCTCTCTCCTCATTCTTGATCTAGGGGCCGACCACACAAAAGAGAGGGAGAGGTTCATTTTGTGGTGTGGAGATTCTTCATATCATTCCTTGCTGGAAAAATGAGAGCACAATTTTCCTCCAAAGTTCTTTCTCTTCTCCACCGTCAAAGGCAACTTCACTACCCGCTTGAGACAAGCCTTCTACACTTCATCTACAGCATTTCTTGGACACGCCGGCTCGCCAACTTCGTGCCCGAGTTGCCTCGGTCCAGAGGTGGGAGCCCGTAAAAGAACCCGGCGATGTGGTGCCCGTTCCGACGAGGAAGTGAAGATCGGAGATTCCACGAGGAGATCGGAGTGGAGGCCGAAGACCGAAGGACACGGATCGCTCGGTATAGCTTTCTACCCTTTCTCGTATTTGCTAGGATTAGGTTAATGGCCCGATCCGGGATTTTAGTGCGCGGTGGTGCCGGTTTCCAGTTTTTAGAAAAGTTTCGTTTCCGCATTCCGGCGTCGGATTGATGGCCGGGGCGCCGCCGTGCACTTACACCGGTACTAGAGCCACGCCATTAACCTAGTCTAGCTTGCTCTAACGTGTTTACAAGTTCGATCGCACGGATTTTCCAAAAACCGTGTTTCCATGTCATGTTTCTGTCGAATTTTTACAGTGCTCTAAAAATTATTTAGTACATTGTAAAAATACGTGCAGGATTTTTTATGCATTCTGTGAAAATTTGGTAGGCTGAAGTTACTGTAGCGCGGTGGATAAGCGGCCAAAACCACGTTTTGGCCGCGAATCCACCGCCGAATTTTGGATTCACTGCATCAAATTTTACAGTGGCTCTCTGACATGGAAATAGGGTTTCTGGTATATTCTTTTTGGGCCCAGATGTTTTTGATTGCTACAGTTGTGCTTGGGGTCCGCTTCGGAAAATTTAGTCGATCGAAAATTTTAAACATGTTAGTTCACAGTATTTACATTATATCTGCGACCGTGAATGTCACTTGATCGGTAAATCCTATCTATCTGCTATAGCCCTTTTAGACGGATTTGCGAACGTGACATTCACATTGATGTTCTGTATTGTGCTGTGATATTGCGGATTGGTCATGGGGGATAGCCTGGATGCAATGGTAGTACAGTTTGGTTTATTATGTACATTTGATATTGCGGGGCGAGCGTCTGACATGTGGACTGCCATTACTGCCTGTTTGTATATTATTCTTTTGGGGCACGACCGGGCTGAGGTCGATGTACCCGTTGTATATATTTTACTTTCTGTACTAGGATTACCCAGCGGAGGGGTGCACGGATAGTCGGGTTCTAGAGGGCAACGAGCCCGCATCTCATGGCTTTGAGACGGAGGGGGCTTTACTCTAGAATTGGCGGGCTATTCGCCGCACCCGTAGGGGGTACAGGTTGACCCAAGGAGGGGTGCTCAAGTTACCGGATTTCGTGAAGTGCTGGGTGGTCCATTCACGTTGCTGAAGACGGCTGCCTCGCTTCAGGTTTTGGCGGGTAACTTGCCACGCCCGTAGGGGTCTAGGATTTCATTGCACAGGCTATCCACACGACCAAGGGAACGTCGGGTTTCAGTAGCGGCTCTATGAAACCCGGGGATCCCAGATATCTGTATTGTTCTGTGATGCTTATTACATTTCTGTGATGTTGCATTTTATCACACCTTGAGCGAATATTATATATTGATATATATACTAGTAGATGTTGTATATGTTTTGCATCCGCGCTAGTCCAGTCCCCGCTCTGTCGTTAGTTAAGTAACCTAACGGGTGATGACGGGACCCAGTGGCGGATGCGGATGGCATATACGTACATCATTATTTTTGTTCTTTATTGGAGTGATCAATTGATGGGACTGCGTTGATTCGGATCAATGCAAGCTAAACAAACTTATTATGATGTTCTTGGAACATTTTTCAAAAAGCTGTTATTGCAAGGACGTTCTCTTTTGTTTTGCACAGTGGTATTCGGTTGGAATATCCTGCACCTCAGTCAATGAGGCAATGGCCGAGATCCCTTCACCGGGAGTGATCCCTTGGACAGAAGTTTGCGTCGGGGTAATAACTTCACTATAGCCGATTGCCTTTTACTTTGCATCGTCGTATTCAGTTGGAATATCCTGCACCTCATTCTTCGGGGAAAGAGCCGAGATCCCTTCACCGGGAGTGACCTCTTTAGCAAAGGTTTTCGTAACTATATTTTATAAAAAGCTATCCAATTCCTTCAACGATATCAAGTTCATTACGTTAAAGGTTTTTCGCCAAAAACCATTCGTAGCCCTCCGTCGTTTCATATGGATAGTCAATAGTATTCAAGCTGTGTTTGTTAGCCAAAGTCAAGGCAGAGTGATTGGTAGCTGTTGGATATTCATATGCGGCATAGATAGATGCGTTGGTTTGGGACAGTCGTACTGCCTTGTTGGCCAAAGTCAAGGGTAGGTACAGGTGAGTTCAAATTAACCTGGACAATGACGGGTAGAACATGACATGTGACTTATGATTTGTTGGCCAAAGTCAAAGTCATAAGAGCATGGGGTAAAAATCACATCGGGAGTTTCTAAAGAAACTGAAACTTGCCAGATATGCGCATACCTTCTAGAGTGTGATAACGTGAGCGGATTCCGTCACGATATCATGCGATGATAGTTGGATCCCGATTCCCACTGATGAGTTGGTGTACTCCTCGGGTGATCCCGACTAATTCTTCTTTCAGGTTTAGAGGAGAATTTGACGGTACAGTGGGAGGTTTCCTGATTAGATAAAGTGATAACTATTCTGATCTAGGTTAGAGTTCACGCTGAGTGTTTCTTTTCTCTCTCTCTTTGGCAGCGACCATGACCCGACCCTAAGACTATGACTCAGTGACCAAAATTAACCGAACCTTCTTAAACACCGGCTTTTGGATTGTCAGAGTTGCATACCTCATTGCCACTCCTACTTTTACCCTTTTCTCCAGGACACCCCGTATTAGTACGAACATCCACTTCCATTGGATAAAACCATCGTATGGTTATATACGAACTCGAAGGAATTTATTCGAGGACGGTTTCTGGTTCTGGAGTAAATGAATAGGACTATTCTGTTGTCTTTTCCTTTTACCTTCTCTCTGGTTGCGAGTGCTCCTTGGATTAGGACGGTACACCTATTACGCAAATTGGATAGTCTTCTTCGAAACCATAGGCTGGTGCCGAACGGTAGGGAATGAAGAAAACCAATTAGCCTAACTAAGGTATACAGAAGGTATTAAGTAAAGACAAATAAAGGGATTAGAAGGAGGGCAATGTAAATTGCGACTGCTATTCACGACCAAACCAAGTATTTCATTACCACTCCCACTTCACCTTTGTATTTCTCCAGTACACTCCGTATCACTACGAAGATCCACAGTTTATTGGATACTCCATCGTATGGTTATATACGAACTCGAAAGGAACTTGTTCCAGTTCGGGGATGGATTCTGGTTCAGGAGAAATAGGAATGAGGTTTCATTCAGTTGTCTTTTATCTTTACCTGCTCTCGCATTGCGAGTGCTCCTAGGATTAGGACAGTACACCCATTATGCTTATTGGATAGTCTTCTTTCAAACCATAGGCTGGTGCTGAACGGTAGTGAAGGAAGAAAACCATTTAGCCTAAAGCGGTGTACAGAAGGTAATGACTAAAGACATATAAATGGATTTGGAGAGATAGCAAAGAATTATACGGTTACAGTTGTAAATTTGATAATGGAAGAGGCATTACTAGGAATACCAGAATACCCCATCGAAACATTTCAATGTTTCCGTTTCGCTGTGTACTGTTAATAGAAAACTGATTTCCCAATTAGCCCTTACTCCAGGGTATGTATTTACCAGGTATGATTCTCACATCTGTATGGATTTACAGATGATGAGTAGGAGTAAGTTATTGGGAATTAGGTGATTATCCTCATTATATCGGAATTCGTTGTAATTGCTGATATTTGAGGAAATCGCCTGGATAGTTTGCCGGACGGCAAATATTTGGTTTTGAATATCCGTTGTTATGCACCAATTTCAAATTGATATATCTGTACATCTATTTTTATAGAGTGAGATATAACTTTTTGAAATTATGTCGATCACATTTACCTAAATCAGTGAATGGTTAGGTAAGGAGCATTAAACATTGGTGTAATTCTTCTTAAACCATAAGTACAGTTTTCAACCTACGACATACAGGAAGTGAGTTATTAGACTCAGGGGACTTATACAGAGTATTGTATATTGTCCAGTGTCCATTAGGACAGAGGGATTGGTCATCGTACTATATTCGGTTTACTTGTGACTTCTCTAGCTCTTAGATAAGTGTTTCGTAAAGACACAAGGTCTAAGTTTTGAGAAGTTATAGGTATAAGAATAGAGTAGAGAATCAGGTATTGCAAGTATCAGGATTCTTCAAGGTGATCGAAGATGTAGATATTTGTGTGTGGTATTCTGTTGATAGTAATGGATTTAAGATATCTTGCTTCTCTTTCAGGTTACTCATAATTGGAAGCACTCCTAAGTTGAGTAACGCTGATCGGCCTCTTTCCATTTAGTTGACATGCACTGGAGACAGCTGCATGATTTGAATCTGGTTCCAATTAAATCAGTGCCTCTTTTTCTATATTGGATATAGAACAGTTCATATCTTGACATTATTAAGGTACGGGGAGTTGTCCAGCTTATACTTAAAACCAGACTCTGGATAACTCAAGGCACGTTTCTGTAATGGCTGTTTGTGGGTTGACCCAGGCTATGACGAGGGTTGACTTTCTACCATCAGGAAGATCAATAGTGATATTGTTCTTGACTCGCCACAGTTTTAATAAAAATGGATTTTTTCAGAAAACAGTAGTGGGAGTATGGTAGAACTTGAAGTGATTCCAGAACCGCAAACGATTACTGAAGATTTGATAAGAACCTAAAAATTCAATCTGGTTTGATATTCCATTAGCCACTCCGCAGATAAGGTGGGTAACCTCAGGCACCTGAGAGGTACTCCGGTAGACTCAAGGACGGTGACAGGGAGGTTCTTATTAACCCAGACTTGCCATTGCTGTTGTTCCAGACTGTGAGACCCGGTAGGAGGACGAGTATAGCGTCATTCTAAACTAGCTTTAGAATTGCACGTGTATATGACTCTGCCAGAGGGTTGTCGTAGTCAGTGGGAGCAGCGGAAGCATTGGTGGACAAGTGGCTTATGTCTATTTATAGACTAAAGCAGATACATCGGAGATTGATCATCTATTTCTGATGTGACAGTCATAGGTTTGACTTCATCAGAATAGGGGATGGATCTGTTAAGAAGGTAGTAGGGTGTGATGTCCTAGTATTTGGATGACATACACAAAGTAGGAAGTGAAATTCCTATACTACGGTCGGTTAAACTTTGGTTGTCATACAGTGGTTTCTCCACATAGGAATTGGATATTATAGCAGGCATTCTGGTTACTAGATCTATGGTTTTAGATCTAGATTTGGGAAGTGTCCCAATATGGGTACCTAGACGGCATTCTAAAGGTGTTTTAGAATGGACGACTCCAGGCACGGTAGTATGTAAGTCCACATTGCGACCCCCGGTTCTTACGGGGAGGCGGAAACGGTATAAAAAACAAATTTTTAGCGCAAGGGGCAACATGGACTAAGCAAAGTCGGGATCTTTGACTAAACTAAAACTAGCATACTTAGCTAAAGAGAGTTAGCTACTCGGATGGAGATGGTTATACCTTGCTTGTCTTGAACTCCTTCGTCTTCCAAGCTCCGATGGTGGTCCAATGGCTTCTTCTCGTCGTCTCCGTACGCCGAAGATAGATCCACCTGAAAGCTCCAACCTTTAGCTCCTTCTTCGTTCTTTGAAGAAACTAGTTCACTTGGTTTGCTAAACCTAGTGAACTAGAATGAGTAGAGAGGAAATAGAATGGGATTTTATCTATGGTTCTTGATTCTCAACTCATGAGACAAGAGAACCATAGATCAAGAGAGGGAGCAAGAGGTTGAGGGAGGGAGCAAGAGGAGAGCTCAAGAACAAGAGAGAGAATGAGCAAGAAAGAATGAGCAAGTCTTTTTTGTCTCTCACCCTCTCATAATCCAAAGCAATGATAACTCATCATATTAACAAAAGTCTTATGTGATGGTTAGAAGCAACCACAACCATATCATTTCATGCACTCATTTTACACAAATGAGCAAGTAAACAAAAGTCTTTGCCATGAAATGATGGCTATGGTTATCATGATGGTCAACTAGTCAAGCCTAGTCAACCGGTCAACAAGTCAACAAAAGTCAACAAGTCAACAAAGTCAACAAGTCAACAAAAGTCAACAAGTCAACAACCATATCACCATAATACTTAATTAATATAATAGTTAATCACATATCATATTCTCATTAGGGTTGAGCATAAAGTCAAATAGTCAACGGTCAACTGTCAACAACCCTAATGAGAATCCGCAGCCTCTGCCTCCCTGTCAACTGTGCATACACACCCGCATCCGCGTTCCGAGGAACACGAATGCAAACTGGATAAATCCAATCCCATAAGGTACACTAGGATCTGGCTTAAACCAAAGCCCGCTAGTGTAAACTGTCCGGACACTGTACGTGCACAAGTGCACGGATGTGACCGAACCCTGTCGCAAAACCATGCGACCTGTCGCAATACCATGCGACCTCTACTCTTTTGCCTAAAGGCGAAAAGCTTTCTGTGTGGGACTCTAAAGACTCGACAGTACGCTGGCAGTGGGTTTAACCACAGACCGCAAGCGGTACTAGCTGTGCGTAACGGTCCCCAGGTAATGCCGACAAGAAGACCGACGAGGCGAAACCCATCTGAACTCCTACTGAGCCTGAGTGTGACATTCTCCGTACAGTCCGGTCTGTTCGTCTGATACATCGCATGGCGGGCCTAGGGGGCGGTAAACGTCAGTCCCCCAATAGCGGTACAAGTCGTGCCGGAGCGAAGCCCAAAACACCCTGAGATAACACTGGAAACCTACCAGTATATCTCGTTTGCCCTGGCCAGGGACTACTCGTGTAATGGCTCTCCTAGACACAGCGCGATGTCAACCCCCAATACCGGGAGAGACGAATCCTGTCTAACCGTCACTGCCTCCAAGTGCTTCGGGACTGCACCCAACCACTACCTGTTTGCACGACTCCTTTGAGCCGTGGTAGGGTAGTGGTCAAAGTACAGTGGGAACACACTCGAGGCGGAGTGACAGTGTCAAGTCAGCAGACTAAGCTGTACTCATGTCACCTGGGAACTGATAACTGACGATAGGTATAATACCAACTAGTCAGTTCCCGACGAGTCCTGTCCAGTGTACCCGTAACCTAACGAGCACCCGCATACTATCTCAAGTACGACGTACTGACGGCTGTGGGACAGACCGTCTCCCACACTGGGATGAGAAGCGCATGCGCTGGTCTACTCCGGAGTATCGATGCCCTGTCTCGATAGTCCTGCGACCAGGGACCTGCATAAGGATGTGCTTATAGATTACCCAGCCCCACTAGTGTGACGGCCATCACATTGCTGGTAATCAAGCAAAGATCCTAAGGGCTCTACTAATGTGTATAGGCGATATACAAAAATAAACACATGTACACATTGAAGTAGAAACAAACCAAGTAGCATACTACTATTTTGAGCAAGATTGTATACACAAGGTGAATATCCCAAGCATCCATTAAGTAATATACAAACCAGTATGATACAGTAATGGCCTCTAGGGCATATACACTAACAATCTCCCACTTGCACTAAGGCCATGTACTGGCGTATCGAAGACCTATCATCTCGATCAGCCGCTCGAACTGAGTCTGGGGCAGGGCCTTGGTGAATGGATCTGCAGTGTTATCTTCTGAAGCGACTCTCCGAACCTCGATCTCCTGGCGATCCACGATCTCCCTGATCAGGTGATACCGCCTCAAGATGTGCCTGGATCTCTGATGGGACCTGGGTTCCTTCGCTAAAGCTATAGCCCCGTTGTTGTCGCAATACAGAGGTATTGGATCAACAATGGACGGAACCACCTGAAGTTCTTTCAAGAACTTCCTCATCCAGACAGCTTCTTTTGCGGCATCAGATGCAGCGATGTATTCCGCTTCCATCGTCGAGTCTGCAACGGTTTCCTGTTTGGAACTCTTCCAACACACCGCCCCTCCATTGAGGGTAAAGACAAAACCCGACATGGACTTGGAATCATCCTTGTCACTCTGGAAGCTGGAGTCAGCAAAGGCCTCGATCTGGAGGTCTTTTCCGCCATACACCAAGAACATCTCCTTAGTCCTTCTCAGGTACTTGAGAATGTTCTTTACCGCTATCCAGTGTTTCTCCCCAGGGTTTGACTGATACCGGCTTACCACACTCAGTGCATAAGCTACATCCGGTCTGGTACACAACATCGCATACATTATAGAGCCTACCGCAGAAGCGTAGGGTATAATAGACATGCGATCCCTCTCCAAATCAGTCTTGGGAGACATCTCTTTAGAGAGGGTGATCCCGTGACAAGCCGGTAGGTTACCGCGCTTGGAATCTTCCATACTGAATCTCTTCAGTATAGTGTCGATATACCTGGACTGTGAAAGTCCTAATATCCTCTTCGATCTGTCACGGTAGATCCGGATACCCAGAATGTATGAGGCATCACCCAGGTCTTTCATGGAGAACCTGTGTGACAAGAACCCCTTGACAGATTGTAGCATAGGAATGTCATTTCCTATTAAGAGAATGTCATCCACGTATAAAACGAGGAATACTACAGTTCTCGCTACAAATCTACTATAGATGCATGGTTCATCTGGATTTTTGATAAAGCCAAATTCTTTGACCGTCTCATCAAAGCAGATGTTCCAACTCCGCGACGCCTGCTTTAGTCCATAGATGGACTTGAGCAACTTGCACACCTTTCCGCTGCTCCCACTCTGAATGAAACCCTCTGGCTGGTCCATATAGACACATTCCTCTAAATTTCCATTTAGAAAAGCGGTCTTTACGTCCATTTGCCAGATCTCATAATCGTGGAAGGCAGCAATGGCAAGAAGGATCCGAATGGATTTCAGCATGGCTACTGGAGAAAAGGTTTCGTCATAGTCCAAGCCAGGTCTTTGACGGAAACCCTTTGCTACCAGCCTAGCTTTATAGGTCTCAACCTGTCCATCTACACCAATCTTCCTTTTGAAGATCCACTTGCATCCTACGGGTTTTACCCCGTCTGGAGCAATGTCCAACGTCCATACCTTGTTGGTGTACATGGACTCCATTTCGGTCCGCATTGCATCCAGCCATTTCACCGAGTCAACGCTCTGAACGGCCTGCTGGAAGCTAGTAGGCTCATCATAATCTATGATGCAATCCTCTCTATCCCCGTCTATGAGAAAACCGCAGTATCTCTCGGGCGGATGAGACTGCCTACTACTCCTGCGGAGCGGCGCAGGAATGTCCTGTTCTGTTGAACCCTCTGGTTCCACTAACCTTTCAGTAATAGTATGTGGTTCTGGAATTTCTTCCAGTTCTACTGTGCTCCCACTATTTTCCTTTTCCAAGAACTGGTGTTCTAGAAAGTGGGCATTACGAGAAACAAGGACTTTTTGTTCCTCTGCGTAGTAGAAAAGATACCCCCTGGTGTTCTTCGGGTATCCCACAAACTTGCACAGTACTGAGCTTGCCTCGAGTTTGTCCGCATGCTGCTTTTTGACAAAAGCTGGACATCCCCAGATCTTCAGATATTGAAGATAGGGTTTCTTCCCACTCCACATTTCATATGGGGTGGTAGGCACAGTCTTAGTCGGAACTCGGTTCAAAAGGTATGCTGCTGATTCTAGCGCATATCCCCAGAATGATCGCGGTAACTCAGCGTTACTCATCATGGACCGCACCATATCCAATAGGGTGCGGTTCCGTCTCTCCGATACACCGTTATGTTGCGGGGTGTATGGAGGAGTAAGCTGAGAGAGAATTCCGTTCTCTTTTAAATAGTCCAGGAACTCGGCACTTAAGTATTCTCCACCTCGATCCGATCTTAGAATCTTAATACTTTTGCCGGTCTGTTTCTCTACTTCATTCTTATACTCCTGGAATTTTCCAAAGGCTTCGGACTTATGTTTCATTAAGAAGACATAACCGTACCTTGAGAAGTCATCCGTAAAAGTAATGAAGTAAGAATGTCCGCTTCGGGCATGTGTAGACATTGGACCGCACACGTCACTGTGTACGAGTCCCAAGAGCTCGCTCGCTCTTACTCCATGTCCAGTAAACGGAGTCTTTGTCATCTTTCCTTTGAGACAAGATTGACAAGTGGCATACGATTGATATTCGAACGTATTCAAATATCCTTCTGTATGTAACTTAGTCAACCTTCTCTCATTGATGTGACCCAATCTACAATGCCATAAGAAAGTCTGATTTATTTCTGGAGACTTTCTTTTGTGTGTATTCTGGACGTTGAAAATCTGTGGTTGGTTTAACACGTATATACCATTACTCAATGTACCTGACCCAATCAAAGCTTGATTAAGGTGAATGTTTACAACATTACTTACAAACGCAAATTCATAACCTTCTTTAGAAACTAAAGATACAGAAATGATATTACAAGTTGCGTTGGGTACAAAAAAGCAATTACGCAAAACCAAAACATGTCCATCTGACATTCCCAGGTGATAGTCCCCCACGGCTTTAGCATCCATGCTAGCTCCGTTCGCAACTCTGAGGGTCATGTCACCTGCCTTCAAAACCCTACGGTTTCTCAACGCCTGCAAAGAATTACAGATATGAGATCCTGATCCGGTATCCAATACCCAGGAAGTAGAGTTTATTGAAAGACAGTTTTCAATAACATACACACCTGAAGCTGAAGCTGCAACCTGCTTCAATTCCTGTGTTCTGGCCTTCCAGGCCCTGCAATCATTCTTCCAGTGTCCTTTCTTATGACAATAGAAGCATTCTTCCTTATCCACAAGCTTCCCCGCTATCTTTGTTGCTTTACCTTTTCCCTTCGTATCCACTTTACTAACACCGCCCCTTGGTTTGGCGGGGGCCTTCTTCTTCTTTCCCTTGGCTTTCGCCTTGGACCTAGAAGAAGATGATCCTCCTACAAACAAAGTGGATGTATCCCTACCTTTCTGTAGGGTGCCCTCTGCGCTCCTCAGCATGTTGAGGAGCTCTGAAAGTTCAACCTCTTTTTCTTGTAAGTTGAAGTTCAGTATAAACTGGGCGTAAGTGGAAGGAAGGGACTGGAGAACTATATCCGTATATAGCTCACTCTCCAATGTGATCCCTAGGTCAGCGAGCTCCTCAATGAAGCCGATCATCTTTAGCACATGCTCGGCTACTGATGATCCGACGGCCATTCTTGTCGAAAATAACTTTTTCGACGCTTCGTATCTTGCGATGCGAGATTGCTCTCCATACAGTTCTTTTGTATGAAGCAATATGGATTCCATGTCCATATTCTCATGCCTCCTCTGATGTTCGTTGTCCATCGAGGCAAGCAGGAGGCATTTGGCCTTCGCGCTATCAATCTCCCAAGTCTTACGGATTTCCTTATCCGCGACGCTGGAAGTTGGACCAGGGACAGGGGGAGCTTTGGTGGTAAGAAGATACCCCAGCTTGTCGTAAGTGATTGTTATCTTGACATTCCTGAGCCAATCTTTGTAGTTTGGCCCTGTCAGTTTGTTTTTATCTAGGAGTAACTTAAGTCCAGTCATGTTGATTGGTCGCTGCAATTAGGAGAGAGAAGAAGAAACACTCAGCATGATGCTCTTGCAAGTTTAGAGTGGTTTTTAGTTTGTCTAAACAGGATGGCTCCCACTGTTTCTCGAATCCCTCCTCAAACCATAAAGGAAGAATTAGTCAGGATCAATCCCACCGTACAATACTTGCTTAACCGTTCAGCCAGGCCGGTATCGGTACTTTGAGGGAGGTTTTCCAACGCTTTCGCGAAGTTCCTTAATTAAAGAACCTCTTTTCCCTAGGGGCGTAGCCCCGCTAACACCTTTCTAGGCACCTACTAGGTTTATAGCATTGATCGTTAAGTGAGAAATTTCCCGAGGAGTAGCATATACTCACAGTAGGATCGGGATCCAAATATTATCGCGTGACGAAACTGAAGGAATCCTACCAGAATCATCACACTCCAAATGGTATGCAAATCTAGCAAGTTTCAGTACTTATGAAACTCCCGATGTGGATTTTTGCCCCATGCTCTTATGACCTTGGCGTGAGGTCAAAATGTCATAAGTCACATGTCAAGTTCGACCCATCATTATCCAGGTTAATTTGAACCCACCCGTACATACCCTTGACGTAGGCCAAAATGGCAGTACGACTGTCTCAAACCAACGCATTCTATCTATGCAACAGATAAATATCCGGCAGCTACCAATCACTATGCCTTGGCGTGAGGTCAAAATACATAGCTTGAATACTACCGAATATTTAACTGAAATGATGGAGGGCTACGGATGGTTTTGGCAAAACCGTAAACGTAGTGAACTTGATTTGGTCGATGGAACGAGATAGCTTTTAAATGGAGTGGCTCAAACTCCGTATTTTAAAAGTTTGTTTTGAAAAGAACCGAGTGGTTTTTCGAAAGTGTTCCAACGACTTTAACTTGGTTTATTATCTTGCATTAGTTCTTTTAATGCGTGATATTCTTGCATTAGTTCTTTTAATGCGTCCCATCATTTAATCCTACCATTGCAGAAAACAACCAAAATATGACGTACGCTTATGCCATTCGCATTCGCCACGGGGCCCCGTCATTACCCGTTAGGTTACTTAACTAACGACAGAGCGGGGGCTGGGCTAGCGCGTCTGTAAAACATAAGCAACGCCTAAATAATATCATATATAGATATACTGCAATGATAAACATTTCAGATCACAGATAAATACATTGGATATACTAGCAATCTGTAATTTGTACGAGCCTGTAACAAAAACAGATAACACGGTCGCGGTGAATAGCCAATACCCCACCCAAGACCCCTACGGGTGCGGCAAACTACCCGCCAAGTACCCGAAGCGTAGCAACCTCCCTCATCTCCATGAGTAGGCCACTCGACACTTCGGCATACCCGGTAGTTTGTGCACCCCTCCATGGGTCTATCCTAGGAGCAAAAACAGTAAAAAGAAATTATACAATGACGGCTACAACCCCGACCCGGTTGTGCGGCCATACAAATAATTATTACATCAATTTACAAATTTACATGAATTGCAAGAAAAGAAAACTCTCGTCTCACAACCCCCGGCTATTCACCCGCGACAATCCAACATATTTATATACACATTTCAGCACATTACAGATCATGTATAACCCCGACCAATCGACTTATAGCGATTAGTCGACGTTCAATACATGCAAACATCACAGATATAACCATCATAGTCAAAGTGCAGTGAAGTTCGGAAAAAATACGGAATTATAGGACCCCAAAAGGAAATTTCTTTTCTGGAAAATCTGGGCACATATAATATATTCCAAAAATCCCAAAACCAACACAGACACACACTGCACGAAAAACGATGCAGAGAAGACGACAAACCGCGGCGCTTCCGCGGCAAATGCCTACCTCGTGCTGCGGAAGCGCGGCGTTTGAACGAAACAGTGGACCGTTTTTCATGGGTGTTCACACAAAACCCTGAGCCGAATTTAGGAGTATAAAGTTTTTCATTTTGACCAGAAAAAATTTCAACAGAAACTCAGGTTTTGTAAAAGTTAGGTTTTTGGATTTTTTTCGGTTCCGAACTTCGTTACACTTTACTACCAAGCTAGTTTAAGTTTAGTTAGGCTCTGATACCACTGTAAGTCCACGTTGCGACCCCCGGTTCTTACAGGGAGGCGGAAACGGTATAAAAAACAAATTTTTAGCGCAAGGGGCAACATGGACTAAGCAAAGTCGGGATCTTTGACTAAACTAAAACTAGCATACTTAGCTAAAGAGAGTTAGCTACTCGGATGGAGATGGTTATACCTTGCTTGTCTTGAACTCCTTCGTCTTCCAAGCTCCGATGGTGGTCCAATGGCTTCTTCTCGTCGTCTCCGTACGCCGAAGATAGATCCACCTGAAAGCTCCAACCTTTAGCTCCTTCTTCGTTCTTTGAAGAAACTAGTTCACTTGGTTTGCTAAACCTAGTGAACTAGAATGAGTAGAGAGGAAATAGAATGGGATTTTATCTATGGTTCTTGATTCTCAACTCATGAGACAAGAGAACCATAGATCAAGAGAGGGAGCAAGAGGTTGAGGGTGAGAGCAAGAGGAGAGCTCAAGAACAAGAGAGAGAATGAGCAAGAAAGAATGAGCAAGTCTTTTTTGTCTCTCACCCTCTCATAATCCAAAGCAATGATAACTCATCATATTAACAAAAGTCTTATGTGATGGTTAGAAGCAACCACAACCATATCATTTCATGCACTCATTTTACACAAATGAGAAAGTAAACAAAAGTCTTTGCCATGAAATGATGGCTATGGTTATCATGATGGTCAACTAGTCAAGCCCAGTCAACCGGTCAACAAGTCAACAAAAGTCAACAAGTCAACAAAGTCAACAAGTCAACAAAAGTCAACAAGTCAACAACCATATCACCATAATACTTAATTAATATAATAGTTAATCACATATCATATTCTCATTAGGGTTGAGCATAAAGTCAAATAGTCAACGGTCAACTGTCAACAACCCTAATGAGAATCCGCAGCCTCTGCCTCCCTGTCAACTGTGCATACACACCCGCATCCGCGTTCCGAGGAACACGAATGCAAACTGGATAAATCCAATCCCATAAGGTACACTAGGATCTGGCTTAAACCAAAGCCCGCTAGTGTAAACTGTCCGGACACTGTACGTGCACAAGTGCACGGATGTGACCGAACCCTGTCGCAAAACCATGTGACCTGTCGCAATACCATGCGACCTCTACTCTTTTGCCTAAAGGCGAAAAGCTTTCTGTGTGGGACTCTAAAGACTCGACACTATGCTGGCAGTGGGTTTAACCACAGACCGCAAGCGGCACTAGCTGTGCGTAACGGTCCCCAGGTAATGCCGACAAGAAGACCGACGAGGCGAAACCCATCTGAACTCCTACTGAGCCTGAGTGTGACATTCTCCGTACAGTCCGGTCTGTTCGTCTGATACATCGCATGGCGGGCCTAGGGGGCGGTAAACGTCAGTCCCCCAATAGCGGTACAAGTCATGCCGGAGCGAAGCCCAAAACACCCTGAGATAACACTGGAAACCTACCAGTATATCTCGTTTGCCCTGGCCAGGGACTACTCGTGTAATGGCTCTCCTAGACACAGCGCGATGTCAACCCCCAATACCGGGAGAGATGAATCCTGTCTAACCGTCACTGCCTCCAAGTGCTTCGGGACTGCACCCAACCACTACCTGTTTGAACGACTCCTTTGAGCCGTGGTAGGGTAGTGGTCAAAGTACAGTGGGAACACACTCGAGGCGGAGTGACAGTGTCAAGTCAGCAGACTAAGCTGTACTCATGTCACCTGGAAACTGATAACTGACGATAGGTATAATACCAACTAGTCAGTTCCCGACGAGTCCTGTCCAGTGTACCCGTAACCTAACGAGCACCCGCATACTATCTCAAGTACGATGTACTGACGGCTGTGGGACAGACCGTCTCCCACACTGGGATGAGAAGCGCATGCGCTGGTCTACTCCGGAGTATCGATGCCCTGTCTCGATAGTCCTGCGACCAGGGACCTGCATAAGGATGTGCTTATAGATTACCCAGCCCCACTAGTGTGACGGCCATCACATTGCTGGTAATCAAGCAAAGATCCTAAGGGCTCTACTAATGTGTATAGGCGATATACAAAAATAAACACATGTACATATTGAAGTAGAAACAAACCAAGTAGCATACTACTATTTTGAGCAAGATTGTATACACAAGGTGAATATCCCAAGCATCCATTAAGTAATATACAAACCAGTATGATACAGTAATGGCCTCTAGGGCATATACACTAACATAGTATACCTGCAGGTAATAGAGTCACCCTCTCTAAAGGTGTCTTACAGACTAAAGAGGAGAGGGATGTGCATGATTGGCAGATCACTTGCTTAGGTAATTGAGTCAATCATGAGATGTCAAGTACCGTACCAGATATTGTTTTTGCACGAGATGCAGTAAGTTGATATTAATCCAATCCTGGAGAAATGATCGGAAGAAGTTTTAGAACATAAGTTGATGTTCTAGGGAAATGATAACGGCAGCCTCCTTTGGGAAACAGTTATCAATCCAGGCTTCCAAGGTGACCTGGATGACAGATTGACTGTCAGAGTTATAGTTCTCCCTCTAAAGAGGGGCAGTATTTTGGACAAGTGGTCCAGGCAGATACTGAGGGAGACATGGCGCAGGATACTGACTAAGTTCAGTTGACGATACAGTCTAAGAAGTTTGGATTTGAAGTTCACTTATGAACTAGGTCCCATCAGACATCCAAACATATTCTAAGACAGGTATTTCTCATTTCGGGAGATGGGTTTCTCCACGAACTTGAGATAAAGAGAGACATAGAAAGAAACATCACAGCGGATCCACTCACTGAGGCTATTCCTCAAACGCAATAGTTTCGCAAACGAGCTTTGTGAGACTGACTAGTAGAGGAGTTGGGTGTTCGGTATCATACAGGCTGTGAGTATGCGACATCATAATAATTAGCCTTGAGTGCAAGTGGGAGATTGTCGGAGATAGTGCCCTCAGTGTCAATTATTGGATCACAGGCACGTGATTGCAGTGATTGAGAGAGGACCTATACCGGTAGGACAGTCTTACTCAAGATGATATTATGCTATCTGGTTTATCTTTATCATCATGTACTGCTTTAGGTGACCTTACAGGTCACTATTGCACGTTGATAGAGCTCTTATGATTCTTGCTTGACTGCCAGCAGTATGAGGGCGATCATATACGTGGGAGCTGGGGTCTATAAGCACATCCTTAAAAGGTCCCTAGATGAGGGAGTTTCGAGACAAGACATTGATACTCCAGAGTAGACTAGTGTATACAGTCGAGACCCCGACGAGGGGCGGTGGCCGGTCTCACAAGCCACTGGTGTCAGTTGGTTCACCTAAGATGTATACAGGTGCTCATTGGGTTATGAGTACACCGGACAGGACTCGCCGGGAACATGTTAGTTGGTCTTATACCTGACGTCAGATAGCAGTTCCCTGGTGACATGTGTATAGGTTAGTTCATCGACCTGAGATCGTCATTTGTCTCGTGTGAGTTCCCACTGTGCTTTGATTACTACCCTACCACGCTCAAAGGAGTTGTGCAAACAGGTTTTACTTGGGTACAGTCCCGAGCCACATGGAGGCAGTGAGCGGATCTGCAGGGGTTCGTCTCTCCCGTTATTGGGGGTGAGGTCGGGCTGTGTCTTGGAGAGCCATTACATGAAGTCCTTGGCCAAGGCAGGAGATTTACTGGTAGGTATTCCAGTAGTATCTCAGGGTGTTCTGGGCTACACTCCGACACGACTTGTACCGCTTTTGGGGGTCTGGCTTTTACCAACCCCCTAGGCCCGCCATGCGACGCTCATAGACGAACGGAGCGGACTCTACGGATATTGTCACCGACAGGCTCAGTAGGGTATCAGGATGAGTTCTCTCATCAACGTCCCTTTTGGTCAATACCTGTTAGCCCGTTATGTATGGCTAATACCTCTGACATGCTAATGGTTAAATCCACAACCAAAGTATTGACGAGTCTTTAGAGTCCCCCACAGACCGTTTTCTCAAGTTTCGGGCGATACGCTGTAGAGGTCGTATGGAGATATGGCAGGGTTCGATCAGATACGTGCGGTATTGCACGGATCATGATCGGACGGATAATACTAGCGGGCTTTGTTTTGAGCCGGATCCTAGTATTGTACAGTGTAGATTTTGTCTCTTTGCATTTGTATTCAGCGGGAATACAAGTGCGGGTATGTATATAAAATCGCGAGGTTTTTCCTGTAATTTATTACGGGATCAGTTTCTTGGGGTTGCCAGTTTGCATTCCGTTCCGGCCAATTTTTCTTTGTTCCTTCACGGCCGGATTTTTCCGATGGAGGGGATTATCTGCAAGTGTGCAAATTATCTTTTGTGGAGGTGTTATTTGTATATAAGGGATTATGATAGATATTGCATCATTAGCTTCTTTTTGCATCTTATCCTTTGCATTTATGAGAAAGGGTTTTGATTAGGATTTGATAGGATTTTGATGTGAGATAATTTGATCATTATCTTCACATATTGGTATATGCCTTCTCTCTCTCTCTCCCCATTGTTGATCTAGGGGCCGGCCACACAAAAGAGAGGGAGAGGTTCATTTTGGGGTGTGGAGATTCTTCATCTCATTCCTTGCTAGAAAAATGAGAGCACCATTTTCCTCCAAAGTTCTTTCTCTTCTCCACCATCAAAGGCAACTTCACTACCCGCTTGAGACAAGCCTTATACACTTCATCTACAGCATTTCTTGGACACGTCGGCTCGCCAACTTCGTGCCCGAGTTGCCTCGGTCCAGAGGTGGGAGCCCGTAAAAGAACCCGGCGATGTGGTGCCCGTTCCGACGAGGAAGTGAAGATCGGAGATTCCGCGAGGAGATCGGAGTGGTGGCCGTAGACCGAAGGACACGGATCGCTCGGTATAGCTTTCTACCCTTTCTCGTATTTGCTTGGATTAGGTTAATGGCCCGATCCGGGATTTTAGTGCGCGGTGGTGCCGGTATCTAGTTTTTAGAAAAGTTTCGTTTCCGCATTCCGGCGTCGGATTGACGGCCGGGGCGCCGCCGTGCACTTACAATGCAGTTTATTCTATTAGTGATGTTCCCACTTGTTGCTCATTTTCTTCGTTACGGTGTCCTATATTGCTATCTTGGTGATTGTTTACTTGGATCTGTTAACATTTAATAAATGCTTCCATTTAATGCTTAAAACACTCTATACTTTTACTAGTTTGATTTCTGGGTTTTCGGTTCACTTAGTCGCGTTACGCCTGTAGACGTTACGTGGTTAAGTGCCGGTCACGGGCCAAACTTTCGGGTCGTGACAGGATCACCCTCTCCAAGAATATGTCTCCTAAGACTAACGAGGAGAGGGTTCGCATGAGCACTATACCCAACGCTTCGGCGGTAGGATCTATAATGTACGCGATGCTATGTACAAGACCAGATGTAGCTTACGCGCTGAGCGTGGTGAGCCGGTATCAGTCAGACCCAGGTGAGGACCACTGGACGGCAGTGAAGAACATTCTCAAGTACCTGAGAAGGACTAAGGAGATGTCCCTGGTTTACGGTAGTGGAGACCTCAGGGTCGAGTCCTTTACTGATTCAAGCTTCCAGAGTGACAAGGATGACAGCAAGTCTGTCTCGGGTTTTGTGTTTACCCTTAATGGAGGGGCGGTATGTTGGAGGAGTTCCAAATAGGATACCATCACAGACTCGACGATGGAGGCTGAATACATTGTTGCAAGCGATGCCGCAAAAGAGGCGGTCTGAATGAAGAAGTTCTTTAGTGAACTTCAGGTGGTTCCGTCCATTGTTGACCCAATACCTTTGTATTGCGATATCAATGGGGCTATAGCTTTAGCGAAGGAACCAAGGTCCCATCAGAAATCCAGAGACATCTTAAGGCGATATCACCTGATCAGGGAGATCATTGATCGCCAGGAGATCGAGGTATGGAGAGTGGACACAAAAGACAACACAGCGGATCCATTCACGAAGGCTCTCCCTCAAACACAGTTCGAGCGACTTTTTGAGCTATTGGGTATGCGGTACGCCGGCAGCTGGACTTAGTGCAGACATTGGGTGTGCAGTACACCAATTGCTGGCCTTTTAGTGCAAGTGGGAGATTGTTAGATATATATGCCCTAGAAGCCATTATTGTATAGTACTAGTTTGTATAATACATTTTTGAGGCTTGGGATATATATATGGTTTTACGACAGTCTTGCTCGATATAGTAGTATGCTACTTGGTTTTTTTCTATATTAATATATGTATATGTTTATTTTAACATATTGATAGAGTCCTTAGGATTTTTGCTTGACTACCGGCATTGTGATGGCGATCACACTAGTAGGGGCTGGGTAGTCTATAAGCATATCCTTATTTTGGTCCCTAGTCGTAGGATTATCGAGACAGGGCATCGATACTCGAGAGTAGACTGGTGCATACGCTTCTCTTCCCCACAGGGGAGATGGTCTGTCCCACAGCCATCAGTATGTCGTACTAGAGATAGTATGTAGGTGCTCGTTAGGTTACGAGTATACTGGACAGGACTCGTCGGGAACTGTTGGTTGGTATTATACCTATCGTCAGTTAACAGTTCCCAGGTGACATGAGTACAGCTTAGTCCGCTGACTTGACACTGTTAATTCGCCTCGAGTGTGTTCCCACTGTTCTTAGATTACTACCCTACCACGGCTGTACTGAGTCGTGCAAACAGGTAGTAGTTGGGTGCAGTCCCGAAGCACTTGGAGGCAGTGACGATTAGACAGGATTCGTCTCTCACGGTATTGGGGGTTGATATCGCGCTGTGTCTAGGAGGGCCATTACATAAAGTCCCTGGCCAGGGCAAGCGAGATATACTGGTAGGTTTCCAGTGTTATCTCAGGGTGTTCTGGGCTACACTCCGACACGACTTGTACCGCTATTAGGTGACTAACGTTTACCGCCCCCTAGGTCCGCCATGCGATATTCTCAGACGAACAGACCGGACTGTATGGAGATTGTCACATTTAGGCTCAGTAGGAGTTCAGATGGGTTTCACCTCGTCCGTCTTCTTATCGGCATCTACCTGGGGGCCGTTACGCACAGCTAGCGCCGCTTGCAGTCTGTGGTTAAACCAACTACCAGCGTAGTGTCGAGCCTTTAGAGTCCTACACAGAGGGTTACTCGCCTTCTGGCAAAACAGAGTAGAGGTCGCATGGTTTTGCGACAGGGTTCGTTCACATCCACGCACTTGTGCACGTTTGGTGTCCGGACAGTTGTTACTAGCGGGCTTTGGTTTAAGCCAGATCCTAGAAATTGTTTTGGGATTGGTTTCGTCTCAGTGTATTCGTGTTCCTTGGAGCACGGATGCGGGTGTGTATGTACAGTTGACAGAGGCAGAGGCAGAGGATTCTCATTAGGGTTGTTGACCATTTGGCTTTAGTTGACTTGTTGACCGTTGACCTTTTTCTAAACCCTAATGAGAATATGATATATGACTAATAATATTAATTAAGTATTATTGTGCCACGGTTGAGTTGAAAGTTTGACTTTTGTTGACTTGTTGACTTTGTTGACCGGTTGACCATTTTGGACTTGTTGACCATCATCATTTCATGGCTATCATTTCATGGGTATGACTTTTGCTTGCTTGTTGTTTACAAAATGAAATAATTGCATGAAATGATAATGGTCATTGAAACTAACCATCACCATACTTAATTATTATTATTATTATCATTATTCTCACTTTTGTGAGGATGGTTGCATTATGAGAGCTCATTCTATCATCTTCTTTCTCTCTCATGAAAAAAGCTCTCCCTCTTCCTCTCTCAAGGTTCAAGTGTTCCATGTGTTGGAAATCATAAACCTTTGAGACAAAACCACCATTACTCTTCTCTACTCAATCTAAGGTATTAGGTTTAGCAAACCAAACACCTTAGTCATCTCTAGGTTGAGATTGGAGCTCAATTTCGAGACCATCAGTTGGATCCATCTATGGCAAAGAGGAGACGACAAGGAGCAAGCAAGAGGAAGAACCACAACAAGAAGAGAAGGAGTTCAAGACCAAGGTATAACCATTCTACATAGTAGTTAGAACTTGTAGAATTTTTGTTAGTTCTTGTTTAGCAACGATCCTTCTTGTACGGTCCATGTTACCTAGTTAGGAAAAATTTTCGTTTTACCTATTCCGCATCCCCGAAAGGACTGGGGTGGGTAACGTGGACCTAACAGTTAATATAACTGTGAATATCCCAAGCTTCCATTAAGTAATATACAAGCTAGTATTATACAATAATGGCCCCAAGGGCATATACACTAACAGATCAATGAAAAGACAAGGGATGGTGAAAGAGAAACCCTAGTTTCTTTAATAGATCCCTAATCTTCATTCATCATCATCGATCTAGCTACAATTCATCAATAGATAAGATTCGTAATTTTTAGTATTCATCATTGCTACTAATTCGATTGATTCCTACAAGCTATTCTTCATATTCTTGATAATTCAATTTGATTTTGGACACTTTCTTGATTTCTAATTCTTGATCATATTCATGATTTTCTTGAAATGACAACTCGATTAAATCTCGATTTACGTTCTTGAATTTTATTTTATATTTTCATTCAATTCATTTAAAACAAGATTGAATAAAACACGCATCTCAGTAGATGTTCATACCATAATATTGCATTATCATATTCATCTATTCAGATCTGTACTGAGTTGATGTTTGGAGATAGCCATCAATAAAAATTAGTAAGTTCCTTTATTTTCTTTGCCTTAGTTTACTTTAATTTAGAATGTCTTTAAATTCCCTAATGAGCGAGTAGTCTCCTCGCTTGTTAGTGTTAGCTTTAGGGAAAGGTTTGAGAGATGAGATCTCTCACCCTTTTCTTGCCCCCATCGCACATAATAATTAGAACTCCATGCATACACACACACACCGCTCCCTGCGGCACCTTACCCTTCGAGGTAACGGTGATACCGTAGTATAAAGGACCGGTTGCGGGTGTTTTCTATGGAGGTTAGGGTATGGATCGATAAAGGAAGGACAAGAACCTATAGGAAGAAACATCTTTCCAAATGATTCTAATCCACTTTATTGATAATTACCATAACACCTAATAGATCTATAATAGGGCATTGAAAGCGGTGAGGAAACCTCTAATCTCTCAACTTCCCCTAAACCTAACCCTAACAAGACTGAGAACTTGATAATCTTAGTACAAATTAATTTAGCTTTTAGAGATAATCAATCCGACACCCATCGGAATTAACTCGTTAGAGCGACTAGGAAAATACAAAAATCCCTGTGGACCGACCCGTTCTCACTGGCTAGCTACCAAGCGACGCCGTTCTTGATTGCGGTAACTTATATTTTTGATCGTAAAATTCCATATAAATCGAATGACGCTGTTGCCGGGGATGGCGTAGTATTTCCTTTTTGTAATTTCGGGTTAATCTAAATTAAAAAATCATAAAAACAGAAAAGAAAAAATTATAAAAATTTTATCATTTATTGTTTGAAGGGTATTTTTTTTGTGAATCTTTGCAGGATCGATGGATCTGGAAAAATCCAGAGTGCGAAACAGAAATCGGGAGATCAGAACAGAGGGGGATTTCAAAAACAGAACAGTACAATTTTTCTGGAGATCTGAAACCCTCACGGTGCCGCTAAACTGCCGCTGCAACCCTACTCCGACCGCGGATCAGTGGTGCTTTGGTGACATCATCTCATCCAAAATTTTCTGGAGGGTTTAACCCTACTGTAGACCGCGGATCAGCAGCACGAACCCACCTTTGGCAGCGGATCAGCGGCAGAAAGAACACTTCAACGCGTGGAATTTGCACTGTAATTTCTTTTTCTCTCTCCTCTGCAAATCTCGATATATCTTCTGGAAAATCTCCTGCAGGATTCTTTGCGCTTAAAAAAATCTTTCCCCTTCTCAATAACAAATCTTATGCAGGATTCTTTGCGCCTCGCATAAAATAAAAAGATTTGATTGCAAGTGATTTACTGTTTTGCATATCTTTAATCGGACTTTAAGGGGGTTTTGATCAATTCAGATTAGGTGGGGATTTCATCACCCTTCCCAGGACCCAAGAAATCACATAAAGCATTTGCATTGACCAATCTTTAATTAAAAAATACTAGACTCAGCCCTAAGGACTTCGAGCTCAATAGGACAAAGGACTAATTATAGGCATCGGCCGTTAATCCTAACCTGACTTTGAGGTGTCTAAGGCGAGTGGTTACTTAATTAGGACCGCTACTTGTAGCGGGGAGCCTCCCACTCACCTGGCACTTACCTGGCCGCAATTGGCGGTGAAGAGGCGGTTTAAGGTCCTATTTCTAGCCCTTTAGAACAGTTAGGAGCTGTCTAGCTGACCTAGGTGACCCTAGATCTAGGCCTGATTGTGCATTTTTGGTTGATCGAAAGTGTGTCTTAGCCCTTTATCGAAAAGAATCTTTTTTTGCAAAAAGTTCCAAATAAAAAAAAGGGTAAAAGGAAAAATCTTTTATAAAAACTTGCAACTTGTCGCTAAAAAAAAAATCATTGCACCCCACCACCACTCACTTTCTTCTCATTGACATTTTCTTACCCCCACATTCTGATTTTCATTTTTTTTACTACACTACCTCCTTTAGTGTATGTCACTTTGGACTAGGGACACTAGCGCCCGATTAGTCCGTGTTTCATTGGTACCGACCGACGAACCTTTCGACTCCGAAGTCCAAATTCCTTCCGCTTCCTTACCTCCACCTTCAAATTCTTCTTCCGAAGGTATGTCGGGATATAATCCCAACAACATCTTACCCACGGGACTGATTCCACCTCCGTTAGGTGCGAATAACCCGAATCTCCTGCCTGTTGTAGCGCCCCAACGAATCGCGCTCCAGGATCTCTTCTACCCTGTCTGCACCTCTTTACCTACCTGTCTTTCACCCCTACCGGCAAATGGGGACAATTTTCAAATAAAACCCCACTTCATCAATATGCTGCCAAAATTTCATGGATTGGAATCCGAAGATGCCTATATCTTTATCAATAAATTCCAAAACGTTTGCGCCATGATGAAAACAACCCAATTAAATGATGACGCTATAAGGCTAAGGGTCATTCCTTTCACCTTATGTGACTTAGCCGAGAAGTGGCTATACAGCACCGCATCACATTCAATTAGAAATTGGGATGAGTTTGTTAAAGCTTTTCTTAAAAAGTTTTATCCTCATCACAAGACCGCGAGAATTCGCAATGAGATAATACAATTTTTCCAGCTTCCTTCCGAACCATTTTGAAAGTGTTTTGAAAGATTCAAAGACCTACTCGTTCAATGCCCTCACCATAGGATCGAGAATTGGCAACTTTGCCAAACATTATACGAGAGATTGAACCCGGAAACGAAGCAGTTGCTAGAAACCATTTGTCAAGGTCACTTTCTAACCAAATCTAGTGAGGAAGTGTGGCAGTTTCTTGAGAATCTTAGTGAACAAACAATTCAGTGGGAGAGCACAAAGACCACCTCATCTTCTTCTATTGGTCAATCTAGGGAAGGCATACATCAATTAGATATGTCGATTGCTATGAAGGCCAAGATGGCCGCACTTATGAAAAAGTTAGAAGCCATTGAGACCAAAATCTCATCATCTTCTCCTGCCCCTGCTTTACCGCCACGAACTGTTTGTGCTTGTTGTTCGGATCCATCACACCTTACCGAAGAGTGTCCTTACAATCCACCTGTTCAAGGGCAGGATCAAGTCAATGCTGCCTTTCAGCAACGACAACGAAATTATCCTTACTCTTCGACCTATAATCCGGGTTGGAGGAGTCACCCATATTTTGCTTGGAATCAAAATCAACAACTCCAAGGCAACACCAACTTTCAAAGACCTCCTCCTCCACAACAAAAAGCACCCTAACAAACTCAATACCAGCAACCTTTCCAACCACAACCTTATCCAAATCAAACGAACAATTTGATTCAACCCAATGATGATAAGGTTATCTCGCTAGAAAAAAGTCTAGATGCGTTTCTCAAGCAATCTACAGAATCCGCAGCAAGGTTGGAAAATTCCGTCCAATATTTGGTGCACAACAATGCTTCACACGATCAAAGCATCAAATCTATTGAGGCACAAATTGCACAACTAACTGCTGCGTTGAGCGAGAGAGAAAAGGGAAAGCTTCCATCTCAACCATTGCCAAATCCCGGTCACACACACAAATATCACAATGTAAATGTGGTGACTACGTTGAGATCTGGAAGAGTGTTGCAAAATAATGTGGGTACTAGTGATGACACCGCCGCCGGTGGTTCTCCTTCTTCTTCATCTTCTTCTTCTTCTCCTCCTCCTTCTTCTTCTTCTTCACCTACATCTTCCCCGCAATAGCCTATTCTCCATTCTTCAAAAGGCTCTTCTTCTTCTAATCCGAACGGACCCACTTCCCACTTCACGAACACACCCACACCGGGATCCGTTCCAACTCCACATTCTACTCCACAGACATTGGACTCAACAGATTTTCAAAATGCTCCATTTCCAAATAAGTTGAGTCCCAATAAACCAACTCCACAAATGGAGAAGATTGTGGAGTTTTTAAAACAGGTTAGCATAAATATACCTCTCTTGGATGCAATCCAACAAGTCCCTTCATACGCGAAAATCTTAAAGGGCTTATGCACCTCAAAGAGAAAGTCGTCTCAAATACCCAAGAATGTGCTAGTGGCTCGTGCAGTGAGCAATGCTATTAACTAACCTCGACCCTTACCCCAAAAATGAAAAGACCCCAACTGTCCTACGATTTCAATAACAATTGGGGATAAGAAAATCAATCGAGCACTTTTAGATCTTGGGTCTAGTGTTAACCTGCTTCCCTACTCCGTGTACGAGCAATTAGGGGTTGGAGAGTTGAAACCCACTCGTTGTACTCTCCAAATGGTTGATCGATCAATCACCCATCCTAGGGGTGAGCTAGAGGATGTGTTGATCAAAGTTGGGGATTTCATATTCCCCGTTGATTTTATTGTTATGGAAACACAACCTATTGCTAACTCACGGAACCAAATTCCGGTGATACTCGGTCGACCATTTTGGCCACTTCCAATGCCGTAATAAATTGTTGCAATGGCTCCATGACTCTATCCTTCGGGAAGACGTCTAGTGAGTTCAATATTTACAAGTTAGGAAGTCTTCCCCCCGTGCCTAAAACTAGTACACGAGAAGTTTGCTCTATTCACGAAATCATGCAGGAGGACCGCGAGCTTGAAAGATTTCTATTTGATGACGACAGTTTTGACGTCACTAGTGCATCCCTCCTTGAATGTACCACAGTTGACACAACCGATATTGATTATGAATGTTTCACTTTTTTGGATGATTTTGATGACTCACCACCCGAATATGAGTCTTTTGAATTTTTGGATGAGTTGGTTGAACCATCCGAATCGGTTGTTTGCAGTGATTTCGAACCTGTGTTGGAATCCTTTGAGTTCGAGATGGATCCCCCACTTTTACCTATGATTGTTTCGCCCCTGAAACTCGAACTAAAGCTCTTGCCGTCTTACCTTAAATATGCTTACCTCTGTGAGAATAATGTTAGTTATATGTATGCCCTAGAGGCCATTACTGTACATACGATGTATATTGTAGTGGATGCTAGGGCATATATAGGGAGGACTTTCTTGCTCGACATGATAGTATGCTATCTGGTTGTACTTTATCTTAACATGTACTCTGATTGTCTCTATGTTACATGTTGATAAAGCCCTTAGGATATGTACTCGACTACAGGGACTATGATGAGATCATACTAGTGGGGCCACGGTAGTCGACGAGTACATCCTATAACTGTTCCTAGTCGAGGGTGTATCGAGACAGGGCATCGATACACCAGAGTAGACTAGCGTATACGCATCTTGACCCATATGATGGGAGATGGATGATCCCATATCCATCAGTGTTTGACATCAAGGATGGTGTATGGGTGCTCTGTGGAGACTGGGTACACTGGACGGACTCGCCGAGAACTCCCAGATGGTATTATACCTCACGTCAAATGGCAGTTCTCTGGTGACACTGGTACAGAGTAGTCTGTTGACCCGAGATCGTCATAGAGTCTTGTGTGATTCCCACTGTGCTTTGATTTCCATCATACCACATCTAAGATGGCGTGCAAAAAGGTGGCTTTTGGGTACAGTCCCGAATCACATGGAGGCAATGAGCGATAGGAGGGGATTCGTCTCTCACGGTATAGGGAGTTGATGTTGCGCTGTGTTCGATTGGCTATAACCGGAAATCCCTGGCCAGGATTGCTGAGATTTACTGGTAAGTGTTACACAGCGCAATAACTGTTCGAGAAAATCTCAGCAACCCTGGCCAGGGATTTCCTGTTATAGCCAATCGAACACAGCGCAACATCAACCCCCTATACCGGGAGAGAAGAATCCCCTCCTATCGCTCATTGCCTCCATGTGACTCGGGACTGTACCCAAAAACCACCGTTTTGCACGCCCTCTTGGACGTGGTAAGATGGAAATCAAAGCACAGTGGGAACCACACAAGACTCTATGACGATCTCGGGTCAACAGACTACTCTGTACCAGTGTCACCAGAGAACTGCCATCTGACGTGAGGTATAATACCATCTGGGAGTTCTCGGCGAGTCCGTCCAGTGTACCCAGTCTCTACTGAGCACCCGTATATCATCTCTGATGTCAAACACCGATAGATATGGGATCATCCATCGCCCATCTGTATGGGTCGAGAAGGTACACGCTAGTCTACTCTGGTATATCGATGCCCCGTCTCGATACACCCACGACTAGGGACTTTGAAGGATGTACTTATGGACTACCATGTCCCCACTAGTATGATCCGCATCATAGTCCAGCTAGTCAAGAACACATCCTAAGGGCTTTACCAACATGTAACAGAGAGACAATCAGTATACACGTTAAGGTAAAGTTCAACCAGATAGCATACTATCATGTCGAGCAAGAAAGTCCTCCTTATATATGTCCCAGCATCCACTACAATATACATCCTATGTACAGTAATGGCCTCTAGGGCATACATATAACTAACAATCTCCCACTTGCACTAGGGCCATCTGTAGCAGTGGTTGCAGTATCTCATACTCAACCATCCCATAAAAGTCTCTCTCTTGGAACAGGCCTTTGTGAGTGGATCCGCTGTGTTGTCCTCTGAGTCTACTCTCCTAACCTCGATCCCCTAGAGATTAACCATCTCCATGATCAGGTGATACTGCCTTAGAATATGTCTGGATCACTGATGGGACGGACGTTCCTTGGCATAAGCCACAACTCCATTATCACACAATGGGAGGAACTAAGTTCATCTCATGAACCAATATACACCCAGACAGCCACTTTGGTAGCATCTTAATTAGCGATGTATCCTGCCTTTATCGTCTAGTATGTCACGGTATCTAGCTTGGAACTCTTCCAACATACCGTCCCTTTACTGAGGGTAAAGACAATGCCTGCGACTGACATTCAGTCGTCTTCATCACCTTGGAACCCTTCCAGTGATTCTCCCCAGGATCGATTGATACCGTCTCACTACAACTAGTGAGAGTCCTAACATCCAAATAGATCTATCTCATAGATCCAAAATCCAGGATTTAGTAGGTATCATTTTGATCCTATATGGAGAATTATGGTGATAAGCGGAGATTGATCGAGCGTAGCATAGGAAACTCCTTCCCTATCAAGAGTATGTCATCCACGTACTCTACGAGGATCGTCACCATACTCCCTACTACCTTCTTGTTTATACAAGGTTCATCTACCATTTTGATGATGTCAACTTCTTTGACCGCTTCATCAAAACAGATGTTCCAACTCCGCGATGCCTGCTTTATCCTTATAAAGAACCTTGCACACGTTTCCGCTGCTCCCACTGTTTACGAAGCCCTCTGGCTGTGTACTTATAGACGCACTCTTCTAAAACATCATTTAGAAAAGCAGTCATGACACCCAACCACCAGATATCGTAGTCATGGTATGCAGCCGTGGCACGTAGGATCTGGATGGACTTAAGCATAGCTACTTGAAAAGGTTTCATCATTATCCATAGCTTTGAAAGTCTCAACTTTTCCATCTACACCAAGTAATCTTCTCAAGATATACTTGCTCCTGATGGGGATTTAACCCTTCAGATATAGCAACCAAAGTCCATACTTTGTTGGTGTACATGGATTCCATCTCAGATCGCTAAACATCCAGCCATTCTTACAGAGTCTTACTCTAGATGGCCAGCTCGAAACTAGTTGGGTCATCATCTCATGATGCAGTCATCGCTCCTACTGTCATAGAGAAACCGAAGTATCTCTCAGGTGGGTGAGGAACCCTACTAGATCGGCGGAGAGGCTGAGGTTCGTTGGTTTCCACTGAATCCTCTGGTTGTACCAAATCATGCTGTAGTTTGTATAGCTGGAACACTTCCAGTTCTACATAACAGACCTTGCCTCGAGCTTGTCCGGATTTTGCTTTCAGACATAGGCCGGACAACCCCAAATCTTAACTAGCATGAGACATGGGTTCTTCCCTTTCCATATCACATATGAAATGGTAGGCGACTGATTTGATTTGAACCCTATTCAATAGGTATGCATCTTCTCAAGTGCATAACTCCCTAAAGGAAATAGGTGACTCAGTAATACTCATCATAGAGCACACCATATCATATAGGGTGTGATTGCTCCGCCCCGATACACCAACGTGCTATGGTGTATTCGGAGGAGTAATGCCGAGAGAGAATCTCATTCTCCTTTAGAATAATCCAGGATTTCCGTGCTTAAGTATTCTCCTCCTCGATCTCATCAAAGGACATAATACTTATACCCGTATTTTGGTTCTCTACTTCTCGCTTATATTCTGTGAATATCTCAAAAAGCTCGGACTCATGTTTCAACAGGAACATATGTCTGAATCTTAATAGATTATCAGAGAATGTAATGAAGTACAAAGAACCTGTCCTGGCATGTGTAGACAGGGGACCTTACATACATCAACATGTATCATCCCAAGAGTTTACTAACTCTTTCTCTGTTTCCAATAAACAGAGCTGTGGTCATCTTATCTTTGTGACATGACTGGCGAGTTTCACAAGATGTAAATTCAAACTAATTTAAATATGCATCTAAATGTAACTTCAGCCAGTCGGGTCGCATTGATATGACCTAGTCTACAATGCCTCAAGAAGGATTTGTTCATTTCTGAACTCTTCCTCTTGTGTGTGTTCCGTATACTAAGAACTGTAATTTGATTTAGAACATCAATGCTTTTAGATAACGTGCCTGAACCGATCAACTATTGATATAGGAAATGTTCAAAACATTATCCATCAATACAAAATTATATCCTTTCTTTACTAATAAAGAGACTGATATGATTTTGTATATCAGGTTCGGTATCTAATAACATTCTTTCAGAATCAATGTATTCTGGTAATACAGGGTGACAGTGACCAACAGACTTGGCTGCAACACTTGCCCCGTTTTCTGCCTCATGAAACTTATCACCCGTTCTCAGTCCTCTACCTATCTGTAGCCCTATGTAACAGATTACATATCTGGGATCCTGATCTGGTAACACATACCCAGGACGTAGAGGATACAGAGAAACAGTTCTTCATAATGAACACACCCGAAGATGATGCATCAGCATGCACTCTCTTCGTTTGGGCGGCACGGGAATTCTGGTATTCCCCAATTTCCTGCTCTGTCTTATAACAATTATAAGTTGGAGCGGGACCAACGTTCCCCAGCTCAGTATAACAAGCGGATTCGGTCAATATTCCGTATTATTATCTTGATTAAGGCGTGATATGGTCGCTACCTAGAGAGAGAGAGAAGAAAACACTCAGCGTGCGCTCTTTCAAGAATAGATTGGTTTTTATTTTATCTAATCAGGATGGCTCCCTCTGCTTTTTATCAAATCTTCCTTCAAACCCTAAAAGGAAAGACTAGCCGGGATTAATTACACACTACAAGTTCGCCAATCTTTCAGCCAGGCCAGTGTCGGTACTTTGAGGGAGGTGCCCCGTGCTTTCGCACGGACCTAATTAATGTAAACCTCGTTTTCCCAGAGGCGTAACCTCGTTAACACCTTTCTAGACACCTACTTGATCGGCTAATTGTAATGAATAAAACTCTCCCAGGAGTAACTCTTACTCGCAGCGGGTATCGGGATCCAACTATCTCATAGAAGGTATGCAATATCATTGCAAATCTCAACACTTGAAATTCCCGATAATATTTTGCCCCTAACGTGCTATGACCTTGACGAAAGCCAACAAACCATAGCGCGCTAGTCAAGTTCAACCCGTCATTTCCTGATTGAATTAAACCCACCCGCACGACCCTTGACGAAAGCCAACAAAGCCGCACGACTACCCTAATCCAATCGCATCGTATGCTAGCAGATAAGCAGCATATAGCTACTGCACACTGCACCTTGACGAAAGCCAACAAATGCAGCACGAATACTATATACAACTTATCTGAAATGACGGAGGGCTACGACAGGTTTTTCTGAAAACTTATTGCGTAATGAACTTGATATCGTTGTAGGATCGAATGAATTTTAAAAATGGAGTGCTTTTGAGGCTTTTCTAGTTTTGCTAAAGGAGTCACTCCGGGTGAAGGGATCGTCGGTCCTTTCCTCGTCGAATGAGGTGCGGGATATATCATATATATCACTGTGCAAAGCAAAAACACTTAAAAGCAATCAAAAGACAAACCGAGTGTGTAGCATCAGCCAGTTATTGCTAAAGGAGTCACTCCCGGTGAAGGGATCTCGGTCCTTTCCTTATCGAATAAGGTGCAGGATATATCACATATACCGCTGTGCAAAGCAAGAACTGTAACTACCTGTTTTATTTTGAAATTCGATTCTACAACATCTTAGGTTTCTTTTATTTCATTAATCACATTAATGAAGTCCCATCATTTAAGTACCTAAACATCACAGATAAATACGACGTACACTTATGCCATCCGCATTCGCCTCGATGTCCCCTCGTGCACCGTTAGGTTAGGTAACTAACGGCAGAGCGGGGCAGGGCTAGCGCAGGTGTAAAACATAAGTAACGTCTATATAATATATCATATATTCTATTTACTGTATCTATCACAGAACATCACATGACCACATCACAGATATCGCAGCAGAAGAATCATATGAAATATTGGATATACTAGGACGTCCGTGTTTTCAATACGAGCCAGTATAAAACACGGATTCCACGGTCGTGATGAATAGCCAAACCCACACCCCTAGACCCCTACGAGAGCGGCAAGCAACCCTACCAATTCTGGAGTTAGGAGACCCGGACTCGACTCCTCGAGTTGGTCTCCCACTGGACTCCAGAACCCGGTTACTTGTGCCCTCCTCCTTGGGTCTATCCTAGTGCAGAAAAGTAAATAATATACAAACGGTGACAACTTCCGCAACCTGGAAGCGCCCCAATAAAAGAATATTACATACAAGTTTTTACATGAATGAAAATGAAAAACACTCATCTCACATAAAAACCCCCGGCTATTCAAACACGACGATCCAATATAACATATCCAGCAACACATAACATCACATGTCATCAACGTAAGTAAATATGCGCATCCCAATTGTCGTTGACATATAGCAACGAAACCGGCGATATCACATATTAAACTTACGGTCACAGAAAAGAAAGTGCAAAACTACAACAGTTGGAATCCGCAATCTTTTCAGACATCGCATGCCTGACCAAATGAATTACTTAGACATCGCATGCCTAACAATTATAAACCCCGCATTTTAGTCTCAAAATCGAAAACTCTTTTCAATATCAAGTCGGGCAATTCAACAGGATCCCCGACATCCTGATCGAATACTCGTCGCAAACTTCAGTAGGCGGCCGCACCCCCGATACCGTCAACGAAGTGCACCAAGGCAGAACACCGCCACCGCGAGCACCCGAACGGATGCTTTCGGCGACGGGGTTCTCCTACAGTCACTTGGTCGGGGCAATGGCGTGAGGCTGTCTATTAAGTTTACCCGGCGAGTATCCGCGTACGCTACGTGATTGCGACGGACTTTTGATCACATCAAAATTCCGTGGCAACCGATCAAGTGAGACTAAACTGCTATGTTTATAATATTCATTCAGTTATCTTATAACTTTTTGTGAATTCCAATTATTGTATCCCATTCCAGATAAATAGAAAATGTTAAACTTTCCGATCGAACAATCGAACACCCAAGTTTTCCCGATACAGCTCAACACATGAAATAAGTCTAACAACATTCCGTTCGTGCCTCAGTACCAACGTTCCATCCGTAGAAGGGTCAAGCCAACGCCTCACATGTGGCACGCCGTACTGCCCCAAACCCGAAGGTTCAAAGGGCAGTTCAAGACGGTCACATAATCGAGTTAAGGTTTGTTGTCTTCTAGAGGGACCATCGCGTTACTTGCACTACTTAGAACGTCGTTAAACTACGGAAAAATCCAACACTTGGAAATTTCCCGACAGGGGAAAAATTGGGTATTTATATCCGGTCGAACTTTTTAACATATTCTAATATTTATCCGGAAAGCCACATAGACAAAATTTGATACCCCGATCGAAACACCGAATCCCCAAATCAACTCCAGAAAATTCAACTCTTGAATAAATATTAAAAATTCCCAGGAAAACCACCACAGAAAAATGAGAATTACTGTGAAAATTAAAATGCACAAAACGACAAAGCCGCCGCGCATCCGCCGCACGAGCCATGCTCGTGCCGCGGATCCGCGGCTCTTTGATGGAATTACGAGCACGAATTTCACAGTATCTCTTAAATTCACCTGCTGATTTTTCTGCATATTTTTAATGTTGAAAAACTCACTGTTTTCAAAAAAGGACAGAGAGCATGTTAGAATTGGGTTTTCGGGTTCGTTCGGGTTTCAAACTCCGTCTAGACTTCGCCTAAGGCTCTAGCTAGGCTCTGATACCACTGTAGGGCTCCTAGGCACCCCAAGGAGGTCTCACAAGGCATCGAACATGCCATTTTCAAAAATTACGGTGCCGAGAAACCCTAAACTACGGATCGTTTGCTAGAAAACTAGGCGAAAAACAATCTAGTTAACAACTTAACTAATGGGTTATCGGAAATACAACCTTTGTAGATCCGGTGCTCCACCTCCATAGCTCCGCAACGAAGTCGTCTCCGCTGTCCAAAAGGAATCCGGGCTCTAGAGTCGGCTTCGTCGGAGAAAAAGCGAGCTAGGTCGTCGATGTCCATGCCGAAGATGATCTACGTCGAGGCATCGCTAAATCAAGCTCCACCTTCACCAAGCCCTAAAAACTTGTGAAGGAAACACACTCTACTACTTGGCAAGAGGTAGAGGATGAAGAAATAGGAAGTGGGTAGACTTTAGAATTGGATTTCTCACTCAAATCATCAATCCACCATTGATGACCTCAAGCTTCTTCAAAGAAGAAGATGAAGAAGAAGAACAAGAAAGTTATGATAAGATTAATTAAAAAGAAAACAATAATCCAATCTTTATCATAACATGACCATGGTTATGTGTAGAGACTAAACCCAAGTTAAGTGAATGGTTAGGTTAGGAATGAAGACAAAAATGGTGACTAAGTCAAAGTATTCATGAAGCTTCATGAATGAACAAAAGAATGCCACCATTTTTCTTTTCTTTTCCTTAAATGAATAATGAATATAAATAAATGAATAAGTATATAAAACCCTAACCATTCATATAACCATGGTTTAATCTTTACACAAGCACAAGTCAACATGTATCATCAAACATGATACAATGTATATGCACAAAAGTATATCACATATACAACTTGCACATCGAGTGAGAAAATCCATATAAAGTGAACCTATACTAGCTAATGCAAAGTAATATATTAAATATATAATTATGCATTAAATCATTAAATCAACACTTGATTCAATGATCCGGTCATGTCGCACATAACCGACTGGTATCTTCAGTAACAACTTATCGAATCAACACATGATCCGATAACCCGGCTATATCGCATATAACCGATCAATGTTACATCGCGAGAATCGAATACAGTATCACATACTGGTATCATTCTCGGTCCCGCACATATCTCATATGCACTCCTATTTCGTTTCGCTTGAGCCAGGAAACCTCTGTGTAGGACTCTAAAGACTCGTCAATACGCCGGCAGCAGATGATGATCATATCAAACATCCACAAGCCGCAAGCGGTCTGCTAAACGTAAAGGCCACCTGGGTATTGAGCGATCTGAAGATCGACGAGCAAGCCCGCTCACACTCCAGTGAATCCAACCAGTAACACTACCGTACAGTCCGGTCTGATCGTCTGATATGTCGCATATCTCGCCTAGGGGTGGTAAACGTCAGACCCCAATAGCTCAATAAGTCGTGTCGATATGAGGTCTATAACTGTTCGAGAAACTACTGGTAACACTTAACAGTAAATCTCAGCAACCCTGGCCAGGGATTTCCTGTTATAGCCAATCGAACACAGCGCAACATCAACCCCCTATACCGGGAGAGACGAATCCCCTCCTATCGCTCATTGCCTCCATGTGACTCGGGACTGTACCCAAAAACCACCGTTTTGCACGCCCTCTTGGACGTGGTAAGATGGAAATCAAAGCACAGTGGGAACCACACAAGACTCTATGACGATCTCGGGTCAACAGACTACTCTGTACCAGTGTCACCAGAGAACTGCCATCTGACGTGAGGTATAATACGATCTGGGAGTTCTCGGCGAGTCCGTCCAGTGTACCCAGTCTCTACTGAGCACCCGTATATCATCTCTGATGTCAAACACCGATAGATATGGGATCATCCATCGCCCATCTGTATGGGTCGAGAAGGTACACGCTAGTCTACTCTGGTATATCGATGCCCCGTCTCGATACACCCACGACTAGGGACTTTGAAGGATGTACTTATGGACTACCATGTCCCCACTAGTATGATCTGCATCATAGTCCAGGTAGTCAAGCACACATCCTAAGGGCTTTACCAACATGTAACAGAGAGACAATCAGTATACACGTTAAGGTAAAGTTCAACCAGATAGCATACTATCATGTCGAGCAAGAAAGTCCTCCCTATATATGTCCCAGCATCCACTACAATATACATCCTATGTACAGTAATGGCCTCTAGGGCATACATATAACTAACATAACAAAAGAGAAAGACTTTGTCAAAGTTCTCAAGCTTTCATGAAGCATATGGAAACATTGACAAAGTCAACTCTTTTGTCATTCTTATGGATATTTAGTTAACCCAACCCTTAACCTCATGATTTGGTTAATTCTCTACATGAGTTAAGCATGATAGCTTAACTCAACCATGGTTACATTATTGAGATAATAATTCATATGATAAGATTATTCTTTCTTCATCTTCTTCTTCATCAAGCTCCAAGAAAAGCTTACTAGCTCCAATGGTGCAATGAGAAATAGTGTGAGAAAATCAATTCGAAAGTTAGCTCACTTCCTACTTCATCATCCTCTACCACTTGCCATGTAGTAGAGTGTGTTCTCTTCACAAAGTTGATGACCTAGTGAAGGAATAGCTTGAGTTAGTGTCTCCCCGACGTAGATCATCTTCGGCCTCGAAGTCATCGAAGCAAGCACGCTCGTTCTTCTTGTGAAGCTTCTCTAGAGTCCGGAGTTCACGATCGCAACGATGGGGACATCTACACGGAGCTAATGAAGTGAAGGACCGGATCTACAAAGGTTGTGATCCCTTTCACTTAGTGTTAAAGTGTGTATTATGCTAGTTTTTGCCTAAACTCTAGTCTAAAGATCTTGTTACGGGTTGTTCGGCACGGCTAATTTTTAAATCGGGCATGGTTGATGCCTCGTAGACCCTTGTGGCAGTGCCTAGCAACCCTATAGTGGTATCAGAGCCAACCCGGTGCTTTAGGCGAAGTCTGAGCGAAGTTCAAAGTCCGATCGAACCCGGAAAACCCCAATAATACCCTTCTCTGGATATTTTTCAAAAATGTGATTTTTTTTGAATTAAAAATGCCCAGAAAATTAAGCAGGAAAAACTAAGAATTACTGTGAAGTACGGACTTTTAATTCGCTGATTTGACCGCGGAACCGCGGCCAAACCAAGGGTTTGGCGGCGGTTACGCGGCCAAAATTTCGAATTAGTCCCTGGAATTTCATATATTTATTCTTAGGTCGTTTATTGGCAATTTTTTCGGGGAATTTTTTAATTCCACTCAAGTGTTGAGTTTTATAGTGTTGTATTGGGGACTCGTTGATTCGATCGGATAATTTAACTTTGTTTAGTTTGTCCGGATAATTTTTAAAAACTGTTAAAAAGTTCGAACGGATATCAATAACTCACTTTTTCCCCTGTCGAAATTTTTTTCTCGAGTTTAAGAACGTTCTAAGTCGTGCAAGTAACGTGCTGGACCCTCTAGAAGACAACAAACCTTAACTCGATTATGTGACCGTCTTGAACTGCCTCTAAACCTTAGGGTTTGTGGCAGTACGGCGTGCCACATGTGAGGCGTTGGCTTGACCCTTCTATGGCTGGACCATTGGTACTGTGACATGTGATGGATGTTTTAAAGCTGATTTCAAGTGTTGAGATATATTGGGGAAATCTTGGGTGTTTGATTATTCGATCGGAAAGTTTAACATTGTCTATTTATCTGGAATGTGATACAATAATTGGAATCCACATGTAGTTATGAGATAACTATTTTGAATGTTATAAATCTAGCGGTTTAGTCTCAGATGATCGATTGCCACGGAATTTTGATGTGATCAAAAGTCCATCGCAATCACGTAGCGTACGCGGATATTCGCCGGGTAAACTTAATAGACAGCCATGCCCCATAGCACCGACCAAGTGACTGTAGGAGAACCCCGTCGCCAAAAGCATCCGTTCGGGTGCTCGCGGCAGTGCTGTTCCGCCTTAGTGCATTTCGTCGACGGCATCTGGGGGTGTAGCCCTCTACTAAAGTTTGCGACGAGCATTCGATCAGGATATCGGGAATCTTGTTGAATTGCCCGACTATATATTAAAAAGTTTTTTCGATATAGAGACTAAAATACGGGGTTTATAATTGTTAGGCATGCGATGTCTAAGGAGGTTGCGGATTCCAACTGTTGTAGTTTTACACTTTCTTTTCTGTGACCGTAAGCGTAGTATGTGGGGTATCGCCGGCTTCGTTGCTATATATCAACGACAATCGGGATACGCATACTTGCTTACGTTGATGATATGTGATATTATGTGTTGCTATGATATGTTATATTGGACCGTCGCGTTCTGAATAGCCGGGGGTTTTATGTGAGATGAGAGTTTTTTCTTTATCATTCATGTAAAATTCATTTGTATGTAATATTCTTTTATTGGGGCACTTCCGGGCTGAGGATGATGTCACCATTGTATATTATTTACTTTTCCGCATTAGGTAGACCCAAGGCGGGGAGCACAAGTAACCGGGTTCTGGTGTCCAGTGGGAGACCATCTCGAGGAGTCGAGACCGGGTCTCCTAACCCTACAATTGGCAGTGTTGCTTGGCCGCTCTCGTATGGGTCTAGGGATGTGGGTTTGGCTATTCATCGCGACCGTGGAATCCGTGTTTTATACAGGCTCGTATTGAAAACACGGACGTCCTAGTATATCCAATATTTCATATATGTTCTTCTGCTGCAATATTCTGTGATGAGATCATATTACTGCCTGAGACGAATGTTTATATTATATATATGAGATATATGTTATATTGCAGATTTCGTTTCAAAACTGATGCTTGTGAAGCATAATTAAAATAGGACTTCATTAATGAGATTAATGAAACTAAAAGAAACCTAAAGATGTTGTAGAAACTTATTTAAAAACTGGTAGCTCTAGTTGTTGCTTTGCATAGCGGTGTTCCTTGTAGAACATCCAGCACCTTATTCGATAAGGAAATAGCCGAGATCCCTTCACCGGGAGTGACCTCTTTAGTGAAACTAGTAGATACTACAAACTCGGTCTGTCTTTTAATTGCTTCTATAGTTTTTGCTTTGCACAACGATATTTGTGAAATATCCTGCACCTTATTCGATGAGGAAAGGGCAGACGATCCCTTCACCGGGAGTGACCCCTTTAGCAAAACTAGAAAAGCCTAAAAAACACTCCATTTAAAATCACTCGATTCTACAACGATATCAAGTACATTACACAAAGGGTTTTCATAAAAACCTGTCGTAGCCCTCCGTCATTTCAGATAAGTCCTACTTAGTATTCGTGCTACGTTTGTTGGCCTGCGTCAAGGCGTAGTGTGCGGTAGCTAACTAGTATTTATTTATTTATGCATATGATGCCGATTGGATTAAGGTAGTCGTGCGACTTTGTTGGCCTGCGTCAAGAGTCGTGCGGGTGGGTTTAATTCAATCAAGAAATGACGGGTTGAACTTGACTAGCAGCCTATGGTTTTTTGGCCTTTGTCAAGGTCATAGGACGCTAGGGGTAAAATATTATTGGGAATTTCAAGTGTTGAAATTTGCAATGAGATTGCATAGCTTCTATGAGATAGTTGGATCCCGATACCCGCTGCGAGTAAGAGTTACTCCTGGGAGAGTTTTATACATTACAATTAGCCGATCAAGTAGGTGTCTAGAAAGGTGTTAACGGGGTTACGCCCCTGGGAAAATGAGGTTTACTTTAATTAGGTTCGTGCGAAAGCACGGGGGACCTCCCTCAAAGTACCGACACTGGCCTGGCTGAAAGATTAGCGAACTTGTAGAGTGTAATTAATCCCGGCTAGTCTTTCCTTTAAGAGTTTGAAGAAAGATTTGATTAAAACAGTGGGAGACATCCTGATTAGATATATTAGATAACCAATCTAATCTTGCAAGAGCATACACCGAGTGCTTTCTTCTCTCTCTCTCCAGGTAGCGACCATATCACGCCTTAATCAAGATAATAATACGGATGTATTGACCGAACCCGCTTGTTATACTGAGCTGGGGAACGTTGGTCCCGCTCCAACTTATAATTGTTATAAAACAGAGTAGGAAATTAGGGAATACCAGATTTCCCGTGCCGCCCAAAAGAAGAAAGTGCATGCTGATGCATCTTCTTCGGGTGTGTTCATTACAGAGAACTGTTTCTCAGTATCCTTTACGTCCTGGGTATGAGATACCGGATCAGGATCCCGCATATGTAATCTGTTACATGGGCTACAGAAAGGTAGAGAACTGAGAACAAGTGATAAGTTTTATGAGACAGAAAACGGTGCAAGTGTTGCAGCCAAGTCTGTTGGTCACTATCACCCTGTATTACCAGAATACATTGATTCTGAACGAATGTTATTAGATACTGAACCTGATGTACATCATATCAGTCTCTTTATTAGTAAAGAAATGATATAATTTTGTATTGTTGGATAATGTTTTGAACATTTCCTATATCAAGAGTTGATCGGTTCGGGCACGTTATCTAAAAGCATAGACGTTCTAAATCAAACCACAGTTCTTAACGTACAGAACACACACAAGAGGAAGAGTTCAAAAATGAATGAATCTTTCTTGAGGCATTGTAGACTAGGTCATATCAATGCGACCCGACTGGCTGAAGTTACATATAGATGCATATTTAAATCTGTTTGAATTTACATCTTGTGAAACTTGCCGGTCATGTCACAAAGATAAGATGACCATAGCTCTGTTTATTGGAAACAGAGAATGAGTTAGTGAACTCTTGGGATTGATACATGCTGATGTATGAATGTCTCTTGTCTATACATGCCAAGACCGGTTCTTTGTACTTCATTACATTATCTGATGATCTCTCAAAATTCAGACATATGTTCCTGTTGAAACACAAGTCCGAAACTTTTGAGATATTCACAGAATATAAGTTAGAAGTAGAGAACCAAAATACGGGTATAAGTATTATGTCTTTTGATGAGATCAAGTAGGAGAATACTTAAGCACGGAATTCCTGGACTATTCCAAAGGAGAATGAGATTCTCTCTCAGCATTACTCCTCAGTATACACCACAGCACATCGGTGTATTGGGGCGGAGCAAAAGAACCCTATGTTATATGGTGTGCTCTATGATGAGTACTACTGAGTTTCCTATTTCCTTTTGGGTGTTATGCGCTTGAGAAGCTGCATACCTATTGAATAGGGTTCAAATCAGTTGCCTACCACTTCATATGTGATATGGAAAGGGAAGAGCCCATATCTTAAGTTTGTTAATATTTGGGGTTATCCGGACTATGTCTAAAAGCAAAATCCGGACAAGCTCGAGGCAAGGTCTGTTATGTAGAACTGGAAAGGTTCCAGCTATACAAACTGTAGCTGATGATTTGGTAGAACCAAAGGATTCAATAGTTTCCAACGAACCTCAGCCTCTCCGCCGATCTAGTAGGGTTCCTCACCCACCTGAAAGATACTTCGGTTCCTCTATGACAGTGGGAGCGAGGATTGCATCATGAGATGATGACCCAACTAATTTCGAGCCGGCCATCAGGAGTGAGACTCTGTAAGAATGGCTGGATGCTTAGTGATCTGAGATGGAATCTTTATACATCAACAAAGTATGGACTTTAGTTTCTTTATCTGAAGGGTTAAATCCCCATCAGGAGCAAGTATATCTTGAGAAAATTACTTGGTGTACATGGAAAAGTTGAGACTTTCAAAGCTACGCTTAAGTCCATCCAGATCCTACTTGCCACGGCTACATACCATGACTCGATATCTGGTGGTTGGGTGTCATGACTGCTTTTCTAAATGTTGTTTTAGAAGAGAGCGTCTATAAGTACACAGCCAGAGGGCTTCGTAGACAGTGGGAGCAGCGAAAACGTATGCAAGATGTTTTATATGATAAATCAGGCATCGTGGAGTTGGAACATCTGTTTTGATGTGGTAGTCAAAGAGTTTGACTTCATCAAAATGGTATATGAACCTTGTATATACAAAAAGGTAGTAGGGAGTATGGTGGTGATCCTCGTAGAGTACGTGGATGACATACTTTTGATAGGTAAGGAATTTCCTATGCTATGCTCGGTCAATCTCCGCTTATCACAAGGATTCTCCATATAGGATCATAGTGATACCTCATGAATCCTGGATTTTGGATCTATGAGATAGATCTAATTGGATTTTAAGATACTCACTAGTTGTAGTGAGATGGTATCAATCGATCCTGGGGAGAATCACTGGAAAGGTTCCAGGGTGATAAGGACGACTGAATGTCAGTCACAGGCATTGTCTATACCCTCAGTGGAGGGACGGTATGTTGGAAGAGTTCCAAGCTAGATACCGTGACTTACTAAACGATAAATGGCAAGATACATCGTTACCAAGGATGCTACCGAAGAGGCAGTCTGGATATATATAAGTTCATGAGATGAACTTCGTTCCTACCATTGTGTGACAATGGAGTTGTGGCTTATGCCAAGGAACTACCGTCCCATCAGAAATCCAGATATAATTCTTAGGCAGTATCACCTGATCATGGAGATGGTTGATCCCCAGGGAGATCGAGTTTAGCAGAGTAGACACAGAGGACAACAGCGCGGATCCACTCACAAAGGCCTTTTTCCCAGTAGAGACTTTTATAGGCTGGATGAGTATGAGATACTTCAACCACAGCTAATTGTTGGGTATATGATACCACAACAGATGGCCCTAGTGCAAGTGGGAGAATGTTAGTTATATGTATGCCGTAGAGGCCATTACTGTACATACGATGTATATTGTAGTGGATACTAGGACATATATAGGGAGGACTTTCTTGCTCGACATGATAGTATGCTATCTGGTTGTACTTTATCTTAACATGTACTCTGATTGTCTCTATGTTACATGTTGATAAAGCCCTTAGGATATGTACTCGACTACTGGGACTATGATGAGATCATACTAGTAGGGCCACGGTAGTCGACGAGTACATCCTATAACTGTTCCTAGTCAGGGAGTATCGAGACAGGGCATCGATACACCATAGTAGACAAGCGTATACGCATCTTGACCCATATGATGGGAGATGGATGATCCCATATCCATCGGTGTTCGACATCAAGGATGGTGTACGGGTGCTCAGTGGAGACTGGGTACACTGGACGAACTCGCCGAGAACTCCCAGATGGTATTATACCTTACGTCAGATGGCTGTTCTCTGGTGACACTGGTACAGAGTAGTCTGTTGACCCGAGATCGTCATAGAGTCTTGTGTTATTCCCACTGTACTTTGATTTCCATCATACCACGTCCAAAAGGGCGTGCAAAAAGGTGGCTTTTGGGTACAGTCCTGAATCACATGGAGGCAATAAGCGATAGGAGGGGATTCGTCTCTCCCGGTATAGGGAATTGATGTTGCGCTGTGTTCGATTGTCTATAACTGGAAATCCCTGGCCAGGGTTGCTGAGATTTACTGGTAAGTGTTACTGGTAGTTTCTCGAACTGTTATAGACCTCATATCGACATGACTTATCGAGCTACTGGGGTCTGACGTTTACCACCGCTAGGCGAGATATGCGACATATCAAACGACGAGACCGGACTATACGGGAGTGTTACTGATTGGATTCACAGGAGTACTAGCGAGCTTGCTTGTTGATCTTATGATCGCTCAATACCCGAGTGGCCGTTACGTTTAGCAAACCGCTTGCGGCTTGTGGGTGTTTGATATGATCATCACCTACTACCGGCGTATTAACGAGTCTTTAGAGTCCTACACAGGGGTTTCCTGGCTCAAGCGAAACGGAGTAGGAGCACATATGTGATATGTACGGGACCGAGATTGATACGATATGAGATACCGTATTCTATTCTCGCGATTCGTGACATTGATCGGTTGTATGCGATATAGCCGGGTTATCGGATCAAGTGTTGATTCGATAAGTTGTTACACATGATATTAGTCGGTTATAGCCGGGTTATTAAATCATGAGTTGATTTAATAATTTAATGTATAATTATATATTTGATATATTACATTACATTAACTAGTATTAACTCTCTTAAGATTTATTTTCTCACTTGATTGTGCATAAGTGTATATGTGATATATATTTGTGTATATATGATTGTATCATGCTTGATGATACATCAAAGATGGGTGTATGAAACTTATACCAAGATTAGGATAAAGATTAGGGTTTTGTTTATATCTTAAGAATAACAAAAGAGAAAGACTTTGTCAAAGTTCTCAAGCTTTCATGAAGCTTGTGAAAACATTGACAAAGTCAACTCTTTTGTTATTCTTATGGATATTTAGTTAACCCAACCTTTAACCTCATGCTTTGGTTAATTCTCTACATGAGTTAAGTATGATAGCTTAACTCAACCATGGTTACATTTTTGAGATAATAATTCATATGATAAGATTATTCTTTCTTCATCTTCTTCTTCATCAAGCTCTATGAAAAGCTTACTAGCTCCAATGGTGCCATGAGAAAAAGTGTGAGAAAATCAATTCGAAAGTGAGCCCACTTCCTATTTCTTCATCCTCTACCACTTGCCATGTAGTAGAGTGTGTTCTCTTCACAAAGTTGATGACCTAGTGAAGGAATTGTTTGAGTTAGTGTCTCCCCGACGTAGATCATCTTCGGCCTCGAAGTCATCGAAGCAAGCACGTTCGTTCTTCTTGTGAAGCTTCTCTAGAGTCCGGAGTTCACGATCGCAGCAATGGGGACATCTACACGGAGCTAATGAAGTGAAGGACCGGATCTACAAAGGTTGTAATCCCTTTCACTTAGTGTTAAAGTGTTTAACATGCTTGTTTTCGCCTAATCTCTAGTTTAAAGATCCTGCTTTGGGTTGTTCGGCATGGCTAAATTTTAGATCGGGCATGGTTGATGCCTCGTAGAACCTTGTGAGCGTGCCTAGCGACCCTTCAAATAAGACCTTTCCCATTATCATATCGGCCTCTCTAGCCCTCGAGCAAGAGAAAGCCCTTTTAATGGTCTTACAAGATAGGCGGCAAGCTTTCGGCTGGACTATGGCGGACAACGAGGAGATTAGTTCCCTCATAATTGAATATCATATGCATATGATGGATGATGCCAAGTCGATAAAGGATCCACAGAAATATCTTGGGGATAGTGTGGATAGTCAACCTCCTCCTTTAGAAGTTGAACCACCCCCATTTCTTTTAATAAGCTACGAGAATGCCAATATTCTACTGATTGCTGATCATTCCCATTCTCGTTTTAATTCATCATCACCTCCTATCTATTCACTTCCATACTTTCCATACCACCACTTCTATCTTCCCCAATTCTTTTTCGATCGATACAACATATTCTTCCACCAACCGATACTCTATACAGATAAATTTTTCGAATGGCCGGTGTTGACGTTTGGTTTTTGCAAAGTTTGGCAATAATGTTTAACATTGTTTTAATGAAGTTTGGGGGGGCTTTCTTTATATATTTTGGTTTTTCTTTTAACAATGAACAGAAAAAATAAAAACAATTTGTAAATAAATAAACAGGGGAGTGCCGGCATTCTCAACCTTCTTTGTATATCATGACATTGAGGACACTATCAAAGTTAAGTTTGGTGGTATGCTCGGTAAGCCTTCTTTCCTTTGCATTCATTTGTACATATTTTTGCATTTGCATACTTATTTTAAAACCCATAAAAATTGAAAATTTTCAAAAATTATAAAAATTAATGTATTCAATTTTGGCCGTATTTGACTTGAGTTTGACAAATTGGTTAACTAGCTGGGAACAACGAGATCTTAGACTTAGTAAATTAAAAACCCTAAAAATATCCTTTCTTAAAGTTTAACAGTAGAAAGTGTTGGAGATAGTGCCCTCAGAGTCAATTATTGGGTCACAGGCACGTGATTGCAATGATTGAGGGGAGGACCTATCCCGGTAGGACAGTCTTACTCGAGATGATAGTATGCTATCTGGTTTATCTTTATCATCGTGTACTGCTTTAGGTGACCTTACGAGTCGCTATTACACGTTGATAAAGCCCCTAGGATTCTTGCTTGACTTCCAGCAGTATGAGGGCGATCATATAAGTGGGAGCTGGGGTCTATAAGCACATCCTTAAATGGTCCCTAGTCGAGGGAGTTTCGAGACAGGGCATCGATTCTCCACAGTAGACTAGTGTATACAGTCGAGACCCCGACGAGGGACGGTGGCCGGTCTCACAAGCCACTGGTGTCAGTTGGTTCACCTAAGATGTATACAGGTGCTCATTGGGTTATGAGTACACCGGACAGGACTCGCCGGGAACCTGCTAGTTGGGATATACCAGACGTCAGATAGCAGTTCCCAGGTGACATGTGTACAGGTTAGTTCATCGACCTGGGATCGTCATTTGTCTCGTGTGAGTTCCCACTGTACTTTGATTACTACCCTACCACGGCTCAAAGGAGTCGTGCAAACAGGTTTTAGTTGGGTACAGTCCCGAGCCACATGGAGGCAGTGAGCGGATCTGCAGGGGTTCGTCTCTCCCGGTATTGGGGGTGAGGTCGTGCTGTGTCTAGGAGAGCCAGAACATGAAAAGTCCTTGGCCAAGGCAGGAGATTTGCTGGTAGGTATTCCAGTAGTATCTCAGGGTGTTCTGGGCTACACTCCGACACGACTTGTACCGCTTTTGGGGGTCTGACTTTTACCAACCCCCTAGGCCCGCCATGCGATACTCATAGACGAACGGACCGGACTGTACGGATATTGTCACTGACAGGCTCAGTAGGGTGTCAGGATGAGTTCGCTCATCGATGTCCCTTTTGGTCGATAGCTGGTGGCCCGTCACGTATGGCTAATACCTCTGACGTGCTAGTGGTTAAATCCACAGCCATAGTATTGACGAGTCTTTAGAGTCCACCACACAGACAGTTACTCAAGTTTCGGGCGAAACGCTATAGAGGCCGTATGGAGATATGGCAGGGTTCGATCAGATACGTGCGGTATTGCACGGATCGTGATCGGACGACTTTTACTAGCCGGCTTTGGCTTAAGCCGGATTCTAGTTTTAGATAGTGTAGTTTTGTCTCTTTGCATTTGTGTTCAGTGCGAATACAAATGCGGGCATGTATTTGCAGTAGTGGGGTTTTCCTGTAATTTATTACGGGATCGGTTTTCTGAAGTTGCCAGTTTGCATTCCGTTCCGACCGGTTTTCCTTCATTCCTTCTCGGTCGGACTTTCTTGTTGGAGGGTATTAATTGCAAGTTTGCAATTAGCATTTAGTGGAGGGTTTTCTTGCACTTGTGGATTATGATGAGACTTGCTTCATAATCATGATATCCTTTTCTTGTCTATCCTTGCATTTATGATGATGGTTAGTGAAAGGATTGATACTTGATTTTGGTGTGACTCATTTCTCCTTCATTCATTCCCTTTCTTATCTTTTCTTTATTAATTGATTTTATTTCCCACACCCATTTTTCTAATAGGCCGGCCACATTTCCAGCAAGGGTTTTTGATTGATTTTGAGTGGAGAGAGGTTTAATTTTTGGGTGGGTTAATTCCTTCATGATCAATTTCGTGGGCCCCCCCATTAGAAGTGTGCTGGTGATTCTTTTGTGATGGGGGATTAATTTATATAAGGTTGCTTTTGAGCTTAATTGATTCTCCTCCCCACTTCAATTTCCAGTGAGCTAAAAAGTGTTTTGGCCGAGTTCTTTTTCTAGCATGCTCCATTCCTTTTTAGCAAGCATCCATGGAAAATTCTTGTGCTCAAAAATACCTCCATCAATGGCAACTTGAAGAACCCCAAAAGAGACAAGCTTCTACACTATTTCTATAGCAAGCCTTGGACGCGTCGGCTAGCCAACTTCGCGCCCGAGTTGCCTCGGTCAAGAGGCGGGAGCCCGTAAAAGATTCCGGCTACGTGGTGCCCTTTCCGACGAGCGAGGAGGTGACGGAGATTCCGCGGGAGATCGGAGTGGAGACGAAGACCGAAGGACACGGATCGCTTGGTATAGCATCTCTACTCTTTTCCTTTTTGCTAGCTAGCTAGGTTAATGGCCCGATCCGGGTGAAAAGTCCGCGGTGGTGCCGTTTTGCAAAGTTCGCAAAGTTTTTGTTTTCCGCGTTTCCGGCGTCGGGTCGACGGCCGGGGCGCCCCCGCGGGCTTACAATGGTATCAGAGCCAGGCCATTAACCTTCCCTAGCTTGCTCTAGCGCGTTTAGAACTCGATCGAACAAAAACCCGAAAACCGTATTTTTTGTGCACATGTGTTCTCTGTTAAAATTTTTTGAGCTCCTAAAATTTTTCTGGTGATTGCAGAGACATGTACAACAAATTATAAGAATTCTGGGAAAATACGATCCACTGATTCCTCACTTCGACCGCGGAAGCGCGGCGGATAAGAGGAATCGTGGCACCATATTTTCCCAGTAAGCTTATGAGTTGGAAATAGGGCTTTTGGGATATTTTCTTTGGGCCCAGATTTTCTATTAGTGCTACAGTACTGCTTGGGGCCCACTTTGATAAATTTGTTCGATCGGATATTTTAAACATGCTAGTTCACAGTATTTACTTTATATCTGCGACCGTGAATGTCATTCGATCGGTAAATCCCGTCTAACTGCTATAGCCCGGTTAGACGGATTTGCTAACGTGACTTTCACGTTGATGTTCTGTGATTGTACTATGTTGTTGCGGATCGGTCGTGGGGGATAGCCTGGTTGCAGTGGTAGTACAGTTCTGTTGTATTATGTACATTTGATATTGCGGGGCGAGCGTCCGACATGTGGACTGCCGTCACTGCCTGTTTGTATTATTATTTTGGGGCACGACCTGGTTGCGGTCGATGTACCCGTTGTATGTATATTTTACTTTCTGTACTAGGATTACCCCGCGGAGGGGTGCACGGATAGCCGGATTCTAGAGGGCAACAAGCCCGCATCTCATGGCATTAAGACGGAGGGGGCTTCACTCTAGAATTGGCGGGCTATTCGCCGCACTCGTAGGGGGTATAGGGTTGACCCAGGAGGGGTGCCCAAGTTACCGGATTCCGTGAAGTGCTGGGTGGTCCATTCACGTTGCTGAAGGGGGCTGCCTCGCTTCAGCTTTTGGCGGGTGACTTGCCGCGCCCGTAGGGGTCTAGGTTTTCATTGCACAGGCTATCCACACGACCAGGGGAACGTCGGGTTTCAGTAGCGGCTCTGTGAAACCCGGGGATCCCAGATATCTGTATTGATCTGTGTTGCTATACATTTCTGTGTTGCTATACATTTCTGTGTTGCTTTTTATCACGCCATGAGCGAAAATTATATATTATATATATATTTATAGATGTTGTATATGTTTTTCATCCGCGCTAGTCCAGTCCCCGCTCTGTCGTTAGTTAGCTAACCTAACGGGTGATGACGGGACCCAGTGGCGAATGCGGATGGCATATACGTACGTCAGTATATTTTCGTTCTTTGTGGTGTGATCAATTGATGGGACTGCATTGATTCGGATCAATGCAAGTTAAACAAACCTAATCTGATGTTGTTGGAACACTTTTTCAAAAAGCTGTTATTGCAAGGACGTTCACTTTTGTTTTGCACCGTGGTATTCAGTTGGAATATCCTGCTCCTCAGTCGACGAGGCAAGGGCCGAGATCCCTTCACCGGGAGTGACCCCTTGGACAAAAGTTTGCGTCAGGGCAGTAACTTCACTATAGCCGATTACTTTTGCTTTGCATCGTGGTATTCATTTGGAATATCCTGCACCTCATTCTACGGGGAAAGAGCCGAGATCCCTTCACCGGGAGTGACCTCTTTAGTAAAGGTTTTCGTCACTATATTTTCTAAAAAGCTATCCGTTCCTTCAACGATATCAAGTTCATTACGTTAAAGGTTTTCGCCAGAAACCATTCGTAGCCCTCCGTCGTTTCATATGGATGGTCAATAGTATTCAAGCTGTGTATGTTGGCCAAAGTCAAGGCACAGTGTTTGGTAGCTGTTGGGTATTCATATGCAGCATAGATAGATGCGTTGATTTGGGACAGTCGTACTGCCATTTTGGCCAAAGTCAAGGGTAGGTACGGGTGGGTTCAAATTAACCAGGAAAATGACGGGTAAAACTTGACATGTGACTTATGATATGTTGGCCAAAGTCAAGGTCATAAGAGCATGGGGCAGAAATCCACATCGGGAGTTTCAAAAGTACTGAAACTTGCCAGATATGCGCATACCTTCTGGAGTGTGATAACGTGAGCGGATTCCGTCACGTTATCTTGCGATGAGAGTTGGATCCCGATTCCCACTGATGAGTTGGTTTACTCCTCGGGTTATCCCGGCTAATTCTTCTTTCAGGTTTGGGGAAGAATTTGACGTTACAGTGGGAGGTTTCCAGATTAGATAAATTGGTAACCATTCTGATCTAGGTTAGAGTGCACGCTGAGTGTTTCTTTTCTCTCTCTCTTTGGCAGCGACCATTGACCCGACCCTAGACTATGACTCAGTGACCAAGTAGACCGAACCTTCTTAACATTGGCTTTTGGATTGTCAGAGTTGCAGACCTCTTTGCCACTCCTACTTTTACCCTTTTCTCCGGGACACCCCGTATTACTGTGAACGTCCACTTCCATTGGACAAAACCATCGCATGGTTATATACGAACTCGAAGGAATTCGAGGATGGTTTCCGGTTCTGGAGAAAACGAATAGGACTATTCAGTTGTCTTTTCCTTTTACCTTCTCTCAGGTTGCGAGTACTCCTTGGTTTAGGAGTAGTACACCTATTACGCAAATTGGATAGTCTTCTTCCAGACGTTAGGCTGGTGCCGACCGGTAGGGAATGAAGAAAACCAATTAGCCTAAACGGTGTACAGAAGGTATTAAGTTCAGACAAAGCAAGGGATTAGTAAGAGGGCAAAGTAAATTGCGACTGCTATTCACGACCTAACCATGTACTTCTTTGTCAATCCTAAATCACCTATGAATTAAGTACATTCGGTTGTCTTTTATCCTCACCTTCTCTCGCATTGCGAGTGCTCCTAGGACTAGGACAGTACACCCATTATGCTTATTGGATAGTCTTCTTCCAAACCATAGGCTGGTGCCGAACGGTAGGGAAGGAAGAAAACCATTTGGCCTAAAGGGGTGTACAGAAGGTAATGACTAAAGACATGTAAAGGGATTTGGAGAGGTGGCAAAGAATTATACAGTTATAGTTGTGAATCTGGATACTGGAAGATGCATTACTAAGAATACCAGGATACCCCATCGAAACATCTCAATGTTTCAGTTTCACTGTGTACTGTTAAATGAAACCTGATTTCCCGATTAGATACTTACTCCAGGGTATGTATTTACCAGGTATGAGTCTCACATCTGTATGGTTTTACAGATGATGAAGGGGAGTAAGTTATTGGGAATTAGGTGACCATCCTCATTATATCGGGATTCGTTAGAATTGGTGATATTTGAGGAAGCCACCTGGGTTGTTTGCCGGTCGGCAAATATTTGGTTTTGAATATCCGTTGTTGTGCACCAATTTCAAATTGATATATCCGTACGTCTATTTTTATAGAGTGAGATATACTTTTCGAAATTATGTCTATGACATTTACCTATACCAGTGGATGGTTAGGTAAGGAGCATTGAACAACGGTGTAATTCTTCTTAACCAAAAGTACAGTTTTCAACCTACGACACACAGTGAATGAGTTGTTAGACTCAGCGGACTTATACAGAGTATTGTATATTGTCCAGTGTCCATTAGGACAGAGGGGTTGGTCCTCGTACTATATTCTGTTTACTTTTAACTTCTCTAGTTCTTAGACATGTGTTTCGTAGAAACACAGGGTCTAAGTTTAGAGGAGTTATAGGTATAAGAATACAGTAGAGAACCAGGTATCGCAAGTATCGGGATTCTTCAAGGTGATCGAAGATGTAGATACTTGTGTATGGTATTCAGTTGATAGTAATGATTAAGAGAACTTGCTTCTTTACTCATAATTGGAAGTACTCCTAAGTTGAGTAACGCTGATCGGCCTCTCTTCCATTTACTTGACATGCGCTGGAGACAGCTGCATGATTTGAATCTGGTTCAATTAAATCAGTGCCTCTGTTTCTTGGATATAGAACAGTTCATATCTTGACATTGTTAAGATACGGGGAGTTGTCCGGCTTATGCTTGAAACCAGACTCTGGAAAACTCAAGGCACGTTTCAGTAATGGCTGTTTGTGGGTTGACCCGGGCTATGACGAGGGTTGATTTTCTACCATCTGGAAGATCAATAGTGATATTGTTCTTGACTCGCCACAATTTTTAAAGAAATGGATTTTTTCAGAAAACAGTAGTGGGAGTATGGTAGAACTGGAAGTGATTCCAGAACCACAAACGATTACTGAAGATTTCATAAGAACCTAAAGATTCAATCTGGTTTGACATTCCATTGACCACTCCGCAGATAAGGTGGGTAACCTCAGGCACCCGAGAGGTACTTCGGTATGCTCAAGGACGGTGGCAGGGAGGTTCTTGTTTACCCAGACTTGCCATTGCTGTTGTTCCAGGCTGCGAGACCCGGCGGGAGGATGAGTATAGCGTCGTTCTAAACTTGCTTTAGAAGCGTACGTGTATATGACTCTGCCAGAGGGTTTTCGTAGTCAGTGGGAGCAGCGGAAGCATTGGTGGACATCAGGCTTATGTCTATTTATAGACTAAAGCAGATATAGCGGAGATAGATCATCTATTTCTGATGTGACAGTCATAGGTTTGACTTCATCAGAATAGGGGATGGATCTGTTAAGAAGGTAGTAGGGTGTGATGTCCTGGTATTTGATGACATACACAGAGTAGGAAGTGATATTCCTATACTACGATCGGTTATACTTTGGTCGTCACACAGTAGTTTCTCCACATAGGACTTGGATATTATATCAGACATTCTGGTTACTAGATCTATGATTTTAGATCTAGATTTGGGTGGTTTCCCAATCTGGGTACTTTGACCGCATTCTATGAGTATTTAGAATGGACGACTCCTGGCACGGTAGTATACCTGCAGGTGATGGAGTCACCCTCTCTAAAGGTGTCTTGCAGACTAAAGGGGAGAGGGATGCGCATGATTGGCATATCACTTGCTTAGACAATTGAGTCAATCATGAGATGTCAAGTACCACACCAGATGTTGCTCTTGCAGTAGGTGCAATAAGTTGATATTGATCCAATCCTGGAGAAACAGTCGGAAGCAGTTTTAGAACACAAGTTGATGTTCTAAGGAATTGATAACGACAGCCTCCTTTAGGAGACGGTTATCATTCCAGGCTTCCAAGGTGACATGGATGGCAGAGTGGCTGTCAGAGTTATAGTTTTTCCCTCTGACGAGGGGCAGTATTTTGGACAGGTGGTCCAGGTGGAAACTGAGGGAAGGCATGGCGCAGGATACTGAATAAGTTCAGTTGACGATACAGTCTAAGAAGTTTGGATTTGGAGTTCACTTATGAGCTAGGTCCCATCAGACATCCAGACATTCTAGGACAGGTATTGCTCATTTCGGGAGATAGTTTTCTCTACGAACATGAGATATAGAGAGACATAGAAAGAAACATCAAAGTGGATCCACTCACTGAGGCTATTCCTCGAACGCAATAGTTTCGCAAACGAGCTTTGTGAGACTGACTAGTAGAGGAGTTGGGTGTTCGGTATCACACGGGCTGTGAGTATGCGACATCGCAATAATTAGCCTCGAGTGCAAGTGGGAGATTGTTGGAGATAGTGCCCTCAGAGTCAATTATTGGGTCACAGGCACGTGATTGCAATGATTGAGGGGAGGACCTATCCCGGTAGGACAGTCTTACTCGAGATGATAGTATGCTATCTGGTTTATCTTTATCATCGTGTACTGCTTTAGGTGACCTTACGAGTCGCTATTACACGTTGATAAAGCCCCTAGGATTCTTGCTTGACTTCCAGCAGTATGAGGGCGATCATATAAGTGGGAGCTGGGGTCTATAAGCACATCCTTAAATGGTCCCTAGTCGAGGGAGTTTCGAGACAGGGCATCGATTCTCCACAGTAGACTAGTGTATACAGTCGAGACCCCGACGAGGGTCGGTGGCCGGTCTCACAAGCCACTGGTGTCAGTTGGTTCACCTAAGATGTATACAGGTGCTCATTGGGTTATGAGTACACCGGACAGGACTCGCCGGGAACCTGCTAGTTGGGATATACCAGACGTCAGATAGCAGTTCCCAGGTGACATGTGTACAGGTTAGTTCATCGACCTGGGATCGTCATTTGTCTCGTGTGAGTTCCCACTGTACTTTGATTACTACCCTACCACGGCTCAAAGGAGTCGTGCAAACAGGTTTTAGTTGGGTACAGTCCCGAGCCACATGGAGGCAGTGAGCGGATCTGCAGGGGTTCGTCTCTCCCGGTATTGGGGGTGAGGTCGTGCTGTGTCTAGGAGAGCCAGAACATGAAAAGTCCTTGGCCAAGGCAGGAGATTTGCTGGTAGGTATTCCAGTAGTATCTCAGGGTGTTCTGGGCTACACTCCGACACGACTTGTACCGCTTTTGGGGGTCTGACTTTTACCAACCCCCTAGGCCCGCCATGCGATACTCATAGACGAACTGACCGGACTGTACGGATATTGTCACTGACAGGCTCAGTAGGGTGTCAGGATGAGTTCGCTCATCGACGTCCCTTTTGGTCGATAGCTGGTGTCCCGTCACGTATGGCTAATACCTCTGACGTGCTAGTGGTTAAATCCACAGCCATAGTATTGACGAGTCTTTAGAGTCCACCACACAGACAGTTACTCAAGTTTCGGGCGAAACGCTATAGAGGCCGTATGGAGATATGGCAGGGTTCGATCAGATACGTGCGGTATTGCACGGATCGTGATCGGACGACTTTTACTAGCCGGCTTTGGCTTAAGCCGGATTCTAGTTTTAGATAGTGTAGTTTTGTCTCTTTGCATTTGTGTTCAGTGCGAATACAAATGCGGGCATGTATTTGCAGTAGTGGGGTTTTCCTGTAATTTATTACGGGATCGGTTTTCTGAAGTTGCCAGTTTGCATTCCGTTCCGACCGGTTTTCCTTCATTCCTTCTCGGTCGGACTTTCTTGTTGGAGGGTGTTAATTGCAAGTTTGCAATTAGCATTTTGTGGAGGGTTTTCTTGCACTTGTGGATTATGATGAGACTTGCTTCATAATCATGATATCCTTTTCTTGTCTATCCTTGCATTTATGATGATGGTTAGTGAAAGGATTGATACTTGATTTTGGTGTGACTCATTTCTCCTTCATTCATTCCTTTTCTTATCTTTTCTTTATTAATTGATTTTATTTCCCACACCCATTTTTCTAATGGGCCGGCCACATTTCCAGCAAGGGTTTTTGATTGATTTTGAGTGGAGAGAGGTTTAATTTTTGGGTGGGTTAATTCCTTCATGATCAATTTCGTGGGCCCCCCCATTAGAAGTGTGCTGGTGATTCTTTTGTGATGAGGGATTAATTTATATAAGGTTGCTTTTGAGCTTAATTGATTCTCCTCCCCACTTCAATTTCCAGTGAGCTAAAAAGTGTTTTGGCCGAGTTCTTTTTCTAGCATGCTCCATTCCTTTTTAGCAAGCATCCATGGAAAATTCTTGTGCTCAAAAATACCTCCATCAATGGCAACTTGAAGAACCCCAAAAGAGACAAGCTTCTACACTATTTCTATAGCAAGCCTTGGACGCGTCGGCTAGCCAACTTCGCGCCCGAGTTGCCTCGGTCAAGAGGCGGGAGCCCGTAAAAGATTCCGGCTACGTGGTGCCCTTTCCGACGAGCGAGGAGGTGACGGAGATTCCGCGGGAGATCGGAGTGGAGACGAAGACCGAAGGACACGGATCGCTTGGTATAGCATCTCTACTCTTTTCCTTTTTGCTAGCTAGCTAGGTTAATGGCCCGATCCGGGTGAAAAGTCCGCGGTGGTGCCGTTTTGCAAAGTTCGCAAAGTTTTTGTTTTCCGCGTTTCCGGCGTCGGGTCGACGGCCGGGGCGCCCCCGCGGGCTTACAGAAAGTATATGTCTTTGTAGTTTATTTAGAAATGGGCAAATTTTGAGTTCACTTCTTGGGCTAAGTCAAAACAAAGGAAAAGTATTGATATTTTTATTAGAGTATAAGTTTGAAAAATAATTCCTAGCTTAAGTCTAGATTCAGAAAATGTATACCCTACAAATTGCACAATCACGCACCTTGAAACTTGGAATAGTAGAAGAGACCTTGAAATGCTCTTGTCTAAAGTCCTTAGTACGAAGAAAATAAAAAATACAAGTGTGAATAAAGAAAAAAAATGAACACTGGTTTTTGTGATTACTTAAGGCTGCAAAAATAGAAAAAAAATTTAGCGAGGGTGCTTCATCACCTAGTGCCTTAAACCAACTGGTTTGGGAGTCACTGCTAAAGCCTTGGGTGTTGCAAGACTAGGAATTACGCTTTATTGTGCAAGCACATCTTGTAATCGGTTGTTGGTACCTCAAGAAGTATTAACGGTCGCATGAAGGATGTGTAAGCAAAATTCATTTAAATTCACCTATTAAGAAGTGCTTTGGACAACGGACAAGAATATGATTGCTTGATTTGAATTTCCAAGTGTAGGGGTGATATACACACACACATTGGGATATATGATTGTAGTTTAGATGAGAGAAAGGAGTGAAGAATATAACTTGTATCTTTAATTGAGTTGATAAAAATTCCTAAGTGGAGATGGAACCCTAAAAGGAAAACTTAGGAAATGCCGAAAGCTAAGCAAGTCTATAAAACATATATAATCTTAAGTTAAATAATGAGGAAGTGTGAAGAATATGGGTGGATAATTTACGAGTCGAAGATAATAGAATTCCTTGTTAGAAAACCTAATTGGAAAATTAAAGTCGAAAAGCCGAATTGGTTGGATTTTATGGGTAGTATCCGCTGAAAACCCTCAGGGGACAACACTCCTCCTACTAGGGACACCTTGAGGTTTAACGGCTTGTTGCATGTGCTCAGTGCAATCGCGTTTCCCTGCGAAAGTGAGGTTAGGTTTTTGTCGAGAATAAAACTAAGTTTGCGCGAGGACGAGCAAAAGATAAGTTTGGGGGTATTTGTTCATACGATAATATTGCATTATCATATTCCCCATTCTTATGTATTTTACAAATAAACAGGTGCTTTTGAGCCATGTCTGCTACATAGTACAGGTTACAGGTTCTTGGGAGAAAAACAGTGAAAAAGATAAAAGACGATGTAAAAGTGAGACTTTGACCAACAAACAGAAGGATCTTGATCAAGCCTATATAAAGATCAGTTCACAAAGTACAAAGCAACGCAAGGTCCAAGATTTCGTCTCGAAGCAACGGTAAAAGTCCACTACAATTCACTGTGAAGATCTGGAGAAGACCTAGAAGCCAAATTGAGAAAAGAACCAAAGAAATAGGAAGCCCAAAAAGCCCAAAGTCATCAGAAGAAAAATGAAGAAACAAGCTTCCTATTGGGCCGCGGAACCGCGGCCGAACCCTTGCTGCGACTGCGGTTACGCGGCCATCTAGAGCCCGGACTAGGTAAAAATTTTACCATAACTCAGAGGCGGAGCGGATCGTTGACTAGGTCTTTTCTTAGGGGGTATTTTTGTAATAGCAAATGTTCGAATCAATTGTAACCTAGGGTTTCTATGAATCTATAAATAGAACCCTAAAAACCTCTTTTGAGGTGTGCCTCTTTTCATTTCATCTATTCAGATATGTACTGTGTTGATGTTTGGAGAGTGCCATCAATAAAAATTAGTAAGTTTCTTTATTTTCTTTGCCTTAGTTTACTTTAATTTAGAATGTCTTTAAATTCCCTAATGAGCGAGTAGTCTCCTCGCTTGTTAGGGTTAGCTTTAGGGAAAGGTTTGAGATATGAGATCTCTCACCCCTTTCTTGCCCCATCGCACATAATAATTAGAACTCCATGCATACACGCACACACCGCTCCCTGCGGCACCTTACCCCTCGAGGTAACGGTGATACCGTAGTATAAAAGACAGGTTGCGCGTGTTTTCCATGGAGGTTAGGGTAAGGATCGATAAAGGAAGGACAAGAACCTATAGGAAGAAACATCTTCCCAAATGATTCTAATCCACTTTATTGATAATTATCATAACACCTAATAGATCTATAATAAGGCATTGAAAGCGGTGAGGAAACCTCTAATCTCTCAACTTCCCCTAAACCTAACCCTAACAAGACTGAGATCTAGATAATCTTAGTATAAATTAATTTAGCTTTTAGAGATAATCATTCAGACACCCATCAGAATTAACTCGTTAGAGCGACTAGGAAAACACAAAATCCCTGTGGACCGACCCGTTCTCACCGGCTAGCTACCAAGCGACGCCGTTCTTGATTGCGGTAACTTATATTTCTGATCGTAAAATTCCATATAAATCAGTGGACGATCCGTATTCATTAACGAGCTACATCGACACCGTTAATTGATTGCGGTTACAAATTCTTTGGTTGTGATTATATTTTCAAAACACGATCCAAAATTTAGATCAATAAAATGGCGCCGTTGCCGAGGATGTGTGCTAATTTGTCCGTTTTTGCAATTTGAGTTGAAAAATTTTATTATTCCGTCAGAATTTTTAGATCAAAATCGCATCAAGCGCTTAACGATTAGTTATGAATTTTGCAAGGGAATCTGGAATCATTGGAGTAAAGGGAAAAATATTCAGATCATCTTAGGAAGTCCGGTGATGTAACAGGAGAAGCTGGAAAAAAATTTGTTCACAGATCTTGCAAAAAGACCAAGGATCCGCGGCTATAAGAACGATTTCACGGCGGAAACGCGGCGAGATAGAGGCTTCAGTGCTCCATTTTTCTCAGGTCCACTTCCTACTTTCTTTTCTCCTCCCTACTCTTGTCCAATAACTATTTTCTGCAGGGTTCTTTGCAAAAATTCGCAGCGCCGTAAAAAGAAATTGTTGTGTATTTTGATATTGGTTGTTTGCATATTTTAATATGGAAATTAAGGGGCAAAGACCAAATTCATATTAGGTAGGGATTTCATTACCCTTCCTAAGCCCCAAAAATCACAAAACTTGCATCCGCATTACCCTCATTAACTAAAAAAGATCTAGACAAGACTCTAAGGATTGTCGCACTCATTTAGGACAGAAAGAGGTCGTGGGTAATCTATTGCTTATCCGCGTTTCTTTTGTGGTGTCTAAGGAAAGTGTGTCTAAGGAAAGTGGTTACTTAATTAGGCCCGCTGCTTACGTAGTGAAGAACCTCCCACTTACCTGGCAGTTACCTGGCCACAGGAAGGATAAAGAGGCAGTAGAGGATCCATCTTGCGATTTGTCTTCTGGAAGTCTAGGAGCAGTCTAGTGACTTGACCTAGGTGACCATTAGATCTAGGGTTGCTTATGCATATTTTGTGTGTGATTCTTCAAAATCCGTTTTTCAAAAACAAACACCAATCCACATTTTCTCTAATTATCACTTACGCTACCACTTGTGCTAAACCATTTAGTGCATGCTCGGCTGGACACGGGATTCTAGCGCCCGTCTTGTCCGCGTTCCTCCTATCGACTCCGAAGTCGGTATTTCTACATCTACTTTTTCTTCACCCACTACCACACCCACTTTGATGGACGAATCTCCATCGAAATTCTTTAACACTACTCTGCCACCGTCTGCAGGTGCGCAGAATCCGCCCCGCATCTCTCTCCAAGAGTGATGCTACCCTATTCGAGGTCCTCTTTCTACCTGTCATACCATTCCACCAGCCAATGGGGAAAATTTCGAAATCAAACCTCACTACATCAATCTTTAACCCAAATATCACGGTCTCGAGTCTGAAGACGCATGCGTTTTTATCACCAAATTTTAAAACGTATGCGCTATGATGGGTACTTCACAGCTTTCTATGGATGCTATCCGTCTACGTCTTCTCCCGTTCACTTTGTGCGATTTAGCCGAGAAGTGGCTTTATAACACAGCTGCACATTCTATTTCAAACTGGGATGATTTCTTCATAGCTTTCCTTAAGAAATTCTACCCCAATCATAAGACAACCCGAGTCCGTAGCGAAATAAATCAATTTACCCAACTTCCCAATGAACAATTTTGGAAGTGTTTTGAACGCTTCAAGGATCTGTTAGTTCAATGTCCTTATCATGGAATCCCCCGATGGGATCTGTGCAGAATTGTATATGTGGGCTTTAATCCTACAACAAAACATATGCTTGAATCCATGTGTCAAGGCAACTTCATGTCTAAAGACGATGGTGAAGCTTGGAGATTTTTAGAAGATTTCGCTGGAAAAACTTTACAGTGGGAGAGTGTAAGTCAACCATCGTCTAGGGGTGGTATTCATCAACTTGATGTTTCCATAAGAGTTAGAGCTAAAATGGTAGCAATGCAAAAGAAACTCGAAGCTATGGAACACAAATTTTTATTAGCCTCCCTAAATCAGATGACACTCCCCAAAACTGTCTGTGGATGCTATTCTGATCCATCACATCTGACGGAAGAATGTCCATTGAATTCTACGTTTCAAGGTCAAGAGCACCCTAATGCTGCTTTTCAGCAACGACATAGAAACGATCCTTATTCTTCCACTTATAATCAGGTTGGAGGAATCACCCTAATTTTTCTTGTAACCAACACCAAACTCAAAACACGGTTCCAAACTAAAACAACTTTCAAAACGGCCCTCCACAACAACAGCAACCACTACAACTGAGTCAGCACCCCTATCAATCACAAAATTTTCAAAATCCGGTCAACACTTCTGCACCGTATAATAATTCTTTGCAATTAGCCGGTACTAATAACTCCTCTTCACTCGAACAAACCATGAATTTGCTTTTGAAAAATTTCATGCAAGTTTCGGCTGAGATGAAGTCTTCTGTCGATGACATAAAGAAGAACTCCGCCTCCCAAAGCGAGAATATTAAATCGATGGAAGCACAAATTGCACGATTGAATTTCGAGTTGAGTGCTAGAGAGAAAGGGAAACTTCCAGCTCAACCCCTACCTAATCCTGGCTACTTATACAATATGAATGCAATTACAACGTTGAGATCTGGAAGAGTGCTGAATAATCAAGTCGGTGAAGAGATTGATAATAATGATGAATTAATCAATAACACCCCGACGTTCACTTCCACTTTTCCTTCCACTTCCACATCCACTTCTACTTCTGATCCTACTTTGTCTACCCCACTATTTTCTTCCGAGCCTATTCTCTCTTTTCCTCAAGGCTCGAACCCTCAGCATATTTCTTCTAGTCCACCAAAGACGATCCCTACTTCTATTCTGGGATCTGTTCCACACACACAACCTTCTCCAATATTGGACCCAGCTCTTATTGCTAAAGCACCTTATCCGAATCGGTTAAGGGGAAACAAATCGAGTCCACATATGGAGAAGATTATAGAAATGTTTCAACAGGTTAACATCAATATCCATCTCCTAGATGTTATTCAAGAAGTTCCGTCTTATGCGAAAATTCTTAAGGACTTGTGCACTAGGAAGATGAAGACTCAAGTGCCCAAAAAGGTATTCATGACAAATAATGTTAGCACTGCTTTTACCCTACAGTTACCAAAGAAACGTAAGGACTCTGGATATCCTGCAATATTGATTTCTATTAGGGGTAAAAACATTAACCGTGCTCTACTTGAAATTAGCACAAGTGTTAACCTTCTTCCATATTCTGTTTATGAGCAGTTAGGGATTGGAGAGTTGAAACCAGCTCATTGCACTCTCCAAATGGCAGACCGATCAATCACCAAAACTAGGGTTGAACTGGAGGATATGTTGATAAAAGTAGGGGAATTTATATTCCATGTGGACTTTATTGTTCTCGATACACAACCTGTAGCGAACCCAAGGAACCAAATTCCGGTGATTCTTAGTCGACCTTTCCTAGCCACTTCCAATGCTATCATAAATTGTCGAAACGGTTCTATGACCCTATCCTTCGGGAAGATGTCAATTGAGCTGAACATTTATAAGATTGGAAGTCAGCCGTCTGAACCCTCTTCTCGCATTCTTGATGTCTGTTCTGTCCATGAGATAGCTTCTGAAAGCTGCAAGGTTGATGAACTTTGCTTTGATGATCTCGAAGACATTAGCACATCATTGTTTGATCTTGCACATCATAGTAAGGACACTTCTTCCACTCTTGAGTCTGAACCTTTTGACTCTTCACTTTTCGAGTCTGTATCCTTTGCAGGCTACGAGTTTCTTCGTGAATCTGAATATCATTCGCTTACCCCACCTTCTATTGTTTCTCCACCAGTGTTAGATCTCAAATTGTTACCTTCTCACCTTAAACATGCATATTTAGGTGAGAATGAGTCTTTACCTGTGATCATATCAGCTTCTCTAGCCTTAGAGCAAAAGAATACTCTTTTGACGGTATTGAGATCTAATAGGCAGGCTTTTGGTTGGACTATGGCTGATATCAAAGGGATTAGTCTCTTGATTATTGAACATCATATATATCTGATAGATGAATCCAAGCCAACCTGAGAACCACAGAGACGGTTAAACCCCGTAATGAAGGATACGGTAAAGAAAGAAATCGTCAAATGCCTTGACAGTGGTATCATTTACCCAATCCCTGATAGCCAATGGGTAAGTCCAATTCATGTAGTCCCTAAGAAATCTGGCATCATAGTCATAACAAATGAGGCAAATGAGTTAATCCAGACACATGCTCAAACTGGATGGCATGTATGTACTGATTATAGAAAACTCAATGCTGCAACGAGGAAAGACCACTTTCCTCTACCTTTCATTGACCAGATGCTAGAACGCTTAGCTGGACGTGAATACTATTGTTTCATGGACGGATACTCTGGCAATAACCGGGTCGCTATTGCCGAAAAGGATCAAGACAAAACCACATTTACTTGTCATTTTGGTACTTTTTCTTATAGACGCATGCCCTTTGGGTTATGTAATGCTCCCGCTACATTTCAGTGGTGTATGATGGGGATATTCTCGGACATGGTCGAGAATTTTCTGGAGATTTTCATGGACGATTTCTCGATATTCGGAGATTCTTTTGATGACTGCCTATCTCATCTTGACGCAGTTCTTACTCGTTGTAAAGATAAGAACTTAACCTTGAATTGGGGGAAATGCCATTTTATGGTCGAAGAGGGAATTGTGCTTGGACAAGTTATTTCACGGAAAGGAATTGAGGTTGACAGAGCTAAAATAGATTTCATTCAAAACCTTCCTCATCCCAAATGCGTCAAAGATATATGATCTTTTCTTGGCCATGCAGGCTTTTATCGGAGATTCATGAAGGATTTTAGCAAAATTGCTAGACCCTTAACTCTTCTCTTGGCCAAGAACACAATCTTTCACTTTGACTCGGATTGTGAGGCTGCATTTGACTCACTTAAAAACTCTCTCACTACAGCCCCGTTCTATCATCTCCAGATTGGAACCACCCATTTGAGCTTATGTGTGATGGATCAGATTTTGCAGTTGGTAAATTCTTAGGACAACATATTGAAAAGATGCCATATGTGATTTATTATGCAATCAAGACCCTGAATGATGCTCAAATTAATTATACAACTACCGAAAAGGAACTTTTGGCAGTTGTATTTGCATTAGAAAAATGCAGGCCTTATTTGATTGGCTCACCAATTGTTGTGTACACTGACCACTCCGCCTTGAAATGTCTTTTGGCGAAGAAGGATGCTAAAGGTAGGTTAATACGTTGGATCCTTCTATTACAAGAATTTGATCTTGTTATTCGAGATAAGAAAGGATGTGAAAACGTAGTAGCCGACCATCTTTCGCGCATCTCTTCTTCACCTGTGACCCTGCAAATTAATGACTCTTTTCCGGATGAACAGCTCTTAAATGTATCCGACGAATCTTAGTTCGTGGATATTGTGAATTATATTGCAACAGGACTTATTCCCCACGAATGGTCGAAACAGGACAAACATCGATTTCTATCTCAAGTAAAACACTTTTACTGGGATAAACCCTATTTGTTTAAGTATTGGCCTAACAAGATCATTCGCAGATGTGTCCCCAATGATGAATTCAAGAGCATTCTATCTTTCTGTCATAATCAGGCATGTGGAAGTCACTTTGGTCCTCGAAAGTCGGTGGAGAAGGTTTTGCAATGCGGTTTTTACTGGACGACCTTATTCAAAGATACATTTGATCATTACAAAACCTGTCGACAGTGTCAACACATGGGTAGGATTTCTCGGAGAAATGAGATGTCACTTCAACCGATCTTGGTGGTTGAAATTTTCGACGTTTGGGGTATTGATTTTATGGGTCCTTTTCCCAACTTCTTTGGGAATTTGTACATATTGCTTGCGGTTGATTACGTCTCGAAATGGGTGGAAGCTATTCCTTGTCGCACTAATGACAACAAGATTGTTATTAAGTTCCTTAAAGAAAATATCTTTTCGCGATTTGGACACCCTCGCGCTATCATTAGCAATAACGGGATGCATTTATGTAATCGGTCTTTCGAGACTTTGATGCGGAAATATGAAATCAACCACAAACTTTCGACACCCTATCATCCCAAACCAGCGGGCAAGATGAGATTTCCAACAGGCTAATCAAACAAATTTTGGAGAAAACAGTTTCTAAAAATCGAAAAGATTGGTCAACTAAATTGACGGATTCTCTTTGGGCATTCCATACTGATTTTAAAACTGATCTCGGTATGTCTCCTAATCGTCTAGCGTTTGGTAAGGCTTGCCACCTTCCGGTCGAGATTGAACACAAAGCATTGTGGGCGATTAAAGAACTTAAATTTGACTTAAATCAAGGCTGCAACTTTCGGAAGCTGTAATTAAACGAGCTACGCGAACTCCGCGATGAAGTTTACAATAATGCTGTAATTGTAAAGAACCGGACTAAGGTATTTCACGATAAAAACATTTTGAGAAAAACTTTTACAACAGGTGAACAAGTCCTTCTTTATGATTCACGTCTCCATCTTCATGCGGGTAAGCTAAAATCTCGGTGGAAAGGACCTTTTGTTGTGCGGTATCTATACCCGCACGGGGCAATTGAGGTTGAAAATGTTGAAAATGATACAATTTTCGAAGTAAATGGACATAGATTAAAACCGTATTTTTCCACTGACCCACGGAGGAGCTCCTGTTTTTACAGGAGCTGCTTTATCATGACTAAAATTCCACCGTCTCATCTCCATATCTTGAAAAATACTGTATCATCCTTTGAATGGAGGTGAGTGATACGAATAAGTTTAGGAGAGATTTTCACATCCATATATCTTTGTCCCCATTAATAAATTTTTCCTTCCAAGCTTACAGGTTTCTGAGATTTAACAGATGGCAACAGTAAGGACACTGTTGTAAATAAAGTTTGGGGGAGGTTTGTGCTTATTTACGCATAACTTTGCATTATATTTTGCATAAGCACAAAACATATAAAAAAAATTCTTTTATAATAAAAGATTAGAAGTGAAAAATTACATTTAAAACATTGGAAAAGTTTAAGAAACCCAAGAAAATTATATGTTTTCTTAGAGGAACTAGTAATAAGCAGTTGTGAGTCGTTGTCCCAAGAGTTAGTAAGATGAAGGAAGTCACTAATCTGAGAATAAAAATAAGTCTGAAAAATATTTCCTATTCTAGAAGCCAAACATTTGAATGTTGATACCCTACTATACGCATGTACACACGTCTTGAAGCTTGGGATAGTAGAGGATACCTTGAAATGCTCTTGTTTAAAAGCCAAAGTACGTAGAAAATAATAAATGAAGTATAAAAGATAAAATGGTGAAGAAAAATGAACACTGGTTTTGTAATCACCAAGGCAGCATAAAAAAAATATAGCGATGGTGCTTCATCACCTAGTGCCTTAGACCAACTGGTTTGGGAGTCACTGCTAAGCCTTAGTTGTTGCAAGGCGAGAAAAATACTATTTACGCCTAATCAGCAAGCACATGAGTAATCGGTCGGTTAGTACCTCAAGAAGTATTAACGGTCGCATGAAAGATGTGTGAGCAATTCCATCCAAAATATTCACCGACTAAAAAGTACTGAGGTAGATGGACAAGAGTATGATAGCTTGAAATGAATTCTCCGAGTGTAGGGATGTCTTTTACACACACGTAAGGGTATATGATCAATGTTTGGATGAAAGGTAGGGATGAAGAATAAAGGCGATGTTTGATTGAGGGACGGTGTGATTTCTAACATCTTTTCATGTCTATTAAGATAGGGCTCATGACAACTTAAAAGCTAGTGTAGTTGGAAATTCTGATTTTCAAAGTCTTTCTTTTACAATTCTTATCTTTATATGTAACTTTCACAGTCTTCCTTTTATTATAGGATTTTGTGGGTGCAATCCGCTGAAAACCCTTAGGAGACAACACTCCTCCTACTAGGGACACCTAGAGGTTTAAAAGCTTGTTGCACGTGCTCAGTGTAATCGTGTTTGCCTATGAAAGTGTGCTAGTTAATTTTTTTTTTCTTAATAAAATTTTCTCCTTCTCTGGAATAAAAGATGTTTACTCGAGATGACCAAAATTAAGTTTGAGGGAATTTGTTCGGTCGAAAATATTGCATTCTTAACAAATCAATTTCCCTACTCTTCTTAATCATCTAAGGGTGTTTATTATAAATATAACATGGATTACAAATTCATCTGGAAAATACAAAATACCACGTGTTATATATATATATATAATCGATACTATGGAGGGAAATTGTGTGTTTATTACTTTACGCGTGATATTGTATATCTCAACACTTTTTATCAAGATTTTGTACAGAAAATTATTCAGGTCAAAGAACTGGAATCCCCAATTTGCTGATAAAACGCAGCAAGTCAAAGACTTCAAATCTGGCAGAGATTCAAAAGAGATTAAATGATTCCAGACATCAAAAGAAGACCCAAATACAAACACCAGAAGACCTCATGAAAATGATGCAAAGATCTCCTCAAATGGCCGCGGAACCACGGCCGATCCAGCCCGATCCGCCGCGGATCCGCGGCCAAGTGGAGTCGTCGGCGGTTGAAAATTCTCCAGATCCTTCTCTATAACCGCGTAGCTTCCTCAAGACGCTTCATATACACGTGGTTTCTTCTGGAAGGCTCTGCATAGCTACCAAGCTTTTGAAGGAAGCTTAAGGGGAGGCTATAAAATGGGTTCTAGATCTATTTTTTGCGGTTACTCATTATTACACAATTGAGCCACAATTACAATTCAATTCAAGTTGAGTAACACAACTTGAGATCCAATCCAAATCCAATCAAAATCAAGATCCATTGAGAGCAAAATCAAGCGACAATCGAAGATCCTATATCGCAACACCGATCGTCATCAAGAGCAAGAGATCTGCATCCGATCCACGACTCACGGCGATCAAGCCACGCAAAGATCGACGAAAAATTCAATTTCAAAGGAGCGATAGAGAGCTAGTCTTGTAAACTTGAATTGAGAGGTGTAATTTGAAAAAGATTTAATAAAGATGATAATTGTAATTCTCGCTTTTTTTACATTCTTACATTATTAAATTGTTCATTCTTGATTCTTTAATTTTCATGATGCGTGAGTGAAATCTACGCTTGTAAAGGACTCGAGAGAATCGGTAGATCTAATGTTGATGAAATCCTAAACTAATCTTAAGTCTTATGAGGATTGTGAATTTTAGGAAAAAGAATCATCTATGACCTAGTTTGGAGTGAGATCACCTTCTTGATAATTTCGTTGCAAATTAGGGATCAAATGATTGATGATTTTCTCTGCTAGAGGCTAGATTTGAATGATGATCAATGAAAAGACAAGGGATAGTGAAGGAGAAACGCTAGTTTCTTCAATAGATCTATAATCTTTATTCATCGTCATCGATCTAGCTACAATTCATCAATAGATAAGATTCGTAATTTTTAGTATTCATCATTGCTACTAATTAGATCGATTCCTACAAGCTATTCTTCATATTCTTGATAATTCAATTTGATTTTGGACACTTTCTTGATTTCTAATTCTTGATCATATTCTTGATTTTCTTGAAATGACAACTCGATTAAATCTCGAATTACGTTCTTGAATTTTCTTTTATATTTTCTTTCAATTCATATAAAACAAGATCGAATAAAACACGCATCTCAGTGGACGATCCGTATTTATTAACGAGCTACATGGACACCGTTAATTGATTGCGGTTACAAATTCTTTGGTTGTGATTATATTTTCAAAATACGATCCGAAATTTAGGTCAATCAAGATTCCAATTGTTGTAGTTTTTCACTTTCTTTTCTGCGACCATAAGTGTAATATTTGGTGTATCGCCGGTTTTGTTACTATATGTCAACGACAATTGGGATACGCATATTTACTTACGTTGATGACATGTGATGTTATGTGTTGCTGTAATATACTATATTGGATCGTCGTGTTTTGAATAGCCGGGGTTTTTTTTATGTGAGATGAGAGTTTTTCATTTTCATTCATGTAATAGCTTGTATATAATATTCTTTTATTGGGGCACTTCCGGGTTGAGGATGATGTCACCATTGATGTATATTATTTACTTTTCCGCATTAGGATAGACCTAAAGCGGGGAGCACAAGTAACCGGGTTCTAGGGTCCAGTGGGAGACCATCTTGAGGAGTCGAGACCGGGTCTCCTAAATCTAGAATTGGGAGGGTTGCTTGCCGCTCTCGTAGGGGTCTAGGGATGTGGGTTTGGCTATTCATCGCGACCGTGGAATCCGCGTTTTTATTGGCTTAATTTAAAACTCGGAATTCCTAGTATATCCAATATTTCATATGTGATTCTTCTGCTGCTGATATTTTTTGATGTGATCACTTGATATGTTCTGAGATAATGCCTATATTATATATATGATATATAATAACTATTGCTGGTTTTGTTTCTTCTGTGATGCTTAGGAAGCATAATTGATGGGACTTCATTAATGAAATTAATTAAATAAAAGAAACCTAAAGATATTGTAAAAACTTGTTTTAAAAACTGGTAGCTCTAGTTCTTGCTTTGCATAGCGGTATTCCTTGTAGAATATCCAGCACCATATTCGATAAGGAAAGATCCGAGATCCCTTCACCGGAGAGTCACCACTTTAGCGAAACCGGCAGATGCTACAACCCACTCGGTTTGTCTTTTGATTGCTTCTATAGTTTTTGCTTTGCATAGTGGTATTTGTGAAATATCCTGCACCTCATTCGATAAAGAGAGAGCCGAGATCCCTTCACCGGGAGTGATCTCTTTAGCAAAACTAGTAAAAGCCTAAAAAACACTCCTTTTCAAAATCACTCAATTCTACAACGATATCAAGTTCATTACGCAAATGGTTTTTATAAAAACCTTTCATAGCCCTCCGTCATTTTAGATAAGTACTACTTAGTATTCGTGCTACGTTTGTTGACCATGTTAAGGCGTAGTGTGCCGTAGCTGATTAGTGCTTATCTGCATAAGCGTATGATGCGATTGGATTAGGGTAGTCGTACGACTTTGTTGACCTTGTTAAGGGTCGTGCGGGTGGGTTTAATTCAATCTGGAAATGACGGGTTGAACTTGGCTAGCGCTTATGATTTGTTGACATTGTTAAGGTCATAAGTTGCTAGTGTTAGTGTATATGCCCTAGGGGCCATTATTGTATCATACTAGTTTGTATATTACTTAATGGAAGCTTGGGATATTCACATGTATATAACAGTCTTGCTAAACATGGTAGTATGCTACTTGGTTTTTCTATCTTAATATGTGAGTATACGTATTGATAGAGCTCTTAGGATCTTGCTTGACTACCGGCGTTGTGATGGCAGTCACACTAGTGGGGGCTGGGTAGTCTACAAGCACATCCTTATTCAGGTCCCTAGTCGTAGGATTATCGAGACAGGGCATCGATACTCCGGAGTAGACTAGTGTGTACGCTTCTCATCCCAGTTGGGAAGATGGTCTGTCCCACAGCCGTCAGTACGTCGTACTGGAGATAGTATGCAGGTGCTCGTTGGGTTAAGGGTACACCGGACAGGACTCACAAAAAACTGTTGGATGGTTTTATACCAATCGTCAGTGAACAGTTCCCAGGTGACATGAGTACAGCATAGTCCGCAGACTTGATACTGCTACTTCGCCTCGAGTGTGTCCCACTGTTCTTAGATTGCTACCCTACCACGGCTCAAAGGAGTCATGCAAACAGGTAGCAGTTGGGTGCAGTCCCGAGCACTTAGAGGCAGTGGCGGTTAGACAGGATTCGTCTCTCCCGGTATTGGGGGTTGATATCGCGCTGTGTCATAGAGCCATTACGCAAAGTCCCTGGCCAGGGCAAGCGAGATTTGCTGGTAGGTTCCAGTAGTTTCTCAGGGTGTAATGGGCTTCCCTCCGACACGACTTATACCGCTATTAGGGGACTGACGCTTGCCGCCCCCTAGGCCCGATATGCGATAGTCTTAGACGAACGGACCGGACTGTATGGAGATTGTCACATCAGACTCAGTAGGAGTTCGGATGGGTTTCCACATCGGCCTTCTTATCGACATCTACCTGGGGACCGTTACGTACAGCTAGTGCCGCTTGCGGTCTGTGGTTAAACCCACTGCCAGCGTAGTAGTCGAGTCTCTAGAGTCCCACACAGAGAGTTTCCCTACTCCAGGCGAAACGATATAGAGGTCGTATGGTTTTACGACAAAGGGTTCGGACGCGTACGTGTGTTTACACACGTACGTCGTTCGGACAGTTTTTACCAGTCGGCTTTGGTTTAAGCCAGTTACTGGTATCCGGTTATTGGATTTATATAGTCTAAAGTTTTTCCGTAATTTTGCGGAAAGGAGGGGCGTTCTTGTAATTGCGCGAGAAGCTTCTAGAAGGTGGTGACTAAGGAGGTTTGGGTGGCATATACAATGAATGTGATTAGTGAGTCATATGGATGATTCATCCATGTCATTAATGCATCATAAATGCTTAATGACTCATGGAGATGAATCATCACTAGATATTATCAAGCATGGTTGTTAAATTGATTTATTTTCTTTTCTTGATAAAAAGAAATGCTTGATATATATTATGATAACTCATTATTCTCACTTCATTATTATGTTCACCTTCTCTCTCCTCAAGCTCTCCCTCTTCAAACCCTAATCCTCCCCTCTCATGTGTTGAGTACAAGGATTAGTTAGACTTATTAAACCATAACCCTCACTCTATTTCACCTAGCTTCTTTGATTAGCACTTAAAGAAGTTTAGTTGCCTCAAGTTTAGAGGCTAAGCTTGGAGTAAAGCTCTCGGGTGGATCGTCTACTACTTCGAGAAGGCCGAGGAGGAGGTGGAGTTCGCAAAGACGAAGGACACGATTCGATAGGTATAATCCCTAAACATAGTAGTATAGAACTTCTATGTTTGTTGTTAGTTATCGTTTAGCTTCGATTCAAGCGGTTAGTCGATGTTTATACTTTAAACAAGTTCGTTTTTAAAATTTCCGCCTCCCCACAAGTACTGGGGTGTTGTACATCGACTTACAGTGGTATCAGAGCCTCGCTAAACAATAAATAACTTTCTTGCAAATTTGTATGAATTTCGAACGAAAAAAACGAAACCGGAAAAGCCCGAAATCATGAGTTTCTGTCGATTTTTAAATGAAGTCCAAAAATTTTTCACGGAGGTTCAGAAAGCTTTAAAAGACAGTAGAAGAACACCCAAGAAAATTGGGCCCCTGAATCGCCTAAAGCGCCGCGGAACCGCGGCGGATCCTACCGATCCGCCGCGATTCCGCCGCCGAGTTGGCGATTCAGGAACCCAATTTTCCTGTGTTGCTTCTCTGTGATATTTGGTATTTTCTGGAATATTTTAGTTTTGCTCAGGTTTCAGATTTACAGAGAAGTATTGGAGCAAAATTAAAAGTGTTTAATCGATCGAAATTATACAGTATTTGCTTGTTGGATTATATCTGTGTTTGTATAATGTGTTCGTAAACCTCCCCTAACTGCTAGTATGTCGGTTGGTAGGGGGTTGCACATTTCTGTAATGGTTTTTACTGTTTGTGGATATGAACTGTGTTGGACTGTTGTGATATTTAGCCGGGGTTATGTGATGGGTTGTTATTTAATTCATTTGATGTAAATGTAATTTGTTGTAATATTATTTTGCGGGGCACATCCAGGTTGCGGTTGTAGCCACCGTTGTAATATTTCATTTTACTGTTTTTGCTCCTAGGACAGACCCAAGGTGGGGTGCACAAACTGCCGGGCGGGTAGTTTGCCGTAACCGTTGGGGTCTTGGGTAGGGTAATGGCTATTCATCACAACTGTGTAATCCGTCTTTTGTTGCAGGCTCAAAACAAACACGGATTGCTTGCAAATCCAATAAAGTTCATCTGTGATCTGGAATGCCTATTATTGCATCTGACGAATGTACAATATCTATATATGATAGCTATTTAGACGTCACTTATGTTTTACATCCGCGCTAGCCCAGCCCCCGCTCTGTCGTTAGTTAAGTAACCTAACGGGTGATGACGGGACCCCATGGCGAATGCGGATGGCATAAGAGGACGTTGTATTTTTCATTGTTTTCTGCAATGATAGGTTAATGATGGGACGCATTATTTAAAATGCAAAGAAAATAAACCAAAAAGTTTAATCGTTGGAACAATTTAAAAGAAACCACTCGGTTAATTTTAAAAACAGATATTTTTAAATGCGGAGCTTTAACCACTGCTTTTAAAAGCTATCAGGTTCCTTCGGTTATATCAAGTTCACTACGTTCACGGTTTCGCCAAAACCATTCGTAGCCCTCCGTCATTTCATTTGGGTATTCAGTAGTATTCAAGCTATGCATTTTGGCCAAAGTCAAGGCATAGTGTTTGGTAGCTGCTGGGTTTTCATTTGTTGCATAAGATAGATGAGTTGGTTTGGGACAGTCGTATTATCATTTGACCAAAGTTAGGGGTATATACGGATGGGTTCAAATTGACAAGATAATGACGGGTAGAACTTGACATGTGACTTATGACATTTTGACCAAAGCCAAGGTCATAAGAGCATGGGGCAAAAAACAAATATCGAGAATTTCTAAAGAAACTGAAATTTGCAAAGAGATGCATACCATTTGGAGTTTGATGAATGTTGGTAGCATTCCTTCAACATTATCATACGATGATATTTGGATCCCGATCCTAGTGTGAGTATATGCTACTTATCAAGATATTCGTCACTTAACGATCAATGCTATAAACCAAGTAGGTGTCAAGAAAAGTGTCAGCGGGGTTACGCCCCCAGAGAAAAGAGGTTCTTTAATTAAGGAACTTCGCGAAAGCGTTGGAAAACCTCCCTCGAAGTATCGACACTAGCCTGGCTGAACGGTTAAGCAAGAATTGTACAGTGAGAATAGTCCTGGCTAATTCTTCTTTTATGGTTTGAGGAAGGATTCGAGAAACAGTGGGAGCCATCCAGTTTAGATAAACTAAAAACCACTCTAAACTTGCAAGAGCATCATGCTAAAGAGTTTTCTTCTCTCTCTCCTAATTACAGCGACCCTGAAAATGACTGGACTTAAGTTACTTTTAGAGAAAAATATACTGACAGGGCCAAACTATAAAGATTGGCTGCGGAATGTCAAAATGGCTTTGACCTATGACAAATTGGGGTACGTCCTCACCGCTACGGCACCTGCTGTCCCTGGTCCCAAATCCAGCAATGCGGATAAGGAAATCCGCAAAACCTGGGATTTAGATTGCGCGAAAGCCAAGTGCATCGTGCTTGCCTCGATGAACAATGAACATCAGAGGAGGCACGAGGATATGGACCTAGATGGCATATTTCTCCATACAAAGGAACTTTATGGAGAGCAATCTCGTATAGCAAGATACGAGACCTCTAAGAACTTGTTTCGAGCGAGGTTGGCTGTCGGATCATCGGTAGGAGAACATGTCCTAAAGATGATCGGCTATATTGAAGAGCTCGCAGACCTTGGGACGACTTTGGATAATGAGCTCTATACAGACCTTATTCTCCAGTCCCTTCCTTCCACCTACGCCCAGTTTATCCTGAACTTCAACATTCAAAGAAAAGAAGTTGAACTTCCGGAACTCCTGAACATGTTAAGGAGTGCAGAGGGCACCTTGCAGAAAGCAAGGGAAACACCCGCTATGTTTGTTAGCGGTGCATCTTCTTCCGGGTCCAAGGCTAGGGCCAAAGGAAGGAAGAAGAAGGCCGCCACCAAACCTAGAGGAGGTGTTAGTAAGGTGGGAGGGGAGGGAAAGAAAAAGTTTGCGGTACCGGTAGTAGGCCAGGATGAGTGCTTCCATTGTCACAGGAAAGGGCACCGGAAAAAGGATTGCAAGGCGTGGAACGCCAAGAACCAGGAACCGAAGCAAGCTGTGGCTTCGACTTCAGGTGTGTTTGTAATTGAGAATTGTCTGTCGATCAACTCTACTTCCTGGGTATTGGATACCGGATCAGGATCTCATATTTGCAATTCATTGCAGGCACTGAGAAACCGTAGAGTGCTGAAGGAAGGTGATATGACCCTAAAGGTTGCTAACGGAGCTAGCGTGGGAGCTGCGTCCGTCGGGGATTATCGCCTAGGATTGACGAGTGGACACATTTTGGTTTTACATAACTGTTTTTTTGTACCAAGCTTAACGTGTAATATCATATCAGTTTCCTTGTTATCAAATAAAGGTTATGATTTCACGTTTGTAAGAGATGTTGTTAACATCCACCTTAATCATGGTTTGATTGGGTCCGGTACACTAAATAACGGTATATCTGTTTTAAACCAACTCCAAATTTTCAATGTCCAGAACACACTTAAAAGAAAGTCTCCAGATTTAAATAAAGCTTTCTTATGGCATTGTAGACTGGGTCACATCAATGAGAGAAGGTTGACTAAGTTGCATAGAGAAGGATATTTAGACTCGTTCGAATATCAAACTTATGACACTTGTCAATCTTGTCTCAAAGGAAAGATGACAAAGACTCCATTCACTGGACAAGGAGTAAGAGCGAGCGAGCTCTTAGGACTCATACACAGCGATGTATGTGGTCCATTGTCTACACATGCAAGAGGTTGTTTTTCCTATTTCATTACTTTCACGGATGATTACTCAAGATACGGATTCATTTATCTGATGAAACATAAATCCGAGGCTTTTGAGAAATTCCAAGAGTATAAGAATGAAGTAGAAAACCAAACCGGCAAAAGTATCAAGACACTTAGATCTGATCGAGGTGGTGAATACTTGAGTGCCGAGTTCCTAGGTTACCTAAAAGAGAAAGGAATTCTCTCTCAGCTTACTCCTCCATACACTCCACAGCATAACGGTGTATCGGAGAGACGGAATCGAACCCTATTGGATATGGTATAATCCATGATGAGTAATGCTGAGTTACCGCGATCTTTTTGGGGTTATGCGCTAGAATCAGTAGCATATCTTCTGAACAGGGCTCCTACCAAGACTGTGCCGACCACTCCATATCAGATGTGGACTGGGAAGAAACCCCATCTTCAGCATATGAAGATTTGGGGATGTCCAGCTTTTGTTAAAAAGCAGCATGTGGACAAACTCGAGGCGCGATCAGTAAAATGTATGTTTGTGGGATATCCAAAGAACTCCAAGGGATATTATTTCAATTACGCAGAGGAACAAAAGGTTTTTGTTTCTCGTAATGCCCATTTTCTAGAACATCAGTTTTTAGAAAAGGAATCAAGTGGGAGCGAAATAGAACTGGAAGAAATTCCAGAACCACAAACTAATACTGAAAGTTTGGTAGAACCGGTAGTTCAAGAAGAACAGGACATTCCCGCACCCCTCCGCAGGAGTAGTAGGCCGTCTCATCCGCCTGAGAGATACTACGGTTTTCTCATAGATGGGGATAGAGAGGATTGCATCATAGATGATGATGAACCTACTGACTTCCAACAGGCCATCCAGAGCGGCGACTCGGTACGATGGCTAGATGCAATGCGGACCGAAATGGAGTCTATGTACACCAACAAAGTATGGACTTTGGACTTTGCTCCAGATGGGGTAAAACCCATAGAATGCAAATGGATCTTCAAGAAAAAGATTGGTGTAGATGGACAGGTGGAAACCTATAAGGCTAGACTTGTTGCAAAGGGTTTTCGTCAAAGACCTAGTTTGGACTATGACGAAACTTTTTCTCCAGTGGCTATGCTCAAATCCATTCGGGTCCTTCTTGCTATTGCTGCCTTCCATGATTATGAAATCTGGCAGATGGACGTAAAGACGGCTTTTCTGAATGGAAATTTAGAAGAATGCGTCTATATGGATCAGCTAGAGGGTTTCAATCAGAGTGGGAGCAGCGGGAAAGTATGCAAGCTGCTTAAGTCCATTTATGGACTAAAGCAGGCATCGCGGAGTTGGAACATCTGTTTTGATGAGACAGTCAAAGAAAATGACTTTATCAAAAATCCAGATGAACCTTGCATATATAGTAAAGTTGTAGCAAGAAGTGTCGTATTCCTCGTCTTGTACGTGGATGACATTCTATTGATAGGAAATGACATTCCTATGCTACAATCTGTCATAGGATTCTTGTCACACAGGTTCTCCATGAAAGACCTGGGTGATGCCTCTTACATTCTGGGGATCCGGATCTATCGTGATAGATCCAAGAGGATGTTGGGACTTTCGCAGTCCAGGTATATCGACACTGTACTGAAAAGATTCAGTATGGAAGATTCTAAGTGCGGTAATCTACCGGCTTGTCACGGAATCACCCTCTCCAAAGAGATGTCTCCCAAGACTGATTTGGAAAGGGAACGCATGTCTATTATACCCTACGCTTCTGCGGTAGGCTCTATAATGTATGCGATGTTGTACACCAAACCAGATGTAGTTTACGCACTGAGCGTGGTAAGCCGGTATCAGTCAGACCCAAGGGAGAAGCTCTGGATAGCAGTAAAGAACATTCTCAAGTACCTGAGAAGGACTAAGGAGATGTTCTTGGTTTACGGCGGAAAAGACCTCAGGTTGGAGGCCTTTGCTGATTCCGGCTTCCAGAGTGATAAGGACGATTCCAAGTCCATATAGGGTTATGTCTTTACCCTCAATGGAGGGGCGGTGTGCTGGAAGAGCTCCAAGCAGAACACCGTTGCTGACTCGACTATGGAAGCGGAGAATATAGCTGCTTGCGATGCCGCAAAACAAGCAGTCTGGATGAAGAAGTTCCTAACAGAACTTCAGGTGGTTTTAACCATAGTTCATCCAATACCTCTGTATTGCGACAACAACGGAGCTATAGCTTTAGCGAAGGAACCAAGGTCCCATCAGAAGTCCAGACACATCTTAAGGCGGTATCACCTGATCAGGGAGATCATTGATCGTCAGGAGATCGAGGTACGGAGAGTTGCTTCTGAAGAGAACATTGCTGATCCATTCAAGAAGGCCCTACCTCAGATTCAGTTCGAGAGGCTACTCGAGATCATCGATCTTCGATATGCCAGTACATGGCCCTAGTGCAAGTGGGAGATTGTTAGTGTATATGCCCTAGGGGCCATTATTGTATCATACTAGTTTGTATATTACTTAATGGAAGCTTGGGATATTCACATGTATATAACAGTCTTGCTAAACATGGTAGTATGCTACTTGGTTTTTCTATCTTAATATGTGAGTATACGTATTGATAGAGCTCTTAGGATCTTGCTTGACTACCGGCGTTGTGATGGCAGTCACACTAGTGGGGGCTGGGCAGTCTACAAGCACATCCTTATTCAGGTCCCTAGTCGTAGGATTATTGAGACAGGGCATCGATACTCCGGAGTAGACTAGTGTGTACGCTTCTCATCCCAGTTGGGGAGATAGTCTGTCCCACAGCCGTCAGTACGTCGTACTGGAGATAGTATGCAGGTGCTCGTTGGGTTACGGGTACACCGGACAGGACTCACAGGGAACTGTTGGATGGTTTTATACCAGTCGTCAGTGAACAGTTCCCAAGTGACATGAGTACAGCATAGTCCGCAGACTTGATACTGCTACTTCGCCTCGAGTGTGTCCCACTGTTCTTAGATTGCTACCCTACCACGGCTCAAAGGAGTCGTGCAAATAGGTAGCAGTTGGGTGCAGTCCCGAGCACTTGGAGGCAGTGGCGGTTAGACAGGATTCGTCTCTCCCGGTATTGGGGGTCGATATCGCGCTGTGTCAGAGAGCCATTACGCAAAGTCCCTGGCCAGGGCAAGCGAGATTTGCTGGTAGGTTCCAGTAGTTTCTCAGGGTGTAATGGGCTTCCCTCCGACACGACTTATACCGCTATTAGGAGACTGACGCTTGCCGCCCCCCTAGGCCCGATATGCGATAGTCTTAGACGAACGGACCGGACTGTATGGAGATTGTCACATCAGACTCAGTAGGAGTTCGGATGGGTTTCCTCATCGGCCTTCTTATCGACATCTACTTGGGGACCGTTACGTACAGCTAGTGCCGCTTGCGGTCTGTGGTTAAACCCACTGCCAGCTAGTAGTCGAGTCTCTAGAGTCCCACACAGAGAGTTTCCCTACTCCAGGCGAAACGATATAGAGGTCGTATGGTTTTACGACAAAGGGTTCGGACGCGTACGTGTGTTTACACACGTACGTCATTCGGATAGTTTTTACCAGTCGGCTTTGGTTTAAGCCAGTTACTGGTATCCGGTTATTGGATTTATACAGTCTAAAGTTTTTCCGTATTTTTGCGGAAAGGAGGGGCGTTCTCGTAATTGCGCGAGAAGCTTCTAGAAGGTGGTGACTAAGGAGGTTTGGGTGGCATATATAATGAATGTGATTAGTGAGTCATATGGATGATTCATCCATGTCATTAATGCATCATAAATGCTTAATGACTCATGGAGATGAATCATCACTAGATATTATCAAGCATGGTTGTTAAATTGATTTATTTTCTTTTCTTGATAAAAAGAAATGCTTGATATATATTATGATAACTCATTATTCTCACTTCATTATTATGTTCACCTTCTCTCTCCTCAAGCTCTCCCTCTTCAAACCCTAATCCTCCCCTCTCATGTGTTGAGTACAAGGATTAGTTAGACTTATTAAACCATAACCCTCACTCTATTTCACCTAGCTTCTTTGATTAGCACTTAAAGAAGTTTAGTTGCCTCAAGTTTAGAGGCTAAGCTTGGTGTAAAGCTCTCGGGTGGATCGTCTACTACTTCGAGAAGGCCGAGGAGGAGGTGGAGTTCGCATAGACGAAGGACACGATTCGATAGGTATAATCCCTAAACATAGTAGTATAGAACTTCTATGTTTGTTGTTAGTTATCGTTTAGCTTCGATTCAAGCGGTTAGTCGATGTTTATACTTTAAACAAGTTCGTTTTTAAAATTTCCGCCTCCCCACAAGTACTAGGGTGTTGTACATCGACTTACAGCTAGGGGCAAAATATTATCGGGAATTTCAAGTGTTGAAATTTGTAATGAGACTGCAAACCTTCTGTGAGATAGTTGGATCCCGATACCCACTGCGAGTAAGAGTTACTCCTAGGAGTGTTTTGCACATTACAATTAGTGTAGGGTTACTAGGAACTCTCATAAGGTTCTACAAGGCATCAACCATGCCCGATTTAAATTTTAGACGTGCCGAACAACCCTAACCAAGATCTTAGACTAGAGATTAGGCGAAACATATAGCAAGTTAACAACTTTACTTCTAAGAGTTAGGGATTACAACCTTTGTAGTCCGGTTCTTCGCATCATAAGCTCCGTGTTGAGGTCCCTTCGCTGCGATCATCATGTTCCCGGACCTTAGAGAGCCTCCACGAAGAGAAAGATGCATACTTGCTTCCGATCTTCGATAACAAAGATGATCTACCTTGAAGTTTCTTTAACACAAGATCTCACTTACTAATGAAGTGAACACCCTAATCTAATTGGCAAGAATAGATTAGGATGATGAAGTAGGAATTTAGCTCTCATTTGTTTTCTTAATCTAACTCATTTTCATCACTTCATAAAAAGCTAGAAAGCTTTTCATGCAAATAGGAAGAAGAAGATGAATTACTTTGTGATGAATAATGAATCCGTAGTGAGGTTAGAAATGCAACCATGGGTTAAGTATGATAACTTAACCCATGTAGAGAATGAACCATGGTTAAAGGGTTGGGTTAGGTTGAACAAATATCTACAAAAATATCATAACAAATATCTTTGCTTAAAACAAAAGCAAAGCTTCTAGAAGCTACTAGAAAGAATCAACCCAAATCAAACCCTAACTATGTTTAATCTCCACTAATCATATTGCATTTATAACCACAACATGTTACAATATTATATATCACATATACAATATTTATTGTAACAAAATAAAATAATACAATTAACATATATTGCATATATATCAATGTATTACCCGAGTGAGAAAAAGAATCTTTTTGTGAGCTTATATTAGTTAATGTAATTTAATATATCAAATATATAATCATACATTAAATAATCGAATCAACACTTGATCTGATAATCCGGCTATTTCATAAATAACCGACTAATATAATCTGTATCAGTTCATCGAATCAACACTTGATCCGATGACCCGGCTATATCACATATACCCAGCCGATATCCCATATCGCGAGAATCTAATACGGTATCACATACACATATTGTTCTTTGTCCCGCACATATCATATATGTGCTCCTACTCCGTTTTTTCTGAGCTAGGAAACCTCTGTGTAACCCTCTAAAGAATCGTCAATACGCTGGCAGTAGGTGATGATCATATCAAACACCTACAAGCTGCAAGTGGTCAGCTAAACGTAACAGCCACCCAGGTATTGAGCGATCAGAAGATCAACAAGCAAGCTTGTACTTTCTCCCGTGAATCCAATCAGCAACACTCCCGTACAGTCCGGTTTCTTCGTCTGATATGTCGCATATCTCGCCTAGGGGTGGAAAACGCCAGACCCAAGTAGCTTGATAAGTCGTGTCGATATGAGGTCTATAACAGTTCAAGAAACTACTGATAACACTTACCAGTAAATCTCAGCAACCGTGGCCAAGGATTTCCAGTTATAGCCAATCGAACATAGCGCAACATCAACTCCCTATACCGGGAGAGACGAAACCCCTCCTATCACTCATTACCTCCATGTGATTCGAGACTGTACCCAAAAGCCACCTTTTTGGATGCCCTCTTGGACGTGGTATGATGGAAATCAAAGCATAGTGGGAATCACACAAGACTCTATGACGATCTCGGGTCTACAGACTAACCTGTACCAGTGTCACAAGAGAACTGCCATCTGACGTGAGGTATAATACCATCTGGGAGTTCTCGGCGAGTCAGTCCAGTGTACCCAGTCTCCACTGAGCACCCGTATACCTTCTTTGATGTCAAACACCAATGGATATAAGATCATCCATCGCCCATCATATGGGTCAAGAAGCGCATACGCTAGTCTTCTCTGGAGTATTGATTCCCTGTCTTGGTACTCCCACAACTAGGAAGATTTGAAGGATGTACTTCGAGACTACACTGTCCTCACTAGTATGATCTGCATCATAGTCCTGGTAGTCAAGTACTATTCCTAAGGGCTTTATCAACATGTGACATAGAGACAATCAGAGTACATGTTAAGATAAAGAGTAACCAGATAGCATACTATCATGTTGAGCAAAAAAGTCCTCCCTATATATGTCCAAGCATCCACTACAATATACAACGTATGTACAGTAATGGCCTCTAGGGTATACATATAACTAACTATTAGCCGATCAAGTAGGTGTCTAGAAAGGTGTTAACGGGGTTACGCCCCTGAGAAAACGAGGTTTATTCTAATTAGGTCCGTGCAAAAGCACGTGGAACCTCCCTCAAAGTACCGACACTGGCCTGGCCGAAAGATTGGCGAACTTGTAGAGTGTAATTAATCCCGGCTAGTCTTACCTTTTAGGGTTTGAAGGATGATTTGGTAAAAACAGTGGGAGCCATCCTGATTAGATAAAATAATAACCAATTTGATCTTGCAAGAGCGCACGTAGTGTGTTTTCTTTTCTCTCTCTCCTGGTAGCGACCATGTCACGCCTTGATCAAGATAATAATATGGATACATTGACCGAACCTGCTTATTCTACTGAGCTAGGGAACGTTGGTTCCGCTCTATCTTATAATTGTTATAAGTCCGAGCAGGATATAGGGGAATATCCGGATTCCTTTTCCACCCAATCGAAGAAAGTGAATGCCGAGGCATCTTTTTCGGGTGTGTTCATTACCAAGAATTGTTTCTCAGTATTCTCTACGTCCTGGGTATGTGATACCGGATCAGGATCCCACATATGTAATATGTTACATGGGCTACAGATAGCTAGAGAACTGGGAATGGGTGATATGTCTCTAAGTGTAGAGAATGGTGCAAGTGTTGCAGCCAAATCAGTTGGCAAATATCACCTTTTATTAATACATTGATTCTGAACGAATGTTATTACATACCGAACCTGATATACAACATTACATCGGTTTCTTTAATGAGTTAAAGAATGATATAATTCTTTATTGGAGGATAATGTTGTGAACATTTTCCTGAATCAAGAGTGTAGGGTTCCTAGGCACTCTAGTTAAGTCTCACAAGTGATCAAACATGCACAAATAAAATTTTACGGGTGCCTACAAACCCGACTACGGATCGTTTACTAGATATTTAGGCGAAACATGTAAACTAGTTTACATTTTTAACTAAGGGAACAGATATACAACCTTTGTAGATCCGGTCCACCACCTCCACGGCTCCGCAACGAAGTCCTCTCGCTGTCCAAGTGAACTCCCGGGCTCTAGCGTCGGCTTCGTCGAAGAATAAGCGAGCTAGGTCGTCAATATCCATGCCGAAGATGATCTACGTCGAGGCATCGCTAGATCAAGCTCCACCTTCACCAAACCTTGAAAATTTATGAAGGAAACACACTCTACTACTTGGCAAGAGGTAGAGGATGAAGAAATAGGAAGTGGGTAGACTTTAGTTTTGGATTTCTCACTTGATTTGGCTAGTTGCCATTGAAGTAGAAAGCTTTTCTTCATGTTGAAGAAGATGAAGAAGAAGAAGAAGATATGATAAGATTATTAAAAAAGAAAATAAAAAATAATACTTATCATGACTTCAACCATGGTTTAGTGTAGAGATTTAACCAAGGTTTAGATGAGTGGTTAGGGTTAGAGAAAAGACAAGAATGTTGGACTTAGTCAAGGTTTCAAGAAGCTTCAAAGAAAAGGACAAACTAAGCCACCATTTCATTTTCTCTTTATCTTTTCCAAAACAATAATAAAAGGATAAAAAGAGAAAAGAAACCCTAACCATTCAATAAACATGGTTTAATCTTTACACAAACCCAAAAGAGCAAGTATCATCAAACATGATACAATCTTGTGCACAAAAGTATATCACATATACAATGTGCACAAACCAAGTGAGTTAATCCATTTAAAGTGAACCATTACTAGTTAATGCAAAGTAATATATCAAATATATAATTATACATTAAATCATTAAATCAACACTTGATTCAATGATCCGGTTATATCGCATATAACCGGCTAGTATCCAATGTATCGTCTTATCGAATCAATCCTTGATTCGATAACTAGGTTATATCGCATACAACCATTCGACACATTCATCGCGAGAATGAAATACGGTATCACATACACGCATTATTCTCGGTTCCGCACATATCTCATATGCGCTCCTATTTCGTTTCGCTTGAGCCAGGAAACCTCTGTGTAGGACTCTAAAGACTCGTCAATACGCCGGCAGCAGATGATGATCATATCAAACATCCACAAGCCGCAAGCGGTCTGTTAAACGTAACGGCCACCCGGGTATTGAGCGATCAGAAGATCGACGAGTAAGCCCGCTCACACTCCTGCGAATCCGACCAGTAACACTACCGTATAGTCCGGTCTGTTCGTCTGATATGTCGCATATCTCGCCTAGGGGTGGTAAACGTCAGACCCGAATAGCTCGATAAGTCATGCCGACGTAGGGTCCATAACATTCGTGAAACTACTGATAACACTTACCAGTATATCACTGCAACCCTGGCCAGGGATTTCTTGTTATGGCCAGTCGAGCATAGCACAACATCAACCCCCAATACCGGGAGAGACGAATCCCCTCCTATCGCTCATTGCATCCATGTGAATCGGGACTGTACCCAAAAACCACCTGTTTGCATGACTCAGTAGAGCCGTGGTAGGGTGGAAATCAAAGCACAGTGGGAGACACACAAGACTCTGTGACGATCTCGGGTCAACAGACTAAGCTGTACCAGTGTCACCAGAGAACTGCCATCTGACGTGAGGTATAATACCATCTGGGAGTTCTCAGCGAGTCCGTTCAGTGTACCCAGTCTCCACTGAGCACCCGCATACCATCTTCGATGTCAAACACCAATGGATATGGGATCATCCATCGCCCATCGTATGGGTCGAGAAGATATGCGCTAGTCTACTCTGGAATATCGATGCCCCGTCTCGATATTCCCTCGACTAGGAACATTTCAAGGATGTACTCATGGACTACCCAGGCCCCACTAGTATGATCTACATCATAGTCCTGGAAGTCGAGTACACATCCTATGGGCTTTATCAACATGTAATCAGAGAGACAGAAAGTATACATGTTAAGATAAAGTGCAACCAGATAGCGTACTATCATGTCGAGCAAGAAAGTCCTACCTATATATGTCCCAGCATCCACTACAATATACATCCAATGTACAGTAATGGCCTCTAGGGCATACATATAACTAACAATCTCCCATTTGCACTAGGGCCATCTGTAGCAGTGGTTGCAGTATCACATACTCAACCATCCCCTAAAGGTCTCTCTTTCGGAAAAGGCCTTCGTGAGTGGATCCGCCGTGTCGTCCTCTGAGTCTTCTCTCCTATCCTCGATCACCCTGGAGATCAACTATCTCCATGATCAGGTGATGCTGCCTCAGAATTTGTCTGGGTCACTGATGGGACCAGGGTTCCAGGGCCGAAGCCACACTTCCATTGTCATACAATGGCAGGAACCTAGTTCATCTTATGAACCAATATACACCCAAACTTTCTCTTTGGTAGTATCTTTAATAGCGATGTTACCAGCCTTTATCGTCTAGTTTGCCTCGGTATCTAGCTTGGAACTCTTCCAACATACCGTCCCTCTACTAAGGGTAAAGACAATGCCCGTGACTGACATTCAGTCATTTTTATCACCCTGGAACTCTTCCAGTGATTCCCCCAGGATCGATTGATACCATCTCACTGCATCTAGTGAGAATCCTAACATCCAATTACATCTATCTCATAGATGAAAACTCAGGATTTAGGAGGTATCACTTTGATCCTATTTGGGGAATCCTAGTGATAATAGGAGATTGACCGATCGTAGTATAGGAAACTCTTTTCCTATCAAGAGTATGTTGTCCACGTAAAATACGAAGATGACCACCTTACTCTCTACTACCCATTTGTATATACAAGGTTCGTCTACCATTTTGATGAAGTCAACTTCTTTGACTAATCCATCAAAACAGATGTTCCAACTCCGCGATGCCTGCTTCATTATGTAAAGCAACTTGCACACGTTTCCGCTGCTCCTACTGTTTACGAAGACCTCTGGCTGTGTTCTTATAGACGTTCTCTTCTAAATCAGTATTTAGAAAAACAGTCATGGCACCCAGCCGCCAGATATCGTAGTCATGGTATGTAGCCGTGGTAAGTAGGATCTGGATAGACTTAAGCATAGCTACTGGAAAAAGGTTTCATCATTATCCATGCCTGGTCGATGACGAAAAACTTTAACAAGTTTAGCTTTGAAAGTCTCAACTTTTCCATCTAAACCAAGTAATCTTCTCAAGATATACTTGCTCCTGATGGGGATTTAACCCTTCAGATATAGCAGCTAAAGTCCATACTTTGCTGGTGTATATGGATTCCATCTCAGATCGCTAAGCATCCAGCCATTCTTACAGAGTCCCTACTCTCGATGGCCTGCTCGAAAATAGTTGGGTCATCATCTCATGATGCAATCCTTGCTCCCACTGTCATCGAGAAACCGAGGTATCTCTCAGGCGGATGAGGAACCCTACTAGATCAGCGGAGAGGCTGAGGTTCGTCGGGGACTATAGAATCTTATGGTTCTGTGAAATCATCAGCTGTAGTTTTGTATAGCTGGAACCTTTCCAGTTTTACAGAACTGATCCTGCCTCGATCTTGTCCGGATTTTGCTTCAAACATAGGCCGGACAACCCCAAATCTTAACTCGCTTAAGAGATGGGTTCTTCCCATACCATATCTTATATGAAGTGGTAGGCACTGATTTGATTCAAACCTAATTCAATAGGTATGCAGCTTCTCAAGTGCATAACTCCCAAAAAGGAAACAGGTAACTCAGTAATACTCATCACAGAGCACACCATATCTAATATTGTGTGATTGCTCCGCCCTGATGCACCGTTGTGCTGTGGTGTATTCAGAGGAGTAATACGGAGAGAGAATCTCATTCTCCTTTAGAATGGTCCAGGAATGCCATGCACAAGTATTCTCCTCCTTGATCTCATCAAAGGACATAATACTTATACCCGGTTATTGGTTCTCTACTTCTAACTCATATTCTGTGAATACCTCAAAAGGTTCGGACTTATGTTTCAACAGGAACATATGACTGAATCTTGAGAGATTATCAGAGAATATAATGAAGTAAAAAGAACCAGTCCTGGCATGTGTAGACAGGAGACCTTACATACATCATCATGTATCAGTCCCAAGGGTTTACTAACTCTTTCTCTGTTTCCAGTAAACAGAGCTGGTGTCATTATATCTTTGTGACACGACTGGCAAGTTTCACAAGATGTAAATTCAAACTGATTTAAATATACATCTAAATGTAACTTCAGCCAGTCGGGTCGCATAGATATGACCTAGTCTACAATACCTCAAGAAGAATTCGTTCATTTCTGAACTCATCCTCTTGTGTGTGTTCTGTATACGAGGAACTGTAGTTTGATTTAGAACGTTAATGCTTTTAGATAGCGTGCCTGAACCGATCAACTTTTGATATAGGAAATGTTCAAAACATTATCCATCAATACAAAATTATATCATTTCTTTATTAATAAAGAGACTGATATGATTTTGTATATCAGGTTCGGTATCTAATAGCATTTGTTCAGAATCAATGTATTCGTAATACAGGGTGACAGTGACCAACAGACTTGGCTGCAACACTTGCCCCGTTTTCTGCCTCATGAAACTTATCACCCGTTCTCAGTTTTTCTACCTTTTTGTAGCCCTATGTAACATATTACATATCTGGGATCCTGATCCGGTATCATATACCCAGGATGCAGAGGATACTGAGAAACAGTTCTTTGTAATGAACAAACCCGAAGAAGATGCATCATATGCACTTTCTTCGTTTGGGCGGCATATGAATTCTGGTATTCCCCAATTTCCTGCTCTGTCTTATAACAATTATAAGTTGGAGCGGGACCAACGTTCCCCAGCTCAGTATAACAAGCGGGTTCGGTCAATACATCCGTATTATTATCTTGATTAAGGCGTGATATGGTCGCTACCAGGAGAGAGAGAGAAGAAAACACTCTGCGTGCGCTCTTGCAAGATCAGATTGGTTATATATTTTATCTAATCAGGATGGCTCCCACTGTTTTTATCAAATCTTCCTTCAAACCCTAAAAGGAAAGACTAGCCGGGATTAATTACACTCTACAAGTTCGCCAATCATTCAGCCAGGCCAGTGTCGGTACTTTGAGGGAGGTTCCCCGTGCTTTCGCACGGACCTAATTACAGTAAACCTCGTTTTCCCAGAGGCGTAACCCCGTTGACACCTTTCTAGACACCTACTTGATCAGCTAATTATAAAGTGCGAAACCCTCCCAGGAGTAACAATTACTCGCAGTGGGTATTGGGATCCAACTATCATATAGAAGGTATGCAATCTCATTGCAAATTTCAACACTTGAAACTCCCGATAAAGGTTTTTACCCCTAGCACCTATGACCTTAACTATGGTCAACAAATCATAAGTACTAGTCAAGTTCTACCCGTCATTTCGTGATTAATTAGACCCACCCACATGACCCTTAACCAAGGTCAAAAAAGTCACGCGACTGTCCTAACTAATCGCATCATATGCAGTGTAGGAAGACATCACTTAGCTACCGTACACTGTGCCTTGACTATGGTCAACAAACACAGCACGAATACTAAGTACTCTACTTCCTAAAATGATGGAGGGTTGCGGCTGGTTTTTGTGAAAACCTTTAACGCTTTGAACTTGATCTCGTTGCGGGATCAAATGGTTTTAAAATGGAGTGTTTTCGAGGCTTTTCTAGTTTTGCTAAAGGGGTCACTCCCGGTGAAGGGATCGTCGGCCCTTTCCTCGTCGAACGAGGTGCGGGATATATCATATATATCACTGTGCAAAGCGGAAACTATAGAAGCGATCAAAGACAAACCGAGGGTTGTAGCATCTGCCAGTTATTGCTAAAGGAGTCACTCCCGGTGAAGGGATCTCGGTCCTTTCCTCATCGAATAAGGTGCAGGATGTTCTATAATGAACACCGCGATGCAAAGCAAGAACTGTAGCTACCTGTTTTATTTTTGAAATTCGATTCCACAACATCAATTAGGTTTATTTTCTTTCATTAATCTCATTAATGAATATCCCATCATTTAAGTCCACCTAAACATCACAGATAAATATAACGTACGCTTATGCCATCCGCATTCGCCTCGATGTCCCGTCTGCACCGTTAGGTTAGGTAACTAACGCCAGATCGAGGCAGGGCTAGCGCGGGTGTAAAACATAAGCAACGTCTATATAATATATCATATATACTATATATAATACCTGTCACAGAACATCACATGATAACAGATAAAACACAGCAGAAGAAACATATGAAATATTGGATATACTAGGACGTCCGTGTTTTCAATACGAGCCAGTATAAAACACGGATTCCACGGTCGTGATGAATAGCCAATCCCACACCCCTAGACCCCTACGAGAGCGGCAAGCAACCCTACCAATTCTAGGGTTAGGAGACCCAGACTCGACTCCTCGAGTTGGTCTCCCTCTGGACCCCAGAACCCGGTTACTTGTGCTCCCCTCCTTGGGTCTATCCTAATGCGGAAAAGTAAATAATATACAACGGGTGACGACTTCCGCAACCTGGAAGTGCCCCAATAAAAGAATATTACATACAAGTTTTTACATGAATGAAAATGAAAAACACTCATCTCACATAAAAACCCCCCGGCTATTCAAACACGACGATCCAATATAACATATCCAGCAACACATAACATCACATGTCATCAACGTAAGTAAATATGCGCATCCCAATTGTCGTTGACATATAGCAACGAAACCGGCGATATCACATATTACACTTACGGTCACAGAAAAGAAAGTGTAAAACTACAACAGTTGGAATCCGCAACCTCCTCAGACATCGCATGCCTGGCCAAATGAATTACTTAGACATCGCATGCCAAACAATTATAAACCCCGCATTTTAGTCTCATTATCGAAAACTCTTTTCAATATCAAGTCGGGCAATTCAACAAGATTCCCGACATTCTGATCGAATGCTCGTCGCAAACTTCAGTAGGCGGCCGCACCCCCGACGCCGTCGACGAAGTGCACCAAGGCGGAACACCGCTACCGGGAGCACCCGAACGGATGCTTTCGGCGACGGGGTTCTCCTACAGTCACTTGGTCGGGGTTATGGGGTGAGGCTGTCTATTAAGTTTACCCGGCGAGTATCCGCATACACTACGTGATTGCGACGGACTTTTGATCACATCAAAATTCCGTGGCAACCGATCAAGTGAGACTAAAGTGCTATGTTTATAACATTCATTCAGTTATCTCATAACTATTTGTGAATTCCAATTATTGTATCACATTCCGGATAAATAGAAGATGTTAAACTTTCCGATCGAACAATCGAACACCCAAGTTTTCCCGATACAGCTCAACACATGAAATATGAGTCTAACAACACTCAGTTCGTGCCTCAGTACCAACGGTCCAGCCGTAGAAGGGTCAAGCCAACGCCTCACATGTGGCACGCCGTACTGCCCCAAACCCGAAGGTTCAAAGGGCAGTTCAAGACGGTCACATAATCGAGTTAAGGTTTGTTGTCTTCTAGAGGGTCCATCGCGTTACTTGCACTACTTAGAACGTCGTTAAACTACGGAAAAATCCAACAATTGGAAATTTCCCGGCAAGGGAAAAAGTGGGTATTTATATCCGGTCGAACCTTTTAACATATTCTAAAATTTATCCGGAAACGCACACCGACAAAATTAGACAGTCCGATCGACCCAAAACCCCGACTAAGAATATGCTCTCTGTACTTTTTTTAATTTCGAGGATTTTTCCGTATTAAAAATATCTAGAAATATCAGCAGGAAAATATAAGAGTAACTGTGCAATTCGTGACCCTGATTCCACAAAGTAGGCGCGGATCCGCGGCCTTAAAGAAGGATCATGCGGCGGATCCGCGGCCACTTTGTCGTTTTGTGCATCTATTTCTGCACAGTAATTCTTATTCTTCTGTGCTGATTTTCCTGGGAATTTTTAATAATTTTTCCAGAGTTGTATTTTCTGTGTTGTATTGGGGATACCACTGTAGGGTTCCTAGGCACTCTAGTTAAGTCTCACAAGTGATCAAACATGCACAAATAAAATTTTACGGGTGCCTACAAACCCGACTACGGATCGTTTACTAGATATTTAGGCGAAACATGTAAACTAGTTTACATTTTTAACTAAGGGAACAGATATACAACCTTTGTAGATCCGGTCCACCACCTCCACGGCTCCGCAACGAAGTCCTCTCACTGTCCAAGTGAACTCCCGGGCTCTAGCGTCGGCTTCGTCGAAGAATAAGCGAGCTAGGTCGTCAATATCCATGCCGAAGATGATCTACGTCGAGGCATCGCTAGATCAAGCTCCACCTTCACCAAACCTTGAAAATTTGTGAAGGAAACACACTCTACTACTTGGCAAGAGGTAGAGGATGAAGAAATAGGAAGTGGGTAGACTTTAGTTTTGGATTTCTCACTTGATTTGGCTAGTTGCCATTGAAGTAGAAAGCTTTTCTTCATGTTGAAGAAGATGAAGAAGAAGAAGAAGATATGATAAGATTATTAAAAAAGAAAATAAAAAATAATACTTATCATGACTTCAACCATGGTTTAGTGTAGAGATTTAACCAAGGTTTAGATGAGTGGTTAGGGTTAGAGAAAAGACAAGAATGTTGGACTTAGTCAAGGTTTCAAGAAGCTTCAAAGAAAAGGACAAACTAAGCCACCATTTCATTTTCTCTTTATCTTTTCCAAAACAATAATAAAAGGATAAAAAGAGAAAAGAAACCCTAACCATTCAATAAACATGGTTTAATCTTTACACAAACCCAAAAGAGCAAGTATCATCAAACATGATACAATCTTGTGCACAAAAGTATATCACATATACAATGTGCACAAACCAAGTGAGTTAATCCATTTAAAGTGAACCATTACTAGTTAATGCAAAGTAATATATCAAATATATAATTATACATTAAATCATTAAATCAATACTTGATTCAATGATCCGGTTATATCGCATATAACCGGCTAGTATCCAATGTATCGGCTTATCGAATCAATCCTTGATTCGATAACTAGGTTATATCGCATACAACCATTCGACACATTCATCGCGAGAATGAAATACGGTATCACATACACGCATTATTCTCGGTCCCGCACATATCTCATATGCGCTCCTATTTCGTTTCGCTTGAGCCAGGAAACCTCTGTGTAGGACTCTAAAGACTCGTCAATACGCCGGCAGCAGATGATGATCATATCAAACACCCACAAGCCGCAAGCGGTCTGCTAAACGTAACGGCCACCCGGGTATTGAGCGATCAGAAGATCGACGAGCAAGCCCGCTCACACTCGTGCGAATCCGACCAGTAACACTACCGTATAGTCCGGTCTGTTCGTCTGATATGTCGCATATCTCGCCTAGGGGTGGTAAACGTCAGACCCCAATAGCTCGATAAGTCATGCCGACGTAGGGTCCATAACATTCGTGAAACTACTGATAACACTTACCAGTATATCACTGCAACCCTGGCCAGGGATTTCCTGTTATGGCCAGTCGAGCATAGCACAACATCAACCCCCAATACCGGGAGAGACGAATCCCCTCCTATCGCTCATTGCCTCCATGTGAATCGGGACTGTACCCAAAAACCACCTGTTTGCACGACTCAGTAGAGCCGTGGTAGGGTGGAAATCAAAGCACAGTGGGAGACACACAAGACTCTATGACGATCTCGGGTCAACAGACTAAGCTGTACCAGTGTCACCAGAGAACTGCCATCTGACGTGAGGTATAATACCATCTGGGAGTTCTCGGCGAGTCCGTTCTGTGTACCCAGTCTCCACTGAGCACCCGCATACCATCTTCGATGTCAAACACCAATGGATATGGGATCATCCATCGCCCATCGTATGGGTCGAGAAGATATGCGCTAGTCTACTCTGGAATATCGATGCCCCGTCTCGATATTCCCTCGACTAGGAACATTTCAAGGATGTACTCATGGACTACCCAGGCCCCACTAGTATGATCTACATCATAGTCCTGGAAGTCGAGGACACATCCTATGGGCTTTATCAACATGTAATCAGAGAGACAGAAAGTATACATGTTAAGATAAAGTGCAACCAGATAGCGTACTATCATGTCGAGCAAGAAAGTCCTACCTATATATGTCCCAGCATCAACTACAATATACATCCAATGTACAGTAATGGCCTCTAGGGCATACATATAACTAACAAAGAGTTGATTGGATCAGGCACGTTTTATAATAGCTTATACGTTCTAAATAAAACCACAGTTCAAAGTATCTAGAACACACACAAGAGGAGTAGTTCAGAAACGAAAGAATCCTTCTTGTGGCATTGTAGACTTGGTCATATCAAAGCAACACGACCAGCTAAGTTACATAAGGATGAATATGAGAATCTATTCGAATTTTCATCTTATGATATTAGCCAGTCTTGTCTAAAAGGTAAAATGACCAATACTCCGTTTACTGGAAACAGAGAAAGAGTTACTGAACTCTTGGGACAGATACATGATGTTGTATATGGTCCTATGTCTACAAATGCCAGGCTTGGTTCTTCGTACTTCATTATATTCACTGATCATCTCTCAAGATTCGAACATATGTTCCTGTTGAAACATAAGTCTGAAACTTTTGAGAAATTCAAGGAATATAAGCTTGAAGTTGAAAACCAGACGGGTAAAAGTATTGAGTCCTTCGATGTGATCGAGAAGGCGAATACTTGGGCATGGACTTCCTGAGTTTCTAAAAGGAGAATGAGATTCTCTCTCAGCTTACTCTATCATATACACCACAACACAACGATGTATCGTGGCGGAGGTATCGCACCCTATGAGATATGTTGCGCTCTATGATGAGTATTGCTGAGTTACCTATTTCGTTTTGGGTGTTATATACTTGAGAAGCTGCATACCTATTGAATGGGGTTCCAACCAAATCAGTGTCAACCACTTCAAATGAGATATGGAATGGGAAAAGACCATGTCTTAAATGAGTTAAGATATGGGGATATCCGGCCTATGTTGAAAAGCAAAATCCGGACATGCTCGAGGCAAGGTCAGTTCTGTATAAGTTTGTTGAATATCCCAAACATTTACGAGGGTATATCTTCTACCTAACTGAGGAGCAAAAGGTGTTTTGTTTCCCAACATGCCACCTTTTTAGAAAAGGAATTTCTTATGAAGAAATTAGTGGTCATGAGATAGAACTGGAAGGAGTTCCAGCTAGACAAACAAACAGCTGATGATTTGGTGAAACCAAAGGATTCAATAGTCTCCAACGAACCTCAGCCTCTCCGCGAATTTGGTAGAGTTCCTCATCCACTTGAGAGATACTACGGTCTTCTCAGTGACAGTGGGAGCGAGGATTGCATCATGGTAGATGATGGCCCAACTAGGTTTAGGCAGGCCATCACGAGTGGGGACTCTGTGAAATGGATGGATGCTATGCGATCAAAGATGGAATCCATATACACCAACAAAGTTTGACTTTAAATGTTTCACCTAAAGTGGTAAAACCCATCGGGAGAAAATGGATCTTGAGAAGATTCTTGGTGTAAATGGAAAAGTCGAGACTTTCAAAGCTATGCTTAAGTCCATTAAGATCAATGCACGGATCGCGGAGTTGGAATATCTGTTTTGACGTGGCAGTCAAAGAGTTTGACTTCATCAAAAAGATAGATGAACCTTGTATATACAAAAAGATTGTAGAGAGTAAGGTTGTCTTCCACGTATTGTACGTAGATGACGTACTTTTGATAGGAAATGGTTTCGTATGCTACACTCGGTCAAGCTCCTCTTATCACGAGGATTCTCCATGTAAGATCTGGATGATACATACTACATCTTGTGGATTATAATCTATGGTGATAGATCTAAGTGGATGTTGGGAGTGTCCTAAATCCAGGAACATTAACACCATACTAAAGGGGTTTAGTATGGAGAATTCTAAGCGTGGTGGTTCACCCACTTACTCATGGACCACTCTCTCCATAAAGATGTAACCCAAGACTGATTTGGAGAGATCTCGTGTGCAAGGGATACCCTATGCTTCGCCAGTAGGCTCTATCATGTGTGCGATGTTATGTACCAGACCAGATGTAGCTAACTCACTAGGTGTAGTGATTAGGAACCAATCGGACCATAGGAGATTCACTGGACAGCTGTGGAGGACATTCTTAAGTACTTGAGAAGCAATAAATGAATGTTCTTGGTTCGAGCTTCCAGAGTGATAAGGTCGACTGAGAGTTAGTCACAGGCATTGTCTTTACCCTCAGTGGAGAGAAGGTATGTTGGAAAAGATCCAAGCAAGATAACGTGACATACTAGACGATAAAGGCTTAATACATTGCTACCAACGATGCTGCCAAAGTGGTTATCTGAGCATTTCTTGTTCATGAGATGAACATGATTCCTACCATTGAGCATCCAAAAACTTTTATTGTGACTACAATGGATTTGTGGATTTATCCTAGGAACACCGGTCCCATCAGTAATCCAGACATATTCTGAGGACGGTATAACCTGATCAGGGAGATGGTTGATCTCCAAGGGATCGAGGTCAGGAGAGTATACACGAAGGACAACTCAGCGGATCCACTCACAAAGGCCTTACCCTAGAGTGACTTCTATAGGACGTTGAGTATGAGATACTGCAACAAATGGCCATAGTGCAAGTGGGAGATTGTTAGTTATATGTATGCCCTAGAGGCCATTACTGTACATGCGATGTATATTGTAGTGGATGCTTGGACATATATAGGGTGGACTATCTTGCTCGACATAATAGTATGCTATCTGGTTGCTCTTTATCTTAACATTTACACTTATTGTGTCTATATTACATGTTGATAAAGCCCTTAGGATGAGTACATGACTACCAGGATTATGTTGCAGATCATACTAGTGGGGACAGGGTAGTCGGTAAGTACATCCTTCAAATGTTCCTAGTCGAGGGAATATCGAGACAAGGCATCGATACTCCAGAGTAGACTAGCGTATGCGTTTCTTGACCCATATGATGGGCGATGGATGATCCCATATCCATTGGTGTTTGACATCAGAGAAGGTATACGGGTGCTAAGTGGAGACTGGGTACACTGAACGGACTCGCCGAGAATTCCTAGATGGTATTATACCTATCGTCAGATAGCAGTTCCCTGGTGACACTGGTACAGGTTAGTCTGTCGACCCGAGATCGTCATAGAGCCCTGTGTGATTCCCACCGTGCTTTGATTTCCACCATACCGCGTTCAAGAGATCGTGCAAAAAGGTGGTTTTTGGGTACAGTCCCGAGTCACATGGAGGCAATGAGCGATAGGAGGGGATTCGTTTCTCACAGTATTGGGAGTTGATGTTGCGCTATGCTTGATTGGCCATAACAGGAAATCCTTGGCCAGGGTTGCTGAGATCTACAAGTAAGTGTTATCAGTAGTTTCTCGAACCGTTATGGACCTTGCATCGGCATGACTTATCAGGCTATTGGGGTCTGACGTTATACCAATCCTAGGCTGCGATATGCGATATATCTGACGAAGAGACTGGACTGTACGATAGTGTTACTGATTGGATTCACAAGAGTATGAGCAGGGTTACTTGTTGATCTTCTGATCCCTCAATACCCGGGTGGCCGTTACATTTAGCAGACCGCTTGCGGCTTGTTGGTGGTTGATATGATCATCACCTACTGCCGGTGTATTAACGAGTCTTTAGAGTCCTACACAGAGGTTTCCTGGTTCATGCGAAATGAAGTAGGAGCACATATGTGATATGTGCAGGACCGAGATTAATGCGCGTATGTGATACCGCATTCTATTCTCACGATATATGATATCGGCCGGTTATATGTGATATAGCCGGGTTATCGGATCAAGTGTTGATTCGATAAGATGTTACATTTTATATTAGTCGGTTGTATGTGATATAGCTGGATTATTAAATCAAGTGTTCATTTGATAATTTAATGTATAATTATAAATTTGATATATTAACTTACATTAACTAATATTTGCTCACTAAACATTTTTTTTTCTCACTTGTGTGCATATAGTATATATGTGATATATATTTATGTACATTTATTTTGTGTCATGTTTGATGCCACATGAAACATGGGTGTATGAGACTTAGACCATGGTTATGATAATCCTAAGGTTTTATTTATTTTTAGTAATTCACAAATTGGTAGAATTATGTCATGGCTAGAAGCTTGGAGAAGCTTGATGATTCCATTGACTTAGTCCACTAATTTGTTTTACTTAAAAATATTTATTAACCTAAACAATTATCCTTAGCTATGGTTTATTCTCTACAAGAGTTAGTGTATGACACTAACTCACCCATGGTTGCCATTCTAACCTCATTAGTTCTATCTTCATCTTCTTCTTCATTGAGAAAAAGCTTGCTAGCTTGTTTTCTGAGTGAGAAAATATTGTGAGAAAACTAAATCTAAAGTGAGCCCATTTCCTACTTCATCATCCTCTACTATATTAGCCATTTAGTTTAGGGTGTTTGCTTCACTAATCTACCATTAGTGAAGAGGTAGCATGAGCTTGAGTCTCCTCGACTTAGATCATCTTCGGCCTCGAAGACTTCGAGCAAGCTTGTTTATTTCTTCAAGTGAACCCTTATTAGAGTTCGGGTGTTCACTACTTGGAGCGAAGGGACTACTACACGGAGCTTTAGAAGTGAAGGACCGGTCTACAAAGGTTGTATTCCTCATTCACTTAGATGTAAAGTTGTTTGCATTTCTAGTTCGTCTAAATCTCTAGTTAAGATTCTAGGGTTAGGGTTCTTTAGAACGGCAAAAATTTGAAAACGGCATGGACGTTGCCTCCCGAAATCTTACTGCCGTGCTAGGTAACCTTACAATAACCCCATCGACACATTCCTAGACACCTACTGGGTTACCTAATTGTAAAGTGCAAAACTCTCCCAGGAGTAACTCTTACTTGCAGTGGATATCGGGATCCAACTATTTGAAAGTGTATGCTAGCACCGGGATGGGTTTTAAACGGGCATCACACATGCAATTTTCAAAAATTCATGGTGCTAACGAACACTAACCAAGATCCTAACCAGAATATTAGGGTTTACTATGTGATGATATGAAAACTAAGAGAAGGGAAGGAGGCTACAACCTTTGTAGACCGTGTCCTTCTCTTCAAATGCTCCGGGTAGTAGTCCACGCGGCTCCACTAGGATCCACTTGAAGAAAGAACAAGGTTCCTCCTATGATCTTCGTGCCGAAGATGATCCACCCGAAGTCCGCCCATCCAAGCTACCTCTTCACTAAACTCTTTAGTGAAGGAAACACACTACACTAGAGTGGTAATGAAGTGTAGGATGGTGAAGTAGGGGTTTTATTTGCTCACTAGGGTTTCAAGCTCTATAGTTCACATCATATGTGAGGGTTTAAAGCTTGAAGTATGAGGTGAAGAAAATGGAGAATGCTAGAACTCATCTCATGAGCTCAAGAAGGAGCTAAAGAAAAATAACTCAAGTCAAGTATCAAGTGTAGAATGGAAACCCCCTTGACCTCACGTATTCAAGAATTGAATAAATTGAAATAAGAAATTGCAACCATTCTTGAATAGTGAGTCAAGAGTAATAAACAAATGATAAAGCCCATGCTTGCCCATTCTACAAATATCTCCATATATTACACCTCATTTTCTATTTTCTAAAAATAGAAAATCCATGCCATGCTTCATATAATATATATATATATATATTATGAAGAAAAATTAGTGAGCTAATAATATTAGTTAAAATATAATTATATCAAATATAATGTATATCAAATTATTAAATCAACACTTGATTTAATAATCCGGTTATATCATATATAACCGACTAATATCATTTATCTGTATATCACATTATCAAATCAGCACTTGATCCGATAATCTGGTTATATCTTAAATAACCTAACTGATAACAAATAACCGCCAGATTAGAATACGGTATCACATACTCGTATTTAATCAGGCCCCCGCACATATCAACATATGTGCCCTACTTCGTTTCGCTTGAACCAGAAAACTTTTGTGTGGGACTCTAAAGACTTATCAATACGCCAGCAGTAGGTGATGATCACATCGGTCATCCACAAGCCGTCAGTGGTACTAGCTGGACGTAACGGCTACCCAGGTATTGAGCGATTAGAAGATCAACAAGCAAGCTTGTCCAGACTCCTATGAAGCCTATAAGTAACACTTACCGTACAGTCCGGTCTTTTCGTTTGATATGTCGCATATCGAGTCTTGGGGTGGAATCGTCAGACCCCAATAGCTTGATAAGTCATGCCGATGTAAGTCCTATAACGGTATGAGAAACTACTGATAACACTTACCGGTAAATCAATAGCCCTGGCCAGGGACTTAATGTTATAGCAAATCGAGCATAGCGCAACATCAACCCCTAATACCGGGAGATACGAAACCCCTCCTATCGCTCATTACCTCCATGTGACTCGGGACTGTACCAAAAATCCACCTGTTTGCACGACTCCTTTGAGCCGTGGTAGGGAGGAAATCAAAGCACAGTGGGAACCACACAAGACTCTATGACGATCTCGGGTCTACAGACTAACCTATACCAGTGTCACCAGAGAACTGCTATCTGACGATATGTATAGTACCATCTAGGAGTTCTCGGCGAGTCCTGTTCGGTGTACCCATTCTCTAATGAGCACCTGTGTAAAATCTTTGATGTCAAACACCAATGGATATGGGATCAACCTGCAGGGTTCCGTAGGGCTGCAGCAAGGTTTTGGGAGGCATCGTCCATGCCATTTTCAAATTTTTTTCCGTACTAAAGAACCCTAACCCTAGAATCTTAACTACAGATTTAGATGAACTAGCAATGCAAACAAATTTACATCTAAGTGAATGTGGAATACAACCTTTGTAGACCGGTCCTTCACTTTTAATGCTCCGTGTAGTAGTCCCTTCGCTTCAAGTAGTGAACACCCGAACCCTAGTAAGGGTTCACATAAAAAAAATGAACAAGCTTGCTCGAAGTCTTCAAGGTCGAAGATGATCTACGTCGAGGAGACTCAATCTCATGCTACCTCTTCACTAATGGTAGATTAGTGAAGAAAACACCCTAAACAAAATGGCTAATATAGTAGAGGATGATGAAGTAGGAATTGGGCTCACTTTAGATTTGTTTTTCTCATAATATTTCTTCATCTCTCCAAAACCCTAGAGCGCTAAGCTCTTGATGAAGAAGAAGATGAAGAGAGAAGAGAATGAAAACTCTTGCGGTGAGAATAGTAACCTTGGGTGAGTTAGTATCATACACTAACCCATGTAGAGAATGAACAATGGCTAAGGTTAATTGTTAGGTAAATAACATGTGAAACAAAATTGGTGGACTTGGTCAATGGTTCCACAAGCTTCTACAAGCTTGTAGCCATGACAAATATCCATCCAATTTTGAATTACATAGATAAATATAAACCCTTCGTTGTATAAAGCATGGTATAAGTCTCATACACCCATGAAGCATGTGGCATCAAGCATGACACAAATAAAATGTATATTAATTTATATGACATATATACTATATGCACACAAGTGAGAAAAAGAATACTTAGTGAGCAAATATTAGTTAATGTATGTTAATATATAATTATACATTAAATTATCAAATCAACACTTGATATAATAATCCGGCAATATCATATGCAACCGACTAATATCATATGAATCAACTTATCGAATCAACACTTGATCCGATAACCCAGCTATATCACATATAACCGACCGATATCACATATCGCGAGAATAGAATACGGTATCACATACTCGTATTAATCTTGGTCCCGCACATATAACATATGTGCTCCTACTTTGTTTCACATGAACCAAGAAACCTCTGTCTAGGACTCTAAAGAATCATCAATATGCCGGCAGTAAGTGATGATCATATCAAACACCCACAAGCCGCAAGGGGTCTGCTAAACGTAACGGCCACCCGGGTATTGAGCGATAAGAAGATCAACAAGCAAGCCTGCTCATACTCCTGCGAATCCAATCAGTAATACTACCATACAGTCCGGTCTCTTCGTCTGATATGTCGCATATCGCAGCCTGGGAGTGGTATAACGTCAGACCCCAATAGCCTGATAAATCATGCCGATTCAAGGTCCATAACGGTTTGAGAAACTACTGATAAAACTTACCAGTAAATCTTAGCAACCCTGGCTAGGGATTTCCTTTTATGGCCAATCGAGCATAGCGCAACATCAACCCCCAATACCGGGACAGACGAATCCCCTCCTATCGCTCATTGCCTCCATGTGACTCGGGACTGTACCCAAAAACCACCTTATTGCACGATCTCTTAAACGTGGTATGGTGGAAATCAAAGCATAGTGGGAATCACACAAGACTCTATGACGATCTCGGGTCAAAAACTAACATGTGCCAGTGTTACCAGAGAACTGTTATCTGACGATAGGTATAATAGCATCTAGGAGTTCTCGGTGAGTCCGTTCAGTGTACCCAGTTTCTACTGAGCGCCCGTATACCATCTCGGATGTAAACACCAATTGATTTGTTATCATCCATCGCCCATCATATGGGTCAAGAAGCGCATATGCTAGTCTACTCTGGAGTATCGATGCCCTGTCTCGATACTCCCACGACTAGGAACATTTGAAGGATGTACTTACTGACTACCCTGTCCCCACTAGTATGATCTGCATCATAATTCTGGCAGTCAAGTACTCATCCTAAGGACTTTATCAACATGTAATAGAGAGACAATAAGTGTACATGTTAAGATAAAGGGCAACCAGATAGCATACTATTATGTCAAGCAAGAAAGACCTCCCTATATAAGTCCAAGCATCCACTAAATATACATCACATATACAGTAATGACCTTTAGGGCATACATATAACTAACAATCTCCAACTTGCACTAAGGTCATTTGTTGCAGTTTCTCATACTCAACGTCTTACAGAAGTCTCTCTAGGGAAAGGCCTTTATGATTGGATCCGCCGTATTATCCTTCGCGTCAACTCTCCTAACCTCAATCCCTTGGAGATCAACCATCATCCTGATCAGGTAATATTGTCCTCAGAATATATCTGTATCGCTGATGGGACCGATGTTCCTACGCTAAAGCCACAACTCCATTATAGTCACAATAACAGTTATTGGACGCCCAATGGTAGGAACCATGTTTATCTCATGAACAAGAAATGTCCAGACAGCCACTTTGGTAGTATCGTTGGTAGCGATGTATTCAGCCTTTATCGTCTAATTTGTCACGGTATCTATCTTGGAACTCTTCCAACATACCGTCCCTCCACTGAGGGTAAAGACAATTCCTGTGACTGACTTTCAGTCGACCTTATCACTCTTGAAGCTCAAACCAAGAACATTCTTTTAGTGCTTCTCAAGGACTTAAGAATGTCCTTCACAGCTGTCCAGTGATTCTCCTAAGATCTGATTGATTCCTGATCACTACACTTAGTGAGTTAGCTACATATGGTCTGGTACATAACATCTCACGCATGATAGAGCTTACTGCCGAAGCATAGGGTTTCTCTTGCACGCGAGCTCTCTCTAAATCAGTCTTAGGAGACTTCTTTTTAAAGAGAGTGATCTATGACTAAGTGGGCGAACCACCACACTTAGAATCTTCCATACTAAACCCCTTTAATTTGATGTTAATGTACCTGGATTTGGGGCACTCCCAACATCCACTTAGATCTATCACTATAGATCATAATCCACAAGATGTAGTAGGTATCATCAAGATCTTCCTTGGAGAATCTTCGTGATAAGAGGAGCTTGACCGAGTGTAGCATAGGAAACCATTTCCTATCAAGAGTATGTCATCTACGTACAATACGTGAAAGACAACCTCACTCTCTACTACCTTCTTGTATATACAAGGTTCATCTACCATTTTGATAAAGTCAAACTCTTTGACTGCCACATCAAAACAGATGTTCTAACTCTGCGATGCTTGCATTAATCTTGATGCACTTAAGCATAGCTTTGAAAGTCTCAACTTTTCCATCTACACCAAGAATCTTCTCAAGATCCATTTGCTCCTAATGGGTTTTACCCCTTTAGTTGCAACAATCAAAGTCATACTTTGTTGGTTTACATGGATTCCATCTTTGATTGCATTGCATCCAGTCAATTCACAAAGTCCCCACTCATGATGGCCTGCCTGAACCTGGTTGGGTCATCATCTACCATGATGCAATCCTCGCTCCCACCGTCACCGAGGAAACCGTAGTATCTCTCAGGTGGATGAGGAACCCTACCAGATTCACGGAGAGGCTGAGCTTCGTTGGAGACTATTGAATCCTTTGGTTTTACCAAATCATCAGCTGTTAGTTTGTCTAGCTGGAACCCCTTCCAGTTCTACCTCAAGTCCATAAATTTTTTCACAAGAAATTCCTTTTCTAAAAAGGTTTCATGCTGAGAAACAAAACTCCTTTTGCTCCTCAGAGTGGGAGAAGATATACCCTTGGAAAAAGTTCGGGATATCCAACAAACTTATATAGAACAAACCTTGCCTCGAGCTTGTATGGATTTTGTTTTTCATCAAAGGCCGGACAACCCTATATCTTAACTCGTTTAAGACATAGTCTCTTCCCATTTCATATCACATATGGAGTGGTAGGCTCTGATTTGGATGGAGCCCCATTCAATAGGTATGCAGCTTGTCAAGTGCATAACACTAAAAGGAATAAGATATCTCAGCAGTACTCATCATAGAGTGCACCATATCTTATAGAGTGTGATACCTCCGCCACGATACATCGTTGTACTGTGGTGTATACGAAGGAGTAAGCTGAGAGAGAATCATATTCTCCTTTTAGAAACTCCAGGAACTCAATGAGCAAGTATTCACCTCCTCGATCACCTCGTAGGACTGTAATACTTCTATCCGTATGGTTCTTAACTTCAAGCTTATATTCCTTGAATTTCTCAAAAGTTTCAGACTTGTGTTTCAACAGGAACATATGACCGAATCTTGAGAGATCGTCGTTGAATGTAATGAAGTACAAAGAACCTGCCTTGGCATTTGTAGACATAGGACCGTATACATCATCATGTACCTGTCCCAAGAGTTCACTGACTCTTTCTCTATTTCCAATAAACGGAGTATTAGTCATTTTACCTTTGAGACAAGACTGGCAAGTATCATAAGATGAAAATTCGAAAAGATTCTCATATTCATCCTTATGTAACTTAGCTGGACGTGTCACATTGATATGACCTAGTCTACAATGCTACAAGATGGATTCGTTTATTTCTGAACTACTCCACTTGTGTGTGTTTACATACTTTGAACTGTGATTTGATTTAGAACGTATATGCTATTATATAACGTGCCTGATCCAATCAACTCTTGATTCAGGAAAATATTCACAACATTATCCTCCAATAAAGAATAATATCCTTCTTTAAAGAATCTGATGTAATGTTGTTTATCAGGTTCGGTATGTAATAACATTTGTTTAGAATCAATATATTTACCATTTAGTAATACAAGGTGATATTTGCCAACTAACTTGGCTACAACAATTGCACCATTCTCTACATTAGATAACAATCACCTATTCTCAGTTCTCTACCTGTCTGCAGCCCATGTAACAGATTACATATATGGGATTCTAATCCGGTATCTCATATCTAGAACGTAGAGGATACTGAGAAACAGTTTTCGGTAACGAACACACCCGAAAAATTTGCATCAACATGCTCATTCCTCGATTAGGTGGCATGGGAATCCGGATATTCTCCTATTTCCTTCCCGGACTTATAACAATTATAAGTTAGAGCGGAACCAACGTTCCTCGGCTCAATATAATAAGCAGGTTCGGTCAATGCATCCATATTATTATCTTGATCAAGGCGTGACTGGTCGGTACCAGGAGAGAGAGAAAAGAAAACACTCTGCGTGCGCTCTTGCAAGATTAGATTGGTTATTATTTTATCTAATCAGAATGGCTCCCACTGTTTTTTTTCAAATCTTCTTTCAAACCCTAAAAGGTAAGACTAGCCGGGATTAATTACACCCTACAAGTTCGCCAATTTTTCGGCCAGGCCAGTGTCGGTACTTTGAGGGAGATTCCCCGTGCTTTCGCACGGACCTAATTAAAATAAACCTCATTTTTCCAGGGGCGTAACCCCGTTAACACCTTTCTAGACACCTACTTGATCGGCTAATTGCAATGTGTAAAACTCTCCCAGGAGTAACTCTTACTCGCAATGGGTATTGGGATCTAACTATCTCATAGAAGGTATGCAATCTCATTGCAAATTTCAACACTTGAAATTCCCGATAATATTTTTCCCCTAGCTTCCTAGGACCTTGTCGAAGGCCAACAAACCATAGGCCGCTAATCAAGTTCAACCCGTACATTTCATGATTGAATTAAACCCACCCGCACGACCATTGACGGAGGTCAACAAGGTCGTACAACTACCATAATCCAATTGCATCATATGCAGCAGATAAGCACTAGTCAGCTACCGCACACTACGCCTTGACGGAGGTCAACAAACGTAGCACGAATACTATGTAGCACTTATCTTAAATGACGGAGGGCTACGACAGGTTTTTAAGAAAACCTTTTGCGTAATGAACTTGATCTCATTGTAGAATCGAGTGAATTTTAAAAGGAGTGTTTTTGAGACTATGAAATCTGGCAGATGGACGTTAAAACTGCTTTTCTAAATGGTGATTTAGAAGAATGCGTTTATATGGATCGGCCAGAAGGCTCATCGATAGTGGGAGTAGCGGGAAAGCATGTAGGTTGCTTAAATCCATTTATGGATTAAAGCAGGCATAACGGAGTTGGAACATTTGTTTTGATGATGTTATCAAAGTGTTTGACTTCGTCAAAAATCCAGATGAACCTTGTGTTTATAAGAAGATTGTAGGAAGTACTGTCATATTCCTCGTATTGTACGTGGATGAAATTCTTCAAATAGGAAATGATGTTCCTATTCTACAATCGGTCAAACTGTTCTTATCACAAAGGTTCTCCATAAAGGACCTGGGTGATGCCTCGTACATATTGGCATGAAGATCTATAGGGATAGATCTAAACGGTTCTTGGGATTGTCTTAAACCAAGTACATTAACACCATCTTAAAGAGCTTTAGTATGGAAGACTCCAAGAGGGGTGCCTTACCCGCTAGTCATGGAGTCCTCTCTCCAAGGAATTTTGCCTAATGAATGATGAAGAGAGAGCTCGCATGAGAATTATACGCAACGCTTCTGCTGTAGGATCTATAATGTATGCGATGTTATGTACATGCCCTGATGTAGCTTATGCACTAGGTGTAGTAAGAAGGTATCAATCCAACCCAGGGGAGAATCACAGGACAGATGTGAAGAACATTCTTAACTACTTGCGAAGGACTAAAGAAATGTTCTTGGTGTATGGTAACTGAGATCTCCACATGGAGGCGTTTACCGATTTGAGCTTCCAAAGTGATAAGGATGACAGCAAATCTATCTCAGGGTTTATCTTTACCCTCAATGGAGGGGCGGTGTGTTGGAAGAGTTCCACACAGAATACTGTTGCAGACTCCACGATGGAAGCTGAGTATATTGCTGCAAATGATGCTGCTAAGGAAGCCGTCTGGATGAGGAAGTTCATCTCGGAGCTAGGAGTAGTTCTGGCCATTATTGATCCAATACCATTGTATTGTGATAATAATGGGGCTATGGCATTGGCCAAAGAGCCCAGGTCCCATCAGCGATCCAGACACATCCTCAGGCGATATCATCTGATCCGGGAGATAGTTGATCGCCGCGAGATCGAGATTTGGAGAGTAGATACAAAAGATAACACTGTGGATACACTCACCAAGGCCCTCCCTCTGCCGCAGCATGAGCGACTTTTTGAAATGTTGGGTATGAGATACGCCAATAATTGGCCTTAGTGCAAGTGGGAGATTGTTGGATATATGTATGACCTAGAGGCCGTTATATAATAGTATATGTACCGGTATGTGTGTGTGTGTGTGTGTGTGTGTGTGTGTGTGTATTCAGGGGACATTCTTGCTCGACAAGATAGTACGCTATCTGGTTGAACTTTATCTTGACATGTTCATTTGATCATGCTTTCACACATTTGGTACATGTTGATATAGCACTTAGGATATGCTTGACTACTAAGATTATGATGCGGATCATACTAGTGGGACATGTGTAGTTTATGAGCATATCCTTGAAATGTTCTTAGTCGTGTGTGTATTGAGACAGGGCATCGATATCACCAGAGTAGACTATCGTATACGTTAATTGTCCCATATGATGGGCGAGGGAAAGATCGTATACGGGTGCTCAGTGAGACTGGGTACCCTGAACAGACTCGCCAAGAACTCTTATGTGGTATTATATCTATCATCGGATAGCAGTTCTCAGGGGACACTGGTACAGGTTAGTCTGTAGACCCGAGATCGTCATAAAGTCTTGTGTGTCCTCCCACTGTACTTTGATCTCCACCCTAAAACGGCTCTAGTGAGTCGTGCAAACAAGTGGACTTTGGGTACAGTCCCGAGGCACATGGAGGCAATAAGCGATAGGAGGGGTTTCGTCTCTCCCGGTATTGGGGTTTGATGTTGCGCTATGCACGATTGGCTATAACAGGAAGTCCCTGGCCAGGGCTGCTAAGATTTACTGATAAGTGTTATCAGTAGTTTCTCGATCTGTTATGAGCCATATACCGGCATGACTTATTGAGTTATTGGGGTCGACGATACCATCCCTAGACATGATATGCAGCATATTTGACGAAGAGACCAGACTGTACGGTAAGTGTTGCCAGTTGGCTCAACGGGTGTTTTAGCAGGTTTGCTTGTATTTCTTCTGATTGCTCAATACCTGGGAGCCGTTACGTACAGCTTGTGCCACTGACAGTTTGTGGGCATGTGATGTGATCACTTCCTACTGCTAGTATATTGACGAGTCTTAGAGTCCCACAAAGGGGTCTCCTAGCTCTGGAGAAAAGATGTGGGGTGCATATGGGATATGCGCGAGAGCTCGATTAAATGCGTATATTGAATACCGTATTTTAATCGGGCATTTTCTGTTGGACGGGTCGTATGAGATATGACCGGGTTATTAAATCATGTGGTTATTTAATGTTAAGTCCATTAGCTCATTTATTAAAACCTATTTCTTTAGATGCATGCATGAGTGTATGTATATGATGATATGGATGCACACATGCAAGCATACATATGTCATGGTTGATGATACATGGGTGGTGGCAATGCAAGACTCACATGGTAACAAATATTTGTATATTTTGATTATTTGAGAAAAGAAAAAATGGGATTAATGCCATGGTTTAATTACCCATGGATTTAGCCCATGGTTTTGCTTAACCTCAAGTCACAAAATATCTAGATATTTTGTAACCATAGTTAAGCATGGCATAACTCTCATTCATTTGGGATTATGTTTATTATTATCATCATTATTCTAACTTGAGTCAAGCATGAGCCATCTCCTTCTTCCTCTCTCTCCTCAAAGCTCTCTAAGGTTTAAAAAGAAAGAGAAAAAATTAAAAAGAAAAGGTTTTTATGTGAGATCGAAACCCACATCATTATTCTACTTTAGTCTAGCCCACTAGTAGTAGGGTTAGCTTAGCACCTTAGCAAAGTTTTGGCAAACATCAAACATGCTATATTAAAATATTTGGGGTGCTAAACAAACCAACCAAGTAATCGAACTAGAGAATTAGGGTTAGTTTTGCATGTAAACAACTTTACATCTAAGAGAAAGAGATTACAACCTTTGTAGTCCGTTCCTTCGCTTCATAAGCTCCGAGTAGTAGTCCCTTCTCCGCGATCCATGAACTCCTGGACTCTAGAGAGGCTCCACAAGTCCAATGATCCATGCTTGCTTGAAGTCTTCCTTTTCGAAGATGATCTACCTTGAAGAATCTCAAACCCAAGCTCTCACTTCTCTAATTAAGTATTAGTGAAGTGAACACCCTAATCTAAGTGGTTAGAATAGATGAGGATGATGAAGTAGGAATTTTGCTCTTTTTTTTTTTCAATTTCTCACTTTAAATCCTCACAACACAAAAAGCTAGAAAGCTTTTTCAAGAAGGAAGATGAAGAAGAAGAAAGCTTTTGTGATGAATAATGAATTGTTGTGGTTACAATTACAACCATGAGTTAATAAATGAAGTCTTTAACTCATGTAGAGAATAAACTATGGTTAAGGGTTTGGGTTGGGTTAACAAATATCTACACAAAATATCAAGCAAGATGACAAAAGTCAAAGCTTCAAGAAGATTCATGAAAGCTTCATCCAAAAGCTAACCCAAATCCAAACCCTAACTTGGTTTAAACTCAACAACCATGTTGCATTTATAACCTTAACATGTTACAATATTATATATCACATATATAATATATAATGTAACAAAAGAAAATAAGAGAATTAACATATATCGCATATATATCAATGTATTATCCGGTGAGAAAATGAATTAATAAAGCAAGCTTATATTAGTTAACGTAATGTAATATATCACATATATAATTATACATTAAATTATCGAATCAACACTTGATCCGACAATCTGGCTATATTACATACACCCGACTAATATAACATATACCATTTCATCGAATCAATACTTGATCTGATGACCCGGCTACATCGCATATACCCGGCCAATATTTCATATCGCGAGAATAGAATACGGTATCTCATATCGTATTATTCTCGGTCCTGCACATATCACATATGTGCTCCTAATTCGTTTTGCCTAAAGCAGGAAACCTCTGTGTAGGACTCCAAAGAATTGTCAATACGCCGACAGTAGGTGATGATCATATCAAACATCCACAAGCTGCAAGTGGTTAGCTAAACGTAACAGCCACCCGTGTATTGAGCGATCAGAAGATCAACAAGTAAGCCTGTATATTCTCCTGTGAATCCAATCAGTAACACTCCCGTACAGTCCGATCTCTTGGTCTGATATGTTACATATCTAGTCTATGGGCGGTAAACATCAGACCCCAGTAACCGATAAGTCATGTCGATGTAAGGCTCATAACAGGTCGAGAAACTACTGATAACTCTTATAAGTAAATCTCCATATTAGCCCTGTCCAGGGACTTCCAGTTATAGTCAATCGAACACAGCGCAGCATCAACTCCCAATACCGGGAGAGACGAAACTCCTCCTATCGCTCATTGCCTCCATATGATTCGGGACTATACCCAAAAGACACCATTTTGCACGTCCTCTTGAACGTGGTAAGGTGGAAATCAAAGCACAGTGGAAATCACACAAGACTCTATGACGATCTCGGGTCTACAGACTAACCTGTACCAGTGTCACCAGAGAACTGCTATCTGACGATAGGTATAATACCATCTAGGAGTTCTCGGCGAGTCCGTTCAGTGTACCCAGTCTCCCCTGAGCACCCGTACACCATCTTTGATGTCTAACACCAATGGATATGAAATAATCCATCGCCCATCATATGGGTCAAGATGCGTGTACGCTAGTCTACTCTGGAGTATCGATGCCCTGTCTCGATACAGACTCGACTAGGAACAGTTATAGGATGTACTCGTGGACTACCCTAGCCCCACTAGTATGATCTCAACAAAGTCCTTGTAGTCGAGTACATATCCCAAGGGCTTTATCAACATGTGAGAGCAAGACAGTAAACTAATACAAGTCAACATGTTAAGACAAAGTGAAACCAGATAGCATACTATCATGTCGAGCAAGAATGTCCTCTCTATATATATCCAAGCATCCATTATAATGTACATCATATGTACAACAATGGCCTCTAGGGCATATATATAACTAACAATCTCCCACTTGCACTAAGGCCAGCTGTTGTAGTATCTCATACCCAATAACCTGAAGAGTCTCTCAAAATATATCTGAGGTATGGCCTTTGTTAGTGGATCCGCAGTGTTTTCCTTCGTATCAACTCTCCTGACCTCGATCTCCCAGCGATCAACTATCTCCCGAATCAGGTGATACCGCCTCAGAATATGTCTGGACTTCTGATGGGACCTGGGTTCCTTTGCTAAAGCCACAGCTCCATTGTTATCACAATACAGAGGTATTGGATGCTCAATGGACGGAACCACACCAAGTTCAGTAATGAACTTCTTTATTCAGATAGCCTCTTTGGCAACATCGTTAGCAGCGATGTATTCAGCTTCCATCGTCGAGTCTGTCACTGTTTCCTGTTTGGAACTCTTCCAACACACCGCCCCTCCATTGAGGGTAAAGACAAAACCCGAGTGCGACTTAGAGTCGTCCTTATCACTTTGGAAGCTCGAATCGGTAAAGGACTCCACCTGGAGTTCTCCGTTACCATACACCAAGAACATCTCCTTAGTCCTTCTCAAGTACTTGAGAATGTTCTTCACAGCTGTCTAGTGATCCTCTCTTGGATCTGCTTGATACCTACTCACTACACATAGTGAGTATGCTGTAAGGTTTGTTTAGCACCCTATGAAGTGTTTTGAAGCATCATAAGACCCAAAGTTATAATTTTTAAGGTGCTAAACTAACATGCAAAGGGATCGATCCTAGAAAATTAGGGTTTCGAAATAAAAAGCGAACTAATCTAGGGTTTCGAGACTACAACCTTTGTAGCTCCCTTTCGCTGGACTCCTTAGTCTCTAGGGTGTTGAACAAAGGTCCTCTTGAAGTCCCCTTGTGTCCAAGACGATCCACCACGGAGATCTCCGTCCAAGCTCGCAACTTCGTCAAACCGAAGAGAACACTCTAAACAAAACGGCTAAGCTTGTGTAGAATGATGTTGTGGTTAGGTTTCTCACTTCAAAAACCTATCTTTAAGTGGTATTTGCTCACTAGAAAAAACTAGAGAGCAAAAGAGCAAGAGGAAGAAGATGGTGGCAATTTTTGAGAAGAGGTAAAAAGATAACTCAAGTGAAGAAAAAGAAATATATCAATATATATTTTATTCCTTCATGCTATGAACCATGGTTAAAGTGATGGAGACATTATTTAACTTTGGTTTGGAATGATAAAGAGAAGGATAACCTTAGGTTAGTGGTAGTTGAGCATGGTTAGGTCAAAGGAAGAATGTAGAAGCATGAAAGATTATCCTTTCCTTTTTCATTTTCTTTTAAATCCAAAATTAAATAATAATCCATTATATAATCCATGGTGTGAGTCTTATATTGCCACCATTTCCATATGCTAACAACCATGATGGATGAGTGTATGTATGTGTGCATGTATGCACATCCACATGTGCATGAAACTAGCATGAAAGAAAGAAAGAAAAGCACACATGCATGCGCACATCCATCATCCAAGAAAAGGTTTTAAGTGAGAAAACTAATGGTTAAATGATAAATCAACACTTGATTTATCAATCCGGTCATATCTCATATGACCCCACCAAAAGTAGTTCACCCGATCAATGTTCGGTAACATATACGCACATTTCAATCGGGTGCATGCGCATATCGCATACGCGCACCACAACGTTTCGCCTGGACTGGGAAACTCCTTTGTGGGACTCTAAGACTCGTCAATACGCCGGCAGAGGGTGATGATCATATCAGGTACCCTCAAGCCGTAAGCGGTCAGCTAAACGTAACGGCCACCCGGGTATTGAGCGATCAGAAGACAACAAGCGAACCTGCTACAACTCCCGTCGATCCATCCGGCAACACTACCGTACAGTCCGGTCTCTTCGTCAGATATGCTGCATATCAAGCCTAGGGATGGTCACGTCGACCCCAATAACTCAATAAGTCGTGCCGGTGAATGGTCTATAACAGATCGAGAAACTACTGATAACACTTATCAGCAAATCTCAGCAGCCATGGCCAGGGACTTGCTGTTATAACCAGTCGGGCACAGCACAGCATCAACTCCCAATACCGGGAGAGACGAAACCCCTCCTATCGCTCATCGTCTTCGTGTGTCTCGGGACTATACCCAACGGCCACCTGTTTCCACGACTCAGTAGAGCCGTGGTAGGGTGGCAATCAAAGTACAGTGGGAGAACACACAAGACTCCATGACGATCTCGGGTCTACAGACTAACCTGTACCAGTGTTACCTGAGAACTGCTATCCGACGATAGATATAATTCCATATAGGAGTTCTCGGTGAGTCCGTCCAGTGTACCCGGTCACCACTGAGCACCCGTATATGATCTTGATGTCAAACATCGATGAATGTGGGAACATCCATCGCCCATCGTATGGGTCTAGTATCATATACGCTAGTCTACTCTGGTATATCGATGCCCCGTCTCGATATACCTACGACTAGGAACTTTCCAGGATATGCTTATAGACTACAGATGTCCCACTAGTATGATCTCCATCATAATCAGAGTAGTCAAGCCGATATCCTCAGGGCTTTATCAGCATGTATGAATGAATAAAAGCATGATCAAATCAACATGTCAGATAAAGAAGAACCAGATAGCATACTATCATGTCGAGCAAGAATGCAAACTGAATATATATACATGTATAGATACATCGACTATCACATAATGGCCTCTAGGGCATACATATATCCAACAATCTCCCACTTGCACTAAGGCCAGTTATTGGCGTATCTCATACCCAACATCTCAAAAAGTCGCTCATGCTGTGGCTGAGGGAGGGCCTTGGTGAGTGGATCCGCGGCGTTGTTCTTTGTATCTACTCTCTTAATCTCGATCTCGCGGCGATCTACAATCTCCCGGATCAAATGAAAGCGCCTAAGGATATGTCTGGACCGCTGATGGGATCTGGGCTCCTTGGCTAACGCCATCGCCCCATTATTGTCACAATACAAAGGTATTGGATCAATAATGGTTGGAACTACTCCTAGCTCCGAGACGAACTTCTTCATCCAGACGTCTTCCTTGGCGGCATCATTTGCACCAATGTACTCAGCCTCCATCGTAGAGTCTGCAACGGTATCCTGTTTGGAACTCTTCCAACTTACCGCCACTCCATTGAGGGTAAATACAAACCCTGAGATAGATTTGCTATCATCCTTATCGCTCTGGAAGCTCGAATCGGTAAAGGCCTCCATTTGGAGATCTGTATTACCATACACCAAGAACAATTCTTTAGTCCTTCGTAAGTACTTAAGAATGTTCTTCACAGCTGTCCAGTGGTTCTCCCCTCGGTTGGATTGATACCTGCTTACAACACTAAGTGCATAAGCTACATCTGGGCGTGTACATAACATCGCATACATTATAGATCCTACTGCCGAAGCATAAGGTATAATGCTCATGCGAGCTCTCTCTTCATCGGTCTTTGGACAAGAATCCTTGGAGAGAGTGACTCTATGGCAAGCGGGTAAGGCACCCCGCTTGGAGTCTTCCATACTAAACCTCTTTAGGATGGTGTTGATGTACCTGGTTTGGGACAATCCCAATAACTTTTTGGATCTATCCCTATAGATCCTTATGCCCAGGATGTATATGGCATCACCCAGGTCCTTCATGGAGAACCTCAGTGATAAGAATGATTTGACCGACTGTAGCATAAGAATATCATTTCCTATCAGAAGAATATCATCCACGTACAATACGAGGAATGTGACAGCTCTTCCTACAGCCTTCTTATAAACACAAGGTTCATCTGGATTTTTGATGAAATCAAACTCTTTGATAACATCATCGAAACAGATGTTCCAACTCCGAGATGCCTGCTTTAACCCATATATGTATTTAAGCAATCTACATGCTTTCTCGCTGCTCCCACTGTCAATGAAGCCCTCTGGCTGATCCATATAAACGCATTCTTCTAAATTTCCATTTAGAAATGCTGTTTTAACGTCCATCTGCCAGATTTCATAGTCGTAGTGAGCAGCAATAGCAAGTAGGATCCGAATGGATTTAAGCATGGCTACGGGCGAAAAAGTTTCGTCATAGTCCAAACCTTGTCTTTGACGAAAACCCTTTGCCACAAGTCTTGCCTTATAGGTCTCCACCTGCCCATCTACACCAATCTTTCTTTTAAAGATCCATTTGCACCCTACAGGTTTTACCCCAGGGGGTACAACGTCCAAAGTCCATACTTTGTTGGTGTACATAGACTCCATTTCGGATCTCATGGCATCCAGCCACTTTACAGAGTCACCACTCGTGATAGCTTGCTGAAAACTGGTAGGATCATCATCATCCATGATGAAATCTTCTCTGTCACCATCAATGAGGAAACCGTAGTACCTCTCCGGTGGCGAGAAGTCCTACCAGATCTACGGAGTGGCCGAGGTTCTTCAGTTTCTGTTGCAACAGCCGGTTCAACCAAATCGTCATTTGTAGTTTGTGTCTCCAGAACCTCTTCTAGATCCACCACCTTGCCATCATCTTTGTCTGTGAAAAACTCTTTTTCTAAGAATGTGGCATGCTGAGAAACAAACACCGTTTGTTCCTCTTTGTGGTAGAATAGATATCCATAAGAGTTCTTTGGATATCCCACAAAGTTACACATGACTGACCGTGTCTCGAGTTTGTCCGGATTCTGCTTTCTAACATAGGCCGGGCAACCCCAAATCTTAATTCTTTTAAGAGATGGTCTCTTCCCATTCCATATCTCATATGGCGTGGTAGACACGGCTTTGGTTGGAACCATGTTTAGCAGAAACGCTGCAGTCTCCAATGAATGTCCCCAAAACGAGACGGGTAACTCAGCGTCACTCATCATGGACCGGACCATATCTAATAGGGTCCTATTCCTTCGTTCTGACACACCGTTGTGCTGTGGTGTGTAAGGAGGAGTGAGCTGAGAGAGAATCCCATTCTCTTTTAGGAAGTTTGCAAATTCTGTACTGAGATACTGTTAGTTGTATGTATGCCCTAGAGGCCAGTATTGTACAGATGATGTATATTATATTGGATGCTTGGACATATATTGATATGACTTTCTTGCTCGATATGATAGTATGCTATCTGGTTACTCTTTATCTTAACATGTACACTAGTCTCTTTAAACTGTCTTATAGTTACATGTTGGTAAAGCCCTTAGGATATGTACTTTACTACCTGGACTGTGATGCAGATCATACTAGTGGGGACATGGTAGTCCATAAGTACATCCTTCAAGGTCCCTAGTCGTGGGTGTATCGAGACGGGGCATCGATATACCAGAGTAGACTAGCGTATACGCTTCTCGACCCATGAGATGGGCGATGGATGATCCCACATCCATTGGTGTTTGACATCAGAGATGGTATACGGGTGCTCAGTGGAGACTGGGTACACTGGACGGACTCGCCGAGAACTCCCAGATGGTATTATACCTCACGTCAGATGGCAGTTCTCAGGTGACACTTGTGCAGGTTAGTCTGTAGACCCGAGATCGTCATAGAGTCTTGAGTGATTCCCACTGTGCTTTGATCTCCACCTTACCACATCCATGAGAGCGTGCAAAACGGTGGTCTTTGGGTACAGTCCCGAGTCTCATGGAGGCAATGAGCGATAGGAGGGGTTTCGTCTCTCCCGGTATTGGGGGTTGATGTTGCGCTGTGCTCGATTGGCCGTAACAGGGAAGTCCCTGGCCAGGGCTGATCAGAGATTTGCTGGTAAGTGTTACCAGCAGTTTCTCGACCCGTTATGAGCCTCACATCGGCACGACTTATCGGTTATTGGGGTCTGACGTATACCACCCCTAGACTTGATATGCGACGTATCAGACGAACAGACCGGACTGTACGGTAAGTGTTACTGGTTGGATTCACAGGAGTGTGAGCGGGCTAGCTCGTCGATCTTCTGATCGCTCAATACCCGGATGGCCGTTACGTTTAGCAGTCCGCTTGCGGCTTGTGGGTGCTTGATATGATCATCATCTGCTACCGGCGTATTGACGAGTCTTTAGAGTCCTACACAGAGGTTTCCTGGCTCAAGCGAAACGAAATAGGAGCGCATATGAGATGTGTGCAGGACCGAGAATAATGCGTGTATGTGATACCGCATTTCATTCTCGCGATAAATGTTTCGATTGGTTATATTCGATATGACCTAGTTATCGAATCATTGATTCGATAAATCGATACATTGAATACTAGTCGGTTATGTGCGACATGACCGGATCATTGAATCAAATGTTGATTTAATGATTTAATGTATAATTATATATTTGATATATTACTTTGCATTAACTAGTATTGGTTCACTTTATATGGATTTTCTCACTTGGTGTGCATGATGTATATGTGATATACTTTTGTGCACTTGTATGTATCATATTTGATGATGCATGTTTATATGGTTAAGTATAAAGAATAAAACCATGGTTAAGTAGATAATTAGGGTTTTGTTTTAATCACTCATTTATTTATCCATTCCTTTTTGTTTAAATAATTTTATGAAAACAAAATGGTTTTCTTTTTGTCATGAAGCTTGATGAAGCTTCATGAAGGTTTGACTCAAAGACCATTTTGTCTTCATGCTAAACCCTAACTATTCCCACTTACCATGGTTTGCTCTCTACACTTAACCTTAGTTTGATTATGATAAGTATTGTTTTTCTTTTCATTTTTAAAAGAGACTTATCATAATTCTAGCTCATCTTCTTCTTCATCTTCAAGTTTGAAACCTTGAGACCATCAATGGCAACTTGAGCTTGAGAGTGAGAAATCCAATTCTAAAGAGAACCCACCTCCTATTTCTTCATCCTCTACCTCTTGCCATGTAGTAGAGTGTGTTTTCTTCACAAGTTTCATCACTTTGTGAAGTGGGAGCTTGATCTAGCGATGCCTCGACGTAGATCATCTTCGGCATCGTCGTCGATGACCAAGCCCGTTCATTCTCCGATGAAGCCGACGCTAGAGCCCGGGGTTCGACTTGGATAGCGAGGAGACTTCGTTGCGGAGCCGTGGAGGTGGATATCCGGATCTACAAAGGTTGTAATTTCCAGATTCTAGTAGTTAAGTGTTAACTAGTTTACTTTTCGCCTAGATTTCTAGCAACGATCCGTTAACTAGGGTTTCTCGGCACCATATTTTTGTAAAATGGAATGGTTGATGCCTTGTGAGACCTCTACTGTGTGTCTAGGAACCCTACAGTGGTATCAGAGCCTAGATAGAGCCTTAGGCGAAGTCTAGATGTCGTTTGAAGCCCGAACGAACCCGAAACCCCAAACCAAACATGCTCTCTGTCTTTTTTCTAAAATCGGGGATTTTTCCACATTAAAAATATGCAGAAAAATCAGCAAGCTAATCTAAGAGTTACTGTGAATTTCGATGGACTAATTCCATCAAAGAGCCGCGGATCCGCGGCACGAGCACGGCTCGTGCGGCGGATGCGCGGCGCTTTTGTCGTTTTGTGCATTTTAATTTTCACAGTAATTCTCATTTTTCTGTGGTGGTTTTCCTGGGAATTTTTAATATTCATTCAAGAGTTGAATTTTCCAGGGTTGTTTTGGGGATTCGGTATTTCAATCGGATTATCAAATTTCGTCTTTTATGTATTTCCGGATAATTTTCAGAATATGTTAAAAAGTTCGACCGGATATAAATACCCAATTTTTCTCCTGTCGGGAAATTTCCAAGTGTTGGATTTTTCCGTAGTTTAACGACGTTCTAAGTAGTGCAAGTAACGCGATGGACCCTCTAGAAGACAACAAACCTTAACTCGATTATGTGACCGTCTTGAACTGCCCTTTGAACCTTCGGGTTTGGGGCAGTACGGCGTGCCACATGTGAGGCGTTGGCTTGACCCTTCTACGGCTGGACCGTCGGTACTGAGGCACGAACTGAATGTTGTTAGACTTATTTCATGTGTTGAGCTGTATCGGGAAAACTTGGGTATTCGGATGTTCGATCGGAAAGTTTAACATTTTCTATTTATCTGGAATGTGATACAATAATTGGAATTCACAAACAGTTATGTGATAACTGAATGAATGTTATAAATCTAGCGGTTTAGTTTCACTTTATATTGAAAAGTGTTTTCGATAATGAGACTAAAATGCGGGGTTTATAACTGTTAGGCATGTGATGTCTAAGTATTTCATTTGATTAGGCATGTGATGTCTAAAGAAGTTGCGGATTCCAATTGTTGTAGTTTTACACTTTCTTTTCTGTGACCGTAAGTGTAGTATGTTCATATCGCCGGTTTCGTTGCTATACGTCAACGACAATTAGGGTATGCATACTTACTTACGTTGATGGCATGTGATGTTATGTGTTGCTGGATATGTTATATTGGATCGTCGTGTTCGAATAGCCGGGGTTTTTTATGTGAGATGAGTGTCTTTCATTTTCATTCATGTAAAAATTTGTATGTAATATTCTTTTATTTGGGGCACTTCCAGGTAGCGGAAGTTGTCACCTTTTGTATATTATTTACTTTTCCGCATTAGGATAGACCCAAGGAGGGGAGCACAAGTAACCGGGTTCTGGGGTCCAGTGGGAGACCAACTCGAGGGGTCCAGTCCGGGTCTCCTAACCCTAGAATTGGCAGGGTTGCTTGCCGCTCTCGTAGGGGTCTAAGGGTGTGGGATTGGCTATTCATCACGACCGTGGAATCCGTGTTTTATACTGGCTCGTATTGAAAACACGGACGACCTAGTATATCCAATATTTCATATGTTTATTCTGCTGCGATATATGTGTTGTGACTCTGTGATGGATATAGTATATAGTATATATGATATATTATATAGACGTTACTTATGTTTTACACCCGCGCTAGCCCTGCCCTGCTCTGTCGTTAGTTACCTAACCAAACGGTGCACGAGGGGACATCGAGGCGAATGCGGATGGCATAAGTGTACGTCATATCTATCTGTGATGTTTAGGTATTTAAATGATGGGACTTCATTAATGTGATTAATGAAAGATAAGAAACCTAAGATGTTGTGGAATCGAATTTTAAAATAAAACAGGTAGCTACAGTTTTTGCTTTGCACAGCGGTATATATGATATACCCTGCACCTTATTCGATGAGGAAAGGACCGAGATCCCTTCACCGGGAGTGACTCCTTTAGCAATAACTGGCAGATGCTACACACTCGGTTTGCTTTTGACTGCTTTTGGGTTTTTGCTTTGCACAGCGATATATATGATATATCCCGCACCTCATTCGACAAGGAAAGGACCGAGATCCCTTCACCGGGAGTGACTCCTTTAGCAAAACTAGAAAAGCCTCAAAATCACTCCATTTCAAAAACTTCATTTGATTCTACAACGATATCAAGTTCATTACGCAATAGGTTTTCAGAAAAACCTGCGTAGCCCTCCGTCATTTCAGATAGAGACTAGTTAGTATTCGTGCTGCGTTTGTTGACCTTAGCCAAGGCGTGGTGTACGGTAGATAATTAGTATTTATCTGCTAAAACATGATATGTGATTGAGTTAGGGTAGTCGTGCGACTTTGTTGACCTTAGCCAAGGGTCGTACGGGTGGGTTTGATTCAATCAGGAAATGACGGGTTGAACTTGACTAGCGCTTATGATTTGTTGACCTTAGCCAAGGTCATAAGTTGCTAGGGGCAAAAGCATTATCGGGAATTTCAAGTGTTGAAATTTGCAATGAGATTGCATACCTTCTATGAGATAGTTGGATCCCGATACCCACTGCGTGTAAGAGTTACTCCTGGGAGAGTTTTACACATTGCAATTAGCTGATCAAGTAGGTGTCTAGAAAGGTGTCAACGGGGTTACGCCTCTGGGAAAACGAGGTTTACATTAATTAGGTTCGTGCGAAAGCACGGGGGACCTCCCTCAAAGTACCGACACTGGCCTGGCTGAAAGATTGGGGAACTTGTAGTGTGTGATTAATCCCGGCTAGTCTTTCCTTTTAGGGTTTGAAGGAAGATTTGATAAAAAGCAGTGGGAGCCATCCTGATTAGATAAGATAATAACCAATCTGATCTTGCACGAGCATACGCTAAAGTGTTTTCTTCTCTCTCTCTCCAGGTAGCGACCATTTCATGCCCTAATGAAGATAATAATATAGATGTATTGACCGAACCCGCATGTTATACTGTGCTGGGGAACGTTGGTTCCGTTCTTTCTTATAAGAGTTATAGGAATGAACAGGATATAGGGAAATACCAGGATTCCCATGCCACCCGAATGAAGAAAGTACATGTTGATGCATTTTCATCGGGTGTGTTCGTTACAGAGAACTGTTTCTCCATTTGCTCTACGTCCTGGGTATTGGATACCGGGTCAGGATCCCATATATGTAATCAGACAAATGGGCTAAGGAAAGGTAGAGAACTTGGAGAAGGTGATAAAGACATAAGAGTCGAAAATGGTGCAATTGTTGAAGCTAAGACTGTCGGGGAATATCACCTTGTATTACCAACTGGTAATACATTGGTTCTGAACGAATGCTATTACATGCCGAACCTGATATGCAACATTATATCAGTTTCTTTATTGAGTAAAGAGGGATATAATTTTGTATTACAGGACAATGTTATGAACATTTTCCGTAACCAAAAGTTGGTTGGATCAGGCACGTTATGCAATGGCATTTATGTTCTAAATCAATCAACAGTTCTAAGCATAACAAACACACACAAGAGGAAGAGTTCTGAACTCAACGAATCCTTCTTGTGGCATTGTAGACTGGGCCACATCAATGAGACACGACTAGCTAAGTTGCATAAAGATGGATATTTAAATCCGTTTGAATTTTCATCTTATGACACTTGCCAGTCATGTCTCAAAGGCAAGATGACCAAAACTCCGTTTACGGGACACGGAGAAAGAGTTACCGAACTCTTGGGACTTATACATAGTGATGTATGCGGTCCCATGTCTACACATGCCAGGGATGGTTCTTCATACTTCATTACATTCACTGACGATCTCTCTAGGTTCGGGTATGTGTTCCTGATGAAACACAAATCAGAAGCTTTTGAGAAATTTAGGGAATATAAACAAGAAATTGAGAACCAAACCGGAAAAAGTATTAAAATCCTACGATCTGATCGAGGAGGAGAATACTTAAGCAATGAATTCCTGGACTTCCTAAAAGAGAATGGGATTCTCTCTCAGCTGACTCCTCCATATACACCACAGCACAACGGTGTATCAGAACGGAGGAACCGCACCCTATTAGATATGGTGCGCTCTATGATGAGCACAGCTGAGTTACCTATTTCCTTCTGGGGATATGCGCTGGAGACAGCCATATACCTATTGAATAGAGTTCCAACTAAATCTGTGCCTACCACTCCAAATGAGATATGGAATAGAAAGAGACCATCTCTTAAAAGAGTTAAGATATGGGGTTGTCCGGCTTATGTTAAAAAGCAAAACCCGGACAAACTCGAGGCACGATCAGTTTTTTGTAAGTTTGTAGGATATCCAAGAAATTCGTATGGATATCTATTCTACCACAGTGAACAACAAAAGGTGTTTGTTGCTCAACATGCCACCTTTTTAGAAAAGGAATTTCTTACAAAAGAAATTAGTGGCGATGAGGTAGAGCTGGAAGAGGTTCCAGCAACACAAACTACAACTGAAGATTTAGTGGAACCAGAGGATTCAGTAGCTCCCAATGAACCTCAGCCTCTCCGCCGATCTAGTAGGGTTCCTCGCCAACCTGAGAGATACTACGGTTTTCTCATGGATGGTGGAAGCGAGGATTGCATCATAGAGGATGATGACCCAACTAGCTTCGAGCAGGCCATCACGAGTGGGGACTCAGTGAAATGGCTGGATGCTATGCGGTCCGAGATGGAATCCATGTACACCAACAAAGTATGGACTTTGGACGTTGCTCCTGAAGGGGTAAAACCCATTGGGAGCAAGTGGATCTTCAAGAAGAAACTTGGTGTAGATGGGAAAGTGGAGACTTTCAAAGCTAGACTTATAGCAAAGGGTTTTCGTCAAAGACCAGGTGTGGACTATGACGAAACCTTTTCTCCAGTGGCTATGCTTAAATCCATCCGGATCATGCTTGCCATCGCTGCTTATCATGATTACGAAATCTGGCAAATGGATGTTAAGACCGCCTTTCTAAATGGTGATTTAGAAGAGTGCGTGTACATGACTCAGCCGGAGGGCTTCGTAGACAGTGGGAGCAGCGGAAAGGTATGCAAGCTGCTTAAATCCATTTATGGATTAAAGCAAGCATCGCGGAGTTGGAATATCTGCTTTGACGTCGTTATCAAAGAGTTTGATTTCGTCAAAAATCCAGATGAACCTTGTATCTACAAGAAGGTGGCAGAGAGTAAGGTTGTCTTCCTCGTATTGTACGTGGACGACATACTCTTGATAGGAAATGATATTCCTATGCTGCAATCGGTCAAGCTCTTCTTATCACAAAGATTCTCAATGAAAGATCTTGGTGATGCCTCCTGCATATTGGGAATTAGGATCTATAGAGATAGATCCAAACGGATTTTGGGATTGTCCCAATCCAGGTACATTGACACCATACTAAAGAGGTTTAGTATGGAAGAGTCCAAGCGTGGGAACTTGCCCACGATCTCTGGAGTCACTCTCTCCAAAGAGATGTCTCCCAAGACTGATTTGGAGAGAGCTCGCATGCAAGGGATACCCTATGCTTCGGCAGTAGGCTCTATCATGTATGCGATGCTATGTATCAGACCCGATGTAGTATACTCACTAAGTGTAGTGAGCAGGTATCAAGCTGATCCTGGAGAGAGTCACTAGACAGCTGTGAAGAGCATTCTCAAGTACTTACGAAGGACTAGAGATATGTTCTTGGTGTATGGTAACGGAGAGCTCCAAGTGGAGTCCCTTACCGATTCGAGCTTCCAGAGTGATAAGGACGACTCTAAGTCGCAGTCGGGCTTTGTCTTTACCCTTTACGGAGGGGCGGTTAGCTGGAAGAGTTCCAAGCAGGAAACCGTGGCAGACTCGACGATGGAGGCTGAATACATCGCTGCCAACGATGCTGCCAAAGAGGCTGTCTGGATCAAGAAGTTCATTACTGAACTTGGAGTGGTTCCATCCATTGAGCATCCAATACCTTTGTATTGTGATAACAATGGAGCGGTGGCTTTGGCCAAGGAACCCCAGTCCCATCAGCGATCCAGGCATATTCTGAGGCGGTATCACCTGATCCGGGAGATAGTTGATCGCCGGGAGATCGAGGTCAGGAGGGTTGACACGAAGAACAACACGGCGGATCCACTCACGAAGGCCATTCCCCAGATACAGTTTGAGAGACTCTTCGGGATGCTCGGTATGCGATACTACAGCAGCTGGCCCTAGTGCAAGTGGGAGATTGTTTGTTGTATGTATGCCCTAGAGGCCAGTATTGTACAGATGATGTATATTATATTGGATGCTTGGACATATATAGAGATGACTTTCTTGCTCGATATGATAGTATGCTATCTGGTTACTCTTTATCTTAACATGTACACTAGTCTCTTTAAACTGTCTTATAGTTACATGTTGGTAAAGCCCTTAGGATATGTACTTGACTACCTGGACTGTGATGCAGATCATACTAGTGGGGACATGGTAGTCCATAAGTACATCCTTCAAGGTCCCTAGTCGTGGGTGTATCGAGACGGGGCATCGATATACCAGAGTAGACTAGCGTATACGCTTCTCGACCCATGAGATGGGCGATGGATGATCCCACATCCATTGGTGTTTCACATCAGAGATGGTATACGGGTGCTCAGTGGAGACTGGGTACACTGGACGGACTCGCCGAGAACTCCCAGATGGTATTATACCTCACGTCAGATGGCAGTTCTCAGGTGACACTTGTGCAGGTTAGTCTGTAGACCCGAGATCGTCATAGAGTCTTGTGTGATTCCCACTGTGCTTTGATCTCCACCTTACGAAGTCCATGAGGGCGTGCAAAACGGTGGTCTTTGGGTACAGTCCCGAGTCACATGGAGGCAATGAGCGATAGGAGGGGTTTCGTCTCTCCCGGTATTGGGGGTTGATGTTGCGCTGTGCTCGATTGGCCGTAACAGGGAAGTCCCTGGCCAGGGCTGATCAGAGATTTGCTGGTAAGTGTTACCAGTAGTTTCTCGACCCGTTATGAGCCTCACATCGGCACGACTTATCCGTTATTGGGGTCTGACGTATACCACCCCTAGACTTGATACGCGACGTATCAGACGAACAGACCGGACTGTACGGTAAGTGTTACTGGTTGGATTCACAGGAGTGTGAGCAGGCTAGCTTGTCGATCTTCTGATCGCTCAATACCTGGATGGCCGTTACGTTTAGCAGACCGCTTGCGGCTTGTGGGTGCTTGATATGATCATCATCTGCTACCGGCGTATTGACGAGTCTTTAGAGTCCTACACAGAGGTTTCCTGGCTCAAGCGAAACGAAATAGGAGCGCATATGAGATGTGTGCAGGACCGAGAATAATGCGTGTATGTGATACCGCATTTCATTCTCGCGATAAACGTTTCGATTGGTTATATTCGATATGACCTAGTTATCGAATCATTGATTCGATAAATCGATACATTGAATACTAGTCGGTTATGTGCGACATGACCGAATCATTGAATCAAATGTTGATTTAATGATTTAATGTATAATTATATATTTGATATATTACTTTGCATTAACTAGTATTGGTTCACTTTATATGGATTTTCTCACTTGGTGTGCATGATGTATATGTGATATACTTTTGTGCACTTGTATGTATCATATTTGATGATGCATGTTTATATGGTTAAGTATAAAGAATAAAACCATGGTTAAGTAGATAATTAGGGTTTTGTTTTAATCACTCATTTATTTATCCATTCCTTTTTGTTTAAATAATTTTATGAAAACAAAATGGTTTTCTTTTTGTCATGAAGCTTGATGAAGCTTCATGAAGGTTTGACTCAAAGACCATTTTGTCTTCATGCTAAACCCTAACTATTCCCACTTAACATGGTTTGCTCTCTACACTTAACCTTAGTTTGATTATGATAAGTATTGTTTTTCTTTTCATTTTTAAAAGAGACTTATCATAATTCTAGCTCATCTTCTTCTTCATCTTCAAGTTTGAAACCTTGAGGCCATCAATGGCAACTTGAGCTTGAGAGTGAGAAATCCAATTCTAAAGAGAACCCACCTCCTATTTCTTCATCCTCTACCTCTTGCCAAGTAGTAGAGTGTGTTTTCTTCACAAGTTTCATCACTTTGTGAAGTGGGAGCTTGATCTAGCGATGCCTCGACGTAGATCATCTTCGGCATCGTCGTCGATGACCAAGCCCGTTCATTCTCCGATGAAGCCGATGCTAGAGCCCGGGGTTCGACTTGGACAGCGAGGAGACTTCGTTGCGGAGCCGTGGAGGTGGATATCCGGATCTACAAAGGTTGTAATTTCCAGATTCTAGTAGTTAAGTGTTAACTAGTTTACTTTTCGCCTAGATTTCTAGCAACGATCCGTTAACTAGGGTTTCTCGGCACCATATTTTTGTAAAATGGCATGGTTGATGCCTTGTGAGACCTCTACTGTGTGCTTAGGAACCCTACAGATACTCTCCACCTCGATCTGATCGAAGCATCTTAATACTCAAGCCGGTTTGTTTTTCTACTTCTTGTTTATATTCAACGAATTTCTCGAAAGCGTCGGACTTGTGTTTTAATAAAAATACATGACCGAATCTTGAGAAATCGTCGGTGAATGTAATGAAGTATGAAAAACCGCCTCTAGCCTGTGTAGACATTGGCCCACATACATCACTATGTATGAGGCCAAGGAGCTAAGTAGCTCTTTCTCTGTGTCCTGTAAACGGAGTTTTGATCATTTTACCCTTGATACAAGACTGGCAAGTCGCATAAGATTTATATTCAAAAGAGTTTAAATATCCATCTTTATGTAACTTGTTTCGTCTTGTTTCGTTAATATGACCAAGTCTACAATGCCAAAGAAAAGCTTCATTTAATTCTGAAAGTTTTCTTTTATTAGTGTGTTGTATACTGAAAACTGTGTGTTTATTTAGGACATATATTCCATTATTAAGCGTACCATACCCAACCAACATTTGATTTAGGTGAATGTTCATAACATTGTTCTGCAACACAAAATTATACCCTTCATTGTCCAACAAAGAAACGGATATTATATTACATAGCATACTTGGTACAAAATAACATGGATTCAAAATCAAAATACATCCAGATGGCAACCCCAAGTGATACTCTCCCACTGCGACTGTATGTACATTGGAACCATTTCCAACGCGGAGAGTATGGTCACCTGTCCTCAAAACCTTGCTATTTCTCAGCCCCTGCATAGAATTGCAAATGTGAGAACCTGAACCGGTATCCAATACCCAGGAAGTAGAGTTTATAGAAAAACAGTTTTCAGTCACAAACGCACCTGAAGCAGAAGCATCACCATGCTTCTTCTTGAGACTTAAGTATTCCGTGCAATTGCGCTTCCAATGTCCTGTCTTGTGGCAATGAAAACATTCGCCTTTTCCCGAGTCTCCAGCCTTGGACTTTCCCTTTCCCTTCACCTTTTTAACTCCGCCCTTAGGATTAGTGGGTTTCTTCTTTTTCTTTCCCTTGGCCTTGGCTTTCGGGCGAGAAGAGGAAGACTGTCCAATAGTCATAACGGGAGTTTTTGCTAACTTCATAGTGCTCTCTGCACTCCTCAAGATATTAAGGAGTTCAGGGAGGTCCTTCTCCATGCCATGCATGTTGAAGTTCACTATGAACTGAGCAAAGGTGGAGGGGAGGGACTGCAGAATAATATCTATATATTGTTCATTGTCCATTGTCCATCCAAGGTCCTCAAGCTCTTCTATAAGAGCTATTATCTTCAGAACATGGTCTCCTACTGGTGTGCCAGGGGCCATTCGCATCTGAAACAATTTCTTTGATGCTTCGTATCGTAATACGCGGGATTGCTCCCCATACAACTCCTTTGTATGGAGCAATATACCGTGAATGTCCATGTCCTCGTGCTGCTTTTGATGTGTGTTATCCATCGATGCAAGCGCGAGGCATGTGGCCGTGGCACAGTCAGCGTCCCATGTCTTGCGGACTTCAATGTCCGCAACTAAGGATTTTGGACCAGGGACGGGCAGGGCTGAAGCCGTGAGGACATATGATACTTTATCATAAGTCAAGGTGATTTTCAGATTCCTTAGCCATTCTTTATAGTTGGTCCCATTCAGTTTGTTTTTATCTAGTAGAAGCTTAAGTCCAGTCATTGGTATCTGCCATTAAGAGAGAGAAAAGAATACACTCAGCGAAAGCTCTTGCACAGATTAGATTGGTTTATTATCTTGTCTAATCGATGTTTCCCACTGCTTTTTATCAAGTTTTTTCTTTCAAACCTTAAAAAGAAAAACTAGCCAGGATTAATTACAGTCTACAACTTCGCTAACCGTTCAGCCAGGCCAGTGTCGGTACTTTGAGGGAGGTTCCCCGTGCTTTCGCACAGACCTAATTAGAGTAAACCTCGTTTTCCCAGAGGCGGAGCCCCGTTAACACCTTTCTAGACACCTAATAAGTTAGCTAATTGTAAACTGTAAAACTCTCCTAGGAGCAACTATTGCCCACAGTGGGATCGGGATCCAACCATCACATGGAAAGTATGCAATCTCATTGCAAATTTCAACTATTGAAATTCCCGATGTGGTTTTTACCCCTAATACCCGTGACCTTGGCTAAGGTCAACAAATCACGAGCACTAGTCAAGCTCAACCCGTCATTTCTTGATTAATTTAGACCCGTTCACATGACCCTTGGCTATGGTCAACAAAGTCATATGCCCGTCCTAATTAATCTGCATCATATGCGTTTGTAGGAAGACATCACTTAGCTACCGTACACTACGCCTTGGCTAAGGTCAACAAACGTAGCACGAATACTAAGTACTCTACTTCCTAAAATGACGGAGGGTTGCGAATGATTTTTAATAAAATCTTTAACACTTTGAACTTGATATCGTTGTAGAATCAAATGGTTTTCAAAAGGAGTGGCTTAAGCTCCGCAGTTTTGTAATATAGCTTTTTCATAAATAGCCGAGTGGTTTTCAAATCCGATTCTACAACATCTTTTTAGGTTTATTTTCTTTACATTAATCACATTAATGTAATCCCATCATTTAAGTCCATAAGCCAATCACAGAAAAGAAACGAAAATAACACGTACGCTTATGCCATCCGCATTCGCCGCAATGTTCCGTTATGCACCGTTAGGTTACTTAACTAACGGCTTACCGGGACGGGACTAGCGCGGGTGTAAAACATAAGCAACGTCTACTATATATCATATATATAATATGTCATTCGTCTCAGATATCACAGAACACAGGCATTAGAAACATAGATATAACGTGGGATATCGTAGGACGTCCGTATTTAGTATTTAGCCAGAATAGAAAATACGGATTCCACAGTCGCGATGAATAGCCAAGCCCACACCCTGGACCCCTACGAGAGCGGCAAGTGACCCTACCAATTCTGGAGTTTAGGAGACCCGGTCTCGACTCCTCGAGATGGCCTCCTACTGAACCCCAGAACCCGATCACCTGTGCTCCCCTTCTTGGGTCCATCCTAATGCGGAAAAGTAAATAATATACAACACTGGTGACACAACCGCAACCTGGAAGTGCCCCAAATAAAAGAATATTACATTTGAATTTACATGAATGAAAATATAAAACTCTCATCTCACAAAAACCCCCCGGCTATTCGATCGCGACAATCCTGCACATCATATCTCAGCAACACATAATATCACATATCATCAACGTAAGTAAGTATGCGTACCCCGATTGTCGTTGATATATAGCAACGAAACCGGCGATATCTAACATACTACACTTACGGTCACAGAAAAGAAAGTGTAAAACTACAATATTTGGAATCCAGATTCTCTTTAGACATCATAAATGCGAAATATCACATATTTCGTATTTCATGTCTACACTATATGAATTCTACATATTGTATCACATTCCAGATAAACAGACAGTATTAAAGTTTTCGAACGAACGATCAAGCACCCAAGATTCACTAAAGCTCAACACTTGAGCAGGGTTCAAAAATCCGGAGTGTGACATAGTAGTAGCGGTCCAGCCGTAGAAGGGTCAAGCCAACGCCTCACATGTGGCACGCCGTACTGCCCTAAACCCTAAGGTTCAAAGGGCAGTTCGAGACGGTCACATAATCGAGTTAAGGTTTGTTGTCTTCTAGAGGGACCACCGCAAAAAGACTTGCACGTATCTCCAAAGTATTTAAACCCCGTGAATAGTGAGTAAATGATACTCGTTCAAACACTTCAATACTTTCTAATTTACCCGGAAAAGCTACGAAATAAAAATCCCTATCGAAATGACGAGTTCAAAACCATCTCCAAAATTTTTCAAAACCAAATACAGATTAAAAATATCCAAAAATTTATACAAGCAGATTCATGAATTACTGTACAAAAAATATTCATCAATACATATATACGGCCGCGGAACCGCGGCCTAAGCAAGCTTAGGCCGCGTTTCCGCGGCGAGAATTACTGTTCACAGAAAAATTTTTGTACCGTAACTCTTATTTTTTCCTGCTGTATTTTTTACATATTTTTAATTCTGCAAATTATCAAATTTTAGAAAATTTCCAGAGAGCACCCAAAAACACCGTATTTTTGTCCGATCGGGGTTTTCACTTCGTAAAAACGTCGCCTAATGTTCTAGGTCGGCTCTGATACCAATGTAAGGTTTGTTTAGCACCCTATGAAGTGTTTTGAAGCATCACAAGACCCAAAGTTATAATTTTTAAGGTGCTAAACTAACATGCAAAGGGATCGATCCTAAAAAATTAGGGTTTCGAAATAAAAAGCGAACTAATCTAGGGTTTCGAGACTACAACCTTTGTAGCTCCCTTTCGCTGGACTCCTTGGTCTCTAGGGTGTTGAACAAAGGTCCTCTTGAAGTCCCCTTGTGTCCACGACGATCCACCACGGAGATCTCCGTCCAAGCTCGCAACTTCGTCAAACCGAAGAGAACACTCTAAACAAAACGGCTAAGCTTGTGTAGAATGATGTTGTGGTTAGGTTTCTCACTTCAAAAACCTATCTTTAAGTGGTATTTGCTCACTAGAAAAAACTAGAGAGCAAAAGAGCAAGAGGAAGAAGATGGTGGCAATTTTTGAGAAGAGGTAAAAAGATAACTCAAGTGAAGAAAAAGAAATATATCAATATATATTTTATTCCTTCATGCTATGAACCATGGTTAAAGTGATGGAGACATTATTTAACTTTGGTTTGGAATGATAAAGAGAAGGATAACCTTAGGTTAGTGGTAGTTGAGCATGGTTAGGTCAAAGGAAGAATGTAGAAGCATGAAAGATTATCCTTTCCTTTTTCATTTTCTTTTAAATCCAAAATTAAATAATAATCCATTATATAATCCATGGTGTGAGTCTTATATTGCCACCATTTCCATTTGCTAACAACCATGATGGATGAGTGTATGTATGTGTGCATGTATGCACATCCACATGTGCATGAAACTAGCATGAAAGAAAGAAAGAAAAGCACACATGCATGCGCACATCCATCATCCAAGAAAAGGTTTTAAGTGAGAAAACTAATGGTTAAATGATAAATCAACACTTGATTTATCAATCCGGTCATATCTCATATGACCCCACCAAAAGTAGTTCACCCGATCAATGTTCGGTATCATATACGCACATTTCAATCGGGTGCATGCGCATATCGCATACGCGCACCACAACGTTTCGCCTGGACTGGGTAACTCCTTTGTGGGACTCTAAGACTCGTCAATACGCCGGCAGAGGGTGATGATCATATCAGGTACCCTCAAGCCGCAAGCGGTCAGCTAAACGTAACGGCCACCCGGATATTGAGCGATCAGAAGACAACAAGCGAACCTGCTACAACTCCCGTCGAGCCATCCGGCAACACTACCGTACAGTCCAGTCTCTTCGTCAGATATGCTGCATATCGAGCCTAGGGATGGTCACGTCGACACCAATAACTCAATAAGTCATGCCGGTGAATGGTCTATAACATATCGAGAAACTACTGATAACACTTATCAGCAAATCTCAGCAGCCCTGGCCAGGGACTTGCTGTTATAACCAGTCGGGCACAGCACAGCATCAACTCCCAATACCGGGAGAGACGAAACCCCTCCTATCGCTCATCGTCTTCGTGTGTCTCGGGACTGTACCCAACGGCCACCTGTTTGCACGACTCAGTAGAGCCGTGGTAGGGTGGCAATCAAAGTACAGTGGGAGAACACACAAGACTCCATAACGATCTCGGGTCTACAAACTAACCTGTACCAGTGTCACCTGAGAACTGCTATCCGACGATAGATATAATTCCATATAGGAGTTCTCGGTGAGTCCGTCCAGTGTACCCAGTCACCACTGAGCACTCGTATATGATCTTGATGTCAAACATCGATGAATGTGGGAACATCCATCGCCCATCGTATGGGTCTAGTATCATATACGCTAGTCTACTCTGGTATATCGATGCCCCGTCTCGATATACCTACGACTAGAGACTTTCCAGGATATGCTTATAGACTACAGATGTCCCACTAGTATGATCTCCATCATAATCAGAGTAGTCAAGCCGATATCCTCAGGGCTTTATCAGCATGTATGAATGAATAAAAGCATGATCAAATCAACATGTCAGATAAAGAAGAACCAGATAGCATACTATCATGTCGAGCAAGAATGCAAACTGAATTTATATACATGTATAGATACATCGACTATCACATAATAGCCTCTAGGGCATACATATATCCAACATATGCTACATCGGGTCTGGTACATAGCATCGCGTACATGATAAAATCTACTGCCGAAGCATAGGGTATCCCTTGCATGCGAGCTCTCTCCAAATCAGTCTTGGGAGACATCTCTTTAGAGAGAGTGAGTCCAGAGATCGTGGGTAAATTCCCACGCTTGGATTCTTCCATACTAAACCTCTTTAGTATGGTGTCAATGTACCTAGATTGGGACAATCCCTATATCCGTCTAGATCTATCTCTATAGATTTTAATTCCCAAAATGCAGGAGGCATCACCTAGATCTTTCATTGAGAATCTTTGTGATAAGAAGAGCTTGACCGAGTGCAGCATAGGAACATCATTTCCTATCAAGAGTATGTCATCAACGTATAATTTGAGGAAGACAACCTTACTCTCTGCCACCTTCGTGTATATACAAGGTTCCTCTATGTTTTTGATGAAGTCAAACTCTTTGACTACCACATCAAAACATATGTTTCAACTCCGAGATGCCTGCTTCAACCCATAGATGGATTTAAGCAGCTAGCACACCTTTCCGTTGCTCCCACTGTCTACGAAGCCCTCTGGCTGAGTCATATACACGCACTCTTCCAAATCACCATTTAGAAAGGTGGTCTTAACATCTATTTGCCAGATTTCGTAGTCATGGTATGCGGAAATGGAAAGTAAGATCCGGATGGACTTAAGCATAGCTACTGGAGAAAAGGTTTAGTCATAATCCACACCTGGTAGTTGACGAAAACCCATTCCAACAAGTCTAGCTTTGAAAGTCTCAACTTTTCCATCTACACCAAGTTTCTTCTTAAAGATCCATTTTCTCCCAATGGGTTTTACCCCTTTAGGAGCAATTTCCAAAGTCCATACTTTGTTGGTGTATATGGATTCCATCTCAGATCGCATTGCATCCAGCCATTTCACATAGTCACCACTCGTGATGACCTGCTCGAAACTAGTCGGGTCATCATCTTCCATGATGCAGTCCTCGCTCCCACCATCAACGAGAAAACTGTAGTATCTCTCAGGTGGATGAAGAACCCTACTAGATCAGTGGAAAGGCGGGGGTTCATCGGGAACTACTGAATCCTATGGTTCCACCAACTCTTCTGTTGCAGTTTGTGTAGCTGGAACTTCTTCCAGTTTACCTCATTGCCACTAATTTCTTTTTCAAGAAATTCCTTTTCTAAAAAGGTGGTATGCCGAGATGCATACACCTTTTGTTCCTTGGTGTAGTAGAAGATATACCCATGCGAATGTTTAGGATATGCAATAAACATACATAGAAAAGACCTTGCCCCGAGCTTGTCCGGATTCTGTATTTTTACATATGCCGGACAACCCAATATCTAAACATAATTAAGATATGGTCTCTTTTCTTTCCATATCTCATATGGAGTGGTTGGCACAGATTTGGTAGGAACCATATTCAATAGGTCTAGAGCTGTTTCCAGTGCATATCCCCAAAAGGAAATAGGTAACTCAGCAGTGCTCATCATAGAGCGCACCATATCTAATAGGGTGTGATTCCTCCGTTCCGATACACCGTTGTGCTGTCGTGTAAAAGGAGGAGTAAGCTGAGAGAGAATCCCATTCTCTTTTAGATAGTTCAGGAACTCATTGCTCAAGTATTCTCCTCCTCGTTCAGATCGAAGGATCTTAATACTTTTACCCGTTTGGTTCTCTACTTCGTTCTTATATTCTCTGAATTTCTCAAAAGTTTCAGACATGTGTTTCAACAGGAACACATGTACGTATCTTGAGAGATCGTCAGTGAATTTAATGAAGTATGAGGAACCATTCCTGGCATGTATAGACATGGGACCGCATACATCACTATGTATTAGTCCTAAGTGTTCTGTAACTCTTTCTCCGTGTCCACTGAACGGAGTTTTGGTCATTTTGCCTTTGAGACATGAATGGCAAGTTTCATAAGATGATAATTCGAACGCATTTAAATAACCATCTTTATGTAACTTAGCTAGTCATGTCGCATTGATATGACCAAGTCTAAAATGCCGCAAGAAGGATTCATTCATTTCTGAACTTTTCCTCTTGTGTGTGTTCTGTATATTAAGAACTGTGTTTTGATTTAGAACGTATATGCCATTATGTAACGAGCCTGATCCAATCAACTTTTGATTTAGGAAGATGTTCATAACATTATCCTGTATTAAAAAATTATATACTTCTTTACTTAATAAAGAAACTGATATAATGTTGCATATCATGTTCGGTATATAATAGCATTCGTTCAGAATCAATGTATTACCACTTGGTAATACAAGGTAATATTCGCCAACTGCTTTGGCTGCAACATTTTCACCATTCCCTACTCTTAAGGAATGATCACACATTCCCAGTTCTCTACCTCTCTTTAGCCCATGCAATATATTGCATATGTGGGATCCTGATCCGGTATCTAATGCCTAGGACGTAGAGTGAACTGAGAAATAGTTCTCGGTAACTAACACACCAAAAGAAGATGCATCAACATGCTTATTCTTCGTTTGGGTGGCGTGAGAATCCAGATATTCTCCTATTCCCTGCTCGGACTTATAACAATTATAAGTGGGAGTGGGACCAACATTCCCCTGTTCAGTATAACAAGTGGGTTTAGTCAATACATCCATATTATTATCTTGATTAAGGCTTGATATGGTCGCTACCTGGAGAGAGAGAAGAAAACACTTTAGCGTGCGCTCTTGCAAGATTAGATTGGTTATTATCTTATCTAATCAGGATGGCTCCCACTGTTTTAATCAAATCTTCCTTCAAACCCTAAAAGGTAAGATTAGCCAAGATTAATTACACCATAAAAGTTCGCCGATCATTCAGCCAGATCAGTGTTGGTACTTTGAGGGAGGTTCCCCGTGCTTTCGCACTGCCCTAATTAAAATAAACCTCGTTTTCCCAGAGGCATAACCCCGTTAACACCTTTCTAGACACCTACTTGATCGGCTAGTTTGTCATGTGTAAAACTCTCCCAGGAGTCACTCTTACTCGCAGTGGGTATCAGGATCCAACTATCTCATAGGAGGTATGCAATCTTATTGCAAATTTCAACACTTGAAATTCCCGATAATACTTTTTTCCCCTAGCGTGCTATGATCTTGACGTATGCCATCAAACCATAGTCCGCTAGTCAAGTTCAACCCGTCATTTCCTTATTGAATTAAACCCACCCGTAAGACCCTTGACGCAGGCCAACAAAGTCGCACGACTACCCTAATCCAACCACATCTTATGTTGCAGATAAATACTAGTTAGCTACCGCACACTGCGCCTTCACGCAGGCCAACAAACCCAGCACGAATACTAAGTAAGACTTATCTGAAATGACGGAGGGCTACGACATGTTTTTCAAATAACCTTTTGCGTAATGAACTTGATATCGTTGTATAAACAAGTGATTTTGAAAAGGAGTGTTTTTTAGGCTTTTCTAGTTTCGCTAAAGAGGTCACTCCCAGTGAAGGGATCCCGGCTCTATCCTCATCGAATAAGGTGCAGGATATTTCATAAATACCACTGTGCAAAACAAGAACTATAGAAGAAATCAAAAACTAAACTGTGAGTTTGTAGCATCTGCCAGTTTTGCTAAAGAGGTCACTCCCGGTGAAGGGATCTCGGCTCTTTCCTTATCGAATAAGGTGCTAGAAATTCTACAAGGAATACCGCTATGCATAGCAATATCTGTAGCTACCCTTTTTGAAAATTTGATTCTACAACATCTTTTAGGTTTCTTTTATTTTATTAATCCTATTAATAAATCCCATCATTTAAGCTTCCTAAGCATCATAGATGAAACGAAATCAGTAATATTTATATATCAACATATACATATAGTATAAGCATTCATCTCAGGCAGTAATATGATCTCATCACAGAACATTGCAGCAGAAGTCAACATATGAAATATTGGATATACTAGGACGTCTGTGTTTTATTTTGAGCCTATATAAAACACGGATTCCACAGTCGCGATGAATAGCCAAACTCACATCCCTAGACCCATACGAGAGCGGCAAGTAACCCTGCCAATTCTAGGGTTAGGAGACCCGGTCTCGACTCCTCGAGATGGCCTCCCACTGGAGCCTAGAACCCGGTTACTTGTGCTCTCCGTCTTGGGTCTATCCTAATGCGGAAAAGTAAATAATATACAATGGTGGCATCATCCCCAACCCGGAAGTACACTAATAAAAGAATATTACATACAAATGAATTTTATATGAATGAAAAAGAAAACTCTCATCTCACATAAAACCCCTGGCTATTCAATACATAACGATCCAATATAACATATCACAGCAACACATGATCGTCACAGATAACTAAGCGAAGCTAGATAATTCGATAGATACAACGAATTCCCAAAAATTCCCAAAGAGCTCAACACTTGAGCACAGTTAAAATTAACCACAGACATACCACAGTACCTACGGACCAACAACTGAAGGGTCGACCCAAGCCTCTCAAGTGGCGCCGCTGATCCGCTGCCAAAACCAGGTTTTGGCCGCGTATCTGCGGTCACTTAGACGAGTTAGGGTTTCATTCTTCAGCTGTGTCCATAGAATTCCCTGCATGATTTTCTGAGTATTTATAACATGGAAAAATTCAACTTTTTGAAAAATTTCGAGAAAAGGGGTCATTTCGGAGTTTCGGGGTTCGATCGGACTTCTAACTTCGTCTAGACAACTCCTAATGCTCTACCTTGGCTCTGATACCACTGTAGGGTTAGCTTAGCACCTTAGCAAGGATTTTGCAAACATCAAACATGCTAAATTAAAATTTTTGGGGTGCTAAACAAACCAACCAAGTAATCGAACTAGAGAATTAGGGTTAACTTTGCATGTAAACAACTTTACATCTAAGAGAGAGAGATTACAACCTTTGTAGTCCGTTCCTTCACTTCAGAAGCTCCGAGTAGTAGTCCCTTTGCCGCGATCCATGAATTCCCGGATTCTAGAGAGGCTCCACAAGTCGAATGATCAATGCTTGCTTGAAGTCTTCCTTTTCGAAGATGATCTACCTTGAAGAATCTCAAACCCAAGCTATCACTTCTTTAATTAAGTATTAGTGAAGTGAACACCATAATCTAAGTGGCTAGAATAGATGAGGACGATGAAATAGGAATTTTGCACTCTTTTTTTTTCAATTTCTCACTTTAAATCATCACAACACAAAATGTTAGAAAGCTTTTGTGATGAATAATGAATTGTTGTGGTTACAATTACAACCATGAGTTAATAAATGAAGTCTTTTACTCATGTAGAGAATAAACTATGGTTAAGGGTTTGGGTTGGGTTAACAAAAATCTACACAAAATATCAAGCTAGATGACAAAAGTCAAAGCTTCATGAAGCTTCATGAAAGTTTCATCCAAAAGCAAACCCAAAAGCTAACCTAAATCCAAACCCTAACTTGGTTTAAACTCAACAACCTTGTTGCATTTGTAAACCTAACATGTTACAATATTATATATCACAAATATAATATATAATGTAACAAAAAAAATAATACAATTAACATATATCGCATATATATCAATGTATTATCCGGTGAGGAAATGAATCAATAAAGCGAGCTTATATTAGTTAACGTAATCTAATATATCACATATATAATTATACATGAAATTATCGAATCAACACTTGATCCGACAATCTGGCTATATTACATATAACCGACTAATATAACAAGTACCATTTCATCGAATCAATACTTGATCTAATGACCCGGCTATATCGCATATACCCGGACGATATCTCATATCGCGAGAATTGAATACGGTATCTCATAACGTATTATCCTCGGTCCCGCACATATCACATATGTGCTCCTACTTCATTTTGCCTGCGGGAGGAAACTTCTGTGTAGGACTCTAAAGAATCGTCAATACGCCAGCAGTATGTGATGATCGTATCAAACACCCACAAGCTACAAGCGGTCAGCTAAACGTAACAGCCACCCGCGTATTGAGCGATCAGAAGATCAACAATTAAGCCTGTACATTCTCCTGTGAATCCAATCAGTAACACTCCCATACAGTCCGATCTCTTCGTCTCATACGTTGCATATCTAGTTTAGGGGTCGTAAACGTCAGACCCCAGTAACCGATAAGTCGTGTCGATGTAAGGCTCATAACAGGTCGAGAAACTACTGATAACTCTTACCATTAAATCTCCATATCATCCCTGGCCAGGGACTTCCAGTTATAGCCAATCGAACACAGCGCAACATCAACTCCCAATACCAAAAGAGACAAAAGCCCTCATATCGCTCATTACCTCCATGTGATTCGGGACTGTACCCAAAAGCCACCGTTTTGCACGTCCTCTTGACCGTGGTAAGGTGGAAATCAAAGCACAGTGGGAATCACACAAGACTCTATGACGATCTCGGGTCTTCAAACTAACCTGTACCAGTGTCACCAGAGAACTGCTATCTGACGATAGGTATAATACCATCTAGGAGTTTTCGGTGAGTCCGTTCAGTGTACCAAGTCTCCACTGAGCACCTGTACACCATCTTTGATGTCCAACACCAATGGATATGAGATCATCCATCGCCCATCATATGGGTCAAGATGCGTGTACGCTAGTCTACTCTGGAGTATCGATGCCCTGTCTCGATACACCATCGACTAGGAACAGTTATAGGATGTACTCATGGACTACCCTGGCCCCACTAGTATGATCTCATCATAGTCCTAGTAGTCGAGTACATATCCTAAGGGCTTTATCAACATGTGAGAGCAAGACAGTAAACTAATACAAGTCAACATGTTAAGACAAAGTGAAACCAGATAACATGCTATCATGTCGATCAAGAAAGTCCTCTCTATATATATCCAAGCATCCATTATAATATACATCATATGTACAACAATGGCCTCTAGGGCATATATATAACTAACACTTGTGTGGAGTGTTTTCTTCATCTTCATCCTTGATCAAGTGAAGCTTGGAGCTTGAGCAAAGGGACTTCGTGGTGGATCATTATGGACTTGGAAGGAAACAAGCCAACCGGTTCAAACCCTACTCTATTCAAGGAGTCAAGGAGGAGGTCTACAATGGTTGTATTTCTCCTCACTTAGCGTTAGACACTACATTGTATGAGATACTATATGATGTTACTCTATTTTTCTAGTTCGATCCATGGTTGGATTGTTTACCACCCCTTAAATTTTTGTTATAGCATGTGTGATGCAACCCATAACATAGGATGGTGCTATAGAATCCCTACAGTGGTATCAGAGCAAAGCTAGAAACTTAGACGATATTAGATTAATTACGAAACCGAAACAACTCCGAATTAACAATTTCTGCAACCCTGAAATTAAGCTCTCTGTCGATTTTAAAATGGGCTCGAAAAATTTTTAAACAACTGCAGAAGCTTGTATATATTGCACTGAGAACACAGAACAAAATTGAGGCAATTCCCTCGGATTTCACCCGAGCACCATCACCGAAAACCCAGTGTGGCCGGCCCCCTTTGCCCAGAATCGCCTCGATTTTTTCATTTGCTCTGGTCTGTAGATTTTGGGGTTTCAGGTGTTGTTGGTTTAGGCCATGTGATGCTAATTTTGCTTAGGTGCTTATTTAGAGTATTTCGTAGTCATAATTTTAATATTGTTTTGGTAACTTGGACGATGTTAAACAATTCAAACGAACATCACACACCACCTCATTACCCTCGCTGGAAATTTTCCAAATGTTGGATTTTCCTAAGTTAAATATATTTGAACGTTCATGCAAGTAACCCTATAGACCCTCTAGAGGAACAAAACCCTAACTCGATTCTATGACCATAGAACCACGGTAAAACATTAGGGTTTGTCGTAGTCCTGTGGCGCCATAGGTGAGGCAAGGGTTCACTCTTCTACGGTTGGTCCATAGACACTGTGGCACGTTTTTGGGTATTTTAGCTTTGCTCAAGTGTTGAGCTCTCGGGGCAATTTGTGAGTGTTTGTTCACTCGATCGAAACATTTAACATTGTCTAGATATTTATGAATGTGATACAATAATTGGAATCTACACTAATTAGTTTCATAAAAAGTAATTAGTTGCGTGTAAATCTAATATTTTGGCCTCGGTAGAATCGGGAATCTTGTTGAATTGCCCGACTTCTTTTGAAAAGGTGTTTTCATGATTGAGACCTAAATATAAGATTTGCATTGTTAGGCATGAAATCCTGAATATGTGATATTCCGGGTTTATAATGTATAAAGGCAGTGTTGATTCCAATTGTTGTAGTTTTTCGATTTCTTTTCTGCGGCCGTAAGTGTAGTATGTGGTGTATCGCCGGTTTCGTTGCTATACATCAACGACAATTGGGGTACGCATACTTAGTTACGTTGATGTTATGTGATATTATGTGTTGCTGAGATATGATGTACAAGATCGACACGAATGAATGGCCAGGGGTTTTATGTGAGATGAGAGTTTTTCTTTTCATTCATGTAATATTCTTTTATTGGGGAACTTCCGGGTTGAGGCTGATGTCACCATTTTTGTATATTATTTACTTTTCCGCATTAGGATAGACCCAAGGAGGGGAGCACCAGTGACCGGGTTCTAGGGTTCAGTGGGAGGCCATCTCGAGGAGTCGAGACCGGATCTCCTAAACTCTAGAATTGGTAGGGTCACTTGCCGCTCTCGTAGGGGTCTAAGGGTGTGGGCTTGGCTATTCATTGCGACCGTGGAATCCGTACTTTCTATTATTGGCTAAATACAAAATACGGACCTCCTAGTATATCCTGTATTTTCATATATGTGCTTCTGCTGTTGATATTCTGTGATGTGATCACTTTATATGTTAAGACGAATGATGTATTGTATATATGATATATAATAAACGTTGCTTATGTTTTGCATCCGCACTAGTCCCGCCCCGCTACGCCGTTAGTTAAGTAACCTAACGGTACATAATGGGACATTGTGGCGAATGCGAATGGCATAAGCGTATATTATATTTTTGTTTCTTTTCTGTAATGGCTTAAGGACTTAAATGATGGGACAACATTAATAAGATTAATGTAAACAAAAGAAACCAAAAAAGAAGTTGTAGAATCAGATTTGAAACGTACTCGGCTTTTTTATGAAAAAGCATGATTTCAAAAAGCATAAGCCACTCCTTTTTAAACCATTAGATTCTACAACGATATCAAGTTCAAAGCGTTAAAGGTTTTCTTAAAAACTATTCGCAACCCTCCGTCATTTTAGGAAGTAGAGTACTTAGTATTCGTGCTGCGTATATTGACTATAGTTAAGGCGCAGTGTACGGTAGCTAAGTGATGTCTTCCTACACCGCATATGATGCAATTAGTTAGGACATTCATATGATTATGTTGACTATGGTTAAGGGTCATATGGGTGGGTCTAGTTAATCACGAAATGATGGGAAGAACTTGACTAGTACTTATTGTTAGTTATGTATATGCCCTAGAGGCCATTGTTGTACATATGATGTATATTATAATGGATTCTTGGATATATAGAGAGAGGACTTTCTTGCTCGATATGATAGTATGCTGTCTTGTTTCACTTTATCTAAACGTGTTAACAAATACTGTTTTGTGATCACATGTTGATGAAGCCCTTGGGATATGTACTTGACAACTAGGACTATGATGAGATCATACTAGTAGGGCCAGGATAGTCAAGGAGTACATCCTATAACTGTTCCTAGTCGAGGGTGTATCGAGACAGGGCATCGATACTCCAGAGTAGACTAGCGTACACGCATCTTGACCCATATGATTGGCGATGGATGATCTCATATTCATTGGTGTTGGACATCAAAGATGGTGTACGGGTGCTCAGTGGAGACTGGGTACACTGAACGGACTCGCCGAGAACTCCTGGATGGTATTATACCTATCGTCAGATAGCAGTTCTCCGGTGACACTGGTATAGGTTAGTCTCTAGACCCGAGATTGTCATAGTTTCTTGTGTGATTCCCATTGTGCATTGATTTCCACCTTACCGCGTCCAAGAGGGCGTGCAAAACGGTGGCTTTTGGGTACAGTCCCGAATCACATGGAGGCAATGAGCAATAGGAGGGGTTTCGTCTCTCCCGATATAGGGAGTTGATGTTGTGCTGTGTTCGATTGGCTATAACTGGAAGTCCCTGGCCAGGGCTGATATTGAGATTTATTGGTAAGTGTTATCAATAGTTTCTTGACCCGTTATGATCCTTACATCGACACGACTTATCGGTTACTGGGGTCTGACGTTTACCACCCCTAGACTAGATATGCAACATATCAAACGAAGAGATCGGACTGTACGGTAGTGTTTACTGATTGGATTTACAGGAGAATGTACAGACTGGCTTGTTGATCTTCTGATCGCTCAATACCTGGGTGGCTGTTACGTTTAGCTGGCCGCTTGCAGCTTGTAGGTGTTTGATATGATCATCACCTGCTGCTGGCGTATTGACGATTCTTTAGAGTCCTACACCGAGGTTTCCTGGCTCAGGAAAAACGGAGTAGGAGCACATATATGATATGTGCGGGAACAAGAATAATACGATATGAGATACCGTATTCTATTCTCGCGATATATGATATCGGCCGGGTATATGTGATATAGCCGGGTCATCGAATCAAGTGTTGATTCGATGAATCGGTACTTGTTATATTAGTCGGTTATATGCTATATAGCCAGATTGTCGGATCAAGTGTTGATTCGATAATTTAATATATAATTATATATGTGATATATTACATTATGTTAACTAATATAAGCTCGCTTTATTGATTCATTTTCTCACCGGATAATGCATTGATATATATATGCGATATATGTTAATTGTATTATTTTATTTTATTGCAAAATATATTATATATGTGATATATAATATTGTAACAAGTTAGGGTTACAAATACAACATGTTTTGTGGAGATTAAAACAAGTTAGGCTTTGATTTGGGTTAGCATTTGGGTTAGCTTTTTCATGAAGCTTCTAGAAGCTTTATTTTGTTTTAAGCTTAGATATTTTGTATTGATGTTTTGTATAGATATTTCTTAACCCAACCCAAACCCTTTACCCTAGTTAATTCTCTATAAGGGTTAAGTCTTCATTCTTAACCCTAGGTTGGATTTGTAACCACAACAATAATTCAATATTCATCACAAAAGCTTTCTTCTTCTTCTTCCTCCTTGAAAAAGCTTTTTAGCTTTTTGTGATTTGATGATTTAAAGTGAGAAATTGAAAACAAAAGAGTGTAATTTCTACTTCATCATCCTCATCTATTCTAGCCACTTAGATTAGGGTGTCCACTTCATTAATACTTGATTAGAGAAGTGAGAGCTTCAGTTTGAGATTCTTCAAGGTAGATCATCTTCGAAAAGGAAGACTTCAAGCATGAATGGATCATTCGACTTGTGGAGCCTCTCTTGAGTCTGGGAGATCATGGATCGCGGTAAAGGGACTACTACTCGGAGCTTATGAAGAGAAGGAACGGACTACAAAGGTTGTAATCCCTCTCTCTTAGATGTAAAGTTGTTTACATGCAAAGTTAACCCTAATTCTCTAGTTAAGATCTTGGTTAGGGTTTGTTTAGCACCCCAAAAATTTTAAAGAAGCATGTTTGATGCTTGCCAAAACCTTGCTAAGGTGCTATGGTATCTCTACAGTGGTATCAGAGCTACTAGACATTGGATGTCGACCTATGGGGGGTTCTCACTGTGTGACAGTATGGCGAAGCATAGGCTCTTACCCCCAGGGTGTCCCGAGACCGGAAGGTGTTCCGACGGGTTGTAGTCCTCGCGAGGGGGCATGCGTAAAAAGTAGCAGCTGAGGGACCCGTTGGTGCCACGGTGACCCCATTGGATGGGATGGCTGCCTGACCAACATGGTAACAGAGCCAAGCTAGAGCATTAAGAGTTGTCTAGATGAAATTAGAAGTCCGATCGAACTCCGAAACGCCGAAATGACCCCTTTTCTAGAAATTTTTCAAAAAGTTGACATTTTTCATATTAAAAATACTCAGAAAATCATGCAGGGAATTTTATGGACCCACTTGAAAAAAGTGTACCTAACTCGCTACAGTGACCGCGTGACCGCGGCCAAAACCTGGTTTTGGCGGCGGTTCCGCGGCGCCACTGTGGAGGCTTGGGACGGGTACTTCAGCGACGGTCCATAGGTGCTGGGGCATGCTACTGGGAATTTTTTTTTCTGCTCAAGTGTTGAGCTCACTGGGGTATTTCGGGAATGCGTTGTGTCTGTCGAATTATCTAACTTCGCCTAGTTATCTGTGATGTTTATGTGTTGCTGTCATATGTTATATTGGATCGTTGTGTATTGAATAGCCGGGGGTTTTATGTGAGATTAGAGTTTTCTTTTTAATTCATGTAAAATTCATGTGTATGTAATATTCTTTTATTGGGGCACTTCCGGGTTGAGGATGATGTCACCGTTGTATATTATTTACTTTTCCGCATTAGGGCAGACCCAAGTCGGAGGGCACAAGTAACCGGGTTCTAGGGTCCAGTGGGAGGCCATCTCGAGGAGTCGAGACCGGGTCTCCCAACCCTAGAATTGGCAGGGTTACTTGCCGCTCTCGTAGGGGTCTAGGGATGTGGGTTTGGTTATTCATCGCGACTGTGGAATCCGTGTTTTATACAGGCTCAAAATAAAACACGGATGTCCTAGTATATCCAATATTTCATATGTTGACTTCTGCTGCAATATTCTGTGATGAGATCATATTACTGCCTGAGACGAATGCTTATACTATATGTTGATATATAAATATTGCTGCTTTCATTTCTTCTGTGATGCTTAGGAAGTTTAAATGATGGGTTTTATTAATGAGATTAATAAAAGAAAAGAAACCTAAAAGATGTTGTAGAATCAAATTTTCAAAAAAGGTAGCTACAGTTTTTGCTTTGCATAGAGGTATTCCTTGTAGAATATCCAGCACCTTATTCGATAAGGAAAGAGCCGAGATCCCTTCACCGGGAGTGAACTCTTTAGCAAAACTGGCAGATACTACAAACTCACGGTTTAGTTTTTGATTGCTTCTATAGTTCTTGCTTTGCACGGCGGTATTTATGAAATATCCTGCACCTTATTCGATGAGGAAAGAGCCGAGATCCCTTCACCGGGGTGACCTCTTTAACGAAACTAGAAAATCCTGAAAAACACTCCTTTTCAAAATCACTTGTTTCTACAACGATATCAAGTTCATTACGCTCATGGTTTTTAGAAAAACCTGCGCAGCCCTCCATTATTTCAGTTAGGTGTTATTTTAGTATTCGTGCTATGGTAGTTTGGCCTCCGTCAAGGCGTAATATACATTGGCTGATTTAGTACTTACCGTATGCATGAAATACGATTGGATTAGGGTATTCGTACGGCGTTGTTTGGCCTCCGTCAAAGATCGTGCGGGTGGGTCGAATTCAATCAGGAAATAACGGGTTGAACTTGACTAGCGCCTTATGGGTAGTTTGGCCTCCGTCAAGGTCATAAGACGCTAGGGGTAAAAGATATTATCGGGAATTTCAAGTGTTGAAATTTGCAATGAGATTGCATACCTGCTATGAAATAGTTGGATCCCGATACCCACTGTGAGTAAGAGTTACTCCTGGGAGAGTTTTACACAGGACAATTAGCCAATCAAGTAGGTGTCTAGAAAGGTGTTAACGGGGTTATGCCTCTAGGAAAACTAGGTTTATTTTAATTAGGTCCATGCGAAAGCACGGGGAACCTCCCTCAAAGTACCAACACTGATCTGGCTGAAAGATTGGCGAACTTGTATGGTCTAATTAATCCCGACTAATCTTACCTTTTAGGGTTTGAAGGAAGATTTGATTAAAATAGTGGGAGCCATCCTGATTAGATAAGATAATAACCAATCTAATCTTGCAAGAGCGCACGCTAAAGTGTTTTCTTCTCTCTCTCTCTTTCTATCCAGGTAGCGACCATGTCAGGCCTTTATCAAGATAATAATATGGATGTATTGACCGAACCTGCTTGTTATACTGAGCAGGGGAACGTTGGTTCCATTCTTTCTTATAATTGTTATAAGACTGAACAGGAAATAAGGGAATACCAGAATTCATAAGCCCCCCAAACGAAGAATAAACATGTTGATGTATCTTCTTCGGAAGTGTTAGTTACCGAGAACTGTTTCTCAGTTCACTCTATGTCTTGGGCATTGGATACCGGATCAGGATCCCACATATGCAATATATTGCATGGGCTAAAGAAAGGTAGAGAACTGGGAATGGGTGATCATTCCGTAAGAGTAGGGAATGGTGTAAATGTTGCAGCCAAAACAGTTGGCGAATATCATCTTGTATTACCCAGTGGTAATATATTGATTCTGAACGAATGCTATTATATTTCGAACATGATATGCAACATTATATCTGTTTCTTTATTAAGTAAAGAAGGATATAATTTTGTAATACAGGATAATGTTATGAACATCTTCCTAAATCAAAAGTTGATTGGATCAGGCTCGTTAAATAATGGCATATACCTTCTAAATCAAAACACAGTTCTTAATATACAGAATACACACAAGAGGAAAAGTTCAGAAATGAACGAATTTTTCTTATGGCATTGTAGACTTGGTCATATCAATGCAACATGACTAGCTAAGTTACATAAAGATGGTTATTTAAATGCGTTCGAATTATCATCTTATGAAACTTGACATTCATGTCTCAAAGGCAAAATGACCAAAACTCCGTTTAGTGGACACGGAGAAAGAGTTACGGAACTCTTAGGACTGATACATAGTGATGTATATGGTCCCATGTCTACACATGCCAGGAACGGTTCTTCCTACTTCATTACATTCACTGACGATCTCTCAAGATACGGACATGTGTTCCTGTTGAAACACAAGTCTGAAGCTTTTGAGAAATTCAGAGAATTTAAGAACGAAGTAGAGAACCAAATGGGTAAAAGTATTAAGATCCTTCGATCTGATTGAGGAGGAGAATACTTGAGCAATGAGTTCCCGGATTATCTAAAAGAAAATGGGATTCTCTCTCAGCTTACTCCTCCTTATACACCACAACACAATGGTGTATCGGAACGGAGGAATCGTACCCTATTAGATATGGTACGCTCTATGATAAGCACTGCTGAGTTACCTATTTCCTTTTGGGGCTATGCGCTGGAGACAGCTGCATACCTATTGAATAGAGTTCCAACCAAATCAGTGCCTACCACTCCATATGAGATATGGAATGGGAAGAGGCCAAGTCTTAATTTTATTCAGATATGGGGTTGTCCGGCCTATGTGAAAACATAAAATCCGGACAAGCTCGAGGCAAGGTCTGTTTTGTGCAAGTTTATTGGATATCCCAAGTATTCGCGAGGGTATATCTTCTACCGCTCCAAGGAACAAAAGGTATTTGTTTCTCGACATGCCACCTTTTTAGAAAAGGAATTTCTTGTAAAAGAAATTAGTGGCAAGGAGGTAGAACTGGAAGAAGTTCCAGCTACACAAACTTGTAAGGTTACTAGGCAGTATCACAAGGCTCATAAGGCATCAACCATGCCAAATCTAAATTTTTTAAAGTGCCGAACAACCTAAAGCAAGGATCTTTGCTCGAGACTTAGGGTAAACATAGCAAGTAAACAACTTTACTTCTAAGAGTTAGGGATTACAACCTTTGTAGTCCATTCCTTCATTTCATAAGCTCCGTTTAGACGTCCCTTCGCTGCGATCATCAAGTATCCGGACTCTAGAGAGGCTCCATGAAGAGAAAGATGCAAACTTGCTTCCGATCTTCAACAACTAAGATGATCTACCTTGAAGAAACTCAAACTCAAGCTCTTGCTTCACTAATCAAGTATTAGCAAAGCAAACACCCTAATCTAAGTGTCTAGAATAGATGAGGACGATGAAGTAGGAATTTAGCTCTCTTTTGTTTTCTTTATCTTACTTAAAATCATCACAAACCCAAAAGCTAGAAAGCTTTTCAAGAGCAAGAAGAAGAAGAAATCTATTTGTGATGAATAATGAATTAATTATCATTGTTACAAATCAACCATGGGTCAATCATGAAGGCTTAACCTACGTAGAGAGTTAACTAGGGTAAAGGGTTTGGGTTGGGTTAATAAATATCAACACAAAATATCATAGTCAAAGTCAAAACTTCAAGAAACTTCTTGAAAGCTTCATGCAAGCTTAACCCTAATCCAAATCCTAACTACATTTAAACTCCACAAAACATGTTGCATTTGTAACCAAAACATGTTACAATATTATATATCACATATACAATATTTATTGTAACAAAATAAAATAATACAATTAACATATATCACATATATATCAATGTATTATCCAAGTGAGAAAAAGAATCACTAAGTGAGCTTTTATTAGTTAATGTAATATAATATATCAAATATATAATTATACATTAAATCATCGAATCAACACTTGATCCGATAATCCGGCTATTTCATAAATAACCGACTAATATAATCTGTATTGGGTCATCGAATCAACACTTGATCCGATGACCCGGCTATATCACATATAGCCGGTCGATATCACATATCGCGAGAATCTAATACGGTATCGCATACACGTATTATTCCCGGTCCCGCACATATCACATATGTGCTCCTACTCCGTTTTGCCTGAGCCAGGAAACCTCTGTCTAGGACTCTAAAGAATCGTCAATACGCCGGCAGTAGGTGATGATCATATCAAACACCCACAAGCTGCAAGCGGTCAGCTAAACGTAACACCCACCCAGGTATTGAGTGATCAGAAGATCAACAAGCAAGCCTATATATTCTCTTGCGAATCCAATCAGTAACACTCCCGTACAGTCCGGTCTCTTCGTCTGATATGTCGCATATCTCGCCTAGGGGTGGTAAACGTCAGACCCCAATAGTTTGATAAGTCGTGTCGATATGAGGTCCATAACCGTTCGAGAAACTACTGATAACACTTACCAGTAAATCTCGGCAACCTTGGCCAGGGATTTCCAGTTATAGCCAATCGAACACAGCGCAACATCAACTCCCTATACCAGGAGAGACGAAACCACTCCTATCCCTCATTGCCTCCATGTGATTCGGGACTGTACCCAAAAGCCACCGTTTTGCACGCCCTCTTGGACGTGGTATGATAGAAATCAAAGCACTGTAGGAATCACATAAGACTCTATGACGATCTCGGGTCTACAGACAAACCTGTACCAGTGTCACCAGGGAACTGCCATCTAACATGAGGTATAATACCATCTAGGAGTTCTCGGCGAGTCCGTCCAGTGTACCCAGTCTCTACTGAGCACCCGTATACTATCTCTGATGTCAAACACCAATGGATATGGGATCATTGATTGAAATGATTTCCGATTGTGTAATATGAAAATGTATATATAAATCACAACCAAAAATATTTTGATCGCAATCAATAACGGTGTCGATTGTAGCGCGTTAGTAAGTGCGGATCGTCCACAGGGAAAGTGTAATCGTTCGTGTTTCGATTTAGATTAGTTGAAACTTTAAAGAAAAGAAAACAAACAACAATTCATGATTTAAAGATTTGAAGTTAATGAATTAGAAAAAACTAGTCTAAATCAAGAAACGATAAAATCAAGAATAGAGTATTTGTGATGATTTCCAAATCAATTATCAAGAATCGAAATGAGGCTCGTAGGAATCGATCGGATCTATAGATGTGATGAAATCTAGCGATTACGTATTCTTATCCATCGATGAATTGATACTAGATCGATGATGATCGGCGAGAATTAGGGATTTCTTGTGAAACTAGGGTTTCAACATCTATCCCTTGTTCCTTCGTCGATATCATTCACATTCTAGCCTCTAGTAAATTCAAGAATCGATCGTGGATCCCTAATTTCGAGCGATCACAACCAAGAAAGCATCGCAACGAAACTAGGTTGTCGATTCTTCAATTTGCTAGGGTTTACAAAACTCGTAGGACTTAAGAATCGTTTTAAGATTTGTTACATCATCAATTTATTGATCGTCTCAACTCCTTTACGAGCGGAGTTTTACTCAAACATCACAACAAGAACGACAATCACAAATTGAGATCGAATCATCATGCAAGAATTTAAAGAAAGCAAGATTAAAGAATTTCACCTTTTATTTATCAACAATTCCGTTACAAATCGCTCAAGAACTACAAGAGGAAGAACTCGATCGTCGATTTGGCTTCGCTCGTCTTCTTGAGTCGCGGATCGGCTTGGATCACTTGCTCGATTGAAGATCGGCTCCACTCCTAAAAGGTTGAAGGCTTCTCGCTTGAATGGTTCTCGGGATCTTGAATTTGGCTTGGATTTTGGATTAGGGTTTGAGGCACAAGTTGTGTCACTCAACTTTTGTTAGAAATGGGGGAGATGAAGAACAACCATTAACACTAGATCTAGGCTCTTTTTTATAGACTTTCAAAACCCTAGATCTTGGATTCAAAATTTGAATTTCCCTCCAAAAGTTTGTTAAAGAGAGCCTTCTAGAAATAGTTTGTTAGGCCGAGCCTTCTAGATGAAGCCACGTGGAGAATCGGGAGTCTTCTGGAAGCTTGGGCCGTTACATAAGAGCACGTGATGAAATTTGCACCCTTGATGACGTCAAGCCGCCGTGGATCCGCGGCGCAAGCAGGCTCCGGCCGCGGATCCGCGGCTCGTGTGAAGCTTTGGGGCTTATGGCTTCTGTGATGATTTTGGGCTGACTTTGTGGCCTTTTTCTGATATGTTGAATTGTATAATTCCCTCTAGATTGCTACCAGCTCTCAAGTCTTTGAGTTGGCGTAATTTTTTATCAGCACTACGACAATTTTGGCCTTTCTTCTGGAATTTCCTGCACAGTCTCCGAAACAAGTGTTGCGCAATACAAGAATGATGCGATGCCATGATAAACAGTTAATTTCCCTTAAAGTGCCGGTTTTGAAGTATAACACATGTAATCTAGTATTTCAGGACTGTTTTTTCTAATATGTGCAATATGAATACCGAACACCTCTAGATGAATGCACAAGATAGGGAAATTGTCGTGTTAAAAATGCAGTATTTTTGACTGATCAAATTCCCCCAAACTTATTTTCGGTCGTCTCGAGCGAACTGTTTTATTAAAAAGAGAATGATAAAATAAAGAAAGAGTAACTAGCACACTTTCGTAGGCAACACGATTGCACTGAGCACGTGCAACAAGCCTTTAAACTTCTAGGTGTCCCTAGTAGGAGGAGTGTTGTCTCCTGAGGGTTTTCAGCGGATTGCACCCACAAAATCCAATAATAAAAGAAAGATCATGAATATTACATTTAAAGAAAAGAATTGTAAAAGAAAAGCCTTGAAAGTTAGGGTTTCCAACTAAGCTAGCTTTTCGGTTGTCATGAGCCCTATCTTAATAGTCATGAAAAGATGTCAGAAATCATATCATCCCGCAATAAAACATCGTCTTTATTCTTCATTCCTATCTTTCTTCCAAACATCAATCATATAACCCTACGTGTGTGTAATATACATCCCTACACTCAGAGAATTCAATTCAAGCTATCATACTCTTGTCCATCCACCTCAGTACTTTTTTAATTAATGAATATTTAGATGAATTTGCTCACACACTTTCATGCGACCGTTAATACTTCTTGAGGTACTAACCGACCGATTACTCATGTGCTTGCTTATTTGCTGTATTTTTCTCGTCTTGCACCATCTAAGGCTTAGCAGTGACTCCCAGACCAGTTGGCCTTAGGGCATTAGGTGAAGAGGCACCCTCGCTATAATTTTTTATTGCTGCCTTGGCGATAACAAAACCAGTGTCCATTTTTCTCACCATTTTATATTTTCTTCATCATTTTTTTTCCTTCATACATCGGCTTTTAGACAAGAGCATTTCAAGGTATCCTCTACTATCCCGAGTTTCAAGACGTGTGTAAGTGCGAATAGTAGGGTATCAACGTTCAAAATGTTTGGCTTCCAGAATAGAAACTATTTTTCAGACTTATTTTTATCCTCAGATTAGTGACTTCCTTCATCTTACTAACCCTTAAGACAACGGCTCATAACTACTTATTACTAGTTCGTATAAGAAAACTTCTAATTTTCTAAGTTTTCTTAAATTTTTCTAATCTTTTGGATGTAATTTTTCACTATCTAATCTTTTATTATCTTATTTATGTACAAAAATATTTTGATTTTTTTTGAATTTTTTTAAAATAATTTTTATAGGTTTTCAAAATGTTTTGTGCTTATGCAAAGTATGATGCAAATGATGCGAAAATAAGCACAAACCTCAAACTTGTTTTCAACAGTGTCCTCACTGTTGCCAACCACTATATCTACAAAACCTGTAAGCCTGGGAGGAATTTATTAGTGGGGGCAAAATATATAAGTGAAAATCCTCCCCCAAACTTATTTATGGCTCATCATTTTGCGTAAAATTTTTTCTTTTCAAGAGCCAGATTATACCCCCCCCCCCAAAACTTGAATTAAGCAATGTTCATCTTTGAAAATCACATGAGGGGGTCAAGAATCATTGGTCGATGCCAAGCTTTGCAAAGACCGAAAGTTAACACCAACCATTCAAAAATTTTATCAATGCAGTGCTCTAGTTGGTGGAAGAAGAAGTGGGGAAATGTTAAGTGCTGGAATAGAATGTGTGTGCGTCTCATTTTGGAAAGACGATGCAGTGAATGTGATGGATTACTCGCATTCTTTTTACAGTTCAGAAGAAGGGGTGGAGGTTCAATTTCAATGATTGGGAGATGATTCATCTCAACACCCGTGTCATTCAAAAATGCGAGTTTATCAGCGAAGATCTCCTCAAAAGTTCCATCAATGCCCCGATGAATAATGTCATCACAAAGTGCGGGGTGATCTTCAGACTCTAAAAGCAATTCATAATCAGTGTTAGTTGTTGACCCGGACATCTCGGTGGAAGAGTCCGTATGTGTATGATACATAGATGGGTCAAACAATAACGTATGAAAAGAGTCTAGATCGGTATCAGGAGGATCATCAAATTCGCTGCTGTCGACATCCATTAAGTCGACAGAACAGACCTGAGCAGTAGGTTCGGAGGGTACACTTTCTAACTTGTAAATGTTCAGCTCAATTGACCTATTCCCGAAGGATAGGGTCATAGAGCCATTACGACAGTTGATGATAGCGTTGGAAGTGGCCAAAAAGGGGCGACCTAAAATCACCGGAATTTGATTCCGTGGGTTTGCTACAGGCTGTGTATCAATTACAATAAAATCCACAGGGAATACAAATTCCCCGATTTTTATTAACACATCCTCCAGTTCACCCCTACGTTTGGTGATTGATCGGTCAGCCATATGGAGAGTTATGCTCGAGGGCTTTAACACTCCGATACCTAACTGCTGATATACTGAATATGGAAGCAAGTTAACACTAGCGGCAAGGTCTAGTAGAGCACGGTTGATGTGTTTTTCCCCAATAGAAATAGAAATAGTAGGACAGCCAAGGTCCTTACGTTTTCGTGGTACTTGTTGGGGGAAATCCGTGTCTACAGTCTTTGCCGTGAATATCTTCTTGGGCTTTTGAGTCTTCCTCTTCCTACTGCACAAGTTCTTAAGGGTTTTCGCATAGGACGGAACTTGGTTGATGGCATCTAGGAGAGGGATGTTGATGTTAACATGCTTAAACATGTCCATAATATTCTCCATATGTGGACTCGATTTGTTAGCCCTTAACCGATTAGGATAAGGTGCTTTAGCAATAAGCGCTGGGTCCATCATAGGAGAAGGAATTGTGTGTGGACCCGATCCCAGAATAGAAGTGGGGATCATCTGTGGGGAACTAGAAGAGGTGGGCTGAGGTGGCGAGCCTTGTGGGAAACGAAGAATAGGCTCGCAAGAAGGTGGTGGGGTAGAAGAACTGGGGTCAGAATTAGAAGTAGAAGTGGAAGGAAAGGTCTCAGTCGTGGTATCATCGATAGATTTTTCTGTGTCATCAATCTCTTCCCCAACGTGATTGTCAAGCACTCTTCCAGATCTCAACGTGATTGCATTCACATGATGTGAATATCCAGGATTGGGCAAAGGATGAGCTGGAAGTTTCCCTTTCTCTCTTGTACTCATTTCGGCTTTTAGTTGTGCAATTTGTGCTTCCATCGATTTGATATTCTCATTTTGAGAGACAATGATCTTCATCACATTCTCGACGGAAGATTGCAAACTTGTCGTCCCTTGGATAGATTGTTTCATGAAAGTATCCAAGGTTTGTGCTAGAGCAGAGGTATTATCTGTACCGGTCAACTGCAAAGAGTTTTCATGTGGCGCAAAAGTGTTGGCCGGATTTTGGAAGTTTTGTGATTGGAAGGGGTGCTGACTCAATTGAAGTGGTTGCTGTTGTGGTGGAGGGACCCTTTGGAAATTATTTTGGGTTGGAACCGTGTCTTGAGATTGTGATTGATTCCAAGCAAAGTTAGGGTGATTCCTCCAACCCTGATTATATGTGGAAGAAAATGGATCGTTCCTAGGCCTTTGAAATGCGGCATTGGTATGCTCTTGACCTTGAAACGGAGAGTTTAGTGGATATTCTTCCGTCAAATGAGAAGGATCAGAACAACATCCACATACAGTTTTGGAGATTGACATTTGATTTAGGGCGGCGGCTAAAAATTTGTTTTCCATATTATCGAATTTCTTGTGTAATGCTGAAATTTCAGCTCTAACTCCTATTGAAATATCATTGCTATCCCTAGACGATTGACTCACACCCTCCCACTGTAAAGATTTTTCAGCGAAATCTTCTAGGAATTTCCAGGCTTCCCTATCATCTTTGGTCATGAAGTTGCCTTGACACATGGATTCAAGGGTCTGTCTTGTGTTAGGATTAATGCCCTCATAAATGATTCTGCACAGTTCCCATCTAGGGATTCCGTGATGTGGAAATTGGACTAACAGATCCTTGAAGCGTTCAAGACATTTTTAAAATGGTTCATTTGGAAGCTGGGTGAATTGATTTATTTCGCTACGGACTCGAGCTGTTTTATGATGTGGGTAGAATTTCTTAAGGATTGCTTTGACGAATTCTTCCCAATTTGAAATGAAATGTGCGGTAGTGTTGTAAAGCCACTTCTCGGCTATATCGCACAAGGTAAATAGGAGAAGACGTAGACGCATAGCATCCATAGAAAGCTGTGAGGTACCCATCATTGCGTATACATTTTCAAATTTGGTGATAAAGGCATATGCGTCTTCAGACTCGAGACCATGAAATTTTGGTAGAAGGTTGATGTATTGGGGTTTAATTTCAAAATTTTCCCCGTTGGCTGGTGGAATGGAAAGACAGGTGGAAAGGGGACCTCGTGTAGGATAGCACCTCTCTTGGAGAGAGATGCGGGGTGGATTTTTCGCACCAACGGACGGCGGCAGAGTAGTGGTAAAGAAGTTCGATGGAGATAGATCCATCGATGTGGGTGTGGTGGTGGGTAAAGAAAGAGTAAATATAGAAATACC